>OU342800.1:0-2400000 GCA_910591515.1 Cerceris rybyensis | reverse complement strand
ACTGAGTCTATAATACACTAAATAATAAATTAGAAAAATTTTTCCATTGGCAATGGGGGACTTGAAAGTGGGACCACTCGTAGAGACTTTCCTGGACCATCTCAGATTCCTAATTTCTATGGTTAAAGTGCCTAGAATCTACTGTTCTAGGTGTTTTCCGTAATACTAAGTCTATTATATACTAAATAATAAATTAGAAGAATTTTTCCATTGGCAATGGGGGACTTGAATGTGGGACCATTCATAGAGACTTTCCTGGGCACCACAGATTTCTAATTTTTGTGGTTAAAACGCCTAAAACCCACCGTTTTAGGTATTTTCCGTACTACTGAGTCTATAATACACTAAATAATGAATTAGAAAAATTTTTCCATTGGAAATGGGGGACTTAAAAGTGGGCCCACTCATAGAGACTTTCCTAGACTGCCTCAGATTGCTAATTTCTATGGTTAATACGCCTAATACCCATCGTTTTAGATGGGTTTCGAACTACTGAGTCTATGGTACACTAAATAAAAAATTAGAAAAATTTTTCCATTGGAAATGGGGGACTTAAAAGTGGGCCCACTCATAGAGACTTTCCTAGACTGCCTCAGATTGCTAATTTCTATGGTTCATACGCCTAATAACCATCGTTTTAGATGGGTTTCGAACTACTGAGTCTATGGTACACTAAATTAAAAATTAGAAAAATTTTTGCCATTGACAATGGGGGCCTGAAAGTGGGACCACTCCTAGAGACTTCCCTGGGCCAGCACAGCTTCCTAATTCCTAAGGTCATTTCGGTTAAGAGCTCCTGTTTTAATTGATATCCGAAGCACCGAGAGTCTATTATATTAAATAATAAATTAGGGAAAATTTCCCGAAGGTGACAGGCAAGTTTTCTTCTACCTTAGATTGTTATCTTGTTCAAAATTAACAATTCCATTGCATGAAAAAAAAGAAGAGGCACATTGTGCACTTCGAAGTCGAAGAGAAAGAACTTAGAGGGTGTGGCGCGGAATTTCTCCACACAGGGTGCAAAATTAACGAGAATCGCGTGCCACTCTTTTTTCCTGACCTTTCGTATTTCGCGATACACGTAAAACGCTTCAAAGAAATGCCGTCAAGTGAGCAAAGCCCGATAACGTGTATTACTATTTTGTATTAATGCGACCGTAACCGACGTATCGTGTTTCTGCTTTTATTTCAATTACTCAGCGGAACTGTGAGAACCAGACGATAAACCACCAGGGCTTTACAGCTCTGTTATGGGGATTTAATGTATTACGGTTAAACTGCTCTTGTTCCTTTTTTTTTATGCTTTTAGCGCGGATCATTATGATCCTTTCACTGAGAATGCACAGGTTTAAGTGGGTTCTAAAGCAGGCTGTTGTTTACTTGGGATCTAGAATGACGTTTAAGGTTGAATGCAACGGATTAGAACTCGGTATCACAAATTCAATGGAGTCTGTACTATACTGTGGAATATTCGAATGAATACTAGCGGAAGGAGAGCAAATTAACTGCAGCTTAGATTCGACCATTCAAAGCGAACTGCACGATGAATAAATATTCTACAGTAATTCTTTTTTTTTTAAATACGGCAAATGTTTTTAAATCCATTGGGATGCAACTAATTATAATTTCTTCGTTTCTAACGCAAAGTGTAATTTCCTCGAGGCCAGAAAAGGAGATGTTTTTGTGCATGCTCTTAAATTGGCGCAAGCGTAAGGGTGATTCTTGGGAAATAGGTCAATTACAGAGATGCATGGTTCTCCAGGATGCTTCGTACTTCGTATAAACACTTCTCTAAGCAGCCCTTGTTTTCGAGTAGCTGCAAGTCTCATAGTGAATTTCATTTAATTCTATTTTCACTCCCCTTTATCGTCCGATCGCCCCTTCACTAATACCCTTACTCTATTCATTTTTTTACTTTAATTGCTACGATTATTTCGCACTTAGGGCCTTAAATTACTGTATTCGGTTGGTCCATCGAGGCTACAATACGCTAATAATAAATTAGAAAATATTCTCAAGAGGCACTAGGACGACTAGAAAATGGGACCACTACTTCTCTGGGCCAGTAGAGATTCCTAATTTCTATGATTAATACGCCTAGGATCTACTGTTTTCGATTGGTTCTGAATCACAGAGTCTATAATATACTAAATAATAAATTAGAAAATTTTTCCAGTGGCAATGGAGGATTTGAAAATGGGCCCAGTCATGGCAACGTCCCTGGGCCAGTACAGATTCCTAATTTCTATGATTAATACGCCTAGAATCTACTGTTTTCGAGTGGTCTCGAGTCACAGAAGCTATAATACACTAATAATATATTAGAAACAATTTTCCAGAGGCAATTTGGGACATAAACATGGGGCCACTCACAGCCACATTTCTGGGCCAGTACTCATTCCTGATTTCTATGATTAATACGCCTAGAATCTACTGTTTTCTATTGGTTTCGAGCCATAGAAGCTATAATACACTAAATAATACATTAGAAAATTTTTTCCAGTGGAAATGGAGGATTTGAAAATGGGCCCAGTCATGGTGACTGCCCTTGGACACCACAAATTTCTAATTTCTATGGTTAATCCGCCTAGGACCCACTGTTTTAGATGGGTTTTGATACACTGAGGCTACAATATGCTAACTAATAAATTACTATAAATTTTTCAAAGGAGCTGGACGTTTTAAAAATGGGACCACTCACAGCGACTTTTGTGGGCCACTACAGATTCCCAATTCCTATGATTGATCCACCTAGAACCCACTGTTTTAGTTGAGTCCCAAACCCCCAAAATGACGACACATCAATTACCAATTAAGATCTAATTTCCTATTGGCGATAGGAAATTTTAACCCAACCCCACTCATCTCGAATCTAACCCTTCACCTTCTTAACACCCACCCTACTTAAACTCAAATCACCCACACACCCTAATCTCTCCCATCTCATTTCCCAAATACCCACCACTTCTCCAGCTTCCACAGCACGTTCTAGAAAGCAAGATTCCACGTAAAACTTCCACTCACCCCCGTTTCATTTCCCAGAATCGACAACTGGAACAACATGGCCAGTTTGATCCCTAAAGACGCAAATATTTGTACCATGTCACCCTTGTTTACGATCAGAGCCACGAAATTCACAGTGATCGGATTAAAATTCACCGTAGAGGCTCAACGAACGAGCACGTGGGCGCGCAATGAGGGGGGTGGAATGGTGGTCGTAAATATTCCAAGGATCCTTCCCAACGATAAATATTTTGTCAGGGGTGGTTGGACCTCGGCGAAGCAGTGACGCAGAAGAGGTAGAATGGAGGGAGAAAAATTTCGCGCAGCTCCTTCGTCGTATTCCCTTCCTCTCTCTTTCTCTCTTTCAATGGTGGAAAATGAACGTGGGCGTCAGAGACTCGCGTGGGCGTTGCGTCATGGCGTGGGCGTTTGGCCTGTTGCGGAGGCTCAGCGAGAACGCCCGGGGACTGAATACGGGAAATACTCCTACAATTTTTCCTTCGTGCAAAAAAGAAAATACGGATTTCTCGGCAAATCGAAGGATCGTGGTTACAGTTTCGATCGTCATTGGACCGAGGGTTTCGGATGATACTGATATCGTTTTTGAGATAACGGAGGAGGATTTGATGTGGGAGGGTTCCAAGTAATCCTACCGAGAAACTGATTTGTTTAGTTCGATAGAGGTTGCGGTTTTTAAATACCTTTTTTGTTCTTAAGCTCCTACCATGATCAATTTAATAATTACCAGACGTAATAAATCTTTGACACAGCAGCTATAAGATTTAAGGATTGTTAGGAATTTCTAGATTGAGTAATTTTTAAATTTAATAATTGTTAGATTTAACAGTTATTAAAACCAATAGTTATTAAATTTCTAGCGTATATTGAGATTAGTTACTTCTGTTTTCAAGTACTCTTTTGGTTTTGAACCTCCTACTATTATTAATTAAATAATTATTAGACTTTGATATAGTAAATCTTAAATTTAAGAAACAATTAGTTGGTAGATTTAATTGTTATTAGACTCGATAATTATTATATTTGTAACATAGATTAATAGAAGGAGTAGTTACTGCCATTTTCAAATATCTTTAGTTTCAGCCGCTACAGGAAGTACTTCTGTATCTACTTCAGCATACTTCCTCTCCTTCTACCTACGATTTCTGATGGTCTTTGTCCCCTATCCCAACGGTACCCTGCATCAATAATTCTCCTGCCTCTTCCATTTTCATCTTCAAACCCCATCGTCCTATTACCTCCTCCCAAATCACTATTAACACTATATCTACAAAAACCTTCAAACTTACAATTGACCCACGTCTCACTAAATGTCACGACTCAACATTCATACATGTAACATTGACACTAGATTTACAGCGAGTAAATTTGTTACATTTAAATATATTAAATAAGTACTTTTAAAAAAAAGAGAAATCAATCGGCAAAATATATGATCAATTAAGTGATCGGTGTGTTACAAGGTACGCGTGAAATATCTACTATACCATTTTTCTATTTTTAGAAAAGTTTATAAGAAAGTAGGACTTGCGTCAATTTTACAAATTCTGTAAATCTAGTGATAAATAATCTCAGCTCTATCAACAAATTCCTATACTATATTAAATAAGTACTTTAAAAAAAAGAGAAATCAACCGGCAACATATATGATCAATTAAGTGACCGGTGTGTTACAAGGTACTACACGTGAAATATCTACTATACCATTTTTCTATTTTTAGAAACGTTTATAAGAAAGTAGGACTCCGTCAATTTTACAAATTCCGTAAATCTAGTATTAAATAATCTCAGCACTATCAACAAATTTCTATACTATATTAAATAAATACTTTAAAAAAAAGAAAAATCAACCGGCAAAGAATATGATCAGTTAAGTGATCGGTGTGTTACAAGGTACGCGTGAAGTATCTACTATACCATTTTTCTATTTTTAAAAACGTTTATAAGAAAGTAGGACTCCGTCAATTTTACAAATTTTATAAATCTAGTGATAAATAATCTCAGCTCTATCAACAAACTTCTATACTATATTAAATAAGTACTTAAAAAAAGGGAAATCACCCGGCAAAGAATATGATCAATTAAGTGATCGGTGTGTTACGAGGTATAACATGTGAAATATCTACTATACCATTTTTCTATTTTTAGAAAAGTTTATAAGAAAGTAGGACTTGCGTCAATTTTACAAATTCTGTAAATCTAGTGATAAATAATCTCAGCTCTATCAACAAATTCCTATACTATATTAAATAAGTACTTTAAAAAAGGGAAATCAACCGGCAAAGAATATGATCAATTAAGTGATCGGTGTGGTTCAAGGTACGCGTGAAATATCTACTACACCATTTTTCTATTTTTAGAAACGTTTATAAGAAAGTAGTACTCCGTCAATTTTTTGGCTTCCGTAAATCTAGTATTAAACAATCTCAGCTCTATCAACAAATTCCTATACCTAATACCTCTATCTCCACGATTCGAAATCAACAACTTAACCTTCTCCCACCACCTGCTCAAACCACATACGTGCAATTCCTCCACCCCCTAAACTCCTCACCCCCAAACACCACACCCAACTCCTCTCAATCATAAAAGCAGTATATCTCTCTACGATATCCTCCAAAGAGTCGTCTCTGATCGAAACTCCATACAACCACCCTCTACCCTCTTCCCACTAATTTCCACACGGCAATGGAAATCCAAAAGCTAGGACCAATTAAGATGCGTCTCACGAGAACATATCTTCAGGATACCCCATAAGGTTATCTCATAAGACTCGGGGTCATCGCGTGGGCAGATGTATCTCCAGCGGCAACAATGGGAACGTGTAACGTGTGCGCGTGTGTGCACCAGCTTGTATCAGGCGGTATTAAGCCGGCACGTAGGGGTTCTTCGCGGTGGGGGTGGCTCGTTGACGAGGGTGGGGGGTGGTTGATCGACCGTACCCGCCACCACTTTTCTAGTCGTCCTGCCGAGCCCCGACATTCATTCCACCCCGATCAGCGGAGGAAGATAGGACGTTCTCTGGCATCCTCGGAGGGCTGCTTTTCCGGAGGAAACTACAGACTCGATATAAAGCTGTTTGCAAAGGTGAATCGTCGTTTTATATTTTTTTTTTCTTTTCTTTTCTTTTTGGAGAATTTCGTTCAAGATTGTGATTTTGGATTTGGTTCGAGATTTTATGTTTTATGGATTGGAAGAGAATTTTTATTTTGGGGGGTTGAAAGGTAGGGAGGTACTGCAATTGTTGCTTGAAATTTATTGGGTGTTTTAAATTTGATAAGAATTTTTATTTGGGGGTTTGTGAGGTAGAGAACTATTTTGATTATTGTTTGAAATTTTTTGGGTGTTTTAAGTTTGCTAAGAATTTTTATTTGGGGGGTTGAAAGGGAGAGAGGTACTGCAATTGTTGCTTGAAATTTATTGGGTGTTTTAGATTTGATAAGAATTTTTATTTGGGGGTTTGTGAGGTAGAGAACTATTTTGATTATTGTTTGAAATTTATTGGGTGTTCGAAATTTGCTAAGAATTTTTATTTGGGGGGTTGAAAGGCAGGGAGGCACTGCAATTGTTGCTTGAAATTTATTGGGTGTCTTAGATGTGAAAAGAATTTTTATTTGGGGGTTTGTGAGGTAGAGAACTATTTTGATTATTGTTTGAAATTTTTTGGGTGTTTTAAATTTCCTTAGAATTTTAATTTGGGGGGTTGAAAGGCAGAGAGCTTCTGAAATTATTGTTTTAAATTTATGGGGTGTTTTGGATTTGCTAAGAATTTTCATTTGGACGTTTAGAGAACTACAGTTCTTTTATGGTATTTTTGGCATTGATTTTGAGTTTTTAACTTTGTTGAAAATTACAATTTAGAGGTAGAAGTGATTTTGATTACTTTCTACCTTTTAAAGGCTGCTATATGTTAGATGATAATTAAAGAAAACTCTCTCAGACAGTGAGAGGTCGATTCATCGAAAAGATTAGTTGAAAATCTTGGAAAAGTAGTACGAAGAGAAGCAGTACCAAAAATTTTCAAAAGCTAATTTTCTATTAGTAAAAAGAATTAGTTTATCTATTATCTATGATGTAGATAATAGTAAAATCATTATTTCTATTTTTATAAAAATTCTATAAATGTTATTTAAAGGGACGATTTTCAGCTGACAAAGTTTCGTCGAATTTCTTCAACTTTTGGAATTTCCCTTTGACAAAAGTAGAGCAGGAGATTGCGAAGAAATTCGTGAAACTTGGAAGCTCAATGAGATTGAAATTTCTTCGGGGTGATTTTCTTCAAAGAGGATCATTAAACTTTTAGATACCTCTAGATTTGTCAATGAAAGTATAGTCAATGAAATGCATTTTTAATTGTGTCTTGAATAGGTGTGCATACAACTGCGACAAATGACTATAGTATTTCTAGACGCAACAAGTGTGCGATTTCTAGGTCTACTATATCCGGTTTAACGTTATCTCCTCTTCCATTTTAATTGTTCGTCGTTAATCTTCATCAGTTTCTGGCAACTTTCACAATTGTGTGAACAATGTGAAAAATGTTGGCATTACTTTTTTTCCATTTGACAAAAAGCAACGAGAACATTTTTATTTCTTTTAACTTAAATCGTAGAGAAACTTTACAGAAACTGATATTAAATTTGTCATAAATCTTTGACGAGAAAATAATTGCAAATGTAATAAATTAAGCCCTTCGAAAATTTGAAGAATCGAAAAATTTCGATAGTTTTGACATTCAATTAGAAAATTTCTATTTCTTTTAATTTACAACACAGAGAATCCTTATACTAACTGATATTAAATTTGTCATAAATCTTAGATGAGAAATTAATTGCAAATATAATAAATTAAGCCCTTCGAAAAAGTTGAAAAAACGAAAAATTTGAACAGGCTTGATATTCAATGAGAAAATTCATATTTCTTCTAATTTGCATCGCAGAAAATCTTAAAGTAACTGATACTAAGTTTTTCATTAATCGTAGGCGGGAAATTAATTGCAAATATAATAAATTAAGCCCTTCGAAAATTTGAAGAATCGAAAAATTTCGATAGTTTTGACATTCAATTAGAAAATTTCTATTTCTTCTAATTTACAACACAGAGAATCCTTATACTTATTATCCTAATTTACTCTAATTTACAACACAGAGAATCCTTATACTAACTGATATTAAATTTGTCATAAATCTTTGACGAGAAATTAATTGCAAATATAATAAATTAATCCTTTTGAAGAAGTTGAAGAATCGAAAAATTTCGATAGTTTTGATATTCAATTAGAAAATTTCTATTTCTTCTAATTTACAACACAGAGAATCCTTATACTAACTGATATTAAATTTGTCATAAACCTTTGACGAGCAATTAATTGCAAATATAATAAATTAAGTGCTTCGAAAAAGTTGAAAAAACGAAAAATTTAAACAAGCTTGATATTCAATGAGAGAATTTCCACTTCTTTTAATTTGCATCGCAGAGATTCTTTGCAAAAACTGATACTAAAGTCATAAATCTTAAACACGAAATTAATTGCAAACAACAAATTAAGCCTTCAGAAATTCAGGAAACGAAAAATTCGAACAAGCTTAATACTCCGTGAGAAAATTTCTATCTGTTTTAATCTAGATTATTAAAAAGTCTAATAAGATCTACTAAAATTACTGAATTAATTATCTTTCCTATCTCCTGATTCCTCTTCTTCTAAAGTACTAATTAAAATGGACTTAACGTTGATAATTCTAGCACGATGTAAATTCCAAATGAAAACAGAAATTTCCAAGTAAATTGTGCAACAACAATTCGATTCTTTGGAGTTGAAAACTCTCCAACAATAATATCACTATTGTCGGATCATTTCGAATGCAAAGCAATTGTAATTTCAATATTACCTCACGAAATGAAAATGCCCCTTTGAACTTTGATATTTCAATGTAATATAATTGCCGTTATACAACGTCGCTTGCAAAGCTTCAACCTCGCCATCAGTTTCCGCGAAAGTTCAGCTAATTGCACATCCCATACTTTGGCGTAAATTAATTATGAGCCTGCTATCACTCCTGATTACATTAACGGTATTTCTTCCTGGTAGCAACGCATTTCCGGTACCATGTTTTCCCGGAAAATGCGCTTATGCAACGCCGCTATGACTTTTTTATTTCTAAAAAGCATCTTCCATAATTGCAACAACATCAAATCAATTATAAATAACACGAGAATGAAATTACACGAGATGGAAATGTTACAAAAATATTTCTCGCTTCTTTACAATAAATTGTATTAAATCTTTCAAACTTAACTTTCAAATAATTCGATTTTAGAAAATGTCATTTACAAGAAACATTTCATTAAATTTCTCTGCACTTAAGATAATTACTGAAACTTTAATCTATTTGCACGTTGAATGTCATCGGGGTCACCGGTGACCGGAGCTGTTCGATTCAATGAAATTCTATGTGAATTTCAAATTGAAATATTTTGCAAATTTTCTTATTAAACAATTTAATATTGGCATTGTAAAGGTAAAGCCAGGCTGAATAAATATTTGCTTTCTGTCTTGAAGATTTCAATGTAAAGATGTTATTTTAATAGAAAAAGTTTGATTTCAATCAAAATGATCAAATAAACGAAACGTCTCATTGTAGTAATTAAATGTCAAATATCAAATTTAAAGAAAGTTTAAATGTAATTGAAAACTTTTTAATGATTACGGAATTAAATATATAAGGAAAATCTGTCCATAGTAATTTTGCCTGTTGCAGAGGAAGAATGGAAAATGGAAAGTAACTTTGAAAGAGCAACAGTTTGACGCTGTTTGAATAATTATGGTTTCAAAAGGAGAATACTATTTTGTTAGATGATTGAAATCTTCGTGAAATCACGTAACAACATTTACATTCCCATATAGAACCCCGGACGTTGTATGCTCGTCAATTTTTTACACGCAATGGAAATAGATTCCTGACATTTCGCATTATGTGACATTTAAGCTTCTTTCACAGTGACCTGCTATCTTCAATTGCCCTGCACACGAAGGGGAATGTAAACTTCTATAGAGTAAGGGAAATATCTACTTTACACTAACGATACTCTCAGTAGAATATCCCTTCGAAGAGAAGCCGATAGAGATTTCTTCCCTTTGACGGTTTTACTTTGTGGCAGATATAAAAGGGATGGAGGAAATTGAGTTGCTATTCGAGTGACTGGCTTTCATGGCAGTCTTTCAATAGGAGAAGGTATTTCTATCTTCTTTGAGTCGAGAGATATTTTTTTTTGTGGATCTTTGTAGTTCGGTTGAAATGAAATTTGACTTTGAGAAGGAATTTCTGTCTTCTTTGGATCGAGACAAGTACTTTTGGAGAATTTTAGTACTTGAGTTGAGATAAAATGTGGCTTTTGAAGAGGCATTTTTGTTTTTTATTGAGAAGTATTTTGTTGATGGACTCAAAGACTTTAAATGGGGCGAACTGTGACTTTGAGAATGAATTTCTGTCTTTTTTGGACCGAGACAAATATTTTTGGAGAATTTTAGTATTTGAGTTGAGATAAACTTTGACTTTGAAAATGATTTTTTATATTTTATTGACAAATATTTTATTATTGGACTCAAAGAATTCAATTGGGTCGAACTATGACTTTGAGGAGGACTTTCTGTCTTTTTTGGATCGAGACAAATATTTTTGGAGAATTTGAGTAGTTTAGTTGAGATAAACTGTAGCTTTGAGGAGGAATTTTTATTTTTAATTCAGAAGTATTTTGTTGATAGATTCAGGGACTTTAATTGGGTCGAACTATGACTTTGAAAATGAATTTCTGTATTTTTTGGACCGAGGGAAATATTTTTGGAGAATTTTAGTATTTGAGTTGAGATAAACTTTGACTTTGAAAAGAATTTCTTATATTTTATTGACAAATATTTTGTTAATGGCCTCAAAGACTTTAATTGGGTTGAACTATGACTTTGAGGAGGAATTTCTATTTGTTTTGGAATGGAAAAAATTTTAATGGTATATTTTACTAGTTAGATAGGGCTAAAGTTTGTCTTTGAGGTGGAAATTGTATATTTTTTGAATCAAAAGAAGTTCCTTAAGTAGAATTCTACAATCTAATTTCAGATGACGTGCGACTGGATGTGGTTGCTGACCCTCTGCTCTCTGGTAATGATTGCAGAATCATTACCTGCTAACATAGTCGAAAACAGCAAGAAACCCGAGCAAACTATGAAACCAAAACGTACGTCCTTCAACAAAGTCACATCGAATTCGTAATCCTTCATTATTTACACATCTTCTCACAGAAAACACATTTTTAATTTGCAGTTAAACGCGCACAGGAAATGCTGATGTTTGGAAATCAACAGAATCGTCTGCCTGAAAGTAACTCTGGCTCCTCTTACCCTTCTACCGCAGAAAAAAGTAAGAATCTCTTTCTTCAATTTCAAACTATCAAAATAAACAAGTCAGAAAACCTCGAAATTTAATCAACCTCATATTCCACTCTTTTAATATGAATTTACTAGAATTATCTAAGAAATACAAATTCGAAATACTTCAAATTGAAACATTTACTAATATTCATTAATGATTTTTTTCTCTCTTTCATTAATTATAGGGACCGTTAGTGCATCTGGACTTGGCGGTCTAAAAGCAGCTCTCACCGAAGAAGAAAAACCTTCACATTCTAAAGCACCGAACAACAATTTCTACGATCGCGATGTCTTCTCCCCATATTCCAAGAACTACGAGTAAGTTTCCATAAAAAATCTTCATCTAATTATCTTATCAAGCCCTCAATTAATTAAACTCTCCTTCTGCATAACTTACATTTACATGATCTATCTATAAAACTACTAACTCATTAAAATATTAATAACTAACGAATACTATTAACTGCTCAAATTAAATCATAATAATTCAAGAAAACAAAATCCACATAACAGTAATAATTTAAGAAAATAAGACCTACATAATAGTAATAATTTAAGAAAATAAGACCTACATAATAATAATAATTCAAGAAAATGACACCTACATAATAGTGATAATTTCAGAAAATGAAATCTACATAATAGTAATAATAATTCAACCAAATAAGATTTACATAATAATAATAATTCAAGAAAATAAGACCTACATAATAGTAATAATTTAAGAAAATAAGATCTCCATAATAGTAATAATTCAAGAAAATGAGACCTACACAATACTAATAATTTCAGAAAATAAGGTCTACATAATAGTAATAATAATTCAACCAAATAAGATTTACACAATAATAATAATTCAAGAAAATGAGACCTACATAATAGTAATAATTCAAGAAAATAAGACCTACATAATAATAATAATTCAAGAAAATGACACCTACATAATAGTAATAATTCAAGAAAATAAGACCTACATAATAATAATAATTCAAGAAAATGAGACCTACACAATACTAATAATTTCAGAAAATAAGATCTACATAATAGTAATAATAATTCAACCAAATAAGATCTACATAATAATAATAATTCAAGGAAGTAAGACCTACATAATAATAATAATTTAAAAAAATAAGACCTACATAATAACAATTCAAGAAATATCTCCAAA
This sequence comes from Cerceris rybyensis, assembly GCA_910591515.1. NCBI lineage: Eukaryota > Metazoa > Arthropoda > Insecta > Hymenoptera > Crabronidae > Cerceris > Cerceris rybyensis. Next base: position 2,387,386 of record OU342800.1, on the reverse strand, counting down.
TTGGTTGAAAAAATGGGCCTTCTAACGCTACGTTGAAAATAAAGATCTTACAAAAAATACTAATCAAACCTGTAAAATTACAAATGAGATTTTCTATTTGATTATCATGGGTACTCAGCAAAACCCATTTTCTACTTTCGCTAGGTACAGTAAGGTGCTCGTTGACGAATTGGACGACGAAATGCCGCAAGTTTGGGACGTGCCACCCTATACTCGATATTACATGAACGAGGAACGTCGAAAGAGGTCGGAAAAATCGACTGTTAGCCCTGGATCAACCACTGTTCGACCATCGACCACGTCGTTTCAGTCAGCCACCCCTACTCAGCAGGCTGTACAGGCGCAAGTGAAGAGAAGGTAGGATGAAATAATATTTTGAGTATTTTCATACAACAGAGATGCTTATCCTTCGTTTCTTTAACGACTGAGATAATAGAGAAAAGAATTTTCAATTGATTAGAGAAAAGATTACTTTTCTGATTACTCGATAACTCACGTTTGGAAAAATGCAAGACGGTTATATCTTTTAAAATAACATTTCTGTTTATGAAAGACTCTTTACTATATCTACTTTCATAAACCGTCTCTTTTCACCCTCTTCAGTCCGTCCAATTTTTTTTCCACCACCGCCGTCTCGACTCTGTAAAAATTTCATTTCACCCTACCGCTTCTCATTTCAGCCTAACATCATCCCCTTTCCATTCTCACCGGGGATAAATCCTACTCATAAACTTACCATCACATTCTCCTAACCCTTAAAAAGCACCATGAAAAAGTTGAGAAATAAAGCAACAAATCCAACACCACCGACCCCAAACGCGACCGTCATCTTTGCACCCTCTCCAGTCAGCAAGAAGAGACACCTCGCACCCTATTCTCGCCTCGGAAATTCCCCATAAGAGTCAGGTATCCTAGATACAACCCATACACGAGATTCTTTCACGGTGTTATCTTCATCGCCGGACAAATTCCTTTCACCCGAGACTTTGGGGTGAGTCGAGCGGAGAGAATTCACCTGTAGAACGAAGTCTGAGGCAGGGGTGAATCGAGCCTGTAATTTTCACCCTGTACGAGAGGGGTTTTCCACCCTCTTGCTCGTCACATCCCTCTTTTTCTTCGACGTTTCTTTCTCAATGGATGAGAGGGCTGCCGGGGGCAACGCCCTCGCCAGGAACGCCGCTCGACCTGACGACCAACTCGTTCAATACGACTTGGAGAGCCTCCCGTCATCCGAGTCGATCAGGAACGTACGACTAATTGGCTCCCAGTTGGGTTCGATCGATAGGAAATTGTGCGAATTTTGCAATGGAAATTCATGCCAGAGTTGGATGGATTAGAGGGTGGGGAGTTTCAATGGTTCAAGGGATGTTGAGAGCTATGGGGATGGCGGTATTGCTTCAACAAGTAGATTATGAGTGTGAGACTAATTAGTTTCGAATTGAATTTAAATGATTGACAATTGTGAGAATTTTGAGAAAGAAATTCGTGACAGGGGTGTATGGATTGGAGGGTGGGGGCGTTGAGAGTTATGGGGATGAGGGAATTCCTTCAACAAGTAGATTATGAATGTGCGATTAATTAGTTTCAAGTTGAATTTAAATGATTGATAGTTGTGGAAATTTTGAGAAAGAAATTCGAGGCAAGGGTGTATGGATTAGAGGGTGGGTCGTTGAGAGTTGTGGGGATGAGGGAATTCCTTCAACAAGTAGATTATGAATTTGGGATTAATTAGTTTTAAGTTGAATTTAAATGATTGATACTTGTGGAAATTTTGAGAAAGATATTCGTAGAAGGGGTGCGTGGATTGGAGGGTGGGAGGTTTGAATTTTCTAGGGTGTATTGAGAGATATGGAATAGAGTTTGTTACTCTAACAAGTAGATTATGAATGAAGTACTAATTAGTTTCAAGTTGAATTTAAATGATTGACAATTGTGAGAATTTTGAGAAAGAAATTCGTGACAGGGGTGTATGGATTGGAGGGTGGGGGCGTTGAGAGTTGTGGGGATGAGGGAATTGCTTCAACAAGTAGATTATGAATTTGGGATTAATTAGTTTTAAGTTGAATTTATATGATTGATAATTGTGGAAATTTTGAGAAAGAAATTCGTGACAGGGGTGTATGGATTGGAGGGTGGAGGCGTTGAGAGTTATGGGGATGAGGGAATTCCTTCAACAAGTAGATTATGAATGTGGGATTAATTAGTTTTAAGTTGAATTTAAAGGATTGATAATTGTGGAAATTTTGAGAAAGAAATTCGTAGAAGGGGTGCGTGGATTGGATGGTGGGAGGTTTGAATTTTCTAGGGTGTATTGAGAGATATGGAAAAGAGTTTGTTACTCTAACAAGTAGATTATGAATGTGAGATTAGTTAGTTTCAAGTTGAATTTAAATGATTGATAATTGTGGAAATTTTGAGAAAGAAATTCGTAGAAGGGGTGCGTGGATTGGAGGGTGGGGGGTTTGAAATTTCTAGGGTGTATTGAGAGATATGGAAAAGAGTTTGTTACTCTAACAAGTAGATTAAGAATGAGGTACTAATTCGTTTCAAGTAGAATTTAAATGATTGATAATTGTGGAAATTTTGCGAAAGAAATTCGTGGCAGGGGTGTATGGATTGGAGGGTGGGTGTGTTCAGAGTTACGGTGAAGAGTGTATTGCTTCAACAAGTAGATTATGAATGAGGATTAATTAGTTTCAAGTTGAATTTAAAGGACTGATAATTGCAAAAGTTTTGCGAAAGAAATTCGTGGCAGGGTTGTATGGATTGAAGGGTGGTGAGTTTGGATATTGTAGGGGTTGAGAGTTGAGAATGGTGGGGAAGAGTGTATTGGTCATTCAAGGACATTATGAATGAGGGACTAATTAGTTTCAAGTTGGATTTAAAAGATTAAAAATTATGAGAATTTTGCGAGAGAAAATAGCTTAGGGTCGTGACCCCTAATGATTTTGGGGTCACCGAGAGTTACAAAGAAGAAAACCGCTCATCCCAGTACATCAATTGACTAATTGGTTCGAAAAATAGAAATTTGACAAATTTTACGAAAGAAAGTCACTTAACTAGAAAGTCCCGATGACTTTGGCAAGGTCACGAAAATACACAAATATCAGAGTTTAATAATTTACTAATACTTGAATTAAAAATAACTATTCTAAAACGAACAAATTACCGTAAAAATAGCTTTAAAAAAATCTATCATCAATCTTCTCCCTTTACTGGCATAATTCTCACCACTTTGACCCCCCTTCGCGGAACCATCGCACGTGCGAGCACCTCTGAAGAATTCTCCGTTAATTTATTAATTAGATGACGTCGACGATGACGTTACACGATGCGTCATAGTACGAGCAATTACGTCGAACTTACCTACCAACTTTTACGTCAAACTTTTATTTTTACGCGCTTATGTATGGTACTCACGAGTATGCATCGGCTGACCCGCAAATAAATGTCACGGGTCACCTCGGTGCTTGCGATGATAAATTTCTAAACGGGCCAATTTACCTTATTCCACCTCGTCGTCCGATGAATCGTTAAGGTGGCTACGTAGAGCTACAATTTCAAGAGGTAAATGGAGAATAAATAATATGGGTACAGTTACAAGCTAAAATTACATTCCCATAGACTCTCATGAATTGTATGCCCTTTTGTTCTCTCTATCTGACTCAAGTGCCACGGAATGAATAGGATTCTCAAACTAGAATGACCTATATACGTTCTATGGGATTCCGTTGACTATTATTGATTTTCGATTACGAAATCCTTTTACATGCTTCGAAGGTTCTACGCAAAATCTTGCTATCGTATTTCCTCTGAAAATTATTAAATATGGGGTTGCAAAGGGTGTCTTTTCTATTTTGTATCAAAATTCTGCACCATCTCGAACATTAACCCTTTTAGTGCCGACCGAAAAACTGATTGAATTAATGACAAATGTAGTCCCGAATTAAAAGAATTTTCATTTGGCTATAGTTTCATATAGATCCCGCAATACGGAGCATAAACTGTCTATTTACAATTATTGTTCATAAAATTACTGGTATCGTATTGGAAACTGAATGATAATTCTTCAATTACTTTTGCTAGCACTATTGCTAACGACGATATATCGTAGTTCGGCACTAAAAGGGTTAAGTCTAAGTAAATTACTCTGACGATGGTTTCTGATTGAATTTCTATGGTTACGATTTTTTACAATTTTCTAACTAAGTTATTTTTTTACAACACTAGTTGTAAAATGAATGTGAATGTTTAACACTAAAACTACCGACGTTATATCTACTAAAATTTAGATTTATTTAACAAGTACTCTGGAAAAAGATAAATTAAGAAGTGAAAGGATTAGTTAATTAACTAATTTAGGCTTTATATGATAGAATTAGAATTTTTACTTCATGACTCCCCTGTCAATTTAGATAGTTTTTTGAAAAAATTAAGAACCGGTCATTATGACCGGCCTGGTAGGTTTAGTGTTAATATCAAAATGACAGATTCATTCATGGTTTTATATTAATAATTCATGGTAATAATTTAAATGAATAATTGAAAGGTAAATGAAAGTAGATCTCACATCAATCAACATGCACAGTGTAAAGTTACTTTCTACGATTTTAGTAGCAATATCGAGGAATTTTATTGGCCGGAAAGTTCTGCACACTCGGTGCACAAATGCCCTTGCAAGCGTGTGCAAGCGCTGATGCATCTACCTGTTCGTGTGCATGGTTTGGTGCAGTCGTGGAACGTTCGATACCAGTGACGCAATAGGGTAGCTTTCCAAGGGGTGGGTCCACGAAAAGCTGAATGGAACCACCCGGCAGAAGTAGGTCAGAGCTAGACTATTTCTCAACATATCACGGGCCAATAGGGTGGCGGGAATAGGGGCGCGCGTCGACGTCGATACTTTTATAAAGGAGGATGTACGATAATTCCAAACCGGTGAGAATTCGTATTCCATGCTCTAGCCTGTTATTATAGAACGAGAATAAACGTTCAAGGAGAGGCACGCAAATAGAAGAAGTTAAAGTCAAACTCGTATACTCCCCACTTAGTCTTTTTCCTGGTTTAAGTTTCAACTGGAGAACCGTTCATTGAGAATATCTTTCGATTCCCGAGTACTACAGAGACGATGGAATTATTAAAAGATAGTATACCGGCGACACTTTCATTTGTATATGATAAAACGACAGTAGAATTTGTATGTGTGAATTTTCCCGATTTAAGTTCCAATTGGAGAACCGTTTATTGAGAATATCCTTCGATTCGCGTGTACTACAGAGACTATGGAATTATTAAAAAGTAGTATACCGACGACACTTTCATTTGTATATGATAAAACGACAGTAGAATTTGTATGTGTGATTTTTCCCGATTTAAGTTCCATTTGGAGAACCGTTTATTGAGAGTATCTTTCGATTCTCGTGAACTACAGGGATGCTGGAGGTATTAAAAATTAGTATACCAGCGACACTTTCATTTGTATATGATAAAAGAACAATAGAATTTGTATTTGTGATTTTTCCCGATTTAAGTTCCAATTGGAGAACCGTTTATTGAGAGTATCTTTCGATTCTCGTCAACTATAGGGATGTTGGAGTTATTAAAAGTTAGTATACTGGCGACACTTTCATTCGAATATAATAAAAGAACAATAGAAATTGTATTTGTGATTTTTCCCGATGTAAGTTCCAATTGGAGAACCGTTTATTGAGAATATCTTTCGATTCGTGAGTACTACAGGGACTATGGAATTATTAAAAAGTAGTATACCGGCGACACTTTCATTTGTATATGATAAAACGACAGTAGAATTTGTATGTGTGAATTTTCCCGATTTAAGTTCCAATTGGAGAACCGTTTATTGAGAATATCCTTCGATTCGCGTGTACTACAGAGACTATGGAATTATTAAAAAGTAGTATACCGACGACACTTTCATTTGTATATGATAAAACGACAGTAGAATTTGTATGTGTGATTTTTCCCGATTTAAGTTCCATTTGGAGAACCGTTTATTGAGAGTATCTTTCGATTCTCGTGAACTACAGGGATGCTGGAGGTATTAAAAATTAGTATACCAGCGACACTTTCATTTGTATATGATAAAAGAACAATAGAATTTGTATTTGTGATTTTTCCCGATTTAAGTTCCAATTGGAGAACCGTTTATTGAGAATATCTTTCGATTCTCGTCAACTATAGGGATGTTAGAGTTATTAAAAGTTAGTATACTGGCGACACTTTCATTCGAATATAATAAAAGAACAATAGAAATTGTATTTGTGATTTTTCCCGATGTAAGTTCCAATTGGAGAACCGTTTATTGAGAATATCTTTCGATTCGTGAGTACTACAGGGACTATGGAATTATTAAAAAGTAGTATACCGACGACACTTTCATTTGTATATGATAAAACGACAGTAGAATTTGTATGTGTGATTTTTCCCGATTTAAGTTCCAATTGGAGAACCGTTTATTGAGAATATCTTTCGATTCGTGAGTGCTACAGGGATGCTGGAGTTATTAAAAGATAGTATACCAGCGACACTTTCATTCGGATACGATAAAAGGACAAAGAAGTTTGTACGTAGAGTTGTATTTCATATTTTCCACTTTTTCATCGCTCGAACACGAGCCGGCAATAGCAAACGGAAAAGCTGAATGAAACCACCTGACGAGTCGGAATGTTTTGGCATTCGACCAACCAATCAGCTGATAGCATTAGCTTCTACCGTCATATCGATCATCCGCAACCGAGTACGCCTCTACCAGGCATGCTCGAACGTACCGACCTACGACAACATCCTGCCATTGGTAGCGTCAACACGTACCTCGTCCTTTTATCCTATCGACTCTCCACAATTGCTCTTTTGTTCCTACAGCTTTTTATCGACAGCACCCACACTTTTATCACACTGCTTCATGCTAATACTAATTAGATATTGCAGTGTACAATTTATCATTACACATATAACTATATCATAATTGTCGCGCTCAAAAAGAAACTAATTTTCTTCTCAATTCTCGATTCATAAATAATTCAAATACAAAATGAAAGAAAATTCTTAATTAAAATACGGAATATAGGAATAAAAATAATTAAATACAGGAATAGTGAGCATCAATGCAACTATTGATAAGTTAAAGAGAAACTTTAATTTGTTGTGAATTTTCGATTCATAAATAATTCAAATACAAATAAAAGAAAATTCTTAATTAAAATCCGGAATGTAGGAATAAAAATAATTAAATACAGGAATAGTGAGCATCAATGCAACTATTGATAAGTTAAAGAGAAACTTTAATTTGTTGTGAATTCTCGATTCATAAATAATTAAAATACAAATAAAAGAAAATTTTTAATTAAAATACGGAATGTAGGAATAAAAATAATTAAATACAGGAATAGTGAGCATCAATGCAACTATTGATAAGTTAAAGAGAAACTTTAACTTGTGAATTCTCGATTCATAAATAATTCAAATACAAATAAAAGAAACTTCTTAATTAAAATACGGAATGTAGGAATAAAAATAATTAAATACAGGAATAGTGAGCATCAATGCAACTATTGATAAGTTAAAGAGAAACTTTAATTTGTTGTGAATTCTCGATTCATAAATAATTCAAATACAAATAAAAGAAAATTCTTAATTAAAATCCGGAATATGGGAACTAAAAAAAATTAAATACTGGAAGTGCGGGTGTAAGTCGATTAATCCTACTATCCATATGTTAAAGAGAAACTTTAATTTGTTGTGAATTCTCAGGGGAATGAATATAATTAAATACAGGAAGTGTGGGCGTATGTCGACTAATTGAATTCTACTATCGATATGTTTTGGTCGACACGAGAACTCGGGTGACCCCGGGTGCGTCAGACCCGTACCTGTTCGTCCAACACGAACAGGCCCCTGGGGGTGGACAATTATAAATAAATATGGAATAAAATAAAAAAGAGAAAGTTTGAACTCAGAATGGTCCAGATAAATAATAATAGAGACAATAACAATTATAATAAACAGTTAATAATAAGAGACAGTTTGTAATTAACTGAATTGAAAATTAGGGAATATGATAGCAAGAGAAAATATACAAAGAAAAAAGGACGAAAAATGATAGAACTTTTTTTTTAATTTCTAGCGTTCCAATTTACCAGGAACCTCGATTCAAGCGAGAATTAAACATCGATCCTGAGGACGTATTGACGATTCTATCACTATGGGAGAACGGACGCCGTAATCGGTAATAATCGATACACCATCACTTATTAATATAAGAGAAAAATACAACTTCCCCTAAGCATACGAATAAAATCGATAGGAACTGGCGGAAGTATATGAACGACGAGTACGAAAACGTGGACGAGGATGGAAACTTGCTGGAAGATGAAGATCCTCGAAATGGTAATTAAATAACAATCTTTCTAAGCACGTTACAATTATTCTATTATTACAATTATTATTATACAATTTATACAATGATTTTCCTCTAATATCATACTTCTCACCTTTGAAATTCCTCTGCTATATTCAAAACCATCTTTGGCCCAATTTAAAATTTAATTCTAAGTTAATTAAGACAATTTTTTATCAACATTTCACCAGCCCTGACTCAAAGTTCTCAACCCCTTAGCTTACAACAACAAATGACACTCGAAGCGCGAAAAATGTAACAGAAAAATTGTAATTTTTTCAAAAATTATTATTAAGAATATCAGCCGGTTGTAAAAAGTTCTCAATATTTCTACATTATTAATATTACTTGCAGTTAGACGAAATATTAGAAATCAGTGAGAAATTTTAATTCAGGAATTAATTTTAAATCATTGCACGCCTAGACAGAAAATAAATCGTAGGCTAGAGGGTTAAAGAAATAATTGTTATTATAAGTAAAACGTTTAATAATTAATTAGGGTCGGAATTGTAATTAAAAAGTTCCTTCCTTTATTAATTTTTCCATAGTGATGCCATGGGTAGATTCTCCATTGTATCCACCACGTCACTATGGTGTCGATTCTCTCTCCTCGTCTGACATTGGAATCGTTCGTACCCATCCACCGAATTATTATGAACAATATGGAAACCAATATGGACAACAATATGGACAACAATACGATGGACTATCTCAATATGGAACTCCGCAATACGGCTTGGTCTATCCTCAGCAGACTTACTACAATAATCCCGAGAAAAGGTTTATGGTCTTCAAGAAACGCTCGCAGGTATGGTGAATTAAGTTGGAACAAAGTACAATGGAATTTATGGGAATTATTCACTAAGAATAGAAACGATTATTTGAATGAAACATCGTGAATAGATTGAAAACAATAGGATCTATATAAAGGATCGCCAATTTTAATTAACATTAGAACTACCAAACCAGTCAAAATGACTGGTACAACATTTTTTCAAAAAATTCTCCATGTTTATATAAGAGTCATAGAATAAATATTCTACGTTTATATTAATATAAACGTAAATCACCCAATCGATCAAATTTTCCGCCGATTGATTCCCCCTTTTTCAAAGTACTTATTTAATTTATTAAAATATGTTAATTTGACGCCGGTAGTTCTAGTGTTCATCAGTTAACTGTGTTTGACGAGTATACTCGTCACGCGTAAAAGTTACCACTGGTTACGTAAATTATAATTTTGACGAAAATTAAACGAAATGAAACGAATAACTAAGGGGTAGAAATAATTTGAAATATATTTATGCTCATCTTTCGATTTTCGTGAATCCAAATTCGAAGTTTCGCCACAGTTAGCTGTGTTTGACGAGTATACTCGTCACGCGTAAAAGTTACTACTGGTTATGTAAATTATAATTTTGACGAAATTTAAACGAATAACTAAGGGGTACAAATAATTTGAAATATATTTATGCTCATCTTTCGATTTTCGTGAACCCAAATTCAAAAGAATGTTCGCCACAGTCAGCTGGTTAAAGGGATAATTTAGATTTAACAATAATTATTATTGTTCCAATGATTTAAAGTTATTTTATCTAATTTGTAATTTTTAAAGTTCGTTTATCTAATAATTGAAAATTAATCAGCAGACTTACGAGCCTTATACAAGTGCCCAATTGCAACTGGCATCGCAGCCACGTGGAATCACAAATCTCCATCGGCTCGTCTACTAAATCAACTCCCATAAACACCGCCTCACCATGAGATTGTCGGAATACGCGAAAAAGTACGCAGAAATGTACGACGCAACAAGAACGAGGGTAAAAAGGACCGATAATTTCTGGGCTGACGTATACGCAAAGCACAATTTCGCGAATCTATTTGGCGAACGTCCCCCCACTTTGTTGTCATCTCACTGACCTCTAAGTAACCCTCAGCTGTTCTCTATAATTTACCGCAACAATACGTCCTCGAGAGGCTACTTGCTTTGGCGAAAATGGTGCTAGGAGTGACTTTTAAGGAATTTCGAAACCTTAACTGCGAAATACTAAGAAAATTAATTAAAAAGATTCATTAATTTAATCTTCCTATTTCTCTGCCAATGTCTCTTTTCTGGGACACATTATCATTTTTCTATTCCAATTAGTTAGTATGAACCTCATTATACATTTAATTGAATTTTTGAATTGCTATGAACAATTGTTTAAAGTGTATCGACCTATTGGAATGTTTAAAAGGGAATTTTTCATTTTAATTCAAGTTTTGAACTTAATAAGAAGTATTTTCTCTAGTTAAAATTTTATTGAAATAATAAAATGGAAATTGTTAAGGTGACAAAGTTAGATGGTATATTTTTAGTTTTTATAACAATGCAACTTGTAAACCGTATATACGCGTGTCTTCTACAGCTTGCTTAACATTTTGAAAAATTATCTATAGTAATACGTCTTTAAAGAACGTATATATATGGTTCACCTTTGTTTAGTTATAGTTCTATACGTAATTCGCAGCTAAGGATAAATAGGAGGCTCTCGAGGAGACGTTAAAGGAAGCATCCTCTTAATTGGCGTATCGTTTAGCCGGCACTTTTTGTGTACGTCCTGTTTTATATCTATATTTGTATCTATATATACATATACCCTTAAACGAGATAAGAGTACAGGGAGGCGAAGAATATATGGGGCACGAGATTTCTAAAACTATACTCGACCATTCACAGAGTCAATACTTGTGCGTTTAGATGGCAATGGGAAAGAGTACTGTCCGTGGAAGATCCTATGGGGTTGTTGAAGGTCGCTGTTGAGAGTTCCAAGGTCATTTCTTCCCTATCATAGTAGCGAAAATTCCAATTACATTTTCCTATTATAATTGCAAAAATTCTAAGCTCCTTTCTCTATCATAATAGCAGAAATTCCCAGTCTCTATTTTTTATCATACTAGCAGAAATTCCCATTCTCTATTTTCTATTATAATAGCAAAAATTCCAAGACTTTTCTCTATCATAACAGCAGAAACTCCAAGTCTCTATTTTCTATTATAATAGCAAAAATTCCAAGACTTTTCTCTATCATAATAGCAAAAATTCTAACCTCTTTGTCTCTATCATAATAGCAGAAATTCCCAGTCTCTATTTTCTATTATAATAGCAAAAATTACAAGACTTTTCTCTATCATATCAACAGAAATTCCAAGTCTCTATTTTCTATTATAATAGCAAAAATTCCAAGACTTTTCTCTATCATAACACCAAAAATACTAACCTCTTTGTCTCTATCATAATAGCAAAAATTCCAAGTCTCTTTTATCTATTATAATAGCAGAAATTCCAAGTCTCTATTTTCTATCATAATAGCAAAAATTCCAAGACTTTTCTCTATCATAACAGCAAAAATTCCAAGCTTCTTATCCTTATCATAAAAAATGTCAAACTCCTCCGTCCTATCACACCAAAAATAATTTCAAGCACATTTCCCTACCATAAGAGCAATAAGTCCAATCACATTTCCCTATCATAATAACCAATTGAATTCCTAATTTATAGAAAAACATTTATTATTTATAGCAACAGTTTCAAAATACAGCGACACTTTAACTCCACATAAGAGGAAATGTATTTGAAGAAGAATCGCACTTCGGTGTGCTGTTGTACCTTTTCGCTGAACGGTGAGGAATTAAGCTAATTTTTGCGCGTAAAGCGAAAACTACGATTTGGTTTTCGCCGAAAAAAAACGCCATGACTGAATCGTTCAAACAATCGTAGTATTCGAATCAAACTATTCTCAGGCTTGGTTTTAACGATTTTTCTGACTGACGTAAGACTATTTAAAAAAAAAAGTGAGAGGGAAAATAAGAAATTAAAGATATAGCTTCGTTTTTTGGCGGACTAGCTCGAAGATAGGAATAGAATCTCTCGTTCGATGGACAATTTCAGCGATTGGAATCAGTTGAGGTCGAAATCAACATAAAAATGATTCTAGACGAGAAAATAGATTAATAAATGACTTCAGGGTATGGAAAACAGTGGTCGATGATGAAACGAAAGAATTTACAGTGGCGTGAAAAATATTTGCTATTTATTTCTATAAATTCCTTACATTATTTATTTTATTGATAAGATTAATTATGATTTTCTTTCCTATCTGTTCTTTAAATTGCGATATTTAGGGAGGATTTTTTTTCACGTTGCTGTACATTCTATCTTATTGTTAATTTATAAAAGTCTGACGACTACGATGGGGAAGAAAACATGGTGGATTAATTTTTCAGCAATGGTTTCCCTGCTCTAAGTTGATTCCAAATATAAACACTAATTTTCTATTATTTAAAATATAAAATCAACTGTTAAAAATATAACTAAGTGACAGGATAAAATCGAAGATCAGGAAACTCAACAATTTAGTCCAATTAAATAATTAATTTAAAGTTCTTCATCGCTGAGAAATTAAGCTGAACTAAGTGAAACGTCGAGAATTTGAGTAATCCATTAATTTACTTGGTGACAGTAAAGGAAAAGGAAAACCGGATACCGGAAGTACTTGATACCGAAGACATTTCCGGTATCACGCAGTCTAGCAACATATCTTCTAACGAATTCACACTTTATATTCAGGAAACGTGCTAACGTATCAACGACGAGTCCCTTACTTTAAAGATCGTCAATTAATTTTCTATCAAACGTGTGCCCTTTAACCGCACCTTAACATCGTTTAGAATAATTAAATCGATGTAAGATGCGTAACTTGTTCTCTCGAGATTTAAAGCTCAAAGTTTTATCATTTCGAGCGTGACAACACCCCATAATCGGTGGCTTAATTAAAGTTAACGATCGCTTTTTATCTGCATGAATATTACACAATTTTATGATAGAATCTTCGTAATTTCAAGCTTATTGTATAAGCAAATTAAAAAAAAAGCGAAGAACAAAAAAATAAAGTTCCTTGTAATTGTGAATATTAATGAAAATAGATTGAAAGAATTTATTACGACTGATATTCTACTATTACAATCGTAATTGAAAGACCTTCAGGGCAAATCACTCTTTTGAAATTGATTACATTATTAATAGTAAATTAAAGTTAAATAATGAAATAAGATATTGATACTTGAGACTCTTAAAATGACTATAAAAGAAACTACGAAGATTTGTAGCAAGGTATACTGCAATTAACCCCGTAGCCTACACCAAAACGTGAAATTTTTGAAAAATTATTAAATTGAATATAATCAGAAGTGTCAGAAGTCTGTGAGAAATTTTGATTTCAAGAATTAATTCCGAATTATTGCGCTCTCAGTCACGAAAGAAATGGTAGGTCAAGGGGTTAATAGATTCACAAGTCGGAATATTCTATCGAAAATGTCAGAGTTAAAACATATCCGTTTAAAAAGCGCGCCACCGATAGAACCGGGTGTTTCCAGGAGAGCGGGAAATTTGAATCTCCCAGCGAGTGTAAAGTGTGAAGCACGCCGTTAACTGATAAGCCATCGTCTTACCATAATCACACGAAACGAGGAAGTATGTATGTGTACGTGTATAAATAACGCGTGACGTTAATAATTCGTTTATTTTCCATTAATATTCATCGTTCTATCTAATTTCTTCACCTTTCAATTGTATCTCTCTTCTCAATTAAACCAAACACGGCCTTCCATAGAGAACATTCCGAGGAGACTGAACTGATTCTTTGCTTTTCTCGTCTGTCAATGCGCTCGATGAATTTATTTGTGCGATCATAGGAAGGAAGGTTGAAAGGAAGAGAAAAAGAGAGAAAAGGAAAGGGAGAAAAATTGACGGAGGAATGATATGAAATGGACGACTGAACGCGGCACAATCGAGATTGTTCGATTGGCACGAGAAGAGGAAACTCGGCGATTCAATGCTCTATATTTTTGACGATCGTTTAGCGTGTAATTATTATTAGACTTTACCTTAGCTATAAGTATTAACGAAGAGGTGTATAATTCAGTATTTACTGTATGTAATTAATGTTATAGATGAGAAGTATTGATTATTGTATTATTAAAGGAACATCAGCCAAGCAGATCAATCAATTTATTCTATCTATTTCTAATTAACCTTGTACAATTAATACATAGAACGCTGTGGATGGTATTCAAGGTAAAGATTCATAATTTCTGGGCTTTCTGAGTGACTTTCGAACATTAATATATACCAGTATCTAAATAGAATCTACATTAATACGTTGAACGACGTAGAGGTGATGTTGAGGTCACAGGAGCTGCTGTAGTCGACGATGCTTCTTAGAATTTCTAACTTTCAATACTTACTGTTTCGTTGACGTATATTTAGCTAATTTCTCCATTTTTATCGATGCAAAACTGTTTTTATTAAAATTACATCGTTGCAGAGCAGATAAAAACAAGTTTGAGTACAGCCTACAGTGCTTTACCTTTGGAATGGCAATATCTAAATATTAAATGTATTCGAAAATTCGGAAATATTCCAATTTAAAAGTCATACAAAATTCGTATGAAAATTTATTACAAAATTATTAATACATTCAATATTTAAATATTGTTGCTAGAAAAGTAAAGAGCTATGGGTTATACTACTGCCTCTGTATTTCTAATTAGCTCTGCATAATAGACAAATAATTATGCAGGCCATCACTCATAATTTCTGGGTTATCTGAGTGATTCTCGAACATTAATATATACGAAAACCTTAATAGAGTCAATATTATTACGTTGAATGATGTAGAGGTGATGTTGAGGTCGCAGGAGCTGCTGATCTCGACGACGTATCTTCGAAATTCTATCTTTCAATATTTACCGGTTCGTTAACAAGCTGAACACTATCGATATTTAACTAATTTCGAGATTTTTATCGATGCAAACTTTTTCTATTAAAATCACATCGTTACAGAGCAGATACCTCGCAAACGCAAATAGGATTACGTATAGCCAGCAGTCCTTTACCTCTGTACTGCCAATATTTAAATATTGAATGTATTCAAAAATTCGGAAATATTCCAACTTAAAAGTTACATCAAATTGTGTAAATTCACTACAAAATTGTTAATACATTCAATATTTAAATATTACTGGCCACAGAAGTGAAGCACTGCAGGTTATACTACTGCCTTTAACGTGTATACTACACAGGACAGAACTACCTTGGTTCACCTTGAATATGTCGTTATTTGTAATAATATGAAGAAACGTAACAAACTTACACGGCACACAGTGGAACATATCGCAATATAAACATTTCTCGCATAAAAGTCATAGAAGAGATTTCAAGAAGAATTCTAAAACGTTTTAAAAGTAATGCTAAGTTTTCTTTATCATTACGTAGTAAGATCGACTATTACGTAGCAACAAAAAAGTATAACATTCCATTTCAATATTAGAGTTCATCTTAAAATCTCCTCTGTGTCTTTACCCATGCAAAAAATGTATAGCAATATATTCTCTCTATACCATGTAACTTCTATAACATTCTTTCACATTATTACGAATACCAGAAACATTCAAAGTAGACAAAGGCAGCGCTGTTCTGTGTAATATAGTTATCGTGTAAAAACATTACTTTAATAGGAAAAGTTTCTGTTCGGTAAAAATGATGAAACGAATAAAATACAGGTAGCGTTCAATGTGTCAAACTATCAGTATGATACCTTAAGTATAATTAAATATAGAGTTATCTTCATCTTGAATGATACGACTCCATAAAGATACTAAAGTATCGAGGCTACGATGACTACAGCAGCTTAACAGGAAAATGCGTAAATACAACTTATCGGTTACTAACTCGATATGAATTAACGGTAGGATAGGATATGGCATCAGAAGGTATCGTGACGTTAAAAAAATATGTAAACATTACTTGAATATTATTGCGTGATGCCTAGTGTAGTAGGTCGCTGTAGCACGCTGTGTTGACCCCCGCTGCGCCTGGTCAGATGTCTCTGCTCGCAAGGTGGCCGTAGGATGCCGCCGAATTTTGTAAACACGCAAGTCCAAAGCACCGAACAACTGCGTAAAATTTTTAAAATCCCGTTTACTCGCACGTTAAAACACTATTAATCTTGTTTTCCACCACTAAAATCGGTATGAATATTGTAATCGGCGAAATACTAAGTAATAGGACGAGTAGTAATGTTGTAAACACGTAAAAGTAATGCGTAAATAGTGTAAGTGTTGTTAGACGTTGTTAATTGAGTTGTTATCTCACGATTGTTATTAATTTTGAAATTTATATCGCGCAAAGTGATCGATTTATATTGGTAAGACACTGCACAGTTGATAAAATAGAATACTGTTGTTCCGGAATCGATAGGTTAGAAAATAATGTCAAACGTCACCAACCGCGGATAGGTACGGACGGTACGACTCCAGGAACGAGACTGCGGCTGCGCATCTTCTGGCGGATGGAGTGGGGGAAGGCTTGCGGCAGCGCATCGTCTGGCGGAAGGAGTGGGGGAAGGCTTGCGGCGGCGCATCGTCTGGCGGAAGGAGTGGGGGAAGGCTCGCGGCGGCTCGTGCGCCGTGGAGTAGGGATAGGCGCAGACCAATCAGAGCACGGCTACGCTTACGCGGTGCGCTGCCTGACGGTGCCTGTCCGCATACATGCACAGAATGAACGAAATAAACAGGGATTTTAATAATTTCAATTAACAATTAGGCAACAATGCTTCCATGCGATATTTGCACACGAATATTATTAATATTATTACTCAATAATAAAATTTCGAGATATTTTACATAGGAAATATATGTTTCGGAAAAGTGAAAATATTTTGTTTGTTACTCATTAAACAAAAAATAATTAACTTGTATTCTACTTCTAATTTATCAATTATATATAATATATCTGTTCTTCAATACGTTTCTATGAGATTGTTTGTTGTGATTTCGATAATTAAATTTACCGATCGCTAAAATACGTTTTCTACCAAAGAGCATAGGGTACTTTCGACATTAAATACGATTGCAAATTAACGCACAAATCGACACAATATTACGGTGTTGAATTAATACCACTCTACGCTGCTATATTGCATGAAAAATTAATTAAATCCTTACATGTTTCGACTAAACAATTATTCGACATTTTTAAAACATCGCAAGTAACTAATACGAAATGATCACCGTGAATTTTGATCCTGGAATTGATATTCTTATTTTCAATGCGATTAACAAAGTTCTACGTCGAATGCACGGTATGCTCTTCTGTTTTTGTTGTCATTTTGAAGTTTTTACCGTTTATCTCGGAGTGGAAAGCATCTTCTGTTTAAATTCCATGTCGTAACGGTCACTTCAGGAGGTCCAAGCCTTCATCTTAATTTTGTGAACAGGATTTAATTCAGTCTATCATGGCAGGTGTCGCTACTGTCGCGCGATTATAGCGCCCCCTCTCTTAGTCGTCCACGTTAGTTCTAGAAAAAGCTTTTTCGTTTAGATGTCACCGCATATGAAAACGTACACGTAGAATTTGTATAATCAGTGAGAAACCTACACATCTACAAGGTCTACAATGCGTGTGACCTCCCCACCATTGTTTCTTGCAGTTACCTGCAGCCTGCGACTACCTGAAACATCGAGACTAGTTCGTTGAAATACTATTTCTCAAACATTTCTAAATGTTCCAACGAGAAAGTTTTACTACGATGCAACAAATGTAGAATATACATTGAATATTTAAATAGTCATTGTTGTATGATTATTAATCTCTCGAGTGGAATATTTAAGTTTAAAAGCTCGAACATAGTTTGTAATACATAGGATTAATAAAAGTATGTTTATTCTTCTATCATAAAGGAATGGATGGTTGGAAATTGAGTGCTTTGAGTCTAAAGCTTCGGAATCAAATTGTAAGAGGTTAAATTGCATCGCAGGAAATATAACACGTAACAATACGATACTTAAAGATATCAAACGAAGTAATTATTTCCGTCGAAGCTCTTCTATATTACGCACACGTATCTTTTTTTCAATCGATATTCTCCATACGCATAATCTTTATTCGTACACCCACAATTTTCCTGTCCTCCATTTCCCTTCGTAAGAAACAAGATTATAGATTCTCCGCGAAACTGAAAAATTCATTTGATATTTCACCATTAGTTTTGTTATTTCAACATTCCATTATTCAATGCGTAAAAACGAATTACACCTGATCATTTTATATGCGGAAGGAAATGAAATTTCCTCGATAGTGTTTATAAGTTTATGTTAAAGAGTATATACATGTAGATGTATACGTATGAATGATAATTATGCCGAAATACACGAATCCTCACGATCGAAGAATTACAATTACAAAGACGTTCCGTGTGTTCGTGAGGAATTTACTTTACTTCGTTATATTGTAATCGCAGAAATGTGAACAGGTCTTTACAGCAGAAGCAACATGGGTCGATGCGCATGCGCATTTAGAATGATACCGTCTCTTCTCATATGATGGCGACTGACAACTTTAAAACGTGAGTTTATATTTATATGATTTCTTATTTGTACAATTTACTGTTAGCGTGTAAAACATAACGTTGATATTATTCGATATTCCGTGTATTAATTGGCGGCTTAGTTTTTTTACCATTTCAAACGTTTCATCGAATATATCGTTAAAATTACCGCTCATAATTCGTTAGGCCAACATTCACTTATCGTAGTAGGTATACCTATAAAGCTTCCTGTAACTTCTCGTATGGTATACTTGGGAGAAAAAAAATTCTAAAGTTTCCATGAATGGACGAAGAGATAAACGCATGCCGAAACGTTGAATTTATTATGTGCGACGATTACATGATTATCTTCTTTTCAAATGTATTTCCGTAAATGTATCGATGGGACTTAAATGTTGTTACGTTAGTGTTTTAACATAGATTACGTCGACGTGATGGTAATGATTAATTTAGAGTGGAAAACACGAAAGTATGATCGTTTTATTATCGTGTTCGTGAAATTTGAAATAACCTCGTTAACACTAATGGTAAATATTGCATACTTTCTAGTAAAAGTAATTACCTCCATTGCTGCAGAAAAAAAGTAGCGAGTAAACGTAATGTTTACGTTGTAAGGAGGAAATTTACGAAAAAAAAACAAATCATCGTTGTTAGGATAATTATTCGTTATATATAATTATTGTTTTTTTTCTTTTAAATTAAAGTCATATTTCTATCTCATTTACATATGTAGCATTGTCGTTGTAATTAGTTTTCGATATATGCACTAATTATGAAACTTTAATGATTTACGACGTTAAAACGACGAGTCACTTTGTCTTATTATTTTAATACGTTAAAATTACAGAACGACATTTGGAATTTTACGATAATCATGAATAAAATGAATGAACGCATGAATACGAACTGGACGATGAAATAACATTAGAAACAGTTGGATATCACAGTTTTGGAGGTTAATACAGAAGTGTATCGAAATCGAAACTCGAGCATTCGGTTGCTTTCCGAAAAGAATACAATCGATTATCGTCCGGTGTGCGTTACGGAATAAATCCTGCGCATAATGCAAACGAAAAATATTGATCGTTGAAATTTCATAATTTAAGGTGGACTTTGTTAAAATTGATGTTCAAAGGAAGCATCCTTTTTTCCCCGATTTCATCTACTACTACGTTTAACCAATCCAGCCACGATGGCATTACAACGTCACGCTACTAGCATCCTCCATTGGTTAAAAGTCGACGAGTAATCTAAAAATTAAAACACCGATTAAATCGATGATCCTAGTCGAAAGTACGTTTAACCCTTGGATATCTGTGTTGCACGTGTGTAGGATCATCAAACTCACGATGAAAATGAATTCGGTCGATGAATTTCATAGAATAATCCTGTCCCGATTATGAACAAAGTGCGATCTATCTTCAAAGAAAAAAAAAAGAAACTACACGCACAACTCGCATCGATTGGCGGAGAGGGGTGGGGTGGGGGTATACAAATTGGTCGTCCTTTTTTCTCAATGTTATTTGCGCGGGAGAATAACGTCGAGTTGTTACGATGAGAATCGTACAATCGTGAAGACCATTCCGATCGATGCTGTTCGTGTATCTTCGATCGTATCGGTCGTATCGATCGACCATGCAACGATCCTCGAACGATTTCAAAATGACTCGTGCTTGAGGGAAAAATCTGTATGTCAGATGCACCGAGAGGTATAATGCAAGAGAAAAGCGACGAATCTGATTGGCTGTGCTCGCGAATTTCCTCTCTTGTTCGACGCCGATTGGCCAATAGAGTGCGCCCTGTTGCGCCGTCGCTACTACAGTTGGAGCCTATAAGGACGTAGCTGTAGCGTACGGAGAATGAAGGCTCGAAAGCTCAAAAGATATGTGAAAATATAATTGTTTAAACAACGCACGGTGTAAATGTACCGTTCTACTTCACATTTGCCGTTCCAACAATCGTTCGACGTACAGTGAATCGTCTACGTGGAGTGGATGAACGTTTCATAGTCTCTTAATGCCTTGTCTTATTCCAGTGAAAAGTGTGCGTGCGCGTTGTGCTCGTCGAGTGGTTCGTGATGCGCGACGGACGATTTGTAAAAGTATTTGAACGGAGGCATATACCATTGTAGTAACACCTTGGAAACGTACATTTTTTACTTGTGAATCCAATGATACATTTAGAATGCTAAGAACAATTGAGCTCCATAGTGCCTGATGTATTTGAAAGACTTGGAGAGTGATTAAACGGTAGCTGTGCTGAGCAATAATAATTCGGCGCGTGTTTCAAATCGCGTTAGTGATCCCCTTAAACGCCCAGTTATGGCTATCCACGAAACAACGGCGTTAACGATTAAACCGTGCAAATTCGTTTGACGCTCGTTCCGTCGACATCTATTTACAGTTGCATATTAACATTTGCAATTACATGCGAATTATGTAACTAGCAACAATTCTATTTGGTAATAGAAGACATTATACACGTTAGGTTTGTAATGTTGTAACGTAACTTTTTTTTTCGAATTTATTCGTTGTCGTTGGTTAATACGGACGTTTTAGATGTTTCTTACGACCAGAGCTCGAATTTCTTCTTTGACAAATGACGTTCTAACGATTCTAATTCGCGACTGGTCTTCTAAATATAGATAAAGAGATAAAATTTAAGTTATTAGGTCGTTTCGATAATGTTGCGTATTTTTTAATTATATATCTCTATTTGTATCATAATGTATCTTTTTCCTCTTCCAATAAAGTCTTTCTAAAAATGCCACAATTTCCTTTGCTCTTTAAGTTCTACGAAGAATGACATAACGATACCAGATTCAACGTTGCTTATGCATTTACAGAATATATTGTATTACGTTTTTTCAACAGAATGGAGGAAGAAATAGTAGTTGACGATATAGATGATAATAGCAATGCGGATACGCCCCAGTCGGACGATCCAACAACACCCGTTATGCCTTTACTGTATATCCAACAAAGCAAGTTGCATTCAACTACACCGACAACAAAAAATCAAACTTTGGTTTCATCTAATGCCACTCAACTCGCTGCCATAATCAATCCTATGAACAATCAGGTAATTACCTCAAAGTTTTTCTCTTAGAATAATCATTTAAAGCATCGATCTTTTGTATTATCGTGCATGTACTACGTTCAATAACATTTATTTGTTAATGCTCCAATTTCTTCCTGCAACAACTAATGCTTTTAATTTAATTCTTACATAAGTGGATTAACATGTTGCAATATGTAGGAAAATAATGTGCATGATTACATATATAGGTCAGAGTAACCTAAATCTGTGCTTTTTTTTTCTTAATTGTCTCATTGTTTTCAGTAATTTGATGTTTATGTTGTTGAATATATAGTTTCAGTGTATCATGTGTCAACTGATATGTAATATAGATAT
Source organism: Cerceris rybyensis (assembly GCA_910591515.1). Classification (NCBI taxonomy): domain Eukaryota; kingdom Metazoa; phylum Arthropoda; class Insecta; order Hymenoptera; family Crabronidae; genus Cerceris; species Cerceris rybyensis. Next base: position 2,365,132 of record OU342800.1, on the reverse strand, counting down.
ATGAGCTATGAAGTCTTATTAGATTCCATGTGTAGGTGGTAACAGTGAGTGGTGCATCTTCTTACAGTAAATATAGATTTGTTCAACATGTACACTATAGTGAATTTTAAGTAGGAAGGTATAGATTAGATTAACTTTATATTCAAGACTAGTTCTGGAACTTTGTTCACATTTTGCAAGTAATGTGCAATGTGTGCTTGCTTTAAAAGGTGGAGTTACTTGAAAATGTGACATTACATCAAATTACACAATCTTGATAGTGATATATAATTTGAAGGGGATGCATTCTATACTTGAATTTATGAGTTTTATATTTGTAAAGTGTTTCATTATCATCACTGAAGGCTTATTTCGATTTTTATTTTAGATTGTCACAGGGCAAAATAAAGTATTTATACAAGGGCCAAGTCAGGTTACTACTCCTCAGAGTAAGCAACATATTGTTATTCATCGGCCGATCAATACTGTCAGTACAACCACGAGTACACAAGGTCAGAAGCATATATTGCTTAGAAAATCTAACACATCCACTGCTCAGATCGTGCCCTTAAATACGTCCCAAGGAAATCAAACTAATGCGCAGGCTGGCAAGCATACGTTTGCATACCTAGGTACTCTCATTAAACCAAACAAATCACGGGAATCGGTCGTCATTCCTGCAGGTGATTATAGGAGTGCTGTTTTTATTCTTTACTCCATTTTTTTATAATTTTCATAGAACAAGATGTAGAAAGAATGATAGAAAAGGAACCTTTCGCTTTTATTTTACATTTTTATTATATTCCTTCATAGGAGCATTAACGACGCAAATAGCTAAACCAAAATTAGTAATTGCACCAGTTATATCGCAATTAGCGCAAACATCCACAAGCACTACCACAGGATCTCAAAGTCAACCTCCTAAACACATGGCGAATTTATTACTACCAGTCAGTATTCCTCAGCAGAGTGGACCTACTAAACCGAGCATGTTTAATTTGAAAATTAACAATGGCCAGCTCAGTACAGAAAGTAAAGGAACCATTACAGGTACGTAGAGAAGAAAGAGCCCCAAATATTTGTGCTATCTTGTGTAAATTAATTCCGTCACTTCCGTTCTTTACGCTTTAGTCCTGCGGGAATCAAAGACTACCAATTCGACTACGCATCCCCCGCCGTTACATCCCATCGCAAAGATGAGTTTGCTGAATGCAAATAAAGGAAACAATAATTCTACGGACAGTATAAAAATTACAGAAAATCCAGATTCGGCCGTGATTACTCCCATTCCTAAGAAAGACGACAGTGGCATACCCGAGAAGCGGAAAAAAACGATAAGCAATATATTACGAGGATCAAGTGAGAAACGAATGAAGAAACAAAATCTTTCGAAGTCACCGCAAGATAGTATGGTCGACGTGAGCTACGCCTTGAGCAGCCCCGAATCTGAACAAGATAAGGACAAAAAAGGTCAAAACGATGACGATATTACTCTGATCAAAGTTGTTCCTAGCGAGGAGAAAGTAGCGAAGCTTAATACAAACGTGGATGACGATATAAAAATAGAGATAATAAAAACGCGCACGAGCTGCGGAATTGAATCTGTATCGGACAATAAACACGAGGCTAAAGTTAATAATCATGAAGATGCAAAAGATCATTTGAATACTTCACATCAGAATGATTCTAATTTCGATGCTACTAAAGTTCTCGATTGGAAAGACGGCGTTGGCACTCTTCCTGGTAGTACTTTGAAAGTAAGTTCTTTATCAGAAACAAATTCATACTTTGTTAAATGATTGTATACTAATAAAATTGTCCTTTAGTTTTGTATGAACGAATTTGGAATAATAGAAGTAGTGGACGAAGATGAAAACAATAAGCAAAGCAAAGACGGAACTGGAGACAAGGAGAATGTTTGCGTGACCCAAAATTCATCGAAATCGACTCTCGTAACTGCTAATAATGTTAATACCGAGAAAAAAGGTAAGTATCGATAGTGCAATTTGGAAGAATATACTTTTTACTAGATAATTGTTCCGAAATTTATTATCTGTATTTTTTCATAGCAGATGATCGAAAATCCAGAGCTGTATCCGTGGATACGATGTATCACTGCGAGGGTTGCGGATGTTATGGTTTAGCTGCAGAATTTGAAAGTCCAATATCATGCAGTCCATCGTGTACAGAAGTAATCGAAGCTAGAAAACTACCTGCCATACAAAAGTACGTCAAGTACGTCCCTGAATTTTAATTTAACGCATACTGTTACGTATACCTGTAAACCACATTTATAACTTATTTCTACAGAGATCTACGCGCGAAACGGAAACGTAAAAGACTGCTGCAGGAACAGCTACAGAGAGAACTGGATGAAAAGTTCGATGACAAGGATAAAATGAAGTCCGGATCGGATGATGATACAAAAGACACTATCACCGGATTGGACGACGAAAGTCAAGGAGACTCCGTCGAGTCTAAGGTACCTGTTATTTTAATTTATCTATCGGTTTATCGAAACAGTTATCTCATGTTTATGTTTATGCGTAGTATCCTTGGCTGACGGGAAAGCTCGGCTTCTCATGGCCCAAGTATCTCGAACACTGTAAAGCAAAAGCTGCACCTGTTAAGCTGTTCAAGGATCCTTTCCCTTATAGTAAAAATCATTTCAAAGTTGGTATGAAGTTGGAAGGAATCGATCCCGAGCATCCTTCGCGTTACTGTGTTCTAACTGTCGCCGAGGTAGTTGGTGAGTAAGAAAAGAATTGAGTCTACTCATTTTTAATTGTCACTTGTATACTCAACGCTTTTAATTACTACAGGTTATCGAATACGTTTGCATTTCGATGGATATCCAGAGAACTATGACTTCTGGGTGAATGCCGATAGCATGGACATATATCAGGTTGGATGGACGGAGAAAAATGGACACAAATTAGACCCACCTAAGGGTTACGTAGCAAGTAATTTCAATTGGAATGCGTATCTTAAAACTTGTAAAGCTACAGCAGCGCCCAAGAATATATTTTCAAATAAAAATGTAAGTATTAAATTCAAAAACTACAGATCACTGTTAACACTTTAAGGATCGCTCACTAGTTTTCTCGTGTCTTCTACACGCTGTCTTTAGATGTGACCTAATATGATACATTGTATCTACTTTGTCTATTTGAGTCAATACATTGTCAACTTTCATCAATAGTCAAATAATAAATTTTATAGTTTTATAAAGAAACACTATAAACTCTGATAAAACCGACTTTTCAAGAAAGCATTCAAACTATTTTTAAATTCCTCACAGTCGATCTTTCCAACTGGTTTCCGGGTCGGAATGAAGTTGGAAGCAGTAGATAGGAAACATTCTTCGCTAGTTTGCGTAGCTAGTATAGCAGGCCTAATGGATTCTCGTATATTGGTACATTTTGATTCCTGGGACGAGGTGTACGATTACTGGGCAGATGCAAGTTCACCATACATTCATCCGGTGGGATGGTGTCACCATAATGGCCACAGTCTAACACCGCCTAATAGTGAGTAGATGTACCCAGTTCAATCTATTTAAATCGATTACTTACTTCGAATCGAGGCTACAAGGGGCAAATATACATTTCTTATTTTAGATTATAAAGACCCGAAGTCTTTCACGTGGGATGCATATCTAAGAGAAACACGCTCAACGGTCGCACCAGCTAGGGCTTTCAAGCAGCGTCCACCTTGTGGTTTTAAGCGTGGAATGAAATTGGAAGCTGTGGATAAACGAGTGCCCCAGTTGATTAGAGTGGCAACCGTCGAGGACGTTAAGGATCACATGTTAGCATTTGAATATTTCTCTCTCATTTTCTTCCTTTGGAATTGCATATTTAGAGTTGAATTTAATTTACAGGTTAAAAATACGATTTGATGGATGGCCAGAAAGTCATGCTTACTGGGTCGATGACGATTCGCCGGATATACATCCGATGGGTTGGTGTTTAAAGACGGGCCATCCTTTGGAAGCACCATTGAGTAAGTGATTTCTTTTTTAAATTATCTTTGAATATTTTTGATACTGTAGTTTGTATTAATACGTAAAATTTGATTTTACAGCACCTGATAATTTGAACGACAGACCGGAATGTGGTACTTATGGATGCCAAGGTATCGGTCACGTAAAGGGGCCGAAGTATGCAACGCACAATTCCGCATCCGGTTGTCCATATTCGGCTCAGAATTTGCATAAAGTTAGACATTTGTCCGATAGACTTAATTTAAAACACGAGACCTGCGAGTTCGAGGAGGAGTTGCAGGATAAACCAAAAACTGAGAAGACTGATAAAATAAAAATGGAGAAGCCGGATAAACCTGAGAAGCCATTAATCTCGGAGGAACGGTTAGTGAAGCCTGAAAAAGACATTAAACAGGAAGATGGTGAATTTTCCGATAAGAATGACAAGTCTGAGAATTCCGAAAAGTGAGTCATACATTTTAGATTTATATATCACTTTCTCCTTAGATCGATAAGATTAACGATTATTTATTACAGATCGAGCAAATCCAAGCATCATCACAGCGACGGTCAGACAGATGATGACGAAGTCTCACGAAAGCGCAAGAAAAGGTTTGTTTCGTAAGTTTTGAAATGCATATACAATATTCATTGAATTTTTCAACGTTACAGATATTCAGTAATTATTTACTTTCTTACAGACGACAGATATCCGAGGAACCTTTGTTCTCCCTTCAGAATTCATTCAGCGATCAACAATTAACTAGCATACCGTATGCCGCGAACATGCCTGACAAACAATTGCGTACGGAATTGTACCAGTCCGTTTACACTCCTGGATACAATCCTTTGCCAGATGCACCACACATATGGGCAAAACATAGCAATGCCTTAAACAGGGTAGTAGCAAAGCAGAGCACAAATCCTCGACGGTGGTCCAACGAGGAGGTTATCAAGTTCATCCAGAGTGTTCCGAATTGTAAAGAAATAGGGAATATCTTCAGAAAGCATGTAAGTTTACATACTATTCTAACGTATATCGAACCTTTAACTCCACTTCTATCATAGCTTTTAGTGTTACCTTTAATTAAAGCTTATTCTTAACACTAGATTTATAGAAGACGTCATTTACAGTATCCGGAAGAACAACCGCCTTTTTTTGTTTAAACTGTTTATTATTTACGATCTTGAAATTACTTAAAGTTTATGAAAACGACGCGGCTTGAACGGAAAGTTTAGTATCAGTAATCAGAGATTTTCTATGGCGAGTATGAAGTTAAAGTTTCAAATTTCCAATTAGTTGAGTTCTAATTGCATATTTTTCTTTTGATACATCGCATAATGGATAATATTGAGCTCGCCTAAGATTGTAGAGGCAAAACAAGGAGTTGAAGTTCTAGGAAGATACTTTGCGATACTAATATCTGATAAAAGAATCTTATTTTACAGAATATCGACGGCGAAGCATTTTTAATGTTGACTCAAGAGGACCTGGTTACGTTATTGGGACTACGTCTCGGTCCTGCGATTAAGTTGTACAATAGTATAGTTCTTTTACGCCGAAGGGCAACGTGAACGACGTGCGATGAACGCACTTACAATTGGGTTTTGCAATGTGCAAAATGGCAGCTATATTGTGACGATGGTGTCGAGTATTTATTTGAGAACATTACCAAATCATCGGGATAGAAACTTTACTTTCTATCATTATCAAGAAATTTCTATATATACAGAAAAGAAGAGGGATTACGAAAGCGATTTTTTTCCTATCAATTTCGATGAAATTATGTATAAAAGAAAAAAAAAAACGAAACAATTAAGAAAGAGAATGCTTATAATCGAAAAGTAATGCGACAATTCCGCTGAGTTCTGGACGACTTAACGATGACTCGGTTGTACGCGCATGATAAGTACTTACAATTGTCTCTGTTCTAACTTTTTCCTATACGATGAAGTGCATTCAATCATGTACAAATGTAAATATAACGATCTTAATTAATTAAATATTGTAATACGAAAATATAAAACGTTTACAATCGAAGCAATTAATCCTCACCCGTGCGATATTATTTGAATTAGAATAAGAATGCGACTTTACCTCGATCGATCCATGGTAACGTTGTATCGATACTGATCGATACCTCGCGAGATGACATTATCGATAATCGACCGTCGGTCGGCGCTGCGATCGTAGCGCGGGATCGAAGGATCGTTTCGAATTATGTTAGAAATAATTTTGTAAGTTTGTACGATACAATGAACATTGGGGATACAGCAATAGGAATTAGTACGAACGATACTTAAATAAAACTCGCAATGTATTTATCTATCGTCCGTAAGAATAAAAAGTAAACTGCAACTCGTCCTGAGAAAATAAAACAATTTGAAAACTCATCGCGTGTGTTCCCATCGAAACCATTTTTCGATATTGCTAAATATTCATATTTATTTATCTATACTCATATACATATTATAATCTTCCTTTATTACTCCTTTAACTATCATATTCTTACTTTTTCGGATGTCCAGTAACAATAATTTAAAATTATCCCATTTATTCCGCTCTTTAAAAAGTTGAAAACTCCATTTGAATTATCATCGTGCAATGCTTACAATTAGTCATAGAATTAATATTAATCGTAATACAATTTTTCCTCTCCCAAGCCTCTTATATACCCTAGTATTAATTAAGAATACTAATAAAATAATTAATACTTACCATAGTACGGCGAAAGAATAGTTCCCCCCACTCCTCTCCTTGGCATCGTGCCGATGCCGGTGGTTCCCCCTCTCCCGAGCAGCGAAGTGGCTGCTATGGCGTTGTTTACAGCGTCGTCACGGTGACTGGCCATGTGTTCAGTCGGTCGCTCGTCGTGCGCCGAGTAACGCAGGCGTGTCGTACTTGTATTCGGCTCGTGCTACTTCGTGTATCTTCGTTTCACGAAAACGCTCACGTGACAGCCGCTTGATTTTCAAGCGAGGTAGTCGATTCGCGGACGCACACGAGGACGGACGCTGCCGTGTATCTGTGTATTGTATCAATTAATTCGATTTTCGACGCTGTGCACGATTAACGACGCCTGTAGAGCATGTGATAAATCGTTGTTTCGTCCAGTTCTTAGTGAACATACATTCCCTCGATATCGAGGAGCTTGTGCGAAAGTTCAAAGAACATCGATCTCTCCGTATGTTTCGAACCGAGAACTCTCAATATCCTGTGATAATCGATCGTGATTATCGCGATATCAATTCGTAGAACGTTGCGATAAATGACATGAAACCGTCGATGTCGACGATTGTTTGCCACGGAATGCGGAAATTGTTCGCAGATAAGTCGTACGACACATTTTTAAGATCAATCGAGAAAATTCAAAATAACGCGGGAGTGATCTTCGTTAATGATCGTGTATCATCGCGAATCGTCGATTGAATCGTCATGCGCAGTGTGGATAAGTTGACACGACAAGGACGCTCGACTTGAAGTGACACCGACTGGACACATCGTCGATCGCTATCAAGAAGGGACGAGGTGTTACAAGGAAAGTGAGAAGAAAACGAAAAGGAAAGTGATCACAGTGCGTTTTGTGTTATGACTGGCGTATTCTTCGCGAGACAAACGGAGGGCAGCAACGATGCCGGGTGGTTGCCGTTGATCGTTGGCGTGCCGGGAAAACGAAGCGAGATCTACGAAGAAGAAGAAAGAACGGTGAAATTTGCCGGTGGGCCAACACAGGATCGTTTGTCAGTGGTTGGAACAGGATACACCGTGAGCCCTGGAAGTGCCAAAATGCCCCGTGGCCTGCCAAGCAGACGGGGCCTTCAAGCATTGGCTCTAGTTCTTGCTACCGCTTACGCCACGATTCTTCTCTACCAAGCTGTTGCTCCTCGACAGGTGAGTAAAACATTTCATTTTCCACTTATCGATCGTACATTTCTATCTACTAGATCGTTCAATCGTTAAATAATTATGCACAAAATTCTACGTTCATTGTACACATTTCTTTCCGCCATTTCGAATCAAAGAGCATAAAGGTTAGGACAACGTGAGTCAAGTGTATGTTAGAGACTAATTATTGTTACTCCAAAGAATAATTACCTTTGCTCGTTGCGTCGATATAAAATTCTAACCGACTTTATTAAATACGATGCCATTTAATTCAATTACTCTGACGAATTATTTAAAACGGTGATTTATTTTGGTTAATTGCTGTATAGTGCAACTTGATCATGGTAGTAATTGTAGTGTCAGTGGTACATATTTTTCGGAAGTGCATGCAAATAAATCCGTTCAGTTGAAATATCCTTCGTTGTCAGGTGAGCCTAGTTACATAAAGTTAATCCCGAGTAAGTAGAGCGACGAGTCGGAGCGAGTTTGTTTTCATTGCGACGCGTAAAAGTAAACATTCCGGTATCGTGCACGCGCCTCACTGATTTTCCTGGAATCGCGGACCTTCGATGCGAAGCGTCGATAACATCATCTCATAGTTTGTTTATATATCGTCGTACGAGTTACACCTTTCGTAACGGCTACACGAAATTGAACTAGTCTATATTTTTTACTCTTTCTGCTCCAATTGGAGTACTTATTTCAACTAGGACTGATAGATTTAGAATTGCAGGTACGTTTAGAACAATGGAGGCTATATTGCTTGTATTTTATTGTAGATTATTAGAAATTTGAACTTTGATTGATTGAATATTTAGATGTTTTCTTTAATTAATTGCTATGTTAATTTCGCCTAGGGCTACTCTTTTAAGAGGGTTTAGGATTATTGAGATTGTTAGATAATAAATTAGGATAAATTGAAAATTTGTTAAAGGTTATGGAGAATTTTACGAGGAGCTCATTAATTGCGAATATTCGGATTTTTTAAGTTTTAATTTCGTGTAGGGCTGCTCTTTTCAGAGGGTTTAGGATTATTGAGATTGTTAGATAATGAATTAGGATAAATTGAAAATTTGTTAAAGGTTATGGAGAATTTTACGAGGAGCTCATTAATTGCGAATATTCGGATTTTTTAAGTTTTAATTTCGATGTTAATTTCGTCTAGGGCTACTCTTTTAAGAGGGTTTACGATTATTGAGATTGTTAGATAATAAATTAGGATAAATTGAAAATTTGTTAAAGGTTATGGAGAATTTTACGAGGAGCTCATTAATTGCGAATATTCGGATTTTTTAAGTTTTAATTTCGATATTAATTTCGCCTAGGGCTACAGTTTTAGGAGGATTTAGAAAAAGCGATGTTATTAGTTAGAAAAATAGAGAATTTCTCAGGGATCACGAAGAATTTGATTACGATGTCATTGATTTTGAATATTTCGATTTTTGTGGCTTTAATTTCGAGTAGGGCTAACGACACTAATTAAAACCGAAATGCTCAAGCTACGATTAATTTGTGTTGCAGTGGGTCGACGAAATGGGGGCCGAAGTAAACAGCAGAAACGTGGTGGTTGAAGTGCCGGCATCGAGGAAAATAATTAGCGAGGAATTGGCGGTAACACCACCGATAGCCACGGCGACCATGGCACCGTTCTCCACGAATCTCGACGATGTGTTCATCAGCGTGAAAACCACCAAGCATTATCATCACTCTCGTCTACCGGCTATCATTGATACCTGGTTTCAATTTGCCAAGGATCAGGTGAGTTTATCTTTAAATTGTTCACAGCAAAGATCTCCAAAACGACGATGCAAAATGTATCTCATATATTTCAAACTATGTACTTTATTTTAACCCCATAAAGTGTATATTATTTATCACTCAATCGACGTGATTCTTCATTGGTAGTTAACTTATTTATTTATTTGCCACAATGCCAGAGCTTATCTTCAACTTTGACTTAAAAAGAAGCTGCTATGAATCTTCAAAGTAAATAGTATGTAGAACCTCGCTATCCTTAAAATCCTACCTATTTATTAAATAATCAAAATAATTATTCGTTGATGGAGACGTTCTGGCGTTAGTAGTGTACTTATTTATTTATTTGTCACAATATCAGAGTTTATCTACAGCTTTGACTTTGCAATGGAGCTGCTTTGAATCTTCAGGGTGAAATAATATATACAACCTGTATATCCTCAAAATCCTACCCATTTATTAAATAATCAGTATAATTATTCGTTGATGGAGACCTTCTGCTATTGGTGATTTACTTATTTATTTATTTGTCACAATATCAGAGCTTATATTCAGCTTTGACTTTGCAATGGAGCTGCTTTGAATCTTCAGGGTGAAATAATATATACAACCTGTATATCCTCAAAATCCTACCCATTTATTAAATAATCAATATAATTATTCGTTGATGGAGACGTTCTGGCGTTAGTAGATTACTTATTTATTTATTTGTCACAATATCAGAGCTTATATTCAGCTTTGACTTTGCAATGGAGCTGCTTTGAATCTTCAGGGTGAAATAAAATGTACGACCTGCATATCCTCAAAATCCTTCTCATCTGTTAGATAATCAATATAATTATTCGTTGATAGAGACGTTCTGCCATTAGTAGTTTACTTATTTATTTATTCATCACAATGTCAGAGCCTACATTGAGCTTTGACTTTGCAACGAAACTTCTATGAATCTTCAAGGTGAAAAAATTTATACAACCTCTCCATCCTCAAAATCCTGCCCATCTATTTATTAATCGTTATAATTATTCGTTGATCGAGGCCTTCTTTCAATGAAAATTTACTCATTTAGTCACACTACAACTTACAATCTTTAACTTTGCACCGAAGTTTCCACGGGTCTACAGCACGAGCTATCTTTTTTGTAGAATTTTCCTAGGCAATTACAATGAATATAGTTGGCCAATAAAACGCAAGAATCTTAAAAAAGAATGGTTAGGAACAGACGACACTTTGTACACCATGTGTGGCATGGTGTTCAACTGTGCGTATTCGCGTGCATATTTGTCGTAATTCGCGTAACATCAGAACAGAAGGAACTTGAGCCCTCGCCGTGGGAACGAGATACGTTCACTCTGATTCTCTGTCTCCTCTTGTTCCCATCTCTGCCTTTTTTTCTTTTTTAATTAACATTTGTACCACTTGAGATATTGTGTTAGGCAACGTTCATATATTTTCTAACTTAGTTTTAATCTAGGATAAGAATCTTTTTACACGCGAATAATATTTGACGAAATATTTGGCAATTAAAAAACTCTCATTAGGAAGTGTCTCTTCGTTTTGGAGTTTCTTTTAAAGCAATTTTAAGTGTCTCGCGACACGGAGAATGGAAATTTCAAGATATTATCTCTTTCGTTTTAATTGCTTGTCGTGTCGAGGATGTTGGAGCTCTCTTCGTTAATTTTGAGAACGGTTTCTTAGAAAGCATCACAAAAATTCCGGAGGACCATCGTTTCATTTGGACAATTTCTGAGAATTTTTTTATTCACTAATTTTTCATCATTTATTATTTAACACTAGAACTACCAAACCAGTCAAAATGACTGGTACACAATTTTTTCCAAAAATTCTCCAAGTTTATATAAGAGTCATAGAGTAAATATTTTACGTCTATATCAATAAACATAAATCACCTAATCGGTCAAGTTTCCTGTCGCTTGATTCCCTCTTTTTCAAAGTACTTATTTAATATCTTGAAATGTAATAGATTTAACGACGGTAGTTCTAGTGTTAATATTTCTCTCCGATCAAACAGTAGCCCTAGTTAAAATTACTACAATTGGAGCCAAAGAAATTTAAATATTCGCAGTTAGGAGACCCAAATGTAAATTCCCACGTTGGAAAATTTTTTAGCTTTTTCCTAATTAATTATTTAGATGTAACTTGGATGGTTTAGAAGCCACCTAAAAGAGTAGATGCTACGTAAAGTGAGTTTAGCTGCCGAAATGCAAAAGGGCAAGGAGAAAATGAAAGAAATGAGAGAGCAGGCCTCCTTAATACGTTGTTATCGATACGCGTGCATCTTCTTTGTACTTGTTTCGCCTTTCTTCGGGTTAATATACCGTTTCAGTGGTAATTGCTACCCGAGTTCGCACCAGTTCACGCGATTCCTGCAATCCGACACCGTTCGCCATACAACGAAGATACGTTTCTCAGGAGATTGTGCTTCCTTTTTCTCAACGATGCTTAATTAAATATTCCATCCGTGTTTCTTCGCGCTAATACAATTTTCTCAGATGATTTTCTCCATTGTTCCGAATTCTCAATAAATTACGAAGAGAGTTACTACGAATATATAGCTATAATCCCAAATTTAGAATTCAAATCCCTCCTACAAACTTCTAATTAACCATTTAACACATCATAGCCTCGTTCTAAGTCCACTCCAACACTGTGGGTCCTAGGTGAAGCAACTATCCAATTTTGGAGCGAAAGTATTAAATAATAGAATTCAAAGAGAGCTAAGACGAATATAGAACTATAATCCCAAGTTTAAAATTCAAATGCCTCCTACAAATTTCTAAATTACCATTTACTAGTTCCTTTCTAAGTCCACTCCAAAACTGTGGGTCCTAGATTAAGCAACTATCCAATTTTGGAGCAGAAATCTTAAATAATAGAATTCAAAGAGAGCTAAGATAAATATAGAGCTACAACCCCAAGTTTAAAATTCAAATGCCTCCTACAAACTTCTAATTAACCATTTACTAGTTCCTTTCCAAGTCCACTCCAAAACTGTGACTCCTAGGTGAAGCAACTATCCAATTTTGGAGCAGAAATATTAAATAATGGAACTCAAAGAGAGCTAAGACGAATATAGAGCTACAACCCCAAGTTTAAAATTCAAATGTCTCCTACAAATTTCTAAATTAACATTCATTAGCTTCATTCTAATTCCGCTCCAAAACTGTGGGTCCTAAATGAAGTATCTGCAGAATTTGGAGCAGAAATATTAAATAATAGAATTCAAAGAGCGCTAAGACAAATATACTGCTGTAGTTGTGAGTCTTGAAGTAGTTCAGTATTCAAATGCTTCAGCCTCTGCTCAAAGTGGCCAATACACTTGAAATTTAAAAAAAAAATACAGAAAAAAGGAAATATAGGGAAAGTAACAGTGGCGCAACGAAAGTCCGTGTTGGTCAGTGGTTTCGTTTCATTTTCTCCGCTCGTGGGAAGATCTCACGGCTCACCTTCGACCTCGTCGACCTCTGCGTTAATCGACATCGTCCACCCACGAATGGTGGATCTTCTCGGTCTTCTTCCAGAGGTGAGGCAACCTTTCGTCCTTCTTGCTCGATAATTAAGCGACGGTTGCACGGCCATCGCTCGATCGAGAATCGATTCGAAGGATATCGAGAGCCTGTCTACCCAAATCGCGCGGAAACACGGCCAGACATAAAGCCACGTTTGCTTCAAACAGCAGACTCTCCATCTTACAATTAATGGAATCGACTTCAAATTCCTCCTTTGAAAAATTTTCCATTTTTCCCAATTTATTGTTCAATATATTATCATCGTATTTTACTCAGAAGCCAGCTAAAACCACAGTCTTAAGAGAAATTACTGTAGATATCGAGATAGAAAATTCCTTATTTTTTAATTATCTAAATTCTATTGTTTCTTGATTATTCGAAAGGAACGAAATTCAGCGTAGAAAATTTCATCCCGAATTCCTTTCGTCGATGGATAACTTCCGAACTCCAAGTCGAGAGATAATGAATAGAATAGCGCATCGGTGTTCCGTTCTTTTATCCCGGAATATTACGAATTCACGTTCCAATTTACAAAAGATGATTTATCGCGTCGAAGAGAATAGAGTCAGGTAGAAAGAGAAGTTACGGAGCCACTGCCTGGAGCGTCCAATTATTTCTTCGGCAATATGGATTCATTCGGCATGTAAATCGACCGCTTTTGAAGTTGCCAAAACTTTCGACCGGTTTTCACTCTCCTCGCCACGCGTGTCTTAGCGAATTTTCACCGTAATTTATGATTTACGACGTTACAAAGACGAGAAGATACCTTTGATTCGAACAGTTCGTCTCGTTTCGTTGCTATTTAAGTTTAGAGCAGGAGGTCGATCGTCGAAAGCGTGGAGAGAAGTTGCGATCTCTTCTGCACACGTATGTCAGAGACGAGTGTCTCTAATTTCTTTCATTAAGAGTTGCGGAGCATTTGCACCGCGTGGGTGTAGATGAATCTTACAATTAGTTAATCCGAAATGACCTCGGTTAATTTAGCGCGATGTGCTGACGTTAATCCTCCTCTTCTCTGGCTCTCTATGCGGCCCATTTGGCGCCTCTCTCCCTCTGACTCTCTCTATGGGTCTTTTTGTAGCTCAATTTAAAACTCTAGAGCTCTAAAACTCCTCTTTCTGTCTAGCTCCTTCTAGAGCTATTTCTCTGCCTCTCTCCGTCGCTCTCTATAGTTTTGCTCTAAGTCCCTACGATTTTCACTCTTCTCTGGCTCTATCTTCGGCCCTTTGGGCGCTCTTCTCTCTCTGACTCTCTCTACGGCCCTTTCTATAGTTCAATTATAAACACTCTAGAGCTCTAGCACTGTCTCCCTCTTTATAGCTCCTCTTTGGCTCCCTATGACTCTTTCTATAGCACAATTAAAAACACTCTAGAGCTCTAAAACTGCCTCTCTTTCTATATATCTCCTCTTTGTCTATCCTCCTCTATCTGTAGCTCAATTAGAAATACTCTCGAGCTCTAGAACTCCCTCTATTTCCGTAGCTCCTCTTTGGTTCTATCTCTCTCTCTGACTCTTCTATAGCTCAATTTAAAACTCTCAAGAGCTCTAGAACTGCCTCTCTCTCTATAGCTCCTCTTTGGCTCTCTCTCTGACTCTATCTGTAGCTCAATTAGAAATACTCTCGAGCTCTAGAACTCCCTCTATTTCCGTAGCTCCTCTATGGTTCTATCTCTCTCTCTGGCTCTTCTATAGCTCAATTTAAAACTCTCAAGAGCTCTAGAACTGTCTTTCTCCCTATAGCTCCTCTTTGGCTCTCTCTGTGACTCTATCTGCAGCTCAATTAGAAATACTCCAGAGTTCTAGAACTGTCTCTCTCTATAGATGCTCTTCGGCTCTCTCTCTGTTTCTATACCTCCTCTCTGTGGCTCTTTCTCTGCCCAGCTTCTTCTAGAGCTATCCCTCTCCCTATCTGGGGCACTCTATTAGATTCTACGATTTTCCCTCCGCTCTGCCTCCTTCTCTCGTGTTTTTCTTCTTTCCGGCGCCATCCACGAAAAGTTGAGAAACGAGGCGAAAGATTGCCGGGTCGAAGAGGCCGAAGATCGGCGCGACGATGATGCGTGTCCCCTTTTAACGGCGACAGTATAGAATATACTCGGTAGCGTGGATCAACGTAATTATGTCGCGATGTAACGCGACGCCGGTGCCACTGACGTCATTGCTTCTCTCTTCTCCTTCATCCTCCTTTTTACCAAACATTTCTCGACTTCGCCGGATATACCGATGCTCCTTCTGCGAATGCTGACGAGATCTCACCTCTTTCTTTCTTCCTCTTCTCTCGATCATCCTTCTTCCCTTCTTGTTTCTATTTTTCTTCCCTTCCTTCTTTGTCCTTTTCTTTTCCTACATTCTTGGCGCTACTTCCTCCTCTTGTGCATGCGTCAGATAACACTCTATACGTCTTCCCCTCTTCTTCGTTGGATTAATCGTCAGCTAAGCTCGGATATCCGTTTCTGTCGTGGCACGTTTAACGAATCCGGGAGACGACTGGTCGGATTATGCGATGAATCTTAATTTTTAGAGGACGATTGCTCAAATCTATGTAAAATAGAGGTAGTTGGATGAAATAGTTGGCAGTGAGGAGACGATACGTGATATAGCTCAATTTAAAACTCTCTCTAGATCTATACATTTCTAGAGCTCTAGAGCTCTCTCTCTGTTAATAGCTTCTCTTCGGCTCTCTCTCTCTCTGTTTCTATAGCTGCTCTCTGTGGCTATAAGTAATAATTTAGGAAAATCCTTTCAGAGATGATGTGATTAGAGTCCTATCTTAGAACTAGAGTCGTAGATGTCCTCCTCTCTTAGAATTAGGATTTTCCATGACCCTCATTTATAGAATCAGGGGTCATACATGTCCTCAGCATATAGAATTGTAATAATAACACTTCTCCATTTAGAAAAATTGGATTACCCATGGCCCACGTACATAGAGTTGAAAATATACATTTTCTAGTGCTGCAAACTAGAGCCACAAGTTCTCCCTCCGTAGAATTAAGATCATAAATACCCTCAGAGTGTAAAATTGAAACAATACTCGTTCTCCACCTATAAAACTCAAATTATAAATCCCAACTTCATCAGGTAGCTCTAGAAATTCAATTTTCCCTTTACACTCATTCCAATCTGCCGGTTAAAAAACTTAGACCAAGTTTGTCTCCTCCACTTCCTCCTACGGTAGCTTCATATAAGGGTCCGAATGTCAAAGCAAGAACAGGAAAGCGAAAATAAAAAAACGAGGGAGAGAATTGCTCGTTGAATCGGTCCGCAAGTGGTCGTTCTCCATGGTCCGTCCTCGGGTTTTCCCTCTCGTCTTGCGCGCACTTGGAGAGAAATGATGAAAGCGCATCTCGCCGCATGGAAAATCCTCGAGAGACAATGCTCGTGACGTCTGGTTCCGCCTCGTCGTTGGCTTTCCCCTCTTTCCGCTTTCCTTCCCGGGGCTCGTAGCTTCCCGAAGGGAAGCCAGGGACTAAAAATAGTCGGCTGCTTTAACACGTGCACCGATCGTAACGACGAGGCCGTCTTGGTCCTCCAGATGGGTAGACGACTCCTTCGAGGGTGGACCGGAGGGTGTTTGGATTTCTCATCCTCTGTCTCTTTTGCTCCCCTTCTCCCTCTTTCCCTCAGACTTTCTCTATTTCTCCACCTTTTTCTCTCTCTCAGGATTCTTTCTAGGGCTCTCTTTAGTCCCTCTTGTGAATGGTCGGTTTAATAAATAATATATTTTACAAAATTCTTATTACTTTACTCGTATCATGTGACACCATAAATATACATACTTCGTGCTACACACATTCTGTTTTTTTATCTCTATTCATTCATATTGATAAGAATCAATCATATTCAAATACATCACCTTTGAATTTGTTAATTTGAAACCTTTTTATACCTTTCATTCATTAAAAAATATTCTCTCAATTTAATTTTTAATAAGTTAAAGTTCCTCATTCATTCATGTTAATAAAAATAATCACCCCCCACACCTCTGAAGGTTTATTTTAAGTTTTTAGCAATTTCTTGGAAAAATTTCCCAAATTTTTGAATAGTTCACTAATTTATCTGATTTTTAGTAAAATTTGCTAACCAGGAATCTTGTTTTTGTTGCAGACGTGGTTCTTCACCGATAGAGATGACCTGTACTTCCAAAATCAAACGAGTAAGTGACTTTCTGTTTACATTTATTTTAACCGTTTGAGTCCTAAGCAACGCATGCGCGTTACTCGGATTTTGCGTCGAAAATTTCCAACACATTTCGAATGCTATGGATAATTGAGCGCCATTGCGCTCTTCAAACTTTTTCGACAATCTTTTTTTAAAAGTGTCTGGAACTCAAACGCTTAATTGCTCTTTGAAAAATTATTATATCGTCATAGAGTTTTTTATATGTTATTGGTAGAATTGTTTAATGGACCATCGAACTTAGGCGAATTGAAAATCGTGTTAATAAGGTTTAGGTAGATAAGTTTTTCGGGCGAATGAGTCTATTAAAAAAGAAAGGCGCGCGATGTACGTTCTCGCTGTCGTAATACGAGCCAAGGGATAATTACAGCAGCGGGCCTTAATGGTTGCCCTCGTTTGTGCGATAATTGCTGGCAAAATGGGCAAAATGAGCGCGTGTGCGGGAGCTCCTGGCCGTTCCTCGGACGGAGTCGAGTTTCTCGTCAATCATTTTCAAAGTTTACTCATCCCCGTTCCTTTATCCCCTTTGTACTCTGCCATGTGTGATCCTCGGTTAACGTTCCACTAAAACACTTTGCCATTTTTGCCATTGTTCCGATGAATTTCAGCGACGACGTTGAAGAACAGGAGATTGGACATTAACTGCTGGATTTTGGGCTTAACTGCCGTAGATTACCTCTATTTTTCTATCTTTCTTTACTTTTTTACTTTTTCAGAGTTAATTGCTACTATTATTTCGTCTGGGACCTACTGTTTTAGGTAGGTTCCGAATCACTTAGATTGCAATGTGTATATTAGATAGGCAATATTTAGAAATTTGTAGAAATAGCGGAGAATGTGAATTCGGGCCCATTAATTGAAAGTTTTTGAATTTTTTTGGGTCTGATTGCTATAAATATTTAGTCTGATGAATCCCTTAGGTTCTTATATACATATCAGATAGAAAATATTTATTTTGTAGAAATAGCGGAGAATTGGAATTCGGGCCCATTAATTGAGAGTTTTTCAATTTTTTCGGGACTGATTTCTATGATTACTCAGCTTGATATCTAATGTTTTGAGTGGATTCTGAATTACTTAGATTGCTATATTTATATTAGATAGGTAATATATATTTAGAAATATGTAGAAATAGCGGAGAATTGGATTTCGGGCCCATTAATTGAAAGTTTTTGAATTTTTTGGGGTCTGATTGCTATAAATATTTAGTCTGATGAATCCCTTAGGTTCTTATATACATATCAGATAGAAAATATTTATTTTGCAGAAATAGCGGAGAATTGGAATTCGGGCCCATTAAATGAGAGTTTTTCAATTTTTTCGGGACTGATTTCTATGATTACTCAGCTTGATGTCTAATGTTTTGAGTGGATTCTGAATTACTTAGATTGCTATATTTATATTAGATAGGTAATATGTATTTAGAAATATGTAGAAATAGCGGAGAATTGGAATTCGGGCCCATTAATTGAGAGTTTTTGAATTTTTTTGGGTCTGATTGCTATAAATATTTAGTCTGATGAATCCCTTAGGTTCTTATATACATATCAGATAGAAAATATTTATTTCGTAGAAATAGCGGAGAATGTGAATCCGGGCCCATTAATTGAATTTTTTTGGGGTCTGATTGCTATAAATATTTAGCCTGATATCTACTGTTTTAGGTGGGTTTTGAATCACTTAAATTCTTATATACATATCAGATAGAAAATATTTATTTTGTAGAAATAGCGGAGAATTTGAATTCGGGCCCACTAATTGAGAGTTAAAATTTTTTTTGTGTCTCATTGCTATGATTATTCAGCCTAGGACCCATTGTATCAGATAAGTCCCAAACCACCCAGGTTATAACACATAAGTTAATAAATTAGACACAATTTCACACAGGATTTGAACTTAGGCCCAAAATTCCGCAAAATTTCGCCCCAATAAAAATCAGATATCGCGACCAAACTGAATAAATTTCTCCACAGTCTCTGTTCCAATCTACACCCCATTTTTCGTTTGAAATTTCCTAATCCTGCTTTATCCAAGAGTCAAAGCCATCTAAGCGAGGATATCCTCGGAGTAGCTACCGGTCGGTGATCCTGGTAGACAAACGAAGGGCGGTGGATTATGCGAGTCAGGTAGGAATGGTAATGGGGAACGGTGCTCCGTCGGTGGAGGTGCAAACCGGTGCAGAGCGCGTGGTGAGGTCAAATGTCGGACGGTGCCCGAGGGCTCGCGTGCTCATCCCTCCTCCTTCGTCCTCTCGTATCCTCTAGTATCCTCTCGTAACAGGCATTATCCTACCCTCGGCCTACGTCCACCCACGCTGCTGCTTCCTCGACGACGGTAATGCCGTCGGTGAGGATTACCTGGAGGTTCAGCTGGAACTTTACCTTTCTGACGGTTGAACGAACATTTCCTTTGTCGTTTTACTTTGATGATTGAAACGGTCAGTGCCTTGAATGATTTTTAACCCTTATCGGTCGCTAGTTTCTTATACAAGATTCTCCACTAGGTTCCAAATTATTTATTTTTTGAAGGAGTATTATAAATTATTGATTTTTAAATGATCATTTTAAAATTTTTAGCACTCTATAGTCCGGATTTCTTTTGGTGTCCAATGGTCAGTTTCAGGATAGCAAAATTAGAAAATAATAAAAATACTAGTTTACATAATGAATTCAATCTCAATTTGAAATGTTCAATTGTAAAGAATTTCAGGATTTTCACGAGTTAAGTAATAATATTTGGCAGAGTTACAAATTGTCTTGCGTTACGTTAAAGTCACAGGGGCCATAGAGAGTTAATGTATGTTATTTTTGTTAAATTTTCAACACGAAGGAATTGTTTTTTTCTTGCACGTTTCACAGAAGTATAGTGCTGTCGACAAAGTATTGTTGTCACGTGAGAGTTCACTTATGACCGTTAAGGGTGAATTTATTCGAGATCAATTATACATGCTAGGTGTATAGTTTCGAGCCCGGCGAAGAAAGATATCGAAGCTGAATTTTGAAACTAGTAGACTTAGAATTTTGAAACTAGTAGGGTTTAGAAAAAGGTTCGCCAATTTTTGTAGTGATAGAAAACAGTGTAGAGAGTAATATGGCGATTTAATGTTGCTCGGTTTCTCTCTCTCGTCTTCCTGCTCCTCTTTTGCGCCCGAGGGGGTGTGGTTAGAGCGGAGGATAATGTTGCCCGGCAAAATCCGACGTTGCTGGATTATTATAGCGGTCTGCTACCGACTCGCATGCCGCGGGATGAAACCTGGCATTAACTTCTTCGCTACGACAGAGTTGCAACGGAGAAGGTGTACAGTGTGCTCGATTAATGCCACGTGGAGGGGCAGCCACTTCCCTAGTTAGGATCGAGTGCTCCGGTAGTTAGAGGTAGCTTGATAGCTTGAATTGCTATCGTAATTTCACAAGACTATTATTTCAGTTAGGTTTAGATCTACCGAAACTATAATTTACAAAATAATAGATTAGCAAAATTTGAAATTTCCCAGAGAAGGAAAAATTTGAAGTTGGACCGACTGACTTCCAATATTTAGATTTTTTGTACTTCGGTCGCTGTAGTAATTTCACAAGACTACTGTTCTAGGTGGCTTCCACACTATCGAGGCAGTTATATCTTAAATAATAAATTAGCAAAATTTGAAATTTCCCAGAGAAGAAGAATTTGAAGTTGGGCCCACTTCGAATATTTCGATTTTTAATATTTTAATTAATAAAGTAATTTCGCAGGACTACTGTTCTACGTGGCTTCCACACTATCGAGGCAGTTATATATTAAATAATAAATTAGCAAAATTTGAAATTTGCCAGAGGAGGAGAATTTAAAGTTGGGCCCACTGATTCAAATATTTATATTTTTAGTACTCACTTGCTATACTAATTTCGCAGAAATACTATTTTTCGTGGTCCCCACCCCAGCGAGGCAGTTATATATTACATAATAAATAATAAGAAATTCCATGTCTCTGTATCTGCACCACCATCGACATAGTCCACTCTGCCAAATACTCTTCTCATCCATCCACAGAAGCATTCTCCTCAACAATTCTAATTTCACTCCCCATTGTTCAAAAATACAATCGACCCTACTCTACGATACGTGGAAGTTCTCCGTGATATACAATTATTATTTCCCTTGGTTGGATATTGTTGTAGGAGATAATTGAAACGCGCGGTGCACCGCGAAGACCGCTCCTTCGGCAGGTGCAGAAGAGTCCTCGAGATCTCTGTATCCCTTCTCGAGAGTCCTTTTCAGGGCGGCTCCCGAAGGAGCAGAAACCCTCCGGGTCGAATTAACGAGCCCAGCCACCGTGCCCATCGACCCTCTACGATGATTATTAACCTCTTAATTAATTGCACGCCCACCCTAATATTCGACTCGGTTCTTCCTTGCTTTCAGACGGCCACATGATCAACACGAAGTGCTCATCCTCGCACAATAGGCGGGCCCTTTGCTGCAAAATGTCCGTAGAATTCGACAGGTTCCTCGACAGCGGCAGAAAGTGAGTACATCTCTATTATTTGAAATACTTTTTCGCACGAACCATTTATTAGCAATGGCGAGATCTCGGAGATTCTAACGTGGGTGGTCTTCGTTCGAGTTAAACCTTTTTGGGTTCAATTCGACAATTTTTGGATTCTCCTTATTTTTTTACTTTGGCAGAAGATGAATTTTGGAGGAAAAAGTAGATTTTTTAGCTCGAGATATTTTTGTGGAGGAGGTCATCAAGTTTAACCCCTTGCCATTTTTTTGAGATTAACTGCGCGATTATTCTTAATTAATTTGGCGATACAATAATCTTTCCGTGATTTCAAATATAGTGTATGGCTTAATGTAACATTAAATGGCATAGAATTAATTTTATTTCATTGTGACTCAGCGATATTAATTTCATAGTTTTTGGACCACTTTAAATTCCATTTATTTATTATATATTTCCATTTATGGTCCATTTATCGGATTTAATAATTGTTTCCATTTATTATTTTATAATTAGTGTCATTCATTATGGAACAGCAAGGGGTTAACCCATTCACTGCCAGAAAAACTAAGCCAATAGTGCCTTGCGTTTTAAATTTGAGAAAAGGGCAGAAAGACTTTGTAACATTAATTTAATGAATCGAAAATATAATATCGACGTTTATAAAGATACGAAGAGCATTTTTATTCCAAAATTATTATACACGTTATTGCTAAACAACTTATTAATTCCAATTTATAGTGCAACCACGAGATATCTCGTAGTTGGCAGTGAATGGGTTAATGCGTCTATCAGCGGCAAATTTGTTTATATTATATCATTAATACTAGTAATATTAATAGTATGAAATTTATAGCTAAGATACTTGCAGTTTTACTAGGTAATTAAGAATTTAGTGATATTTTTCTTCATGCCTTTAAATTGCACTGTGTGTTCTCCGCAAATTCAAAAACCTCCGAGTTCTCGCCGCCACAACAGGTTCTTCAGGAGGTTAGGGGGCTGTGGTACAAGGCCCTGGGGGCCAGAGGCCCAAAATTACTCGGACTCCGCAAGGAGGGAATTGGAGCTCGAACGATTCGCGTGAGAGTTCGTCGTAAAGTAGTTTTTCGAGCTCGGTATTCTTGGAACAGGGCCGAGTCTCTGGTTAATTAGGAATTATTCGGTTAATTAGCGACGACACTTTGATACGCCAACGACGATGCAACAGGTTGATTCGCTCGGTAGTACAGCCTTTTGCTGTCTTTCATATCAGGGTTTATCTCCTGAACGAGGTAATTAAATTAACTAATTATAATAGACTCTCCTAAAATTGTGCAATGTTTAAAAAAAACTTTCACTTGGCAAGTCGATTAATTCCGTCAAAAGTGATGGAAAACTTTTGTGGTGGAAAACTGTCCCAAATAGTATATGCTCTTTTTTAAAATTCCCTCCAAAATATTAATGCAAATAAATATTGCAGAATACTTAATTACATATAACTCCCAAGGAATTTCAACGAAATATAAAATGAATAAGGTGAGACTCTTTTTCAATGTTCCCTCCAAAATATAAATGCAAATAAACATTGTAGAATACTTAATTACTTATAACTTCCATTCAACGAAATATAAAATGAATAATGTTAGACTCTTTTTCAAAATTCCCTCCAAAACATAAATGCAAATAAATTGTGCAAAATATTTAATTGCATATAACTTCCATGCAACGAAATATAACACGACTAAGGTTAGACTCTTTCTCAAAATCCCTTCCAAAATATAAATGCAAATAAATATTGCAGAATACTTAATTGCATATAACTTCCAAGGAATTTCAACGAAATATAAAATGAATAAGGTTGACTCTTTCTCAAAATTCCCTCCAAAATATAAATGCAAATAAACATTGTAGAATATTTAATTGCATATACCTGAACCATTCAACGAAATATAAAATGAAGAAGGTTAGACTCTTTTTCAGAATTCCCTCCAAAATATAAATGCAAATAAACATTGTAGAATATTTAATAGCACATAACTTCCATTCAAGGAAATATAAAATGAATAAGCTTAGACTCTTTTTCAAAATTCCCTCCAAAATATAAATGCAAATAAATTGTGCAAAATATTTAATTGCATATAACTTCCATTCAGTGAAATATAAAATGAATAAAATTGGTCAGAACTCCAAAATGGAAATGAAAATCCCCCAAATGATTCACAATACCATGCACTGTCCTTGCGAGCTCCTTAAAAATCTGAGGGGCCATTTAACGAGAAATTAATGTCGATAGAATATACAAACACAATCTCGAACCCCAAGGACCACGCCAAGTACCCAAACAGAAGTCTCCTTCTTGTACCATACTTGTTTACCCTCCCTTTCAAGATTTCCACTCAAAGTTCACCGTCAAATAAATTCCACCATATTATACACTTATATCTTAGCTTTTCTTCACTCCAAACGAGTCTCCATCACCTGCAACCAGAAATTCTTCTAGAAAATCCTTCCAATTGCACTCGTAGCTCTCTTCGTTCGATGGATCTTTCAACGAGGAAGGAAAATAAATAGAAGAAAAAAATGGTAGAACGAAAGCGAAAGACGAGTATCCACGGTCACGTTCAGGTCTCATAATTGGTGCGCGAAGCCGATGGTGCCCATTAGGAATGTTTTTCTAGGCACTGCTCCATGAGAGATAATATTTTGACGCTGAGAATCAACGAACCGACCTGGTAGCGTGCGCGACCCTATGTAAACACGAATTTTCCTCGGTCAAGTCGCACCAATAATATTTCATTCGCAAACAACTTTGTGAATGGGATGAAAACGTCGGAGACGAAGCCATTCGTTGACGATGGACCAAAGTTTGTCACGGTTTAACGTTTCGCTGGAGGGTTCTGTTTGATCTTCGACTTTCGATGCAAATATAGAAACCTGGAGAACTGCCGTTTCCGAGTTGGCGTTTGCTTTGAGGATGGAGGCTAATCGATGGTGGAAAATGGTCCATCCACAGTACGTTTCCGTAAGTGGACTACAATTTCCACCATCAAATATTTCGATATCTTTATTCAAATTGGTGCAATACGCTATCGAACTCCAAGTCTCGATTTCTCTGCGTTCTCCAAAATGTAACTTAGGATAGAAGCACACCTGGTAGGAACTATTTAAAAATATGAATTTTAACCTTCTTTCTATATCGGGGACCAACGATAATGGGCAGTTTGAAGCCAATTTTTATGTTAATACGTCCATAAAGCTTCCTCGTTGCTTTTCGCGTCCCGCGTTCTCCAAAATGTTACTCACGTTAGAACCACACCTAGTAGAAATTATTTAAAAATATCAGTTTCAACCTTCTTTCCACATTGGGGACCAACGATAATGGGCAGTTTGCAATCAATTTTTATGTTGATGCGTCCATAAAGCTTCCTCGTTGCTTTTCCTCTTTCGCGTTCTCCAAAATGTTACTGAATTTAGATGCACACCTGGTAGGAACTATTTGAAAATATGAATCTCAACCTTCTTTCTATTTCGGGGACCAACGAAAATGGGCAGTTTGAAGCCAATTTTTATGTTAATATGTCGATAACGCTTCCTCGTTGCTTTTCCTCTTTCGCGTTCTCCAAAATGTTACTCAGTTTAGAAGCACACCTAGTAGAAATTATTTAAAAATATCCGTTTCAACCTCCTTTCTACATCGGGGACCAACGATAATGGGCAGTTTGCAGCCAATTTTTACGTTACCACGTCGATAAAGCTTCCTCGTTGCTTTTCCCGTCCCGCGTTCACCACTTTTGCGATCCTCGATTTCACGAGTTTGAGGGATATTTACATGGGCGATGGGTAATCGCCGGATACGAGGTAATGCTCTTCCGTAGTCGGATTAACAGGCGCAATTACAGCTTGTTCTCCGGGGAGAGAAGGAAGAACCATGTACTCGCTTGCTCCTTGATCTCGCTACTTATCGCGCTTACATCGTCGCATGCATCCGCTGCTTTACGTGTTTCAGCACTTACAGAGGCTATAAACAGTTTGAGGGGACGATGAGCGATTGTTATGGGAAAAACGCTCACCGATTTCCTGGTGGGGCTAGTAACTTTGCACAAAGATCGTCCCATCCATCTTTGTAGCTTCTAAGTTGAAAAATATTCTATCTTTTCGCAACTTAAAAAATTTCTATCAATTTTCTATCTACGTCTATCTATTTCTCTTCTTCAACTTTGAAATCTTCTCTTCTCTGTTCTCTTTGCCTCATCCTTTGGATCATTTTCTCCTCGTGAAATTTCTCTTTCATCTTTCTCAACTCTTCATTCTCCTCAATCTCCTCCCTTTTTTTCGTCCTTCGCCCTTCCACCCTTGGTCTATGTCTTGCTCGTCCTTTCATTGGCTCGTCCTTGCGTCGCTGAGGATCCAGGCTCATTGTGGTCTCTTCTGAATCCTCACAAAAGGATTCCCCCTTGCACGTGCAATAGGAGCACATGGCCATCGGAAGCACGTGTTTCGCTCTTTCGCCGCGAAAGAGATCCTGTCCGCTCAAGGGGACACGATGAGCAATTAATAGCTGGGGCCCCTTTGTGCGAAATTCTTGCTGCCGTATTATCATTCCTTTTGCAATAGACACTGAAAGTACGAAGGATGTGAAAGAGGAATTCAAATCAGGTTGAATTTGGAGGGAAAATCTATCTTTACTCATCCCTGTATCACCGTTTTGAGTTCAAAAATCCTCAGTTTCTTACTTTGACCTTTCAACTGTCTAGCAGTCATCCTACTCCGACTTCTTTTTCGAAAACCTTTAAAAATCCTGAGGTCTTTTACACCAGCACTGAGTTCAAGTTAATTCGGTTTGGTAAACTGAAAATACATTTTCATTTTTGTTATATCGATATGTAGGTAAAATTCAGAAGCGTTAACACTAGAACTACCGGCGTTAAATCTGTCATATTTCAATATATTAAATAATTACTTTGAAAAAGGACAAATCGAGTGGCGGAAAGAATGATTAATTCAGTGATTTATGTCTTTCGCGATGGACGTAGAATTTTTGTTCCATGACTCTTCTATGAACTTGGAGAATTTTTGGAAAATACTATGTACCAGTCATTTTGACTGGTTTGGTAGTTCTAGTGTTAAAATTTAACACTAGATTTACGGATATTGATATACCTATTTTTCTGAAGTGAGCGCATTTGGCAGACACAAGAAAATTGAAGTTTTTTGCAAAGAAAATAGTTTCAAATGAAAGATTTATTATTAAAAAAATCAACCAATCAATAGAGTATATATATAGTAATCAAATTTTGAATGAGCCAAATTGGCTCCGTAAATCTAGTGTTAACTTCGTAGTTTAGAAGTCGTTTAAGAGAGACGCGATGAAATAGAGAAACGGAAAGGGAAGGAAAATATATTGAAAGCAAAGGGAGTCCTTGCGAAAGGGATTAACGAGGAAAGAGAGACCAGCTGCTCGTCGTAAGACGATTCAATCTCTTTCTCCTCTTCGTCCTCCTTTCGACGCGAAGCAATTCGGAGAAGAACGCACCCGAGAAAAAGAGTGTCTCGAATGTCACATGCGGGCTCTTTTCGTTCCTCTCGATCTTCCTTCGCCTCTCTTCGACCCCTCTTTTTGCAAGGAACTTCACCTTCTATCTCATTTTCATCCTTGCGCGCTTCCAACCCCCTTTCTACCCCGTTATTCATCTTGGAAGATTTCTTAAACTCATTTTACAATGGAACACCGAGCAAATAGATGTCGTTAATGCATCGGGGCGATTAGAAAAAAATTTGAATGGGGCTGCTCGAAATGGTTGCATCTCAACTCGTCGAAGAAAGGGACAGAGAAAAGGGAAAACGTGATTGGAAGGTAGAAAGTTGGACAATCGTCTTTTAAATTTTAGATTTTAGATGAAAAATAGTTTAAACAATAGACTAGATCGTCAAATGAAGTTGCGCTTAACACTTTATAAAGTGGTAGCAAATTAATAGGCTTTTGAGGCACAGCTTTTGAACCTTTAACTTATTAATCGATTGCCACGGCAATTAATAAATAATTTATCACTAGACAGCGGATTTTTATGCATTTATGACAAATTAAATACGGCTAAAATATACAAATAGAACATAATATAAAAATATATCTAAAATATCCAAAGTGTGGTATTTGTTGTAATATTTATTAAGTGCAATAAATCCCTAAATAGGGTTTCCTGTCTCACCTGCATTTGTGAAACTCGAAATTTGCATAAACATCCGTAGTCTATTTATCACTGCGGTTTACTGTGCCAAGGACTTAATGACGAGAATTTCTAATTTTCGAAGAGATATCCGTATCAGGGAATTATTTGCGATCAAGTGTCCGTTCAGAAGTGAGTAGAATGTTAAAAAAATACCGGTAAATAAAGTATTAACGCTAAAACTACCAACGTCGCATCTACTAAAATTAAAATACACTCATTAGTCACCGTACAGAAAGAGAAATGAGTACTTGAAAAGGATGATTAATTAATTAATTTATGTTTCATAAGATAGAAGTGGAATATCTACTTCACAACTATTCTATTAATCTAAATAACTTTTAGATAAACTTGGGACCAGTCTTTTAACCGGCTCGGTAGGTTTAGTGTTAATAAATGTTCCGCGTTCTCCAAAATGGATGCCACCCTTTGACAAATGCTTACGAAATTCAAATTACCATCCATTGAGCAAAGTCACGTAACTTTTCAATCCCCATGGAATTCCATGGAGTATCAGGATTTGGACTTATCATTCTATTAAATAATCACTGACGATTTCACACCTTGCCTCGACCAATTATAACTCGCCACGTCGGCACTCGAATCCTTCCTATCGATGGTGAACCATGCGGTATGGTGGTCAGCCATTGCCGTGCCGCGAATTTATGGAATTCCTACCACGGATATGCCTACCGATGGAATCCGTTTAACGGCGAACCTTTCGAGAACGTTTCACCGTCGATTATTTACGAGGAGAACGGCGGCTGACAATTTCTGCTCGACATTTCCCAGTTGGATGCTATCACGCGGAAGAGACGACAAGTGTCGCTCAATTTGCATAAATGCAGATCTTCCTTTTTCTACGTTCGAGGACGTTGACTTTTCCGTGTGGACGAAGTTCAAAGATTCTTCTTGTTATTTAAATGACAGACTATTAATAACAGAGACGATTAACGACATTATTAACAATCTTGTAGAAATATAGATATTACGATTTTTAATTGACACTTTTTTTATGTTAGTCTTTTCCCGCGTTTTATTTTCTTTTATTTTTTCGATTTTAAGTGGTGCTGTTATTTTGAGACACAGTTTAAACATACGTGTTGCAATTTTAATTGACACTTTTTTTATGTTCGTCTTTTCCCGCGTTTTTTTTCTTTTATTTTTTCGATTTTAAATGGTGCTGTTATTTTGAGATATAGTTCAAAGATACGCGTTGGAATTTTCAATTGAGACTTTTCTTTTAAATTCGTTTTTTTCTCGCGTTTTTTTTTCTTTTATTTTTTCGATTTTAGGTGGTGCTGTTATTTTGAGACACAGTTTAAACATACGTGTTGCAATTTTAATTGAGACTTCTTTTAATTCATTTCTTTCGAGGAATTTTGTTGCACTTTTTACTTAGTAGCTAATTAAAAAAAATTTGTATTAATTTCCCCTAAGATCTAGGCTTTTATAATCACAATTTGGACAACGACTGATGTTCTAAGTTAAAAAATTTCTATTCTCACAGTCTTACATCTGTCGTTGATTTCCATGCAAATGGTAAAAGTCTCATTCAACCGCTCCAAGTGAAAATATATGTAGCAAAGAAGCAATAAGAATAGTGTCGAGATAATTTTTCCGTCTTACCTTAAACGGTAGATCGGTGGAAATTATTAATCCCGCTTGAATACCTGCTAATTCATCGACCAGGTGATAAAAGTAATCGGACATACAACGTTTAACGAATGGCACGCAGCTCGTAAATATCCATTCGTGAGCGTTGCTACGTTCATTAACGAGGAAACATTTATTCCATTCCCTTTCGAATTTCGCGAGGAAAACCTTAACGAGCACAGGAGACATCGAAAACCGTCGTCGTACCTTCAACTTATACGATCCGCTTGCGGCCTCACTAATTACGTCGATTCGGACGATTAAATTCGCGCGATTCGCAATTACCTCGCAAACAGTAAAATCGTGGATAAAAGAGGCCATAAAGATCCACAAAAATCCCAATGGCTCGGTATCACGGTCTCTTTCCACCATGAGGATGGATATCGATGGACGTGAAACTGTTTTACGATTTCATCGAGGAGGAACGAAGACACTGGATAAATTCCGCTCCGATCGCTGCAGACATTTCAGTCTTGCCTTTCTTTTAACTTTCTTGAGCCGTTTATTTTCCATTTTGTTCGTCATTCTGTTGACTTTAAGGTGCTATCGTCATTTCCCATGAAATCTACGATTGTAGGGTTTGATACTCAAATAAACTTCAACTCTAATGCTATAATTTAGAGTCTCCAGCACCATAGTCATCATGGCTCTCTGTATTTCTCAGTTACAGTTAATTTTCTTTGTTTCCATTTCAATTTTGACTCCTAGCTGTCTTTAGCTTAGAGCAACTACTCTATCGTTCAATATAGCAGCTTTAGAGCAGCCGTCAGCTCTCACCATGTTATAGTAGCCACTAGTGCAATATAGCACTCTTTGGCAGAGTTATAGCAGCCTCTATTGCTGCATAAACGCCTTTAGTATAGCACAAGTAGCCTCTAGAACGACATGAACGTCTTTAGCGTAGAACAAGTACTCTATAGTTCAACTTAGCAGTCTTTAGAGCAGCTCGTCAGTAATCACCATATTGTAGCAGCCTCTAGTGCAATATAGCAGTCTTTGGCAAAGTTATAGGAGCCTCTATTGCTGCATAGGAGCCTCTAGCTGTTGGTTACACGTGAAAGTTCCAAGGTCATGAACTTAATTACGTTAACTCTGCTGTTCTGCTCATTTATATCTCACATTTGTATTATTTCCAGTCATAGCGAGCTGGTGAACAAAGGTTTATATTCTAAGAAACATCAAATATACTTGTAAATATTTAGAACCATATTATCTGCGATATCTGTTAAAATATAATTCCTATTTCGGGTCATATGAACCCAAGCAGAATAGAAGGGTTAATAATAGAGGCAGAACCTAGCATTTGACTGATCTAGAATTCGAACTTTCGACTCTACATTCACCGTAGCCTCTCGTTGAATCCCCATCATCAACCGTTCTCAACCATCCACCATCGAAGACGCGTTTCTTTGGCGCATTACGCGAAAATGAATCGTTCCGACCTTTCTCGTCGAGTGCTTCCTTACGACGAAACGAGGCTCTCGAAGAAATCATTGAAAGGGGAATAACGACATTCCTCCGGTTGCTTCCTAGCATCGGCAATCTCGTCTGAAATTACGATCGGTCCGAGACGGAGAAGGAAGTCGAGAGCAACGATGAGATTTGAATGCGAGCGAACTGGCAGCTCGTATTCATCCTCTCTGACGAGCATTCAACCGACTGCACGATCGTTCGTCACAAATTAATGTGATTCGGCTGGATGGTGTACAACTCGGTGCCGATTATCGGCAATTTGTTGATCGTCTTTGCGCTTACAACGATGCTTTCGATTTTAGACGGTTATCTGCGAAAAGTAGAAAGTAATTGAAAATGTTGCTGGTAGTTTTTATCGCGCTTGGTAACTTTGATGTTTTTATTTTTTCGCATAGCAAGAAGCTTGATCTCTTTTAGTATTTGACGTGCCGTGAAAGCGTTAGGCTTACCATAGCAGCCTCTAGTTAAACATAGCAGTCTTTGGCACAATATAGCAGCCTCTATCGTTGTATAGAAGCCTCTAGCATACCACAAATAGCCTCTAGAATGACATAGCGGTCTTTAGAGTAGCGCAAGTACTCTACAGTTCAATATAGCAGCCTTTAGAGTAGCACAGCGTCTCTCACTATATTATAGCACCGTCTAGAACTATATAACAGTCTTTGGCACAATTATAGCAGCCTCTGTCGCTGCATAGAAGCCTCTAGCACAGCACAAGTAGCCTCTAGAATGACATAGCGGTCTTTAGAATAGAGCAAGTACTCTACAGTTCAATATAGCAGCCTTTAGAGTAGCACAGTGTCTCTCACTATATTATAGCAAGCTCTAGAACTATATAACAGTCTTTGGCACAATTATAGCAGCCTCTATCGCTGCATAGAAGCCTCTAGCACAGCACAAGTAGTTTCTAGAACGACATGGTAGTCTTTAGCATAGAGCAAGTACTCTATAGTTCAATGTAGTAGTTTTAGAGCCATATAGCAGTCTTCAGCATACTCTAGTAGCCTTCAACATTGCAGTCGCTATACACAGTATCCTCTATCGCACCATTGTAGCGTTTAACATAGCAGCACTCTTGCTATATCATATCAAGTACCTAACATCCAATTATCTGCATCAATTTCATGAACTACTACGTCAAATTAACTCGTTACAAGTCGAATCTCCGCGATCCAGAGCAAACGGAGCAAGTCTCCATTCCCTGTTAGCAGCCAAGGAACCACAGATTGTTCCGCGAATCGCTGGTGAAAGGATCGAGAATGCTCGGAGGACACGGAACGTGCGGCGTTTCAGGTTGTCTTATCGCTCTCTGGAACCTCGACTACGCGCAGTTTGTTCAATGATAGTTGTATCGGCTCGTTCAAACAGCACGCTCCTCTCGGTCGGTCGATCGCGTGTCCGCTCAGCCATTCGCGATATCTCCACGGCTTATCGTACGTTTCCTGCAGCCTCCTTGGGAAATCGTGATTATATGGCTGAAGACACCTCTTTGTAGCGCCACCTCCTTTAACGAACTTTATCAATAAAACTATTAGCTCATTATCAGGCCGGTTATAGCGGCGAGATATCTTCGAGATGGCACGAGACACTTTCTCTCTGGATAATGAGACGAATGGAGATCTATTTTTTTAAGCAGTTTATAGCTTTTGGGGTTGTCTTGGTTCGAGGATCTAGGATCCTCTGAGACTAATGTTTTGAGAATTTATTAAATAGTCAATCATGACGATTAGCAGTCTTAGATTTTGGATCGTCTATAAAAATTTAGACCAGGCAACAATCCGAAAGACAGGACTGCCAATCAATCACCAGTTTTAGAATCAGAGGTATTAGAATCTCCGAAGGAGGAATGCTACTTTCGAGGTCTCCGTGATCTCAAAGGATTACATTCCAATCGCGTTTCACGTCTGATCTCCACGCGAGAGAATATTGCTCTCAGATTGAAGTATCGATATTAGAACTATCTCTATCAAAGTCTCTACTATTCAAGTCCCGTAATCGATCCTTACCAAGATCCTCGGGTATTCGTCTCTCCATCTCCTCTATTATTTATTCTATCTTGAAATTGAACTTTCATCATCGAATCCTCGTAGAATACGATCACATCTCAGGCGGACATCCCGGTATTTGATTTGTCGAGGATATCCTTCGCGATATGGCGCAATTACAGCGAGATAGCCAGAAGCGATCGGTTGGAGAAAGAGGGGAAGCGCGAACGTGCAAAAAACCTGCTCCGCTTCTGGACACGAACAGTCGCAGGTTCCAAGGGACGGTTAACGTTCGCGTGACTCGGTGTTATACATACGGAGGACTGCTGGTAATCCCGCATAATAAGCGTTTAGGGAAGCCAGGAAGAGGGACCACCGCGAGCTTCTTTCCTTCTGCGTTCTCTTGCACCTTTCATTCACCCTTTCTCTCCCTCCTGTTGTCGCTTCGAGGGCAAGTATCTCGATCGTCGGCCCTCCCTTTACCTTCTGTCTCTTTTTCCACTCCCCGAGACACGCATCAGTCGTCGCATTTTTTTCAAGCGACGGATAAACTCGCAAAGAGTTGCCATCGAACGATGGTACGTCGATGGAATATGCGAAGGACGCGTTTAAAGAGAAAAAGTGAGAGCCCTGTGAGCTCAAAGCCCGGTTTACAAGGCGACGGTTTTCCGGTCGTTCCTCGCGCATGCACGGGAATTTGTTTATCTCGCGATTGTGCTACGCCGAGTACCGCGAAGGACGAGCGAAACGGCAGAGCAAACGGCGAGACTATCGGTGATCGGTAAACACGAAAAAAAGAGGAAGAGATAATAACAAAGGGAAAACTTGGAACGATGTTGTTAGTTTGGGACGTTGGAGCGAAGAATTCGGACGATAAGAGGAGGGCAAATGCGAGGCAGGAAAACGTTGGGTTGCATGTGCAAATAGAGGCTCTTTTAATCTCAGCTCTAGACTTCGTTCGATCTACGGTGCTTTGCTTTGTTTCCTTTTGTGGCCCTGCAATCGCTGGCAATCTGCGGGTTCCTGTGTTTTAGGTAAGTCTGCATTTTATATTTGGCTCTATCGGTCTGCCACTCCGTCGCTCTATTGATCGACTAGTCTACTGTTCTGCTGCTCCATCGATCAGCTACTCTATCCCTCCATTGCTCTACGTATTAGCTATTCTATTGCTCCATTGTCCTATTGATAGGCTCCTCTATAGCTCCAATGTCCTATTAATTAGCTACTCTATCGCTCCAATGTCCTATTCATTAGCTACTCTATCGTTCCGTTCCTCTATCGCTCCATTGCTCTATTAATTAGCTACTCTATCGCTCCATTGCCCTATTGATAGGCTACTCTATCGCTCCAATGTCCCATTGATTAGTTACTCTATGGCTCCGTTGCTCTATCGCTCCATTGCTCTATAGACTCACTACTCTATCGCTCCATTGCCCTATTGAGAGGCTACTCTATCGCTTCATTGCTCTATTGATAGGCTACTCTATCGCTCCAATGTCCTATTGATTAGCTACTCTATCGCTCCATTGTACTATTGATTAGCAACTCTATCGCTCCATTGTCCTATTGATTAGCAACTCTATCGCTCCGTTACTCTATCGATTGGGTCCTCCATCGCTCTCCAGATTTATGGTTCTATCGCTCTACACTTCTACCTCTCTATTTCTCTACCGCCTCTATATTTCCGACGAGCCTCTTTCCTCTTATTCTCCGGTAATCCCGGCTCAAAAGTACGTGTCCCCCTGCGGCAGGTGCATCGGCGGGCAGCTCGACTCCCGCATATACGTGATACGAATTCGGTGATCCCCCGTCCTTCCCGGAATTCACCCGCGGAGAATATTATATCTTCTTGTGTCGGAGCACACCGAAGACAGAGGCAGGGATTAAAACACAAGAAGAAGAAAAATCGTTCACGTACGATTGTTCTGGCTCGTAGCCAGTCTTTCGTCTTTTGTTCCTGTGCCTCTCTCGTGTCGTTTGTGCGCATACGCACGCGACAAACCATGCTGTTTCGATGCGCGACGGTAGAAATGGTAATGGCCGATGGGTATGCTTCTCTTGTTCGTCGAAACGTTTCGTGCGCATAAAGTATCGCCGGGAGGAACGTTTTCAGTTGCAACCAGAACACGTTGCACCTTTGTGCCTCTTGTTGACTTTAAATCTCAGCCCGCTGTGATTCACTTTTCAAATTCCTCCTCTTCTCGTATCTAAGAACACTGTTTTGAATTTTCCCTCCTTTTTTTAAATCTTTCTTTTGTTTTGAATAAGAGTCAAAAAGAGAAAAACTATCTGGTGAATAAGAAAACAATCAGAGGATAGAAAAACAAGCATACTTGACCGGAAGCTACCGTTGAACCTTCTCCCTCGAGGGACATCAGCACGAGAGAATAATTATCCTCGTAGCCTCGGCAAAGAGAGAATTTCAATCCCATCAGCCGAGATAACAGTTACGTCACTGGCCCCGAGCCATTCTCTCCCGAGTGCTCGGACGATCGATCATTTAATCGATTTAACCCGATGTCATAACACCCAATTGATTCGGATGACGCTGGATCGTTGGACCGTGAGCCGCGCTATTAGTTCAATCGATCGTAACTACCTCGAAATTAATGGCGACGCATACGGCCCATCGTCGCGCATCTACGTGCCCTCGATCGCCTCTTCTCCCTTCCCCCTTCTCCTTTTTCCTTGATTTCGTTATTATCCGACCCCTCTTTTCGCAGTCTTTCGCGACACGAAACATCGACCGTGGTCCTGCAATTCTCGCTGCTGATGTTCGACTAATTTCAGCCCCGGAACACCGCAAGAAGTCCCATTAAAGGGGCAACGAGGGGTATGATTTCGGCTTAAGGCGGTGTTTTCATCGAAAACTATCCTCTTTTTACTCAAATATTTAATATTTCTTTAATATTGCTTCAAATTGATGTCATTTATCCATCAAATACACCGAAGTACCTAGGCTTCAGATATGTTAGTGTTTATGGGACTGAAATAGAGCAGAATTATAGCTATAGTGAGAAACTTTAGAGTCGTCCCCCTATAGCATGCTAGACTCTAAAGTCCAAAACCCCCTCTAACTGCTACAATTCTAAGAATAGAAAATTTTTAGCAGACTAAAATTGACAATTGCCTTCTCAATTCTCTGTTTTGACTTAAATATTTAATATTTCTTCAACGTTGCTCAAAATCGATGTCACTTATCTGAAGTATCTAAGATTCAGACAGTTAGTACTCATGGGACTGAAATAGAGCAGAATTATAGCTATAGCGAGAAACTTTAGAGTCGTCCCCCTATAACATGCTAGACTCTAAAGTCCAAAACCCCTCTAACTGCTACAATTCTAAGAATAGAAAATTTTCAGCAGACTGAAATTGACAATTAAAAATGCCTTCTCATTTCTCTGTTTTGACTTACAATTAGATATTTAATATTTCTCCAACATTGTTCAAAATCGATGTCACTCATCTGAAGTATCGAAGATTCAGACATGTTAGTGCTCATGGGACTGAAATAGAGCAGAATTATAGCTCTAGTTCAAAGCCCCCTCTAACTGCTATAATCCTAAGGGTAGGCAATTTTCAACAAACTAAAGTTTCGAATTAAAAATGCTTTCTCAAGGTGCATTGAGAGGTACTCTGAATAGAATTGGTAAAGCTGTGAACGCTCCTTAAGGCCGGTGGGCCTCTACGTTGACGCAGGAACTCATTCGCAAGCGCGTTCGCGCACACTTGTTCAGAAAACGTTGAGTGCGTGTCGCCATTTGCAGATTCACCGGTGCACGGTGGTTGGTGCAGTTCTCTTGTATGCACCGAAACTGGTTTGCACCTGATACCGGCTTCGTGATCGAATGACGCGTTTCAATGCGTCCTTCTCCTCCTCCTCCTCTTCAGCTTCTTCTCGTTGTTTTTCTTCGTCTTCTTGCTCTTGTTCATCCACCTTTTTTTCTCTCCACGGCCGCATCTCTCCACCTTGCTCCCTTTTGCCCTGACAAAGATCAAGCTCACGCGAGCCGTTGGACCCCTTTGATTTATTTTTTTCCTCCACCGGACCCATTCTACGGACCATGGACATAAGGTAACCCGTGAAATCTTAGCTCGAGCTGCTCGATAAACATTGAAAAGAATTCCAAAAGTACGGTCGCCCGTGTATGCAGTGATGTTTGCATTCAAATCGAATTCTACGGGCGCAATACCGAGCAAAAACTGGATTAGAATGTTGTCGTGCCACGTATAGGAAAGGAATTATTTTAATTACTTTGTACTTCTTTCCATTCCTCTCTCTTTCACGTTGATGTCTCAAGGTTACACGTTTATCGTTGGAAATGCAATTAAGCGGTTAGGAAGAATTACGAGCGCGAGATCTTTGTCGGCTTGCTTTCCTGGAGAAAGGAACCGTTTGAGGTCGATTTACGTTACGAGACACGCTGGAGAGTTTTTGCACGGTGTTCCAGTTGCCAGGTTATTCGCCGGTGCGACGAGATCGTGCAAATGCAAATGGGAGTGCATTGTACAGGAATAGTTATTGCACCGTGTCGTTGATCGTATAGTTGTGCGCCAAGTAGAAGGCTCAGGGGACGTTGGAACTTCCTATTGGTCGATACTATCTCTACTTTTACATATTGTCAAAGTTTTAAGCGGACTACGAACGCTGCAGAAAATTCGGGCGTTTGGATCTACGGTAGGGTGAGAGTACCGGAGCGGTCTTTGAGAGTTTTTCAAGATTCTAACGTGGAAACGAGTTCGGCTAGGGTGGTACGTTAGCTTGTAGTCTCTCGTGCGGTGGGTAGACGTTATTGATAGTAGAATGACACGCGATTTGCTTGAAAATATTGCTGCCTTAGGTAGCCCACTAAAAGATACTCATCCAGGCAGTAACTCTATTTTTATAGAGACTTTAACAGTTTACTGACCGGTATTTTTTTAACATCCTATCCACCTCTGACCGGTCACTTGGCCGCAGATACCTCCTTGATACCGGTATCTCCTTGAAAATTACAAATTCTCATAACTGAATCCTTGATATTGTAAATTGCGATAATAAAAAATAATTTATTAATTGCCGGGGTGACTGATTAACCCATTCGAGACCAGTTGCACACCGTGTGTGCAATGATCTTGAAATGCAATTATCAGTCATTATAGAAAAAAACAGCCCTCGACATAAGACTAGCTTAAAATAAAAGATATCTGACAAATATGTAAACACTACATTTTGTATTTGGTTCAATTTCGACCCTAAAGTAGGTGACTCAAAGCCACAATCATTAGAAATACAAGAAGTGGTAAATATAAAGCGAAGAGTTGTCATTATTTCTGGATGGTGTCCAAAAAAATGCACGGTCTCCAATGGGTTAATAAGTTAAAAATCCAAAACCAATTACTAGGCTACCAGTCGGTAAAGTGTTAATTTCCTGATTTTTCAAGTTCATCCATAACAAAAGATCAGTTAAAAATCCCCTCCCGATGAATTTCAAAATCACTCTCCACACTTCAGATTTGTATGCATTTACGACAAAATGAATACGACTAAAAGGTACAAAAGAAAAACATAGTATAAAAGTATATCTAAAATATCCAAAGTATGGTATTCGTTGTAATATTTATCTAGTGTAACAGATCCCTAGATAGGTTTTCTTATCACAAATTTGCAGAAATTCTTTATCGTACGTTATATTTCCATTCCTATGTTCAAATCACAATCAGTCACGGGAATAGTCGAAGTAGGAATCAGGATTTCCCGTAAACCTTCTGCACGTAGCATCATCAACGTCCGTAGAGCAAGAGTTACAATTCCGATATAACGAGGCGAAGCCAAGCCACCATAAACACGTCGCGCAGCCAATGTTACGGTTATATATCCGAGAAGAAAATCCTTGCAGCTTGCTCGCACACTTTCTCGCCGATTCTGCACACGCAGGAGGGCACGCGTTCGACAGGATATTTGCGCGTGCATCCAGAAACGCGTTAAGTTCCATATGCAAACCGGGGCATTAAGAATCTCTCGCATACATGGTGCATTTCTTCGTCGTTAAAGCAACCAGAGTGCAAGGATTTACTACGAGTCGGCATTAAGTCGTTGATGAGGGTTGAACCACCATCGGTGCTACTTTCAACTGGCTCTTGAAATGGATCGCGAAAAGGAGAAGATCCTCGAGGATTTATATCCTTGGCACTCGTAACTGACGCGCACAGTAGATTGCTATTGCGGATAGGCCGAGTTACCATCCGCGTATGCTCAACGAATACCCCATAGTGGGTGTAGTTGATTACCATTGCTAAGGTGGTTGATGTATCTGCCCGGATTTATCTTGGTATTATGAGTCTGACGATTTTTTCCGGAGAATATTTCAAATTAGTCGGCTGGTTTGGCCGATTCGAATCGGCCGTTAATGTTTGCCGATGCGTGGGAATGAAATCTCGGCACTTTGAGAGGAAGTTGGAACTTAGAATCGTCCTGAAACAGAATACATATGTAGTGATTATCAACATCTTTTTTTTTTTACCATAATAATATTAACCTTTACTTCAACGAAATACAGTCGACGGATACAAAGTAGATCAATGTTTTAAACCAATAGATTTGTCTAACATTCAAACATAACGGACTACTTAGAGACTAATGATTAGGCTGGAAATAATTTTAGAGAAAAAATTTTCATAAAAAAAACCTTCACCTTTTTTTTAACCGTAATATCAATAACCTTTGTTTCAACGAAACACAGTTGACAGATACAAAGTAGATCAATGTTTTAACCCTTTCAATACGGCGAAAAATCCAGTCCGAGTGCGCCCCATTACCGGGATCAGTTATTTCTCCTCCAAGCGATTATTAGAGAAAATAATTTTTATGCCAAAAACTGAGCAACCTTAACAGTTGTCGCTTGTTTGATTAGATCGGGGACGACCGAAATGAGAAATTTATGGACTCAGAACGATTGAGAATCAGTTTGGAGGCACAACTTGGCATTATTTTCTGCCCTAGATGTTTTTCAGTAATTGGGACATATGTTGTCCCAGCCGTAATATCAAAAATTTTTCAGACTGGGACAGCACACGTTCCTCCCGGTGCGAAAGGGTTAAACCAATAGGTTTGTCTAACATTCAAACATAATGGACTACTTAAAGTTCAATCAACATCTTTGAGAGGAGAATTGAGACGAGAAAAGGATTAAGTCTGAGTTAGTTGATTAACAGTATTTTTGAGAGAAGAACTGAGAGGAGGAAAACGATTAGATCTAATTGTAAGTTAGTTGATTAGCTGTTATCGAAGTCTGATAGCTTAGAATCGTCCTGGAATAGAATATAGCAGATATGGAAGCGTTAGAGTTCCGTGGCTGACTGTAATTATCAACACCTTTGAGAGAAGAATTGAGACGAGAGAAAGGATTAAGTCTGAATGAGTTAGTTGATTAACAGTTTCCTTGAGAGAAGACTTGTGAGGAGGAAAAAAGGGTCTAAATTAGTTGATTAGCTGTTACCGAAGTCTAAGTTGTAATGACGATCCTTGGTGTAAAGGAGCTCAGAAATTTTAACAGTTTCAAAAAGGAGTAGGAGTAGAATCACAAAGTAATTTCTGCGTTCTCCATTAGAGTTCCACAGCTGCCAACAATCTTCACCTCTAAAAGAAGAATCCCAAGCAACAAAAGATATTATCTCCTCCCCGTTTCATTTAAAAATCCCATAAATCTTTCCAGATCACTCCAAGTACTCCGAAATCCACAATTTCCATTAAACTCCCCGTAAATCAAGGAGCACAGGCGATCCGGTCGATCCGTGCCTAGGAATTCGCTGGAAATCTCTGCAACGGTCAGAAATCCACTGCTGTTACATAAAACATGATCGCAGTGCAGGCCTCGGTGGCGTTATTATCGCGATTCCTTTTTTCCCTCTCGGCCTCGATACTCTGAGCGCATGAATTTTTCACGCGAACCTTGCGATCGTTTAACCACCACTGCTCCCTCTTAGTGCAAATGCCGTTACATCGGTGTGCAATGGAGCAATGGTGGTAACTTTTAAACAACCGCCATAGAAAGTCATAAAGATCTTTCTCCTCTCGAATTGCTTCTGAGTTTTTCCACATTAAGCGCAGCAAAATCGGCAAACGTGAGGAGTTAAGAGGCGAGGCGTGTCGCTGTGGTCTTTCGTGCGCGAAATTTTCCTGTATTCATAAACAAAATGGGCGACGGTGGTTTCGTTATCGGAATAGTTGGTGCTTTATGGTCTGTGCTGATGGTTAATAGCCACGAAGTCGTTCGTTCGAATCACCTGGAGCATGTTCGAGTGGTTTTCGTGCTCTTTGAGCCGATCGCGTTACTTCGTTTTGCCAGGAAATTCTTGGAACGCGATGTTTTCTGAAATCGTCGATTTGTGGCTTTTGCGACGGTGGAAAGCTGTTATTTATTTTTGTTTCTGTGACTTTAGAATGAGAATTTTTAAGATGAGAGGTTTCAATGTCCTGAGGATGTGTTGAACTTTTTAATTTTTGTTGTTCTGTGATTTTTTGTGTCAGATTAAAAATATCTGACAAGTTTGTCTCTTTGTGGACGCAGACATTTTTGAGTATTGAGAGATGATCATTTATTTGGCGATTCAGTTAGAAAGTTAGAATATTAACCCTTTGCACTCCGAGCCATCTCTGACTTTATCTATTAACAACTCGGCGGCACTTTACTATTTGTTATCTTGTGTCATTTCAATGAAAAAGTTCAAGTAAACATACATTCCTTAAAATATTGTGGTGCAATAAATGTATTTTCTGTAATTACTAATAAATTCGAAGGTGACCTTGGAGGGGGCAACCAAGTGATATGGTAGACTTACAATGTCCCCTCAGGTAGGACATCGGAGTGCAAAGGGTTAATGCATAGAAATTATCAACTACTATTTGTGTAATCATATTCCAGTGTTTCAATTTTTAACCCTTTGCACTCCGATGTCCCACCTGAGGGGACATTGTAAGTTTATCATATCACTCTGTTGCACCCTCTAAGGGGACCATGAATTTATTAGTAATTACAGAGGATGAACTTACTGCACCCGAAAATTTTAAGAAATATATATTTACCTGAATTTTTCTATTGAAATTGCACAAAATAGAAAATAGTAAAGTGCTGACAAGTTGCTAATAAATAACTTCAGAGATGGCTCGGAGTGCAAAGGGTTAAACTTCAGTCGTACACACATGGAGTGATAGATTGTAACTAAATTTTGTCTCAGGTCACATATATGCGTCCGCAATGAGTTAATGTAATTTTTTGATCTGTGGATACGTTAAACTCCAAGCTCTCCTTCTTGAAGCACTACAAATTTTTTTGTCCGGTTAAAAATATCTGATTTTATGAAATTCTCCGATCTCTTACGGCAACTTCACCGAAATGGAGCCGAGGGAAAAAGTTCCTTCCGTTCTGTTCGGGGAACTCTATTTCATCTGGTGCGTAAAAAGTTCTGGAATCGCCGATAAGGTCGAATAGTCGCGTCGTTCGATAGAGGACTTCTTGCGAGATGCTTCGATAGTTTTTTTTTTCTTCTTCTTCATCGTATCTTTGGAGCCAGCGCATACGTGGCCTCGCATGAATGATTCCATTCAGAATCATTCACCGGAGGACGAGGCGGACAGAGAGAGAAAGAGAACGG
The DNA here is from genome assembly GCA_910591515.1 of Cerceris rybyensis. Taxonomy (NCBI): domain Eukaryota; kingdom Metazoa; phylum Arthropoda; class Insecta; order Hymenoptera; family Crabronidae; genus Cerceris; species Cerceris rybyensis. The sequence goes on along the minus strand of OU342800.1, from coordinate 2,322,387 downwards.
ACGTGCTCGATGGATTCGCGAGATTGATTCCGTTTCCTCGAAGTCGATATCTTTGAAGGCATTATGCCATTTTGTCGCAGTGCTCCTCTACCGGGTGGATGGACTTTGAACGAGGCAAAAGTATGGGGTGAAATGATAATAGATGGTAAGAGATTTTGGCAATTGATTTTTCTTGCAATCAGAAACGTTTATGGGGGAACGCTTGTCACTTGGAAGAATTGGTAATTTGCAAGTTAGCTGTATCCCTTTAATGATGTCCAAACACCCCGAAAAGACCATCTATCATCAGCCGTATTTCCGACTCGTGTACCATGACCTACAATAATTGTTCATCAATCCCCATCGAGAGTTTCAGGCCCCTCGACATTGATCATCGATCCTAAGATCTCCCTGGTAATCCTTCGATCATCGACGACGACCGTATCGATTTCTTCTTACACTTGTCTTTCATTCGTTCCCTTTTCAACGTTTAATTTGTTTCGATATTTATATTTGTATTTGCTACAATTAATACCAATTGAGGCAAAGTGTTCCAGAAATATTGAAGATTTCAACTTGGGCCCAGTCATAGCATTTTAATTTTTCTTTTGGCTGTAACTGCTAGGGTTATTTCACCTAGGACCACTGTGCCAATTCAATTAGAAATTAGAGCAAATTTTGCAGAAGAGAGTTTGAATTTGGGCCCATTGATTGTGTTAGAATTTTGGGACTGTAGCTACTAGAGTCATTTTGTCTAGGACGACCGTTTGGAATTATTAATGTTATCTCACATTAAATTAGAAATTAGAGCAAATTTTGCAGAAAGGAGTTTGAATTTGGGCCCATTGATTGTATTAGAATTTTTTGGTTGTAGCTGCTAGAGTCATTTTGTCTAGGACCACCGTTTGGAATTATTAATGTTATCTCACATTAAATTAGAAATTAGAGCAAATTTTGCAGAAGAGAGTTTGAATTTGGGCCCATCGATTGTATTAGAATTCTTTGTTTGTAGCTGCTAGAGTCATTTTGTCTAGGACCACCGTTTGGAATTATTAATGTTATCTCATATTAAATTAGAAATTAGAGCAAATTTTGCAGAAGGGAGTTTCAATTTGGGCCCATTGATTGTATTAGAATTTTTTGGTTGTAGCTGTAGAGTCTTTTTGCCTAAGACCACTCTTTGAAGAGTGTTTGGAACTATTAATGTTAACTCAAATTAAATTAGAAATTGGGGCAAATGTCGCAGAGGGGAGTTCGAACTTGGGCCACTGATTGTGCGCCCCCTTTAAACTTAGCCGCCTCCACGATATTCTCGATGCGCTCGCAAATTCTTCGTGAGCGTCTCGAGAAGAACGTCTTCTCTGCTGTGCGCGCACTTGGAAGGCAATTTCTGTTATCAATGTAATATTCTGCACCGACAGGCCCCGGAAATGGCTCGTTGACTCTCGCCGCGCCGCTCATTGGTACATCCGGCACGATGCTTGCCGGTACACAATATAACTTGATACACTCGAAAGTGGAACAAAAGAGTTCCACGGAACGCGCACGGACGACTTTCGGTAGACGTGCGCAACTTGGGGGTCGTGCGCTTGCGTTGTCGATCGTTCGCCTGTTTTATCCGACAATTGACTCCTTTCTGATTCAGTGTTCCCGTTGTTGCTCTTATTGGCCAGTTGTATCGAAGACGGGAAATGAATTTCATCGTTTTTCTTCCCCACTTATATTCTGACGAATTTGTGAGCCTTTCGAATTATTTAAGGACACTAGAAGGGGAGAAATCCTTGACGTCGCATAAAAATAGACCATTTCGAGCACAGAGTATAAATGGGAATGGAAATTGTATTTGGAGAGAAAGAAAGAACACTTGGAGGTAATACGAGGACGCGTGTTTTCTGGTTGCTCGTTTTCGAGAGATCTTGCCAGGAGTGAGATGAAAAATCCACCGATCGCCGCAATCGTATCCGCGTAACAAAATATCGTCTCGAGGTCGAAGAAAGAAAATCTTGCCTGTGGTCGATGCGTAACTCTGGCCTTATTGTGTGTATCGAGTGACCAGAAGTTCGACGTCCAGAAGTGCCCGATATTTTTCTCTACCTCTCCTTTCGCCTCTCGACTCTACACCCCTTTCGTCTTCGTTCCATTTGCTCCGAGAGCAGATTGGTTCTTGAAAGTCCGCCAAAAAGCTCTCGAATGATGAACGATCGGATTCAACGATTTCTCTTTCTTGTCGATGTCGCCTTTCTTTGGCAAGTCTTTTCTCCTCGCAACTCTTGGCTTCTTCTTTCGACGGTGATACAAAATATATCGGTATGCGAGACTATAGACTGTAGAATGGTAGGACCATAAGGCTGTCGGACTGTAGGACTATCGATCTGTGAGACTATTGGTCTATGAGACTAGCGATCTGTGAGACTATAGATCACTGAGACTATCGACCTATGAGGCTATTGGTCAGTGAGACTATCGATTGGTGAGACTATCGGCCAGTGCGGCTATTGGTCTCTGATACTATCGACTTATGAAGCTATCGATCAGTGAGACTATTGCTCTATGAATCTATTGATCTCTGAGACTATCGACCTATGAGGCTATCAGCCACTGAGACTATCGGCCACTGAGACTATCGGTCACTGAAACTATCGGTCACTGAAACTATCGGTCACTGAAACTATCGGTCACGGAGACTATCGGTCACTGAGACTATCGGCCACTGAGACAATCGGTCACTGAGACTATCGGTCACTGAGACTATCGGCCACTGAGACAATCGGTCACTGAGACTGTCGCTCACTGAGACTGTCGCTCACTGAGACTATCGCTCACTGAGACTATCGCTCACTGAGACTATCGGTCACTGAAACTATCGGTCACTGAGACTATCGATCTACGAGACTATTGGTCTATGAGACTATCGATTTATGAGTCTATCAGTCCACGAGACTATCGATCTACGCAACTATCGGACCATCGAACTATCAGTCCATCAGCTACACATCTCTCAACACCCCACCCCCACACTGACTAAAACTCCCCCAACCTCTGAAACAGTCCCCCCAAACAAAATGACTCCACATTTAAAATCGAAAAGAAGAAACCGCTCGATACACCTGGCGCTCCCCTCAAAACTTACCCTCCAGAATGCTCGAGAAAGACGGTTCAACGTCCTCCCCGTAAAATTATTCGGTAGTACAAGCCACGGTCACTTAGCAAGGGCGTTGCAACTGCAACCGCACGAACGGCATTACGAGGGTATCCCTGGTCTACACCACGGAATCCTGAATGCAGCTCCATTTGCGCGCCGTACCGCGCACGTAAATACACGTCGTGGCCTAAACGCCTGCCTGCTACGAGTCTATGAAGGTGTACGAACCCGTATGAACGTATATAAGCGTGCACGAAGGTGTATGAACGGTTATGGACGCCGAGGGGTGAAAGCCCCCGTGGTGGCCACGGTTAATTCCTGCCAAGGTGCGCATAACTCTCCTCGGGCTGGGTCGCACAATGCATTCGTGTCTTCGGTGGTGGTAACCCAGTGGTACCATCGTGGTACCATAATGGTTCAACGGTGGTTAAGACCGTCTCGTTTAATTTATATGCGCCAGGACGAGCACAGTAGTTGCAGGGTGAAATTGCGATTTTTGAGGGGTAGCTTTTGCTCGAGCATTTTGCATTTCATCTTTCTGAATGAAGTGAAACCAAGAAATTCGCTGGTAATAATGATCAGGTGGAAAGTTGGAGAAAGATAGGTAATTTTTAGAAAATATAAATTTTTTAGGGGGCGACTTAGTTTGTATTATAATAACTTCTTATTAAAAAAAGAGAACGACTTAACACGTTGAATTCAATGAACTTTCATATGACTTTAAAATTGTAATATTTACCCATTTTCTTATTAAATATTTCAATATTTAATTACTCCATATGTTAGAAAATTCATAGATATTCCAATTTCAAAGTTACATGAAATGCCATTAAATTCAATATAGCCGGTCACCGGTTCTATTATAATAGAAAAAGTTTTGCTTCAGTAAAAATGAAACAAGTGAAATACCGGTGGCGTTCAACGTGTTAATACAACGAAAAAAAACCATTGACAATTTTCTCCACACCTTATAAAGCACCGTTTGACAAACTAATCCGAAACTTTCACTCACGAATTCTCAATTCTCATAAATCTCGATAACTCTGGACGAAATGCTCCACGAAAAAAAGGTGTTCCCTGTTGCACAGTTTTCCGCGACAGCACCGTGATATAATAGACTCCCGATGGAGAAACGAAGAGAGATAGGAAAAAGCTGCGCACCACGAGGCCCGGTTATGGTGTTTCAGGATAGTTACCGTGCTGGGCCCCGGTTTAATAATCAATAATTTCCCCCGCGGGGTCCCCGGGGCTGCACGTGTACGGACCGTGCCACGATCGTGCCGAATACCTGAGAAACTATTGTCCTATTGTACTCTAACAAAACTATACAACGATAAACCAGAGGTCGGGACAATATTTCTTCAGTTTCTCGACTCCCTTCGAAGCTCTGACCGCTCTTTATCGTGCTCGTTTTATTTGACAAACAACGCCCGAGGTGTGCGCACACACATACTTCCTTCGGGAATCTCGAGCCATGGAGCGGCAATTTTTGAAATTTCATGGGGGTGTGCCGTCGATACCTTCGAATTATTGAGATACCCCTTTGATCGGATTTTCGCTGACAGTAATATCGTAACGATTATAAGAAGGAAGGGAGAGGAAATTGATGGTTGCAGAAAAATTACAACGGATAGAAATTCCTGCCTTTTGTGATTTCCTTTTTTTATATAAAAATTGTTGCAATCTGTTGGATAATTTATTAGATTATTTAGTAATCTTAAAAGATTGAGATTTGTGGAATGGATTTTGGTGGAAGTGAGGAGAGGAAGTGGAGGAGCGGGTGCGAGGAAGCCGACGACAAGCGGGAGAGTCGTTGAGAAGTCACGATTCCGTGGCTGCTGTTAAACCGGCACTTCCGGTCTCACCTGAGTGCACCTGTATCGGGTGGCCAATCGGCGGCCGGCTGCAAGATGTTGCTTGTGCGCGAGGCCCTCTCGATTGACCTCGGAGACCCTTTCTCGCTTCCTTCTTCCTTTTCTTCCACTTCTTCCTCTTCCTCCTCTTTTGCAACTTCTTCCTCTTCTTCGACTTCTTCGTTTACTTTAACTACTTTTTCCTGCACTTCTTCGGCTTCTTGCTCTATGTCGCCACTTTTTCAACTTCCTCCTCTATTTCTTCCACTACTTTTTCCTGCATTTCTTCGACTTCTTCCTTTGTGTCTTCCACTTCTTCAACTTCCTCCTCTATTTCTTCCACTTCAACTTCTTCCGCTTCTTCAACCTCTCCAACCTGTTGAACTTCTTCCTCCTCTTCAACCTCTCCAACCTGTTGAACTTCTTCCTCCTCTTCAACTTCTTTTTTCTTCTTCAACTTCTTCGTTTTCTTTAACTACTATTTCTTGCATTTTTTCGGCTTCTTCAACTTCTTCCTCTACTTTAACTTCTTGCTCTTCTTCAACTTCTTTCTCTTCTTCAATTTCTTCGTTTTCTTTACCTACTTTTTCCTGCACTTCTTCGGCTTCTTCAACTTCTTCCTCTACTTCAACTTCATCCTCTTCTTCAACTACTTTTTCCTGCACTTCTTCGGCTTCTTTAACCTTTTCCTCTCCTTCAACTTCTTCCTCTACTTCAACTTCATCCTCTACTTCAACCTCTTCCTCTTCTTCCACTTCTTCGTTTTCTTTAACTGCTATTTCCTGCACTTCTTCGGCTTCTTCAACTTTTTTCTCTTCTTCGATTTCTTCGTACTTTTTCCTGCACTCCTCTGTGTCCTCCTCTTCTTCAACTTTTTTATATTTATTTTGTTTCGACTTTCAAACATTATTTAAATAACCTTAGATATTCAGTGTAAAATTAACTTCCAATTATACCGAGCATATACCGTTAATAGGGAACAAGTCCTACCGTCTAATGAAAGCAAACGATTCCCAGTAATATTTGCATGCTTAACGACCGACTCCATTTGCATTACTTCCGATTCCCGATTCTCCTAGGGTACTTAATTCGTCTCGATCCTCGCTATTTACAATTTTTTCCTCCCCTCTATACCGCCACGTTCCTCGAACTTATTAAACCGTGAACCAGAGTACATACCCCGATGAAACAGCGTCTCGTTATTAAGCCTCCACCGAGGCCCTCTTAACGATATTAGAATCTGAGATTTTATGGGCACGTGCATGCATTATCACGGTAATTTGCAGTATTTCTCAACCTGGAGAAATCTCCGAAGAGAAATGCAGACGATGGAAGTTAAGAATCAGAGGGAGACAGTTAACCGAAGGAGAGCGAACGAATGATGGTTGCAAAAATAAACAGAGATGATTTCTTAAAAGCAGAAGTCTGATCATCTTCGTTCACTTTCTCGATTGCTTATTTGTCCAAGTAATATCGAAGCTCGTTGTTCGCTTTTCGACGTTATAATTCGTGAATTTCTATGTAAATCGGACTCATCGTCGGTGGAATTAAATGACTGCGTTTACTTGGATGTGTCAGCTAATTAACCGACTAATTGGCTCGATCGAGCTCTCGATATCGCGCCCTCGAGAAGAGACAGATCTTCCTGTAGGTCTTGGTAAATGTTTGTCGATGCTCATGGGTGGGTAATTGGAATAATATCGATATAAATAATAATTTCGAGATTATGAATAATAATGACATTTGTAAGAGAGTCAAAGAAATTTCTCAAACGAAGCCGCTTCAATTATCGAGCTCTTGTAGTTTCAATTATCTTCTCCTGACTTTAATCTTGCATTTGATACACCAAGAGAGTTAAGAGAATGAATGTCCTCTCGTTTTTCTTTTAAAATAACGAATCGTTGGGAAGACGAGGAGCTGCTATCGCCACGCGCGCAAATTTCATGTTCCAGTTGCAATATCTTTCTGTCGTTTTGCTCCCGATTTCCTGCCGTTCCCGTGTCCCCGCTTTTTCTCCTCCCTTGGTAGAAACGACTACCGATAATCGAGCCGGATTACTCGAGACGGCTCGTTACCTTTACAAATCGGAGCCGGTCGATCGGATTCGCGCCGGATGCGCAACAGGTGAAATTACACCTCGAGGAAATTGCCGATCCTCGATCTATCCTCTCGTATCTCTTCCCTTTTCCCTCTCTTTGTATATCTCTTGGACTCCTTATTATGTTTTCTCTTTTATTCTCTTCCTCTATTTGTCTTTGTCGCTCCTTCTACCATCTCTTTCTCTAGCGTTATTTGTTAACTTTGGTTCTCTTGTTTTCTGTGGAGCAAGTGAGACTGTGGTGATCGCGGACTCTATCGTTCTGAGGTTCTGTGACTGTAGATTTCTAATGATTAACCCTTCTATTGCTCTATATTTCCATTGCTCTAGACTTCCACCGTTTCGCATCTCTATTGTTCTAATTTTCTATCGCTCTAGACTTCTACCGCGCTGCAACTCTCTTGCTCTAGATTTCCACCGCATTGCAATTCTATTGCTCTAACTTTCTATCGCTCTAGACTTCCACCGCTCTGCAGCTCTATTGCACTTAATTTCTATCGCTTTAGACTTCTACCGCGCTGTAACCCTATTGCCCTACGTTTCCATTACTATAGATTTCTACCGCATTGCAACTCTATTGCTCTAAATTTCTATCGCTTTAGACTTCTACCACGCTATAGCTCTATTGCTCTAATTTTCTATCGCTCTAGACTTCTACCGCGCTGCGACTCTATTGCTCTACATTTCCATTGCTCTAGACTTCTACCGCATTGTAGCTCTATTGCTCTAAGTTTCTATTGCTTTAAAATTCTACCAGTTTACTCTTCCACTCTTCTATACTTCTATCACTCAAACTTCTACCGATCGAGATTTCTTCTGCTAGACTTTTAGAAACTTCCATCGCACTGAGCGATTACAATGTCGGCGCGAATACTATCTATCATTTTGCAAAAACTGCCTCGTACATGCTTTCACTCGGTCATTAACCGATCCACACATAGTGATCTCGATCCGAGAGCGCCAATTGGCACGAGGAAACTCTCCGTATAGTCTGCCAATTTACAAAATTGCACAGTTTTCGTATTACATGCAGCGACTGTAAATTTGCGAATTCACGGAGAAAGGGGGACGGCTTTTCTGCCGAGTTTAAATAATAATCCCCCTGACAATTTTGCATGGCGTAAACGTGAGGATAATTGTGATAATTGTAATAATTGTTCGACAATTAAGCGCACATAATTGAACACATTAGGAATACAACTAAACGTTCGCCAAACGTTTTTCCTTGGAAAAAAATGCTCGGCTAATTTTGCTATAAAAAATTATCCAACATCTACCGGTGTCTCAACGACTCCTCTAAGAAATTCAGCTGAGTCCTGCGATCCTTCGTCCGACATCGAAACAGCAATTTGCAAGTGGCGTGGTAGGTTTCGCGGATAAACACATGTCTCGGTAGTTGGCCTCGTTTTATCGGCATCGGGCGATTTATAATCCTCGCAGAAAAGCGATTGCTATAGCAGAGAGCAGAGGAGGAGAGTGGGAGGGTCGTGCTCCCGGCAACGATCGCGTTTTGAGCGCGCGCTCCTCGAAATCGTGAGCACCACGCCCGTCTCGATCGCCGTGGCACACGTCAGCCCTGACCTTTTCGATCTCTCGTTCGTTCGTTGCCGGTAGATCGACGCGCGATAGCTGGACATGGCTCTTGTTTTTGCCGCGTTGCTACATTGACGGGACGAATGGAAGAGGAGGAACCCGTTTGGTCGACGACTAATTGTAAGTTCTGTGTTACTTGACCATTAATCCAATTAGGATACCCGGGGGGCATTGTGGCGTTCGGTTTGCAGAGGGCGTAGAGAGATGGAATCATTGGACCCGTTTAGATTTTTGGGTGTGCTGTATTCGATCGCTGTGAAGTTTCATAACTCTAGATTTATATTGCTCCAAATTTTATCGTTTTTATCGCTCTAGATTTCATAGTCTTGGACTCTCATTGCTCTAGACTTCTATCGTTCTAGACTTCTGCGGCTTTAGATTTCTACCGCTCCAGACTTACACTGCTCTAGACTTCTACAGCTCTAGACTTCTACAGCTCTAGACTTCTACAGCTCTAGACTTCTACAGTTCTAGACTTCTGCAACCTTAGATTTCTACCGCTCTAGATTTCTACCGCTCTAGATTTCTACAGCTCTAGACTTCTGCAGTTTTAGACTTCTACAGCTTCGGACTTCTATCGCTCTAGGCTTCTATCGCTCTAGACTTCTACAGCGTTAGACTTTCACTGCTCTAGACTTCTACCGCTCTAGACTTCTACAGCGCTAGACTTCTGCAACTCTAGACTTCTACAGCTTTGGACTCCTACCGCTCTAGAATTCTACAGATTTAGACTTCTATAACTTTAAACTTCTACCGCTCTAGATTACCATTGCCCCAAATGTCCACCTCTCTACAATTCTATAACTCTAAGCTTCTAGAGCTTTAGGCCTCTACCACGCCGATACTCTATCGCTCTCGTGCAATATAAATTCATATCCAACTACACGGGGAATTATTTCGCAGAATGAAAGTCGATTAGCCCATGCAGAAGATCGCAGATAAAGCTACTCGCACACGGACGTGAATGTAACAAAGCAACATCGTTTCTAGACGCGTCACGGATCGATACTTTATATGGGGAAATATTAAGGACATAATTGGCGAAAGAGGAGAGAGAGACGGAGATTTAATTATAAATAACAAGGCCTTTCGGCGCGGTCGTGCCGATTGGCCACGGTTCTTTTTCTGCTTGGTCCACTCGGACCGATCTTAATGGAGCAACGAGGCTGATTTCACGCACCTTTCTACCTGCCGATTCAATTATTATAACTGGCCTCTCGTACCTCACGTCATCGATGACGAGGTGCTGGCGTGTATATTTAATCAACGGTTAAACGGTGAAAAAGTATTGCCCCTTTTTGCACCAACGTCTCACCTTCTCTTTCGGTTTTCTTTCGCTCAATAAGTACAGTTAACCACACCTGCTCTTAATCTCCGCAAGTTTCATACTCTAAACGTCACATAATTTGCTATAAAAGTTAGCATCACCATCCATACTCTTTGTACTGTTAAATCTAACTTTCCATTTCCCAAAATTCACCAAACACTGTGCAAAAATAATTTAATTATCAATTTCCAAAGAAAATTGTCACCTTTCTCTTACCACATCGTTCCATCGTGAAACACTTACGAAAACCCCATCATGTTTATCTTCGAGTACCAAAATACTTCAGTCCCCCATAATATCAATCCACCGCGATGGGAATCCGTTTGGTAGCAATTCCCACAATGATGTCCGCGGGTGGTGGCCACCCCTGCATTTGCCCCCTTCCCCATACGAAAGTAATGTACCCATTTCGAGACACCGTAAGATCGATCCACGCAGCACGTGTCGCTGACACGTGTGAACTGCGCAAGGTCCTTTAGGGCTGTCGACGGGTTTTAAAGGGCATCGAGCAACGTCGAAAGACAGAGGAAGAGAGAGGGTTCCCACGGTGAAGTCTCCATGGTGAAACGAAGGGGATCCTGGCTAACGAACCCACTTGGACTCCCATGCTAGGGGGTTGCTAGAGCTAGAATTATACTCCTGACTTTCCAGGTGGAGGGTTGCGACTGAAATTGTTTCCACGATATGGTTGACGGCTCGTTATGGTCTTTGCTAGGATCCTGGATTACTATGGGGGTTGAAGGGTTAGGTTTGCGAATTCATAGTCGTTTCTTGAAGAATATAATGGTAACTTTGAATCGGATGAGCCAATTCAATGGGAGGTGTCCTAGATTACAATCAGATGTTGCAAGGTGGTCATTGTTATTGTACAAAAAACTAAGTAACTAGTTTAATCCTCCATGTTCCCCTGTAACTTGGAAACAACACAAGACAAATCGAAGTTTTTATACCTCAAAGTCAATTTTTTAACTTTCTTAAACATTCCAATTTAGCTCTTACAAGTCATAAATTTAATTCTACTATTATTTATTCATAAAATTAAATTAAATTATTTCTTAAATTTAATTATTCAATTAAAACAATAATAATGTCTGTGTAACATGGGTCATATTACTTTCTGGATTCCCGTGCTTCAAAGAGTTAAATGTGCCACCCCCACTGGTTCAACCCGTCGTGAACCTTGTTGTGGCTAACCAATCCACAGCCCAGTTGTACATTTTCCATGGACCTTTTAGGTTTTACATATTCACTTATTTTAAGATAGTTCTAGCCGGATTCAGAACTAAAAGTTTCTTTTTTCATTAGAAATGAAAAAAATTGAGTAAGAACTAATGCAGAGGCCAACTTCACAGAGGTCATTTCATTCACTTTTTAGGCATTAAAAAACATCTTTCTCTATAACTATGAAGTAAAAAATTATGAAAAAATTCAATAATATTCCAAAAGCATAAAATAATACATTGCTAATTTTTTTATTAGAATCCATCAACTCGTTTTTCCATTAGAAAAATAAAAAAAGATTTTACGGACTCAGCAAAAATTTCTTTTTCATAAGGCCCATGTTAAATATGTTATTTTTAAACACGATTTATTCATAAACCGTGTGGACGAACTCGTTGAGATTCCGGTTATAATTATAAAATATCATGAAGAATATATTTTTAAAATTTTAAGGAAATCTATCGAAAAATGATAAGTGCCTAGAATTACCTTAATATGTGAAAAATCGAATAATAAGTGTATTAAAAATTTAGTTCTTCTCCCTGCACCAAGAACCATCGGCCCCATGAATTCCCCAGCTCCACCATCGTTGCACCTGTATTCTACGGCTGCCCGCAGAAATTTTTCCCTCCGCCGATCGTTTATTCACGCACGATCGAATTCTGTGGTCGAGGATCTCCCTCGAAACCGTATCCCATCACAGGAGAAAGCATCGAAGGTAGAATGGTCAGAGGGAAAAGGAGAGGAATTTATTCGGCCAAGACAAGTCTGGCCGGTTTTTCAGCCACGCGAGTTGATCGTTCATTTATACGGTAATTAATGACAGAACGGCACACCCACGATTCATTCAGTCTAGCTGAATCTTCATGTTAATTTCCTGGATCGCTGCCCTTCCAGCTTCTATTCGATAATGATTTTTTTTCTTCTTCTCCAAGTCACCAAGTACTTTTTTCCTTCGACGTTCAGAAGACTTTCTTTCACTGGATCGTGGAAATTAGCTCGTTTCTAGAAACTAGAGTCTTCTTTTGTTCTTGGTGAATCTTGCGGACGGTTCTTCTTTTTTTGGGGTAACCGTACGACCTACATTTACGTACGTTCTTACGTGCACCTCTCTCGTTCATTTTCCTTTCTGGCCGGAATGAGGAATTCATATTTAAGTGGACTCCCCTTTGAGCCTTAGAATGTCTCTGTCCTTGTACGTGGAACGAGCGTAATTAGGTTTCTTTCGGCCGGAAAAGGTTCTTGCTGCCGCTCGGCGCGGAACGTACAGTCGGCTGATTTAATGCCGCGCTGAGCGTACCATCGACTGCTTTAACATTAACCCATTCACTGCCAGAAAAACTAAGCAAATAATATCATACGTGATAAAATTTTAGAACAGGACACTAAGTTTTTAAAATATTAATTTAATTATTCAAAAATATAATCTTAACATTTGTAATGATACGAAGAACTTTTTTGTTCCAAAAATGCTATACACGTTCGGCTGTTATAGCCAACTTATTAATTGAATGTTGTAGTGCAACCACGAGATATGTCGTAGTTGGTAGTGAATGGGTTAAACCTACCAATGCGGTCATAATGACCGATTCGCAATTTTTTCAAAAAACTACTTAAATTGATAGGGGAGCCATGAAGTAGAAATTCTACTTCTACCATATAAAGCCTAAATTAGTTATTTAACTAATCCTTTCACTTCTTGATTTATCTTTTTCCAAAGTACTTGTTTAATAAATTTAAATTTTAGTAGATATAACGTCGGTAGTTTTAGTGTTAATAGTGCGCTCAATGTAAACTCACAGGGAAACATCTCGTTATGTAAATCACCAATTTTTATAAATTTTAGTACGATCTCTGCTCCAATTCGTGTTACTATGATCTCTGTCCACTTTAAAGGGGTGATAACCGCCCTCAAACTTGGGGTAACGAAACTTATTTATTGAATGTTATACTAAAATTTCATCAGTCGGTGATTTACACTTCGATATGTTTTCCTTTAAAACTACCAACGTTATAGTTATCAAAATTTAGGTATTTAACACTAGAACTACCGGCGTTAAATCTATCATATTTCAATATATTAATTAAGTACTTTAAAAAAGGAGGAATCGAGTGGCGGAAAGAATGATCATTTCTGTGATTTTTGTCTTTTGTGATGGACGTAGAATTTCTGTTCCATGGGTCCTCTATGAATTTGGAGAATTTTTGGGAAAAATTGTGTACCAGTCATTTTAACTGGTTTGGCAATTCTAGTGTTAATAACTACTGTAGAGGGAGAAAAATGAAGAAGTGGAAAAGATGAGTAATTAACACATTATATGCGGGTGTTTTGTAACGCTTCATTAAGACTCAAGAGGAAAACTTGTTGAAAAATTTATACTAATTTGATTTTTACAAAAAAATTAATATAAGCTGGAAACTGCTTTCTCTCTAAATTCGAAAATGTACTTAATTTTTCAAGTCCAAGTAATTACTGCCAGGAATCGCCTTTTTTAAACTGTCTATGCACAGTCCAAAAAACGTATTTTTACGTGGCCCGCATAAAATGTGTTAATTAATTTAGGATTTATACGATAGAAGTGAAATATTTACTTTACAGCTACCCTACCAATTTAAATAATTTTTAGAACAAATTTAGGACTTCAATCTTATAAAATTCAGATTGCCTAATAGATAATCTTTTTCACCTCTTGACTTTTCTTTTTCCAAAATATGAATTCAATATATTAAAATGTAATAATTTAAAGGGCGGTAGTTCTTTGCTTTAACAAGAACTGCTTTTGCTTTGTTTCAGAATTTTCAAAATATTCGTATCCTTTCGGTTAATTTTGAGAGACAGAAACGATCGTGATTAATCGTTAAAAGTAATTTCCACTCGCAACTGTAATCACATCCGGTCGAGCCTATCATTAGTAACCATCGTCGATTCGAAATAATCATGATTATTATTATTATTAATGAAGTACAGGTTCAGAAATGAAAATCGTAAATCGATCTCGAACAGGCGGGTCGATTTGAAGATCGATTCGTCATCGAATTCGACGAATCACCAAATTGCTGGGCTAATGATTCCCAATCGGATGAGAAAGTATTCCACCGTTAATCGGCCCCTCTGAAAACGACTTCGTCGCAGGAGGAGACTACTCCATTCGAGATGTTTTATTTAATTAACGATGCCATCTCGATTTTTTTTTACGAGCCGGCACGCCGTCCTATCAAAGACTCCGACAAGTGTCAGGCCCGCACACCGTGAAGTCGATCGTTTGATTTATTATTTTAATGAAACGCGATGTATCTTTTAACCGTCTCCTTTCTGTCTCTGCGCTTTGCTTCGTTTTGTCGGTGGACGATGTGCCGTGTAAAACTACATGGTCTTGTCTCGTTTTACATCCTGTCAGCGACGATCCAGTAATTATATTTTATCACCTGTATTTCATTCCTTCAACGTAACTCATCCATTTTGTGTCAAATACCTGCAAATTTCTCTGTAAAAGACCGATAATCTCGAAAAGATCTCAAAGAATTTCAGAACAAGATTTCTGAATAAACGACTATTCTTTTTTAACACTTTGCAATAGAATTATGTGGAAAATTGTTCAGCTGCGATCTTCAGTTTCTTCATTTGCATACCAACGGAACGATTCATTGCGCAAAGTGCCAAAGTATATCGTGCTCGATTGAAATCCACGAGTATTACATTAAATATAAGTTGAGCCAGTTGTTCGTCCATTTTTTCCTCGTGCTCGAAACACGCCGAGACTTGCACGCGGTCAATCTTCGCGGGGATAAAAAGTGCAAGGAATTTCGCACCTCTATTTTCTTCTCTCCTGTTCGTTGGTCTTCGTCTTTCGTCCTTCGTCGTCCCAACAACGTCTCGTTCTCGCTTCCTGTGTCTCGTTGTGGCGTCGGTTGATTCCAATATATATGCAGATTGCAGGTACAAGGAGTGCACAAGTTTTACATGTACCTTGGATCCCCTGTTTTCTTGGCGTTTAATGACGCGACACATGCTGCTTAATAAATATTATTTACCGCATAGAAATTACCGTACTTGGGAGTATGAGAGGTGGAGAAAGATATGCGAGCCTTGAGAAAATTCTTTGGCAAGGAATTCGGGGCGCAGGTGGTGCACTTCCGGATTACCGTGCGCAGAAATTGATGGAGGAAAGATAATAGGGTAGTAAATTGAGGTGAATCTACGTAGAAATAATTTATTTCGTGGATTACGTCAGGCAAGGAAATTTCCGTGCATAGGAATCACCGCGAGAAAGAGCCAAAGAAATCTCAGTAACGCGAATACTTAGAAAATTCTTTGGCAAGAAATTCTACGTGTTGGTGTTACTGTCTCTGGATTACCGTGCGCAGAAATTCTTGGAGGAAAGAAATTTGAGAAGTAGATTGAAGCGAATCTATGCAGAAATAATTTATTTCGTGGATTACGTCACAAAAGGAAATTTCCATGCGTAGAAATCACCGCAAGAAAGAGCTAAAGAAATTTCAGTAACGCGAATGCTTAGAAAATTCTTTGGCAAGAAATTCTACGTGTTGGTGTTACTGTTTCTGGATTACCGAGCGCAGAAATTCTCGGGGGAAAGAAATTTGAGAAGTAGCTTGAAGCGAATCTATGCAGAAATAATTTATTTCGTGGACTACGTCGCGCAAAGAAATTTCCGTGCACAGAAATCAACGCAAGCAAGTGCCAAAGAAATCTCAGAAACGCAACTATTTAGAAAATTCTGTAGTTAAGAATTTCTGCGCATAGAAATTTGTCACCGTTGCTGTTTCCAGATCACCGTTTGTATCTTTTCTCTTCAAAATATCGAGCGAGAAGGTCGATACTCTTATTTGTTCCTCGAAAGCAGTCGAATTCGATACTCCTCCGTCATAAATTTTAATTCACTTTTCGCGGCAGGGCCACGATATAAATGATTCATGGTACGTAAGCTAGGTTGCACTTGATACGTATGCAGATCAGTGGTGCGGTTGTCGGGTGATTTCCATGCAGCTCGGTCGTCTCGTTCGCCAATGTGCTCGTTGCAGTCTCGCCGACACGTAAAAGTTTATTCATATTTGCGCGATGCATAAGTGGTGCAATATGCAGGAGACACGAAGCGTTCGGCGTTACGATTCGCGAGAGAACCAAGTATGCAAATATCAAGGCGTGCAAGAAATTACAAGAACAAACCCGAGCGATCAGTTTAAGGAGAAATTCGAGCAACAAACCAGCCTTTTCTTAATCGCACAATTTCTTTTGTGCAAGAAATTACTGCGTAATATCTCACGGAAATTTTCATCCATGTAGATCTCCAATTTATAGATCATAGCCTGAAAGACCAATTTCTATTCCACGGAAATTTCGATGCTATATATTTCTGAATTAATTACCGTACACAGAAATAAGCCTATTCTTGCAATTCTCCCTGCGCACCAGAAATTACAAGAACAAACCCGAACGATCAGTTTAACGAGAAATGCGAGCAACAAATCAGCCTTTTCTTAATTGCACCCACAATTTATTTCGTGCAAGAAATTAGTGAGTAATATCTCACGGAAATTTTCATCCATGTAGATCTCTAATGTATAGATCATAGCCTGAAAGACCAATTTCTATTCCACGGAAATTTCTGTGCTATATATTTCTGACTTAATTACCGTACACAGAAATAAGCCCATTTCCGCAATTCTCCCCGCGCACCAGAAATTACAAGAACAAACGCGAACGATCAATTTAAGGAGAAATTCGAAAAGTAGCCTTTTCTTAGTCGTACCCCGCAATTTCTTTCATGCAAGAAATTTCTACGTAACTTCTCATGGAAATTTTAATCCATGCAGATTTCCAATTTATGGATCCCAGGCTGAAAGAGCAATTTCTATTGTATGGAAATTTCTGTGCATTTCTGGCTTAATTACCGTACACAGAAATTAGCGCATTCGACGATTCCCCTGCGTACAATGCTCCCGCGCATCCTCACCATCTCGCGCCTCATATTCAAATAGCAGCATCGTCAACCCTCTCACCGTCTCTCGTCCTTCGCGCAACGCGTACGCCGTGGAGAAATTTAATTAGCCTCTGCGAACGTTCTCCAGGACTTTGGACGGTCGTCGTTCCAGTTCACGCGGAAGATACCGATCTTTGGGGCGGACGTGGCGCAAAGCAACCCGCGGATACCCGGCTACGCCATTAGGCTGGAATTCAGTTATATTAACGATGCCGGATCGCGGCAGGTACGCAAAGCCGACCACCCGCAGCCACACGGTTAGCACTAATGGCACTGCGGAATCGTTCGTTAAGGCGATTTTATTTTCCCTATCTTACGCTCCATGGTAAATACAGGGATCCTTGATGTTTCTAAGCAATCGCGAAAGCTTCCTCTTCGCGGAAACTCCTTCCCGCGATTGCGTTTCGATGTCCGCCATCTTTCCATCGTAGGATAAGATATATCTGGATTTCTTTCCGGCACCCCGTTGCGACGATGGTGCAACCTAATCAGAAAAGGAGATTAGGAAATTAGCGGAACGTTAAATGTTTCCTCGATAATCATCTACGCTTGAAGAGTTTGCGAGCTTCCTGTTTTGTACTTGAGAACCCAGGGTGATTAGTGCGTTTGCGGGAGGATTATTAGGAATTTTCTTTCTTGCTGAGTCGAGGAGGATTTCTGATGATCGACGATGCGGTAATCGGTACTGGTTTCCATCGAGGATGTGCGTTTCTGTGCACGGTAATGAGGCGAGAGATTATCGTGATATATGGGAAGACACTTTATGAGACATTCTAAGTGTCTTTGGGATTTGTGGGGGGAATTACCGCGCATAGAAATTTGTCACCCTTATATATGGTAATGTGCGGAAAGTTTAGGGTTGGAGAAAATTGTTAATTTGTAAAATTCAAGGCTCGGGTATTGTCATTTTTTTTAAATTACCGTACACGGAAGTAGGGAATTGCTTTCTATTTCAAGATACATACAAGGTCGTAGAAATTGATGGTAGAAATTTAAGTCGGTAGGAATTGAAAAGAGGTACAAAGTTAAACTTATAATTGGTTACGGTAACGACGGTAATAAATGATACATAAAATAAAGTGTTTGCAAGGCGCGATTGAAGCATCGTTAATGTTCAAAGTCATCGGTATAAAAATGTTTAATATATAACCGTTATCATCGTTCCTATTAATAGAGAAAATTGAAACAAGTCGTAATTTGTCGAGTACGAAGGCAGAAGATGGCTGGTATATAATCGGCCAGATTATCCGCGAGTTAATTGTCGATAATCTCTCTTGAAATATGCTCGATGGGATATACATGGATTTCTTTGGCATATGTTTCAGGTGGTTCTGCCACTTCGACGACGATAATTACGTGAACGTGCCACGCCTGCTGAAGCTGCTGGATAACTATAATCCTCGGGAGGATTGGTACCTCGGCAGGCCCTCGATACCAGCACCCTTGGAAATTATCAGGCAGGGGCCGGAACCGTCCAAGAGACCGGTGAGTTTAATTGCTACGACGATCTTGATCTTATTCCGCCATATGATATCTTCCTTCGATATTTTTGTCAGCTCTATTCTCGAAGGGAGAGAATTATTTCAGAGGCAGAGATGGGACCGCAGTATCTGAATTATAGCTCAAATAATATAATAGTTGGATATTTGGATATTTGGATAGTGGGATATTTGGATAGTTGGATATTTGGATAGTTGGATATTTGGATAGTTGGATATTTGGATAGTTGGATATTTGGATAGTTGGATATTTGGATAGTTGGATATTTGGATAGATGGATAGTTGGATAGTTGGATATTTGGATAATTGGATAATTGGATAATTGGATAATTGGATATTTGGATATTTGGTTATTTGGTTATTTGGTTATTTGGTTATTTGGTTATTTGGTTATTTGGTTATTTGGATATTTGGATATTTGGATATTTGGATATTTAGATATTTGAATATTTGGACGTTTGGATATTTGGATGTTTGGATATTTGGACGTTTGGCTATTTGGACGTTTGAATATTTGTACGTTTGGATATTTGGACGTTTGGATATTTGGACGTTTGGATATTGGGACGTTTGGATATTGGGACGTTTGGATATTGGGACGTTTGGATATTGGGACGTTTGGATATTTGGACGTTTGAATATTTGGACGTTTGGATATTTGGACGTTTGGATATTGGGACGTTTGAATATTTGGACGATTGGATATTAGGACGTTTGAACGTTTGGATATTTGGATATTTGAATGTTTGGATATTTAGACGTTTAGATGCTCAGACATTTAGATACTCTGACGTTTTGAGATTCAGATATTTAGCTATTTAAACAACAGACTATTCAGATATTTGGACATTTGGGAATTAGAATATTTGGCTACTGCCGATTTTCCTGCGCCTAAAACAGTAGGTGCCAGCAAAATGACCACAGTAGCCAAACTCCAAACGGCAAAACAAGACCTCCACCTGCTCTCGCCCCTCCCATTGACATGTTTCATCCCCAACAACCGAGGCAAACTAATCGAAAGAGATCGCACGTCCTCCCTTTCTCCTCTGTTTTCCTCCATCGAGGGAGAAAGCACGATCAAAAATCGATAAAGCCCCTGTCTTACGAGTCCGGGCTGAGGAGATACACCGTGCGATTTGGATATCGCGATATGATCACTAGCCCACCGGCAGCCGGCAGGTAAAACGAGGCTGCGATCTTATCGCACGACAGTGTCATGCTATAAGGCCATTAATCCTTTTTCTTTCCGCGGCGAGGACGAAAAGACGACGAGGAGAAAAAGAATGGAAGAAACTCGACGAAGACCGACATCAGCAACGTGGCTTTGCCCCTTCTTCCTCGACTTTTGTTATTCCCTCCAGAGATCAAAGACGATGTACAGACGCATTGATCATCTGCTTTGGACAAATTAATAGCCGCTGCGATACGCTAACTTGGTGATGTGGAGAAATCTTTAGATAGAATTGTGATCTTTTCTTCTATGCTCCGAGAAGAGATATTTTTTTTCAATGGCATGGTATTATTTAAAATTGCACAGCCTCGGTGACTGGGAGTTCACTTAAAATCGAATTTCTCTGGTGACATTGTTATAAAAACTAAATTTCGAAGTTGAAAGCGTCAATAATTAGTAGAAGATCAGAAAGATGGATGCAAGTATCATAATTTAGATTGTAGAGGTGAGATAAAGTTTTTGGAAAAGGAGAAGAAGTTCTGTTTTGGTAGCAGCAAAACTCCTCCTCCATTCTTCCTCAAATGGATACGTTTCATGTTAAAAGTACCGCAGAGGGAAAGAATTGAGCAGTCTATTCTTAAGGCTGGATCGCAAGGGAGGAGGATGAGGTGGAAAAAGCAAGTAACGCGTTCAATCCTAAGGTTTCTTTTCCCGGAGATCGCAGAGAGAACGTAGACTAGTAGCGCCGAGATGAAACGATAAATCTTGCGAAACCCAGAGGACCCTCGCGAGGAGATTAAACGGTTCTTATAAGGACCGATCGAAGCCATTCATCAACCTCTTTCCAGATATATCTTTCTCTCCGCGGTTTCTCCTTGACGCCAGGTAGACGCTAATCGCCGCTCAGCCTTCGTTCTCTTCCTTCGAGAGATCTCCCCTCTGTCTTACACTCCTGGATGCTCTTAAATTCTTTTTTTTTTTAATGAACTTTGCTGCTCATTCATTCTGTCCGTTCTCCACTTTGCATCTCAATATCCGCGGAGATAGAAATCCGGAGATAAAGATTACCGCGGGCTCGAATTCGCTGATGTTTCTCAGATAAAAATTCTACAGTTGGCAGCTTCAAAGTTGAGGAGAACAGTCGGTTTGTTCCACCGCTCTTACTTGCCGATTTACATTACTGAAGTCTCCTTGAATGTTTGGATAGTTGGATGTTTAGATGTTTGGATAATTGGATAGTTGAATATTTGGATATTTTTATAGTTGTACAGTTGTACAGTTGTACAGTTGTACAGTTGTAGAGTTGTATAGTTGTAGAGTTGTATAGTTGTAGAGTTGTATAGTTGTAGAGTTGTATAGTTGGATGTTTGGATGTTTGGACGTTTGGACGTTTGGATGTTTGGATGTTTGGATGTTTGGATGTTTGGATGTTTGGATATTTGGATAGTTGGATGTTTGGATGTTTGGATATTTGGATGTTGGGATATTTGGATGTTGGGATATTTGGATGTTTGGATATTTGGATGTTGGGATATTTGGATGTTTGGATATTTGGATATTTGGATATTTGGATATTTGGATGTTTGGATGTTTGGATGTTTGAATATTTGGACGTTTAGATATTTGAACGACAGCTGAGCGTCCATCTTCTCAGTCACTAATTGTACTCCCACCACCCCAAAGTTGATCGCACGTCTCTAATCCCGGAAGAATCGAATTAAATCCAAGGAACCTTCGATCTCTCAAGAGTATCCTTACCTCCGCTATTAGAATCTCGATCCCTGTATTTATCAGTGGTATATTCTGCAATTAAATCCCAGAGGAAGCAGCATCACGAGGAGAAATAAATTCCAAACTTCCACCGGACTCCCGTGGCTTCGAGCTGAGAATGATTATCTCAGAAAAGTAAGCGATATATCACGAGGTCTCTTAGAAAAGTGGGAAAATTAGCAAGCGTAAAACAGTCACGAGTCGAGTTTCAGTTACGTAAACCTGTCTCGGAGCATTGGCCAACGGGGGACGTTTGCTCATCGTCGTTTTATTTCACCCTAAACCGCGAACTTATTCGATGGAACGCGCGTTCTCAGTGAATGGACATTGTTCGCCGGGCCGCATAAAAGGGCCCCCGACTTGCTCTTCGATGTTTTTCAGTCCGCTTCGGGGTTCCTCTTCATTCAGCCTTCTTTCGATCCGGTTCAACCAGTATCGTCGCACGGAACCCCCCTTGAAAGTCGATCGAGACTCGTAATCCCGCATGGTATCGATAACACGCATGCTAACCCACTTAAATCTCCTTCGAGATTTCGAAAGGTTGCTTCACTTTTACGTAAATCGTCCATTAGATCTTGTTTTACCGAGCTTCCAAGTTTAAATTATTAAATTCCATAAATTAGAAAATATATGTGGAATATGAAATTAGTTTTTAAACGATAATTCTTGTGAACTATTTTTAATCAAACTCGCGCCGAGAATTTCTGAAAGGACGTTGTTCAGGCTCTTCCTCGGGCGCGGAGTTTTTCGCGGGTTACCTTCTTTCTCTTATCGCGATCTCGACTCGGCGAGCAAGGGCCCTCTCGTATGTACGCGCATGTACCATCGGGCGTAATACATACGGGTGAAAGGTGGGTAACACGCTCTCTCGTACCCAGTCAGGCTACAGGTCCCTTCAAACTACATGTTCCTAGCGTTAAATTGTGAATTCTACTAGAACAAAAGCAAGATATAATAGTAACAAATTTTTTTACATCGTCTAACTTCGAAGATAAACAATTCCTAACTAATCGTACAGCACTCTAAATAAACGACACGTGGGCGGAGCTTCCCCACCGTCTTCCCTCGCTCGTTCCGCCATTGGCTCCTGCAGAGCCGCGTGGAGGGGACGCCACGCCCACGTCCCATTAATTGAGCTCACTGTACCTTCGTGAAAAATCAATCAAAGAAATGCGTACAATTCTTAAAGTTTCTTCCACGCAGTCTTATGAGAAATTTGAACTCCAGTTTCTTAGTTAGAAGCTCGATTATTTTTTGCAAAGTTATTTAAGAATGGAATTCTTTTTGATCGAGACTGTACAATATAGCACGGCACAGCAGGCTCGTTCCCGGTGCACGAATGCAGCGATGCGCCGTTCCGTGCGGCAGCGTCCTTCGTCGAGAAGATATCCGGCGACCCCCCATGGGTGTGGTACCATCTTCCAGTCGAGATTACGCTCTCCGTCTGTGGACGTTGCTCCCCGCGGGCTCGCGTACTCGTATATTATATTTGCCCGAGAAATCCTGCGGCTCGATCTCAGTGCGGCCATCCTTTCGACCGTGATATTCGCGTGCGAGTATCTAGCGATTCGATGTCCGTAAAATGGACAATGTTCGACGAATATCAGAGATATTTCGTACACTGTGGTTTGCTATTTGATGGGGACTTATTGTATTTCTTTTTCTAAATGATGAAATACTATTGGCCATGAGATATGAATTACTCTTGGATTTTCGTATTGCCTGAAGATTCCTGGCGATAGAAAATCTTTGTAGAGAGGGTTGATAGGGTTAGTTTAGAATTTTTGATACTTCTGAGATTTTCTCAGTTAGTTTCTATGGAATTGTCTCTTCGCTGTGAAATTTCGCAATTTTAGATTGCCTTCAATTATCATTTGCAGAGAGCGATTAACATTGTCCTGTGTCACGGCCGATCCAGAAAGTCGTGAGAGCCGCGTAATCACGAAACTGGACGCGCACTTTTCTCAAAGCGATAATTAGCCCCTAGCTGTAACCCATACACGCTCAACCTCGTTGATTCACGTTGTTTTGCAATATCGCACCGGCGAGTTCGATCGAGTGAAAGGTGTTCGCGCGGTGGCTGCTCGAAATTGGCGGGAAATTGCGAACATTATAGAGAAGGAGCGATGATTTTTTTTGCAAGTAGCATAAATCAATGTTCTCATAGGGCATTTACTTTCTCTCATTTGCGTGCGGAAGACAATCTACATTCTGTCAGCATTTATCATATGTTTAGCAATATTTCCATCCTCAAATTCATTTTGCTTCGAGCTTCCGGTAGCAGTTGTCCAAGTTCTCCACAAATAGCTAAAATTGTCTCTCAATCGGAGAATGTACATAAATTCTTATCAATTTATTATACTCCTGAATAGCTTTAGAAATACTGTGGAAAATATTTCAACCAAACGTAATGAGAATCGATTAAAGAACCTTTCCTTCTCCACGTTACAATCGCTAATCTCTACTTGTCGATTAAGCAACAACGAGCCGACGTTAAATCTCGTTATTAAAACGTTGGCGCAATCGGGCGCACGATTATTAGTACCACCTCGTATACCGAATATCATAGCGATCGATCGCTCGCAAACGAGTCTCTCGCAACCGTTGACTTATCACTGAAAGTCCGACCTCCAATCGTCTCGATTAAAATCTCGCCAGCAAACTCCTCGATCACGAGAACACGCCCTGCCACAATGAACGAGACAGAATCTCTCGTTCGCCTTGCAGTCAGCCACGTAGATCGATCTTGCCTTGAATTCCACGATTCCTTCTCTTCGATTTCTGTTTTTCATCCGTCATAAATCCAACTTACCTTTCAAAACCTTCATTTATCTCTGATTTTCCAAGAAATTTCAATAATTTTCTACAAACAGTAGACTCATATTTCTTGCATCGTAATTTTCAATAATCCCCACATTTTTTTTTCCTTGAATAAAGATTGCCGCTCTGTTTGGACACGTGCGACGGATTGCTTTTGTTTTATTGTAGTTTATACTGTATACTTGTGATCCATTAAGATTTCCAACTTGTGGGATTGAATTTCGCGGATTTTTTAAGACGAGAGTACTCACCGGGTGAAGGAACTCGCTGCTCCGCAGCTGTTACGGAGAGAGGGCAGCCGGTAGTGCGTTTAGGAGTATTCTAATGAGTGTTATCTCATCCTGCCATGTTCTTAATGCCGTGCAATGATGTTGAGAAAAAGTAGGTACCGTTAGGAGATCTTGAAGAGTAGATCTACTCATCCTGTATTATCATATTTTCGTTGTACTGTTACGTATCCTGAATCTTACACCTAGCTCAGTAGGAAATTTAGAAAATCTACCATCATTTCCTCACTTTATACACCTAATCATCCTCTTCAATTAAAAATTCAATCTTTCAAGACACTGTTAGTCCACCTTCAGCAAGAATCCGTTATCCCGTAGCCTCTTCCATCCATTTTCATCACCTTCTTCTACCACGGGTCATCGACGGCGATCCTAGACGATTGTACCCGCAAAAAATCCTCGACACGAATCACGTTAACGCGATAACAGCGATTGTTCCACTCTCGACGCGCATCGTCGGCTCGCATTCTTCGTCGACGGCGTGCAATCTTGCCCGGGGCACCAGCAGAATATCACGTGCCACGCCCCCGGTGAAAGGGTGATCCTCTGCGAGCAGAGAGAGACGATGAGCAGACCTCGAGAGAGGAACCGGTAGGCAGACTGTCCGATGGATAACCCATCGATGAACCGTAAATCAGGAACTTATTATCGGCCTCTTCGCCGTGCGGACGGTGCTTCGTTATTACGGCTACCTTTTCAATGGTTTTGTGGACGGCAGGAGGAAGTTTAGCATTGAAACTTCTTTTTTGAACCTTTTTGACTTTAGTTGCTATGGTTACTTTGGTCAGAATAGTTTTGAAATTGTAGACAAGCGTAGGATAGCTAATTACGTATGAGGTGTTGATTTAAGGAGACTCTGAGATGTCAAAGGATTCGAATTTGAACTAGAGGTCCAATTTTTTTAGGTATATTAACACGTTGAATGTCACCGATTCGTTTTATGCTCGTTTTATCATTTCCACTGAAGTCGTACTTTTTCTATTAAAATACTATTTTTGTAAATTCTTTTGAACATCAGTATTTAAATACTGAATGTGTTAGAAAATTCATAAATGTTATAATTGAAAAGTGATGTGATATTTTATTGAATTCAATAGGGTCATCGGTGATCTCCATGACAGTCAACGTGTTAACAACAGTTTTGATGAACTGAAGGACTCGATCGAAATAATTCTCGTTCGTTAGAGCTCACAGAAGCTGAAAGGAAAGAGGAGAAATCAAGGCAGCCTCGTATCATCGTCACGAACATGGACATCCTTCGAGAACTTGTAGTTTCTTGCGTTCTCCGTGGATAATTCGAGCATGTTTTCTCGCGTGTATCTTCTTGCCGTTGGTTATTATCCATATCGCCGGGAAAATCGTTCCCGCGCATACCACGATCGACGATTATCCCCTGGCTCGTCAAAGAAACGGCTGGAAATTATGTTACAGGGCATCACCGGTATGCTTGCTTTTATTTGCAGAGGTTTAACGACGGTGCTCGATAGATGACCGGTAATCGGACGATTTGTATGCAATTTATTAATTTGGATAGTTTGGCGAAATATTCAAATACTATGTACAGCAGATCAACGAATAGTGTTAAAATGATTCAATTATTTCAACTTGAAAATCTCATTTTTTTTCATTGGAAAGATTCGTCTGGAGGCGATTTTAATACGAGTCTTTATATTTGGATAGTTGGATACTTGGATATTTGGATATTTGGATATTTGGATACTTGGATATTTGGATACTTGGATATTTGTATACTTGAATATTTGGATACTTGGATATTTGGATACTTGGATATTTGGATACTTGGATATTTGGATACTTGGATATTTGGATACTTGGATATTTGGATACTTGGATATTTGGATACTTGGATATTTGGATACTTGGATATTTGGATATTTGGATATTTGGATATTTGGATATTTGGATATTTGGATAATTGGATATTTCGATAATTGGATATTTGGATATTTGGATATTTGGATAGTTGGATAGTTGAATAGTTGAATAGTTGAATAGTTGGATAGTTGAATATTTGGATATTTGGATATTTGGATAGTTGGATAGTTGAATAGTCGGATAGTTGAATATTTGGATAGTTGGATAATTGGACGTTTGGATATTTGGACGAATAGATTTGAATTTTTTATAAAAAATTCCCGGGTTGATTTCAGCCCCGTCACCTTTCCCTCAGGTCTCTTTCATCTTGCCGAAATTCATCCGCGGGAGTCTGGGTTAGTCTCTCAATTAGCGTCTCTGTATTATCGACGAGGGCCGGGACTTCCGGTCGGATTTTCATCCTGGCAAATTAATTCGATGCGCGGCATCGTTTGGCGCCGCTGGAAAGCAAATACGGCAAATTGAGGGTTTCACTTTGGCCAGGTTGTGTCGTTAAATATACGAACGGAAGTTCTTAGGGTATTTGGTCGCGTGTATTAACGAGATTGCGCCGCATGGAATCGTGTAATTAAAATTCATCGGGAAGTCGTAAATCTGTGGTTAATAAGAAGGAAGATTATTCCAAGCTGTGTCTCTCGTTTGTTCATCGACTTTGCTTCCGGTTTGTCGTTTGATTTATGATCTTACAATGCCATTGGGTAGTTAAGGAAGTTACCATATTTTCAATATTAAACTCACACCGGTTTAATGATTTACTTGTACCTGTTTTTGTCACATTCAACCTGAATAGCCATAATTAATACATGATATACGTATAACGGAAATCTTGGAATAAAATTTTCAAGTTTTTCCAAACTCCAAGCACATGAGAATCTGCAGGTAGAATTTGTTCATGTTTCCCGAAATATCATGTAGAAAGATACGAACCGAAAGTATTAATCGGTCGATGAATCGTGGAGGGTCGACAGAGGGATTCCGTCGGCTTAAGACTCGGGGTCGTTGGTCCCTTCGTTAATTAACAGGTAGGGACGAACCGAAACGAGTGGATGTCGTAACTCCAAGGGGTGTCGACTAGCTTAATAGCCTATCAACGATGTTTTCCGTCTGTCCACCTGCTACTCCTTTTGGTCCATAAAGATTTTAAGTAGGAGACCTGGAGCGTATATTAAACCGCGGGATCATTCGGGCCGAATGGAAGAATCGTATGATGAGAAGGGCCGATTTCGAGGAAGATATCGGATTTACTGCTAATGGCAGAATCGTTAATCGATCCTGTGTCTTCGTTATTGGATCGCCCGGAGTGCGGTCCTTGAAGAAATTTATAATATCTGTAACGCACCGATGTCGTTGCTCCCTTCTTTTCATTTCTTTATACCTTTTCGCGAGGTTTAGAGCGATAGAGGCTCAGAGAGATACTGATATAGCGCGTTAGAGGTCTAGAGCATTAGGGATGAAGAGTGACAGAGACTTAGAGTGATATAGATTCACCGTGATAGAGATTTAGAGCGATAGAGACTTAGAGTGAAGGAGATCTAACGTTTTAGAGATCTAGAGCGTTAGAGATGTAGAGTGATAGAGATTTAGAGCAAGATAGACTCTCAGTGATAGAGATTTAGAGCGATAGAGACTTAGCGTAATGCAAATCTGGAGCTTTAGAGATTTAGAGCGTTAGAGATGTAGAGTGATAGAGATTTAGAGCAATATAGACTCTCAGTGATAGAGATTTAGAGCGATAGAGACTTAGCATGATGGAAATCTGGAGCTTTAGAGATGTAGAGCGACAGAGATTTAGAGTAATATAGACTCTCAGTGCTAGAGATTTAGAGCGATAGAGATTTACAGTGACGGAAATCTGGAGCGTTAATCTTTATCGAAGATTTGCATGTGGAGTTGTACTTCCCCATTGAAAATCGTAAGTCAGAGAGCTGAAATAACAGAACGCTTCCTAGTTGGCAATTAAAGTCGATCTGTGTTGCGATTGAAAACGACGAGAACGCATTGCGGGAAGCACGGGTGTGTCCCGGAGCGATGCACCGATGTACCGGTGCATTTCTGCAACGAAGCGTGGTCCAGAGCGATTGTCGAAGAGCAAAAAGTAGGAAGATACCGTCTTAGGCTTCGCACGTGAATGCAGAGAGAGAACAACGGCACGTAAACTTCGAGATAGAGCAACGAAGGAATCCAACGCATGAGGAATAGAGCACGAACACATTATAGCAACAAAAGAAACAGCATTAAATAAATGAATCACTGCAGAAACGTCGAGTTAGAACGCAGAAATGCAAACCCAATTGGAAAAGCGACTGGACGAGGATAGGAAGAGAGAAGTAATTCACGAACGAAGAGAAAGGAAGAACCGTAGGTGGCCACTGCAGGAAACCACTAAACCCGCGGCTCCTCGATGGCCGTATTAATCATCCGAGAGGATGGCGAGAGAGAATCATCGGAGAGAGAGCAGCCTTATGAAATACGAGACGTTTTATTAAACCCATCCGTCGAATCCCGCGCCTGATAATTATCAAGCTACCATCCGCCTTAATTGAGAGAACCCGCACGCTTTTCGCTTCGATTTGCATACTCCATCGAAACACAATCAACCTTCCACATCTATGAGACAAATATCATTAATATTCACCTTCTTCTCTTCTTGTAAAAAATCAAATTAACTCCCGATATGTTTATACATTCGAACGCATTGTAATTCTTGTTATTTTCCTTCGAGAATAATTCTCGCTACGTGAGAACTCTCAAAGTCTTCTTCGGTCTACCGTAGGTTGGATTTTCTATCTCGATCGGCGCGATCAACTGTGCGTGCACTTTGTTTGTTCGCCTTTTTGCCGTTGCAATAGGAAAACCGCAAGGGAATCGCTCGCGCAGAACGAGCCGCCTCTTTCTTCGTCTTCTATCTTCTCCTGAAAGTTCTCTCTCTTCGTCTCCTTCATCATCGAGGGAATAAGCTCGCATCGCGGCGAACCTGACCTTCTAATGCAAGATCAAGGCCGACCTGCAGAACCATCGAGGAATTGCAACTTACTCGATCGTCCCTCGTCTCTTTTTTTCATTCTTTCTCTCATTCTCAATTTTCTTTCTCTTTTTGCTAAATTGTACGCGCTGCCACCAGGAATTTCTTTGAATTCTCCTCGCTTCGGTGGACGCGATTTATGGATCGAAGAATATTCTACCTTTTTTCCCCCTTTTTCTGAACAGTCTGCAGGCTGTGCAATTACGTTTGGAAGCAATTGCGGTCGGTTGAAAGAGGAGGATCAAGATAAAGGGGAGAGGAGTGGAAGAAATGTAATTAACACGATGGTTTTTACTCGATTAGACTGGTAGATTTGCCTTTTTCAATATTACGTGAGGCAATTTGTTGTCAGAAAATTCAACTGACGTTGCCAAATTTTGATTTAAAATTCTTAAATGTAGAATTGCGGGCAGGAAAAGTGGACTGAGTAAGAGAAATACCATGATAATGGTATGGATTGTTTAAGATCGTGGCACGTTGATATCAAAGCACGACCCTGCTCCAACACCTCTCGCATTTGCTCAGAAAATCGCACCCCATTCGTGGTCCTCCACAGACCGAATTGCACGGATGCGCGCCACATGTCTCGCATTCCTCTTCCTCCTCTCCTCTTCTCCCTTTCTCTCTCTCACAATCGTCTCTCTTCTCTATGAAATCCTCTTTTTCCCATGTACACCATCTACCTATTTTAAACGACCGTAGAAATTCACACGAAGTCCAATTTCAGGAATCTTCATCAACGATAACTTCAAATTTCCATCTAGAATGTCCGAATTGCTGGTAAAACTTCCCTCGAGGTAGATTTGTCCGAATGAGGAGCCAGTTTTTATCATTATTCATGGTCATTTCACGAGACAGCTCGCGCGTCTTCATTTTGAAGAGCGGGCGACGGAGGAGAAGGTGTACTCAGGGGCCTGAGGCCCTTTTGGGTCCAGTGGACCCTCCTTTCTCGAGTTGGTTTCGCGCTGTGTAGGTCCGCGACGGATTTAATTAGAGTCGCATCGCCTTCTGATGTACACGGCTGTCCAGAGGTAATTTCACCTTGCCTACCGTCGCGACTGATGAAATTGAGGTGGTCCTTAATGAGCGTGGAAAGACTGGAACGTAATGCGCTCGACGTTTCGTGAGTTCGGGGATGAGGCGGGCTTTTGTGCCTCTTAAGATCGAGGAAATTGCTTGGGCGTCTTCATGCAGAACGTTTTGGAGGCTGGACCAAATTTCATGGTGGTTTGGATGATTTGGAGATAACGCGGTGGATGGATATCTGTCGAGAGATAGAAATCTAGAGTGGTAGAGAGATACACAGATAGGGAGGTAAGGAGATTGAGTGATAGAGCGATAGAACGATAGAGCAACAGCGCTATTTAGAGCTAGAATTAGTGAAATTTAGAATACTAGACAGTAAAAGCGATAGGTAGTCGATTAAATAGAAATATAGAACGATAGAGGGTTCAGATAGACCTCTACTATCAGAATTATAGAGAAACGAAACGATAGGGATTTAGAGCAGCGAATCTAGTACCGATATAGACCTAGAGCGCTATAGAGTCAAGCCAATAGGCCTCTAGTGCGCTAGAGTCAATCTTTTAAACATTAGTGATTTGCCTCAAATGTTAAATTTACTCTGATACATTCCTAGTGACACTTGTTGCTGCAAAAACTATAGAATCATAGCAAAACAGGATATGTTCAGTTTCTTCGGTAGAATCTCAACGTTTCGCATTCTGATCGTGACAGACTCGTAGTTTACGTCCGAATTCTTTTTTCCGTTTGACGTTGCACCCGACCGCATGCCGGACATTGCGATCGCACGGCAGTTCGTTCGCGTCTCTCCTTTCCAAGGCGCCACGGGTAAAAATGTTCATAATAAAAAGAAAGTTGCACGAAATTCAGCTGGAATGCGACCGATCGTCTCGTGTGCGAGAGTGTGTGCGCGTGTCGCGGCAGCTAATTGCGCGAAGATAATTGAATCGCGGGGCACCCTGCGATTTCGCGTTAATTGCGTGGCCTCCCGTGAAACTTCATCGTTCTCTCGCTCAACGTTGCAGAAATTAGCAAGCAGGAAAAGGTATAGTCCCGTATTTTATAATTCAATCGACGCTTAACTTCTCTGTTACATTTTCTTTCTCTGAACTTTTAGTTGTAATTTAACGGAAGATGTTACTCTTTGAGGAATTGGAATCATGGGGCAGTAGAGTGATAGAGTACTAAAGTGATAGAGCAGTAGAGTAGCAGAGTGATAGAAAAATGGAGTTATAGAATGATAGAGTGATAGAAAAATAGAGTTGTAGAGTTGTAGAGTTATACAGTTATGCAGTTATATAGTTTTAGAGTTGTAGAGTTGTAGAGTTGTAGAGTTGTAGAGTTGTAGAGTTGTAGAATTGTAGAGTTGTAGAGTTGTAGAGTTGTAGAGTTGTAGAGTTGTAGAGTTGTAGAGTTGTAGAGTTATAGAGTTTTAGAGTTTTAGAGTTGTAGAGTTGTAGAGTTTTAGAGTTGTAGAGTTATAGAGTTTTAGAGTTTTAGAGTTTTAGAGTTTTAGAGTTTTAGAGTTGTAGAGTGACAGAATGATAGAGTGATAGAGCAATGAAGAATTTTATCAGTCGAGGCACAAAGTGATAGTTGTTCAACATTCTTTTTCGACGAAAATACAGTCCCAACTGCTTGGGCTCTTAAAAACGTCACTCGAAAGACGGGTTAATTAGTGGGGGCCCTGGAATTGATCTTAAGGGAAGACACGGTTGGGCCACCACGGCATCGAAAACTTCCGGAAATCACGGCAGTAAGAGCAGAACGCGTTACGAACGTGGGAATCGTTTTCAGAGTGCACACCGCCGTGAAACCATTCCCGTGATTACATCTTCCTGTTTACTCTCCCGGAAAATCAACATTATTTATGAGCGCGCCTTCTCGACAACGCGGACAAAAATCCTTGCGAAAATCCACTGCCTTCCCATTTCTTCGTAAACTTCACATTTTATTTTTCCTGTTAATTGAATCACGTTGATTCTTCTAATTTTTAAAGCAATTTCTCGAGGGTCCTTCGGTTCGAGTATTTCTACAAAAGATTTCGACTAATTGTAACAAACGGAAGACAGGTCAACAAGAAATTTTTTTTATTCATCGTTCCATCAATTTTTCCCTCGTTAGCGTATCCCACGATGAATGCAGTTGAATGTATAATTTGCTTAATGAGTTTACACAAGTCTGGCCCTCGTCGCTCGTGAAATCTGGCCGGCTAGCTTAGCGCACGTATCAATCATTTTAAACGATTTAGGTGCTAATTCAAACACGCGCTCGCGATATATTCCGGATTAAATTATCTCCATTAAGACCGCTCCTCTCTTTCTCATTGCCTTCTAACGCGCAGCAATTAATTTCTTCTTTTACCGGCTTTGTTTTTCCTCCGTGCAACTCGTGTCTATATCTCTCAGGGCGGGTCGATCTTCGCGCCTTAAGCCGCGTTCACGCCTACATTATTCATCGAAATGAACAAGAAAGAAGTTATCTTCCCCAAACTGACTTTAAAAATTTTTGTACTTTTTAAATTTTAATTGAGATGAGTTCGATTAAGCCCGAGTTAAACCTGGAACATTAACTTCACTTGCCACCCGCTATTTCAAATAGATTCAAAGCCTTCCAGAAAATGATATAAACTTTGAAATGTTTAAAAATTAAGTGAATTCAGGCCTGTGACTGCCAAGAGAGATGAAAGTAACTGCTTTACCTTCGTCAACTACCGGCATTTAAATAGTATGGTGCAAGGCGATCCACTAAGTTTTCTTTCAGCATGAACGCGGCTTTAGGTAGTTTCTGCACCGAGTTTTTCACGGTTGTATCCTTGGTCAAGCATGCGGTCGCACACGTGCATGGTTTTCCAGGAGGTTGCCACGCCACGTTTTCTGCTTCTGGACGCAGCGGGATACTGGAATTCGTTTATCGCAACTAATCGTTCCGATCGATTAACGATACCCCATCGAGTTCTACTCTCATTCTCTCTCTCTTCAATAGTACCCCTTGCACAATCCAGATTCGTACGTGCAAAGATCCGTGCTAGGTGTTCTCGAAAGTTGCGACGAAATCGCATCTCGATGTGCTCTATATGGTAATGAAGTATCGCAATCGCCGAAGCTGGTTTCCGATTGCAAGTGCACGCTCCGACGAGATTGCAGCATCCTGCGTGAAGATATAGCAACGGATCGTTAATTAAATTAGAAGTCGCCAATGTCGTAGCAATTATTCGAGTAAATTTCAATCAGAGCATTTGCAAACTTCGATGTCTTGCGTTTAATCGATTTAACGGCATTGCATTAGCTTCAGGGTGAATAAAACGGTGACACGAACAGGTGGAGAACGTCAGTGAACAAAACCACGTTGAGTAAGAAGGTACGGGATTGGAATAATGATTAGAAATTCTTCTTGTAAATTCTATCATTTAATACAAATGAAAAAAAAAATATTTGACACTAAATTTACCATGGTAGTATAAATTTCCGGTTTTTAAATGCTTTGAAAAATTTCTAAGGTTCTTAACTCTTGACTTTCTTTTAAAAAAAGTTCTAAAAATTATGAGACACTTGAAATAATTGTGACAAATTTGAAGAATGTGAAAGAAAGGGGGCATTGGCTCTTTGAAATCGAAGCTCGGAGACTTTGAGGAAAACACTTCGTCCGGTTTCTTGGAGAGAATAATGATCCTGGTCGCGAGGAAACTCGAAGATTAGCCGACTCCTGTGTTTTATCGCACGTGAGAACTCGACTGCCAAGTAGAGCAGTCCCTGTGATTCCTTAACGCCCGGACAGTTGAAGGAAGAAGTAAAAGAAGAATAATACCCACGCTGCACATAATTGCATCCGCCAAGAAAACGGTAGTAATCGTCCATCGTTATTGCCTGCCAATGTCTGTGATAAAAGTGCGATCAGAATTGGTACTATTTCATTTTTTATACCATTTTGATTTTGAAATGACAATTTTGCAAATTTAGGTCATATTTCACTAAATTTTAGTCCGGTTGTGATATCACCGTGTTGATTAAGGTTTCAACTTTTGCGCTAGTTGTGGAAATTAATTTTTGACCAATTGGTTTTCCTGCTATGGTTGTACAAAAGAAGTTGATAGTCTTTCACGTTGAATATCATTGTTTCTAAGGATGCATAGATTTAGACAACGGAACCACGATTCTCCGATTACAGTGGATGTGCGCACACATCGTCCTTAGGGATTTTAATGCGGTTCTCCCGCGTAATTACGAGTAGCATTGTTCGGTGAATCGTTTTGGAGATAATGGCTGCACTCGTGACCCGTAACGACCTTACGGTAATACACGAGGCACGCATGAAAAGGAGAACGCATCCGTTCGTCGTAGAACGATCGCAGAGGTACAATGTTACAGTCACTTTTGTGTTAAAATGATTGTAGAATTATAAAAAAAAGTTTCTCAGTAGTAGTAGAATTTAAATAAAAAAAATAGACACCGTTTCACCGCTCAATGCGCACGTGTTCTATCAATTCAAAAAAGTTGTTAGGCACATGGTAGAAAATTCAAATAAAATGCAACCGGTACCTGCAACTTCCCATTCCTTAACACGAGAAAGCGTTCTATCGTCGATTGCGCGAAAGATCGGCGCCGATAGGGAGGCAATTAATGGAAAATACCGCGGCAGGAAAACAGGACAGGTGAGGACGAACGAATACCGTGGAATCGTCGATAGAGGAGGCGCGCTCGTGACCCATGACGGCCTCCATGGTGGCCGCACCATGGAAGAGATGTGATCCTGGTTACCCATTCCGTTGCAACGTGAAAGAAAACCAAGCGAGAGAGAGATCGAGGAAAAGAGCGAGTAAGAAAGAGGAATACAGAAATGCTGAAATAGAGTAGTAGAGAAATAGAGGCGTAAAGGCATAGAGCAATAGAGCAATGGAAAAGTAGAGGAATAGAGTGGTAGAGAAATAGGGAAATAGAGGAATAGAGAGATGGAATAATAGAGTAGTGGAGAAATAGAGGAGTAGAGGAGTAAAGGAATAAAGGAATAGAGGAATAGAGGAATAGAGGAATAGAGGAATAGAGGAATAGAGGTGTAGAGAAATAGAGGTGTAGAGAAATAGAGCAGTGGAGAAATAGGAAGATAGTGGAATACAAAGATGGAGAAATAGAGGAGTAGAGGAGTAAAGGAATAGAGGAATAGAGGAATAGAGGTGTAGAGGAATAGAGGTGTAAAGAAATAGAGCAGTGGAGAAATAGGAAGATAGAAGAATAGAAAGATGGAGAAATAGAGGAGTAGAGGAATAGAGGAATAGAGATGTAGAGACATAGAGCAGTAGAGAAATAGGAAGATAGAAGAATAGAAAGATGGAGAAATAGAGGAGTAGAGGAATATAGGTGTAGAGAAATAGAGCAATACAGGAATAGAGGGATGGAGGAATAGAGAAATGGAGAAATAGAGCAGTAGAGGAATAGAGGACTACAGGAGTAGAGAAACAGAGAAATAGAGGCATAGAGAAGCAGAGAAACAATGAAATAGAGTAGAAAGAGAAGGTGGAATAGAGAAATAGAGGAAGAAAGGAAACGAGAAAGGCAGAAAGAAGAGAAGGAAGCATATGTACTGGCAAAAGAGAGAGGCGGAATTACCTGCACCACGTACGCTACCTCCATTACTTCGATATTATTATACCTGCCCCTTTATATCTCACGGCACGATCTTGTTCGTTTTGCACCGGCGCATCCGGTGCATCGTTGCGGAATTGCAGGGCGCAGTCTAGTTCACCGGGGACCCTCGGGAACGTCGTTTCTCCTTTTTCTTTCCCTTATTCTACATTTTTTCCTCTTGTTTTGTTTACCTTGTGCTTTTTGCCTTAGAGGCTAGCAAGTAGCACGTGGCCATGGAAATTTGTGCGGTTTGTCGTTTATGGCCGCCTCTGAGTAGCTCATACTGCTTCCAGGGTTGAAAGTTCTTCGTCTTAGGGCTCGATGGAGAATTTTTTTCAAGATTTATCTATCTTAATAACACTGTATTTTAAAACAGCCTCCATTCTTGCCCTCTCGCTCATTTCTCTTAAGAATTACTAGATTTATGATGCACTCCGTTTTACCAACTTCAATATCAATTTAATTTTCCCGCTATGTAAGTAATTTTCTGTCAGAATTGTTAAATTTTTAAGTGATACTATGTGACAGGAAAAATATACCAAAATAATCATACCACGACCCTTGTATTAACTGAAGCAGATACTTTTCTCAGGAAGCACTACACGGCAGCTTGTAATATCGTTTTGAGAAAAGAACTCGTAGAAAGACCGGCAGGGTTGTCTGTTTATTTTCCCGCGTTTCATCTTCGTCCCGAAACTAGCAATATTTACATACACCCGCTCTTCATCTCAAGGAGGAACAGAGGATCGCCCGAAGTGCTTTCCGCTTTTCCAAACACGAGTCTTCCTCCCTTCTCTACACGTGTTTCCAACAGACTTTGCCCAAAATGTGCCCTCCTTTTGTACAAAAATCTCCATAGTTAATTTATTACCTTGCACTTGTTGTGGAAATAATTTATTCATAGAACAATAAGAGAGAATTTGTGGATAAAGGTATGGACGTCGATTATTGTAAATTTTCCAAGGCTATGAGTCCATCGGACAGATAAATCGATAAATCGGCCTCGATCGTTCTCGATCGACGTTGAATC
Source organism: Cerceris rybyensis (assembly GCA_910591515.1). Taxonomy (NCBI): domain Eukaryota; kingdom Metazoa; phylum Arthropoda; class Insecta; order Hymenoptera; family Crabronidae; genus Cerceris; species Cerceris rybyensis. The sequence continues at coordinate 2,285,035 of OU342800.1, read as the reverse complement.
GCGCGAAAGGAAGAAGCCAGTCGGATGTTTCGAGAATGGAGAACGGGCTGCGATAACGAAGCATTTGCCTGGCGGATGTCAGCCGTCACGCGTCTACATTTACGTCAGCTTGCAGAATGCACGACACCGGATCAACGTCAGAGTCCCCGGATGATCGTGATGCTGATTATCGTTCGACTTGCTCTCCATTTGCTCGTCGCGTTTCGCTCTGACAATATTCGAAGTGATGGATCTTTTTGCTTCGGTGTTTTTTGCGATGATTTTCGAGGAGTACTCTTTCCAAAAAATTCCTTGACACGAAAAAATAAAATGTACGTTTTCACTTTGTACATGTCTGATAGAACGTATGAAAGAGGATAAAAGAAAGGGACACTAGGTTTCGTGAGGATGGAGTCTGGTGATTGGACTCACGATAATTAGTGGATCAGACAGAAGGATTTTGTCTTTAATAGAATTTTTAAGTTAATGATTAACACTAGAACTACCAAGCAAAATTCCAAGTTACTAATTTGTTTCCAAAAGTTCTCCAAGATTCTACGACAGTCATCGAGCAGACATTCTACGTTAATCTTATTAAATTCAGATTACCGAATCGATCATCTTTTCCGCCTAATGATTTCTCGTTTTCTAAAGTACTTATTTAAATCGAAATATAATAGATTTAACGCCGGTAGTTCTAGAATTAAAGTACCATAGTCTAATTACTAGGATCTATCCAAAACCATATACTATAGTCACGTCCCCATAAAAAAATCTCTACCTAAGTGAAATCTCAAATTCCTCCACATATAATCACTCAATCCACCATAGTTTCTGCGCTTCAAAACCCATCTAAAACTATATCCCCTAGAGAAATAGCCAAAGCAGTTAACACTAGATCTACGGCAGCCGACAATTGACAGGTTCCTACTTTTTACAATTTTTTTTTTATATCGATAGTGAAGCAGTACACTAAATATTTCGCGTGTATATTATAATATACAAGTTACTTAACTGATCATATTTTTTTCGGTTCGATACATCTTTTTTCAAAGTACTAATTTAGTATATTGAAATATGCCAGATTCAGCGGCCGTAAATCTAGTGTTAAAGTAAAACATCACGAACACAAACGAAAAAAAAAATTCCCATCGTTCTCCGTTCCTTCCTCCAATTATCCTACGTTACCTCGTCAAATCTTTTCTTCCTCTCCCTCTATAATCCGGCTCCCGTTGCCATAACACTGCCGTCGTCATTAATTATCCGGAAGTCCGTCTCAATTAGAGTCGACGTAGGAATCGTAGAAGAAGCGCAAAACGAGGAGAGGTCGGCCTCTTAGAGGGACGTATCTCGTTCCCTGGAGAACGGATAGTTAGAGAGGAGAGACACGATCACCGATCGTTTTCTCCCTCTCGAAACGACCGGCCTATCCTCTGCCGAGGTCGTAAAACGAGGCCCGAATGACAACGGCGAGTAATATCTGATGGAGAGTGGGTGGCTCTGCTTGGTATATTAGGACTAATGAACAGATTAGAGCCACCGATATCGCTCGACGTACCTAACGTCGAGATACGCGAGATCGACGCTGAGAATCCTCAGAGAAAACGCTATTCCCTCTACTTGCTGCTGTGTATAAGTTTTATATCACTGAAGTCAATTTTCCATCTGGTTTCAATGATTTCTTACTCATTTTTTATCATGTTTTTTTCTCTACAAGATTTAACGCTAGAACTACCGGCATTAACACTAGATGTACCAGCATGAAATTTATTATATTTAAATATGTTAAATATGTACCTTAAAGCAAAGAAAATTAAGACGTGGAAAAGATGATAGATTCGGTAATTTATGTTTTATACGATGGACAAAGAATATTTATTCTATGTCTCTCTCATAAACCCGTAGAATTTTTGGAAAAAATTGTGTACCAGTCATTTTGACTGGCTTGATAAATCTAGTGTTAAATCTACTATATTTCGGTATATAAAGCAAGTACTTTGTATACGACATAGATTTTCACTTGATTTTAATTTCTTGACATTTTAACCCTTTGCGGTAAGAATTATTTTGTTAATTTTGAGACGAGCTAAATGAAATTAATTTGACAATATTTTCTATCATTGGTTATTGGTTTGTTTTTAATGATATCGGTAACTATAAGTAGTGATGGATGTTATAAAATTGTCAGAGAATTAAAAATTAATTTAAAGCTATGTTCAGTAGTGCTCGACATAGGACCCCAAAGGGTTAATATCGACTTTCTAATTTTGATAATCATTTTGCAATATCACCTAAGTGTCCATCATTTAAAAAATGACTAACCAATGACAGAAAATATTGCAAAATTAACTTTATTCAGTTTAATACCCCCACTTAAAATTAATTCAGAGCGCAAAGGGTTGAGGTCTGTTAGAAAATTTCCCCCAAAGGATGATTGTATGGCTTGAATTTTTAGACGAAGTTTGAAGCCCGTTTTTCTAGAGTATAAAGAGGGTGTTAATTACTATATTTTTCAGTAATTATTTAAAGGATATGTGCTAGGAGGAGAGGTTCGAATGTGTCATTAGAATGGTGGAGGGTGGCACTAATTGGGTCGAAATCGAGGTATCGCGTCGTCGTCTTCCTTATCTCCGGCGATAACGAAGCCTCAGATGGAGGATGGACCAATCGCAGGATCGTGTTTATCTCAGAATCGCTGCCAATCCTCGCAAACGTAATTGGATGTAGGATCGCATAATCGGCTCGTTCGCCCACCCCGCGCTTATATGCCCACCCTTTCCTCTCCCCCTCTCTCTTCCACCCCCTGAATCCGCTGACTTCGGAATGTAATTAGTCAGGAGGAGTAACCGGTGTAATCTCGACGAAGGATCGGCGGAGGATCGACAGAGGAGGGCCGTTCGTTACCGGCGGTGCCCGGTCGATTCCTCGAGATTGTCACGTCCGAGATCGAGCGATTGCTGGAGTCGTAAATACGCTCGCGATAATTAAAATTACTGACTGATTGCCTTGCCGGGACGCTGTCTTCCTCCGCGAAGAGCTGGCTGCCGTTCTCGATGAGATACCTTCCCTTGGTTATGAACAGGGTTCTTTTACAACTTGCGACGGTCATGTGATTTTATCGTCGATAGGGTTCATTGTATCGATAGATCTCTATTTTGTTTTTTACATTTTTTCTATGGCAATTACATCGGTTGGTTTGTAGGTTTTTTTTATAGGCTTGAATTATTCCTGCGGAATCATCTGGTTTCAATTAAGGTGTAGGGTTGTTTAATTGCATCGGTTTGGTAATTGCTTTTGTACTATGGTGTGTGATGGTACTCTGAAGCCTGGGATCACAGAAATAATGATGGTGGTAGCGAAAGTTGCGAATATTTAAGACTTATGTCCCAGCTTGAGTAGGGTAGGAACATTGTCTGACTTTTAAGTCTGATTTTACGAAAATGATTTCTATGACTTGACTTTGACACTGATTTTTATGTTTTTGAGAGAACAGTCGAGGAGAATGATTGGATTTCATTATTTTTGTTAAACTGTGATGCGCGGAACTTGGACTCGTTAAGACCCATCTAAATGTGCGGCGGTGGTAGCGGAGAGAATGCCAGGATATTTGTAAAGTTTTCCCTTGCACGACGTCGATAAATTTCTCGCTTATCGTCATCCAGCGAGCCGTAAATTTCCACTTTAATTTCATCGCCAACTTTCTGGCAGAGATTGCGAGTTTTTGCAGCTGTTACACCGCCCGCCGCGTAACTTCAACTTTCCGCTTAACTTCACCTCAGCGATGGAAGTAAATAGTCATTTAATGAATATCACATTTACGTAGAAAAGTCTCCCGCCATCTCAAATAAAAATGAAGACAAAAATTATAGAAACACCAGAAAACTAACCATACCATAGGATAACACCGAGCGGTCAAAAACTGATAAAAGTCTCCCGCCATTTTCTAGAAAAATAGAAACGTCAAAGAACGTAGCACAGAAACTGATCGAAGTCTCCCATCATTTCGTATAAAAATGGAATCAAAAATTATAGAAACCCCGAAGAATCTCAAAAAACAACATAGCACAGGATAAACCGAGCGGTCAAACACTGATAAAAGTCTCCCGCCATTTTCTAGAAAAATAGAAACGTCAAAGAACGTAGCACAGGATCAACCGAGCATCGGAAACTGATCAAAGTCTCCCATCATTTTGTATAAAAATGGAATCAAGAATTATAGAAACCCCAAAGAATCTCAAAAATAAACATAGCACAGGATAAACCGAGCGGTCAGAAACTGATAAAACTTTGAATGACCTCAGAATTCTCGGTGAGTCTCGCGGGTCGTCCCGGTTGCTTCGTGACTCCACAGCACGGTGTTGTTGTGTTATTCAAATCGGGCCGAAAGAAAGAAACGAGCCTCTTGTCGAGCCACCCCGATACTTATCGGCCACCCCTATCGGCCATGTATATCTAATGCATCCGTGAGGTCCCGTCCGTTTTCTGCCTCGCGTCCTTTCCGTCATATATACCTACCTCTACATGTGCAACACCATATACCCGATGAAACGGTGGCTTCACCTGCTCCTCCTCATCCGATCGACCACAATGTTCCTCCGACGTTTTATCCTCGATCTCTTCTCCAGCCTCGGTTCGCAGAGGGAGCAATTAACGCGAATGAATATTCATAATGAATCGTCCGACTGCCGAATCCAAGGTCATTGGAAAAAAAGAGAATGACTCTTCGAATTGACTTCTGTTACGTGTATATAAATTCAAAAGTTTTCTTTTGCTTCAAAGAAGGTAAACTGGCTTTGTTTTTATTCATTTGGAGTAACAGTATGTACAGTCGTATTGAAGTTATTTTGCTATCGTCCGAGTTGGTGAGCTATTTACGGTTTCTCTGTTATTCGCTTAACAGACGGCTAAAATTACAGATCCTCCTCGAGGCAATTACACGTAGCTCGCGAGCTCTCTAGTCCGCGTAACGGTAACGTCCTCGATCCTCTGGACGGTCCTGACCCCTTACAGATATATCGCGGGATTGGCTGTGCACATACCGAACCCGGGCGTTTCGTTTGCCGAGGATAACGATTAAATGATCTATCACCCCTGGAAAATAATTATCGTCCAATTTTCATAGCCTAGGTGGCTATACACCCACTTGATTTGAGCAGAGTTCTAAAAATGCAGTGGGGCTTGAGTTCAAGTGCCCTGTACCTCTGAGAGACTACTCTTTTATTAAAGTACTAGCTGAAAGTATTCTTCGACAACCTCAAGAAGTCTCCTGAGCGGCGGAGCTTCTCGCTAAAGACCGTTTTTTTTTTAATTTAATCCACCCTGCTGAGCCTCCAGAAGGAGGCACTTGACAAAATCGTAACATTGAAATATCTTTATTAAAATATCTTGACGCCTGGCGAATCAGATCCTGCCTACCTACGAGGAGACTTCTTGAGGTTGTCGCATATACCCGTGCTTCGGTACGGTTTAATATCATTAGGATTAAGGACTACTTAAATTAGTAAATATATATTCAATCATTTAAAACCTGCAATATTTTACATGATTCGAAACTAAAAAAAAAAAAAAAACTTAAAATTTCGAATTTTGAAAAATCCTTTCTTAGTGGGTGCTTATACCCTAGAAGGAACGCTCATGCAAAATTTCAAGTTTTTAGGTCAAGTATAGTTTCGGCTCTGCGTTGATGAGTTTGGCCCACACTTTAACCCCCCAAAACCCCCCAAAAATTTCGAATTTTTCAAAACCCTTTCTTAGTGAGCACCTAAGACCCAAGGGGAAGGTATGTTCCAAATTTCATTGCAATCCGTACTGTGGTTTTTGAGATTTCGTGATGAGTGAGTCAGTCAGTCAGTGGTATTTGAGCTTTATATTAGGAGTACCGAAAAGTAATCAAAATTTTTTTCTGCTGGCGAAAGACATTTATTTAGTAAAGAAATCTTAAATAATAATCAACAAAATAATTTCCATAATTTTCAAACACTTTTTGCAAGCATAAAGGTAGTTGTTCCATTCCCTTTTTAAAAAAATCCTTCGATTTTTTGTTGAAAAACGTTCCCAATTACGTTTTCACTTCTGCAGTTTTGATTACTTTTCGGTACCCCTAATATATATAGATGATAGTCTCATTAAATTCAAAGAAGTTCAAAGAAGTTCGATTAATTAAATATGATAGTTCTATTAATGGAAAACTGCAGTCTAATCGAGCATGTTAGTCAGAACAACAAACCTTTCAAGTAGGTCCACCCGTCGCGAAAAGGTCACTGACCCAGCAAGTTTAATGATTCTTTAAAAGTAACGTTAGGTCTGTCAGATAAGCACGCAGGATAGGAACGATAAAACGGTCGCGATATATCTTTCGGTTCGCATGTAACCACGCCTAGCGCAACCATAGGAGCACCATAGCAGAGGGCATACACCGGTGTGCCGATAGGATCGGTGAGACGTTGTCCAGTCTCTCCGGGAAGTCCCGTGGCCACGAGTCTCGCTATCGAATCACGGCTACGGTTTTATCTGCCTCTGTTTCATCGTTTCTTTCGAGCTTGTACGACTTATTGACCCTTTAGCCGCGATCTCCGCGTATCCGCGTTCCGAAAGTAGGAAAGGTGGACCCAGAAGCAATAGATGAGGAGGTGTCCGTTGATGGATGAGCATTCGATCTTGTATTTCGAGTTGAAGGAGAAATTGGAAGGCTCCGATAAGTGTAGAATTGATGCCAAAAAAAACTTGTAAATCTGGCCTGGAAGAATAGCATGGTGTGCTAATGGAGTCAGTTTTATCCTAGCAGCTATCTCATCGTGCTGATATTATTCTTTGTATTCAGACACTGTTTTTTAACACTAGAACCACCTACGTTAAATTTTTTATATTTAATTATACCAATGAATACTTTGGAGCCAGAGGGATCGAGATTATTTAGATTACGGCAGCCGTTAAATTGGCGGGTACCCACATTTTTAAAAATACTTGTCAAACTTATGGAGAAGGAGTATAGCAGATATTTCAAGTGTATCTTATAATAACCGGATTATTTAACTAATCATATTTCCTGCCGCTTGGTCTATCTTTTTTCATAGTACTTATTTAACACTAGAACTACCGGCCTCAAATCTATCATATTTTAATAAATGAAATAAGTACTTTGAAAAAGGGGGAATCGAGCGGCGGAAAATTTGATCGATTGGGTGATTTATGTTTATTGATATAAACGTAGAATATTTATTCTATGACTCTTATGTAAACTTGGAGAATTTTTTGAAAAAATTGTGTACCAGTCATTTTGACTGGTTTGGTAGTTCTAGTGTTAATATATTTAAATACATCAGATTTAGCAGCCGTAAATCTAGCGTTAATGTAGCAATTTGTATTTTAATATCTGCTACTGATATCCTGCACTTTGGAAGTTAACTCAACAGAGAGTCCTAGTCGAAGGATTTATCACCAGCCTACCAGCAGCTGACTCTCCCTCTTATCAGACCTCCTGATTAATAAAAATTCACTACCACCCTAAGAACCGTTAAGCTGCCCTCGTGTAATCGATTCTACGCCGAAACCATGGTATTCTCTCTGCCTGATAAGACTCGATAAATACGCGGACCAAGGTGCTATCGTTATCTTCTCGAAAAGCGGAAGTTGAATCGAACTCGGAGCACGCACGCGCGTGCAACGTGCTCTCGGCCGTTCGTCATGCACCACGCCTTTACGAAGGTAGAAAGGAGCACGATTCTCGACTTCTAGACCAGTATTGAGATAGTATCGGTGGCATGGCATGGCACAGTGTAGCATAGGATAGGACTGATCGCGTCCTAGAAGCCCGGGCCTCCTAGAAGTCCGGCTTTAATGGCCTCCAGCCACGGCGATCCGGCAGAAATCTATCCGATGCTCGTAACTCTTTCTCTTTCTTTGTCTCTCTCTCATACTTTGCTGCTTTCTATGGCACGTTCTCTCTTCTCATCTCTTTCTCTCCTTGCAGGCTGCATGTGCGTTTGTATGCAAGTCCTGCGAGCATTGTGTGCGAGCGCACGAGCCGATCGTTTCCTCGTGTCGACTTTCCAGGTCACTGAGAAGAGACCGATTGGAAACGCTGCTCTCTTTTATACCTTGACGTCTTTTTTCGTCTACTTCTGATCGACTTTTGTCGCTGTTTTATTTGCCGAGACGGGAGGAACACGGGAAAGTTTTGATTGTGAAGGTGGATGGTTGGAAATTTCGCTAGGGAATGGAGAAAATGTGATGCTAGTTTTGAGGTTGAGGGAGGTGGGAAATTTTCGAGGAAAAGGTGGAAGGTGGAGAACTTGGCGAGGATGAAAATTGCTGAGGAGGTGGAAAAGTTTGGAGGTGGCAGGAAAATTCTTGGGGAGACGGGAAAATTATCCGGTAGGTGGAAAAGTTCTTCAGAAGGTAAGAAAATTTCGATTGGGAATGGAGAAAATGTGGTGGTATCTTCGACTTTGAGGGAGGTGGGAAATTTGAGAGGAAAAGGTAGAAGGTGGGAAACTTGGGGAGGATGAAAATTGTTGAGGAAGCGAGAAAACCTTGGAGACGGTAGAAAAATTCTTGGGGAGACGGGAAAATTATCTAGAAGGCGGAAAAGTTCTTCAGAAGGTAGGAAAATTTCGATAGGGAATGGAGAAAATGTGATGCTACTTTCTGCGTTAAGGGAGTTGGGAAATTTTCGAGGAGAAAGTGGAAGGTGAAAATCTTGACGAGGTAGAAAATTTTTGAGGAGGTGGAAAAACTTTGGAGGTGATAGAAAAATTCGCGAGGAGAAAGGAAAAGTATCCAAAAGGTGGACAAGTTTTCCAGAAAGTAGGGAAATTCGCAAACAGGTGGCATAGGTAGAAAAATCACTTAAAATCTTTTCTTTTTGATATTTGTGTATGTGATTACCATATTAAAGCATTACAATCGATATTTATCCTTCGCCCATAAAATCTGCCCCTCGTTTGATGGATCGATCGTTGCCAGATACTGTTGGTCCAAATTGCAATCGATTTTCTCGTTTCGCGACACCACTCTGGTGTGTCGAATCCATTACAGGTATTTTAACGAAGACATTTCTTGCGTGTTGCAGCAAAAGGTGAAATTCTGGTTCGCGACCGGTGGCGCTGGATTTTGCATCAGCAGAGCATTGGCCCTCAAAATGACACCGGTGGCTGGGTGAGTTTGCATTTCTTTTTGTCACTTCATTTTTTTTCATTTAATCCTTGCAACATGATCGATCGAGGCTTTCTCTCCATGTGACTCTGCAAAACGATACCAATCTTGCTCTTGCAAGACGTTTCTTCATTTTGATCGACTTTCCGCTTGAATTCTTCCCGAAAGATTCAATTTCAATAATTATTTGACAATGATCGAGTACACTCACCAGCTACATAGGTATTTTGGAAAAAGACACTTTATTCTCTAGAAAAAAATTACCAGAAACCTCCCTTTCGATCAAATCTGACTGACTTGGTTCCCCCTTGAAATATTCCTTTTCAGGATTTTTCATTCCACCCGTTTTATCTTTCTTGTTCCTCTTTTTTCGATTCTTTTCTTCATCTTTTCCCGATGGCAGGTGTCTTCCACGAATCTCCAGAAAGGATCCGTGACTTTCGGTCACGCATGACGCGCAGAAACTCCGCTCGTCGTTCGTTTCCTCCACGGTGGTTCTTTCGAGGCTTAACGTAACGTGAAAACGCGCATTAACGATCGTATCCACCCAACGAACGTGGCTCTCTTTTTTATCGTTCTCCACGCTCCTCTCTACCTGGATTAAGTACCTTCAACGAACCCGCCGACTCATTCTCGACGATCGATCGATCGATCTCTCGTCGCGTTTTCCCTCATTCGAGAGACCTCGAGGAATTCATTGTACCACTACCTCTGCACAGTAAACTATGTTGCATCAACGTGTATATACGTTCATGAAGAAATAGACTTTCCATAAACAAGTCCATGAATAGAGCGATTAGAGTCGAGTGACGTATATACACGTCCATGCAGAATAGGTATCTGAGACTGAGGAACACCTTCATATGAAAAACTGGAGGATTGGCGACGAATGACGTATATATACGTCTTTAATTGTGCAGGACGTATATATGCGTCCAGGAAAAATGGGCGTCACAGAACGGAGAGTGTCGTGTATATTCGAAAATTGGATGACCAGGTGCATCTGACGTATACTCGCACGTTTAATTATGTTCGGCGGATATATACGTCTCTGGAAAAGGTGATCACGTAAGGCGTGTACACCCTTATACGTATATAGCTGCATGCACGCATATGCGCCTCGTTTCTGCAGCCATTACCGGCTCACTTTTCTCCATCGTTCTTCTCGCACCGAAGGAAGTCTAGACCGCGCTTAGATTTATGATATTGTAACGCCTTTCAGTTTCAAGCTAGAATAACCAGTTAAGAAAGTGTCAAAGAACGAACGAAATGCGCCGACAACTGAAAGTATCTTATCAACGTTAATTTCTTGCTAAGTGTTTTAATCGAAGTAATCGAATCGGAGCATCAGACGATCGTTTCTCCTCGATTTTTCACTTTTTATTAAATATTATTCGATCATCACGAAATGAACGTCAATCAAAGTGGAATCGATGGATCTCATTACGACAAACTCTCTCCGTTGGACGTCCCCGTAAAATCAGGTTCACGATGAAGCCTTGGAAGTGGGCAATGAAAAAAATACGGATCACCTGTCGCATCGTAGTCGCTGAGGACGATCCGAGAAATGGTTGTTTAAATCTGAACGGGATGAAAAACTGGACCTCTGCGATGCGACGGTTCTTGCTTTGGGCTTTAAGATCGTTAAGAAAACGAAGAACCAGCCGGTGTCGTCGATGAAGAAAAGAGTGCGGGTTCGTCGAAGACAAACAATCGGCCACTGTGCGACATAAATAATGATTTACGAGTGGCATGAGAGAAGGAAGGAAAAGTGGGAGGAGAAGATGAAACGAAATGAAAAAGACGGAGAAGAAGAGATGGAAGAAGAAGAAGAAGATGAAGAAGAAGGAGCCCTTCGACCTTCCATCGTCGAAGCAGCCGGATGGTCACGCACGCGTGACATAAACGTCGTTTTCTACCCGCTGAATTGCTCCTCGAGACAAACTTATTGATAATAACGTACCGCCTAACTGCTAAGCTACTCGGCGATAAACAATTTTGATTGCGCGTCGTTAACTGTTAAGTGGAATGCCATCGAACAATCTGGAAGGAGCAACATCCTCAGCTTCTTCCAACCGTATATTCTCGTTCCTTTGGAACAGACATAGAACAAGACTAGTTGCAATTTTCTGGAGCAACGTCAAAGGACTTTGGTGCTATCCAAGTTCAGCAATCTCCTCCATCCTCTCCTCAACAGTCTGCTGGATGAAAGCAGCTTGCAAAATTCTTCCACTATGTTGCACTTATTGCATCAAAGTCTCAAAAATCCTACGTTTGAACATCAAGCAACGAGAGACGGAAGATCGTCGAAGAAGATGAAGAAAAAGAGAGAGAGGCCACCGGAGGAGGCAAGTGCATCGAACTGCTTTCTCATTCAGGGACGTTGCCTCTGAGATCTCGTTTACCCTTTGTTTCATTCTACCTGATCGATTAAAGTTTCCGCGATAAGAATCGTTGTTTCTACAAAGAATTAGCTCTCTTCGTTTTCCTTGCCATTTTTCCCGCGCAAATTTTCCGCATGTTCTTTCAACTTTCACGATTCGACTGATGGAACTTCTTTGATCTTTCATTTGCTAGCTATCGTAGCGAACTTTGAAGTTTTAGTGGACGTTGAAAATGAACGAAGAAAAGATCGTAAAAGAGACTGATTTTAGACCATCTGCAAGGTTCAATTGAAACGCTGGACTTCGGTTTTTTTGAGATGAAAAATTCGAAGGTGATTCCTTTTTTGAAAGGAACTCAATGATGGTGGCAATGTGCAAAGAGTTCCTGATGGAAGAATCGATCGAGGAGGTCGCTTGGAACGAGGAATTCCCATTGGACTTGGCACTCTGGTTAGGTTGGTTAGGTCTTATTAATATTTGAAAAATTGCAAAGAACATTTACCGCTTCTCCGAAGCGGCCAGTACTTCTTCCGAGGGATGAACGAGCTGACATTCACTTTGTTCGCCAAGTAATGGCGAGCGATTACGCTCGCGGAAGCGCTTCGTCACGGCAATGTCTACGTATCCTTCCTTGCATTTTTCTTATCTTCGATGTTCCTTGTGCTCCTGTTGGTGCACCTCTTACTGCGAGAAGAAGAAGAGGAAGAAGAAAAAAGAGAGCAATGGAGAAAGAGTAAATGGTGAATTACCCATCGTTAATCAGATTTTTCTCCCAAGAATTGCTGAACATCTTTTACAACTGGATTAAGATGTGTCAGAGATAAGAGTAAAATATTTAAATATTATCTCGTCAATTAAGAACCGTCGCAATTAAATCTTCGAAGGATTTAATTTCTTCTCTGTAAAAGTACTTGAAGGAGTGACTGGTCTCTTTGATAATTTCAAATATTCAGCAACGAAGAAATATCAATCCTTTTATCGACGTGATAAAATAGCAATAAAATTGTGATTCACGTGTGTCTTCAATTTGCACGATTTCCACGAGTTTTACGAGCAACGAGAGCAACGAACGTGCAGTTTCCCGGAGACGAGGACGATTATCCTGCTCGCTCGAGCGAGTTTCACCGAGTTGGATCGAGTTTCTCACGTTTTCCCGGCTCGCGTGCTCGCATCAGAGGACGACGAGACACGGGGACACCCGGCAGACGTTACGCTCGTTAACTTTTGAGTTGTCGCTAGCTTACAGCTGTTCTCGTGCCTGTTAATAACATTTCTTTTCAATTTGTTGTGCCAACACACGTTGCACTGTGCTGGCAGGAGGGCAGCAAAGTCGTTCGATTAGCCGCCGGCTTTAATTATACGACGTCGCGCGCATATGTCTTCTCTCTTCTTTTCCTTTTTGCTGTTCCTTCTGGAACGAACAGGGGGAACGTTTTGTCTACGACGTATATATACGCTCCGACAGATTCATCGATACATTGCGAAAGACGTGTATATACGCTCTCAAAGATTCATCGATAAAGTCGCGCATATACGCTCTGACAGATTCATCGATACATTACGAAAGACGTGTATATACGCTCTCAAAGATTCGTCGATAAAGTCGCGCATATACGCTCTGACAGATTCATCGATACATTGCGAAAGACGTGTATATACGCTCCGACAGATTCATCGATACACGCGAAAGACGTGTATATACGCTCTCAAAGATTCATCGATAAAGACGTGCATATACGCTCCGACAGATTCATCGGCACCCGCAAAAGACGTGTATATACGCTGTCAAAGATTCATCGATAAAGTCGCTCATATACGCTCTGACAGATTCATCGATGCATTGCGAAAGACGAGTATATACGCTCTCACAGATTCATCGGTACACACGAAAGACGTATATATGCGCTCCCACAGATTCATCAGTATCTACGGAAATAACATAATTCTCTCAAATAACAAGAAACATTTTGGAAAGCCTGACAGCTGAAGTAAACCTTAAAAAGGCGCAAAAAGGTTGAAATTTTGATTGAAAGTTCAGTCGAAATTTTGGCGGGAAATGAAGAAGATCTGAGATTTTAGCTCCACGAAGCAGTCGAGCTCCCATCGTATTAGTCGTGAATCGAGCAACAAAGCGAACATACGACTGGTTCTCGTGTACGCGGAGATGGGTCTTAATTAACGACTCGAATGCAAGAAGTCACAATGGGCCCGGCCGTTGGAGGCTGATTGCCACCCACGTGCACGGCGATGCACAGGAAACGGCCTGTGCTCTTGTCGATTCAAACGCACACGCATAAGTCTGTCTATATTTCTATCATTTCCTCGTTACCGACGATCCAACTGCTGGACGAAGAATCGCATTCGCGGCTGTCTTCCTTTTTCCTCGTATCTCGAGATCGCGATTATACGTTGAACATTTTTCTTGCTCTTGAGGTGGTCTCTTGCACGTAGCTAACTAACTGAGCAATTATCTCGACCTATGTGAAAGTGCAACAGTCGAGGGCATAGAATTAGAATTGAATTCTTAGAATTTTGAAACTTAAAATTTGTTTAGTTTCTTCGAATCTCTTTGGCTTCAACTACTGCAATTGTATAGGATTTATTATTTTAGGTGGATAGAAAGACAGTGACATAAATTAGGACGAACTTTCTAGAAATTAAGGAGGATTTGACCTGACTGATACAGAGTCTAAGCCTTTGCCTCTATACTCACCATAGACTGTAATTCTTTTGCCTAGTTTCTATTGTTTCAAGTGCACAGGGAATCACAGAAACTATGATACATTAAATAATAAATTAGGATAAATTTTATATCTACCACGGGTGATTTAAGCTCACCCCCACTGATTAGGATTCTAAGTCTCTATCCCCCTACTCATTAGGATTCTAATCTTCCACCTCCCTACCAATATTATTCACCTCAGAATGTGAACATTAAATTTCCACCTACTAAAAGATATTAAATACCCACTAAAGAAACAGACCCAAGGTCCAAGGAGACCCAGCCAGTAGCAAACAGTAGCAACGTGCCATCACGTGGGTGTTAACAGACCCCAAAAAGTCAAAGTTTTGGGTGGTATTTTTGACTCAAAGGACAAAGGGAGGAACGATGGATAGAATTGGGGGATCGTGGCGCTTTTGGTTCTCCGATCCGGGCGGTTTCGAGGTAGATTCTTAATCGTACGTGGAAGGGGAAAGCGTTGAGAGTGGTGGATCTATAGATCACCTACCGGGCCACGTATACGCAGGAATGCCCAAATTGGTTTCACCAGCCGCGGGCTTTATAGACGTACACGCCGCGATCGCGTCGATGCCAGAGAGAGGAATCCAATTAGGCGAGCAATAATGGAATCGAAGAGATCCTGGCGATGCGAGCTTCGGCCTGTTCATCCTCCTTCTCTTTCTCTCGGTCTTCCTTTCTCGTTCTTTTAGCGATTCACTTGCATTCGATGTTCTTTTTCATCGGATCTCTTAGGATGTCCTTCCTTTTTGCTCGTTTCGCTCTCTTTCTTTGTACTTCCTTTTCTTTTGGTCCTTCAGAAGCTATGGTTTTAGCGCTAGAAGTATTGACAAGGACTAAAATCGCAGGAAAAGTAAATCAGGATTGATAGAAATTTCAAATTGGACCTACCAATTGGGAGTCTTAGTCAACTTTGAAACAATGGAGAAAGTGCAGACGATGTAAAATAGTAAAATATTTCAAAATTATCTCGCCAATTACAAATTATCGCAATTAATACTAGAACGACTAAGCAAGTCAAAATGACTTATTCACAATTTTTTCCAATAATTCCCTAAGTTTATAGGAGACTCCTAGACTAGAAATTCTAAGGTGATCTTATAAAACACAGATTTCCGAACCGATCATATTTTCCACCTCTTGATTCCCCTTTTTTCAAAGTACTTATTTAATATACTTAGATATCATAGATTTAACGCCAGTCGTTCTAGTGTTAAATGAAGCGTAATGAATCATACCTCTCAAACATAGTCTTAGAATTCACTCTCTACCCTGGAACCTCTTTAACCCCTTGACCTGCGACGACGAGTGATCCTAATTATGGAGCACAATGAAATTAAAAAATTTAAAATAATCTAAAACCGCCAAGTTGAAGAAATAGGTGAAAAATCATATCATCAAATTATTATCTTGTATTTAATTTAATTTTAAACTATATAATACAGTAAACATCATCGTTAAATCTTTACGTCGACAGCTGAATGCATATCTTTGGAATACTCAGCCTTAAAAGAAATTATAGGGCAAGGGGTTAAACCACCCTCTCGTACAATCGCAAAGAAACAATCGTCGCAAATGTAGTTACAAATTGAACCTGCAACCGCGGATGAAAAAAAGAACTCTTCTACCTCGTTGAGAGAAGGGGCCGACACAAAGAGGGAGCAGAAGAGACTGACGTCGGCAGGTGCGCAATCGGGAGTCTCTGAGGCAATAAAAAGCCCTCGAATAGGTCTACAACCTGCGAGGCAGAAAAAAAAACAGGAAGACGAGAAGAAGGCAGATACTACAGTGGAAGTGTTAAATTGCGCGTTCGGCTTCCTCCTTAAGTGTATCAATTATAACGCAGGAAACGTGTCCCCCCGTTTCTGCAGAATCTGTCGCTTTGAGGATGCACAAAAAGTCTCAACGGTTTCCTGCTTTGATTTTAATCCTTTCTATTGCCTCCTGGAATTATAACAACTTGGTATAAACAGAGGAAATTCGCAATTTAAAATATACGACTTGAGGCCAATTATTTCAGAAATACAAAATTTCTCCCATAGACCTCACTTCGCCAAAGATCTACCCTTTCACGTGATTTTTTATCTATTCTTGCTGTGATACATTAATTAATAAATTAGAAAAAAATGCAAGAGGTGACATGAGAGAATTTCATTTCCGAGTTGCTGATTGCGACCTTAAGCTTCCAATTTAAGGCCCAATTCTCAATTGTCGACTTACTACAGTAGAATCCCTCTAATGTTGACAACTCGGGCCAGGATCATTCGCTAATGTTGACACTCCCTTCTATCCCCACTTTTCATGACTTATTTTCCCCTATGCGCATAAGCATGCGCAGAATTGAAGAATCATGTAAACATCCATAACCTACATGACGCGTCACGAAACTAAAATTCTATTGGGCAATAAGAAGTCCAAGTGGGGGAAAATACAAGTAACAGTAACGGGAGTATCCTGTCAACATTAGCGAGAGAGCAACCATAGAGGGAGCAACATTAGAGGGATTCTACTGTATCTATACACCAAGGTTTTAGTATGAAATGATCCAGTAACGAGCAACCAAAACGTCTCGGCATAGGAGTTCCTCCGATCAATATCACCGATGCAGGATGAAGTCATCGAACGGCACGAGCAAACCGGCGTACAACTTCATTGGTCGGGAAACGAGGCAAGATCGGCTGCGATCGGAAATGGAAGGAGTCTCCACGGCTAGTCGGATCGCGAAAAGACACGGCAAAGATCGTCTTGCAAGTAGGATCGATATCGATCGTGTCGAAGACGCATGAATAGGAGACGAAACGAGACACGCGACTACGTCGTCGTTTTAACAGGAATAGAGACGTGCTACTTCGTGTTAGATCGTATAGAAGGAGCGTAGGCGAAGATACCTGGTTGAGATGCTTATCTATTTGCTCGGCGAGCTTTCTGATAGTGTTTAAATTTCATCGAATTTTATTAATTCACGTGGGTTACAATTGTTTTTAGTGAATCATCGCGACAATGATTTTTTTACTCTTTGGAGATCGGTATTTCTTTGACATCCTATCCGCTTTTGATCACTTGGTAGCAAATACTGCCTTGATATCGATATCTTGTGGAAAATTAAACATTTTTGACACTGAGTATTTGACATAGTAGACTGCAATGATAAATAATAATTGATTAATTGCAGTGGCAATCGATTAATTTGTTTGAAGGGTAAAAGCGTTGGGCCCAAATACAAAAATGAGGACACAAATGGATATATGCAGAATTTTATTTTTTGAACGCCGGTATTTAAATACTGAATGTGATAGATAATTTGTTAATATTTTAATTGAAAAGGAATATGAACTTTCGTTGAATTTAATAGCGCCGGTGAC
Source organism: Cerceris rybyensis (assembly GCA_910591515.1). Classification (NCBI taxonomy): domain Eukaryota; kingdom Metazoa; phylum Arthropoda; class Insecta; order Hymenoptera; family Crabronidae; genus Cerceris; species Cerceris rybyensis. Next base: position 2,267,417 of record OU342800.1, on the reverse strand, counting down.
CAGTGACTCCCATGGAAGTCAGCGTGTTAATAGGGTACCGGTTGGTAAATTGTTAATAATGATGTAGGAATAATTTACTAGAAGTCAGCGAAGAGAATTCTACTCCATTGAGTCAGGACTTTTACCTGTTTGAACATTGTGCCCTCTTTTTCCTTTTTGAATTCGTTTTTGTGGATTTAAATGGTAAGATTGGTTTGAGCGGAAGTCAGAATTTCTCGCTTTAACTGACCGTAGAATCGTAAAATTGCATTATTTGAATTCACCAAGTGCTATCGATTTTCCTGAATGTCTGAGTTGGGAATAAATTTGCACGTCGACGGAACAAGTTTGAAAATAAGTAGACTGCACCAGTTTTAAAGGAAGTTTGCGAAGGAAAGGTGAAAAGATCGATGACGAACTTCCGTATTATGTTGATCAACTGCTATTTGTACGTTGGAGAAGTAGATAAATATATCCACGTCGAGGATGCATTTTATCTTCTTCTTTTATTCCAACATCGACAATATCGTTTCTCGTTTCGTACTTGCGATCAAACTCGCAAATTGCCGGGCCCGTTCGGAACTGAGGAGTCTCGTAAATTCTGTGCATCTCGAATAACAAAAAGAAACGAAGAAACTTGAGTCAAAGTTTCAGGAATCCTTTCGGAATTCGATACTCCCCGTTGTGAAGTTTTCGTCGCTCGAAACTTCCACCTGTCGTTCGTCTCGTTATTTATCTCCTTCGATTCGCAGATTGGTCCAACGATTTAACCTCTGCGCAGGACGATTTTATTAAAGTAGAAAAACCTGACAATTTTGCTCCTTCTCTAGTATACACAAATCCCCATATGTCAGTATCTCTAAAATGTTGAATTCCAAAGACGATGAAGATTTATCAACTACCCTTTGAATTCTTATTAACGCTAGAACTACCAAGCAAGTCAAAATGACAGATTTCCAATTTTTTCCAAAATTTCTCCAAGTTCACGTGACAGTCAAAAAGCAGAAATTCCACGTTGATTTTATAATGTACAGATTACCAAATTTAATTTACTCTTACACCCTTTGATTTTTCCCCAAAGTACTCATTTAATAAATTAAATATAACAAATTTAGTTTAATTAGTTCTAAGATCAAAATTATAGCAAATTTTTGAAAATCGTATCTTTAAAAAAACTAACTTTCCAATCTACCTGCATCAACGTCAACTTCTTCATCGTCCTTTTCGACGATTCCTCCAATTTCTCCCAAGTCCCTTTACACTTCTTCTCCTACCTAGCTCAAAGGGCAAACCCAAAGTTCCAGCAAAAGGGCTGAATCGTCGTAAGCGACGAAAAGGCATCGTCGCCCCGGAATTCACGGCGGTCCCCATCGACGAAATCCGTCGTCGGTTATTTAGCACCGGACGAAGACGGAAGGCTCGAAGGGCTCGCGCGATCTTCCCTCTCCCCCTTGCCCTTCGATTCCCACCCGGTATCCCTTATAACTCCGAAATTTCGATTTCGTCGGTCCAGGTATTTTAACGAGGCCGATATTCCGTGTCGGCGGTGCCGAAAGGACGTGGACGAGGAAAAGGGCTGGCCGAAGGGCGAGAGAGGAGAAAGGGTACGCGATTTCGGGACTAATCTGCCCAATTAAAAAGGCCCCGGAGACGGCAGGTACGCCGGATTCGAGAATCCGAGGACGGTATTCGCTAATGAGTGCTCCTCTCTCTTCTTTCTTTCCGTCTTTCTTCCATCGCGGCTACCTTGGGCCCTCCCCGGATCTCTTTGGGCCTCTTTGACCATCTCTTTCTTCTCGATTCGTCGTTGGGCCACTTGGTATTCGTCTCTCTCTCTCACTTCTTCGACTTCGTTTCCTCGTCTCTAGGTCGCCGATCGACTTCTGGAAAACGTTAATTAAACGCGCCACTCCTGTTCGGGGAGGATTGGCATAGAGAGCGAAAGATTCCCGCTAATTGGACGGGCATAGCGAAAATTTTCGGTGATTATCGAGGCCACGACGAAGCGTGAGAAAATTTCGGTGGGCCCTTTCTCCGATCGCTGAACAAAGTGTCTTAGAAGAAGGTGGGAACCACTTTCCTTTTTTACTTTGGAATTACTTTCCTTTTTTGCCTGCCAAGTAAGTTCCTAAGTCTCTTGCATCGACACAAAGGCAGTTCATAAAAATGATCAAGTTGTTATTTTGCCAAAATTCATATTTTATTGATTCTTCATCAGCTGTATAAAATTGCACTTAGATATTTAAATTCGCACTCTCCAAATGGAGCAATTTACGATCAGGATAGGCTTGAAATTCGCGCCAAATTCTATCTCTCTCCATGCAATTCTTGATTATCGATGTCGCGAAGTGGTTCTTCCTTCCCACGTAAGATTAATCGTCTTCGGCAGCGACTCCTTAATTAGAGAAGATTCTTTCTCTGTTTCTCTTTCGTTCTCTGTCTTGTGGTCACTTCGGGGACCATCAGGCCCTTCGGTGCTGCCCACTGTCACGGGGCATTATATCGACCCAGTGGAAGCCTGGTTCGAGCGTCTCTTCTCCTCGTGTTGAACTTATTTTACCTACCTGAGCGTGCACCTGCGCTCCCTCCTCCTTTTCTTGCCGGTCGTGGAACCCTCGTTGCATTGCAAATGCTCGCAACGCGTGTGCGCGACCTAGCCTAAGAAATTCACTTCCATCGTGCAGACCTTTCCTGATACCTTCAGGACCTCCTTTTCCATCTGTGGTCTTATCGCGGGCGAATTGATTTTTATTCGACCCACGATCAAGTGGCTTCGTCAAATAGCACTTTAACTTCTTTGGGTAATATGGATATGCGTGGGGGTTGTAATTGTTTATTGATTAACTGTAATCTCAGTGGTTTGGAGTCCACTTATGACCTAGAAACAGTAGGTTGCAGGCGATAGTCTATGGTGGCTGAGGACGTAAGGGCTAGGCCACCCCTTCAGTAGGGCGAAATCCAAGTATTCTTCGACAACCTCAAGAAGTCTCCTGAGCGGCGGAGCTTCTCGCTAAAGACCGCCTATTCGCACTGTTTTTTTTATTTAATCCACCCTGGTTAGCCTCCTGAAGGAGGCACTTCACAAAGTTGTAACATTGAAATATCTTTATTAAAATATCTTGACGCCTGACGAATCAGATCGTGACGAAACGGGCCTACCTCCGAGGAGACTTCTTGAGGTTGTCGCATTATTCAAAATTTTCAAATTTGTATGCTTTTTTGTATTAAATTTTTGAAAATTTTTGTTTTTTTTTAATTTAAAAATTTTTTTACCTCATTGCCTCTGGTAATTTTTTCCTATTTTATTAGTTAATGAATCGTAGTCTTTTTGGTTCGATAGCCACCTAAAATAGTAAGCTCCAGGCGAAATGGTCATAGCTTATGGTGGCTAAGGGCGCAAAGACTTGGACACCCCTTCAGCAGGCCGAAGTCCAAGTATCTCGTCACCTCTGGTAATTTCTCCTTAATTTGTTAGTTAATGTATTGTATCATAGTTTTTGTGGTTATATACCTATGTAAAACAGTAGGTCCCAAGCAAATGGCTACAGCTTCTATTAACTACGGACGTAAGGCCTAGAACTCCCCATTAGTAGGCCCAAGTACAAGTGTCTCGCCACCTCCGGTGAATTTTTCCTAATTTATTAATTAATGAATCGTAATCTTTTTGTTTCCATAGCCATCTAAAATAGTAGGTCCTAGGCGAAATGGCTATACCCTATGGTGGTTTAGGGCGCAAAGGCTAGGAGTCCCCATTAGTAGGCCCAAGTACTAGTGTCGCGCCACCTCAGGTGAATTTTTCCTATTTTATTAGTTAATAAATCATAATCGCTTTGGTTCCATAGCCACCTAAAATAGTAGGTCCTAGGCGAAATGGCTATAGCCTATGGTGGTTTAGGGCGCAAAAGACTAGGACTCCCCATTAGTAGGCCCAAGTACTAGTGTTTCTCCACCTCTAGTGAATTTTTCCTATTTTATTAGTTAATAAATCATAGTCGCTTTGGTTCCATAGCCACCTAAAATAGTAGGTCCTAGGCGAAATGGCTATAGCCTATGGTGGTTTAGGGCGCAAAGGCTAAGACTCCCCGTTAGTAGGCCCAAGTACAAGTGTCTCACCACCTCAGGCGAATTTTTCCAATTTTATTAGTTAATGAATCACAGTCTTTTTGTTTCCAAAGCCACCAAAAATGGTAGGTCCTAGGCGAAATAGCTCCAGCCTATGAACTCCCCATCACCAGGAATACCGTTCATTTCTGCATCCTTCCTCGCGATTCCGCGCGTTTCTTCGGCCGCAGGACAAATCTACGATACGTGTCGGTGATCCGGCGGCTCGCCTTTGAGACATTTGTCGGTCTCGGTGTTCTCTCGCGTGTGCACGGAAGGTGGTGCCGCTCGATATACAGGCACACTCGGCCAACTTGCGACTACCGGTGGACGCTCTAATTGGCAGGATTTATGTCCAACGCGGATCGTGCATCTCTCGCGCCTCCGGCTCTCTCACGTCCGTCCGAACGGAATCCACCGAAATTTCCGATAAGCGGAACTCGTTTCTGCGTGCCTCTGCCTGCACACTCGGTCCTGGTTTTACAGAAATTTAACTTCTGTCACGTAGACTGACTAGAATGATTATTTTTTCACATTTATAAACGTATCTTCCATCCTTCTGTACCTACTTGGCAGCTAAAATGAATCCAAAGTCAAAGATGTAGGTTACAAATCGTTCTCCAGTCAGTTGAACTGCAACATGAGGTAAAAAAAGAGTCGAGAATTTTGTAGAATCGATGACGGCACATCGAGTCAATTAATAGGCCGTGTTATCGAGTAATGGAGGCAAATTCGTTAAGTCTTGGAATCCTTGATATCAAGACTCCAATAAATGCAGCAGGGACCTCTTCGATGGCGATAACCAGTTTGAAACGACGAAAACAACACTCTCGTCGACGAGAAGGAACCGCGGCAGGTGCGTTCATCCCGAAGGGGCTAATCTACATGCACGGAATGCTGCCAAATTAAGGAGACAACCTCCTCGTACGATCCAACAATTAAATGCTTTCGTGCTGGCCGACTGGTACATTCGTTCCTCGTTACCTCGCCATTATCAGATTTTAATGATTCTCTGGTGTACCATGGATACGTGTTTCACCGTCGATGACGAGGAACTTGAATGAAGGTAGTTTTGCTGGTATTTTGGGATCTTTTCGTGCTATTTTTACAATAAACTCGTGAAAAGGATATTTTATGAGAGTATCTTGCGACAGGTCAAGATACTCGATAAGAGTCGTTTCAAAAAATTATTCCAATTAAAGATTTTCAACGTGGCAAGGACATCTTGCTATCGGAGGAAGCATAGAGTTGTTTCACAATTTGATTCTTAAGTAGACCCCATAAATTAGCCCTTTCACTGCGAAAGACGTATATATACGCTTCTGGAGATCGACGAAATTTACCCTTTAACTTTTGTGACTGCCTTCGCTATAATTCGGAATTTAATTGCTAAAATAAAAATGGATCAGTAATTATTGACGTGTCGTATAATTTAACGTAAGATTAATGTTATACAAATAATATTGTCGCGTCCCATTAATATTGCCAATTTAATAGATTTTGGAAAACTTGAAAATTTCCTATTCCACTTATTTGATCACGAGTGACACTCGTTACTATAGGGGAACTGGTTAACGTCTTTTTTCAATACTCGATTTCTCTGTCCTGTCAGACTTCAAAGTTTTACGCTATGGTGATTTTGATATTCTCACAATTTCGTTAATTCTAAATTCAAAAATTCCACCCTCTAAGATAAGGTGAAAATGTTCTGTGGAAAATATGAGACCAATTTCCCCCAACTGTTCTCCACATTCATCATGAAAAGGGGCGCCAAAGTGTTTCGTTTCTTCTACCTCTTTCTCTCTTTCTGAATAATAGAAACTTCATTCCCTTTCTTCATTCTAGCCGCGATTCCTTTTTATCGTTATTATTATCATCATCGCCTATGGAACTGGGCATGTTGAAAGTTCCGGGAGAATTCCTTATTCCTAAGTATTCTCGAGCGATACCGTGTCTAGAGTACTTGACGCTGTTGCGACCGAATTAAATTAAGGATTCATGCATTCAGGAAGAGAAGGCTTGCTGCCTCTTCTACCGGAGATATACGTTCGCCGCGTGATCTTGCTCTGCGGGTATGCAATTCCTCGAGGAATGGAACAATCGGGGAGGATTCTTATCACAGTATTCTTCCCAGGAGTTGGAATTTTAGAAATTCTAAAAAACAAGCTAAATCTATCGTTAAAAATTCTAACGTACAACGTTCAATGACTTAGCTAACGATTCTCCAAATTGTTGTTAGAAAAGAAAATCTTTAACACTAAATTTACGGGCAGTAAATTTGTTAAATTTAAATATATTATTAAGTAGGGGAGGGTGGGGCAAAGTGGGCCCCTTCAGCAAAAAATAGTCATATCTTTATTTTTTTTATTCGTTATACTACTTTGCCCCCAAATTTTTTTGGGCTCCAAAATTTTAAGGGGCCCATTTTGCCCCCCCTACCCTCCCTTAAAAAAAAGAGAAATCAACCCACAAAGAATATGATTCGTACGTCTAAGGCGCATGTGATATATCTACTATACAGTTTCTCTATAAATAGAAACGTTTGTAAGAAAGTAGGACTCCGTCAATTTGACGGCTATCGTAAATCTACTGTTAAAGTCTATTTAAAATGAAAAACATGGCGTTTTTTATATTTACGGTTGTGAATAAGTGCAGAGTCTTTGGAGAAAGTATCAGCATCGCATCTGGAAGGGACACCAGAGGATTAATGAGCACGTTGTTTTCATTTGCTTTCAGGGGTGGAAAGTTCATCACGGTGGGTGACAGAATTAGATTGCCTGACGACGTGACGATGGGTTACATCATCGAATACCTCCTGAAGAAGCAACTTACGGTGGTGGAGCAATTCCACTCGCATCTGGAACCGATGAAATTCCTCAACAAGGACACCTTTCACGAGCAGGTGAGTCCATCTTGACTCCTCCAACCAATTATTCATTACAAACCAGAATTTTTTAAATTCATCACTTGCACCATAGTCTAACTTATTCTATACGCCCTTGAAATCTAAAATTATAAATAAACAAAATTATCACAGCCCTCAGAGACGTACCGTACAAAAAAAGAGCGCCAATTTCAAATAGAATCTTCGTAGAACGATGTTGCCGATATGGAAGAATAGCTTAAGTTAATTTTATAGTAAAAAGGTACAATTTTTCCCTGACTCAACGTGAGTCTGAGGTTTTTAAGTCGAAATCACTCAGACGTTTTATTTTTAACCGAGCACCACCGCCGCGATCGAGCTCCGTCGCTCGCGGTGATTAATTGATCCGGTAGAAAGGAGGGATTAAAAAGCTACGACGAATTAAGATCGTATTCGACTCACAGTGTGAACTCTAATCGCACGTAATAGAATAATCTGCGCTCTGAATCACCCTGCGGCTGCTTTGCTCCGGGAAACGTCGGTCCTTAACCCTTTCGATGCGGAAGGTATCGCTTGGAGGGCAGAATCGTTCAATTGGATTATTTGACGTCGTACTTTTACGACGGTCAGTACTTTTGTTATGGTGTGAACGAGGAAGATTTTCAGAAATTATCAAATAGACTTTTTTTTAATTCTTATTACAATTATTTAGATTTGTGGAGAACCGATTTGAAAGTTATCGAAAATTATTTTGTTGCAATAGTAGTCAGAAATAGTTGGAACACTATAAGAAATACAACCGTGGCATGGTTTCTTGCCTCTTTTGTGTGGCACCTCCCGTAACGATGTGGTTAATGGTAACCCATAGCACGTTACCATTTTATGGGAAGTTTTACCTTCGCATGCCTTCACGCGCTCGAACGACACGCGTCAGCATGTGCCAGCGCATTTTTTAACGGTGAATTTCATGTTATCGAACTTCTACCGGCAGTTATATCAAACGATTATGATTATATATTTCATATCAAATATATTGTATATTTTTGAATTTTAATGTCCCCTCTCTGAGAAAAAATATATTTGATATTTTACAGAAAGAGACATTGAGAACAGATGAAGATCATCAAAGATAAAGATTTAAGTTTGAGGGATAGTTTAGGGTATTTTTTTGTTGCTATTTCGATTGAAAATATTGCGAATTAATATTTTGAAATATGGAGGGTACAGTAGGAGGAAGTATCGGGCGGAAAGTCGGTCGATTTGAGAGGATTATGTATAGGTGATTCATGACGGTTTATATTCCATTCGATTGCCCTCGCATCTTCGAACTCTGGCGATTCGTTTCTCTCGCATTACTCATGAATTATCCTCGTATATTCGCGTAGAGAGTGTACGACGGTAGAACACGTAGGATCATCCGTGAATTAATGGCCATCGAAGAAATGCAAGGCTCGTAGTCTCTCTTCGAGGCTTCTCTCTTTCGCTCGTTTTCTCTTTCCTTTATTGTCCTTCTCTTTCTTTACTTCTCTTTATCTCTCATTCTTAAGCTACGAGCATACGATTCGAATATCAAAAAGACCACGCATCGTTTCGTCAGCTTCGACGAATTTTCAAATACCCCTTTGATAAACTCGTGGCTTGAATTCTGATTTATAGGACTTTACTCGAGAAAGACGATTTTGAAGGATTTGTCGACCATTGTGGAAAAAATATTCTTTATTGTTTACTTGAAAAAATCCAATATCTTGGATAGTGTAAAAATTAAATTAAGGTCGAAATTTCAGCAATTTGAGCTAGAGCAGAAAGGCGGTAAATTCAAATATTTGAAAGTTTTTCTTTATTTAAATTCCATGGCTTCGACGTCGAGGCGAGATATTCTCGAGGCCTTGCAACCGTCGGTGCAAAAAAAGACTCGCTAAAAAATGCCTGCCCTGCAAATATTTTCGCTCGTCGGCATCAGAAGTCGATCCTCGGGTTTCGCGTTTCGCGCTGGCCTCGAGTGCGCATCGGTTTCTGGCGCGGCTTGCAAAAATAACAATCGGTATCGAGTTCCATGTTGATCGACTAATCTCACGACTCCGGTCACGAATTTTTGATTAAATAACATTTTTCTTGGCTTTATTGTTGCAGGTATCGTTCAGTTACTCGAAGGGCCCTAGGGACGAGTGGAACATCCTGAAGATCGATGGCTTCGATATCAAAGACGATCCTAAGAGGTTTGTTTCAATTCGTATTCGAGATATAGAGACGCAGAGAGAGAGAGACACAGAGAGACAGAAAGAGACAGAAAGACACAGAAACATAAAGGGACACAGAAACACAGAGGGACACAGAGACTCAGAGAGACAGAAAGACACAGAAACATAGAGGGCCACAGAGCCACAGAAACACAGAGAGACAGAGAGACACAGAAACATAGAGGGACATAGAGACACAGAGGGATACAGAGACACAGAGAGACAGAAACATAGAGGGACAAAGAGACACAGAGGGACACAGAGACACACACAGAGAGAGAGACACAGGCACACAGAAACACAGAGACACAGAAACATAGAGGGCCACAGAGACACAGAAACACAGAGAGACAGAAAGACACAGAAACAGAAAGGGACACAGAGACACACAGAGACAGAAAGATACAGAAACATAGAGGGATACAAAGACACAGAGGGACACGGAGAGGCACAGCACACAGAGAGACACAAAGACACAGAGAGATACAGACACACAACGAGAAATAGAGCTACAGAGATATAGAGAGAGAAAAATAAAAGGGAGAATAGCAATTAGCAGCGTATCCAGAGGTGTAATAGTAGAATCTCTCCCCCAGCTTTGAGAGAAGGTGGACAGTGCTGCATTCAGTGCTCCACGTATCATTTTCCCGTTTCTTTGGCCTCCTTCGTGTCTTCTTACCGGCGTGCCATTCCTTCGTAAAGGCTTCAATTACTTGCATAATTGCCTGGGGGCCCGTGTGCCGAGGACTGCACGATGAAACACGCGAGAAAAGACGGAAGAGTAGCGCCCGAGATAATAATAAACTTCCCCCCTGGTCGCCACTGCTCTCGTCAGTTTTAATTGACTTTATTGTAATTACAACCTGTCCTCATGTCGGTCCGCCGTCTCTCTCTGTCTCTATCTGTATTTCTCTCCTTGTTTCTGCCCATCTCTCTTGCTTGATTAGAGTTAGGGCGCCGGAAGCAAGAAAATTGCGGGAAATTCTGTCGTTACAGACATGAAAATTACACGATTCAAATTTATTATATTCCCGAGTAACAGAATTGAATTTTCTGTCAGTTGTCGCGCAATTAAATCTATTTATTAATTAATCTATCTATTAGTTATTAAGTATAAGTATCTATCCTCTCAAATTGAACTCTGTTAACTGCTTCATATTATTAATATATCCCAGTTTTCCACTAATTCACTTTATAGACTGCTTTAAATCTGGAAGCAACTGTTGCAGCCAAGTGGTGGAGGTATCTTATTATTGTAACCATCACTTTTCTCTCATTCTTCCAGAAATTGTATTTCAACCTTTAAGAAATTGCATGTAAAACCCCTTCTGCAAATTCCTACCCCCTAAATTTGCATCCCCATTGATCAAACTGGCGAAAAGTATCAATCCACCTCCTGCATCATGGATCACCCAATTTATCATTATCAAAGTACTTAAAATATATTCCCAAACTTTCAATTTCAGCAAAATGAACTTCTACACGAGGAAAATGCTTAACTCTTCCAAACGCTTTCTAATCCTTTCTATTCTTCATCAAACCAACAGCAGTCCAATGATTTGAGAAGATTCGATCGTTCCGTGCTCCTCTCGATAGCAAATTTTTTACAATTACAGATTCAGGTCGATCCACTGCCATCTGTTTCCTCACGTGCCCAATTGTCCACACAGATGATCATCAGGCCCCGTTTTTCCGGCTTTTAGCTGAAGAAATGAGCAAAGGATCGCGCGATGTCTCTCTCGTTTCTAGGGACGAATCTCTAGCAAAGAGAAGGTAAAAGAGAGAAAGAGAGACGAAGAGAAAGCTCGGTCGATTCGAGAGATCGAAGATGGCACGACGAGTAGGACGAAAGATTTGTTATTGTTGTTTGTTGTTACGTTGTTAAGTTGTTTGTTCTTGCACGCGACTCGAAAAGGATTTTCTGAGTTTCCTCATTGCAGAGGGAAAAGTGGAGGATAAAAGGGTGCGAATATTCAAACGGTGAACGTTTATGAAGAAATCGAAACCTAGAACAATTATAACATTCGATTTTTTTCGATTGTCAAATCGAAATTTCGATGTAGAATTTTAAAAGTTGAAAGGAGCAGACTTCTTTCTTGAAAATAGGGGTGTGTTTTGAGAGATTGTGGTTGCAGACATTTTCCGAATAATGTTCGAATTATTAAAGATGGATTTAATAAGAGCAATAGCTTCTCCCAAAGTGCAACACTTACTTTCGGTAAATAAAACCATGATAAATTCAGGGCTATGTGGAAATTGTATATAAAAAATATCAGTATAGAAGAAATAATAAGCGCAAAGTAGTTTCTGTACATAGGGACGCGCCCATGTACATTTTGTATATAAAGGAGAGACGTGTAATATTAGTGTTATTGCTCGGCGACATGGTCGTCGTTGAAAATGAAATTACCTTAAGCTAGTCCACCTGTAAACGATGCGGATGGTCGTACAATGTGATATTTAATAGGTGTGAATGAACGTGTAAATGTAGCCGGTATTTCAGATCGTTTTATCAATTGTTTTTTCCTTCTTTTTTTTTTTTAATTAAATTTTTTATCGGACGAGAACTGTGTGCAATATCGAATGGGTGATTTCACGCGAGTCTCGAAGTTCATTGAGCGAAACCAAAAAGAAAAATCGCGAGAATGAGTTTAGTTGGAGAGGAAAGAAAGAGAGTATTCTTTTAAATGGGTGCCCTTCGTGTGGAGAGCGTGTAGTTCTTTTTTTTATTTGGAGAGGATAATTAGAAATAGAACGACGAAGAGCACGGAAATGTATTATTATATGCTGTAACAATGTTTTATATAATACATAATATGTATATTGCAGACTTAATCGTCGCTGTATCGGATTTTCCCTGTTTGTTCCTGTTGCAGTACAGTTCTTTTTATCTTTCCATGGTATTTCCTCTGTTCCTTGTTTCGTATCATCGTCTGGATAATGTTGGAGGATGTAATTAATTCTATTCTCTGCCATTGTTTTCCAGTTTAGCTACGTTTCCTTCGATATTAATCTTTAAAAGTATTATTTTTTATATTTCAGTTAAACGCAGAGCAGGTTACTTTAACTCGATTCTCTTTCATTATTTTAAAATTAGTTTTAATGTTTGCCAGAGTATACTTTCATTTCTAGTGTAAGATTTCTTTATTATAATTACATTCAGTCCAATTATTTTTAACAGAAAGAAATACTGATGGTCGTCGAAAGATCAGAAACGAGTTTCTGTTTTCTATGAAGATACGTTTAAAAATCCCGCGGGATCATCGAATGATGATGGTCGTAAAGTGACCTTCCTCTCCTGGTACCTCCATCTGCTCCAATCCAGAGGAACTTGACATAGAAGTCGGTAAAGCTGCTCCCCTCTTTCGCGGAATGGGAAATCATTAATGATTGTCACTATAGAAGAACTCACTATTACGAACAGACAGCTTATAGGGACTTGTGATTTTTGCAACTGAAGTACCGGCTGTGAAAAATTTATGGGGTTTTCTGATGTGTTCTTTTTTAGTTACTTTGCAAAAATGCACTTTTTTTCTAGCAAGAAACGTCTAGAATTCTATTTTTCCATCATTTGGTAGATAAAGGGACATTATAATGTAGAATGGCATGTATAGTCACAAATTAAGTCTTTTTAATTTACTGATATATTAGCTAATTTTGACAATCATTAATGAAGAGTGTGGAAAAGTGATAACCAGCATGAAATATTATATTCGAGGAATGTTGGTACCGATTTGTCTCGGAATAAGGCACTTCAAGATCATCAAATGGCGTCCGAGCAGTCATCGGTCATGGAGGAATTTGAAGGTACGTGTTTAGCCGGTAAAGTCATTTAGTTACTTATCAGTGATTCCCCTAATTGATGTATCGATAGAGTAAATGGCGGTGCATTTAAATCAATTTAGCTGATTTTCTTTAGATTCTTTCGAATTTAATTATTTTTCATACTTCTGTCGGTGCGAAATAGTTAAAAATTGTTAGCTTGTTTTATTTAAACGTCCGATTATATTTCTTTCTAATTATCACCTGTTAAAGAAGCTTCTATCTTATAAAGGGAATAAAAAAAATTCTTTGATGATAAAAGAAAAGTTTTAAATGGAAAACTTTTTCTCGGAGAGTTCCCCAGAGATAGTATATTGTTTGATATTCGAACTGTGTCACTGAAAGTGCATCGAGCAAGACGACCCGAATGCCAATGGAAAGAAAAGGAAGAAACAGATATTGCGATATGTATTTTCAGGGATATGAAAGTTCTTCGAAGTAGCTAGCAGCAGAAACATTATCCCCATTCCCCGATATTTTCATGTTCAAATTTTATTCCCAACACGATACTCCATTCCTTTCCATTCCTTTTTCTATTTACTTTCTCGTCCCTCGACTCAGCAATTTTCAACCATATGAAATAAACAAATATCCCAAAAATTTTTAAAATCTCTCAAAACTTATAATTCAGTTTTCCACAATAATCCATCAGTTTATTTTAATTCTACAGAATATAAATTTGCAAGAGGAATTTAAAAAATATTGATAAAACAAAGTTTAATATTTTTTTTCAAAGTTAAATTACAATTTTGTTAGAAGTCAATACTTTAAAGTGTTTCGATCGAAAGGGCAAGTATTTTCACCTCCGTCAAAGACCGTCAATTGATGCGAGAAGCGTGGTAGTTGCAATTGCAAGTCGATACAACCCCTTTTTAAGGCAACCATACGGTGTGCCAGGCAGACACGAAGAAAAGTTTTCCAATAAAAGATGTTTATGTCGAGTTCCAGCTGCGGAAACGCGATATTCGTCCGTCTCACGTACGACGAAATATATCTCAAGGAATTTTTAACCCCTCCAACTAGCCCCCTCGAAAGGTTGATCCTCGAACGAAACGGATGCCTCTGTCCTTTCTTGAAATATTTATGAATCCTCGAAGGGTGCGCGAGCGAAAGGTGCGCGGTACTTCTATCCTTTTTTGTTTCTCATTTTTTTTTCTTCCCTTCTTCGACTCTTTGCCCTTTTTTATCGTTTTATTTGAACCCTTGCGTAAATCTTGTTTATGGTAAAGTAGGCTCGTTCTGGAAACTTGAGTTTCTTGAATGATATGTCTTTTTTTTTTAAATTTGAGCAGACCTTAAAATTGATGTTTATTTTAACTATTTTATAAATATTTTATATGATGTTTTAATCGAATATTGTTCAGGAGAAAATTGATTCTTGCTGGATATATTATATTTTTGAAAGTTTAATTAAAATATATTTTGTTATATTTTATGGTTTTGTTGTGGATGTTATCAGAATTTTTTTTTTTAATTTGTTTGATACATTTTTCTTTCGTAATTTTTATGTGCTGGTTGCATGTTTTTTTCAACCGTATCAAAAAATTTGTTTTAGTTCAAATAGATTCATCCTCTATATTATTTCAAAAGCTTTTCGTTCCGAACAATGGTTTCTTTTCTTTTTTTAAATTTTAATCAATGATTGGTTTCAAAATAGAATTGGAACTGCAATCCCCCAACCTTTTGTTCCAGTGGATCGTTGCATCGTGTATTTTTTCGTGGGAATACATTTTTTCGAATAATATTCGAGAATTTCGAAATTCATTCAGGCCGATAACGCGTTCGAAAAATTTAAGCTGTACTGACCGATGGATTTTCGAAATGAATTCCATTTGAATTTCGTACACAGAATATTTTAACATTCATCGATGAATTTTACGTTATCGTTTGACATTTTTAATTCTCGTTAATCGCAATAACAGTATTGCAACGTGTTTACCGACGAATTCTGCACCACCATAAATATTTTTTCGAATTCAACGGATAAAGATAAGCTAAAAAAAAAGGATTAAACTTGGAAAATCCATTTTACATATCGCTGGACAATTTGAACTCAAACTAATTGCGATCTTTTTTACCATCAATATTCTTTGTATCGCCGCAAATATGTTTTTCAAAATTGCCGGATAAAAAAAGAATTCCAGGTACGATATTGAAATTTAATAACCGATATCGACGAACAAGTTCGCCTTCCGCAAAATTACCCTGGAGCAAAGAGGGGAAACGCAGAAAAATCCAGGAAAACTAAAGGAGTGTGGGTGGAATATCGCAAAAAAAAAACAACAACAGAAAGATTGATGTCGCCACGACTGTACGTCTTTTTTTCCCGGTTTCGAATTTATTCCCAGTCACGAGTTTGCATTGTGTTTTCTTCGATTCCATGCCAATCTGACGAATTTCATTTTCCTTTCTCGAGTTTCCTTTGTAAATCAACGTTACGTGAAAAACATTTATCGATGCTACTCTCCATTTTTTTTCTATTTACTTCATTGTTTTTTTTTGTGTTTCAAAAAATTGCCACTTTGATGCACGTTTGGCTAACCGTGAATTTTTACATTTTGGGTTTTTGCACGTGGAAATACGTTTGCGACGGAGGAATTTTATAATCGTGGAAATGGAAAAACGCAGGAATATAATCGAACGTGGAACAGTGGGTAAATTTGCATTTTTTAATTCACTCCGCTTAGATATTCGCGATGGATTTTTCCGGTCAAACTGAAGAAATGTTTGTCCAGTATTGACCACGTGACTTGAGAGAATTTTTTGTTAATTTTGGAGAATAATTTTGAATGATATGAATACAGTTTTCCATTTAGATTGTCCTATGAATATTGAACAATTGTTTCTACATTTATTTTCAAATTTGTTTAACATTCAAATATCAAAAGATTTTTCCACCTTGAGAGACAAAATAAATGTTTCTGCTTGAAAGTATTGATTTTAGAGGGAAAAGTTATTTATTTATTATATTTATGGGGTAAATATTATGATATAATGAGTGAAATCTCACGTTAAACACCAAATATCTTCCTCCATTTCATCCCCCACCTCGTCGATCGTAGAAAAGAGATTCTATTTCGAATTCCACGAAAATCGCACTGCCAATTAAAGAGTCGGAGAGGCTTTTCATCTTTTTCCGACGATCTCATTCACAAAAAAGCGTGCGCCACTGTTGCAGCCAATGACGTAAGAGGCTGCAGCGAACGGGGGTGGTTGAAGGGGTGGAATGATGTAAGAACAGTGACGGCACGAGGTACACTCGAGCCCGTGCGATGTAACAGCACCCTCTTCAACCCTTCAAAATTTAATTTCCTTAAAATTCCTCATTTAAATCTCCTCCCCCCAAATTTCATTAAAATTAACCCCTTACCTTACCAATTCTTTTATAACTAAAGACACAACTCCGAATTAATTGCTGAAGTATCAATCTATCTCTGATTTCTCTCATAATTTCCATAATTCTTACAATGTAATGCAAGATTAACACTTTGAACTCATATTTCCCCCTTTTTATTATTTTTATTGAAATGACAATTTTCCTATTATAATCCTATCGTTGCAAAACGGAAATTTGAAAGACACAGATAGATATATATCCAGCAGGATTATATCTTTTAAACGCCAGTATTTAAAAATTGAATGCATTAGAAAATTCGTAAATATTACAATTTGAAAATTATATGAAACTTCATTAAATTCAGTAGTGCTGATCACCGAAAACCCCCATGACAGTCATTCCGTTAATAGCATAGAAATAATTTCATAGTATTGTGACCCACTGATATTTTTGAAACAATAATTCTTAGATAACTTTAACAATTTCCATTCCACCTATCACGTTTGATTGTCCCCCATTGTACGCCAAGGGGTTAAAAATTCCTAAGCCAACGAATATTATTTTTAAATGATTCAAATTCCCATCCACTCGCCATTTATCGAGCAGACTGTACGTCGCGCACCACAATCTTTTCAATCTTTCCAAAACATCTTTAAAATCAGATCTCCTTCATCCCTCTCCTCCCCAAACCCTAAAAACGAGAATACTTCTTAACTCTCAAAGTAAAATGTCCTTTGCAGATTCTTAATTCGAGGCATAATAAGAAAACAAGGAAAATGAGCGGAACGTAACAGCTCCTTGTTTTCTCTTTTTAAACTCTTTAAATTTTATCCTCGGTCTCGGGGAACCTTTTATTTTCTACTCAGGAGTATTATTGCTATTATTATTATTATTTTTATGGAAAGGAAAAGCCAGGTAAATGGAAGATATCGAACAAAACGGAACAATGGGTAGGATGGATGTAATATTCTTTCATCGTGTACAATGCACAATACACGGCTTAATATCGAATTGTCGGACGGTGAAGAATCGACGCTCTAATTGGCTACTGTTGTAACGATGTATTACGAAACCGTGGATTGTGCTTTGCCAGTCAAAGAAAGTCCCTTTTTTTATTTTATCTTTTTTGAAAATGAAAACAACTCGGCACGGTACTTCTCCAGTGATTTTTTGAGTTAGTGTTTGGAAGTGTTTGTTACTAAAACGGAGATGTTTCTTTGAAAGCTCACACATATTTTGTGTATCCGACGAATAATAAATCTACCAAGATAATCAACCTGGTTGATTCTCGTTTCCCTTAAAATTCTTTTAAATCTTGTAACACTCTTTCTCCTTTAAAACTAGAACTACCGGCCTCAAGTCTATCATATTTTAATAAATTAAATAAGTACTTTGAAAAAGGGGGAATCAAGCGGCAGAAAATTTGATCGATTGGGTGATTTATGTTTATTGATATAGACGTAGAATATTTATTCTATGACTCTTATGTAAACTCGGAGAATTTTTTGAAAAAATTGTGCACCAGTCATTTTGACTGGTTTGGTAGTTCTAGTGTTAATTACTCTCATCTATCTTATCAAGCATGACAAATCAAGTCAATCGATTCTCTCAACTTAGTTATTTATCCACGACTTTTAATTACATCGATTAAATCATCGTCAACAATTAACCCTCCGACTATAAATGAAGAAATATACAGTTCTCCAAAATGAAACAAATTATTCTTGACATTTTTTATTTTCTTTTTAAATCATTCTCTCGTTAAATCTAAGTAATATAATTCCAAGGACGAATTCCAGTAAAGAATGAACCCTTAACGTAAATCCTCTCGGTACACCCCCCATAAAAAGTAATCGTCAAGCCTCGGAGTTATATTACTTCGAAGTCGATACTCGTGGAATTTTCGCAAAGTGCAGGGTGGATTTTGCGAATCGTGCTCCAGAATTGCCAGTGAATCCGTCACTGAGAAACGTAGAATAAAGATAGAGAGTCGAAGGGTGGCGGGGGTGGAATCGTATGTAGGTCGTACTGTCAGTGCCACGACCTACTTTCCTTCTTCCTCCTCCTTCCTTCAACCCCCTCGGACCCGGAATCATCCCCGAAAGCGCTCTGCTCTCTTGCGTCACTAGGGCCGGGGTAACAAATCCCTAAATACATTTCCAACCCTCAAATACTACTCTTGTCTACGTTATGACGCTGCAGAGACGCAATGGGGGGTTGCTCTAATGAGTTTTCAACGGCGTTGCTTCGAAATGTACCCCTTTTTGTAAATTGCACACTTTATAGCGCATTTTAAAATCTGATTTATAAATTTATCGATTTTTGGCGGAAAAGATGTGCACTTAGGTGAAAGGGGGTGAGTTTCTTAGTTGCACTGGAAGAATAGGCTTTATAAAGTGAAAATTTGAAAGTTGCAGTAAAAGAAAAATTTTTAGGGTTGAAACTATGTATTCTAAGGGTTTATAAAGAAGTTAATTGATTAGTGGTTTGCTCTGATTCGTCCGACGGGTGAGAGACTTCCATTTGGTAAATATGGCGATATGGTGAAGATAGAAGTGCGATCGATCCTCCCTCTTACCCCATAACCATATGAATTTACTTTTTGTTTCTACCAAATTGTATTACTCTGTGAAAAGGGGTGAATTTTTAATAGTATCTAAGAAAAGTAGATTCCAAGAATTTAACCCCTTGTAACCCATGATCATAATTTCTAAAATAGACAAAAACTGAACTATCAAAACTAATTTGCAGTAAAATACTATTTAGCAGCATCTCTGCGTAAGGTGGTGTATTATTTCGATAGTATGGTATGTAGCAGTGATGATACAATCAGTTAAAAGGGAATAAATATGGTCCATATGGCTTTTCTAGGATTTTTTTTAGTTTGTTACAGAAATGTCACAGCGGGCTACAAGGGGTTAAACTGTACCAGTTAGGACAAAAAGAATAATTGTCACCGTGAATATATAATTATTTGTTATTATATAAAGAGAGGTGACTATTTGAACCGTATCATTGTAAGCTAATCTTGCAAAATGGAACTTTGGAAGCTAGAACAAAAGGAAGAGCGTACATGTACCGCAGAATCAATTTGCCGTCTAAAACTTCTCCCAAGATGTAATCAAAAGTTCGGATGAACTTGCATGAAATTTCTTTCTTCATTGTTCCGGGGTGTATATGCACAACTGATCGGCGAAGAGCGGTTACAAGGGAGTCTATCCACCTAGATTCAGATTATTCGTCGGCCCTAGTTACAGTGTTTGAGTATAACTTAGGGTAGGACAGATCAGTTAAGCTGGTAGACGATAATGGGGATGGGAGTACTGCTCTTCGACAGAGATGTTGAAGATAGGACGGATCAGTTAAGAAGACGGATGATATTGTTAGATCGGTGGCAGATTGGGGGGTGGAGAGAGACAGGAAAAAGGAGAAGGTGAAGAAGCATTGATAAAACACAACATTAGGGGTTGAAATTTACTTTATTCATTGGTTAGGCATCAAAGCAATTTTCTCAAAATTTTATCACAAGATCTACTAATTCAAAATGTACCTTGTTGCTCTATTATTCTAAATCTATCCACCACCCCTTTAAAATAACATACAGAATAGCAACAATATCTAAAATCTGACTTAATCTACACGAGGGTAGTCTTTAGCTATGGGGGAAAAGTTTGTTGAGTTTTATTTTCTCTTGCCCTCTCAAATTTTGACTTGTGATGAGAAAACTGTGTTCAAAATATCAATGAGATCGAATATCAGGAACTCGTACCCCATTTAACCCCTTAGTCCACAACAACATGTGACCCTCGTGACGCAGAAAATGAGATACAAAATTTCAAAGTCTTTCAAAAACTATTAAATTGAAAATATCACCCGGTCGCGAAACGGTCTCATTATTTCCACATTATTAATATTACTTTTAATACGAGATATCAACAATCAGTGAGAACTTTTGATATCAGGAATTAATTTTGGATCATTACACTCTCAGCCAGAAAAAAATCGTAGGCCAAAGTGTTAAGACGAAGTTGTAAAAGTTTTATTATCTACGTCCACTTCGATATAAATATCTTTTACAGTTTAAAATTAGTACTAAATATTATTTAAATTTACTAGAAAAAATCGGAGGTTGAAAAATAATAACCAGCCAGTTCTACACCCATCAATTCACAATCACCGAACTCCATTTTCATACAGGCGGTCAATATCAAACGCTCAAAACTACCCGCGAAAAAACTGTCTCCCATTCATCCATCCTAAACGCGTCCCCTGAAAGAGGGTGAAGCGTAACAGGCTTGCTCTTTGATCCGTCGCAAACTATGTACCATACATTCTCCATCTCTACAGGATATATAATACAGCACACATCTCCACATATAGCAAGGGATATGTCGTATTGTCCACCGAGCCATGGTATTTCCTGTTCACCCCCTCGCTCGAGGACCTTCCCCGATGTTATCCCCTCGGAACACGCTCAGGATGTCCGCGTGAGCGACATCCTGAATATTCAAGATCCTTGCTCGAGCGTTTTCGGGAATTTGAATAACCCCCATCCCTCCTCGTCCTTTACACCCACGTGAAAATCGGCACGTGCGATTTTACGCGCTCTCACGCGCCACCCCCATTGACTATGGTACTCGGGTGTGCCATTATTTTTCCTCCTGGATGGATTCACGTATGTATACACACTTGCCAATTATCGTTTGCATATTTCCCTTTGGATCATGGGAAAATCCGTTGTTTGATAAATGACATTGGAGGTCACGATTACGGGGGTGGATTTCTGAAAAATGTTTCGGCTTTTGTTTTACGGTAGAGTCAGTTCTACGGGGGTTGAGACGATTAATCTACGGGAACGAGTAATTATTTAGTGACGGGGACAGATATTTTTCGACGGACGTACACGGATTGCAGGGGGTGAACGATGGGTTGAAGGTATGTTTTTTATGGGAACATTGCTGACGGAGTTTTATCGTCGTCTACCAGCATTTTTTTGCGGATTGGCGGACTCTTTTTGTCGTCTAGGGTTGCAAGAGGGTGAAATCGATGAGATGTTTGGATTCAAGGTCGATGAGAGTTTTTCAGGATGATGGACCTTTTCCAAGGTCACTCAAGGTCGAACATGATTCTCTTATACGTTTCTTGGTAGCTCTCTTAAGGAAAATCCTTTACAAATTTAACAAAAATGCCAACATAGCCCCGTACAATTTTTTTTCTTCCCTTCATAAATAGTGGTCCAAGTGTTCTCTGACTTCCAGAATTGTGCAGATTAATTTTCTCTTTAAACAACCCAAAGAGTTTCGTTCATCGAGCAGGAGAGGCACGATGTTAAAGTATCTCGCGATAATTTGCAAAAGCGAAGGAAATTGTCGCGTTGGCATGTCGTAAAATGCAGGTCGTTGGTGTTGGCTAGAATGGAAAGCGGAGTTAACGACGATCTAAAACGTCCCCGTTAAGGTTGTTCTGCATAACTGGAAATAATATCCTTTGCCTTAACTCTTTGTTACATCTCTCCACCCCCCTCCTCTTATTCTACCTTGGTTGCGAGCCTAATTTCAACCAAATCAGAATTAACGATCGACTTTCGGTAATACTTATATCCTGTCTGCTCTGCCTCTGTCCTGAACGTCTTGCTTTTGTTCTGTCTCTGTCTCGTCTCTGTTCTGCCTGTTCTGTCCATCTGAGTAAAATCTGAATCTTAACACGTTATACTGAAGTGATAACTTAACTGAAGTCAACACCTAACCCAAACCTAACTCAAACCTAACCCAGATTTATCCATTTAGAATTCCACCTTTGTAAAGCAGAACCTTTACACAAAGAAATAGAAATACATCTTCAGAACAGAATTTAATCTTTTAAACGCGAGTATTTAAATGTTATAGAAAATTCGTAGGTATTAAAATTTCAAAGTCATATGAAATTGCATTGAATTCAATAGGCCACCAGTGACTCCATAGCAGTCAACGTGTTAATCTTCAAATTATATAAACGTTATAATTCTACGAATGTAATTTTCTTGCTAAACGATTTTTTAGTCCGTTTCTTAGCCGGTTTTTCGAAACATCCGTATTGGCAGGGGCAATCAGAAGGTCGTCAGAATGCAAAGCACGCGCGGCCGTTGGGAAATTCGTGGAGGCCTCGTCGATGTTGGCTTAATTAATTTATCGCTGGTAGACGATGCCCCTTAATTCGACTCGATGTTCATTATAGATATCCCACTGCCATTACTTCCCCTTGCGCCCCCGATTTGCATACAACCCCAGGATTTCCCGTTATACATGAAATAATTCTGGGCTGACATCTTACTTCAATTATCATTCCTGTCTGCCAATCGTAGGAACCAAATATTCTATTACAGAATTTTAGAAATTTTTGAAAATAATTCAACAAGAAAAAATGCTTTACCAAGCACAATAGACAACTAAAAGGAAGCCCTTGTGAAAGAAGAGAGAGAGTAATGAAATAAAAGGGAACGATAAGGAATAATATTTTTATCTGGAAATGTTAGTCGAAAAAAAGTCACGGTCTGCCGAGGATAAATTATTTTTCTTTACAATAGAAGAGAAATAAATAACAGCTATTCTTCTGTTTTATCTAAGAACTTTTTTGCAACGTTACCGCGACTCGGTGTAATTCGAAGAATGCTGGAGGACGGTGAACGTCCGAAGACACGATCCGTTAATTATTTTGAAAAATGTTCTTTAAACGAAGCCAGAGGAAGTATCGTTATCGCTTTTATGCTTTTACTTTTGTCTCGCGAGATTTCATTTGCGAGCAACTTTCTCTTCCTCGTTTCCTCCCTTCACCTTTCTCTCACTCTCCTCCCTCGTTTTTCTGCAATTACAGCTCGGACGAACGTTAAAGCCGGAATGTAATATCATTTTTCTTCGCCATGGAGGGATTTCATTTCAAATTTCGTTTTCACGTTACACCGTTACCGACGTAACTGTCGTTCCTCTTTCTTTTATCCTGGCGGATTTGGAAAAGGGAAATAACTTGCACGAATTGACGTCACTTCGTTGCTAACGAACTTCTCCATTTTCTCTTTTGCCACAAAAAAAGAGAAAACAAAAAGGGGAAGTCTCGAGGTAGAAACTAATTTTTGAAACGTACAGTCAAAACATGCCCTCTGAGTTTCTTTAATTGTTAAATCATAATCCTCCGGTGCAATCTCTACCAAAATTTGTTTCTTTTCTTTCCTCCACTTTTTCTACCCTTATTTGCGTCGATTAGATTCTCCCCTCCGCTCTCTCTTTTTTGAATATTCTCCCTCATTGTTTTTAAGCAACTTCAATTTCCCTCCTTTTTTTCATTCTTTCTTTTTATTATTCTCAAGTGTATCCCTTCACGTTTTCCACTCACCCCAATTTTATTTGCTTCTTTCTACTCTATTTTTTATTTTCTTCACAAAATTTCTACCCTTGTTGTTCAGTTACCCTTAGTTTTTCTTGTTTCGTTCTCTATCTTCACCTTATTTTTTCTCAATCTTCCTCCCCATTGTTCTTCATCAACCCCCAATTTCTTTTATCTCTGCTTTTCTTCTCAATCTCTTTTCTCATTGTTCTCCAGCCACCCCCTATTTTCCTCTTCCCTTAACCTTCCTTCTTTACCTCCCTTAATTCCTCCATCCACAATTTTCTCTTAATTTCTTCCCCTTCGTCGTTCTATCATCGTCTCTTTGCACCTACTGCACCCTTTCCTCCTCGTCCACCATCATCCCCACTATCCAAACTCACCCCCCATTTCAGGAATCCCCTAAAATTACGTCGTTACCGGGAAGAAATCTCATTTCCGGCTTTCCTGACCTCTTATTCTATTTTCTGGTGTCGCTGCACCCCCGGCAACGAGTTTCGCGAGGCCCGTTCACCAACTCCCCCCACCCCCGCCGGAATAATCCCCCATAGAGTAGCGCGAAAGGTTGTTGTAATAACGATGAAAGACTCAAACGAGGCCAACCGAGAGAACTGCAACGTCTCTTTTCCTCGCAAACGACTTCTTTTTTTTTCCTTTATTTTTTTTTCAATCGCAAAAGGGCTTGTTGCATCGAGAGAACAAACTGCTCGCTCATCCCCCGTTGGAATTATTTTACGGAAGTTCCGCGAGACTAATCAAAACAACACGCTGGCTTTTTAACCCCTTGGAAGGAAGATTCGAGTACACTGCCAGGCAAATTGGAGCGGGAAAAGTGAAATTTATCGAGGCGAACATCCCCTACTCTACCAACCCCCTTGAACGGAGCTTCGTGAAATTCTGGCAAAGTTTTCCGTCGAGCCTCTTGACAATTGGGAAACTGTGGGTAGTTTTTACGGGAGATCCTTAAGTTTCAGGGTGTTTGCGACTCGGTGGAGAATATGGGAAATTGAATGGATAGTTTTCCTGCCACCTTTTAACGGGTGGAAATTGTTTCCCAAATGAATTGACTTTTCTATTTGCGGTTAATTAGAGGTATCACTCTATTCATCAAAGATTCAGTGGAAAAGATTAAAATTCTAGCTGCGTTGACAGAATACAGTTTAATATTGGAGCACAATCGATAGTTCATGCCATGTAAAATTAAATTCCGCTCAAAATCTTGTTAAAATTCATTCAAATTTATTGTCCCAATATAGATCCAATTTGTTCGCGTCAATCTTATTAAGTACTAATACAATTATTAATTTCTGCCATTAGCACTCATATTATTAGCAATTTGCGCCATTATTACCATTGTTATGAACAACTTTCCACCATTAGTACAAATATTATTAGTAATTAATAGGGGAGGGTGGGGCAAAGTGGGCCCCTGGGGGCAAAGTGGGCCCCTTAAAATTTTGGAGCCCAAAAAAATTTGGGGGCAAAGTGGGCCCCTTAAAATTTTGGAACCCAAAAAAATAAAGATATCACTATTTTTTGCTGAAGGGGCCCACTTTGCCCCCCCCCCCCCTATAACGAATAAAAATAAATAAAGATATGACTATTTTTTGTTGAAGGGGCCCACTTTGCCCCACCCTCCCCTACCAATTAATCTTCGTAAATCCAAACCTAACTCCGTTCTCCGTGCATTTCCGTGACCAACGAAGAAAAGGTGCTCTTCACGATTTCCGAATAAGTTCCAGTAGAATTAAACGCTCGTATTCGAGCTTAATCCCCCCGCTCGTATCGAAACTCGTTACACATAAATACCTCGAAGTTCGCTTACGTGAAAACCTCTCTCACCCCCATCGCTAACGAACTCCTTCGCGCCCTCTCTTCTCTGCCTTAATTACGTTATCGCAGGAACGAAATACAAGATAGGGTGACGAAGAAAAAGAGAATCCCGTAGGGCCAGGGGGGAGAAGCGTTGGCGCGCATTAAGTCCATCGTGTTACGAGTTTGCGCGGTTCTAGTAGCTGCAATTATTCTGCCATTAAAATTCCCTGACATTTCGGAATGCCCCTCGACGCTCCAGTTACAGCGGCATCCGTTCTTCTACCCCCTTTTCTCTCCCTTTTCCCTAGCTCCGCGAGGTAGACTTGCTTTTTTCCTCGTTAATTCGGCCCCGGGAAAATTCGTTCGTTCTTCTTGGTGAACGACAAATTGCTGCTGACTTGTTTTCCACCTTTTCCTCCAATTTTTTGTCATTTTTCGAGGGGTGGGGGCATTGAAGATCTAATTGAAGATGCAAAGGAAGGAAAATGTAGAAAATTTCTTTTTCTTTTCCATTTTACAAAATAACTTTGCCACTTGTTTCTTCTTCTTTTTTAACCCTTTGCGGACTAGCGACGCATATATGCGGTCTGAGACAAAATGTAATTATAGTGTATCACCGTATGCATACACGTTTAAAATAGAAAAATTCAAATGCAACCGGTGAGATAGGATTAAAAGTGAAGTACTTTATTATTTATATAGATTACCAGCCCAAATTTCTGATAAAAAGGTGGTTTTTGACCGCGAAATAAATAATTATCTGTCAATATTCAAAAATGTCTCCGTCCGCAAAGGGTTAAATATAATATTATCCCTTTTTATAAAACACTTTCAAATGATATCAAACTTTACACCATCTCCTGGCCAAGTGTCACCTCATCCAACTAAAAATCTACCCTCGTCAACCTCCATCGTCCAGCAGAAACTTCTACAACCCCTCGTATCCTCTGAACTCCCAAGAGAAAGCGTTAGTCGACGACAATTCTAAATTAGGAGCCACAAAGTAGATCGAAATCCGTTGAACAAACGAAGGGTGGTTTTGGCTACGTTGGTGTCCCGGCAGGGTGCACCAACGTGCTCCCATCGGCCACGGATTTCGGTCTGGTAAGCATGTTGACAGCGTGTACCAGCGGAGAGGTTGTCGTTGGATGCTGTGGCCTGCGGACCGCGCGCACTGATCAATATGGAGGGGAGGACGTTCGAAGGGGTAGTAGAGTAGGGGTTGCTTTCAAGCTACGCTTCGAGGGGTTTCCCCGGCTGCCGGTGGTTCTCCGTTTAACGTTGGTCTGAGGAGAGAGCGCGCTATTACCAAAATCGAACCATTGAATATCCCAAAACTTCTTCCACCGATACCATCACCCTTTTTCTCAAAAATACATCCATCTTTAAAGTTGCATCCGAAGGACGATAATGGTCGAAGGATCATATGAGTTAAGGGATGAAAGGAGAGAGAGGATGACGAAGGTGGCGGTGGTAGCGGGACGCGATGGAACCGCGAAAGGGAGCTGGATGGAACGAGGGAGGGAAAGAGCGCGCAAGGGGTGCGCGCGAAGGGGATGAAACGAGGTGGCGCGGGTTTCCTCCGAGGCTCGCGTACCACCGGCGGCTCAGTACGTATCGCGACGTGCTGGCGTCCGTACCGCGCACTCTCCAGCCCCGAGGCTCTAACTGGGTCAACCCCTCGGTTGGATACCCTCTGCTGTTTTCGGAGAGGGTGGCCAGTAGCGCGCGCGACCGACTCACCGGAGGATAACGCGACCACGCTTACTGGAATCGAGCGTGTCCTGCATTGACTCTAGTCGAAGATCATCGGGAAGGTCGGAGTCGTTTGCACGAAAGCGGAGTCGAAGGACGAAGCTGTTGGGGGATATATTTGGTGAGGTGGTTCGTTTGGATACGAGGGGGTGCGAGAAATAGTGTGAAAAGAGCCACAGATCAACCAGCTTTTACGATCGAGTGGACGTTATCGGTGGATTCTGTAGTTTTCCTGAGGGTGGTGTACAGTATTTGATTCTGGTCACTGATCTTTTTTTTTGAGGATCTACGGAGGGTTGTTTCGACGTGGAGACATAGATCGAATTATTTCCGAAGGTAAATTTGACGAATGTCTTTTAAGCTTTAACGATAGATTTATAGATGATTGATTATGGAGAAATATTTATATTAGAATCATCTATGAAATTCTTCAACCCTTTCAATCTTTTCATCGATGCCGCAACAACTATTTTGACTAGAAAACTGAAGAAAAATCTGAAGAAGTAGACCTGCAAGTTGCGATATCGCAAGAGATCAATACGTTTCTCACTGTTCTGAAAAGTTGCAAAAAATATTCCCATCTCCTGAAACGAAACGCGAGAGACATTCGTCAAGACGAACGGAGAGTGAGAGAATAAGAATGAGATAGAGTAAAAAAAAAGAGGAGATAGGCAGACATTTCACGCTCCAGTTTTCCGACTTTCGAGGGGAAACGGTAGGAGTTTATTTTCCGTGGCTCATCAGAATCCACGGTCGTCACAGAGTGGTTTGAGGGGTTGGAAAGAGGGAGGAAAAATAGTCGGTTGAGAGGTGGGAATAATCGTCGCAATTTTACGAATCGAGTCCTACGAGGCCGTTTGTCCTTCGACGGTGCAACCGGGTCAAGTGTGCTCGTCCCGGCGATGACCTTCACGCTGGAGGATGCAGAGAGTTCTTTTCACCTCTCTGACTTTCCCTCCTTGTCCCCCTCGCACTTTCCCGGCCTCGAAAAATTTTCCCTCGAACATCCAAGCTTTTCAGACGGATTGTCGAACCTCTTTCGCTTCTTTCTCCTTTTTTTTTCTCCTCTCTGTGGTTTCCTCTAGTTTTTTTTCTCTCTCCTCTTCGATTTGTTCTTTTTTGTTCTTTCTGCTTGACCTTCGACCTACGAGGAACATTTTCGGTTGGAGCGACAATGAGTCCTTTTTTGGATTCACAATGGGAGTTTCAGTATTCGAGGAAATTGGAACGTTCATTAAGGAATTTTACTAATGACCCGGTTTTCAAAATGGCACGGTTTCGAGATCTTTTATTGTCGTTCGGGTGTTCCAGTTGAGTAGGAATTCAGAGGATGG
Organism: Cerceris rybyensis; assembly: GCA_910591515.1. Classification (NCBI taxonomy): domain Eukaryota; kingdom Metazoa; phylum Arthropoda; class Insecta; order Hymenoptera; family Crabronidae; genus Cerceris; species Cerceris rybyensis. The sequence continues at coordinate 2,238,818 of OU342800.1, read as the reverse complement.
GATGACTGTCGTTAAATCTCTCATAGTACTTTAATTTCTCAAAATATACGAATTTTTACGATTTCTTTTTAACATCCGTGGAACTTGGAATTCCCTCGGAATTCTATTCACACTGATTATCTTATTCGTAATATCCTACTTTAATTAACATTCTGAAAATTCAAATGCATTAGTGCTTCCATCAACTAATAGAACTCTGTTCATCATATTCCAAGGACTCAAAAACTACTCTAATTTTCTGATGCTTTTCTCAACCCCTGGAGCCAATGGAACTTGTAATTTTCTAAAAATTCTTTCTAATCTCGAAAATGCACCGAATGTCGCAAAGTCCTCGGTGAATCCTGTGCATAGTTGCTCTCTCAGGACTTCGAGGATATTTCAAACTCGCGTCCAACACGTACAATATCCTTGTACACATTTCTAAACTCGCTTGTGTACGTATATATACGTTTTAAGGCGAGCGAGAATTCCGGATATTTTCGAGCTAGCCCCGAGAGTAATCTCCAGAGATATCCTTCGTGTAACAGGATACGTGCCTACGTCGAAAGGATTCAACCGCCGTTGTCCTTTCCGTTGCGATAGTTTCAAGTAAATTCGGCCTGTTTGAGCACAACAAGGATTCGATTTGACCCTAAATTCTGTGAGAAAAATAGTCGTAAAATAGCTGAAGAATGACAAATGTACAATTTACAATGTGCTTGCTTTGCTGAGACTTTAAAGAGGTCGAGGAACAAAGAAATTGTCTGAGGATGATTAAAGGACATAGCTGCTTTTTTGACTTTGACTTGGCAGAGACAATTGAAATGCCCCTTGCTCTACGATTTTTTTCGTGACTACCTCCTCTATAATTCAGAATTTAATTGCTTGAAGAAAAATTGATAAGTGATTCGTGATAAGCAGTATAATTTAACGTAATATTAATGTTATAAATAATATTATAGCGTCTCATTAATATTTTCAATTTAATAGATTTTGGAAAACGTGAAAATTTCCTATTCCGTTTATTTGATCACGAGTGTCACTCCTGATTGTAGGGCACGGGGTTAAGACAGAGACCACATGGCTACCTCTACTTTAGTGGACCTAAGTAAAAATTGATACTACATACATTTTCCTCAGACTACTGTTCCTTTTTTAAAAGTATTACTATTTTTATTATTATTTCATCAATTGTACATAGGTAAAGAAAAATTCTTTTATTTATACAGCTAACATTTATTATTCCGAGTCGACGTCTACGACAATGCTTTTCAATCGTCGTCCTTTGAAGCCTCGTCTTCTATCGAATTCACACCAACAGAAACTGGCTTCTTTTAAGTGAAAAAGATCACAAAGAGAACTCTCCTTCAATAATTCAATCTGTGCAACCGAGTTTCAATTACCGCCATCTACATTTCTCTCTCGACATTTGTCTCAGGCTGTTATTACACTCGTAGTATCTCAGGAATTGCAAATTCTTTAAAAGTCAAGGAAGCCCAGCGATTTCACGAAGCCATCAAACGAGAGAATTCATTTCACCTGTACGACAAACGACCCGACAACCGAACAGTTAAACCCTCGACGGTCCAAAGGTTGAAACGTTCACGTCAGAAAGTTGGCGTTTCGAGAATCGTGCCCTTTGAAATCGTGAGCCCTACTAGAAAGTCCCCAGATTCGTGATTATTGTCAAAGACAACCGTCGAGGCGATTCTCGAAGGAATCTCTCCTTCAAAGGGAATCCTTTCTCTGAGAAATTCTCAGTGTTCTCTTTTGATCAGAGACTGACAAGTGGCCTTGAAATTCGCGCCAGATGTATTCCTTGTTTGAATGTTCCCGCCGTAGGACCTTTTGCAAACTTCAAGTGGAACTTGTGGAGGTAAACGTTTTGTCCCCTGTCGATTTTGATGGTAGGAATTTAACTTGCGATTGGCGAAGTAATTGAAGCACGATTCAGCATCCGTTGGAAATTGTTTCCAATTGATAAATTTCATTCGTTATTGCCCACCATTTTCGTGCAAATTGGAGAGACTTAATTGGAAGAGGTTTCCAATGCTGAATTGCGGGGGAAATTAATTTGCAGGTTAATTGAAAGAGGTTTGCTTGACGATATTAATTGTTATGAGACTTTTATTTGGTCGATGATTAGATTTTTTTATAGGTTGGAATTGAAAGGAAGGATGAAACTTTAGTAGGTTGGCAAATTGAAGTAGAGATGCGTTCGTGAATTGGTTGTAACTCAGGAAGTACGATGGTCTAGGGAGTAGGGTCAAGTTACCAAAGAGGATCTAAGATGTTAAGTCTTCTGCTAGGAATTTTCTTGCTCGATGTTTTTATCAACTCAGATACAACTTTCTAACGATATTTAATCCTTTAAAATTTTTACAAAGGGATATTAATTAACACTTTTGGCGGGTATAAAAAATTTTGTTCTAGGGAAGAAAAGTATTTCCAGATTAAATCCACCCCGAACAAACGTGGTATTTAAAATTCGAACTCCAAACAAAGTACCATTCACAGCAATCGAAACCATTCGTTGAGCAAAGTAAAATTTCCGTAACTCACAGTACCGCGATATTTAAAATCCAAACTCCAATCAACCGGTACCCGCATCACTGGAATAGGGATTAAATTTCCGCCGCTCGGAAAATAGCGATATTCGAAGTCCAAACTTCGATCCATAATTGATGAAAACCCACGGATAAAATGTTACAATCGTGGTGCAGCTGTATGAGCTATAAACTGGGACTCACCATCAGTGGTCCCAACTTCAAATCAATTAGGGGAATTTTTTTTCAATAATCAGAAACCACTCATTTCATTTGTCTCCTAATGTACCCATGTTCTGTGGCTAGAACCCCCCCCCCCCCCCCCCCTCTAAATAAGTCCTAGGAAAAATAGCCATAGCAGTTGTAGTTTAAAGAGTACTAAACACTTCTCGATGGAAACTTTTCCCCATTAAAATTATCCGACATCGACGACAGTCGACTTAGATATTCCAGAAAAAAAAAAAACCTATTCCCCCGTTGACACGCATCATCTTCCAACCCTATGGGGAGAGGGTTGAAGTCATGGTAGTCGGCTCTTTAAAAGACCCTCTTTCCCTCCTCAGTCAGCACGTCGAGCGTCGCAGAAGAAAGCAGTCGGCGAACAGAGTGAATCCACCGAGGAAAAGACAGGGGAGATTAAAAAAGGGGAACTGTCTCTCCCGAAGGTAGCCCCGAGGGATATGCCTCGATTCCGTAATAGATAACGATGGAGCACGATAAAAGAGAACGCCACGATTTCCTCGAGTAATATTTGTCGGCTATACTACCTGAGAATATCCTCCGCAAAACTACGGGATTAAAGGGGCAGAATAGGGGGCCAACAAAGGATGAGGACTGGACTCTAGTGTTTTCCGTGGGTTATACTCCTAGGGTGGAATCACCCCATTGTTCCTCATTTCGGTTTTTTATCCCCGCGATACGCGAGATGGTTCTGTGACGTGTGTTCTTGTGAAATGCTCGCTGCTGGAATTCGTCGGAGGGAAGAAGAGGACCAGACCGGTGGACATCCCCGTTCTTTCGTTGGTGAGTGATCAATTTGTATCTTTTTTCTACGTTGGCAGCCTTGAACATTATGGCGGGATTCTTGGCCGTTCATTATATCTTTTCTGACGAAACATGTGAAATATTAAGTATACAAGTTGTAGAAGAAGCATATTAAACTCGCGTTAAGACAAAGATGTCAAGTGTCAGGAAGAAGAACATTAATTTTACAGTTACATTTATTCTCCTTTATCTTGAAATGAATGAAATGAAGAAGCGATGCGCCTAGACACTGCAACCATGTATTCATAACGTTTCATGGCAGCCAACTTTAATTCTAGGTCCCATAAAATTCCCCATTGAAATTACAAACTGCTCGTGGTCGTAACTTCTGGAAATATTAACACAGAAAGTATCTACTACATTCCTTTTTTTAAATCAGTAAATTTCTCCAGGAAAAATGACGCACACTTCCACCAAGTTTTATCTTTATACCCGAATAAAGTCGCCATACACTTAGCAAACGTTGCATGCAAACGTATCTTCCGGTTTTGCACGATCCTGGTTTGTGCGATAAGAATCTGCACGTGCTGGTAGCACGGATGCAAGAAAAGAGGAGATTCTAGCAATCTTGCCCCGCCAGGATTTCTTTACCACCCTTCGGATAGATCTTCCCCAGCTCTGACTTTCAGACGATCTGCATCAGCGCTTTTTATTCCTTCCGGTTCTACTACCTTTTAACGTTCCTCCCTAGTTTCTTCGTTTCTTACCTCCTGTCGTTTCCTCTCAACGATCCCCGTGTTTTCTATTTAACTTTTAAAACATGCATGATTGATCTCTCGACGATTTTTCGTTTTTTAATAATTTCATTATCTTTCATTTAGCTTTCCTATCCTTTACATCATTCAAATCGAAGATCAGAGGTGTGTTCATAATTTAACCGCTTTGTGAAAGATAACTATAAGTTTGCAGTGTGTGCAACCTTAAATTCCTAGGGAGTTTTTGTAACTTATAACTCGAAACTTAATTAAAATTGTATAGTTTTAATTTTTTAATTCCAGAAATGGAATAGAAATGGATATTAGTGAAATGAAAATTCATTTTATAATTCTGTATGGCTCTAAATAATTTAAATTGCATGGGGAATTAATTATTGCGTGTCTGGTTACGTTGCAATTGTTTTTTATATTGTTAGAAACACATGAATACATTTCTACTGTATTTGTACAGAGGTAAATTGAATCATGATATTATTAGGCGCTGAACGTTTGTCATGATTGCCATCAATGTGACGGAATAATGATAACGCTGGAGGAAATTCGTGCGCGATACTGCGCACTGCTGATAACATATTATGCCGATAATAACGCATCGATGACGACGAAACTAGTTGATGCACGTTTAATTGCGTTATCCCCATCGGTCTATTTTGCATATTTCAACGGAAGTTACTAAATTCTGCAGAACTTTATAATCTAGGTACGGTAGCATCGCAGAAATGCACCTCCTTCGTTCCGTTTTTAGGTGAGGCTCTTCCAATTTTAACCTTACCCGATTTTAAAGGGGTACTGCTGAAAGTTTCTCACGCTGGTAATGGACATTGAGATTTATAATTCCATTCCAATCATAATTTCAAGATAACTGTGTCGTAATTAAAGTGTTTGAAAGTTCTACAAGTTCTGTGAAAGTTGCAGTAACAGCATCACTCCGAGCGCAACGGTTTAGACCTTTTATTCCCCGTAGATTTGAAATTCAAAACAGTTCCATTCCGAATGCAATTTCCTTTTACTGAGTATTGTTTTATATTCGATTTGAAATGGATTTTGATTATCCGATGGTCGATCTTCCTCTGGCAATATCGAATCGATTTTCTTCCGATTCGTAGGTTGCTCCTTCGAGTATTCTTTGTGTGGCACGTTTCCATGTACCCGTAAAATTTAAATTTCCCTCCGCTTATCACGTATCGCGATGATTCTGCACGAAACCCAAGTAAACGTTTGCTACGACGACTTTTCACCGATTTCCTTCGGTTTTTACACACATTCCAACGATCAAGAAATATTCCACGGTTAAAGAAAGATGTTAGGAGCGATTTCACGGTAGAATATTCTCCCTCTATCTTTCCAACGATAAATTTTCCAGGAAAATTCTTACGTTTCCATACGTACTCTTTGAGAATCATCCGTATTCGTTCCGACCTCTTAGGTCGATCATTTCGCCAATATTCCCGGAAGAATTCACCTTTTAAATAAAATACTAGATTTCTCACATCATCTTCTCTTTTCTTTTCTTAAAAATCTGAAAACTCTGTAATTCATTATCTCATTAAAATTGAATTTCTCCGATAAAAGTATAAATAAATTTTTTCCCTCCATTTTTTCAAACGTCTCTTTGCATTCAAGCTTTCACGATTGCAAACGACATTTAAATCTCCCGCCTTTTAAGAATCCCAAATGTTTAGCTCGTTCGATTGTCATAACCATTCTTATCTCCTTATTTCGCACGATATAGCGTTGCCTAGGAAAAAGCTGAAAGTTTAAGGCAGTTTCCAAACCACCTACGTGTCTACGATACAAGCGTATCCCTGAAGTTCGAGTCGATTTTTCTTCCTAAATGGTGCAACTTTTTTAGTAGGTTGGTACGACACAGCTTTGTGGTTATCCCTGGATACAACGACTATCTTTCATCTTCCTTTTCCTTTTTCCCCTCCTCGGGAAACTTCGCTGCATAGTTAAAACCGTAACCGTTATTTCACGTACAGTTTAAGCCGCCTTTCCAGGGAATTGTCGGGGTTGTAATAAAGAGCGTCGCTTTTAAAAAATATTGCAGATCCTCCAGTGACAGGGGGAACCCCACCCAAGACCTGTTCGAGTGTGATTCTGACACTCTAGTCGCTTCGCCATCATGTATACAACCATAAAGTTATCGCAGTAGTTTTATTTCTCACGAAGGGTCTCGTAAAACAGTGGTTCTCAGACATTTATTTGCAAAGAAGTTTTATCGCCTTTATAGAAGCGTGAAACGTGTCATACGAATAGAATTTTCGATATTATGAATTAAATTAAGGTCTCAAGGTTTAAGGCTGTTCTTATTGTCAGTGATTTTGGTTTGGGGATGATCAGACAATTAATTGGGACCAAATATGGCAGTCATTTATAAGCAAAGATCACTGATATTAAAAAAAAAGTATTTGCTTTAAAATAGTAAGTCATATTGGATTTTCTATTGTGTAATAAAGTAATGATATTGAAACAGATTGAAAATTCGATTTTACGTCTCTGTTTGAATCTGAGGGATTGAAAGTGAGCGCCACTGACGCAAAGTAAACAGCGTTACTCTTGCTTTCGCGCAGTTGGCACGTGAACTTTATTAGAATGCGTGTTTGTCACGTTTAGTATGTTGACGAACAAACAAAGTGGAGAGAGGAGATATTAGATTTCCAGTTAGTTAAAATGTTAAGTTAGACGTGGTGGACTCGTCGGCCCGCTTTTTTCAACGGAACGTTGTCGATGCGAAAAGCAAAGTCGGAAATCTTTCCAACTGGCGCACCGCTTTCATTTCTCTGCTTCGATAAATCTCGAACTCGCCGACACTTTTGTCGTCCTCTTTCTGGACGTACGCTCAACTTCTTTTTACCTCATCCGCTTCTTCCTCTCGCACTTTTCGTTTACTACTTTTCCAACAACTCGCCGACGTACTCTTCTTCCAGCATTGTATTCCCTTTTACTCCCAACTACCCTCTTTCCATCTGGGCTTGCGTTATTTTAATATCATTCAAAGAACTTTCGTTGCTACTTTCGTTGCGCATCAGCGAAAGAAAATTCCTTCATCCACAATTCAACCTGGACTGTTATTTTCTTCGTAACGAGTGCAATTTCATGTTAATACAACTCTTTTACGAATATCGTAGAAGTATAATGAAAGAAGTATAAAAAAGAAGTTCCCCAAAGAGACTATAAACTCAAACTGCAACATTCGCGTTAAGCAACCTAGTCCCGGGAATGCGCACGCACGGTGACCGCTTCGTGCGATTATTTTCTACTTGTTCCACTTAACACGTTCAACGCCACTGATATTATGCACTTAGATTTGAAAAGTTAATTATACTTTCCAATTTTTACAAGTAAATAGCTTCCAATTTATACTACTTTTTTGTAAAAATAATATCCGTTCAAATTTTTCAACAAGTTTCCCGCTTCTGTCTTAATAAGGCGGTACGCCCGCATACAATGTGTTAAAATCCCATCTTTGTACGCTGACGCAGTGATTTCCCGCCAACTCAGGCGATCATCGTTAAGCTACTCAGGCCCAGTACGCAGTTTGAGTGGGTTACCGCGATTCTCTTTATTTTTCACGATTCTACCTCTACATACACTTCCCTATATACACAAAGGATTATAATCCTACTCGCCACCATTAAAGGGGTTAAATTCACAATATCCACCACCACTCTGACAGCACAACTGCCATTTTCAGTGATAAGGGTTAATGAAAAAGTGCCAGGTCCTAATTACTCGTCGGTCCAGTCCACAGTAACGACGAGAAATTCCTCCATGAATTCTCGCATCATGAGAAGGAAAAGAACGTGGCATTTTCTTCATGGGGGATGTTAGAGTCACCGTTCCTTCCCGGAAGGAACCGCCGGAGTTCGAGGGTAGTTCCCAGGGGTAAGCCAATTTACGAGGAGGCTTACGGCCCGTTGGGAAACTCGAAAATGACTCGGGGTAATCCTCGTAAATTTTACGAAGCGCCATCGCAAAAGGAAAACAAAGAATGGTGGAGAACGGGTGGGAGAGCTAGGATAGGGGTGGAAGACAAGAAGAGATTCTCGATGGAGTTCTCTCCTCTGCCTACTTATCAGTAGCAGACGGCTGCTAGCTCTTCCCACGAAGCAGAATTTTTCTGCTCGAATGGCCGGTCGTAAAATTTTTACGAGCCTCCCGCGATTTTTTCGCCACCCCTGGAGGGAAAGGGTCAACCTCGGGCAGCCGCGTTTAACGCCCTTTCGATCCTACCTTCACCTTTATCTCTCTGAACGAGAGATTTTAATTATTTCACCGACCATGTAATATCTCTGGCGTTTTTACAGCTACCTTCTCCCCGTGAATTGCATATATTTTCATTGTAATCAGGTTGTAAGTATTTTATCATCTGTCGGAATAATAACAGTGTGCCTTCGATAATGCTTCAGTAAAATATTAATTCCGCGATATAAAATCCTTTTACGTTAACACCGTGTAATAATACATGAAGTAATAATGTAGACAATGGAATTCATACATTTACGAGTTATTAAAATCCATATCATTTCAGAGAATGGATAATAATGTAAAAGGATACAAAAAATATTTGAAGCATCTCATATAATATTTAAAAAAAGTTTATTAAAAAAAAATTACATCAGAATTTTAATTAACAATTAAAAAATGCTTCCCACTTCACTTCATCGCTTCCGTTTCTATTGTTGCAGAGTGTGCCTCGTGTTCCTGAATCAACCCTTTCGGTGATCTTGCGCGAGCGTGTTTACATGATCCGAGTGAAATTACGAGTGATCGTGGACTCCGATCGAAGTTGTTTCTCGATCATAACGGTGCGAGTGTAACGCCGGGGAAGAACTGAGAGCGGAAAAGTGTCCTCGAGTGAAGGAGCCACCGAGTACTTGGCATGAAGGGTGAGTCCTTTGAAATTCTCCACTTGCTCGAAACCCTTTGACGAGCCAGTCGATATCCATTGAGTTTCTCGAGTGTCCATGGGTATTTCCGTTAACGTCTTTCACCTTCGTTGACTTGCCTGTCGTTTGTTTGTAGGATTTTTCATCGAGTAACGAAGTGTTGTGCAAGGTTGACTTACGATTACTTGATTTATTTGAAAGCCATGTTGGTACTCTTGTTAGCAGTTGCAAGGAAATTGGGGAATTTTTATTCCGACCTGTTTGTAACGTGGAGAATTTTAAAATATGCGAGGGAGCAGGAGAGGCAATGTATTTGTGGAATATATACATATAGAAATATATATCGATCGGTGTGAAGATAAAATAGGTCAGAAGTGAACCCTGGTATTCGTTGTACGAGAATTATGCGGCGTTGGGAGATGATTACATGAATAGGGACTTTAATGTCTCCCGTTGGTAATTGTTTAGTAATTTTCCTAATTCAAGAGGTTAAAACAATAGGGACAGATCTGGCTTTGTTATTTCTCCAAAGAGAGATATTTGTATGAATAGATAATAGAAAATTTAGAAGTTAAAGGCGTTACGAATTAAAGTATTTTCTATCGTCAATTGTCCATATAATCAAGCTCTTCAAAGAGCTATAAAACATTAAGAACAGTTTGAACGGATAACACAGAGAATTTATCTTTAATTGAAAACGAATCAATCTAAATAATTTCATTTGGAGAGATTCGATGAGAAACTTCCCCAACGGTATATCTCCCAGTCACGTGATTAAAATCAGGGTAAACGAACTCCCTGGTTCTTTAAAAGTACAATTAATTGCAAGCAGACCGGCGAATGGAAATGGTATTGAAATAATGAAGAAAATGAATTCTTCCGTCGGCGCAACACTGCCGCACCGTGAAATTCGATATGCAAATTCGAGGCGACTCCGGCGTAGACAGTGAGTGGATTACTGTCCTGGTATAGGTTTTCGCGAAAACGGCGACTAAATTTCACGCGGTCGAGAAAATTTCTGGTATTCCAGTCAGGGATACGCGTTACAGTCGCTGGTATGCCGTAACAGCTGTTCTACATAACCTAATTAACTGACGGTGCTAGCGCACACGCTGAATTAAAATTGGAACTCTACTGTTCCTCATCTTTGAGCAAAAAAGACAGTAGAAAAACAGTACGTTCGTTTGCAATCATTGACTTCTCTCTCGAGGGGAATCTTGTTTTAAAAGTTAATGCCTCTCAGTTTCCCTTGCCATAATTGCATTCCCCTAGACAACGGAGAGATTGTCAAGCTTGCCTGTTATACCAACTTATAGTCAACAAATTCCCTAGCGCCATTGCTGCTTAATTGTTAGTGAATGACACCAGAAAGCAACAGTCTGCATACATTTAGAAACGCAAACTATTGCAATAATATAATTGCTGTAATTGAGCTCATAAACTAGCTCATTTTTATATAGCGGAAATCTCATTTCTTAAATTCCTTATAAAATCACACAGTATAACCGCAAAATATGTTCAATTAAAAGCAATCATCGAGCTAAATATATGAGCATTCTGTCAAAAGGCACACCGTTTGAAATCCACAGGATTTCATACCTTTATTTCGTTCGTATGGGCTAGCCCGGTAATTACGAAACCGCCGCGGTTCTAATTTATCATCCGTCATTAATCAAACTATAAGCCGCGCGATCACAGCACCGAGGCTCTATTAAGCTGTCGATTCACGAGAACGTCAACGTGATATTAATTGGAAAGCGGATCAGAACGTTCCTCTTGGAAATAAAAAAGGAAATAACAGAGCAGGGTGTGCGGTTCCAGGATCATTTCGTGGATGAACTGTGCTAAAAATTCATCATTAAAAATTACCTGACGGTAACAAAAAGAACCATAAAACTTGAACGAATGTAGATAGAACTAGTTGTCCCTTTTTAGGGGATTCACCGAATTTGAAATAGTGAAAATTTATATTTTTGAGAAAGCAAGAATATCAAGAATTAGCAACGGCAGATATCTCAACTCTAAGATGCAATATTTATTATCCGTTTGACCATGAAACATCCAGCTCGGTAGACCAATAAATCAGTCCTGGCCATGGTTGGAGAAGCGAGAAGTGAGACGGTCGCCATCGATCATTCTAGACTTCAGCCAAGGAAATTTAGTATTAGTATCGCACACCCAACAATGAGGTATCAATGTATCAATTCTGAAGGACGAGCTTCTCGTCGAGGAATCTGGAAGCGGAGGGAATAAAAAGCAAGAACGAACGATGTAATAACACTATTCTATTATCCTTCAGACCGACCACAAAACACGTCATTACAAGGACCGTTCCTAGAAGTAATAACATAAAACCTCTTTTAATGTCCTATATAAAGTATCCTATATGCAAAGAATTAAAAGAAATCAAGCTATCTATTAAAGCTTCAACGACTCTCTCATCCAAAATGTTCGTAGGATTTAAAAGTCTGATTACTAGTAACCTGTAGCGCATGCGTTCCTAAAAAACCCTAGAATCGGTACTCTCATAAAAATGAACGTACTGTGGCTTCATTGAAAGTTCGTACCATCACCTTTTTAAATTAAATTGAGCGGTTTCTCGAAAAGAACTCTTTAAAGCGCACCCTCGCACGGGCTGGGGTTAGAATCGCTGGATAATTAGTGAACGGTGCACTTTACTAATTAATAGAAAGGATTATACATCCTCCGTGTACGGTACATCGGTTGAATTAATGGTAAGTTAATTGCTGGAGATCTCGATTTTATTTTCCAACAGCACGAGAGGCCGACGATGGGGGTGTAAAGGGGGATGAGTTCTGGTCGAAGCGGCGGTCGCGCAAATATTTGTCCCGGGCGGCTCTTTGAGGGTAGAAAAGTGGCTGTTTAACCTGGAAACTTTGCGCGGCTCTCCTTTTTTATATTTGCCCAACGCGAGTGAAATTAAAATTCTATCTCGCGAGAGGGTGAGTCAGTCCGGCGCGTCGAGGGTGCCTCGTCGAGTTTACCTTTTTCTCCCACGTTTTTTTTGCATCTTCTCTTTCTCTCACCTCCTCCACCTTCTTCTTCTGCATTTCTTTCTTCAATTTTTTTTTCGAGACGCGTCGTTTGCCCACACCTTCGCGTGGCAATGTTTTGCCGGCACGAAAGCAAGACCGAGTAATCAACGAATGAAACGCCACTCCAACTTGCCGGGCGATAAAGAGCGTAATATCGCTTTAAAACTTGTCGTTTATAGAAACGAAAGGGGTCCTATCGGAGCTAGAATATATCTTTCTCAGTGTGAATGGGGCTTAAAGTTCTTCGTCCAGAACAAAGTTTGGACGTTACGTTACAAAGAAATGAATATTACAATTCAGACTTCGAAAATGAACCCAATATCGTCAAATTAACTTGAACCATCTTAATTTATTTATCTTGGTGAACACCTGAAGAATATAAATGGCGTAATTCACCATGAATTCCCATAGCTTTCTTGAATAAGTCAATCACTAAAATCCCTAGGAGCAGGTGTATTAAAACGATATTCTCATTAGCCTGAAATTCTCAAGTAGATAGAATGAAAGAGAAAATGAAGGCACGGATTTTATAGAAGGTAAAATAAAAGTACAATAAGTATCGCAATCTTGGAATTGAGTAGAGGAGCTATTACTGGAGCAATTGAGTTAGAAAACACCAGATCAGGTCTTCCGAGATTGCCGAAGGAGACGAGGAGAGCAAAGTTTACGCCTTCTTCGGCACTCAACGTCGGATACTCCTCTCGAGCACATCTCGCTAATAACAAAAGAGTTGCAAGTCGAAGTTATGCACTAATTAGGCTGCACTTTCCGTACATTCGAAACTTTTCAGCTTGGACTTAAGTTCTCGGAAGTTACTAGCACTGTCGGATCGAGGTGTTTGTTTCTATCCCTCTCAAACAGATATACAGTAAACACGAAGAGACTCGGTCTGGCTGAGTATATGTCTCTGGTGTGAAAACCAGAATTGTTTAACAATTAAAATGTACAAAAAATGATTGTCATTTTTAATTCTTGCGAGTTTTCGATTAGTAAATAGTTCTGATAAAGTTGCCATCTTGTTGTCTAGGGATCTGGAAGAATGGTTTGGTGATTTTTATAGCGGATAGAAAGATATGGCGATTGGAGTTGATGTAATAAAATTCTTATAAGAAGTATTCAATAATTGAAGTATCTTTTAAATTATTTACTTAGCTCCGAAGTTAAAATAGAAGTTTGAGAAAACGGGAGGTTTATACTACCACCTACTACCTCAGAAATATTTAAGTCCGCCATAATTAAACGTAATCCTCGAATATTAAGTTCCCAAAGGTATTAAAAATCTCGTGGATAATTTAAATTTAGTCTAACGAACAAGTAACGGTTCAAGTTGATTTAAATATGCTCTCCGAAGCATAAATCGCCATCTATCGTTCCGTTGGGAAGTTTGGACGAAGTTCGTTTCGTTTAATAAATTCCAGGACTTCGATAATAATTAATGGAGATTTAAAGACGTGGGGAGAAGTTTTGGGTAAAGTCTGGACGTTAATGGGCAAGGATATAAACTAAAGAGAGTTTTACGACCTGAAATTTCTGGTCGTGTCATGTTTGCAGGCCTTTCCTATATGCCCCACGGTCATGGTATCCCGTACTAGTTTCCCGCTAGTTTCGGACCTAAGAACTTGCCAGCTAATCGCGTTAAATGCACGAAGCTACTCTAACCTTTGCTAATCGATTTCGATAGCGGAATTAACTGCAAGCGCCGGCCTGCAACGAGACCGTTCTGACGTTTGAGAAATTACCTAGGGAGACTGTCAATCCTGCTTGTTTAAATAAGATCGACCGATTAATTCCTCCGCACCAATGGAATAGTTAGCCTATATTTGCACAACAGGAGTTACTCGCTGAGAAACTGAAGATTGAACATTAAATATAAATAAAATAAAAGAATAGCAAAATGCAATGGAAATGGTACTATTTTGTCGAATGGTGTACAAATAAATTTATTCTTTTATTTGGGAAGAGTAATTAGTTGGAAAGATGTGTCTCGAAAGTAGAACTAGATGGTTGGAAAATAATGAGCTATTATTGCGAATGCCTGAGCGCAATAAACCAAGAGAAATTGCATCGTGAAACTGTTCTGGAACGTTGACGTTTCTAGGGTGAAAACGGATAGGAGCACTAGGGACTTTATCGCTGTAGTAAATCGTGCGTGTAATAAAAAGTTTTTCGGGGGAATAACCCTGGTAAGGTGACTAGGTATGTTGGAGCATAAAATTCTCAGCGTGTTTATTCTTTCTTGTACGTACGCTCGATTTTAATGATCTTCCATCGTGTCGGCGGTTTTTACGAGGTCGTAAGTGGCTTTAAGGTTTGAAACGTGGTGAAAGAAGTTTCATTATCGTCGGTTTGTCGATGCTTTATCCTGTCGGAATTCAGTGACAAAATAACCGATGATTTCACCCGTAAAACTGAATTATTTTCAAATAATTGATTCGAGTCACGTTTAACGGCACTGAAAGTATCTCGAAAATCCCTTTAATTGTACAGACGTAAAGTCGATTTTATCAGTGCCAATTAAACCAAAAGGAAATGTAATTAAACGTTACTGAAATTCCGTTAAACTTTCCTTCCCCGTTTCAGTGAGACGGCGAATAATAGAACGAACTTTATTTCCTAGATTTCTATCGTAACCATCGTGGATAGTTTCGACCAATGGAAAGTCCGGGAATAAATTACTAATCTCGTTGCATTTATTATATAAATGTTGGTCCAATGTCACACCATTCCCATAATATTCGGCGAATTTATTAAACGTATGGAAACTCGGATTTATTATTCATCAGACTTAACTAATTCACGAGCGAAGCGTAACCAATAAAGTGGCCAGCCCAATTTCAGTTTCAAATTAAAGAGGGAAAACGTTTCCATTGTAATCTACGCATTATCTAAAAAACAATTCTCTGTGCCATTAAGCCAATTTGAATTAAACTGCACCAATCGATGAATTAGGTTCAATAATTCCAGTCTAGGATGGACAATTTAACGCGTCTGCTTAATTTCCATTGTTTTCCACTTCCGGTGTGCGTCTAGTTTCTTTTTTAAACCAGTTTTCAACGCAGCCAGAATTAAAGGCGGGAAAACCGATTGAATTATCACGAATTCCTGCAATAGTTTCGAATACTGGTTTTGTGCGTTCCATTTTCTATGCCGCATCGATATCTATACGAAAATGCAGTCGCCGAATTAGGTTATGTTTCGTTTAATGCGTCATGCTTCTCACTGAATCGAAACGAGACCAAGCCTGCGCATTATCGATCGAACTTAAACGTATATACGTTTTTCCATCTACGCTTAGAAATATCTCATAAATTCAAATGCGGCTTTCATCCTCCAAACGTCGATACGTTAACATTTCAATCGTAGAAAAAGCCTCACAATACATCTACGCTTATACCTGGCCTCAAGTATTTTAATCTTTGATATAATTTAATTATTAGTTTCTGCATCTTCTCTACATCATTTCCATTTTCCCCAGAGGTGTGTTCTTTTTAATGTAATTACCAAAACACATCGACATTATCCGATTACCAACCTAATCCACAAAATTGCCAACAACCACCGAACTAGTTCGTTTGGAATCCCCGGACTGGTTTATTCTCTTTCTCGTCATATATTAGCCAGTTTCAACGATCGTCTCTCTTTCTCACCGAACGTTTCGCCAAGTTCTCTTCTTCTGCCGGTCGGTCGATCGAATTGCTTTTTCACGAGACGTTAATTAGGCGAGTGGCTATTGTGGACCGGCCAGGAACGGTCCGTTTTTCTTTTCCATGAAGCCGGCCTCTCTTCATCGTCGTCGCGTTGGTCGTTGTGTTTTCCATCGGCACGGGGCTTTATTAAGCCTCGCTCGGCTTTTCATTTCCCTTCGTGTGCCGGCTTGGTGGCCGTTTTCCGCGAGATTTTTCATCTCCGCGCAACCGGCTGGCAGCCTTTATGCCGCCGTGAAATATCTTTCGCTCCGGAGCTCGATCAAGGGGAGTCCGTGCCATGGAAGGATGGTGGAGGGATTCAGGGTAGAGGGACGAACGGAAAAGTACCGTGTCTTCTGGAAATCGTTCTGACATTCTTCTCCCTCGTACGACGGAAGTAATATGAAATTTATTGACGGAAATCCATTTTTATATCTGCCAACTGCCACTTTAGCCCTGACTGTAATCCCGCCGATTCTATAGAAGTCCGTATATCCACTTTAAAAGATTATTCTGCGATCGACGGTATTTATGGAAGGAATGAAAAAAATATTACCTTTCTACGGTTATAATTTAGACTGAATAAGTTCTTTAGAAAAGGAGAAGTCAAGTGCTGAAAATGATGAGCTATTAAATTACTTCGATTTTAGAAAATAGAGTGCCATGTTTAATGGGTGAATCCCCGATTATTCTAGGGAATTTCTTTGCAAAAATTGGCAACTGGTTCGGTAGTTTTAGTATTAAAAAGCCTACGTGAAATATACGACGGCATTGGATGATCGTATTTTCTCTATTTATTTGAATGAACTACACTTAACCCCAGTTTTCAGTATCTCGGCTTAATCGTCTTTATTAGTCGCGTAAACTAAGAGAATTTATACCCAGGTTTACAATTCAGGCAAGTGTTAGGTTTACGACTTAATACCAGGATTTAATAACAACTTAATTCTGCAGCTACAGTAGCTACCATGCTAGAGGTTCGGGTTCCCAATTAGTGGGTCTGTGTTCAAACTTCCCCATGGATTTTGAATTATTTTTCCTACTAGATGTGCTTATTCCGCCCTGGTAAATGGGTCCAAAATTCAGAGTGATAAATTTGAAAAGTATAAAAAGAATAAAGGACGAAATAACAAGTCAATTTAAATTCACCACCTTTCTCCACCTTGGAAAACACTGTCGACGGCCATGACAAAGAAAGAGTGTTAACAGAGGAATCTTACCTCGTGAAGCTCGAAGGAAAAATATGACCAGCACGAGAAAGGAAAGCCGCTTAAGATATAAACCGAGAGCGAATGGAGAGGTGCGAGGCAAAAGGAGAAAAAAGAAGCTGCCTCTCGAAGGACAGACGGGGCTCCGTATTCTTCGATCGACATTGTAGCTCCGTTTAGTCGGATCTTGAGGACCACCGAGTGCTCCTCTCGAGACGCATCGATCGTTGGAAAAATTGATCCAACCCTCTTTCTCGTGGAAAATCGACAGCAGGTGGCTGAAAGAATAAAATTACTCCCGGGTGTCCTTCTTTCTCCCTGTTCTCTCGTTACTTCGATGTCTCTCGTTCACGAGGAAGCCATGAAAATGATTATTAACTCGCTATAAACTGAGAATAGGGAATTAACTTGTTGGAAAATGCTTCGATAAGGCACAAAATGAGTTTACTCGTCATATGCTCTCTTGTTCTGCACGAAAGTTAGTTAAACGAGAGTGAGAAATATTAATAATATTATCTTGAAATTTTGTCGGAATATTTCTGAAGAGACTTCATACTTATTGTTAGATTCAGACTATAAACAAGAGTTCATGTAAAAGTTAGGGGATCGTGTTATGTTGTCCTCTAGTCACAATAACTTACAGATAGTTAAAAAGTCACTCTCACTTTTCAACATACATATAATAAAGCAAATTCCCTTCATGATAAATAATAGCAAACATTTCTCCTACAATTATAATATTCTCCCAAGAAAAACGTCCCTCCTTTGATGATATACGACGTCTTTAGCAACTGCCAGGAGGGTACTCCCTAATCTTTCGATAGCTCTATAAATCTTTCCAGCGATTCTCTGATTAAAGAGTACCATTTTTCCAAACATGATCGGCCAATCAATATCAAAGAGCAATAACCAGGTCTCTTGAAAATGCACAGACCCATGGCTGCTAGTTTTTCTTTCATTTCCATTCAATTTTGCGCGCACGCGTCACGTGATATATCCACGTGCATCAATGCAATGCAGCACGAGTGAGAAATGATTCCGTGGCAACATATTCGCGGATTTGCACGATCGAACGAGCGGCGATGTGCAAACTCCATCCGGATGCTACGGGACGATTACAGAGGGTGATTCATGCGACGTACTGTTGCGTTACGAATGCGTCAATTCAGCCATTATGCGTCACGAGGTATTCTTCAGGCTGGAGAGATGAATTAATTTGCCGAATCTCATTGAGGATACTTTCATTGTACTGCGCAGAGCTTTAAAGAGGACCTAGTTAGAGGAGTGTGAGTCTAAGCAGTGAAATTGGAAGGGCAACAGTTTCTTCCCTCACGATCTTTAACCCTGGCACCTGATTGGCTGATTGGTCATGTGACTGATCAGATCACGTGATTGGATGGAGACTGTGTCATATAACTAGCCTTCTTTTCATCGTCGCACAGTATCAAGCCAACCAGGACAGGCACAGGAGAACCGGAGCGTCTATAAGGAAGCCAGGACAGGCAAATGAGAGTCAGGACCGATAGAGGAAAGCCACGACAGGCAAAGGACTACCAGGACAACCGGGACAAGCATAGAACAGCCAGGATGGACAAATGAGAGTCAGGACCGGTACAGGACTAACATGACAACCAGGACAAGCATAGGATAGCGAGGATAAGCACAAGGTAGCCAGGACGAGCAAAAGGCAGCCAGGACAGCCAGAAAAGGATTTATCAAATAAATAAGTCATTGTTTTAGAAACATGCAATTTTATTTTATGAAGTGTAATACAAATAATGATGTATAATACAAATAATAATGAATAAAGACTTTGTTAAACCTGAAACAGTGTTAAACTTTCTTGATCTTGTTCCATTCATAAAATTCCATATCCCTTACAAATCATAAGTATCTCCGCCGAATTTTCGTTCTCTCTGACTTATCGCCGACTCGTACTACTTGTCAACTTGTATAATATTGCCGAAATGTTGTCAATCTCGCAACTGGAAGAAATGAAAACGTCTCTGGTCGATTTTTAGCTATGTCTGACTTTTCGCTGACTCGTACTACTTGTCAACTTGTACAATTTTGTCGAAACGTTATTAGTCTCGTAACTGGAAGAAATCAAAGCACTTAGACAGATTTTCAGCTTCGTCTGACTTATCACTGACTTGTACTACTTGCTCACTTTGCAAATTTTTCCGAAAAGTTCCAAATGTGAAAATCAGTAGTATAACCCGAAATTTCTCAGACCGACGTGTAGCTCCGTCTGACTTATCACTGACTCGTACTACTTGCTCACTTTGCAAATTTTTCCGAAAAGTTCCAAAAGTGAAATCAGTAGTATAACCCGAAATTTCTCAGACAAAATTTTAGCTCATGTCTGACTTGTCACTGACTCGTACTACTTGCTCACTTTGCAAATTTTTCCGAAAAGTTCCAAAAGTGAAATCAGTAGTATAACCCGAAATTTCTCAGACCGACTTTCTGCTCGGTCTGACTTATCACTGACTCGTACTACTTGCTCACTTTGCAAATTTTTCCGAAAAATTCCAAAAGTGAATCAGTAGTATAACCCGAAATTTCTCAGACAAAATTTTAGCTCATGTCTGACTTGTCACTGACTCGTACTACTTGCAAACTTTGCGAATTTTTCCGAAAAATTCCAAAAGTGAATCAGTAGTATAACCCGAAATTTCTCAGACAAAATTTTAGCTCATGTCTGACTTGTCACTGACTCGTACTACTTGCTAACTTTGCGAATTTTTCCGAAAAATTCCAAAAGTGAATCAGTAGTATAACCCGAAATTTCTCAGACAAAATTTTAGCTCATGTCTGACTTGTCACTGACTCGTACTACTTGCAAACTTTGCGAATTTTTCCGAAAAATTCCAAAAGTGAATCAGTAGTATAACCCGAAATTTCTCAGACAGAATTTTAGGTCTGTCTGACTTGTCACCGATTCGAACTACTTACCCACTCGTAAAGTTTTGCAGAGAAATTGTCAGCCTTGCAAGTAGTATAACCCAAAATATCTCAGACGAAGTTTTAGATGTGTCTAACTCGCCAAATTGGGGAACTTATAATTGTAATACGCTCGCAAGGTATTTGTAGAGGAATATAAGGAATGGAACAACGGTAGTGGTTAAAAAAGATGTTAAAACAGTGTTTTCTAATTAAAAAATTATTTATTCATTATTTGTTTACACAATACAGATGTATGTGATACAATATTCGTTAAATACAATTGTTTTCTTACTAAGAGTAAATGTTACTTATTTAATAAACGATGTCCTTGCAGCCCTGTGTATGTCTTGGCTATCCTGTGTATGTCCTGGCTGTCTTGTGTATGTTATGGTTGTCCTGTGTATGTCCTGACTGTCCTGGGTATGTCCTGGCTGTCCTGTGTATGTCCTGGCTGTCCGGTGTATGTCCTGGCTGTCCTGTGTATGTCCTGGCTGTCCTGTGTATATCCTGGCTGTCCTAGCTATCCTGTACATGTCCTGGGCGTCATGTGCTTATCCTGTGTTGAACTGCGTTGTCTACTATCTGACCAGCCTCTCTCCTTCCTGTTTTGGCAAATAAAAAAAATATTACAATGTTATTCTCTGCTCGGTGTCATGAAACTTACGTGTAAATAATTTACCACTAAAAGTAATAGTTCTCCTGTGCCTATTTATTAAGTGTTTTTGAGTAGACACATCTCTTATTCATTATTTGCATTGTAGAACATAAACATATTGATATAATATTCATAAAACACATGCGCGTTTTTCTAAGAGAAATTATTTATTTACTAAATGCTGTTCTGACTGTCCTGTGTCTGTCCAGATTATCCTGCGCCTGTCCTGCCGTTTTCCTGTCTGTCCTATCTAAATTAATAACATCTCAGGCGAATATTCGATCTTCCTGACCTGTCACTGACTCGTATCCCTTGTCAAATTGATAAATTTGAAATGATTCAAAAGTATGCATACCACTGAGTAAAGAAAATAGTTTTGGGTAAGTAGTACTCAATCCTTTTGAGAAATAATAATTATGTTCTTATTTTTACGAATTAATCTACTTAATCTAAATTACAAATTTCAGATCAAGTCAAACAGGGCGAAATGATATTATATGTTGCCAAACCATTGACTTTATATAAAGCGACAATACGGACTACAAGGAAAAATGATCTTTTAACTAAAACAATCTACAATAATATAATAATAATATAAATAACTAAAATAATCTACAATAGCCTATTTTTTGCAAGGGGTTGAGCACGAATCTGAATATAATTCAGAAGAATGTTCAAAGGATGAGAATATCTTACCAAAAAGAAAACGCCCTCAGTGAATAGTGCTTAGTAATGACGAAGAAAACATTGTGTAATTCACTTTAATATGTACTACTTCTTAAGATAATTTCAATAAAGATATTTATCTTAATTATGAAATTATAATAGCATGTGTTTTAATTTCTGGAACCTAAGTCCTCTTTTCGCACTAGTTCTTTTTTGAAACGTAACTCCCCTGTTGTACGGGTGTTAACTTAACATTTTATCAAATTCCAAAATTCCCTACGATGCTAACAAGAGATTTTCTTGTATCGACACTACACTTTTCTGTTATCTGACGTTTGTATTTCCGCTAAAAGAACTCCAAAAAAATCAAATATCATCCAACATTGGAATATTTGTCGTTCAGCAGCCAGCAATTGACTCTCGAGAGCTTTAAACAGAGGCCTGTTACGAAACCTTTTCCATCCCCTTTCACAGATCGCTCGCCGTCTATTGAAAGTTCGGTACGAGCGATTCGCGTGTATCGGTCGATCAAATTAAATCTCGGGGAGATTCGAACGCAATGGCATCCCTGTCGGTGGACTTTAATCCGATAAATTCGATTGAAATTCGACGAGTATCGATACGGTTAATCCATCGCCGGGATTATTTTAACCTATCGCCCAGTAGCTCGTACACAAAGTGTCCGTCAATCGGGAAATATTTTACGACGTCCCTGTTCGATCGACCAGTCGCCAATGCGCTTTCACGCACCACTGAATATTTTATAATGCCTGATGACATTTAACGGAGATATTCGATAGCGTCGTATATTCGATCTCTATTAACGCACCAGCGAATTAGTGGAGAACGTACAGTCTGCTCGTTAAATGGCGCAGAGTGGGGATACTCCCTCCATGACACTGGTACAGTACTCTACTTGCGCGTGCATTTATGACATGGAGGGAATTTCAAATTTATGCTCGACGTATTTCTTGATTTAATGTGAAGTAATACTTAAAATCATTTATAAATGTAGCTTACAGTGTATAATGTCAAATTCTCCTGGTGTAGTACGTTCGTTGAAACTTGAATCCACTATTTGGGATTGTCAGACGTTATCTCTGTTGCTATTACTCACCTGATGTACAGTAAGCTCGATAAATGACCCGTAGATAGGATACCCTATTCCCAAGCTATTTATCGAATTCCCTTGGCAGTTTCCTAATTTGATTCTCTAGCGATAGAAGTTAAATTTGATGCCCAAGCGTTTGGATCTTCAATCGATCAACCTTACATTGATTAATATCGTTCATCAATTAGTTGTTCGTTGTAGACGATAAATTTCTAATTTATCATCTCAGATGGTAGTTCTTTTTGCAAAGTCAAACCATCAAGCTGTGTCTCGTTTATGAAAAATGAAAGAAACCATATCAGACTCTGTCGATGCAAAACGGTACATCAGGTATGCGGAGATTCGTAATATTCCTCACGTTTCCCTGGAAAAACGTTTTCCGATTCGACGCGCAACGAGGCCGTCTAATAGCAACGTTCCAAGTCGTTTCTGGCCATCGAGCATCCAGGTGGAAATCACCTGTCGGACGCATACATCATGGAAACACCAAGAGGAATACCAACGGCTGCGTTTTACGACTTCGATGAACACGAAGACGGTGAGCGAGAAAGGGGAAGAGAAAGAACAAGGGGGAGAGACATAAGGCGAAACGACAGACGTGTAGATATCGCAAGATATTATGCAGTCTTCCAAGGGGTAATTTGATTTGCAAATAAAAGGAAATGTCAGATCCGTCGTGCAAAGATGAAGAACAGCTACGAACATCCCCGTTCGTAGGTTCTCCATTTAAACGATAACTCTCTTTAACGTCGTCGACAAAATCGCAAGATTCCTAGATCCAATAATGATTGATATCCTTCCTCGAACACCTAGGACATTGACTGAAATCCTTTCAGCCTTAATTCATCATACAGGATCTATCCACCTTCAAAATCACCCTTCGAACCTTTTCTCACCCCGTAGTTCTTCCTCAGGATCATCTACGGTTCTATTCTCCCTCACCTTCATCCCCATTCAAGTACCTTCAACCTATCCTCAACCACGCGTTAACAGAACCTCCATCGAGATTCCCAAAACCATCAGCAACGTCGATCTCCCGTAGTTGCCCCATTTAACTCGCACAACTCTCCTCCAACCGTGAAAACCCCATGAGGCTACAGAACGTCAAGCCACGGCCAGCAAAAACTCGAATTACCCGTCGAACAATCAGCCCCTAATTAGAGAAACGTTCGTCTGCATCGGGCTAAAGGCTTCCCAGACGTCGGGAGTATTTTTCATCCCCCGTCTTTCCCCTCTTCGGCCGCAATTTCTCCGCAAGAGCGATCGCGCCGGGCGGCGCAGCAGCCCCGGACAAATTGTTCGCAACCCGAGGAGCACCAGAACGACAAATGCGGGCTGTTTGCGCGCGTTATAGAGGCACGCAAACAAAATAGGTGTCGCCCGACTAGAGCCAGGGTAAAAAGATAGAAGCACGGGGCAAAATGGAAGGGTGGAAGAGAGAGAGAGAGAGTTGGGGGTGAGAGAAAGAAAGAGAGAAGGAAGAGCCGTTGATGGTGCTGGTAAGTCGATCGGTGAAGTGGTGCGCGAGATCCATAAGTCATGAGGGTGAAACTCGTTCGGCCGCCCTCCGACAAGCCGAACAAGCTCGGAACGGGGAAGAAGCCGCGAGGAGAGAAGAGTGTTTGCTCCACCGACACCCTCTCACGACCCCGTGCGCCGGATACACCCCATGGATTATCTGCTCCTGCACCTTCAATTACCGCTGGAGCTCTCTGCCTCTTTCTATTTCTATCTCTTCATCTTCTTCCATCTTCCTTCACTT
Organism: Cerceris rybyensis; assembly: GCA_910591515.1. Lineage (NCBI taxonomy): Eukaryota > Metazoa > Arthropoda > Insecta > Hymenoptera > Crabronidae > Cerceris > Cerceris rybyensis. The sequence goes on along the minus strand of OU342800.1, from coordinate 2,214,548 downwards.
TCCAGCTATTTCTTCCTCTTGGTGTCACATTTTATTTCTATCTCTTGATCTTTCTGTATATTTCTACAATTTCTATGTGATTCTTTCTCTTGGTGGATGGTTTGCTAATTCTTTCCGTCTCTTTAACTCCATTCCTATTTATATACCTATCTCCATTTATTTCTATCTGTCCAGGCATCCGTTCATCCACCTATCTCTCCTTGATATCCATAGGATAGCCAGGACATGCACAGGACAATTACAACAGCATTAAATAAACAATTTGTAGTCTTAAAAACACACAATTGTATTTTATGTATCTTGTATCATATATGTTTATCTGTAATTCAAATGATGAATAAAGAATTTGTTGAATCGAACAAATTTGTTAAACTTCTTTAATCACTATTCTTGTTCCATTCCTAAAAGTCCAATTCTCTGCAAATTGTAAGTTCTCTAATATGAATTCTACCAGTTTTAGTCACACAGTCAGGCAAGTGATACTAGTCGACGGTAAGTCAGACAAAACTAAAATTCGACTGACAATGAGGACTAATTGGTTTACTCCTATCTATTTTCTTTTCTTGGTGCCTAATTTCATTTCTATTTCTCGATCTTCCTCGCTCTTTCTACACTTTCTATCAACTTCTTTCTCTCGGTGTTTCCTTTGTTTTGTCGTCTCCCACGTCTCCATCCACTTATATATTTATCTGCCTATCTATCTCTATCACCATTCGTATCTATCTACTCATCTCCCTTTATTTCTATCTGTCCATCCACCCATTCATCCACCTGTCTCTCGTCCCTCGATGCCTTTGCACTTTTCATGCTGCCCACGGCAGTTTCCGCCCCGTCCGATTCCCAGGTGGGAATTCGGTTGCGGTCGCTCCAACGTCCAACCCTTTTCTGCAAATTGACGGGGTGCGTTACGGTTATCGGATGTCGGGTGAGAAATTTGAGAGACGCGAGATCCAGCTATCGCTAGGAGCGTTTCGACGTTTACGTGCTCCTGGATATTGCGATCCCTGGATCGTGTTTGTGAGGCACGTTAATTATTCAGTTTCAGGAGGAACAGTCAGATTGTACAGATTAAATGAGATATTTGTACGAGAAGCGTGGACGTGAAGTTATATGATTAACAGAGATGATTTATCGAGTAACAGATACGGTTTACTATTATAGTTTGAGACGTTAAGAGTTTGCTTTGCGATATCCAGTTACACTGGTTCCTTGGATATGGAAGATGGCCTTTCATAGAACATCCAAGTCTAAAAATTTGATACGATGTAATGGGATTTTTTGCGAGTATTAACAACACTTCTTTGAAACACGTAGAGAGTGTTGGATGTATCGTGTGTCTCAACTTTCCTATTTCTTTGAAAATTTTCAACCTTCGGAATTTGATATCTGCTGTATTTTACATTTTTGCACTTTATATTTATCGTTGAAAGAGTGGAGATTGATTTGTAATTAAATGCAGCGTAATAATTGGAATCGTTTAAACTTCCCGCTTTTAGCTGAGAGGCATCTGGTAATGGGAAATCATAAGTTGGAAGCATCGCGCGTTAATTCGATTCAAGGGGATTGCTTTCGACAGGAAATGGCGCCTGCGTTCTGTTGGTTTAATTGAAAATTATGTAACGTCAGTCGAAGAAACGCGGGAATAATGTCGCGAGAGTTTCACCAAGGCTACCCTATTTTTCTTCTCATCCTCTTTCTACTTCTCCATTTTCTTCGTCGTCGAGCAGTCGACGCGCCAGCCAAGTGAATTATTATGCCTGCAATTATCCTTAACGACAAACTCTTTTGTCCTCTTCCAATGATTCCCTCTTTGGGGTGACTGAATCTTCCATTTTTTCCATTTCAACGTTCCTCCTTAAATCAAGCTCGACGCTGAAGCTATCTTACTTTTTCAACTGGCAACCGTCGCGCCATTTTCTTTCACTCTCCTCCATTTCCCATAGATACTGCCATTAGATAGAGTCAGGAGAAGAGTGCATGAGTTACACAAAAGTGGAGACGAATCAAACGATAGGCTCCACTTACCCTCTCCTGCCTCACTAGCACTTCGTCTACTAACTCACAGCATCTTTGGTTCTAACGATCTACTGGTTGAATCAGAGTCTTTGGTTTTAATGACCCACTGATTGAACCAGTACCTCTGGCACCATAGAACTTATAGCTGAATCATTGCCTTTTGCTCTAACTATCCACTGGATGAATCGGTATCTTTGGCTCTAACACTCTACTGGTTGAATCAGAGTCTTTGGTTTTAATGACCCACTGATTGAACCAGTACCTCTGGCACCAAAGAACTTATAGTTGAATACTTGCCTTTTGCTCTAACTATCCACTGGATGGATCGGTATCTTTGGCTCTAACACTCTACTGGTTAGACCAGTGTCTTTGGTTTTACTGACCCATTGATTGAACCAGTACCTCTGGCACCAAAGAACTTATAGCTGAATCATTGCCTTTTGCTCTAACTATCCACTGGATGAATCGGTATCTTTGGCTCTAACGATCTGCTGGTTAGACCCGTATCTTTGGTTTTATTCACTTGCTGATTGAACCAGTATCTCTGGTACCAAAGAACTTATAGCTGAAGCAGTATCTTTTGCTCTAACTATCCATTGAATAAATCGGTGTCTTTGGATCTAAAGACCTACTGGTCGAACCAGTGTCTTTGGTTGTACCGACCTGATTGATCCAGTATCGTCGATACCAAGCTACTTATACCTCAATCAGAATTTATCGCTCTAAGCAGCCATTGGATGACTCGGTATCTTTGGCTGTAACGATCTGCTGGTTAGACCAGTATCTTTGGTTTTATTTACTTGCTGATTGAACCAATATCTCTGGTACTAAAGAAATTATAGCTGAAGCAGTGTCTTTTGCTCTAACTATCCACTGGATGAATCGGTATCTTTGGCAGTAACATGCTACTGGTTAGACCAGCGTCTTTGGTTTTATTGACCCACTGATTGAACCAGTACCTCTGGCACCAAAGAACTTATAGCTGAATCATTGCCTTTTGCTCTAACTATCCACTGGATGAATCGGTATCTTTGGCAGTAACATGCTACTGGTTAGACCAGCGTCTTTGGTTTTATTGACCCACTGATTGAACCAGTACCTCTGGCACCAAAGAACTTATAGCTGAATCATTGCCTTTTGCTCTAACTATCCACTGAATGAATCGGTATCTTTGGCTCTAAAGACCTACTGATTGAGCAAATATCTTTGGTCCTATCACCCTACTGGTGTAACCAGTGTCTTTGGTTGCACCAACCTGACTGAACCAGTATCGTTGGTATCAAGCTACTTATATCTGAATTAGAGTGTATTTCTCTAACCAGCCATTGGATGAATCGGTATCTTTCACTGTAACGACCTACTAGTTGAGCAAGTATCTTTGGTTCTAACGCCCTACTGGTTCAACCAGTCACGCACACTGATCAGTTGACGTAACTTGGTGAAGCGTGAATGTAATTGAACATGGTCTTGAAATCGCGAACCAACAGTTAGCTATAGGTTTGAAGCCAGCATCCAAGCTGGATCGACCCTACCGTAGTCCTCTATAGAGGGCAAAGGGGAAGAAGCGGTCCGAGAGGAGGGTTATCGGGCAAACCAACCCCACTGGATTTTGGTTAGGCGTATGCCAGCGGTATTTATTGCACGCGCAAACACCGGCGAGTAGCTCGAATAGCCGAGAGGCCCGTGTTCCGATATCCCGTCGAATACCGAGCGAGAATACTCGACCCGCGGAAGCTCGATACAGGTTGAGATCGATATCGAGATCGCTCCCTCTCGGTGTCACCCCCTTTTCACCCACACATACTCTCTCTCTCTCTCTCTCTCTCTCTCTCTCTCTCTCTCTCTCTCTACTTGTGTGTACAGTTTGCGCGAGGTTGGATAACCGCTCGACGTTGGAACGTTCGGAACATCCCCCGGTGACGATGCTAAATCACCGAAAACAGGATGTTGCCAGGGATCACGCGCCTCTTGGAGAATTTTAGGGGTGCGTTTGAATGGATTTGTTTGCTCTCAGCTTGTTTACTTCTCTTTGAGTTGGTAGCAAATTAGAGAAGTAGGGAATTTGTCTTGACGTGAGAAGTTTTGATGACTTAACAAACCTAAGGTGGACGTAACCGAGACTCAATTCGGATCTAACCCTCTGTTTCTTTTCCATTCTTCTTTCAACGATGGTAAAAGTTATCCAAAGAATTCTTAACAGACTAATTCCCGTGTAACGTAGAGGTAATTCATTCCAAGTAGGTTAAACAATTATAAGTTGCTCCCCCTTCTTCAAATATTCTATCAGAGTGACATCATGAAATATTAAATTACTGAAATCAGTTTTCGGTGGAGGAGATAGAAAGGAAAGTCAACTTTACCACCTGCTCCCCTCATGATTATTGGCCGAACATCGACTTAAATCAAATCTTCTGCACGTAATCCGCAAATAACCGTCGCTAATCTTCCCGTCGTCGATCGACTTGGAATCATCGGGGTGTGTTTTCCTCAAAAGCAGCGCCATTCAAGCGACCCAGATTTCTCGCTTGGTTATTCACCGTGGCGAGTTAATAACGTCCTCCGCCCACCCTCCAAACTAGTTTAATTTCCGCCGATAAGCTGGATACTGCCTATCAGCTCGTATTGTCGCGTTCGATGGATAATATCGCTCTTCTATGCCGGAAATATACCGAAATATCGAAAAATCAATTCTCCACCTTCCGCTAGACCTCCTCGTTTTTCAAAGAATTTCAACTATTTTCCCCCAATACTCCTTCAAGTTCTCCAACTTTCGAAATTCTTCGCTCTTCACTCTTTGCCATTAAATTGACTTTCTCTTCTGTATTTCAAACTTCAAATTCATTCATTGGAAATACAGCGGATATAAAGTTTGAAGCCTTGGAATTCCAATCCTAGTTAAAATTTTCCATTTTCAATTTTACATAATACGAACATCTTCGATCTTAAAGCAGAGAATTCAAGGCAAAATGACTGTAAGAATCAAATTTAAAAAAAAAAGAATTCTTTCATTTTTCCGCCACTTTAGAAATTTCAATTAAACCTTCACTTCTACCAGCAAATTCTTCATTGTCAGAGTCCAAGAGATTGAAACATCGCAGCGTGCAACGCCGGCAGATACTTTCCTCTATTTCTTCCCTTTATTCCCTGCCAATAGAGAATACAAAGAAAGAGGCCATAGCCGGCAATAACCAGGCAAACTGGAAGGCATATTTCTTTCGAGAAGAATGGCGACAAGCACGGAAAGTAGGACTGATGGAAGCCGAACGAAGCAATTCCAGGGATGTATATTTACGTGAACTCCGAAGGAAAAGGATTAGAAACGGCAGTATCTCAGACGAGCGGTCGTGCAGGAACAGAGCGTTGCGTTTTATGGGGTCGCATCAGCGGATACGCTCCATGCACTTCCACCTACGTGACCTGCCTTCTGCATCCGATCGCTGATTTATATGCTCCTTTATTGGTCTCGCACTATTGCCAACTTCGAAATCGGTTGCAATTTTTTTCAAGTGATTTTTTATTGCGAGAAAGAAACTTTTAGTCTGATTGAAAAAGCTTCACTTTGATCGGAGGGGGTTGATATTGAGGGCGATACTTTATTGAAATAAATTAGGAGTGTTTTAAGTTCAGCCTAAGTCCGGAAGTGACAGAGAAAGGTTCGACTAGGACATACTGTTTCAGGTAGTTTTTGAACTAGTGAAAAATATAGAGATGCACGCGGTAACCCATCCAAGCAGCGTACTGGGCCTGAGTAGCTTAACGTAGAGATCTTCTGGGTCGACGTGCAACCACTGTGTCAATGATTTCTCCCTAATGACACTTCTTTCTCACGTCCTTTTCTCTTTAACCCTTCGCGGGCTAGCGACGCATATATGTGGCCTGAGAAGAAATTTAATTAGAATCTATTGTCGCATGTATGCGCGATTGAAGTTTAAAAACTGAAATACAGCCGTTAGAATATGATTACACAAATAGTAATTTATAATTTCTATATATTAATATTCAACCTTTTACTTGAACAGTGATTTTGAATCGCCAAATAAATGATTATCTCTCAATACTCAAAAAGTTTCCGTCCGCAAAGGGTTAAAGTTCTATTTTAGGAGAGCATCGCCTAGATCTCGTCATGAGAAAATGAAAGATTTGATAGAGACGAAGAGGAAATTGAATATTTGGATTATTTTTACTTCCTTCGAAGTGTCTGGGTTAGCTCAGTTCAGAGAAATGATTTTGCGAACTCATTCAGGAGTTTCTTCGTTTCAGCAACTGACCGTCTGTTTTTCAGACTCTGTTATTTCTCAGGACGAAAGGCAGAGCCCGTAACAGAATGCAATTACTCGAACGTCAGCGTCACTGTCGCTTCGTTTATCCAGCCTTATCTCTGGTCAACACCAACGGCCGTAGTAAACGTCTTATAAAACAGGTGGCCCGAGATACCGTTATCGCAAATGGTGACAGTCCAATATACGACGTGATCCTGGAACGTTCCCTCGTAATTCAAAATCTCTCCTACGATGGCCCTTTCCGCCCTTTTTCCGACGACCTCTGCGACGCGTGTTTGGATATCTAGGCGAGCAACGCAGGAAGAAAGATGTCTTTTATTGAAAACATTTCTCCCTCGTTTCCTCGAGGAAATTTCTTCTCCCTCGTTGATATGTTTATTGCCCTCGTCATTCCAGATTTCTCTATTTATACTTATCTCGTGTGAATCAGTCTTTTTTCAGAAAATAATTTGCTGTATAATTCTCACTACATCTTCTCCCTCTATTTTCTCTAGAGAAAATTATAGAAAGATAGCAGCAACAATTTAATTTCATATCCTTCAACAGAAATGTTCACTTTTCTCAATAATATTTGAGTTAGCTTCGATACAATTTAAAATATTATTTAATACCATTGACTGCTACGAGGGTTGCTGGTTACCACCCCTATTTAATTCCGTGAAATATCATGTAACTTTTATATTGCAATATTTATAAATTTTCTAACACACGTCCAACAAGTTCGTTCCAACCGACAGCGCGACCTGTCCACCACGTCCCCAAATAAATTTACTGCGAATTGGAAAACACGTCGACGTAAAATATCTCCATCCCCCTGTTTACCCTTGGCTTCTCTCCCGAGAGGGTGAGGATGGAGAAAAAAGCGTGGTTTTTCCATGGTGTTCTTTCTTCTCGTTTGGCTGGTTGACTGGCGACTCGGCGCATCAATCATCGGCCGTTTCTCAGCCACGAGTCGACTCTCCCTTCCTTTCCACCCCCGAACATCCCACGGACACCCCTTGGAGCGCCGTTCAGTCGAGAGTCAGGGAGGAAAATCACGGCTGGAGTAAAGTTGTTCTTAACAAAGGGACGCTGACGTGGCCGTTATCGAAGCCGCACGGCTGAGCAGTCCGCTCTCCCTTCCAACCCTTTACAACCCCTTTCCAACCCCTTTCCACTGGCATCGCGCATTCTCTCTCTCTATCTCCATCCTCGTTCGCTTGTTTGCTCTTCAGTGAAGTTACCTCGGCTCTCTTTCTAGTTTTTCGATCTCTATCGAAACCTTCTCCCCACTCCGAGGCTCTCTTCTTGCTTTAAAGACATCTTCTTCTTCTTTTTTTTCACGTGGATCGAGTTAGATGTTGCTTTTTATCTTGCTTTTACTTTTGACGAGCTGACTTGTGCTTCTTTGATGTCTTCCTTCATTATGGGTGATTTTGCTTTTGCTTGACCTTCTGCCTCGTCCTGCTCTACTGGTGGGGGTGCTTCTTCTTTTTCTTCTTCTGGTTATGCTTGATTAGCTGCTGATGCTGCTTTGCCTCTTTTTCACTTTCGATTCTATTTTCTTCTTCTTGTTATACTACTTCATCAGCTGCTACTGCTTCTTTGTTGTCTTCCTTCATTATGGGTGATTTTGATTTTGCTTGACCTTCTGCCTCGTCTTGCTCTACTGGTGGGGGTGCTTCTTCTTTTTCTTCTTCTGGTTATGCTTGATTAGCTGCTTTGCCTCTTTTTCACTTTCGATTCTATTTTCTTCTTCTTCTTATACTACTTCATCAGCTGCTACTGCTCCTTCAGCTCTTTTTTACTTTCAATTTTTTTCTCTTCTTCTTGTTATACTACTTCATCAGCTGCTATTGCTACTTTGGCTCTTTTTTACTTTCAATTTTTTTCTTCATCTTCTTATACTTCTCCATCAGTTTTCGTCCTTCTAATTTCTCATTCGATTTTCTTCGCCATCATTTTCTTTATAAATCTTCCTCCCTTCGTGAACTCAATTTCATCCCTCTAACAATTCCTTTGCGATTATATTAAAACCTTTCTTTTTATGATCTCTGCTGACGTACGAAAAATGTGCTCACGACTCGGTACAAAAATCTCGACGAACTAGCAACTCGCAGCACCTGAAGCACGTCGCCGGGTGTAATTCAGTGGTGCAACGAGCTGTGCATTCGTTGCATCGGAAAGCGAGACGGTGTGTTTAGCGGGCAAATTATGCCCGTGAATTTGTCAGCAACGTGAGAACAAGAGGCCCGCCTCTTCGTCGCTCTGATACACCTCGCCTGAAACTTAATTGCCCTCGGTGAAGGAAAAGAAGCGTGCGGTTTTGAAATGAAATTAAAGAGAAATTTTCTCTCTCTCACTCTTTCTCTCTCGTTGCTTCTCTGACGAGGTAAAAATTCATTTGCGTCGAGGCAGCCTTTAACTGGCCAGCCTTAATAAGGTCTCTCTGTCCTAGGGGTGTAATTACGCGTTCTCCCTAGCTGTCCCCTTTGAAGTTTCTTCGTCTTCGAGCATTGACACTAAAGAATGCACGACGAAATGCTGTATTTACCTGCAATTTTCGTCTTTTATAGCCTCCGTGGTTGCAAACCACCTAAAACAATAGATTCTAGGCGAAATTCCTATAGGAAATGGGAGAACATGATAGACTAACAAAGACTTGTTCTCACTATCCGATTTCGAGTAAGCTGTTACCTCTGGGAATTTTTTTTTTCAGTAATTCCTTAAAATATCAGAGCTTAGGTGGTTCTACAACCTTCTAATACCTAAAATAGCAGATTCTAATTAGAAATCACTGAAATCTATTTATGAAGGACACAGAGGCTCACTCTTACCATCACATTAACCCTTTGGCCTACGATTTTTTTTTTGACTGAGCGGATGACTCAAGTTTAATTTCTAAAATCCAATATTCTCTCTCATTTCTGATGTTTCATATGATTGAACGTAATATTAATAGTGTGCAAATAATGAGACCATTTCGCGACTGACAGATATTTTCAATTTAATATCTTTTTAAAGACTTCAAAATGTCTTATTCCATTTGTCGCCACGAGTGCCACACGTATTGTAGGCTAAGGGGTTAAATCTGCATTTGACGATCACGACACCTGTTATGGATTCACCTGAGTTATACCTGCTCGTAATTTCTGACGGCGCCTCTGAAGTGAGCGTCTATTAACAGGTTGAGTGTCATGGGGGTCACCGCTGACCGGCGCTATTGAATTGAATGAAATTTTATGTTACGTTTAAATTGCAATATGTATGAATTTTCTAATTGAATATTTAAATTTTGGCGTTAAGAAGATGAAGATCTGCTAAACACCGATCAATCAGTGTCCATAAAATTTCTGTTTTATGAATATGTGATTTTCATAAAAAAAAGTTTCACTTCAGTAGAAATGACGAAATAAGGGAAACATCGGTAGCATTCAACCTGTTAACACTAAACCTACCAATGCGGTCATAATGACCGGTTTGCAATTTTTTCAAAAAATTACCTAAATTGATAGGGGAACCGTGAAGTAAAAATTCTACTTCTACCATATAAAGCCTAAATTAGTTAATTAACTAATCCTTTCACTTCTTGATTAAATCTTTTTCTGAAGTACTTGTTCAATAAATTTAAATTTTAGTAAATATAACGTCGGTAGTTTTAGTGTTAAAACAGGCTCATCCTCCGAAAAAATCACAAATGGAACGAAAGAAAATCTACTTTATAATACTATTTCAAAGTATAGATGTAAGAAAGTAGTTTCCTAAATTCACCGACTTTTCATTATCATTTCCTAGGAACTTTTCTCAACGTACCGTCGTATTTTTAACGAAGAAAGCTTGCCGTGTCCCACGAAAACAGTGCATGCTCGAAAGAAAAGGGACGAGCAGGCTCGAGCAGATTCGAGGGACGGGCCCTCGAACGTTGGATGAGTTTTGAAGGAGCCAACGAAGACGAGGAAGAGGTGTCACAAGTATCACCGAGGCTCGACGCACCAGTGTTTTAATTAAAATTCGAGGTGACTTCAAGATGAAATAGAAAACTCTCCTATCTCTTCTTTTTCATCATCGAAGGAAATCTTTCATCGTGTGAATCGATGTGTGGTATTTTATCGTGAAATTCAAACGGTAGGACGGAAATGGGATTCGTTTCTACGCATCGTCAGAGGGTGAAACTTACCCTACTGTGTAGGGTGATAATCAGATTTCGAAGTAGAGCGTGGAAATTCTTGGGAGGACCCAACGAACGTGGCTTATCGTTTTCAGTCAGGACTATAATTGAATATTAAATCGAGGGAGCAGTTACTTTGCTCAAACGTAGAACGATAGTCCTCGTATTTATAGCCGACAGGTTAAAGCTGATCTGCGAGGGTGGGTTAGACTTTCGGGGATTTTTGTAATTGAAAGTAATGAGGACTTTCTAGCAAGAATAAAATTGCAAGAATACTAGATCAATACTAATCCTTGAAAACACAGTGTTGCAAGTTTCCAACATATTTATTTTTCCAAGTGTAAAATTATTAACTTCAAGAATAATACTTGAAGATTCATAGTATCTTTCTCTGGCAATTATGAGGGAGAGAAAAAAATTTAAGGGTTGAGGAATGATACGAAATATTAGTATATTCGCATGCAAAAAAGGAGGAGCTCCTGACAACGAGAGTTCTATGAGAATGTTATTTTAGAAACGATGGGAAAACGAAATTCAACGTGTTAACCAGATTACGTCCACAGATGGAAGATTATTTTGTACCGGAAATAACAAGGGATAGGAAGACTATATTCCACTCTGATATACAATCCTCTGTTCACTCTGAAATTCTATATTCATCAAGAGTTATTAGATTACTTCGTCTTAATATGCCCTGCAACAGTAATCTCCGTGACTATTCTCGAACTAGTAGAATCACTCTCAATTTGCATCAACAAGAAGAGCAATTAAAAAATCAAATTCCCTAAATCAGCTGGAAAATAAATTTTAATTAACACTAGAACGACCAAGCAAATCAAAGTGACTTGTTCACATTTTTTTCCAAAAATTCCTAGGTTTACAGGAGAGTCCTAGACCAGAAATTCTAAGTTGATCTTATAAAACACAGATTACTAAACCGATCATATTTTTCACCCCTTGATTCCTCTTCTTCCAATGTTCTTATTTAATATATTTAAATATAACAAATTTAACGTCCGTCGTTCTAATGTTAACTTCAACTTGTAGAGTGCCTATCCTCATTTAAAAAAAATTGAATTAAGAATTTATAGACGTTAGAGTTTTCCAAAATTGTAAATTTAGGGTGGAAAAGAAGGGAAGAAAGAAAGTTGATCGTAAATGGAGGCACGTTACGTTTTTGTGGAAAGGTTAAAAATCAATTCCTGGGAGCAGGTTTATCGACGTCTTTTTGCGCGTGCAGAATCGAGATCGCCCCTCGACGAAGTTCCTCGAGGAGAAAAGGGAAGCTCGTCGATGCTCTGGGAGAGCTTCCACGGCAAGTTTTTGCAGGCGAGCCTATCCTCTGCTGCATAATAAAGCGATTTCGGACTTTTTGCGAGCCGATCGCAGAGGAGCAAGAACGACTCTCCGACTAAACTTCCAATTTCTACCGTGAGATTCACCTTCTCCCGTTGGTTTACTTAGTTTTTTTATTTACTTAATTTTTTCGCCGCAATTTCTTTTCATTTCCTCCACTGTTTCAGTCGGTTTCCTCTTGTGATTTTTACCTCTGCTGTTTTAATACTTGCTCGTTCATTCTCCTTTTAATCAATTCAACTTTTCTTTTCTTCTTTTATTCTTCCATTCCTTAGTTTCTCTTCATCGTCGCACAACCGGCGGTTTAGCTCTCTTCAAAGAATATTTTCTCCTCTTTTTCATTTTCCACCACGGCCTACAGTTTTTCTCTCAATTTTTCTTGGTCCCTGAATTTTCACATTTTTCCAGCTCTCACCTTTCATTGCCACTCTCGTTGAGTCCTCGTCGATCCCTCTATTTTCTCTCGAACTCCTTCAATTTTTTCCCTCCTTCGTCCTCTTCGTCCTTGACTGGCGTTTCGACGCATTCTCACCCCCACGAACTACCCCTCACTTAATTTCTCCACGACCATGGATTCCCCGGAGCGTCGTTGGAGAAGGATCGAATCCTTTTCCTTGGTTTTCCACCCCTAGACTTTTTTCACCCCGTCCAATCAATCCGTTCCCTCTTGTTTCGTCGTTAACGTCAATGGAGGATAAGATCGAGTGGACTTCCTTTGCTCTTCTGGAAATAATTATAGGAATTGATCTCTCGACATTTCGCGCTCTTCGTTCAACACCTTTTGCACTCTCTATGGTCAAATCTTTGGGTGTATTTGGATAATTGATTTTTTTTCGATTTTATTTCATTGTTTCTAGGAGCTCTAATTTTCACTTGGATTTAAATGAGATTAGGATAACTCAGAATAAAATATAAGTACTTCTGATCATTTTGGGACTTATACTTCTGAGGCGATGATATATTGAATGTAGCTAATAATTTTGGGCCCAACTGGGACGAAGCTGTACATTTCACGAAGGAAAAATATCCTAGAAATAATCCAAATAGAAAGAAATATTCTAGGAAAACAATGGAGTATCAGAATTTCCTTGAAGGTAGCTGCAATGCTGACGAAACTTTCATTTGACTCAAAACTTGAACGTGAAACGAAAGCAAAATCTATTTCAAAAAAAATAATCCTATCAAATAAGAGTTCCATCCATTATCTACACATCTACCATAGCTCTCAAAATTTCTCCATATCAATTAAAAAAAAACAGCAACTCAAACGATACTGTGAATCCTATAGCGTCCTAGTTTTTTGAGTTTTCATTAAATCCGGCTAAATTAATGCACTCATTCGCATGAAATAGACTCAGAGATGGATCAGAGAACCGATTGTCCATCGATGGTTAACCTCGGTGTATTAGACACCGGTCGGTTTAATGCACCTCGCTTTTCCGCGACCGATAAAAAGCCACGGTGGAAGGGCATGGCCCTTCTCTCCCGATATCGTCCCTTTTTCTCGCCTCGCGGCTAATCGTTTCCACTTTGCGCCCCCGTGGAAATAGATTACCGGCTGAATTTCATTATGTTCGCACCGGGATGGAAAGTAGGTAGATTTATTGCTCGTTGGAAAAAAAGTTGAGAGAAATTGGAGCATGAGAAGTATCGCGAAGGAATTGCAATCACAATTTCTCCGTATTATGGGGGTTGAAAGAATGACTCGTTCGAAATGTAATAGGTTTTAAATTGGAGGGGAAAATTTTGGAAATTATCCATCATTTTTCTTCCTAGACGAACAATTTTTAATGTTCTCCACGTAGGAAGTTTATTGAATTGAACTAGTTTTGTAAAAGGATTTTTTAAAATATTTTTCTCTTGTCTATTGTCAGTTTTGAAAAGGGTAGGTTTATAGTTAACTATATCTATAGTGTTATGAGCAATTTTAATTACTTTTTCGATAATCCCATTGATTGTTATCCCTTATCATTTACGTGTGCTCCAACTACCCCATTACAATGTTCCCGTCAACTCCAAAGTGTCGGTTATCGTCAAATCCACGAAAAAAAACAATCGAATATCCGTTTCAAGCGGATGTAACCATTCGAAAAAATCCAGCGGATCAAAAGAGGAAGCATTTCACCGAATTATCGCGAATTAACCAGGAAACAAGAGGATCGAAACGATAAGAAATACCTGTTTCCATTTCCCAATTGATAAAACCTTGCAAACAAGTTCAAAAATATTCCAAGCCTGAAAACGATAACCAACGATTTGCTTTTACATTTTTTACCATTTATTTCCCCGAGGACTTATTCTTTTATACCATCTAACAGTGCATTTTCAAAATCTTTAATTTCCTTTTTGGAGCGCCTGCCACAATTTTCTCAAGTGGAAAGAGAAACAGAAAGAAATCACTTCGTGGGACGTAAAGAGCACAAACGTAGATAGAAGTACGATATATTATCGACAATCTTTCATCCGTTATATCCTAGAGGTGTCTTTCCATCCTAAACTGGTAGATTTTCAGGTAGAAATTGAGCGCGTGTCATCGATCAGCCCGTGGGCATCGTCCGCTCTGTCGCGGCTGCCGTATCGTTGAGATCCCAATTTCCGTTGATTTGTCTCGCGAACGGAGCCGTTTCTCGCGTTCACAAAAGCATCCCGGGATGGCATTGTTGCCAGCCAGAAGCCTTATAATGATTCGGGATTACTGTCAGACGAGGAGTGAAATAGTTGTCTAACGATTTCATCCCCAGCAGATTTCTCGTTCGCGGGACGTCGCCTGTTTTTGGTCTCTCAGTCACTCTGTTCTTGCTGTTTTATTCAATCTGTCTCTCGGACTTTGGACCTGCTGGTTTGCTATGGTTTTTGCTGAGGTAAATCTCAGCCATATGTTCTTAGGCAATTTATTACTGGTGTTGCAGATATTGAAATTTGTTTGAGGTATAGTGAGAATTTGAAGTACGTAGATAACGAAGCACTGAGATTTGGCTGAGAGAAGTACGCTGAGAATGCTGAGGGTGAGTTTTACTAGGAGATTGCCCTCTGAGAGAACTTATGTGTTAAGAAATTATTGTTAAAAATGGTTTCTTTGTCGAGTTCTTATTCTCAGCGTTTTCAGTGAACTGTTCTTGGTGATATTTTAGTGTCTCAGCGTTTACCTATATCGAATTTTTTGGACTTTAACTTTTTAATATGTCAATGTGCCAATTTCTCAGAGTCTAAGTGTGCCAGCACATTTATCTCTCAGAGTCTCAGTGATTCAGCACATTTAATTCTCAGAGTTTCAGGATCATACTCCGCAAGTTTAGAATTATCTCGGTACCATCTTGCCTGAAACTTCCCAGAGCACCGATACCTCAGAGTCTCAGCATATTAATTTCTCAGCGTCATCAACCCTTAACTTTCTCCCTCTCCATAAACGTTTTCACGGTGTCCAACGTCACTGGCGAACTTTCCGTCTTATTAATTATCGCCTGCTCCGTCCCCCAACAAGATTTCGAGAGAACGGACGATATCTGAGCGTAATTAGCGTCGCTTCAATTAACGCGACCGGTTGCCTAGCTTGTCCGAAATGCAGGGCGTCTCTCTTAATCATCGGGGAATAATTTCCTCCTCCTCTCCATGTCCGAAACGATCTCTAATCCCAAACCAACAACGCGGACGACCCATCTAAAGCCCCATCATCCCTGAGCATATCCTCAAACATTGAATACACCTTTGCTACCATGTGCAATTTTTAAATCCCCTGTAATTTTCAATTCCACTGAAATTCCAAAGAACACGATATTTCGAATGAAATTTCAACGATTCAGGAGAAAGTCGGTTACATGATCTTAAACGATATAAAATCGTCTAGTCGAGAACAATTAAAGCAAAACCACTGCTCGGATAGTATCTGACCGCATTGAAGTGGCGCTAGACATTTTGTGAGATCAAATGGTGCAGTGAAATGGTGAACTGGGTTTATGGAATGGTTGGAACGATTCTGTAAAGCTGATGGATTTAATCATAGAATTTCCGAGTCTGATAACGGCGACAGTAGTGTCAAGAAATGGGTCGAGAAATGAAAAATTCAAGTATCTACTCACAGAGCGTGAGTATGAGGGGAGAAAGATACGGAGAATAGAGAACGAATGATCGTCATCATCATCATTGATTTTCTCCTTGATATATGATATATCCAATCACCGAAGTACCTCATTAAAACCTCCCGTACGTTCACCATCGTCGCTATCACAATGGCTCGAGGCGTGCGGATGTGGAGTTGGAGTATAAAGTTTGAATTGATCCGAGTTTCATCAGCACTGCAGCTACCTTCCTCATCGTTAAACTAGATGGTACCAAGCTGCCCTTTCCGATGCGAACGAGATATCAGTTATCATAGGAATTGGATAGTTTCGAGGCCTCTGTTTCAACGTATCTTCGATCCCTCGTTCCCGATCGGTCATTATGTACAAAATCCTATTATACATCTATGCAGATATATTTTCAATAAAAAGTTATCCTCCTAACTCTCCCTAACATTCATCGACTACCATTAACAATACCTTTCCACAAACAACGTTCATCCGTTCCCATATAATATGCGTAGACAAAGGAGCATCCCTTCAACTCGGTCGACTCAATTTTCGCGTGTTATCGTATCAGCTAATGGCGTACTTTGCCCTTTACCATGACCATTACCGGTCATCACCCGTTCGACCAAGTTTCTCATCTCGGACGAGTCGAAAAGCTCGCTCCTTCCGTGGCATTGTGAGCCGCTTTTAAAGCTAGGACAATCTATAGTTGCTGAGTAAGCGGATGGTCTCTCATGGTGTCCGTGCTTCAAGCTACGTGAACCCCTTTGCCATGGCTCTTATAGGGGCAGCCATTTTCTCTCAGCAATGAGGAGCGACGATCTCGTCGTTAAGGATGCACTTGGTGGATGAATTTGATGTACATTGGCGGCAAATTTTATGATAAAACCACTAGGAATAAAGGGGTTAAAATACTATTTTTGGAAAAGACTTGGTAAATTGAATTGTAGGGAAATAAAAAAATGAGAAATGGAGGAGTACTTGTGTCAAGTGTTCTTACGTATTACAAGCCGAATTTTCACCGGGAAGAATATCGGTTGGTGAAAATTGCTCGCAGGTAGAGTGAATCGTATTGGTTGGTAAATTCGATCGAGACTTTATCATCTACCGAGCACCTGTTATATTATCTCTCAATCGTTCGACCTAAAAAGAGAAGAAAAAAAGCGAAATCCAGGTCAAGCTTGCACGAGCACGGCTCGTTAACTCCTTCAGACTCGGTTGGCATAATTATACCAACGATTTTTTCCCCTTTACTCCTCTCCAAGACCCGAATCGAGGCTCTCGGAATATCTGTATTTATTTGCAGTGATTTATATTCATACCAGTGGCATTTGTTTCGTGTCACTCTGCCATTAACCTCGGACGTTGAACGTTGAAGGAAAAATGAGAAGAGAGGTCGCGCGTTGGGTTAAATAGGGGTGATATTTATTGTTCATACTTTCTCGGAGACGTTAACTTTTCACATTTAAATTACCGTGAATATTGTTGTTGTTCTTAATGAATTAAAGTTTAACCCTTTACTGCCTTATGTCAAGCTACACTCGAAATGGATTTTTACTTCGTTTTATTTTCTAACGATTTAATATCGACTTTTGAATGTCAAAGTTATTTTTAATTTAAGGTAAAAAATATTGGGATATTAATTTCATTTAGCTCATTACAAAATTGGAAAATTTTTTCGGACTGCAGAGGGTTGGGAATAGTTGAAACATGAGATAAAAAATATTGATAGCTAATTGTTTGAATTATGAGTGCTGATGGAACTTTGTAAATTCGTTGAATATATTTTTGAAACTTGGAAAATTATTCGGAGGGAGTTTCTGGAAGTCAGTGAAAAATTTGAAATGTAAAAGAAGCAAACATTGTCAACCTTAACCCACAATTTTGAAAACAGCTATTTGGACAGACTTCCAGATTTTTTTTTTGTCATTTGAAATAGTTTCTCCTAAATTTAACTGCAGTTTTTCCATGGCCTATTCAAACTTTACAAAAGAAAAATCTCAACCATCAACTTCCGACCTTCCTCTTTTCATTCGGCTCTCTAAACTCTCTCGTATCGTTTCACTAAAGTCACCGTAACCAACAGAAACTCACGCTTCAATATACATTTCTCCCTGAATTCTACCTCTGTTAAGCTCAACAATAACCTCCGATAACAATGCCTAACGATTAAACAATCTCGTTAAATCGAGCCTTCGAACGTAACTAACGCAACAATCGACTTTAGAGTGAAACAGAACGGAGGGAATAGGCAAACACAATCCGTCTAATTTCACCATGAATCTTTAACAAATTACTAATATTAATCACATGTTGTCCCACAACTAACAGTACAATCAGCCAGGAACTAATACTATGCTAAAAAATACGTTACGAATATAGAATACAAATTTTCCACTTGTCAATCAGTGAAAATAATTATTTCCAAATATATTAATTAAACTAACAAAAAATAACTCAATTAACCCCTTGCCTTACGATTTCTTTATAACTCTGAATTAACTGCTGAAATAGAAAATTATCGCTAATTCCAAATAGTTAACAGAAACGAATAGTTTCAATTTAATAATTCTTGAAAGACTTCAAAATGTCCTATTCTCATCGTTTTAAAAACGAGAAGCTTCGGTTAGATCTCAGTTCGATCTGGAAATTTTTCGAAAAATATCTAAATCGTCGATGATTGATAGCCAACTTAACATTAACTAAAAATAATGACTTTCGAGTGAAATTATTACCAAGTTTCCATGGCTAAGAGTCGAGAAATGAAGGATCCACTTTTGGATTCTTCTTCAGCAATGTATTAATAAAGCGAAACCAGTTTTAAACGTAGTCCGGTCGAAGAATGCCGGGGCTATTCTACTGGTTCTCTTTTGGGTGACCACGAAAAGCGTTGCAAATTTCCCATTTCCTCGCCGAGGGCACGTAATACGCGGCGACACGTAATACGTGCAGACGCGAAATGCAGTTGCGCAATCTGCATAAATTTTGAAATTCCACCGGCGCGCCAACGTCGAGAGATATTCGTACCCTCGCTGTGCATTACGAGGGAGAAATTTATTCGAAAGGCGCGATTAAGCGAGGAAAATCGCTTCGTTTCCGTACGGCCATTTTCCTCGTTCCTGTTTTCTTCTTTTTCCACGCGACAAAGAACGACGTTGGACGTCATTTTGGGTCAAGACACTTTTTACATTCAATTATCTTTGTCAATCTTTGTCAATTTAATTATCAATTTTAACGTGAGGCATCTTTTTTTGGAGTCGTCAGTTATTTGTCATTAAGAAACTTCTTTCGCGTTAATTTCAAGATTTTTCTCTTCTCTTTGATAGTCTTTAACGATGTTTTTCTTCTTTGTGTCGTTAGGATTTTCCAAGATGTTCTTCTCGAGTCGTTGCTTGTTTCTTGCGAATGTTACTCGTGATCGTTGATGTTCTTCGGGTTGTTTTCTTTTGCTTCTTAACTTTTTAAGTGAGTACAGATGCTTTGTTACTGGCTTTTACTTCGTCCTCTTCGTTAACCCCTTTATCTTGTTCTTCCCTGTTTTACCAACTTATTTAGAGAATAATTAGCATGCTCTCCGACATCTTACTTCTATTCGACATTTCCTTAGTCGCCGTAGTTATCGTCAACGTCAGAATTATATTCTTCTTCGTCGCGTTCTCTTCATTGCCCTCGTTATCTTAGTTTTCTCTTTTATACAAAGTTATTTGAAGTATAATCAGCCTGTTCCTTATCATCTTCTACCTATTTTGCATTTCCTTACTCCTCGTAGTTATCATTAACGGTAGCATCATCTGTTTCTTTCCTTTTCTTCATCGTTTTCTTCATTATTCGTTAGAGTTAAAAAATTGAAATACAACCGTTGAAATATGATTACTGAAATAGTAACTTATAATTTGTGTACATTAATGGTCTAACTTTCTGATAAAAAGATGGTTTTAAATTATTAATATTAAATATTTAATAATTCAAAACCACCTTCTTATCAGAAAGTTAGACCATTAATGTAGGGGAGGGTGGGGCAAAGTGGGCCCCTTCAGCAAAAAATAGTCATATCTTTATTTTTTTTATTCGTTATAGGGGGGGGGGGGGGCAAAGTGGGCCCCTTCAGCAAAAAATAGTCATATTTTTATTTTTTTGGGTTCCAAAATTTTAAGGGGCCCACTTTGCCCCCAAATTTTTTTGGGCTCCAACATTTTAAGGGACCCACTTTGCCCCACCCTCCCCTATATTGAAAAATAATATTAACACTAAAACTACCAACGTTATATCTACTAAAATTTAGATTTATTTGACAAGTACTCTGGAAGAAGATAAATTAAGAAGTGAAAGGATTAGTTAATTAACTAATTTAGGCTTTATATGATAGAAGTAGAATTTTTACTTCACGGCTCCCCTGTTAATTTAGATAGTTTTTTTTTTATAATTGAGAACCGGTCATTATGACCGGCCTGGTAGGTTTAGTGTTAAAAAATATTGAAAAATGTCACCGTCGGCAAATGGTTAAGAATAATTAGTATCTTTTCGTCCTCTTGAGTATCATTTTTTTCGATTGCAACAATGCCATGAGCTTTTACCAGTTTGTATCTTTCATTTCTCTCTAATCGAAGCAACTGGACAGTGTTTCTTCAAAGCTTCGATCCTTTTTTGCAGTAAAAGTGTCACCCATGATACCGTAGCCACTGTAAACGATTGCGTGCGCGCAATCTGCACGGTTGATCGATTTGGGTCGCAGGAACGACTGGAAACGTAATTCCAGAATGCACCCAACTGCATCCACTTCTTGTCAGCTTGCCGACCCGCTTTCACGCCGGTGAAATAATCGCAGAACCAACGACAAAGAGACTTCCGTCATTCTCCAAGACTAGAACTGCACGACCTTTGACGTTGATTGGAAATTGCGATACTGGGAGATCTTTTTTTTATCTCGATTTCTATCTTTCCTTCTCTAGGATGATTCAGGATTTGAGGGTTAATTCGATTCTCCTGCTTGCTCATGGTGTTGGAGAACATTCGTGGTACAAATTTGGAAAATTATATTACGTTAAGATGAATGGACAGTTTAAAAATTCATTGTTAATGCTGTGATTGAGTTCACTTTGGTTCAATTCCGACACATTTAGGAAATTTGTGTTAATTATTTTGTTTACTGGGAGCTCAGTGACTTGAGATTTATTAGAAACTTTAGATTTGTATTAGATCTCGGTTGAGGGTGAATTAATTCGGGAAAATTTTATAAATTATTATTTAAAATATTGTATATACACAAGGGCAGTATAGTTTGAAGTATCACACCCTCAGTGATCGATAATCGATCCGGTACCAACGTAAAATACTGGTCCGCAGTGAAAAGTATGAGAAGAAGTGAAATTTTACAAATGTGTCAACGTTTAGCAGACTTTCTAAAAGACAGTTTCCATTGCGGTTTAAATTTTCCGGAACGGTAACTGTTGGAAGCAAAGAGGGCCTCTGTATTGGGGGCTAATTTATTTATCGAACTCTCGATTTACTCTCGGAGAGTCTCTTGTTCTTTGGACGTACAAATAAAAGGTCACCGTGCGGAACGAGGGTAGGTAGACCGAAGGCGGGTAAAATTGGGTCGAGAATTGACCGAGCTGGAACCAAAGAAATGTCGGTGACGGAAGAAAAACGTCACTCGAAAACGATCGAGAGGGGTGAGCAGAGCTGAGAGAGAGTAACAGAGTAGGGTTGAAGACAGATAGAGGGGGAGAAATGGTACAGAGTCAGCGAGGGGATGAAAAGAAACAGAATAGTTCAACAAGGACAGAGAAATACTGCAAGAGAGAAATGTTAAAGTATAATAGAAGAGAAAGGGGTAGAAGTTTGAAAGGCAATGTGAGAAAGACACCTTCCCAGGAAAAGAGGTAAAAAAAAAGGAAAGAAGATGATAAATACACGGAATAGGAAATTCTGAGGGAACTGTAAATAGGGTGCAAGTAAATACAAAAAGGGTGAACAATAAAAAGCATTCTGGAGGATCAATAAAGAGCATGAAGAAGAAGAGAGATAGACAAAGAGAAAGTGAAAAATTGTAAGAATATGAGAAAAAGCGAGAAGGAGAAATTCCGTCGATGCTCGTCGAGGCTCGCGGAGAATTCGGCTCCGTAGTTGCGGCTCTGTCGAGGGATGACGCAATAGGGGTGTAGTGTGGAGCGCACAATGGCCCGTATGTAGGTCGTGGTGTCAGTGCCACCCCTTGCTCGCCCGCCAGGGGCCTGCAACCCCAATCCAGGTTCTCCAGGCGTGCCTGGAAAATCCCTGCGATATCCGCCGGACCGTTCTCCTCTCTTCCCCACTCCTCGCCATCCTCCGCAACCCTTCGCCGCCCTCAGCCACCCTCTACCGCGTCTCCTAACCCTCTTTCGATCTCTTGCCACTTTTTCTCGCGTCTCTGTATCCGCGCTGCTTTGCCGAGTAATCTTTTTAATTTTTCCATCGCATCACCGGCTTCTGCAGCGGCCACTGCAGTCTATAAAATTGTAGCTAAGGGTTGCGAGAGGGTGTTAAAAATAAAGGACGATGGATACGGTGCTTTGAATAGGTCATTCTTTGCTCTGAGATTTTTTTTTTTTAGATATCCATCGAATTTGTTGATTATTACTTGAATTTATTTTGATGAAAGAATGGAGTTCTCTTGTAATTAGACTTTAGTATGTGAGGGGGTGGTAATTAAATCAAGGGATTGCGAAATAGAATAATCACCCCTTGTTTCGCTTGAAACCTCTGCTTCTTCGATACTTTTAATATTAGAGAGAGTTGTTTTCGCGCCTTTGCGAAACAGACGCAGTAATCGGTAGGAAGGAGAAGGGGGTGGAATAGAGTAGCGGGTTACAAAAAGGGGTAAGATCCGTGCAGGCATTTAAGCCGCGTCCGAGAAGAGAGTCGAGAATAGGCGTGTTCGAGGCGAGGATGCTGGATTGTCCGAGGAGAAAGAAGAGAAAGAAAGAAGAACAGAAGGGTTGAAAAGAGAAAACGGTGGAATTAAGGGTTGGAAAGGTTTCTGGCTCTTTCAATCTCTAGGTGGAAGTTGCGCTATCGTCCTCTCCTATATTTACTACTTTCGTTGCGCTCGAGCAAACAGGAAACGATGCCGGAGGGTCTCCTAAGGGGGTGGACGGGGGGTGAGAAGTCAGAGGGTGGCTCGAAACGAATGCTCGAATTCGCGGGAACGATTTAAAGAGACCGAAACGAGCCGAGGGAAACTCCTTTCTCGGGCGAATCGCTTCGTCCCTTAACTTTTCCCATTCTTTCGGACCCCTTTTGCAATTCCGTCTCTTCTTTTTCTCCCTCTGCCCGTTTTGTGCTCACCCTCTCGAGCCACGGCGTGTTTTAGCGGTGGAAAGCTCGAGAACTCATGTTCCATCGACTTTCCCAGCCCAGAAGCCGCTGTTTTCTCGGTCGTTCTTCTTGTACTTTCAGCGGGGGTGGTTTGAGGGTGGAAACGCGTGTCCGGGTCTCTCGTGCTTCTCCTCTTACTTTTTTCGAGGGATTTATTTTCTTTTTATCGTTCGTTTTGAGTGGACCTTCTTCGTTTGTCCTGCTTCTTTTGGGTACTTTGGGTGTCTGAGAGTAGTTCTATCTTATGGTCAGTCTCAGCTGGAAGTTTTACTGCTGTGGTTTTTCTGATGTCCAACAGTACTCCTGGTATATCCCTTAATCTTGCACTAGATGTACATTCTTCTCCAGATTCTCTCAATGGCTCTCAGATCTTCCATTAATCTCTCAGCGAGAAATTCTCAGAATTTCTCAACGCGTATGTATTAACATATCACGCAGAATATCTTAGAGATACTTTACCAAAATTATTCATCTTCTCCCAGTTTTTCACACGTATCATTCTTTTCTCAGCCACAATTACCCTCTCAGCACACATTCTTTCTCTCAACATCTTCCAGTCTCTCCCCTTTGTCTTCTCACCAAGCATGTAATAATCCATCATCTTCCTCAATTTCTTTCTCTCAGAAAATCTCCCAGTCTTTCACACTTATTCTCTCTCAGTCAGAATTATACTCTCAGCACACAATCTTTCTCTCACTATTTTCTAGTCTCTTCTCTTTATCTTCTCACTACGAATACAATAGTCAATCATCTATGTCAATTTCTTCCTCGATATCTCTCAGAAAATCTTCCAATCTTTCACACTAACCATTTCTCTCTCAGTCAGAATTATTCTCTCAGCACACAATCTTCCTCTCACTATCTTCTAGTCTCTCCTCGTTATCTTCTCACCAAGAATACAATAATCTATCATCTGTGTCAATTTCTTCCTCGATATCTCTCAGAAAATCCTCCAATTTTTCACACCTACCATTTCTCTCTCAGTCACAATTACTCTCTCAGCACACATTCTTCCTCTCGATATCTTCCAATCTTTTTCCTTTGACTTCTCATAAAGCATACAATCCATCATCTCTCTCAATTTCTTCCTCGATATCTCTCAGCCTTTCTCGTCCGACCTCTCTCAGAATATCTCCCAGTCTCTCCCACCCATTCTTCCTCTTCTTCTGAATGTTTTTCACTCGTAACTAGTTCCTGGCGTAAGCTGTCCTCTCGGTACACACTCTCCAGGATTGCTCGGAGTTTCGTTATTTATGGATCCTCCAACGAAACACGCCGGCAGACGGCGACGGTACTTCGTTCTCGTTACTTCTACAATCCTATAGATCTACCTCTTTCCCTTTGATCGTTGTTCTTCGTCCTCCAGATCGTTTCAAGGGTGTACGCTTCAACACTTACGCTTTTTATTATCATCCTGCACCTTTCGCCGACGATACACGCAACAACTTCCATTTAAAATCACAATTTCTCAGCAACCACTTCAGCATTATTGCTAAATCTTCCAAAAGAATGAAACCAACTTCAATATTTTTCTAAATATTGGAAAAACATTGATTAAGCATACCAGTCGATTATTTTTAAATAATCAACCCCTTTCCTTATTTCCATTCATCCCTAAACAATTCCCTACGAAACTAACAGCTCTAGAATTACAGCAAAAATTCAATTTCCCATTTTCTCCGCAATCCTGTCTCTCCCAATTAAGACTTCTCCCCAAAGAGCCCTCCGAAATTACGAATGCATCTCGTCGCGCCTCGAGTGCAACCGCGAAATGTCAGAAATCGCGAGAGCCGCAAGGGGGATGAAAGATTCACGCCGGATACACAGAATCCCGTTCCTCCAGGTACCGTAGACTCATATATCTCATTGTTGGATTAAAATTGCATGCTAAACTCACGTTGCAATGGCCCGAGGCTGTTTTGCGGATAAAGTGTGCGCCGATAGTTCGAAGCATTATCACGAATTCGATTTAATAATCGCCCCAGGCGAAGACGCAATTATTCCGCGGTCCTTTAAGCCCTCCACGAGGGTCGATGTACAGCCCAATGGTCCTCTAATCTCCCTTGCAACCCGTAAAATCTCCTCGGATGACAATTAGAGCACCGTCTCGCGATCCTCGCTCTGCTATCACGTAGATTCTCGGGTTAAGTGCGAATTTCAGCGAGAAACGGGACTGTTCGGAATCGTGATTATAATTGAGCTTTCGAGATATTCGGGAAATTGAGGCGCAATATTGCTTTCCGTGCCGCTGCTACTCTGGTAATAACTAAATCGGAATTTTACGATTGCTGTTGCGGAGCAATAATAAGTCCCTGAGGCTCACAGATGTAGCTTAATCCGTCGTAGGGTTTTTAATAGTTTACAGATGTGCATTTTAACGAAAAATAGCTGCCGCGCCTTGCAAACTGTTTATTACCTCAAAATCAATGAGCTTTATGGGCCTATTGTCGTCAAGACTTCTTCAGGAAAAGTTTTGTCCTGTAGGAAGTATTGACCGGGGACTTCTTCCCCCACTCGAGCCGGGGTTTTTCCTATGCCACCGAAGGCTAAGGGAGACTCTTAACCTATGGGCAAAGGACGATTCCTTTGCCCACCAATCGCAAAATTAATATTTGCAAAACCAAGAGTCTCCCAATCAGCAACGTCCCTGTTCTGCAATAGTGACCGCCCCCGCCAAATCGTGACGGAAGCGCGTTCTTACGCGCTTCCAAAAAATCAGTCTTCTACAAACACGGAACCGAATAACATCTAGCGCTCCTAATAGAAGCTCCGTTCGCGAGGTTAAGACCCGGACGTAATCTCCATAGTTGTACTTGTAAAAAGTGTAAATAAACCACTAAACTAGGCAACTTTGGACCATCTCAACATCATTTAAACGCAAGACCTTCATACGTGGTTCAAATCGGGTGAGCCTGTTTTAATATACGCTCACTCCAGAGGTGTCGCCGAAAAATCGTCGGAGCAGGTATCAACCCACGAGGCGTACATCCGTAACAATTGCAAATGTTTCATTTGGATTTTTTTTTGGGTACATAATTGCTGGCGAAATTGGAATGGTTTTTGTACTGTTTTTGGATCGAATTCGAATAAATCTGGGAAGTGTGGGAATATTTTTCAACGTTGCCAGAACGTTTTGAATGTTTGTAAATGTGTTACAACATAATAGAAATTTTTTCAATATTTTTCAACGTTCTCTAAATTGAGTTGAATCTATATAGGAATTTTTCAAATTTTTCCTGCTCTCTCTGACCTTAATTTACATATACTAAAATATCTACGATTGAGAAAAAACTTATTAGGTCCTCCTAGGTCCTCCAATTTTTTTCTCACACCAAATTAATATTGCCCATCCCCAATTTGCCTCTCTATGCACCACAATCCTTCACTAAACCTGGAACCGCCCCTGCAATCAAAATAACTAGTTCCTAATTTTTTCTAAAAATTCTCCTAACTTATAAAACATAGATTACTATATAGTAACACTAGAGTTACGGATATTGATTTACCTATTTTTCTGAAGGGAGCCAATTCGAATCATACAAGAAAATTGAAATTTTTTTCAAAGAAAATAGTTCCAAATCAATTGAAATGAAAGATTTATTATTAAAAAATTAACCAACCAATATATTATATATGTAGTAATCAAATTTCGAATGAGTCAAATTGACTCCGTAAATCTAGTGTTAATTATCATTTTCACCTTTCAATTCCCCCTCTTTTTCTTTCTGAAAGGAGAACTAGATTAAACCTGTTATTCAACATATTAAATCCAACAAATCTGAGCCAGCAAATTCTACCGTTAAACCCATCTTCGTTATCGAACAGCAAGTAGAAGCAGATTTCCGCAAAATCGTAAAACCCATATCTCCCCATTGTCATTACACGAGAGCGATAAAGCCCCGTGCAAGCTCAGAGGGTCCTAGCTCGTTGTCCCGGATCGCACGGGAGCTTCGTGCCTATCGTGCTTTCGCGAAAAGCTCACCTGTGTCCCACTTTCCTCCTCGTCGATACACTTTTGCACACACGTAGCCATGCGACACAGAAGGACGGCCGAGTGAACGAGGAAAATGTTTACCCGCCCGGCACACGGGCCTCGAGAAAATTGCTTGACAAACACTAACCAACTATCTTCGTGTGTTAATCGAGAATAATTGATTTTCTGCCCGCACCCTGAGCGATTATTATAGCGACGTGGATGCATAACTTGCCGAGGAAGGATGAGTTTGAATTGGGGGTTGAAAATGAGCGGGGGTGGAGGGTGATTATTTTGTCTCGTGTGTCGTAACGTAACGCCCAAAAGGGTTGACGAGCTTGAGTGATGGCCAGGGATGCTTTTACGCTTGTTTTATTGAGGAGTGCAGATGCGTGTTTTTTTTTTAAATTGTTATGGTGAATTTGTCAAGGTCCTACTGTTTGAGGTTGCTGAATTACCGAGGGTGGAATGCATTAACCCCTTGCCGGACGATTTATTTTGTGACTGCCACTGTAATAATTCAGAATTAAATTGGTAAAATAAAAATGTATTGGTGATTCTTTATTGTCGTGTTAGTTCATGAAATATTAATATTATGGAAATAGTTCTCGTCGTGTTTGTATCTCAGTGATATTTTCAATTTAATGGATTTTGCAAAATTTGGAAATTTCATCTTCAATTTATCCCATCGCGAGTGGCACTCACAGGTTATTGTATGGCAAGGGGTTAAGTAATAAATTGGGACAATTAAAAATAAATTAGAATTTGAAATTAAACTTACTGATCGCGTGTTAAACTAGTACCATAGTAGAGAAGGCATCAAAAGATGGAATTTTTTTTTTTATGAGACGTAGAATATTTATCCTGTGGCCAACCTATAAACATGAAAATTTTTTTGAAAAATAAAGAATGATTTTAGTGTTAATAATCATAGCAGTATCAATGCAAATTTGATTTAGACAGTGGCTAATAGAACTCAAGAAAAAATCGAGCCGAAGGGAAAGTACGAAAGGGAGAGAGCACAGAAACAAGAGGGATAGAACGAGTAAGGGGAAAAGGTTTCGACGAAACGAGAACAAGATGGAACAAAAGGCACGAAACCGCGCGGAAATAATGCCACCTCGATGGCTGCCATTTATCGAATACTCGTTGCGCCGTTAAACGTCACAGGAACGATCGACGATGATGCGGTCGCGTTTTTCCTCCTCCCTTTTTCCCCCTCGTTCGATTGTGCGAATAAAAAGCGATAATAAAATCGTTGCTCATTTTTCCGTCCCGCCAAGTTCACCTCGAGACCAATCGATCGGCTGTTTGTGTTTTCCCCTCTTCTCTCTTGCGCCTCCACCCCTATTCTACTGTTCAGAATGAAAAAAAAAGACGGATCCTAAAAAAATCCAGATATCCTGTTATTTTCCTGGCCAAGTGCTTTTCAAATTCTACGAGTGAACGACTCACGTCGATCACCGTTTTGCATTCACTACAATGGTAGAGTACGAGGGACATAAAAATCTCGCGGTCACCCGGCTGGAAGGTAAACGTGGGCCCGGTTGCTTAACGTGCTATCGATAATAGCTATGGTAATTTTACTTCAGACGTATTGTTATATCCAGTTAAGTGTGTTTGACAAGTATATCCGTCGTTATTATTGAAAAGTGCACGGTGCACAGGGTTTATTTTTTTTTGGTGGTCGGCTAAGTGTTAAAATTAATTCTTAGATACTTCTTTTATTAGGTAACTCTTATTATTTGTTAACACTTGATACTGATATCTCTTCGAAAATTGCAAAGTTTCTTCACTGAGTCTTTGGAACAGTTAACCACAATAAAAAATAACAATTTATTAATTTCCGTAGCGACCAATTAATAAGTTAAAAGCCCAAAAGTGTTGGGCCCGAAAAGTCGATTAATTGACTATCGGTCGGTAAAGTGTTAAGTATTCGTTTCCTCACAGTCTTTTAGGTATATGATTAGGCTTTATTAAATCAAGAATTTGAGATTATGGATAATTGCAACGATTGGCAATTACTGCTAAATATTCTGGTTGAAGGAAATCAGAATTTAGCGTATAGTAACACTGCTCGTATCAAATTCCTCCGTGGAGGAATTGCAATTCTAAGCTTGCAGGGACGAGAGAGAGATGGAAGGAGCGATCGAGAGTATCAAAGGGTTCCTTTGAAAATTCATCGTGCGTTAGACGCGCGTAATTCCACGATAAATCAGCCGTAGTTGCATTCCATGGTGCATCTGCGCTCGTCACGCACGACTGCAGCTCCTTTACCTTTTTCCCATGCGAATGTGTCGCGCCAGCTGCGCTTCGTCGTTTAATCTCCGCGAATTTCCTCCCCCGAAAAATGAACGATCCCGTTATCGTACGGCCGTTCCTTTCAAAGAACGATCGTTATCGTTTTATCGTTCGGCACCGAGTCGTTCATGGAATTTGCATAAAAAAGTGCATCGACCCGGGGAATACCGCGTGACTGAGTACGAAAAAGTTGCGTTTTTCTGCTCAAATTTGCACAGACTTCTCTTTTTTTTCACATCTGCAGGGCAAAACGTGAAAAAGGTATTTCTGAAAAATTGTACTTTTTCCATTTTTCCCTGCCGAGCGAACGCAGCAAGTTTTAGAAGTTTAATTTCTTTCCACTCTGCTGCATTCAAACGCAAAGTATGTGTCATGACTGAAAAATAGGCCCGGAATTACAATGTTGCCTAGGGCCCGCTTTAGCCTTAGTCCGCCACTGGCTGCATTGCGCGGGAATTTTGAAAATTGAGATTCTTTTTTATCTCATTGTGCAGGAAATTATATTTTTATTTACTTATTGAAATTAAAGAATTCGTGTCAATTAAAACACAAAAGATTCAAGGAGATCCATCGAATCTACCGTAATCTTCGAAATGAATGCAGACGAAATGAAAAGAGTGGAAAAACAGTGATAGAAAAAACTCGGCGAGAAGATGAGAATTCTCGAGAAGGAAATCAAACGAAACCGATTAAATCTCTCGCTGAGGAATTCCTCGCGGAATGGATTTTTTCCGCACCCCCGTTAGTCGAGGGGGTTGAAGGAGAGTCGTAGGAAAAGGGGGTGGAATTTTCGATCGAACTTCTTCCGTTCGACGGAAAATAAATAAACGAACAAATGGAGTCTAGAGAATCGCAGGGACTCAAAGGGCTTCCAGACATTCCATGGATACGGAGCAGACAAGGGGTTGGATTTTCAACCCCCTCCTCCTCTCACGGTGGTCTGAACAACGCTTGACCACGCTCCTAGATAACGAAAAGATTCGAGACGTTATTTCGAGGTCCTCCAAGTATCCCTTTGTAGGAATCTAAATTTTCTTGGCCCTTTGCTAACTCTCTTTGCCGGTTAAAAAACCATTAATAGGGAAAGAAACCCTTAGAAATTGCTACCTTGCACGAAATGAAATTAATTAACAGCAGAACTACCGACATTAAACCTATTATATCTCGATACATTAAATAAATGCTTTAGAAAACGAGGGATCGAAAGGTGGAAAAGATAATTAATTAACTAATTCATATTTTATAAAATTGAGGATTACAATCTCTAATCTATGGCTCTCCTACAAACTTGAAATGATTTTAGAAAAATCGTAATTACTTTTATGAGTCATTATTTTACCTTAGACATTTTCATTAATTAATACTAGCTCGACAATAGGTTCAGAAGTGTGACAATTTTTGTAAGGAAATTAAGAGGCACTCTATGAATATAAACAATTAATTTTATCACATTAAAGTCCACAATTTGAGAGAAAGAGAAGGCTGGAATACTCAGCCGCTCCAATTTCGCGAGCACCGCGGGGTGTAATTATTCTAAAAACGTAAACCACTCGTGGGAGTGCAAAATTTCCTTGGTCACGAAATTCCCGAAGAGTCGCACGAAAGTTCCACGAAGCGCTAATCCAGTTGGTCGCCGCGGTGCAATAACGATGAAAGCACAACGACGGGGTGAGAGAGTAGCTCGGGGGGTGACTCGGGGGTGCGGCGATCCCTCATCGTAATAAGCTGGCGTGCATCACGAAAATACGAGAAGGGCTTTTGGCTCTCTTGTTCGCATTAAGCCATTAATGCAATCGCGTGATTTGTGCTACCATATTCGCATAATTCGTGAAACCTAAATCTCAAAATGTACATACAATGTTCCTGACAATTCTTTATGGCCTCCTAATTATATTGGAAAAAAGGGGTTGATATATTCCTTCAAAGTTGAAAGCTTACACGATCGAATTTTAACCCATTAAGGACCAATCATTGAAATGAAGAAAGAAATTTAGAACTAGTTTTTGGGTTACATATTGTTGCGTTAACGCAACTTTGGGCTTACGTGGTATCTCATTGTGCATAAATTAAGCCTTTGGTATCTTCTTTTACTATGACATAAGTTAAAATATAAATTAAATTAATCCGATTTCCCGAAAAAAAATTAGAAGTGAAATGTTGCGTTAACCCTTTCGGGCCCTGTGCACATTGTAATGTACATAATACTTTTCGTGCTCTATTTTATTACGTACAGGTTTAAACTTAGTTTCAACACCTAATGAATTTTATTTTTTTATACAAATATTTCTCAGGATCTCCTTAATGTTACAAATTTTGCATAAGGACCATATATCCATTAAAATATACAGTTACAAATTATAAATAAATAAATATTTAAAAAAAAAAAAAATTCGGTTCTGAAGGGGTTAACGCAACTTTGGGCCTAATCTTTTTAGATGTGTCTAATAAATACTTATCTATTTATTATTTTTTATTTTTAGTTCTAACTTTTTCAAAATTTTATTTATCCAAAGAACAAGTGTCATTGAAATAATCATCAGCTATATTTTTACACGTGAACACGTCCGGCAAAGTGCTAAGAATTCTAGAAAATTGCACCCTTGAGAAACACCCCTGAAAAGACTCTCCTATTAAATGGAACCTCTCTCCCTTGAAGAAGGACAATTAAAATTTTCCAATTCGTCGCACACTGTTCAATTATTATTGCCACTTTGTTTCGCCTTTGAATTCCTAAGGGTTCTTTCGAGGCCGCCGTAACCGAGGAAGAGAAACATCGCAAAGGGACCTCGAAAGGAACGTCTGAGCGAGAACCTCTTCGTGCTTTGCTAAAGGGAAAAAGAAAAATGAAAGAAAGTGAGATAGAAACGGGAGAGAAAGAGAGAAGATCGAAAATAGAGAGAAAGACAGAGACAGAAAAGTAGAGTCCAATAAAAAAAAACGTCGGAATCACAAAGATCGTTGGAAACGTTTCGATTGGCGAGCATTCGTTAACGATGAGATTGGAGTTTTCCGCGTTTCTCTGACGGCAAAGGGCAAAGTATCGGAGAGGAGAGAGAGAGAGAGAGACAGAAAAAGAGAGAGTTATCTGACTTTCGTTTTGCACCTCAACAGTCGGATGAGTTTACAAGCGTTCACCTTTGATTTCTCGCTTTTCGAGCGTCCCGACGATGCAGGGTCAGGCAACGCTTCGATTTTCCCCCAAACGAGTAAAGTATTGGAATTTTGTAGAGTTGGGAAATAGTTTATAATCAGAAAGTGTTGATGGATTTTGCATAAACGAGAGTAGAAGTTTTGTATAGGTGATTTGAAAGGCGACGTATGTCAGAGCCAGAATGAATGTTTAGTTCGTGGCGAAAGTGAGTGAAGTGCAATTGAAAATGCATGGTGGGAGAAGAACTCAAAAAATGAACAAAAACACGATACAAAAAATGTCAATTCGCGGAAAAGAAAATTTACTCACCGGATCATCGAAAAAGGCTCACCGTCTATTTGCAAAATGTCGGTCCGCGTGGTATGAGGTCGTAACTTTCAAAGATTCAGTTTTACGGCAGACAGAAATAGTTTTACAGCATCGTAGATTGATATCACGGTCATAAATAACGTAGTAATCTACTTCTGCCGCGTATATCCGTATAAATTCAACCATCGTGCCATATTTCTTCGTTTCATTTTTTTTTCCCGCCAAAATTAATTCGAGATGCTCAAAGTCACGAGGTAAAAATACGAAAGGCAAAGGAAGAAATGTGAAATGTAATGTAATTGAGAAAGGATGATTTATACAGTTCACATAACAATTGTGGAAAATAACAAAGAATGAAACGCATGGACGTTGAATAGTTTAAACTTCTCCATGCGTTGAAAATAATTTGTTAATTAAATTGCGAGGAATACGGAGTCGAGTGCAATTCCCCGTTAACATTTCACTCGCATCGATTTTCTCGTACTTCCACGTTTATTAAATTCCACGGCAGCGTCGATGATTTAACGCAATTTAACGACACGCTTGCCAATAACAAAAACGCTGAAATATCGTCCACGCCAGGACGAGGGCTGAGCCAATGGACAAACGCGTTGCAGTTTTCCATGGACGATGAGATAATATATTTCATTGGGAAATTTTAATCCACGTTGCAAATTTCCATGGTGGATGGCCGGGCGAGATTACGAAGGAGAGAGTGAGAAATGATCAAATTGATGGACTGTGGTACAAATTAAGAGGAGATCGTTGGGAATTCGGATAATTGCGAAAAATTTCGAAGCAGAGATATAAAATGTCCAATGAAACGAATATTCCATGGTTATTGGAAGCGGAATTCCATAGATTTCGGTCGTTTGGAAACCAAAAAAAAATATATATAAAAATTGCGGGTATGTATGCATTTCAGATAGTAATAAGGGAACATTCCAAAGTGTAAATCATCGATTTTTATTCAATTTTAGTATGATTTGGACCGTTTATTTTGAAAGTGGTGTAAGTCCATTTTTTTTTTAAAAATGCAGTGTAAACTTTTTATTTATACGAAGTTAATATTTAATATCTTAAAAAATGCTATTGTTTTGTTCAATCTAAAATTCCTATCATTATTCATAAGTAAATAATACCAATATCGTATGCAGAGTTTAACAATATATAAATATATTTAACGTTTAAAATAAAAAACACTATTTCTGTTTTATTTCTTGTTATTATCTATAAACCAAATTGGATTAATATGATATATATTTAAAGTGATATTTGACTTTTCAAAATTGAAATTAAATGATTCTTACAATTGATTAATTATGAAAGTGGTGTAAGTCCATTTGCAACCCGTAAATATACATTATTTTAGTTAAATTCGCCTAAAAGAAATTTGTATAGTCAAATTACATATTGATAAATTGATAGAAACATTATCAGACTTGTCATAAATAACCAATATTTTTTAATTGACAGATATGCTAACATATAATTTTGCAGAAACAACAGATAATGGACTTGCACCACTTTCAAAATAAACAGTCCATATAGTACTCGTGAAAATATTTGACCACATATTTCTTTATTTCATACTAAAATTCCAGAAAAATCGGCGATTTACACTTGTCAAAGAAACAATGAAAAAAGGGAGAGACGTAAAAAAAAGTATTTGAAGTATTCGAAGACGAATAGGCAAAAGTTTGAATTAGAACGAGGTAATCGTTTGAATACAAATTAGGTAGGAATTCTAAGTGGAAATTTGTCAGTTGCGAAAAGCAGGAAATGGAAGGCAAGAGAAATGAAAAGTCCAACGAAGTATCGTTAATCGTTGAAGGAAAACATTTGCCACAGAACAATCCGCAGTGTGGAACCATGGTGTCCCAAGTTTGGTGGGGGGCTACAGATACAAACTCCCGTGGCTTCGGGAAAACCGCGAAACTCGAACGGACCGAGAAACTAAAGTGCAACAATGTACGAGGTTTTGCTATTGTGTTTGTTCCTTGGTTAAAGAATCCCAAGTCTAAATTTCATTTACCAATTAAATTTCTATGACTCAGAAAAATAATATATCAATTAATTTAAAGCCATATCAACAAATTGCTCCATCAATTAATGGAGAAATTTCGTGGCTATTCTCACCACTTAATAACCGAATTGCATCATGAAATTGGCCTTGGCGAGGCAATCCGTCTTAATCCCTGATTTCTGCGAGTAGTCAGCCAAATTGGAAATTCGAATTCCCACCGAGGACTAACGAGCGGGACAAAGATGGCAAGGAGGACGAGGGACGAAGACGGGAGGAACACGAAGGCCCGAACCGAGGGGGTTGAAGCAGACGAGAGCGCAAAACCCCCGTTCGTACTACCACCGGATCAATAGCACCACCACGAAATCGTGACCGTGCACGGGATTCACCAACCATGCTGGGAGTTGTGTGTCTTTCGGCTAGGTGCACTTTGACAACGACATTTACCTTAACCGTCCTCCATTCTATGTTTTGCTTTTTCTCTCTCCATCCGCTTTATCCTGCCACCCTTCTTTCTCGTTTCTCCGTCTGTTTCTCCGTGTGACTACCCCTTTTATTTCTATCTGGCTGAGCTTCTCTGTTCGTCTGATTGTCTGTCTTTATCTACTTGGATACCCGAGTACTATCCTTTTTTCCTTCATGCTCCGTCTCCTTTTATTCTATTGGACGTCTGATCATTATCCTTTTCTACTTCTCCTTCTTTCTACCTCGTTAACTCTCTTGGCTTCTTCCTCCTCGTCTAACCCTCTTTCTACCTTGTTAATTCTCTCTCCATATTTTCATATTTTGTCTCTTTTACGTCATCCGTCTGCTGGCATGTGTCTGTCTATCTTTGTAGTTTCTCCATCTACCCTTTTTCCTCTTGTTATGTCCTGTTCTCTTCTTCCACCCTTCGTCGTTTCAGGACGCTTCCACCCCTTCTGTAGACCCGTTTGTGTCACTGAATTCCACAGCTCCCGGTGTGTTCCATCCCTCGGCAGCTTCCAGCAGGAATTAAATTACACGCGATCCGCCTCCGCTCTTTGTGAGAGGGTTACGCTCGGTTACTTTTCGACATAGATGCACCCGTAGTCGAACCCCTTGCGAGCATGCAGCCAACAGCTTTCGTCGTATTTTCCTCCGATTTACTGCGCGCTCAAGTGCCAAAATTTCACGAGGACAGATTCCTCCTCTTGTTTCCCTCGCGCGCACTTTTCATCGTCCTTGACGTGACTTTGCTATGCTCGACTGATGTTGGATCGCTGGCCTCTTTCAGCAGAGAATGCCTGAGATATCGTGGACACCATAATTTGGATTAGTTATGGAAAGAGGTATTTTTAAGATAGTTTGGATGGTGACTTGGGTTGGTCTTATCCAGACCTAAGTCAATGTAACTTATATTACAGAGTTGATCGTCGATGTTCAGACAACAAGTTGTTCGTATTCATAGCGGATTTCTTCTTCACCCTAACTGAGGCCTAACCAAGACCTATCCCACGCATATAAGTCTCATCCATCTTCTTCAGTTACCTTCTCGTGTTCTGTTGTCCCGGTACTTCTAAATACCCTCCTCTCTTCCGTGATTCCCATCTTCTCACACAATTATCTCTCCTTAATTACCTGTCTGTTTCTCCCCACTTCTCTTGCCATCTCGTTATCTCACTTTTTCTCCACTTCTCTGCTTTTTCCATTCATCCTCTTCTCTTCTGCCAACGCGGCATTCCACGCGAGTCAAATCCGCCCAAATTGAACCCAAACGCGAACTCAACATTTTTTTGATCGGAAGGTTTTACTGAGAACACTCCCATTATATCAAGGACTCAGAATATTCTACTAATAATAACAACATGTCTTTGTGTGTATTCTTTTCTTCCGTATTTCTCCATCTGTCAATAAATTTCATCGGTGCACAGATTCGCTTCTTTGGTAATGCCGTCGCGAAGGGATGAGAAACATCGGCGAATCTTCCTTTTTTCCTGTTACAGGGATGATTTTTCTTTCGGGTCGCAGCACTTTAATTGTCCGCCTCGCCGATTCCTGGCGTGCCTACGACTCGTTGGGGGAGAGGATTCTTTTGATCCGTGGGTTTACAGAGTTTTCTTTGCCAACGATTGTTTATCGTGGAGGATACTAAAGCGGATTGTTCCGACCAGTGGTAGAATACAACGCGCTGTTTGTTTCTGATGCCTGTAGGATTGTGTATTAACCCCCACCCTATACAGATGGTCGTTCTCTGTCTTTGTTTTCTAAGTCTTCTTACCGTAGTATTCACAAGAGATAGAGAGAAGTTTAGCAGGAGAAGCTTGTGCAACATGCGTGAATTAAATTGCAGTTGTAACCTCCTCAGAGAGTATTACAAAGTTGGAAAACGTACTTTGAATTTTTCACAATAATGAAATCATAATTAACAACAAATCTCTCGAGGGTTTCCGCAACTGCAAGGAAGAAATAAACGACAGCACACACAAAACTAACTTTCAGAATGTCATCCCTTTCAGTTGCAAATTGGCCACAGAAACTGTCTTCATCTCTCAAAGAGACAATATCTATTCTTCATCGGTTCTATATATACAAATCACATCTCTCCGGGGTACCAGCGAGAAAAAAGCCTTCTAATCAGCGCTCCTAGCGGAGAATACTGGTACTACCGAGATGAACGTCAGCCTGGCGATCCCTCCACAGATCTGACTCTTCCTCACTTACAAATTATGATCACCATTAGATCCAAATTAACGATTATTGAAGAATGATCTATTAAATGAACTTTTACCATCATAATACAAAAATAAATATCTCTTAAGCACGTATACAGGAGGGATATTAAACGCTGACTCCCCAAGAAGGATGATCCTCTTACATCACTGAGACGTCATCGCGCAAGCCGCGAGAACCCGGCGGCAATTTGCACTGTGCCGTTTGCTGCCGGTCTATCATCGCGTGTCGGTGAAGACTGAGAGATAGAGTGGTAGAAAGAGAGAGAGAGAGCTTCTAGAATATTCATGCGAAACGCATTATGGCACGTCGTTGGTAATAATGTGACGCGGCTGCTGCACGTGTGCGCTTGACAGCCAGCGTGAATATATCGCTATGGGTTCTAAAGCGATTCTCTCGAAAACAAATTTTCCACTGAGATGCAACCAGCGGAAAATTGTTGATAAACAGTCGCCACTGAAGTCGGTCATCGTTGAATCCGAGAAACGGATCGAGAAGAATGCGGTGAAAGCTACTTTACTGGTAAATCACCTTGTTTCTTAACATGATGACCTTTTGGGGTCAGCGTGCTTGCAGTAGCCGCTAGCGGTTCAAGTGCGATAGCTTCTTAGACCTCAACCTTCATAGATCAGAATAGAATTTCTCCAATACCTTTGCTTTTTTAATGAGACTTCAGAGTTGAATAATTTAAATATATTTATTCTTAAACTTCATCTCTTTTAATTCCGGTTAGGTCAAGTAAATTTACGTTTTTCTTGAATTTTTATTATACTGCGTTATTTTTTAATTTTATGCACATTGCGTTATTTTTCTTTGGTATCATTGGTTATAGTTTATAATTATTTTATTTCTTATAAAATATTTTAATTATTAATCTCCACTATATGTAAATCAAGAGCTACTTCTTCAACCACAGAAGAACTTTCCAATTTTCCCTAACTAAAAACAAATCTTAAACTTGCATTCCACCCTAATAACTTTGCTCCCATAATCGCTAAATTAATTTCCTAACGTCGCACCCCCCGGAGGAACCTTCGTTCAACTTTCACCACTCATTCTCTACCCTCTTCCAAAAAAAATCCCCATGAGAAAGAAAGGCCAACGTCGATGGTCCTTTTGCCATGTAAAATCGTCGTCGACGAAGAAGTTAGACGGGTAGCTTTGGCACGTGCCGGAGGGAGAATCAAACCAGGGATCTCTGGATGGTCGATAATAATTATTTTAATTAACGGTCCAAGTTTCGGGGCGGAAAAAAGGGGAGATATATAGACGCCCGTTACTTTCGCGGTCTCGTAATATTTATTGGAGAAAGTTCAGAGCTCGAGGGTGGGAGACAGGGGGTGGAAAAGTGGGGGGAGAATATTGAAACGAGTTTTGCGAGCATAAATCTGTCCGGTCGCATAGTTACTCTACTTTGGAGGAATTAAAGGACGGAGATTTTCCGAGGGTATGGCTTTTATTAATTTCATTTTTACCGGGGGTTGTGTAATTAAAAATTCATGTCAGTCTCTTCAACTTGCGCCCTATCAGAAATTCCCTGCATAGGTCCAACCCCAAACTATCCATCCACTATTCTCCCTTGTGTGCAAAATTTTTATCAGACATTAACCACAAGAATTTGGTTCATCAACCCCCTAAATATTCTGTTAACTAGCCATAAAATACACAAAATTGTCCGAGTCCACACAAATTTAGTACTATTCTTTTTTGTCCTTTTTTCATAATGAAATGGGGTGGTCCTTCAAGCACAGTTAATCGAGGCACTACGGTACAATATTTTTTGGGGCGCAATTTTCAACCCTTTGCACTCGGAGCCAACTCTGACGTTATGTATTAGCAACTTGGCGACACTTTGCTATCTGCTATCTTGTTCCATTTAAATAGGAAAGTTTAGGTAAACGTACATTTCTAAAATATTGCAGTGTAATAATTTTATCCTCTGTAATCACTACCAAATTCGACAATTTTTTGGGGCGCAATTTTCAACCCTTTGCACTTGGAGCCAACTCTGACGTTATGTATTAGCAACTTGGCGACACTTTGCTATCTGCTACCTTGTTCCATTTAAATAGGAAAGTTTAGGTAAACGTACATTTCTAAAATATTGCAGTGTAATAATTTCATCCTCTGTAATCACTACCAAATTCGAAGGTCGCCTTAGAGGGGGCAACCGAAGGATATAGTACACGTACGATGTCCCCTCAGGTGGGACGGTGCAAAAGGTTAAAGTTAAAGGTTAAAGTAACACTTTCTCTCCAACTCTCCTTCCCCTTTTCTTCTCAATAGCCTTCTAACACCCCCGTGCGCCTATATAAAAAATTCTCCACGCAAAGCCAACTCCAACTAACCACCCCCTACGACACTTCCATCCTTCATTTTTTTTAATTCAAATTTTCATTAAAAATTCAGCTCCATCTTGTAATCACAGATATCTCCTCCTCAATGATTCTTCCTACTTTCTTTAATGACTATTCCTCTTTGCCCGATTAATTACACTCGAGTCAGTCGGGGAGACAAGTGTCTCATTTCCAGCGCTCGAACCATCCGCGAACTTTAACCCTTCACACGTTCCAGTCTCGCTGTTGCTGGTCCACGGCAACGGGAGGTGAATTCATGGGATCCACGGGGTATTCAGGGGGTTACAGGGAATCCCCACTTGGTCCTCGCAACAACGAAGGGGGTGCAATGCAGCTGGATTAAGTCGGCGCGACGTCTGCTAACGCGATTGTAATTTAAGCGGGGCTTATTATACGTCGCCATCGTGTAATTACTACCCGACCGATGCGACGGCCCGTCTGTCTCTCTAATTAATGGATTCATCGTTTCAAAAGGGAATAAAGAATCTCCTGAGTGCGTTGTGGCGCGAAAATTGCGTTAATGTGATCATTGTCGAGACTGAGACACCTCGTGGTGGTCGATCGTTCACTCGAGACTGATATTCCTGGGGAGATGTAGTTTGTATAATTTTAATTTGTCACGGTGAGGGATGATTTTATGTCGTGAAAGTCAGTGACGATGGATGGGGAGAGAAAAAGGGGATGTTTGGGGTGAGTCGACTGTCGCTCGATGTCTTGGGAATTTTTTGTTGAGAAACTTAGAGGAGGGGGTGCAATATAGAATTTAATTTATTTTCATTTGTAATTACTAGACTGCGGATGTTTATGCAAATTTCGAGTTTCACAAATGCAGGTGAGACAGGAAATCCTATCTAGGGATTTATTGCACTTAATAAATATTGCAACAAATACCATACTTTGGATATTTTAGATCTATTTTTATATTATGTTCTTTTTGTATATTTTAGCCGTATTTAATTTGTCATAAATGCATAAAAATCCGCAGTCTAGTAATTACTCAATGATCTATCTCACTGTAGATCCAAATTTGGGTTGAATTTGGTTGTTTAACTCTTTCAGGTTGGATTAAGTTTGTCTCACCACTTTGATGCACGGGGCATTTTCTATCCCACCTCCAAAGTTTATATTATCTTATAATTTTTAAAAAAATATCTATTGGTTATTTTATTTTTGAATTCCCGGGTCTGATAGAGTTAACACTAGAACTACCGGCGTCAAATCCAGCATATTTTCATAAATTAAATAAGTACTTTGAAAAAGGGAGAATCAAGAGCGGAAAAATTTGATCGATTGGGTGATTTATGTTTATTGATATATACGTAGAATATTTATTCTACAACTCTTATATAAACTTGGAGAATTTTTTGAAAAAATTGCATACCAGTCATTTTGACTGGTTTGGTAGTTCTAGTGTTAAAGTACCATATCTTCAGTGATTAATAACAGAGTTAAAATAAATCAAAATAATAGTTCCTAGACAAAAGAATAATATCACTTACAGCTACAAAAGTACAACGCTTCTAGAAACACCTCAAAATTAAATATAAGTCTCGCACGAATCTCAAGAAATTTCGACAAACTAGCATCACGACTGTAGAAAATATTTCAAGCTATTCTCAACAGAAGACAAATAGCTGTTTCACGAAAGCACGGTGAATTAACAAGAACAAGGGAGGATAGATGAAGAAAAACTAATCCAATCAGCATCCACCATCCTCAACCCCCTGATCCTCCACCATCTTACTTAACGTCTCTCAAGGAAATGTAATCTTCGCCAAGAAGCAACGAAACACCATAGGCAAATGAAAATCTAAAGGAATGAACGATAACTTGAGAAAAACTCCGTCTCATTTTCATCAGCTCCGCGTTGCATCGACAACTTACCTCTCGTAGCCACGTTCCTCCTCTTGGAGAGATCAAAATCAAGCAGGCCCAGTTGAGTGGCTCTTATCGAGCGCACTGTGACGATGAATAAGAATGAAGCCGCTTTGGAATATCGAGCAGCTGAGAGGATCGCTTCCGATAATCTTTCGTCGACCCATTCGCACAGGATTCCTCGAGCTTCGGTCTGCACACAATCGGCTATACAATTGCATAAATCACGTCAACGTATCCATTCCGCGGGACTATTAGGACTATTAGCCCCTTGGTATCAGTCTGAGTAGACAGACACCCCTGATTCCAAAACCGACGTGAAATTACCATCGCTATTCATCGGAGAACCCTAATCTTTCGATCATTTTGGTAATTCGGAAGATGGAATATTGATGGTGACTATATGTGGAGGTTGAGGTGATGCATTTTGGGATTAATTTGAAATTGAGAAATTTCAGTTGGTGGCAATTATCTAATCAGAAGAGTCAACTTAGATCCATTAGGTCCATTAGATTAGGTGTGTTTTTTTTACTTCTCTGTTAATTATTGTAATTATAAATTAACGTAGGTATTAACCCTTTTAGTGCCGAGCGAAAAAATGTATGGAATTAATAACAAATGTAATTGCGAATAAAAAGAATTGTCGTTTGGCGATAAGTGAGATAGAACACGCAATATATAGCATAAACTGTGTGTTTACAATTATCTATCATAAAATTACTAATATTGTATTGGAAAGTGAATATTAACCCTTCGATATCCAGTGTTAACACTATCGCTAACGACGATATATTGTCGTCTGGCACTAAAAGGGTTAAATTAATAGTATCGAGACCTAAACGACAAACTAAACGTGTCAAAATACGTGTGAAAATAAATATTGTATAATTATAAAAAATAACAAACACGTTAATTAATAGAAATTCTAAATACTGTAACTACGACTCTCACAAATTCTCTGACTGGCTTCTCAAGATTATACTCTCCACTGTTCTCAACTCAGCTCTGTTAATAGCTCAACTCTGTCTATGGCACAGCTGTGTCTATGGCTAAACTGTGTCTATGTCTCAACTGACTCCCAAAAATTAACCAAACACACACTAAATTGACTAAACATTCACTCTGTCTGTGACATTCGTGGCCTTCAAAATCACCTATTCTAAACATCCACTCTCACTCGCGCCAAAATCCATCCACCCTCCGTAAGTATTTCCAAACGGTAAAAAATTCTGATCAGTAGAGTAAAATTCAATTCTCT
Organism: Cerceris rybyensis; assembly: GCA_910591515.1. Lineage (NCBI taxonomy): Eukaryota > Metazoa > Arthropoda > Insecta > Hymenoptera > Crabronidae > Cerceris > Cerceris rybyensis. The sequence continues at coordinate 2,171,388 of OU342800.1, read as the reverse complement.
TTACCTGTGAAAAACTTGTTACATTGTCTACCAACACATCGCATCCTCGACCCTACATTCACCTACTTGCTAAAATTGCCCGTGCAATTCCAATTGACCATAGTACTCAAAGCCAAACCCCTCGTTCCTCCCCTATCACCAACTCTTCTCCAACTCTCTTCGTCCAACTTTCTTCATTACCTGTACATTTTGCTTAACAAACCTCAAAACACTCAAAACACTCCATCATTTCTGGCAGACGATGTAAGCATTGCTCCGCAATCGTCTGGTATTCGTACGTCGGAATAATTTAATTCCTCGGATCATCAGGGTAGACCGTGTCGAAGAATTCAAGGTACGTCGAGGACGGCGACGAGGCCGCTTTCGCGAGCTCCTGGATCGTCGCGTGACACCCCGGCGCTTCCGGCGACCCCGTACTTTGAATCTTAATGGCTCGATTTGTATTCACAACGAGGGGATGAATTTTTCATCGGCGCACCAGGAGCGCGACTCCGGACGGTCTGTCGCGGACGTCGCGACGCTTTAACCACTAAAATGACCGATGACGACGTGACCTGAGAGGGTTGCCTCTCTTTTTCTTCAACTTTTTTTTTAAGTCTGTGGAAGCGACCTTGATTCGATGACTCCATTTGGAGCGTAGAGGGATGAATTGGGTCTAGGTTACGTTTTGGGGTGGGACATCTTTAACGCTTGATCTGAGAAAACCGTCAATTTGAGAATTCCACCCCTAAATGAGAGTTATTCCAATTTATTGAGAGAGAATGCTGGGGATAATTGAGGGATTTAGAGATATCTATGATATTTGGGACGGAGAAATAATTAAAATTGTAAGAGCTAAATCTATGACAGGGTGTGTTTAATATTTGATTTATGGAAGCCATCAAATTGACAGGTTCCTACTTGTTTTATGAACATTTTTCTAAATTTACAGAGAATCGTACAGTAGATATTTCACGTGTATTTTATAATACAACAATTACTTAACAAATTAGCGTTTTATCCGCTTGATCCCTCTTTATCCAAAGTCCTTATTTAACATACTGCAGTGTAACAGATTTCACGCCCGTAAATCTAGTGATAAGAGTGTTCGTAAGAGTGAATGAGGGAGGCAGTCGAAAAAGGACGTTTGGAAGGATTATTTTTGTATTGTAAATTCCTTACTTTATTATTTTCATTAATTATATATTGTAGACTAGAAACGTCACATACCTTCGTATCATTTGCAATGGCAATAAATTTTAAGTCGGTTGGCTAACGAAGATATGTGTAACTCAAATAGAAAAAGACTTTAACGTCCCCTTAGCCTTAAAATAACAAAATTACGGTAAAGCATGGAGGTGCGATAGCGCAACTTACGAGCGGGCAAAACTTGTTCAAATTAATCCGTGTCAAGATCGGTCATGAATATGCAACTATTCAAATTTCTCGCCGCATATTTCGGCCGATAACCTATTTGCATTCGTGCCTCACGGTATGGATCTCCAAATCCACGGAAACGGAGAAACTATCCGCTTCAGTTTCCATTTTTCCCAGTGGGTCTCATATTTCATGAGCCTAAGAACCATAGCTTCCTTCGCAATCCGATTTGGCCAATTAGGAGACAGAGAATAAATATGATTTCGGTTTAGTTGAACTTTGAAATTGGAGCATCTTTCATATATAAACATCTCTCATAAATAAAATTATGCCGGAGGGAGAAAGACTCCAAAGGGGGTGGTTCTTTTTTATATTTTCCTACAACCCTTCCGTTAAAATATTACTACGCAACATCCGGTGGAATAAATTTTACTGGTTAACGAGCCATGGTAATTATTTCTAAATAAACAAATAAGGACTCTATGGTGTGTATTATTTAATTATGTCTAGAAGGATAATCCATACGCGGTCGACTAGTAACAATATTTATGCAATTATAATTTCTATCATCCAAAATATTTCTCACAAGGCTTATTGTATTAGGTGTACAAATTAATTCTCGGCCTTTTTGACTAACTTTGACATTTATTTATAACAATGTTGATATTAATTCAATATTAAACATAATCTTCTTCATTTTCTATATGTTTTTTACATCTTTCAGGTAGTTGTGGGATTCCAGATGGGAAAAATGATAATGGTTCACATCAATGAAATCATTGAGGCATTTATAGACCTGTTCAACTTACTTAAATTGAGAATCAATTAGGTGTTGTAGGGATCGAAATCGGTGGTCATTTGAAAAAATCAAAATCAAAATCGAACAAATCATTTCTTTCGCCTCTGTAGCGTTCCTTTTTTTTTTAGTTGAAACGCGAAAAGAAGACAGTGCCTTAAATGTTGCTTATCGAACAACATCCCCTCTACACATGATTTTTCACCTTATGTCTGGAGTAGAGTCATGCGATATATCTTATTTTAAAACCAACAAATGGCGCTTTAGAATGACTATTCAAATTTGGAAAAATTCTTATCTGAATAAGTTTTGTGATCGATGAAATCTGGGGGCCGAGAATTAATTTGTACACCTAATAATTCGAAATGTAAAAATGTCACTAATTTGGCAAGAATTGGGGAGAAAACCGGCAGAGTAGCGAGTGGAATAGTCGATTCGACGTTGATACTTCGTTTATAATTAGCAGTTTGATCAAAAATCGCACAAAGGAGGCAGCACGAAATGAAAGGAGAGGGATTATCTTGCCGATGGTGTAATTAATCAGCCGTAGAGGCTCGTGGAAATTGAAAGGCAAATCCGTCGTTTTTCCCCGTGAGGGGGAAAAGGCAGAAACTATTATCGCGAATGGCCGTTAGTGAATTTGCAATACGTCTGGATTAAACGTTCGTTGGAGCATGGCTTTGCAAATTAGAGGATTTATATTTGCGGTCTGTCCGACTAGAATATTCCCCCTTTTCGGTGCTTCGTTTGATTTCCGTGGCTGGTCTTCGCTTTTAGACTCTCCCAATTAAATTAATTGGCGAACAGTGCAATCCTTCCTTTCGTTCAATGCTCTATGGGATTTTTGTTTCAATTTAATTCCCCCTTTCGTTTCCACATTGATGTTAGTTTTCATTTAAATTAGATTTGTTGATTAAAGTTCATTTTCAATTGAAAGCAGAAAAGTTGAAATTTGCAGAATATCATTGTAATTACAAAGGGGTAGGTATTAAGGGAATTCCTGAGAATTAAGTAAATAGAGGATGATGAAAGAGAAATGATTGTTATGTGGTTATAGGAATGTGCAATATTCGTGAAATATTCATAGAGAATTGCGACACGATGTTGCTATATCGATTCGATCTAAAAATAATTCTCACGTACTCGCGAGTAAACTTGATAAATTTACCCCCGTGATTCCACCCTGATTTATTTATCTATCGTTGTTATTCATCGTCACGTGTCATAGTTTATACGAGGAACATATAACGCTCAATGTCCCACCATATTTCTACAGTTGAGCTCTTCAATTCAACATTTAATCAACCAACCCACCCCCAAACAATCATCATTCACACAAAGTTCAATCCACCCCCATTAAAGCTAAAAAAAAACACTTTACAAATCATCGATAATTTCCTCAACCCCTCAAAATTCATCATATCCAATTTCTTATGTATTCTCAACCCCTATAGAATATAACCATTCATCAACCACCCTCAAACGAGAAGATGCAAAGCCTTTATCTCCATGTCCAATGCTCCAACTTTTCCCTTCCAGGAGGACGACTGCATTTAACGTTTTATCGAGCCGATGGCCAAGTACTCTCACCGTTCTACCGGAAGTCCCTCCACCCAGAAAGTTTCCCAATGCCAGTCAAATATCCGGGAAAGGGGGGTGGTAAGGTGTAGGAAGGTTGCTCGAAGGGGTGGAACAGCGATCGGGACATCTTCCGGCTGCTAAAGTAACGGGTCGCAGTCGAAGGAACTTTAATTGCCTCCGGATACCGCGGATCCTATCGAGAAATCGGCCGTTGGATGAATAGAAGGGTGCTCTATTCCTCGACGTTGGGATAAGTCTTCATTCGAGGTCATCGACCTGTGACGTAACGGACGTTAGGCTGGATCGAACGAGTCGTTGATTAAATTGTTAAGTAGGGGATCGATGACGATTAGAGGGGATGCGAAGCTCAGTTGTGTAATCTTGATGCATTTTTTTCAGATTATTAGGGTTGTTGATGTCTCGAGGTTCGACTTTTAAATACGTTTGCAAATTTCAATCGAAACTATATGTATCAGGATCCAAATGGGCCAGTCGATCACCAAGGGTTGACAAAACAATATCCTTCTTTCAAACTGGCGAATTTTTCGAATGTGCAATCTTGAAGCACATTTTCCAGATTGTTAGGGCTGAATTAAGGGTCGTTGATGTCTCGAATTTTGACTTTCAAATACTTTTGCAAATTTCAATCGACACTATACGCATCAGGATCCAAATGGGCCAGTCGATCACTAAGGATTCACAAAACAATATCCTTATTTCAATCTGACGAATTTTTCTAATGTGCAATCTGGAAGCACATTTTTCAGATTATTAGGGCTGAATTAGGGGTTGTTGATGTCTCGAGGTCCAATTTTTAAATAATTTTGCAAATTTCAATCGAAACTATATGTATCAGGATCCAAATGGGCCAGTCGATCACCAAGGGTTGACAAAACAATAATCTGACGAATTTTTCTAATGTGCAATCTTAAAGCACATTTTTCAGATTATTAGAGCTGAATTAGGGGTTGTCGATGTCTCGAAGTTTGAATTTTAAATACTTTTCCAAATTTCAATCGAAACTATACCCATCTGGATCCAAATGGGCCAGTCGATCACCAAGGGTTGACAAAACAATAATCTGACGAATTTTTCTAATGTGCAATCTTAAAGCACATTTTTCAGATTATTAAGGCTGCATTAGGGTTGGTCTCGAGATTCAATTTTTAAATATTTTTACAAATTTCAATCGAAACTATACGCATCAGGATCCAAATGGGCCAGTCGATCACCAAGGGTTGACAAAACAACATCCTTATTTCAATCTGATGAATTTTTCTAATTTATTATTTGTTTTGAATTTAACGTCAGAAAAAATAAAATTGAATAAAGTAATGTCTCAGAAAGTGTTGACCGTGCTGTTACCTGAAGTATAGCAATAATAAAAATAACGAAGGACCTTGTCAACGACACGCAAACTCGAATACCCGCAAAGTAAACGACTCTGTTGCAAACGAGAGGGCAGAATCGTTAAAGAAAAACACGAGGAATTACGGCTATCTGTTGGCGGATTCCCGATGAGAAATTATCGGATCTCGATTCTCCCAGAGCGAGATTGAAATCGAGCTCGGCTAACGAAGGCACAGGACATCGATGATTGGCGCAACTACGAGCACAGCGAGAAAAAAGAATTTTTTCGACGAGAGAGAAAGAAGTTACCATTGACCATGAGGCAAAAGGGAAAATAGAAGTGAAAAAGAGATAGACGAAAAGGACGTGAAAATTGTGGAAGGTAGAATGGCACACGAGAGAAGGACAGAAAAAAAGGGTAGAAAGAGCAAGTGATAAAAAAAAAGAAGTGAAAGGAAAAAAAGAGGGGGTTGCAGCGGTCAACGAAGACACGAAGGGCGGAAGTGGACGTCGAGAGCGGAAAAGAGGGATCCATTAGCGAGCCGATATCCCGGGCAAAAGGTTCGAGCACAGGCCAGCAGGCATTTTCCCATATTATCTCGAAGCTTTATCCTCTTAGTCTCTTTTTAATTTCTTTTGTCATCCCCATAGTCCCTTTGTCAGCCACCCCTTCTCGCTTTTCAGCCTGCTGCCTTCGTTTCAACGGTTTCGGGCCTCCTCTCCTATCGACTGCCATTACCTCTCCGACTCTTTGTATCGATTTCAACCCCGTATCTGGGTTAAGGAAGATACAGGCGCAGACTTGACATCCGGGGGGTGGATATTGGGACGTTCGCCGAGTGGACGTTGCATTTGACAATGGAGATCGAGGGATTTAAAGCGTATCTCATCGATTTGTGAACGTCCACGAATGCGTTGGACATTGCACCCCCTATTGGACTTCATTTAATGATTATTAACTCCTCGGATTAATTTTTACCATTGGTGTTGCATAATTAAAGTCGGTTAAGTAAAAAAAAATGGGAGGTCTACGGTGGATAGAGGGTTAGTTTTTCCAGAAGGGTAGTTTAGGACCTCTCTCTCTAGATATATGTATTTCTATCAGTAGTCAAGATTAACTACTTGACTATTAACACTAGAACTACCAAACTAGTCAAAATGACTGGTACACAATTTTTTCAAAAAATTCTCCAAGTTTACATAAGAGTAATAGAATAAATATTCTACGTCTATATCAATAAACATAAATCAGCCAATCGATCAAATTTTCCGCCGCTTTATTCCCCCTTTTTCAAAGTAGTTATTTCATTTATTAAAATATGATAGATTTGAGGCCGGTAGTTCTGGTGTTAAATACTTTAACCCCTTGCAGTTCGAATTATTTTGTCAATTCGACAGTGAGCTAAATGAAATTAATTTCCTAATACTTTCTATCGTTGGTCATTAATTCTTATTTATTAATAGCAATAATAGCTTCTAACGAATATTTCTGTGATGTTAAAAAATTATTGTGCAATTGAAAGTCGATATTAAATCGTTATGAAATAAAATGAAGTAAAAATCTGTGTGCAGCTCGACATAGGACTACAAGGGGTTAATTTCTATGATTATTTCGCCAAAGACCTACAGTTCTGTTACATAGAACACATAACAATTGTCGTCCTGAGAAACACGTAGAAATAAAAGTCAATATCCATCGTCAGGAACGAAGAGGGAGAAAAAACTGAAAGGCGGACGAATTCTTTCACGATCAATCCTAAAAACAACCCCGCAGAAATCGAAGACAAAGCGGAATGCAATAAAGAGACCTCTCCCTGGAATACGTCCCCGCGAAATCGCACCCCGTTACTCCTAGGATCCTTCTTTTACATCCTACCCTATCCTCCGCCTCTTCCAACCCCCATATACCCTCTGCCTCACCAAAAACCCAGCGATTTATCGCCTCGAGTATCGGCAAGAACGATCGCGAGCTCTTGTAAATTCGTAGAGGCAAAGAAAAGAGGTGAAGAGGGGCGAAAGAGGGGTGGAAGAGGTAGAGAGGGAAGGAGAAAACAAGAAGGGTGGAAAGAGCATGGAGAAAGGAGATTTAAGGCGACGCGCGAGTGGCCGTTAAAGGATCGTATTTTTCGGCAGAAAGTGGAGACATCCGGCGATGGTCAGCCGAACGGAAAGCGAGCCGCGAGAGCTGTCTTCGGATTAAACGTGAAACCGGAAATCGAGAGCTTTTCGTTATCTGACGCGACGTTATTTGAGCGGAAGTCTTCCCTCGTAAAAGAATAGACGTGCTTGGACGTTCAAATCTCTACTGTTAACGTCTCGACGACAGCAATGACTCCAGGGATACTTTTATTTTTCTAACTCATTTTCCTATCCTCCTTCTCGCATTGGAATCATTGAAAGTGAACTTAGTCATTGATTTTAGTTTATAAAATTTTTGGAATTACATAAAGATAGGATTTATAGAAGATTATGAATGTGGTGTGAAATAAAAGGTACTTTCTTAATTTGAACTTAGTGGATTTAGGCATTGATTTTAGTTTATAACATTTTTGGAATTACAAAAAGATAGGGTTTATAGAAAATTATGAATGTGGTGTGAAATAAAAGGTACTTTCTTAATTTGAACTTAGGGAATTTAGGCATTGATTTTAGTTTATAAAATTTTTGGAATTACAAAAAAATAGGGTTTATAGAAAATTATGAATGTGGTGTGAAATAAAAGGTACTTTCTTAATTTGAACTTAGTGAATTTAGTCATTGATTTTAGTTTATAAAATTTTTTGAATTACAAAAAGATAGGATTTATAGAAGATTATGAATGTTGTGTGAAATAAAAGATACTTTCTTAATGTGAACTTAAATTCTGGCAAGAAATATGAAAAAATGGGTGAAGTTTAAGTAACATAAAATATTAGTGTACCCAGAAAGACCGTTAATAAGCATTGCAATAAAAACCTCGACTGCAGGGAACAAAGAACAATCGTATAAACCTGCTTCCCCAACCCAGTTCAGTAACAAAAGTGCCTCATAAAACCAGAGGGAACTAGCAGCCCGGCAAAACGTACTAAGACTTATAATCATTTGGCTCTGTAAAACGATAAACATTGGATTAATTACATCGAAACAAACTCGAAAGCCGAGAAACAACGAAAGCACAGTTTCCACTGCTGAGGGTGGTTGTACTTAATAAAGGTCACAATTTCCTGGATCCTCGAGTTGCGCGTGTTTACGCAAACTGGCCGGGGGTTTACATCGCCTGTCGTGTCGCAGTCGTTGTTGCAATTGACACTGGCGAAGCGGGGTCAACGAGGGTCCTTCGTGCGCGAAACGAGAACCCGACAAATTAGAGGCCGCGCTTGTTTTCCGAGGCTATGAAAAAAAAAAACTCTTTCTCGGACTCTGGAAAAAGAGGCATTTTTGACTAACGATTCTGCCAGACTAACTTTCCGCCCTTCAGATTTAATGCAGTGGAAAGTTTATTTAGAAAATTGCCTACTTAGAATTTTCTAAAAGGAATTCAAGATTAGAGTGAATTTGTTTTTGTCCAAAGAATATTTATGCTGTTGTAGAATTGGAATTTTGTAGAGGTAGGAAATAGTTTATAATTGCGGGGGGTGAATTGACTTTGATAAGCGAGAAGGGGTGTTTAGAATAGGTGATTTGGGAAGCATCGAATGCCAGAGATAGGGTGGATGTTTAGTCTGTGGATGAGGAGAAAATGAATGAGTGCAACGGAGCTTTGAGGGAGAGACAGTTGAGCCATATACAGAGTTGAACTATGAACAGAGTTGAGTTGAGAACAGGAGAGAGTATAATTTTGAGGGGAGAGACAGAGTTGAGTCATAGACAGAGTTGAGCCATAGAAACAGTTGTGCCATAGACAGAGTTAAGTCATAGGCAAGGTTGAGTCATAGACACAGTTGAGCCATAGACAAGGTTGAGTCATAGGCAGAGTTGAATCATAGATAGAGTTGAGTCATATACACAGTTGAGCCATAGAGAAGGTTGAGTCATAGACAGAATTGAGTCATAGACACAGTTGAGCCATAGACAAGGTTGAGTCATAGACAGAGTTGAGCCATAGACAAGGTTGAGTCATAGACACAGTTGAATCATAGATAGAGTTGAGTCATAGACACAGTTGAGCCATAGAGAAGGTTGAGTCATAGACAGAGTTGAGCCATAGACAAGGTTGAGTCATAGACAGAGTTGAGCCATAGACAAGGTTGAGTCATAGACAAAGTTGAGTCATAGACAGAGTTGAGCCATAGACACAGTTGAGTCATAGACAGAGTTGAGCCATAGACACAGTTGAGTCATAGACAGAGTTGAATCATAGGTAGAGTTGAGTCATAGACAGAGTTGAGCCATAGACAAAGTTGAGTCAAAGACAGAGTTGAGCCATAGACACAGTTGAGTCATAGACAGAGTTGAGTCATAGACATAGTTGAGCCATAGACAGAGTTGAGCCATAGACAAAGTTGAGTCATAGACAGAGTTGAGCCATAGACAGAGTTGAATCATAGATAGAGTTGAGTCATAGACATAGTTGAGCCATAGACAGAGTTGAGTTGAGAATAGAATTGAGTCCAGAACAGTGGAGAGTATAATCTTGAGAGAAGAGACAGAGTTAAGCCATAGACAGAGTTGAGCCAAAGAGACAGTTGAGTTATGAACAATGCTGAGTCGAGAATAGTGTAGAGTATAATCTTGAGAAGAGTATTAAAAAATGTGTGAATCAAAAAACAGTGAAAATATATAAAAATATACTTCCATCCCGCTAAATGCACTCGTCAAACGTGCTGCAACGAATTGACGAGTTCAGATAATTGGCAGAATCAAGAATCCTTCTCTCTCCTGGCGAAAATGAACCGGCGAATCGTGAAATCTGAGAATTCTCGGATGATCGAGCGTCCAACAAGGGGATATCCGGCTAGAGAGAAGCAAAGAAGAAAAGACTACAACCACCGAAGAAAGTAAACCGTTCTACTTTAACGAAGTGCTAATTAATCGGCCCTCCTGCATCGTGTTTTTTTCTCCTTCTCTCAATTAGAATCGTTAGCGCGGAGAGGAAATCATTGACGCGCGTAATTAAACGTTTAGTCGATGAAGTTATTATCGATTTTATCGGCGATTTTTCTTCCCTTTGAACGACAGAATTGTCGTCCTTTCGGCTTACAAAATCGGTGGCAATTAAAATGCTTCGTAAATATCGTACTTTTTCAAATTTCTTTATCAGCAAAATTTCTATCGTGGAATAGAATTTTTGAATGTATTCACCGAGTGGATTTTACGTCGTGTTTCTTGCAACGAGTGGCGCGTTAATGGCTTCCCGATATTTTCTGTGTCTCGATGAAAGCTAGGATTATTGAAATTCTTTCCTTTTTTTCCCCCTACCATTCAGTCGACTCTGTATTTACCATTGGTAAACACTTTTCCTCCGCGGTTATTAATAAAGAGGGTGGATTTATTGAGTGAAAATGAAATACGAAAATATTTGATAAATTAACGAGTAACTCCACACAGATATGAGAGATTCTCTCGGAAATCTGATGGGTCGATTCGAAGAGATAATTTGGAGAGGAAGAAACGTGCAGAGAAAAATATTCCACACTTGAGAATAAACTTTTCCTGGCCATGAATCGAAGGAATTAATCCAAGATCTTTTGCAGCCAAAAGGGTTTTTTAACTTTGATAAAGCCATACAAATTATAAACACCCCAAATTCAACAAAGAAGGAAATCTTGAAAAAAGGGGGATGAAATTTGTAAAGGATCATGTTCCGAGCAATTAATAGCTATTGAAAGTGAAAGAAAATATTCTAGATTTATCAAGAATGAAGATATTTTGAAAATAAAATCACCTAGAAAATCTCCAGTCGACGTAGCTCGATTTTCACCCCCCTGGAGCTCTTCTTTGGTCACCGAGTCGAAGGAATTCCTCTCGATTCGCATGCACGACGAGGAAAGTACAAAATTTCAGGGACGAATGAAGGGTGATTGAAGGATCGATGGCACGATTTTACGAAGGATCGAGCATCCTGCCGGTTAGTAGATTTTCCAGCTGGGCCCGTAGCCAGCCGATGGAAACTCTTCCGAGGAAACTGGCTTTCCGTAACGAACGAATCGAATAAAGGCACGAAAGGGAGATGCCCGGTGGCATACCCGAATCGGGCTGCCCTCGATAAACTCACCTTTTATGCCCCCTTTCACAGAGGGCTGATTCGATTTCCCCGGGAACCAAGTAACTCTTTCCTTCCTCCTCCTCTCCTAGACTTCCACCTCTATCTCCTGTTCTCCTTTTTTCCATATTTTCCCCTCGTTGATACTTCTTTCTTCCTTTTTCTTCTGACTTCTTCTCTTCTTTCTTCCCTCGGCCTATTTCTTTTTAATTCTTCCCTTTGTTCCTCCATCTTTTCTCTTTTCCTATTTTCATTTCCCTCCTTCCTCTTCCTATTTAGCTTTTTTGATTCTTCTTTCTCTTTCTTTCTACAGTTTTTCTTTTTCATTTTCTCTTCCTCCCCTCGCTTCCAGCCTCCCTTTTAGCGGAAGTCCTCTCTTCCATCCGCCAATCCCTCTGACAATCGTTCTTTCTTCCTCCCTCTTCCTAGACTTCCACCTCTATCTCCTTTTTTCCATTCTTTCCCCTCGTTGCTAGTTATTTCTTCCTTTTTCTTCTTCTTTTCTTTCTTTCCTCGGCCAATTACTTTTTAATTCTTCCCTTTGCTTCTCCATCTTCTCTCTTTTTCTATTTTCATTTCCCTCCTTCCTCTTCCTATTTAGCTTTTTTGATTCTTCTTTCTCTTTCTTTCTACACTTTTTTTTTCATTTTCTCTTCCTCCCCTCGCTTCCAGCCTCCCTTTTAGCGGAAGTCCTCTCTTCCATCCACCAAACCCTCTGACAATCGTTCTTTCTTCCTCCCTCCTAGATTTCCACCTCTATCTCCTTTTGTCCTTTTTTCCATTCTTTCCCCTCATTGCTACTTCTTTCTTCCTTTTTCTTCTGACTTCTTCTTTTCTTTCTTCCCTCGGCGTATTACTTTTTAATTCTTCCCTTTCTTCCTCCATCATCTCTCTTTTTCTATTTTCAGTTCCCTCCTTCCTCTTCCTATTTAGCTTTTTTGATTCTTCTTTCTTTTTCTTTGTACATTTTTTTTCATTTTCTCTTCCTCCCCTCCCTACCAGCCTCCCTTTTAGCGGAAGTCCTCTCTTCCATCCGCCAATCCCTCTGACAATCGTTCTTTCATCCTCCCTCTTCCTCTTCGTCCTTTCCGACCTGTTTGGGGTGGTTCTTTAAATTCCACCGAGGTTTTTTCGCGTTGTTCCGCAAGGGCGCCCCTAATCCCGGATAATCGGGGGTTGTTCCGCGTTCGGCCGTGTTGTAACGTCGATTGTTAACGTTGAATAATGGATGACCAGGGGGACATTTATTGATTCGGCCTGTTTGCCGTCGGACGAACTAATTGCGTCGCGCTTGTTGGAGGATTAATCGGTAATATTAAATAACGATATTATATAATGATACAACTATCAGACGTATGTATTGTTTCGTTGAGCTCGTCCGGAATAAATGAATGTAACCGGAGATGTCGTTGCCTCCGACTCACCGTTCGAAAACGCCCCCTTCAGGGGGTGTGTAAGGGATAGACGATAGGGGAGGATTTGTTGCAGTGGACGATATAAAGTCGCAGTCGTTGAAGGGTCTCGAGCGACTCTCGAACGAGTTCGATAATAATTTAGATATCCATCGACTTTGAAGAAATGTAAGAGGATCAGGAAAAACGAAGGCTGGACGTTGAAGCAGCAGAGTGAAATGAACGAAGAGACGAAGATTCGAGGTAGCAGATGCTGCTGAAAAAGAAGAAAATAAAAAATCAGAATGAGGTGGAACAGAAGAGAAAGAATAAAATGAATAGACAAAGTAAGATAAAAAATAAGGGAACTGTCTTCGTTATTTTTTATAATTTTACACTATCTTCAACCCTTTGCACTTAAGCCATCTCCAAGTTGTATTCCTTCGTTAATAAATATAAATCAGCTTTATTCAATTAAAAGAAAAAGAATATATTTTATTCTCTGAATTCCTGTGCTTCAAGGAGTTAATACATGCTATGATTTGGGAGAAACAATATAATAAAGAAATATATATAGGGATCCTACAGAAGGAAGAATGAGATGAAGAAAACCTGAAAAAAGAAGCAACAGCCAACCAAAGACGGATAGTCACCGGAGAGAAAAGAAGATACAGAGGAAGAGGAGAAGCCGAGAAAGAAAAGAAGCCAATAGGGGATGAAGAAGTCTCCGAGAAGGGATTAAACGCGGTAGAAGAAGGGCGAGGCGAGGTTTAAAGTCGAGGAACTGCTGGTGGCTGCTGACAGAACAATTTCATCGTTCGTCAGAGCAAGTTTCTCTCCGCTCTCCCGTTGCCTGGAAGAAGGTGGCTGCTCCAGAGGGGGGTGGTAAAGCTGACGGGGGTGGAATCGATATTTAATACTTGCCAGTTCTCGATCCGCCAGCTTCGGGCTATTTTCACGAACGATCCGGGAAGCTTTTCTACGTGCCGGAACGTGGAAAACGATCCTTCCGAGCAATTAGAGCCGTCCACGCGCAACTCCGACGACTCGGAAAGTTATTGGAGCCGCGGTGACAATGACAGTTCGCGGCTGTTCGACTTTTATTCCAGACAGACGATCGTAACGACTCGTTTTCCAGGATGTCACCTTGGAGAGTTTAGACTCTGCTGATATCTCTAGGAAAAATCGACGGGATGAGCCTAAGAGAGGGTTGCTGGTCAGCTATTTCACACCCCTTGTGGGTTTACTTGGAAAATATCAAATTTTCTGATGGAGAAATTTTGATTTTGGAATCTGGCGAGTGCTACAAGTAGGAGCTCTATATAGATTTATATTTCTTCCTAGTTTCTTTGAAATTATTGTTTGTATTAAACTAATAGTACTGTGGTCTAAACGACGAAGTAAATGTATGAAAATAACATTGAGTAATTTTAGTAGTAAAATTATAATATTATAAAACGTAGCAAACACATTAATTTAATAAAAACTCTAAATACACTGACTCGAAATTTTAGAAATTCTCTACCTCTCTTCTTGAGATTATACCCTCCACTTTTTTCAATTCAACTGTGTCTATTGGTCAAATATGTCCATGGCTCAACTGAATCTCTCAAAAATTGACTTTCGCATCCACCTGGATACTATTTCTCACACTATGCTTTCAAAATTGTACTCCATCATTTTCTCCTTATCCAGAGACTAATCATTCAAGCTAGCTGTAGAAATTGTCGCCTTCCAAATCACCTATTCTAACCCGTTGCACTCCGATGTCCCACTTGAGGGGACATCGCAAGTTTAGTATATCACTCTGTTGCACCCTCTAAGAGGACCTTTGAATTTGTTAGTAATTGCAGAGGATGAACTTATTGCACCGCAAGGTTTTAAGAAATATATGTTTACCTCAATTTTTCTATTAAAATATTATGCTATTATTGCTATTATTAAAATAGCACAAAATAGCAATTAATAAAGTGCCGAAAAATTGCTAACAAATAACGTCAGAGATGGCTCAGAGTGCAAAGGGTTAAACATCCACTCTCGCTTATACAAAATCTATCCACCCTTCCTAATTATAAATTATTCCCCAACTCTAAGAAATTCCGCTACTACACAACGTGGTAAAAAATTAGAGTAAAGATTTTAATCGACGTTGTTGAGTTTTGCGGAGGAATTCAAATATCGCGCCAAGTTGTTTAACCCTAGATCACTAACCTTCGTCGATTCGACACGGATTTAATAAGTATGCCATATTAGTTAACGTTATCGTAATAAATAATTACCTATCTTTAATAATAGAAAAAAACATGTTTAAATTTTATTTAAATAAACACCGTAGTCGAAGAGACGAAGGTTAGTGTTAAGCGTCAAAAAATAAGGTTAGTGATCTAGGGTTAAATGTCCTTGATGAATCGCATGGATAATGGTTATTCTGGATTATAATTGTGAGGAATATTATACGTCGTTTGCAGAGAATATTGACGTGTGAAAGGCACGAAAGTTTTTCGAAGTTTGCTGACTCACGAGAGTTGGGAGTCACGGCCTATACCGGGGACTTTGACGTCCCCGGGAAACAATAGTAGCTTCCAGCCCCGCGAGATTTAATTGAATAGAAATTAGACCATCGATCAGACCGGCAAAGAGGCGTCACTGAACTTTCTCCTGCTATTTCCACGGAATTACCAACCCTGCTACTCTCTCCTCAGCAAATACAAATCTATCTTAGAATTTTCTATCTCGTATGTTTACAGAATTTTTAATAATTCTTTTAAATGCATTTACATTTGTATGTTCGTCAATATATTGATTCCTCCTTTACGGAATTCAGCTTAAACTATTTCAAATAAAGGTAGAAAGTGAGTGATGCTTCTTGCAAAAGAAGAACGCCTGGTGTACTTATTTCTCAGACACCTCTTTGAAGGATGCACGAAGTCTTTGATGCACCTTAATACCTAATTACAGTTTCTAAATAATTTTTTATCTATACATTAACGTTTCCAAGGTAATCCTCAAATTCTTTCACCCCTTAGAAGTCTTCTTGATTTTGTAGCACCAAAACACGTCTGCATTTTTCCTTAAGGTAGTTCTAGGCACTTATCATTTTTCGATAGATTTCCTTAAAATTTTGAAAATATATTCTTCATGATATTTCATAATTATAACCGGAATCTCAACGAGTTCGTCCACTCGGTTTATGAATAAATCGTGTTCAAAAATAACATATTTAACATGGGCCTTATGGAAAAGAATTTTTGCCGAGTCCGTAAAATCTTTTTTTATTTTTCTAATGGAAAAACGAGTCGATGGATTCTAATAAAAAATTAGCTATGTATTATTTTATGCTTTTGGAATATTATTGAATTTTTTCATAATTTTTTACTTCATAGTTATAGAGAAAGATGTTTTTCAATGCCTAAAAAGTGAATGAAATGACCTCTGTGAAATTAGCCCCTGCATTAAGTCTTACGCAATTTTTTTCATTCCTAATGAAAAAAGAAACTTTTAGTTCTGAATCCAGCTAGAACTACCTTAAAACTGCAATGGAAAGAATCTCGTTCTCCAAAATGGCCGCCTCAGTTCGTCGCGCAGAGTATTCTCTCTCAGTCCAACCGGAAGTGAAGTGGAACCGAACGAAGCGCTAGGTTGAATAACACGCGAATCTAGCAATAAGTTTCTATTTCACGAAGCCACACAAATGCAGAATGCACCGTATAAAATATGCACCGAAGGAAGGGTAGATGCGTGGAGGTGGCTCGAAGGGCTTGCAATGCTAAAAGCATGCAATAATGGAGAAACATTGGGCACACGAGCATTCGGCGGCCGATATTCCACGAGGATAAATCTTTATTTGGCCGATCTTGCTTTATAACCCAAGTAAAGTGACCTGAACCGATATTGATATCGTAGATCACGATCGTGGATTTATTCTGATTTATATCGTCCTCCCGTGGATTCATTCGGTGTCTCTGCCACTTTGTCGTTTCGTAGCCATTTTTAAAAAGCTGTATAAACCAATTATTCTCCTTTTATCTCTGTTTTTACGAAGCAGATAAATATTGAGAACAATTTAAGAATTTTTTCTATCCAATACTCATATCACTTTCGTTATATCGCACACACATGGGTCTAATTACTTTAGAGGCAATAAAAAAAATTTTTAATTATAAAATAATAATTTCGCCTTCCATGTGAAAAAGTAAAAAATTGGAAGATCAATCAAGCTAAAAAAAAATCAAAAAGAAAATAGGATGACAGCTGCATTCAATCGTGAAAGCGTCAGAAGAATCTCCGTTTATTTGATCAGAAAGTCACCGAAACGTTACTGGAAACGTCCGATTGAACATCGGGCAATTTGTAGGAGGATATCGGGCAGCTATTAAATCGAGCAATAATCATGGCGCAGGGTGCCTCTGTCAAAGACTATGACGGTCAAATGCCTTGGTGAATCGGCCGGAAATCAGCCGCGCTATAACCTCCCATGGAATTAATTCGATTTTGCGGTCACGACCCGTGCGAAATTTCGGACCGATCCATCCGCCGGCTTTGCGGTGGATTATCCCTCGATTCTCGATTATACGGGCACCGAAATCCACGTTGGCAAACATCCATTTTTTAATTTCATCGTTAATTTAACCTTTGTATATTTTTTCAATAACCTACGGGACTTAATGGCCGTTGTAATTGCGTTAAAATATTTGATTTTATATTGTACGGCTTGTAGGAGGTGAGAGAGGTGTTGATATTGTTTAATTGTAATTAGAAAGTGGTAGGTTGATGTTAAAAATCGAATTTCAATTGGGAGAAACATTGTTGGTTAAGTGAAAAGTAATTATTTTTGTTATAGCTATTATAGGCCGAAAGAGAAATATTTGTACATGGTTTTGATTGTTGGCGCGAAAAGTTGTCGAATATTGTCGTATTTCGTTGAGAGTTCGAAGCTCGAAATTTCATATTAATATTAAAGCGCTTAATTTGAAGAGAAAAAGCGAGAGAGGGGAAACCGTCTCCGTTGGGGATTTAATTGCTCTCTGGTATTCGCACGGCGTATAATTTCAAAATTAATTAATTTCCCAGGATGCGATCGAATTGACCGACGTTCATTCACGTCCACGATCAAAACCGGAAACTTCCAACGGTTTGACGATTTATTTTCAGCACCAACGGGAGAATGAATTTTCACGAGATTTCTTTAGAATACGCTGCTCCTTTCAGACTTCAAGATTTACTGAGCATAATGCTCTAGTAATTAAATGACATTAGTCGCTGTGGAAGAGCAGCTTGCACCTTTTAAGTCTAATCTGCATATGGTGCAGTCCTAAACGCGGTAGAATTAAAAAATTGAAAGTTTTTTCCCCTCTTGCCAATTTGATATTGTTTGTACTGCCTAATTACTATGTTCAACGTTCAAAAAATTAAGAAATGAACTTTGGATTATTTTTTAAGGAGTCAGATAGACTTGAGTTAGGACAATACGTGAAATAATATAGAATAAAAGTCTAAACTTATCAAATTCTAGCTCCCATTATTTCCATCTCTCATTATTTATATTTATTATAGATTTATTTATTATTTATATATATATCATAAATCTTTTTTTGCAAATTTTGAAATAATGTAAAATAAAAGTCTAAATTTATCAAATTCTGGTTTCCATTATTTCCATCTCTCATTATTTATACTTAATATAGATTTATTTATCATTTATATATATATTATTATTTTTTTTTGCAAATTTTGAATTAATATAGAATAAAAGTCTAAACTTATCAAATTATAGCTCCCATTATTTCTATCTCTCATTATCTATACTTATTATAGATTTATTTATCATTTATATATATTATAAATCTTTTTTTTGTAAATTTTGAATTAATATAGAATAAAAGTCTAAACTTATCAAATTATAGCTCCCATTATTTCTATCTCTCATTATCTATACTTATTATAGATTTATTTATCATTTATATATATTATAAATCTTTTTTTTGTAAATTTTGAAATAATATAGAATGAAAGTCTAAACTTATCAAATTCTAGTTCCCTTCCTTTCTATCTCTCAATATTTATATTTATTGTAGATTTATTTATTATTCATATATCTTTTTTTTGCAAATTTTTTGTACCACGAGCAAAATTGAGGTGATGGAAATAAGGTTGATTTGTTAATACGAATATATTAGTAGAATAGAATTTAATTAGGAATTTATTTAAATAGAATTTTATATTTTAATATTTTTATTGTATATTAACAAATCAACCTCACTTCCACCACCTCAGCTTAGTGGTATTTAGAATAAAAAAGGGATCCTCTAGTCAAAGATAATTGATAGAGCAAATAGGGGAGGAAACGTGACTATCTCTCATTATTTATACTTATTACAGATTTACATATCATTTATATATATATATATATATATTATAAACCTTTTTTTTGCAAATTTGGAAATAATATAGAATGAAAGTCTAAACTTATCAAATTCTAGCTCCCATTATTTTTATCTCTTAGTATTTATTATAGATTTATTTATTATTCATATATCTTTTTTTTGCAAATTTTTTGTACCACGAGCAAAAGTGAGGTGATGGAAATGAGGTTGATTTGTTAATACGAATTTATTAGTAGAATAGAATTTAATTAGGAATTTATTTAAATAGAATTTTATATTTTAATATTTTTATTGTATATTAACAAATCCACCTCAACTTAGTGGTATTTAGAATAAAAAAGGGATCCTCTAGTCAAAGATAATTGATAGAGCAAATAGGGGAGGAAACGTGACTATATCTGTTCTGTGCAAACTAAGAGACTCCTCGACAGAAACATCAGAAGGAAGGACAATATCGAACGTTGCTCGCGAACAAACTTGGACAGGTCCGCCATAAATTATCGCGATACGAATTTCCCGGAACGACAGAGGGGCGATTAGAAATTCAAATGGAGCCTGCAGACCGAGGCCATTGTGAGGGCTGATCGACATTCATTAACATTTGTTTGTCAGTGCCACGGATGAACGTGTATACGGTGAATTTAATTAGCTTCCACCCGGCCATTCGATGCTGCCATTAATTAATTCTCCACCACGAACGTAAAGACTCCGTCGAATTTTTCACTCTCTGACAATGAAGAAAGGAAAATATTTTTCCACTTCACAATTTCAAGTACTTTCGTTCGAGAAACGTTTCATTTCAAATAATTATGCTGGAAGTTGAAAGTTTTCTATTTTAATTAAGAATACTCCTACGTATGTCAATTACCAGGTATTTAATGGTGAAATTGTAGGCGCTAAATATATTCAAAAAGTACTTCAGCAAAAAAAAAACTCATGAAAAGGTGAAAAAACTGATTAATTAGGAGAACTGGAAAATATGATATTAAGTAAGTACTACGGAAAAAGGGAAATCAAGAGGTGTAATAAAAATTATCAATTAAATATTTATAAAACAATCACTAAATTTTTCCTCTATATCTCTCCTACAAATTTCAAAAATTTCTAATTCCAAAATAGTGATTGAAAAATAAAAAAGTCTACCTCCCTTTAACACTAGATTTACCAAGGAGATTAAAATGACTTGCACCGAATTTTATAAAAATATTTCTAAAATTTCTAACTCTGTTTCTTTTTCAGTTTTCGTCCATCTTGGAGACTGTAAGCAATTAAATAGATCAAATATTTACCTCCTACCAATTAGTTTATATTGACAAAATCTAACAGTTTTAATTTAAATCTAAATCGGTAAATCTGATCCATTTAAATACATTAAATAAGTGCGTCAAAAAAAGATACATCAAGCTATAAAAAATACAATCAATAAAATAATTTCTATATTCTAAGATACAAGTGAAATTTCTCCTGTACAGCAGCTCTATCCAATTGAGAAAAATTTCTCAAAAAGTAGAAACCCGTCAATTTGACGACTGCAGTACATCTAGTGTTAAAATTCTTCATTAAAACTATCGTCACAAACTGCTGGAACAAACCTCCAAGCATTAGTCTTCCATTTTTCGCACAATTCTTTCCATGCTGCTAATTCAAAACGAGAAATAACGTGGATGGAGGTCCACTAAAATCGCGCAACCTACGAGCAACACAGTCAACGTCGACTCGTTGCGTACGAAAAAAAGACAAAAAAAAACAAAAAAAAACCCAACACAAAGCAAGAACATATACGGCGACATTTCCGGGAGAAATGGCTGAAAAGCTGGGAATCGCGAGAGCTACAATGTTAACGAGGACGCACTGCGAAAACGACTGGTGCGATCTATGACTCCGTTCTGATTTATCGTCGATCCCGTTGAAATAAAGGGGAGAGAGGAACAAAAAAAAAATAGAGAAACATAGGAGAAGGGTGAACTGGCAAAACGCGAACAATATTTACGATGCTTTGGTACGAGGGGCATTAATTCGATGGCGAAAGAAGAGGAAAATTAAACGGCGCAAGGTAAAACTGCACGTTGCATTCGCGAGAGGAAAAACGAGGGCTTGGAAATTGAGATGCAACAATTGCGATAAAAGGTGAAACTGTGAGCGGAGCATGCTTGAAAATTACCTCGAATTACCGTGTCCTGGTAATCGAATAAAATATAAATCTGAAGTTCAGTACGGGGGGACTCGACGAACGGGCCAATTAATTATTCAAACGTGCCATTTCATTTCCCGGGGCGAAATTACCGCGAATTTTGACAAAACCTGGGCACAGGTTTTACGCTGGGAAATCGTCAGACCTGGAATTAAAAAGGGGTTGGAAAATTCGCTGGAAAAATTTTCTCCATGAAGAAAAAATTACCTCTCGTTTTTCCTTTCAATTATATCGTTTCATATTTAAACGTATGGTTAATGTTAAATAGTAAGAATAAATCTGTGCTCTATTTAGCTATGTTTTAAAATTGCAAATAATTATTTTTTTAATAATACAACGTAGTATTCATTCTTTTGGAATATACAATTTGAAAGATTTCCCTGGAGAAAGATAATATTTGTGGGTGTGATTCTCCCGAGAAATTTATCCAGCCTGACAATTAACTGTTGCGGCTTTTACACCAATTTCCCGATTGAATTAATCGCACTGTTAGTCATATCAGGCCTCATTGCGAACAGTGCGGTGCTGCTGTTAAATGCGAGAACCGATTCGGCGACGTAATTGCCACAAGCCGGCTCAGCGGACAGATTATGTTCGTATGCTCTGCCTCTTCCGTCGACGTACAGTCTGCTCTTTTAATTACGAGTGGTGGGGGTTCCCCCTCTACTCGGTCGACACACTGCACTACTACTTCTTACAATTTCAGAGCTCCATTGATAATAACTAGACTGCGGATTTGTATGCATTTATGACAAATTAAATACGGCTAAAATATACAAAAAGAACATAATATAAAAATATATCTAAAATATCCAAAGTATGGTATTTGTTGTAATATTTATTAAGTGCAATAAATCCCTAGATAGGTTTTCCTGTCTCACCTGCATTTGTGAAACTCGAAATTTGCACAAACATCCGCAGTCTAATAATAACTATAAAATATTTAAACATTTTAATTCAAAGATACTAAAGTACTAAAAAGTACTAAAATTTATTGCAGAGAGAAATTCTATTTAGTGATTTTAATATTCTGAGAAACAGGTATAATAAGAGGATATCGTCGTTGATTATAACGAACCGTGGACAGATTAAACCTCTTAGGCTGAATTTTGCGGGGGTAGTTTCGCTACCCCTAGACTGCAGGGTGTGACACTACGTGAGTACATTGGAATGAAGTTACGGATTATTAAATTATCATTTTTTTTTCAAAGATACGATACTAACTTTAGCCTACGATACGATACTTTAACTTTAGCCCCTTGCGTTACACTCGTGATCAAATAAGTGGAATAGGAAATTTTCAAGTTCTCCGAGATCTATTAAATTGAAAGTATTAATGAGACGCGACACGTTAGTATTATTTCTATAACATTAATGTTGCTATAAATTATACGGCATATGAAGAATCACTGATCAATTTTCACTTTAGCAATTAAATTCTGAATAATAGTGAAGGCTCAAAACAAATTGCAGGGCAAGGGGTTAATTCAAACGAGTAAGTGAGCCACTACAATGTCTCGTCCTTCAGAAGGACATCTCGAAAAGTCAATATAGTGGTGTATCCTGCCTAGATAGATAAAGAATTTTTGTTCATAGAACAAATTGCCATATTTTTGAGAATAATTTTGTAGCAGTTTAATTAAAACCTTGAGAGACAGGTTGGGTGTCATTTTGATAATAATGTAAATCGGAGGAGCGAAAGAATGATCCAACGAGAGCACAATATCAATGAAATCGTATTACGAGAGGGAACACCGTCAATGAAAGTTCTGACAATGAGCTACCCGGAGGCCGGCTGGAGGCTTTAATTATTTCGAAATTACCGCGCAACAACGCTCGCACGAGTTCTATCGTTGGCAGCCGTATTGTAATAATTAATCAGCATTACTCATAGTACGTCCCGTCGAGCGTGTAATTGCCCGCTCGAAATCATTTTGGATCATCGTTCCCGGCACACGATAACGAATTTCATTTTCGCCGATCTGAATTTCACGTGCGTCGTAATTACGAATTCCATCCAGGTCGATGGAAATCGTGATTCTTTTTTATCCTCACGTCCGCCAATTTCCCTCGTTAATGTCCTTTGGAAAAATTAAAGCACTTACCGAGGATGATTGTATTACTAAATATTTGGAACACAATTTTCCATATAATCGAAATATTCAGAAGTTTAATTACATTTCTACAGAATTTTTCTTTTAATTTATAAATATTCAGTGTTAATAAAACTTAATAAAATCCTAGAGCTAATAATTTCCTATGTAATTGTTACACTAATTATTTATAAATTCCTGACATTTTTATCTCAATCTCTTTTTACTCTCAGCACCGACACTTTTATTCAAATTTCCCGCGTTTCCTTTTCAAAGTAAGAAACGAACAGTACTCTCTCCTTATCTCTGACCCAATGAATTTGAAAGTAACGAAGATAAATTATACCTGAGGTTAACATCCATTTTGAATTTTCGTTGGCAGCGTAGGGTTCTAAAGTGTTTCCACTCAAAAATTCACGATTATCGGGAGAAGTCGATCTACACCGGCAAAGGGTAGAACCGATAAATGGCAACTGCGGTGAACCTAGGTGGAATCTCGATGCATTATGCGCATACTTCGGCTCCATACCGTGCTGCATATCTCCTGGAAACAGGTGTTTACCTGATAACACTCTCATGCCTCGACACCTGAATCCAAATGACGTGCAGCCTTGAAATCTTGAAAAGTGATCGCGCAAGAATAGTGCCAAGAAAATGATGTCCCATTAACGCAGGGATTGTGCCAGGCAGATAGTTTGATGAAAAGTATATTCAAGTAAATAACTTTCCTTGGTGAACAGCATATTTCTTGACTATTATAAATATATAAGAATTTTTATGTGAAATTTCTGGTATTTCTTCTGCTTCGAGTAATTTAAAAAATGTTTGGTTTCATGTTATGCTGATCTTCAAATTCTAAGTAGGGCAACATGTCTCCTGGTGCAACCAGATTCAAAATCGGATTGGAATGTCGTTGATTACGTCTCCTATCGGGTTAACGCACCAATTGGTCCGCGTTGACCAAACGAGATCGTTTTCATGGTGTTCGTTGACGGTTTCGACGAAAATAGACGTGGAGCAATGTGCTGGCTGGTTTGCCTAGCCAATTATGCAGAATTGATCGGAATCTCTGCCTGTGATTATTGGCCCTCGCTCTCTTTGCCACCCGCTCACTCTTTCTCTTCGTCTCTTGCACCCTTCGTCTCTTCATCTCTTCTCCCCTGCCTCTCTTCATATTTTCCTTTCTTCATCTCTTCATCTCTTCCTCTCTTCATCTCTTCATATCTTCATCTCTTCTCCTCTGCCTCTCTTCATCTTTTCCTTTCTTCATCTCTTCTTCTCTTCCTCTCTTCATCTCTTCACCTCTGTATTTCTTCCTCTTTTCTTCTCTACATCTCTTCATCTCTTCTCCTCTGCCTCTCTTCATCTTCTCCTTTCTTCATCTCTTCTTCTCTTCCTCTCTTCCTCTCTTCATCTCTTCACCTCTGTATTTCTTCCTCTTTTCTTCTCTACATCTCTTCATCTCTTCTCCTCTGCCTCTCTTCATCTTTTCCTTTCTTCATCTCTTCCTGTCTTCATCTCTTCCTCTCTTCATCTCTTCCTTTCTTCATCTCTTCCAGCCTTCATCTCTTCCAGCCTTCATCTCTTCACCTCTTCATCTCTTCTCCTCTGCCTCTCTTCATCTTTTCCTTTCTTCATCTCTTCTTCTCTTCCTCTCTTCATCTCTCCCCCTTCCTTTCTATTTGACTTTCCCTCTTTTTCTCTTCCTGTTTCTGTCACTTTCTTTCTTTTTCTCTTCCTCTCTTCTCTCCATCTCTTCCCCCCTTCTCTTCGTGTCTTCATCACTCCCTCTTCTCTTTTCTGTCACTTCCTCTCAATTTCTCTCCCTCGCACCCCTCCATATA
Organism: Cerceris rybyensis; assembly: GCA_910591515.1. NCBI lineage: Eukaryota > Metazoa > Arthropoda > Insecta > Hymenoptera > Crabronidae > Cerceris > Cerceris rybyensis. The sequence goes on along the minus strand of OU342800.1, from coordinate 2,146,222 downwards.
TTTTCCTCTTTCCCTCCCTTCACCCTGCAGCGATTTCGTGCACCGAGGGAAGTTCATTACGCGCTCATAATGCCGGAAATAATTTGTGGGAATATTCACCAATACTCGCAGCTTCGTAGCATCACGGAATTCCATCATAATTGCACAACCTTTGTGAAACTTGCTGGTAAAAATTTGTATCGTTGCGAAAATGCAGAACATTTATGTAGAAGCGAAGATATAGAAACAAATCAACGACTCAAGGGATGAAATTTTGGGGTGAGTTGTCGATTCTTCGTTCAAGGGATGGAGAACAGGGTTGCTGCGGTTCGAGAACCACGAAACCCACGCGGTTTCCGGAGAAAACAGAGGCGATCCGATTTGCCCCGAGGAAACGAGAATTTTGCGGGGCACCCTTACCGAAGGGTTGAAAGCAGGAATGCCAAAACGAGAGTGAAATGCGGTAGAGATAATTTGTTTGAAGTATTTAGTTCCTTGAATTATATCCTTCCTCGTAAATGTTACTTTCGAGGTAGAAAATTGACGACTTTGAACAATTTGTTAATTTTATAAAGAAGAATATTTTTCTTCCACAATTCTATCTAAGTGCTTTTTATACCTTTCGACTCTAATTGCAGTAATTACAAAGTAGCAGTCGAAAATTAATAAAAATATGTTGGTAACTATTTTTTTGAATTATTCGAGTATTTATTGAAATTTCTTCCTTGAAGAAAATTCATCTGGGAGTGAAAATATATTCACTCCCTCATGGAACACATCCATGAGGAATATTCACTTCAGATATGGCTTCCAACTTCCATTCTTCGACGTCCTCTTCCTGCACGGCAATCTGTCTTTATCGCAGCGAAGAAAATTCCTCTCTCGATTACACCGTGCGGACCTATTTTCCAGAGTCGCGAAAAGTCCCGGATGAAAAACTGCGAATCCCTTTCCCAAGCTTTCGATCAATTTTAGACATTCTCTATTAACTAAGGATCGACTTGATTCCCAGCTGCTCCATCTAGCTGATTTATATTAAGGAGACTCATTTTTGCAACCTCGTTGGAAAATTTCATAATACTTGCATAATTCTCTCTCAATTTGCAGAAATATAAAAGGCAGAATTTTGCAATGTGATAAGTAAATTGCTTCTACTATTGTTGCTAAATAATAGAAAATTCTATTACGTAATAAATTATTTAAAAAATTTAGAAATTCTAATTTTTCGCCTCCAACATCATCTTTTAATTCCGCCGATATTTACCTCTCTACAACCCTCGAGAAAAGGTTCTAATTAAAACGCAAAGAAAAATCACAGGGATGTCAATTAATTTTCAAACTCTCAAAACACGAAGAGTAATGGAAAAAAAACTATCTGGAAGTATTTCTAAGAACGCTAATACCGTTCTCCAGGGTGGCCCTCGAGATTCCGAAGAGGGAAGTTTTAGGATCGCCGCGAAAAGATTTCGGCAAAGACCCGGGGCAAACGTTGAGAATTTCTTCTCTTTCGTGCACCTTCGTCATCTCCGAGCGACGATTGCAAGCGAAGTGCTTCCATATCGATTCTAAAACCAGCCCTGCCCTCTGGGTCTCTACTCTCTTTCTCACCCCTTTCTCACCCCCTTTTTATTCCTCCTTGTTCTCTCTATTACTGCGAGCCATTCGACGCTTTCAGCTGGCCGAATTTTGAACCTGTCGACAGATATGTGTCTATCATTGTACTCCCTTTTTTTTATTTACTCTCCTCTGTTTCTCCACAGAATGAAAAATCCACTAAATCCGTCTACTTCTCCCCTTCTTATTTTGTTGAGTTTAACCGATAGTGTCAATTTGCTTGGATTTACTGAGATTGCTTACTTCCTAGCCGAAAATATGATATATTTAAAAATAAATTAGAATAAATTACCCGGGGGAGCATTTGTACTTGGATCCACCGATGGGGAGTCCTAACCTTGACCTTCTTACCATAATCTATGCCCATTTTCCCTGAAACCTACTATTATTTTACTATTACCTACTATTTTAGGTCCCAGGATGTTTCTGAACCACCTACGCTATGAAATATTAAATAATAATAATTTTTCAGGAAGATATAATTTTCACAAAATAGCCATTTAATAATTTTTTGTAATTGAGAGCAGTAAAGAGTATAATCTTGACAGGACAGATAGAGAATTTGTGAGAGTTCAAGTTGCACTGTTTTGATTTATTACAATAGATTAGTTTTTTTTAGAGATTTTATAGATCAATGTGTTTTTCATAGTTTTACGAGATTTTTAACACTAGAACAACCGACGTTAAATTTATTACTAGACTCCGGATGTTTATGCAAATTTCAAATTCAACAAATGCAGTTAAGACAAGCGAACCTAGTTAGGGATTTGTTGCACTCGATAAATGTGACAACGAATACCATACTTTGGATATTTCGGATATATTTTTATATTATGTTCGTTTTGTGTATTTTAGCCGTATTCATTTTGTCATAAATGCATAAACATCCGGAGTCTATTTATTACATTTAAATTTATTAAATAAGAACTTTGGCAGAAGAGTAATCAAGGGGTGGAAAATATGATCGGTTTGGTAATCTGTGTTTTATAACATCAATTTAGAATTTCTAGTCTAGGACTCTCCTGTAAAATTAGGGAATTTTTGGAAAAGAATGTGAACAAGTCATTTTGACTTGCTTAGTCGTTCTAGTGTTAATTAAGTTACTCATTGTCATTCTCATATGTTTAGTTTGTTATTTAGGCTACGATATTAGCAGAGAGAGAGAGAGAGACAGATCCTACAGTATTATTTGAGAAAAGAAAGTATAAAAAGGGAATCTAAACGATCTCGCGTCTCAGCGATCTCGAAGACGTCAACTTCGGAGATCGTAATTTCCTCCATGCCAAGTTCTACCTTCCTTCGATTCAGATGGAACGTCTCGCCGAAGGGGTTAGATTTCAGTCATTAAATCACGACGCGATGCTTCCGCGAAACATCCCTCGTTAGCCCTCGGGGAAATCGCGTGAGGGAAATAATTCGCGAGAAAGCCGGCTACAGTCGAATCTTGTTAATTCAGAAACGGCGACGCTCACCATACATGGGAAAATGAATGCGATAATCCGTTTCAACGTCTCTGTTCTACTCTTTCTATCTATCTATCTACATATCTCTTTCTCTTCGTTGCCTGCAGAGCGGTCCATTGAGAAATCTGCATAATTTTCCAACACGAATTAAAGAGAACGAGGTACGCCGGCTTTAATTGTGACACTGGCTCGCCACCATCGAAACCATTCCTCCACAATCTTCTCACGAATATTTCCTGCTTAATTGCATTTCATCGCGGCCGTTAAGTCCACGTGTAATACTCATTAATTGCTAAGTAATATTCCGGTTTCTTCTACATTCTTCATAATTTTTTTTTCTCATTGTTCAGTGACGTTTCGGGAAGAATATTGCAAGGGGAGAATCTGCAGGGGTTTGTACGTATTGGGGAATTTTTTGGTGAATTTTCTCGGTCAATTGTAGCCACACGGAGATGAATTCTTTGCAGGTTGACGGATGGTACAGTCTGCTCTTTTAATGGCGCGCGCCAGAAAATCCTTCGGGGCTTTTCTCACTTTCTCATCGGGTGAATCGGAGCAAAACACTTGCCAAGCGACTTCTTATTTCTGTCGAATGGCAGTTAACCCTTTGAGGACTAGCGACGCATATATTTGGTGTGAGAAAAAATTCAAATATAGTTTATTGCATCGTGTATACGCGGTTAGAATTGAAAAATTGAGATACAACCGTTGACTTTCTGTTAACACTAGATTTACGGAGCCAATTTGGCTCATTCGAAATTGAATGACTATGTATATAATACATTGGTTGGCTAATTTTTTAATAATACATCTTTCATTTAAATTAACTTGTGACTATTTTCTTTGCCACAAATTTCAATTTTATTGCACGAATCAAATTGGCTCACTTTAGAAAAATAGGTATAACAACATCCGTAAATCTAGCGTTAAAAAGGTCATTTTGGATTGGCAAATAAATATTGATCTTTCAATAATTAAAAATGTCTCCGTTCGCAAAGGGTTAAAAATAATTCTCTGATAATATTTTCCACGCTGACATTTTTTTTCAGTTTCAAGAGAGACTCTCTCTCTCTCCTTCTATAGAATTCTTTTAACAATAGATCTACCGGTTTTAAATTACTATTTTGAGTTTGTCCCGAAAGGAAAATGCAAGATCATCTTCGAATCAGCTAAATCATCAGGATATCTATCGCTTATTGGTACAACGGTTTCTCACGATGGAAAGAGAGATCGCCAGTACACGTGACAACGTTTATTACCATTCGTATCGTGACTTATTACCCCGTGTACGGTAATAACGTGGCTGCTGGATTTATCGCAGCCGGGTGTTAACCCGATATGAATCGATATACGTGTCCACCTGAACGTGTATATGTGGTTGTATTGCATACACGTACCGTTGGGAAACCTGCCAATTTTCATATGCGAAAATACGGGGCTGCAATGCCGCGCGAATTCGCTCGCTTTGGGTTAAACTTTAGGCCAGGAGCTGTGGCTCTTTTGGATGATCGGGTTGTTGGGTATTGCTGGAACAGACCCATGGAATATGGAATATTTTGGTTTTCTTGGATTTTCTATTTTGAATTTTAGGTACTCGGGGGATAGAGAATTTTTGGAATTAAATTTTTCAGATTTCTTTTTTATAGATTTTGAATTACTGAAAGAGGCAAATTAAAATTGCATTTTGATATTAGATCTGTGGTTGAGAGAGTCAACTCTTAAAATTCATCAATGAAGTCCTATTTTACCCAAATTGAGACTTATAGAAGTGTGAAGTTGAGTTATAATTTAAAAAATTGTAACAATTTTGTTCGTACTAATTTTTAAACGCGAAACTAAAGCAAAGACTTCTGGATTTTCAGGATTTTTTTAATTGATAAGAGTCAGGGGGTTAATAACTGCGAGTTCATGACCCCAGGTATCAACGTCGCTCAAAAAGAGGGAAGGATTGTTACAAAATTCATTGGAGTAATTGTCAACGTCCACATTTTGAAAGGTACAATTTGAGTGCAATTAATCTCGACAGCCGTCTCGGAGAAAAAAACAACGACAACGTTTCGCCAGAGCCGATTTATCGAAGCTGCAGTTAGACTTGTTCTTTCTATCCGTAATTTCAGCTTGCCAGAGGAGAAATTTGGAGAGTTTCCAGCCAACCGAGGCCCCTTTGACCTTTCAAAACCACTTGTGTATCGCGATCTTCCATGATCGAACGTTCGAAGTTAATTGGCCGATCGTCACCGATTTGATTTCCCAAAGAATCGTTCGCGACGATCTAAATTCGTGCCAATTCCAAAATGAAACTTTCGCCACTTTTCTCTTTAAAAAACGAAAACGAAGAAACATGCTATTCCTACTCATAAATTTCCCTTTTCACGAAACCCAGAGGAGAAATTAAAATATTTTCTTATCACTAGACTGCGGATGTTTATGCAAATTTCGAGTTTCAAAAATGCAAGTGAGACAGGAAAACCTATCTAGGGATTTATTGCACTTAATAAATATTACAAAAAATACCATACTTTGGATATTTTAGATATATTTTTATATTATGTTCTTTTTGTATATTTTAGTCGTATTTAATTTGTCATAAATGCATAAAAATCCGCAGTCTACTTATCACTAATTAACTAATCGTACCTAAAATAAATTTGTCATTTGAAAAGTTATTTTGCAACCTAAATATATGCAAATTAGGAGGACCTCGAAGAATAGGAGTTACCGAACTAATTATTGTTTAGAAATGAGTCTTCAGTAGTTCGAAAATCTTCGTAAATTCCACGGAATCAGTTCAAGGATAATGCAGAAGAGGAGAGGAGACTGAAAGAGTAACGAGACGGCCAAAATTTCTGCAGACACGGAAGTACTTAACGTAGAAACCGTGGATTCTCGGGGGGTGGTCGGCCAGGGGGTTGATCAATATCCACGGAAAGAAATAGGTCGGTCTTATTTCCGGCCTCCGGTGATTCTATTTAAAGTTCGGCGACTCTTGGGACCGAGAGACCGAGATTTTCCTCGCGTCTGAGTACATAAATACACAGAAATATTAAAACGCAAAGTTCCATGCGCCTCGACCTTTCGATCGGCAAATTTCTGCTTTCCTCTATTTATATACGTGTCGATAAATACACTCGTGAAGTTCTTCGTTTCATTCATCCACTTGTCCTCGTTCACCGTGAATGAATTTAAAGGGGATACATTATCAAATTAATATTTTACTATTATTATTACAGCTGTTAAAATTTTAATCGAACGATTTCTATTAGTTGTAATTTTGTGTATGTGGCAATCAAGTAAATTCTGGTATTGAATAAATTTAAAGGGGACAGAATACAAATTAGAAAGTTATTTTTCCACTTTAATTATCATTATTATTATTCTGATAAAATTCTAACCGATATAAATTTCCAAAAGATCCGCTAAAATTGTGCTAAAAAAGTCTTAGGTACAATTTTGACTGATCAATTACTATTTTTTTGCAATTTGTTTATGCGGTAATATATAGATCAAGTAAATTCTTGCAGTAAATGAATTTAAAGAGGACAGAATACAATAATAAAACTATTTTTGCACTTTAATTATCACTCTTATTATTCTAATAAAATTCTAGCCGATATAAATTTCCAAAAGATCCGATAAATTGAGCTAAAAAAATCGTAGGTACAATTTTCACCGATCAATTTCTATTTTTTTGCAATTTGTTTTTGCGGTAATATATAGATCATGGAGATTCTTACAGTGAATGAATTTAAAGAGGTGAGGATACAATTATAAAATTATTTTTCCACTTTAATTATCACTATTATTATTCTGATAAAATTCTAGCCGAAATAAATTCCCAAAAGATGCGCTAAAATTGTGCTAAAAACATCATAGGTACAATTTTGACCGATCAATTTCTATCTTTTTGCAATTTGTTTATGCGGTAATATATAGATCATGTAGATCCTTGCAGTTAATGAATTTAAAGGGGCAGAATAAAATTATAAAATTATTTGTCCACTTTAATTAGCACTATTATTATTCTAATAAAATTCGGACCGAAATAAATTCCAAAGAGACACGCAAAAATTGCGCCAAAAAAATCCTTCATATATAGAAACATATACGGTTTAATGTCAGATTGGAACAACCCCAGGGAACTTCATGGGGGTGAGTTTTTTTGCAAGAAAAAAATTACCAATGGTTCAGACACTTTGGCTTTTGTCAATTTGTGCTCGTGCGACGATAACAAGGTACGTCTTGTATATGACTTTATATATATAAATATATATGTACACTTGGATCTCTCGCGATTCCATTCACCCCCTGAATAAGGGTTGCAGGATCTCCTCTGCTCCAAGTATCGGAAAACATCCGTACTCTCGATGAAAATAATTTATTTCTCTCGTAACCTTTCGCCTGCAACGTGAAATGTAAACGAGATCCATCCTTCTTCTGACTTCTCCAACCCTCTGCCACCCTTGCTGCACCCTCCTACGAGCATTGTACGATGAAAATTCTCTGCTCTTACATTTCTGACGTTAGAAGTGAATTTATTCCGCGATATTTTATTAAAGATAGAACCAACGTAATCCTATATGTATATGTACACTGGGTTGGATAAATATTTTGAAAATGAAAGGGACAATGGGAGAAACGGAATTGTAGAATTTATCGTGCAAATACGAATTAATCCGCAGCTTCGAAATCTACTTAATTCAAAAAATTCCCTTGACAATGTTGCAGTAAAAATTGAAATCCAAAAATACAAAAAGGAAGTAATCATTCTGTCAAATATAAAGTTCAAATAGAATTTATTTCACTAGATTTTACTGACCATAGAACCATCGCGTAACACAATGGATAAATATTTTGAAAAAAAGAAAGAAATAAAAGAATCAAACAATTCCAGAATCTATCACAGAAATACCTATTTTTCCATCGCGTGAAAATTCGTTTTGAAAATTCCCTCAACAGCATTACCGTGAAAATCGAAATTCAGCAATACCAAAAACAAATAACCGGGGCAAATGTAAAAGAAAAATTCACGCAGTAGTACTTTTCCATCACACTGTCACGAATGTCCGATTCCCAGCATAACTCGTTAGTCCTGCAACCGCAACAATAAACTACAAACACGTTGTGAACAAGCAATTCGACAAAACTCACCCTACAAAAGTCGAAGGCGCGAAAACAGAGGCGTTTAAAAATCCCGCGCTTCCTGGTTCCACTGACATATCCGGGATGAGAACTCAACGGTAGAGTCAGCGGTGGGTCTCCACTTTTTCTCTTTTTTTCTTCATCGCTGGCAGTCCACGAGCGTACTTTTTCACTAGGACTTTTTCCACGACGTTTCTGCCGTAGCTCGGGCTTTGTCATCGTTGGCCACGATAAAGGATGCCGGTCGTGAGCTTTAGAAAAGATACAGCTCTACCCTCGGAGGCCCCTTTTTGTTCCATGGCCCGTGACGAAAAGCCTCCTGACGCTTTTATCGCGAGCCTTCGCATCCCGGAACGTCCGAAAATTTAACCCTTAGCAAGGGAGAAAAGGGAGAACGATGGCTGCCAGGATGATACGGTTCGCGAACTCTTTCTCAACCCTCTTCCGCATTTTGTGCCTACATTTTGTAATTTATTCTGCCGGTGACTTGTTGATGGATGTAATCTATGGTTTTGATGAGTAGTATTTTTTTTTATTTTGGTTATTATATTTTAGATGTTTTGGGAGAATTATGATGGGTAAGATTGTGAAGTTTGACAGGATATAATTTTGAGAGTGGGAGGTAGAGTTTTTATTGACTAATGTTATTTGTTAATTTTTTAACCTTTTTATAGTGTCTTTAATGAAGATATTCTTTGTTATTTTCATACGTTTAATTTGTTAATAATTTAGAGGGATCTATTAGGGGTACCGAAAAGTAATCAAAATTGGAGAAGTGAAAATGTAATTGGAAACATTTGTCAACAAAAAATCGAAGGCATTTTTTGAAAAGGGAATCGAAGAACTACCTTTACGCTGGAAAACAGTGTTAGAAAATTATGGAAATTATTTTGTTGATAAGTATTTAAGATTTCTTTCATAAATGAATGTTTTTCGATAGCAAAAAAAAATTTTGATTACTTTTCGGTACCCCTAATATGTAATAAAGAAATATGTATAGAGGGAGACATAGAGAGAGAGGGAGAGAGAGAGATCCTATGGTGGTGTCACTGATAAAAATTGAAATTTAATTGAGGTCTATGGACGTTTTCTTACTTGAATTAATTTATTATAGTATTTATTGTGAATGATGCTTTAGCAGTGGAGGGTGAAAAGTGGATCCTATTTAAAAGTACTAGGGCAAAGGGTGAAAATAATGTGTCATAATAAAGAGAGAAATTGAGATAAGTGAAATTACTCTGAAAATACTCAGAATGGAATTCAGTGTGCCTTGAAAATCGAGCGGAAACGCCAAAGATAGGAGAAAGAATAAAGAAATTTCCGAAGGCATACGATTTACCTGCTCCGAAGGATTTATGTCGCGATATAAAATTTACCCTTCCGATTCCAAGTGGCTCTCGACGGATGGCAAACTGAATTTCGTTCCAATTCTATCATCTCGTTCTTCGAGGTCCTTGTGAAAGTCGCCAGACCCTGGTATTACGCTCTTGAGAACTGATTTCATTGAATCGATGTCAAATAAAATTGGCTATTATCGAATAATTTCAGATTTAACGAGTTATTCGCATCAATAAAGGTACACTCATATATATCAATGTCCTCCAAGTCCTTCTGACTTTAACACGTCGAAGACAAATGACTCAGCACCTGTGTCATAAGTCATCTCACTGACTGAAGCAGTGACCCACCACGTGGGTCATGCACGCAGATCCTATCTCTGAACTAAGACCCAAAAATCGACAAAAAATCATCCAATAAAATAGAAATACAAAAAAATACAGGTAAAAAAATAGAAATAAAAAATCAAGAGTTCTAACGCCTCTTGGAGTCCCATTCTGCAGAAATGAGTCCTTGAAATACCCTTCTCAATTATACTCCATTATCTTCTTCAATTATTAAAGTAACAAATATAATTACAATTTTTAGAACTACTCTCGCGATAATATGTGCAATAATTGCACCAAAACCTCAAAGGAAGAATAATAAATTACATTCTAACAAAGAAAATCCCCTTCTCGAGTTCTCAAGAAACTCCATCTAATTCAAGTATTATCCCTTGGAAATATCATTCTCGATTATCCCTGAGTTATAAAACGATTCTTAATGCAATTTCACGACAGTGAATCTCAAGATTCGTCTACCACCTATGCAACCATTGTCGCCGAAAAATCATCCAAATGGATTCTTATTGAGTTTGGAGTTTCTCCCTCCGAACATAATGGGAAACTTGCTCCGCGTTTCCCATAATTGTTGCCGGGCTCATAATGGCGCAATAGCGAGTCGTCTCTCCATGGAAACTCGAATGTCATTTGAATGTGAATGGCAGAGCGGCGTATAATGGTAGCAGGAGCTCCATACGAGATTCAGATAGCAGACTCTCTCTACCTTTTGGGTCAAAGTTTCATCGCGAAACTCGGCTCATGGTGTTCGTACATGCGTGATCGAGCACATTCGAAAACGAGGGACGAAAGGAGGGTGCAACTATTGGGGGGGTTTGTTCGATTATACTGTTACAGGGAGGGCAGAAAGTTGTCGATTACTTGGTCGCAGTTGAAGGAGTAGGTTAGACCGACAGATGTCTGGGTCGTCGTGGTCTAACTGTTTTTAGGTCGAGGCTATGAAATTTGGAAATTGCACTCGGAGACGATTGTTCGTTGTTGAATTTTGAGACAAGATGCATTGGTGATGACTACAGCGCGGATGTTTATGCAAATTTCGAGTTTCACAAATGCAGGTGAGACAGGAAAACCTATCTAGGGATTTATTGCACTTAATAAATATTACAACAAATACAATACTTTGGATATTTTAGATATATTTTATATTATGTTCTTTTTGTATATTTTAGCCGTATTTAATTTGTCATAAATGCATAAAAATCTGCAGTCTAGTGATGACAGAATTGAAAGCTCGATGGTAGGCAAGTGTTTGACACTAGATTTACATTTGAAATCTATTATATTTAACACTAGATTTACGGAACCAATTTGGCTCGTTCAAAATTTGATTGGAATTTAGTGGTGGAAATGATTGATGGTGGAGATTAAAGAGTTTCTTGGTAATTTATTTTAACTTCAAGCTTTTATGGTTATTTCACGAGGGGGAGAGGCTCCTTGAAATCCTGCGAGTGATTTAAAGTCTGTCTTATTAATTGGGAGGTTAATAAAGACTCATTAGGGGTGGTAACAAATTGAAGGTCATCCAAGGTCAACTAAAACCTCTTTTAGGAGAAAAATTTATCGTTTCGTATAAATAAATTACCCGTTAACACTAGATTTAGCGAGCCAATTTGGTACACTCAAAATTTGATTACTATATGTATAATATATTGATTGGTTAATTTTTTTAATAATAAATCTTTCATTTAAATTGATTTGAAACTATTTTCTATGCAAAGAACTTTAATTTTCTGGTATCTGTCAAATTGGCTCAGTTCAGAAAAATAGGTATAACAATATCCGTAAATCTAGTGTTAAATATGTACCTTAACAGGTTGAGTGCCATGGGGGTCACCGGTGACCGGCGCCATTGAATTGAATGAAATTTTATCTTACGTTTACATTGAAATATTTATGAATTTTCTAACATATTGAATATTTAAATTTTGGCGTTAAGAAGATGAAGATCTGCTAAACACCGATCAATCAGTGTCCTTGATTTTCATAAAAAAAAGTTTCACTTCAGTAGAAATGACGAAATAAGGGAAACATCAGTGACATTCAACCTGTTAAGCCAGGGAAAATTAAGACGTGGAAAAGATGATAGATTCGGTTATTTATATTTTATACTATGGACGAAGAATATTTATTCTACTGATCTCTAATAAACTCGTAGAATTTTTGGAAAAAATTCTCTACCAGTCATTCCGACTTGGTAAATCTAGTGTTAAGGTCAATAATAATTTTTTAAACTGCAATTTGGTCACGTGAAAAATGACTTAGTAATTTCTGGTGTAGTAGTAAATTCTCGTAATCATTGCAATCGCGAGAGACATATCAACCGAAGTGAAGGGAATGTACGGTAATTCCAAGGGAAAACATGTATTGGTGAACGCAAAGATGCATGTCGAGCAAATGAAACACTCGAGACGAAACAATTGCTTGCGCGAGCACGTGAAACTGAGCGGCTACACGGAGAATGAAATTTTCCACGATGGAAGCGGAAAATTAAATGAGACGTTATCTCGCTCCGGGGAACACCCTACTGCAGGTCGAGTCGTAAGTAGGTGTTCTAGCAAGGTGAGAGGAGAAACCGGTAACTGGCGAACACCTCTAAGACTCTCCTTCGAGAATACCTTCTTCTTCCTCTTCCGGTTTCGTCCTTTTTCTATCTGTGTTTCTTCGTTGTCTTCTTTCTTCTCTTTTCGACTTGTCATGCTCCGCATTCTTCTTCTCTCCATTCTTCTTTTTTGTTCTTCCTCATTTTCTCCTACAAGGCTCTTCTGCTTCTTTTTCCTTTGCGTGGTAACTTTCACTGGATTATCCTCTATTTTGTTCGTTTCTTTCTTTATTTAATATAATTCTTTGTTCTTTCTCCTACAGGTACTTTCCTCTTAGAAATATTCGTCGAGTTGCACCACCCTTTCTCCTGGCCGCCTGTCTTCTTCGTTTTCTTCTTTATTACTATTTTATATTATTTTTTACAAGCAGGTTCGTCGTCTTTTGTTTCTTCTTTCTTTGCTTGGCAACTTTTACTGGATTCTCCTCTATTTTGCTTCGTTTCTTTTTCTATTTAATTTAGTTCTTTATTTCTTCTTCTACAGGTAGAAATATTGAAATATTCTTCGACTTACACCACCTTTTTCTCATGGCCGTCTGTCTTCTTCGTTTTCTTCTTTTTTACTATTTCATATTCTGTTTTACAAGCTGCTTCCTCGTCTTTTGTTTCTTCTTTCTTTGCTTGGCAACTTTTACTGGAATATCGTTCGTTTCTTTTTCTATTTAATTTAGTTCTTCATTTCTTCTCCTACAGGTAGCAATATTCTTCGACTTACACCACCCTTTTCTCATGACTATCTATCTTCTTCGTTTTCTTCTTTTCTGTTATTTCATATTCTATTTTACAAGCTGCTTCATCGTCTTTTATTTCTTCTTTCTTTGCTTGGCAACTTTTACTGGATTATCCTCTATATTGTTTGTTTCTCTTTCTATTTAATTTTGTTCTTTATTTCTTCTCCTACAAGTAGAAATATTCTTCGACTTACACCACCATTTTCTCCTGGCCACCTATCTTCTTCGTTTTCTTCTTTTTATTATTTCATATTCTTTTTTACAAGCTGCTTCCTCATCTTTTGTTTCTTCTTTCTTTGCTTGGCAACTTTTACTCGATTATCCTCTATTTTGTTCATTTCCTTGTCTATTTAATTTAGTTCTTTATTTCTTCTCCTACAAGTAGAAATATTCTTCGACTTACACCACCATTTTCTCCTGGCCACCTATCTTCTTCGTTTTCTTCTTTTTATTATTTCATATTCTTTTTTACAAGCTTCATCATCTTCTATTTCTTCTTTCTTCACGTACTAACTTCAACAGAATTATCTTTAATTTTCTTCCATTTCTTCCCTTGCTTTCTTCCTCCCCTGCTTTCTTCTCTTCAGGGCATCTCTCTTCCTCCTCCTGCCACTTTCTTCATCTTCTGCGTCAATTTACGAGTGCATCTTCCAATCTTCCGTATCGAGAACGTATTCTTTAAACCGAGTAACGTTTATCTATCACGTGAACGTGTAATTGAATCTCACCAGCGAGTGAGAGCTTGAAAATTAAGCGCTCGCTTTCCCGGCGGGTGAATAAACCCGCTTAATGTTGCCCCTCGAGAGAATGGAGAAATACGCAGACACGATGAGATACCAGACTGATTACAACGGAACGACAGGAAAAGAGAAAAGACCACACCATAGATTTTAACTGAAGAGACCTTAATTCAAAGTCAACGTAGCAAAAATCTACTCAGAAAGGAGAAAAGGAACTAAATAAAGATGAAAGAAGAAATAAAAATACGAACTCTTGGAAAACAGAACTACGACATTTAAGTTCGCAAACTTCCTTATTTTTCTTCAACTTGGAAAAGTCAAGGAACGGAACAATTGCAAATCTCCGGCCAATTCTTCTTCCACGAGGCCGCAACGAGCAAGTTGATGTTCTCCAAGAAGAAGAAAACCTGCTTGTATTAATCTTTCCAATTTTCTTCCTTTTTTTCTCGAGATTCGGCCCTACTCGTCTTAAAATTCAATTAAACGGATCATTCAGAATGTTTATGCAGATTGAAGTGCGTACTTGATGAACGTATAATGTTTTCTTCCGTAACATTCCTACTTGCCATTCGGCCGGGCCATTTACTTGGAATTGCTGTTTTAAAGTGCATCTTAAAAGCCACTCGCCCTTATGAATAAGACATCGGTAAACGGGATAAAGAAAATGATTCCGCCTTTTGATATACTCACTTTCGACGCGGCCTGAGAACCTCGACACGATCGATCCTCTTTCTTTCCTTTTCTTCGTCGTCTTCTTCCGCTTCTTTTAATTCCGTTAAATGCACTTGATCCTTTGCGCCGCGAAACCAATTGCCTCCGTTTCCATTCGACCACTCTTCCTTTTTCGATGTCTAGTGTCCGATGAAAATTCCCGCTTACATTTATTGTCCTTCCGTTAGTCAATTACGGTTGAGATTGACTCGAGATGGAAAAAAAAGATGCTTGTTCTCTTGCATCGAATATTACGTTCACAGAGGTACTTTGGTGCCTTCTTTTACATATTTATCATGGTGGTTGGATACTCTTCTGCACGATTGTTCCCATTGTATTATATCTTTATTTCTTCTCCTACAGGTAGAAATATTCTTCGACTTACACCACCCTTTTCTCATGACTATCTATCTTCTCCTTTTTCTTCCTTTCTGTTACTTCATATTCATTTTTACAAGCTGCTTCATCGTCTTCTGTTTCTTCTTTCTTTGCTTGGCAACTTTTACTGCATTATCCTCTATTTTGTTAATTTCTTTGTCTATTTAATTTAGTTCTTTATTTTTTCTTCTACAGGTAGAAATATTCTTCGAGATGAAGAAAAAAAGATGGTTGTTCTCTTGCATCGAATATTACATTCACAGAGGTACTTTGGTGCCTTCTTTTACATATTTATCATGGTGATTGGATACTCTTCTGCACGATTGTTCCCATTGTATTATATCTTGCAGGATGAAACGTTCTAGAGAGAGTTTCTCTTGTTTTTTTTAAAGGATTCATAAGTTTAGTGGGAAAGAAGCAATTTGACAATTTGAACTGCGCAACAAAAGTAAATATGCAAATGTTAGTAACGTTTTAAAGTTACTGAAATTTCTGAGGTATGTTTTAACTGTTTGAGCCACAGTGGGATGAAAAGTGTCCCACCTCAAAAATTTATATTTTTATACACCTTTGTCAACAAATATAAACCAACTTTATTCCATTAAAAGAAGAAAAAAATGCATGTGCAACATGGGTCATTTTATTTTCTGAATTCCTGTGCCTCAAAGAGTTAACCCTTTATGGGCCCCTAAGAGTTTTAGGTTATAAAAGAAACATCTCAGTTTACATTTTTTAAAGCCAATTTTTTAACTTTACCAAATATAGCAATTTAATTCTTAACAGTAGATCTATGGCTGCCAAATTTGGTATATTTAAATATTGTTACGAATTATCGTAACGAAATTGTCTCCCCTATATTTCATATCGATTACGAGAATGTTAACAACAAATTGCAAATGTTTAGATATTGATTTAACCCTTTTAGTGCCGACCGAAAAAATTGATTGAATTAATAACAAATGTAGTTGCGAATAAAAAGAATTTTGATTTGGGTATAGTGTCATATAGAATACGCAATATGGAGCATATATTGTGTATTTACAATTATATGTCATAAAATTACTGATATCGTATTGAAAACTGAATATTAACCCTTCGATGTTCAGTGTTAGCAATTTTGCTAACGACGATATATCGTCGTCCGGCACTAAAAGGGTTAATATTGAGAATAGAGTTGTCTTTGTGCAAGAAGTTTGGATTCATTAAATTGGAGACGTTATTTTATAATATCTAAGTTATTTAATTATGAAGCGCCGTTACAATATATTAAAGAAGTACTTTGAAAAAAGATGAATGGTAATAGTTGAATACTGAAGTTCATTAACTGAGAATCTATAATTAGTTTCCCGATTCTGGGAAAAGATCTGTGGAAATTACGTTAAATCTTTCCACGACGATGGCCATAATTTCGCAGTGTCCTCGAGAAGAGTAGGTAACACGAAAGGGGCGAAGTATTTATTTCTAGTGCCCTCGAACCATTTAATTTTCTGCGCTCTCTCCGCGTGCATTTCGAGTGGACCGAATAATTGGCCCCCGGGTTCTCCATTTTCATCCCCCGACCTTGTATCCCTTTCCCTCTTCCTCTATTCCTCTCTGGCGATATTTATTTCCGCCGTTATTTTCCTGTTTCCCTCCTCTACTTTCTACTTTTTATCTTCAACAACGGTGTTACGATATTGGAAGAATTTTTAATCGGCAGTGAAATAGAAATCTTTTATAATCCTTTTTGTATCAATTAGAATTTGATATTCATTGTTATTTATATTTATCGTGTTCGTTAAATATTTTGTGATGCTACGAATAATTTTGTTACAATTTGACAAAGAAGTTGTTAACGTTAGATCTAAAGACGATTAATTCAACATATTTAAAATTGTTAAATAAATTTGTTCTAATCAAATGAATGAGGGGGGCAAAGAACTTGATCGATTCCTCGCAGTCTTCAAGATAGATTTAGAAAATTAAAAATGAAACAGTGTTAAAAATTTCAGGAACATTTTCACCAAGGACAAGTCATTTTGACCGCCTCTTTGTAGATCTAGTGTTAATCTTGTAATCAAAAATTTAATTAAATTTTTTTAGTGGGCGCACAATTAAAAATTTAAAGTTCAGTGTCCTCGCAGAGTGTTAAATTAGTACGATATCTTCTTCGAAACTTTGTTAAATATGATCGAATAATTGTCAGGAATTGTAACAATTAAAGAGTAGAAGGTGGGTGAAGAAAAACCAAAGGCACTTTTGCAAGTTATTTTCTCGAATCCGAATTGTATTCATTATTCCTGCGACAAGAGCCTCGATATATTCGTTCCCCGTTTTTCCTAGATTTCCAAAGGATTTCCTTTCCCTTCGGAGAAAAATCTCGTTTATCTCTTAGCGCCTTGGTTTTATTAATGCCGCATTAAAATAACAACCCCTCGAGGGAGCGAAGAGGAAAAAAAGGGTATGGTTCGGACGATAACAGCGAGCCTATTTCCTCCTCGAGGTGTTCTCCCTTCGTTTTATCGTACCCCTTAAATTTCTTCTCGAACACGACCCTTAAAATCCGCCGTTTGTTTCGGGGCTGAAGAAAAAAGTGGGTGAATTGCCGAGGTGCTTGATAATCCACAATCGGATTTATCGAGAAGCTTGGTAAACGTTGTGTTGTTTTTCCCCCTGTTCTTCCCAGAATCCTCGACATTGTAATTCGTTGTTTAGGATGCGAATCCTCTTTGAGGGTGGTTTGGGGGTGGTTGAGAGTGAAAAAGATGGTAAAACTTCTCAGACTAGGCTTTGAACGTTTCGAATTACCATTTGCTTAAAGCCGGAAATCTTCAAGATTTAACCGTCTATTGTTATTAAGTTATTTATTTATTTTAGTCCTTACGAAGAAAATTCTAATAAATTCCAGAGATTAATTAAACAATTTCTCAATCATTTCAAAACTGATACAATTTTTCTAAGTCACCAGCAATCTATAAACTAGCCAATGACACAAAGTAACTTTCAAGATTTAACTGTCTACTGTTATTAAGTTATTTATTTATCTTCGTGCGTACGAAGAAAATTCTAATAATTTCCAGAGATTAATTAAACAATTTCTCAATCATTTTGAAACTGATACAATTTTTCTAAGTCACCAGCAATCAAAAGACTAGCCAATGACACAAAGTAACTTTCAAGATTTAACTATCTATTGTTATTAAGTTATTTATTTATCTTCGTGCGTACGAAGAAAATTCTAATAAATTCCAGAGATTAATTAAAAAATTTCTCAATCATTTAAAAAATGACAAGACTTATAAATCACTAGCAATCAATAGACTAGCTAATGACGCAAAGTACTCTTACCCAAAAGACAATTAGAAAAAATAATCCTCAATCTTTTTTGAGTGGTCACATATCCCCATAGATCGCTCGTAAAACTTCCATCCAAAAAGCGCTATCGACTCGTTAATATGATCGATGCGCCCTAAGAGCATCGATGATTAATCAATCTATCCGGTGTAATCAATCGGTCCGAGGGAGCAAACATCGTCATCGAACGGCCGCAACACACAATCGATAGGGTCACTAACGAACGCAAACAGATATCTGCAAACACGGGGCCCCGGACTTCTGAATTTCGATTTCACCCCTACGGAATCACGAGAGGGTGTCATTCCATCGATCATTCCAATAGAATTCATTGGGAATGACTTCTCTTTTTGAACAGAACGTTTGATCAAGTGGTTTGCAAAACATTCTCTTCCTCTGTTTCTATTTCTATTTCGCTTTCAACCATTTGTAGCCGGAAGTTTCAAAATGGACGCGAGAAGTAGTTAGAAAAAGTAATAGAAAATATTAATACGAAATTTAACACTAGAACTACCGACGTAAAATCTATTATATTTAATTACATTAAATAAATGCTTCAGGAAATGAGGAATCAAAACGTGGAGAAGACAATTAACACTAGAATTACCAAAACCAGTCAAAACGACTGGTGCACAATTTTTTCAAAATATTCTCCAAGTTTATATAAGAGTCATAGAATAAATATTCTACGTCTATATCAATAAACATAAATCACTCAATCGATCAAATTTTCCGCCACTTGATTCCCCCTTTTTCAAAGTACTTATTTAATTTCTTAAAATATGATAGATTTGTGGCCGGTCGTTCTAGTGTTAATTCAGTAATTTATATTCTATAAGATGGACGTACAATATCTCCTCCATGGCTTTCTTATAAACTTGAAAAGATTTTAGAAAAAATGAGGAACAAGTCATTTCAACCACCTTGGTAGTTCTAGTGTTAAAGATACAAGGAAGGAACAATAATTTGATGATAAAAACCAAAAGTCAAAATTAATCGTCCTCTTTTCCTTACAAAATAATCCTCGACTTCTCGAAGAAAGGATAGAGTGCAGAAAACACTTCCTTCTTTTCGGCTCGCTGAATTCCTTCAACTATCAATTACCAGACAACTCTTCCGTGACCTGGATAAGACAAAAGTCTTTGTCGATAAAACGAAAATATTCCCAAGCCAACGAGAAATATTCTCCTCGAGAATGTGAAAGAAGCTTACCTCCAGCGGATGGTAAATAAATTTTACGTGCCCCCCTTGGAAACTATGGAGACGAATGTGTTGTTTGCTTCCTCGAAAAACTACCCTCTCCATCCTCCAACCAACCGTTCGAATCGTCGCGTAAATAATACTTTTACATTCTCCCTGTCGCTTCGCATTCACCGTTCTATTCTTCCATCCGTCGAATCCAAAGGCAAAGAGTCGAATGGCTCGAGTTAGTCAGGTGTAAAAACGTTTGTTTGGAAACGCTCGACTTTTGGAATGTCAACTGATAACAATACAACGTCATGTTGTTGGAAATTTGTTGGAATTGTTTACAAAGGTTTGAGTCGTTGGAAGATTTTTAGATTGAGATAATTTGAAGTAAATTGGTGGTCTAATTTGAGTCAACTGATGCAAGGAATTAGCTTAGCCATTGATAAGTCTAATCAACGTTCTATTCTTCCATCCGTCGAATCCAAAGACAAAGAGTCGAATGGCTCCAGTTAGTCAGGTGTAAAAACGTTTGTTTGGAAACGCTCGACTTTTGGAATGTCAACTGATAACAATACAACGTCATGTTGTTGGAAATTTGTTGGAATTGTTTAC
The DNA here is from genome assembly GCA_910591515.1 of Cerceris rybyensis. Taxonomy (NCBI): domain Eukaryota; kingdom Metazoa; phylum Arthropoda; class Insecta; order Hymenoptera; family Crabronidae; genus Cerceris; species Cerceris rybyensis. The sequence goes on along the minus strand of OU342800.1, from coordinate 2,126,056 downwards.
AAAGGTTTGAGTCGTTGGAAGATTTTTAGATTGAGATAATTTGAAGTAAATTGGTGGTCTAATTTGAGTCAACTGATGCAAGGAATTAGCTTAGCCATTGATAAGTCTAATCAACGTTCTATTCTTCCATCCGTCGAATCCAAAGACAAAGAGTCGAATGGCTCGAGTTAGTCAGGTGTAAAAACGTTTGTTTGGAAACGCTCGACTTTTGGAATGTCAACTGATAACAATACAACGCCATGTTGTTGGAAATTTGTTGGAATTGTTTACAAAGGTTTGAGTCGTTGGAAGATTTTTAGATTGAGATAATTTGAAGTAAATTGGTGGTTCAACTTGAGTCTACTGATGCAAGGAATTAGCTGAGCTATTGATAAGTCTAATCAAATATCTTTTTTCTTTTCAGAAATGCATCGGCTGGCGTTCACTTGCGTCCTGATGGCGGCGACGGTGCTTTCCTGCCGACAGAGCGAATTCCAATGCGGCAACGGCCGCTGCATCGCCCTGAATAAAGTCTGCAACATCCTCGACGACTGTGGCGACGGGACCGACGAGCCAAGGCAGTGCTCTCGTGAGTTAAACTTTTCCATTCTCATATGCCCGCTCTAACGCTAATTCCGACTAAAGAGCCATTCAGAGTTCCCGACTTTTGTTTACGGGATGGTAGTTGACCACTGGCTCGAATTAGCGGACGGAGTGGAGAGATCGAATGGCAGACGTACAGTCTGCTACTTTAATGGCGAACTGCGAGGGGGCAATTTTAACTTGTGCTGTGGTAACAGGGAATTTTGGGAATTTGATATTTCGTAAAAAGACGTGAATTTGAGGGGGATTGAGATACTTGTGTAGTATGGGAATTTTGTAGAGTTTGGAAGTAGTTTATAATGAGGGAGGGTGGATTTTGTGTAAGCGAGAGTGGATGTTTAGAATAGATGATTTGGATGGCGTAGAATGCCAGAGATAGGGTGAATATTTAGTCTGTGGAGGAAGAGAAAATGAATGAGTGCAATGGGGCTTTGAGGGAGAGTCATTGAGCCATAGACAGAGTTGAGCCATAGGCAGGGTTGAGTCATACAGAGTTTGAGACATAAACAGAGTTAAGTCATAGACAGAGTTAAGCTATAGACAAGGTTGAGTAATAGACAAAGTTGAGTCATAGATAGAGTTGAGTCATTGACAGAGTTGAATCATAGACGGAGTTGAGTCATAGACAGAGTTGAGCCATAGACAGAGTTGAGCCATAGACAAGGTTGAGTCATAAACAGAGTTGAATCATAGACAGAGTTGAATCAGACAGAATTGAGCCATAGACAAGGTTGAGTCAAAGACAGAATTGAGTTACAGACACAGTTGAGCCATAGACAAGGTTGAGTCATAGACAGAGTTGAATCATAGACAGAGTTGAATCAAAGACAGAGTTGAGCCATAGACAAGGTTGAGTCACAGACAGAATTGAGTTACAGACACAGTTGAGTCATAGACAAGGTTGTGTCATAGACAGAGTTGAGCCATAGACAGAGTTGAGCCATAGATAAGGTTGAGTCATAGACAGAGTTGAATCATAGACAGAGTTGAGTCATAGATACAGTTGAGCCATAGACAAGGTTGAGTCATAGACAGTATTGAGTCATAGACACAGTTGAGCCATAGACAAGGTTGAGTCATAGACAAAGTTGAATCATAGTCAGAGTTGAGCCGCAGGGAGAGTTGAGTTACGAAAAGAATTTAGCTGAGAAAAGTGGAGAATATAATTTTGAGAGGAGAAACAGAGTTGACTCATAGACAGGGTTGAATCATAGAAAAACTTGAGTCATATACAGAGTTGAGCCACAGAGTGAATTGAAATATATATACAGAGAGAGTGAGAGAGAGATCCTGAACATGCAAGGCTTGTTTTACCTTCAAAAAGAATCCTACAGAGGCAGTCCTCTGTAAAATTCATCTACACGTCCTTCCATTAAAACCGCCCTTTCATTTCTGTAAGAAATGCAATAAAAGAAAGGCGCGAAGGGAACATCTCGAAGGCAGGGAGAAACTTGTTCGTTTAAAAGTGTCTCGTTGAACCCGAAAAAGCACTCGCATTCCCACGTCGGGACGCCTTTTCTTGCCGATCGAATAACGCGACAAAAGTTCGAAGAGGAATCCGAAAAGCACCGGTGCATCCCGGAGGCAACGTTTCAGCCAGACGCGTGCAACCAACTGCAAATATAAAATAAACATCGAAATTCATGGACTCCCATGTGAACTGGCGGCCGCGCACGAGCAACTTGCGATCACGTAAATCGCCGTGACCAACTATCGAACGTTGGAAACAATTCGAGTTCGAGACATTTTTCATAACGTGGTCGAGATAAACTTTATTTTACGGGGTGGACCAAAGTTTAGTCGGAGGGAAATGGAACTTTTTTTTATTTTCTCCCTTTTCCTTTCAGTTTTAACAACTATGATCGATTCCAAGCAATCGAGGCTGTAATATATTAAATAATAAATTAAGGCAAATTGCATATTTCCCAGAAGTGAAGGGAATTTATAATTGGGTCCATTGATTACGAGTTTATTGATTTTTTAAATCTTTTATGAGGGTTTTGGAGTTACTGTTTTAATTTTTAATTGAATGTCAATCCAACAATAATAATTTAGAAGAATTTCCCATGTGGCGCTTAAATATTATACCTAACAATCAGAGAAATTTGTTAATTGTGCTAATGATTATAAAAAAACGTGCGGTAAGAACATAAAAGTAATTTATTTTACAGTTTTTCTCGGAATAAAAATTGATTTATTATTAACGCAAGCGTTCAAGCCATTAAATACATATTAATAGCAAGAATAATTCACTTTTATCGTACTTTGCATCTTAATGACAACTGCAGGCAGGAAACTCATTAAGACTCAAAGGATGGAAAAAAAATCTGAGAAACGTTGGGCGAGTTAAATCTTTCTATCCGAAGGACACCACCGTTTCTCTAAAACGCTCGTTATATTTCTTCCTCAATAGAAAGATAGCGGAGTTTATTCGCGCCGGATCATTTTTCATCCGTATCTTAATCCATGGAATTTAATTTTCAAAATGTACCGCCGTATCTTAATCTACGGGATTTCATTCCCGCAGAAAGGATCGTCGATGAAAGGAAACACGAGGAGCAAAACGGGAATTCGTTTTTGGGATTTTCCTGAAAAATAACAGTCAAACCTCTCTTTTATTTCACGAAGAAAAGAGACGGAGGTTTAATCTCACGTTTTTTTTTTGGATCCATTGATAAATAAAATGTCGCTTATTTCACAAGATACGTTCCTTTAAAGGGCAAACTCCTTTGAGTTAGGTCAAAATTTAAATTAAGTCTAACAATTTTTCCATTGGTTATAAAACAAAATCCCGTAGCCCCATAGAAACTCATTTCAAACCATGGGTCTGGGTTGGGTTCATTAATATTCCACTGGCAATTTTTCTCTCGCAGCAACTAAACTTTCGAAGGAAGATATGACAATTGTGAAAAAAAATTGAAATGAAAAAGCGCGAATATTTCACACTGAAAGTTTTACAATTTGACGTCGACCGTTCGTGTTTTTGATACGTGGTGTTATTTGAAGTTATCTCGAAACGAATTTCACTGTTCGAAATTTGTTACAAATCGGGAGAAAGGTAGGAGAAATTTAAGAGTATTAAGTTTAAACTTTAAGCTCTCGGGATTTTATCGATTTTTTAAAAAATCGTATACATCTTCGATGAAAGGAATTATTTCGAATATTCCACGTAACATTGTCCTGCAAGTAATCTGGTAGTATTTGAAAAATTTTCCCAACATCAATCTATCCTCTCATCTCTCATAACAAAAAAAAAGGATTACCAGAAACCAACACATTCAGATTTCGATTTTCCAGGTGCAAATGTCGAAGAATACAGTGATGATTGCATTCTATAAATCGTCGAAACGTGCAAAAATATTCGGGAGCGATTTATGCAAACGCACCACCGGAAATACGCGATTCCGCGAGCGCGACAATTCCATTAGCATTGTCGAAGCATTACGAGGACCGCCGGGACCTCGTATCTCGTCCGAAGACCACCATAGAGGGGTTAAATCGCACGGAACTCGGTTTCATCGACGAGGGGAGCGATGCAAGCTGGAATTATTTACGGGAAATGGCGGAACGATGTTGCGGGAACGTTGCTCGGACTGCTTCGATTCATTTTGGTCCAAGGAAATTCAAGGTCAAAGAATATTTCACTCACAATGGGAGAATTAGGAAATTGGAGGATTCTTTTGGGTTTCAAATTTGAATTGCGTGTTTCAGCTTTTAAAATGACTTCAAATTTAAGTAGTATAAAATATAAAATTCAAAATTAACGATCTATCTGCTTGGGATATATCTACCTTTTATAGATTTTCTATCATAACCGATCCGTCTTCGACAGATCTTCTATCAGAACTGATCAGTGTTCTATAGAGCTGCTATCATAACTGTTCTGTCTTCTATAGATCTTCTATCATAACCGATCCGTTTTCTGTTGATCTTCTATCATAACCGATCCGTTTTCCGTAGATCTTCTATCAAAACCGATCCGTCTTGTATAGATTTTCTATCATACCCGATCAGTATTCTATAAATTTTCTATCATAACTGTTCTATCATCTATAGATCTTCTATCATAACCGATCCGTCTTCTGTAGATCTTCTATCATAACCGATCCGTGTTCTATAGATCTTCTATCATAACCGATCCGTTTTCTATAGATTTTCTATCATACCTGAGCAGTATTCTACAAATTTTCTATCATAACTGTTCTATCATCTATAGATCTTCTATCATAACCGATCCGTTTACTATAGATTTTCTATCATACCCGAGCAGTATTCTATAAATTTTCTATCATAACTGTTCTATCATCTATAGATCTTCTATCATAACCGATCAGTATTCTATAGATTTTCTATCATAACCGATCCGTCTTCTATAGATTTTCTATCATAACCGATCCGTCTTCTATAAATTTTCTATCATAACCAATCTAACTTTTACAGATCCTCTGTCACAATCAATGTATCTTCTATAAATCTTCTATCATAACCGATCTATATTCTATCCAAGGGACTAGATTTTAATGCTGTTCCTATTTAGTAATTAATATCACCTAATTTCTAGATAAATTATGTAACTGAGGACGCTGCAGATTTTTCGATTCTCTCAATGCGGGAGAAAATAAATTTTCGTGGGTTATGGGGGTGTATCAGCCGTTCGTTTAAGAATCCAAGGAGGCTTTCGAGGGAATGGTGCTGTCCGTGGAAGACAAGGGATGTCGGGCTTCCAGGGACGTCCTGCTATCGACAGATCATGATAAAATGGGGTAGTTTGACCGAGAAATCCAACGGCAAAAAAGGGACACCGTTCGTCCTTTCCCTCGATCCTCTAATTTTCACGATTTATCTTTTTCCTCGCAGAGCCACCTTTAAGATACGTCATTTCATCTCGATTTATCTCGCGGTAGGCTGCGGTATCGATTTAAACCCCTTTTAAGGACCTCTTTTTGCTCAATCTTGCAAATATAATTTGCGAAGTTAAATTAAACACCTCAAACCTCCAAATATTTTTATTCTGCAGCTGCTAACTATCATTAGGACAAAGTTAGATTTAAAAAATCGATACAAACTATTTCCAAAATTCCTATAAAATCCCTCATTTAAAACCCATCAAAAAACTACACCTCCTTCATTAAATAACCATAAAACAACCCTACAGCAACAGCATCACCATCAAAAATACTTCTCCTATCTCAAAAACTCTAAAAAATCTCACAAACTCCCGCCAAAATGCCGTCAATCGAAATTTCCCTTTCCACTTCGTATTCAGAGAAATTAAACGTCTCGCGTGCTATTTGCCGCATCGAAGGATCTCGGCAAACGACTCCTCTATTTCGGCTGAGGATTCTCCCTCGGAAGTATCAAGGGGGCTGCTCGTTTTCTTAGGGCGACTCGACGAACCGTGAATTTTGCTCGAGGGCCTCCTTCGTCTAACTCGGCCTCCTTCCCCATGGCCGTTTACGAGTCGCGAATATTAAGCCCCCAGGTAGAGGTGGTTTATAATCGCGCGACGTTTCGTGCACTTGCCACGGCATCCGGAGGGCAAAAGCCTCGAAAACAATATGCCCGAAAACTGGGAGGATGTATCACTTCTACCACGTAATCGTGTTCCTCTCCGTTGCTTTTCGAATCGATCTGTGGCTCCGTATTTTTATGGGGCTTGGACGAAAAAAAAATTGTACTTTTGTGGTTGATTTTCGAATGTAGAATTATTCTGTGGTGGTTTTACTACCACCATGGGAACGTATAGAGGACAAAGAGAGCCTGTAACTTAAGTTAATTACTGAACCCACGTCGTTGCGGCGTTGTCTGCCAGCCGAATACAACGAGGAGACTAAGAACCACCCCCGGAAGAGATTCCCTTTAATTCCACCCCCGTCCTATGTCGCGATTCCAACGAATTTCAAAGTAAATGCAACAGTCTTAAGTACGGGAGTTGAAAGGGGGATTAACATTTTATGTCGCGTCGCTTGAAACTCGGGGAGAATTTTCTCTCGTTCGTCTCTCTCTTTCTCTTTGTCGAGGTAAAATTTAACGTTAGAACGGTACAATTTGTTTTAGCGTGTGTTTAATTACTCGTGGCTGAATATTGCAGACAATTCGTTCCAGTAACTTTCCCTCTTCTTGTTTGCGTTGCGTTAAAGAGACGAATCTTGCGGGGATCGTGCTGCACGGGGAATTTAGTGGTGGAAATTCTTGATGGTGGAGATTAAAGAGTTTCTTGGTAATTTATTTTAACTTCAAGCTTTTATGGTTATTTCACGTGGGGGAGAGGTTCCTTGAAATCCTTCGAGTGATTTAAAGTCTGTCTTATTAATTGGGAGGTTAATAAAGACTCGTTAAGGGTGGTACAAAGTTGAAGGTCATCCAAGGTCAACAAAAACCTCTTTTAGGACAAAGATTAATCGTTTCGTATAAATAAATTATCCATTAACACAAGATTTAGCGAGCCAATTTGGCTCACTCAAAATTTAATTACTATATGTATAATATATTGATTGGTTAATTTTTTAATAATAAATCTATCATTTAAATTGATTTGGAAAATAGGTATATAATCAACATCCGTAAATCTAGTGTTAAATAATCCCCATCATATTAATTACCTTTCAACAATTCAATTCAAAATATCTAATGCAATAGAATTATTTTAAAAAATTTGAAAATGAAGAAGTCAAATTAATACCTGCAATTAGATTAATATCTATAGGTTTCCGAAATATCGCCACAAATTTAATATCAGCAGTGAAAAAACAAAGTCGACAGAGGTTACAGTGAAATTTCGCGAAGTGGCAGCGATCATGAAATTGATGGGGGATTTTTTATCTGCCAATTTGTAGCGTTCACGGACAGTAAAACAGCAAGTACCGATAAAGTACTCACCGTGCACGATGAATTCCCCTCGTACAGAATGGGAATTCGCGTAAAAGGTCAGCGAGGAAGAAAAATGGCGTATTTCGCGATATACTTTCACGAAGCCACGGAAGTCCGGCGATACGAAGGGCAAGAAGGGTGAATACAGGGATGTATCGATAAAAAGGACATCCCCTGGAGAGAATATTTTAAAAATTTTCAATTAACTCCACTATATTTTTGGAAGGTCAGTTGTGATATTTTTTTTCGTCAAATTTATCCACCTGGGTTGCAATAATACATTGTAATTTCTTGCGACGTGAAATTGTGGATTTTCGTAACTTATCACCCCCATAGGATAATGTCCTTTGGACATTTTAACATTAAACATATCGACAGTTTTTTTAAAGGCAAATATACGTTGAAAAAGTGTCAACTGACTCTTTTGTGGCAATTTTAGTGTTAACACCTTAGCCTACAACAAAGTGTCACACTCGTGGCAGAAAATGGAATAAGAAATTTTCAATTCTTTCAAAAACTATTAAATTGAAAATATTAGAGGTTGCAAAACAGTCTCATTATTTCTGCTCCAATATTACTTTCAGTTATAGAAAATATTAGAAACCAGTTAGAACTTTTGATTTCAGGAATTAATTTTGAATCATTACACGTCTGAAAAAAAATCGTAGACTAAAGAATTAATTAAATAGGAATATTAATTGAAAATAGAGTTTTAATTTTTTTTTGCATCAAATTTACCCCGTCGATTTTTGCGAAGGACTTTCTATAAGAAATATTAGAAACCAGTTAGAACTTTTGATTTCAGAAATTCATTTCGAATCATTACACGTCTGAAAAGAAATCGTACACTAAAGAATTAATTGGATAGGAACATTAATTGAAAATAAAGTTCTAATTTTTTTTTGCATCACATTTATCCCATCGATTTTTGCGAAGGAGTTTCTATAGGAAATATTAGAAATCAGTTAGAACTTTTGATTTCAGGAATTAATTTTGAATCATTACACATCTGAAAAGAAATCGTAGACTAAAGAATTAATTAAATAGGAATATGAATTGAAAATAGAGTTCTAATTTTTTTTTTGCATCAAATTTATCCCATCGATTTTTGCGAAGGGATCTCTCGCGAGGCTTTGTACGAAGAATGTCAGCAATATATCCCGTCAAGTTGTAAAGGTGCCACGACTGCCTCTTATAAAGTGCATTCGTAGCTGGAAAGTCTGCTGGAAGACGTTACGACAAGGCAATAATAAACTTTCGCATTCTTCCTGCGACTCGAACAGAAAGCTCCGTCGAGTCTCCGTGAATTTATATCAATTATACCGGATGGAAGTAATTAAATGTTGAGGAAGAAATTGCCAACGGCGTTGAGAAACTGTTAAAATGTCTAGAATATATTGTTAAAAGTCTCGAAAAATTGTTTATCGACCGATGTTTCGTTGGTGAAGAAAAGAGGGTAAGAAAAAAAAGGGATGACCTTAAAAGATGAATAAAAGGTCGTTTAAAGAATTTCTTCTTTGGTAATTTTGCAATTAAAATCATGCAATCTTTTCTGCTTTTAACAACCATCTTCTCCAGCATGGCTCCTGGATTTTTCGCATCCTCGTGAGATTAAAATCTCATTAGAATTTTGAGCTGGATTTTTCGTTGCATTAATGATCCTTTCGCAAACGAATCCTCCGCTAATTTCACCACCACCATCATATCCTACCCCTTCTTCGTCTTTCTTCCTTTTTACCCAATATTTTACCGCGTTTCCGTGGAATTAAAATTCCATTATAATTCCTCGGCAGACTCCCGTTTCGTTAACGGGCATCCTGGAATTTCTGACAACGAATTTTACGGAAAATCTTCACCCAATTTCTTCCAACGTTTTCTTTTTTCCTCCACAATGAATATTCTACTTTTAGTCCACGATTATCTCAGAATTTGAAGAGTTATAATTCCATTCAAACTTCACATCCAATTTTACATAATTAAAACTCTGTCTTTTAATTAATGTATTACTTGAAATTATAAAATATTGAAATACTTCAAATTAATATTCAAGATATACTTCTACTTTCGCCAAGATATTTCTTCATTTTTAATTAAAACACTGTTATGAAGATCGATGAATTCGCGAGAATTTAATAATTTTGGAAGCCAATATTTACGCCGATTTGTCTATGCAGGGGATGATTTTCTTCAAACAGTACGAAAAATATTCCAACAGAAGATTAAATGTCGGTGGCAACGGTCTTTAAAGAGTGGCTCTGACAAAGGGCCGCTTTAAAGGACCTACTTTCAGTCGTCGAGCCGAGTGCTCTTCCTTTCCTCCCTTCAGCGCCAAACGGGCGCAAGGGATTTCTTCTTCTCCTTCTTTCTTCTCCACTTCTTCCTTTTCTTCCACCCCTTTTCTCCACCTCTCTAACGCAGCACTTCCTTTCTCTCCTTTCTCCTCACAATCTTCCATCTCTGCCTTTCGTTTCTCGCCAACGTCTCCTCTCCTTTCTTCCTTGGAATTCCGTGGACCGGAAGTAAGTGAAGCCTAACTTCCTGGACGATTTTCCAGTAGAAACGCGACGGAGCAGGAATTGCGAGTGGAATAAAAGCGATATCAAAATTTAAAACCGATGGTCGCCACGTACCTTTTTTTTCTTCTTCTTCTTTTCTTCCTCGTTAGAGATAATTGAAGTCTGTCGCGCAAACGCTTCGACGAGCATTCAGAAACGTTCAAGTAACGAGGCTTTAATGGTTTGGGTGGAGGAATTGGAACTTTTAAAGGGTTGTTTTATTTCTATAGGACCTGTTTTCTTCCATTATTCCATGGATCGTATGGGAAAAAAGTTCTAAAGGTGGGAGATATTTTTTTTTTCTAATTTAATGCTTTCTACAGGAAGTCTTAAGGGGTTGTTTTACTTCTATCGAGTTTCTTCTCTTCTCTTCTTCGATGAATCGTATGGAAAGATGATTTTTAAGGTGTGGAATATTGTTTTTGTTGATTTAACGCTTTCTTCAGGAAGAGTTAAGGGGTTGTTTTACTTCTATAGATTTTCTTCTCTTCTTTTCTTCGATAAAACGTAGGGAAATATGATTTTTAAGGTGTGGAATATAGTTCTTGCTGATGTAACATTTTCTTTGAGCTTTTTTGAGAGATCAGACAAGAAGTAATGAGGTCTTAATGTCGAAGGGGTAGGAAATGAAAGTTTTAAGGGGTTGTTTTACTTCTATCGATTTTCTTCTCTTCTCTTCTTTGATGCATCGTATGGAAATATGGTTTTTAAGATGTGGAATATTGTTTTTATTGATTTAACGCTTTCTTCAGGAAGAGTTAAGGGGTTGTTTTACTTCTATAGATTTTCTTCTCTTCTTTTCTTCGATGAATCGTATGGAAATGTGATTTTTAAGGTGTGAAATATTGTTTTTACTGATTTAACGCTTTCTTCCGGAAGAGTTAAGGGGTTGTTTTACTTCTATAGATTTTCTTCTCTTCTCTTCTTCGATGAATCGTATGGAAATATGATTTTTAAGACGTGGAATATTGTTTTTACTAATTTAAAGCTTTCTTCAGGAAGAGTTAAGGGGTTGTTTTACTTCTATAGATTTTCTTCTCTTCTCTTCATCGATGAATCGTATGGAAATATGATTTTTAAGGTGTGGAATATTGTTTTTGTTGATTTAACGCTTTCTTCAGGAAGACTTAAGGGATTGTTTTACTTCTATAGATTTTCTTCTCTTCTCTTCTTCGATAAAATGTAGGGAAATATGATTTTTAAGGTGTGGAATATAGTTTTTGCTGATGTAACATTTTCTTTGAGCTTTTTTGAGAGATTAGACCAGAAGTAATGAGGTCTTAATGTCGAAGGGGTAGGAAATGAAAGTTTTAAGGGGTTGTTTTGCTCCTATAAGTCCTCTTTTCTTCGTTTATTCGATAGACTTCACAACAACGTGACTTTGAAAAGGAAAATAAGTGTTTTTACCAATATAACGTTTTCTTCAGGAACTCTGAGAGGTCAAAGTTAGAAAAGACGCTTATCATTTCCGGTGTTCTTCAGAATATTGAAAAAATTTAAGTCTGCAACGAGTAAACAATGAGATTAAACTCGTTTGCTTTGAGAAATACAGGAATTCGAAGGGAAGAAAGGATAATTACGCGAAAAGCTTCGTCTTGCATCGATCGATGGCGAATTCTCTACGTTCGTCGTTCTTGAATTCATGTCTACGTCTCCTATCGGTGGTGACATGTTGCAAGAATCGGAGAAATCGCGTAACGGTCCATCATACAATGATATTTCATCACCTGAAAATTCATTCAATTGAAAAAAAGAATATCTACTCACACTTTCCAATTTATAAAATAATCCATTACCGGTTGGAAATAAATCACTAATAATTGAAAAGAAGATATAACAAAAACTCGGAACAGTTCGATTCAATCGTGCGATACAACTGAGTTGCTCCATGCAACAAAAAACGAACGCAAGAACTTATTTGGCCGAGCCCCAACGAAACTTCGTAACCCAGCCAAGCTGCCCAATGGGTCGCCCAAATCGGATAAGTAAATCAAGCCAGGCTACCCAAAATTTCCTAACGAATCCTACCTTTCAAACTTCCTCTATCGTGTTCCATGGCGAAACTGATATTGCTGGCATCGCAAAACTCGTAATTCCGTGGATTGAACATACTCGATGGACCGACATCCCCAGTGAACTTTGTAATCGGTGATACATTGTATCGAATCGTTTCGATCTTCGTGATCTTCGGTCCTGGTGATCGTTTCATCGAACAACTTTTCACCATCTCTTGACGATTATTCTTTGGTGGTGTCTTTTTGATAACGGAAGCCCGAATATTCTCTTCGATTGGCTTCATTCGTTTAGCCTGAATCTCGTTCAACATTGCCTCCTCGTTTTTGTGTTTGCTCAACCTGCTATCCATACGGACACTCGCGAAACTACGTTGGTAAGTTGTTTCTTCCTGTTTATCTTCATGGTCTCTTTGACTTGAACGTTCAACTTCCTCCTCAACGTCGTGTTCTTGCACGGTGACTGATTTCGGCGTAGGTTCTGTGGCTACTTTTGGTGTATTCTGTTTACAAACTTCTTCGGTGGTCCGAGAGATGGAAGGAGTCCTGCGAAACTCGAATGATGTGCTACACCGAGATGTTGTGGCTTGAGGTGGACGTACGTTGGGAATTTCTATGATGTCGTCGTCAGTTTGGCATAATTCTTCCAGATCGGTGGTATCAATGGACACACAATCTGTGGTTGGGTGAGATTTTTGTTGTACAGGGGTGCAAGAATTTTGCACGCGAGAGCTGTCCTTCGAGTAGCTCCGCCTACTACTCCTTCCCATGCACTCGAGAGCTCGCTGATTGGTTGGCCTTTCACTTGCCAGGGAGGGACGTATTGGCAGGAGTGGTGGCGCATTGGGGCGACACATATTACGGCGAAATATTGTTCTGCGTTCTAGCAGGCGAATTTGTAAATTAAGTACTGGGGTAAATAATTGGATAATCCTACGATAGTAACAAGTCCTACGTATCAAAGAATGAGTCTGTCTCTCGCCAGCAAAGTGTCAATGGGTTTTTGCATCATCCATGGCGGCAACATTTTTGGACGCGAGAAAATCTGACGTTCTGCTATCGCGAAATTTTTAAAATGTAAATTTCGCCGTAACGTGGCATCAAGTCTGTGCCAGTAGGCCCAACCGTGACGCAGAGAGAGTAACTGTGAATCAGGAACATCTAGGCTGGGTGTATGGGCGAAGGAGGTGTTGTTTCTCCAAGGACGGCTCTTGTGTGCAAAATTTCTGCACCGCTGGTGTGGTGGATAAATAAGATTTGATGTGCAGAAGCAATTAAAGATGAGAAAAGATGTATTAGGGAGTGATCTGCACACTGGCTTGGGGCCTTATTTGATTTTTGTCGATACGGAAAATTAAACGATAGATCAATAATAGGATGCTGAAGAAATTTCAATATGTAAGAATCTTCAAACCCAAAGAATCCTCCAAATTCTGGATACACTTCTCCGTAAGGCCCATTTGTTGTCTGCTGCTATATATAGAACGTATACAGGAGAAATTAACTTTTGGCGGAGGCATTTGCAGGATTTCCAAAGCCCGTTTTTTCTTCTCCTCCTCTATTTTCTTCATCTGCGACGACAGCTGTGTTAGCAGACAAGAGAAACTCGTTAAGACCCACCTGACCAAACGGACCCAGAACTCTGGACATTTAATTTTCATAAGTTTTACACTCCCGAGACCTCTATGTCAATGGACTTCCACTGATCTCTTTGATATTGAAAGTTCTCCCTTAAATCCATCAATTTCCACTGGTTTTTGGACCTGTTTAGCATAACTTTAGCGAATTGGATGATTTTCCCGCGCATTTGAAGCCACGTGACTTGTCCTCTTTGCGGTTGGACCTTCGTCAAGGCGAGGTATGTCTGTTGGACTATCATCTTCTCAGCGCGAAGATTCTGTAGTTGTATTTTCACCTCTTGTCTCACCTTTGCCAGAGGAAACTCTTGATATTTTGCCTGTTCATGATTCGTGACGAGATGAAATGAAAAGTCTAACACTGAGAAACGTTAGGATGAATTTACAGACATGAAAAGAATCCCAATTTTGCTTGTACTGATCAAGAATGTCATCATATTTCTGCCATTCCAGACTCGTTATTTTGTAGTTGTCGTCCACATTGAGCTTCATTAGCTCGATTCTCTGCGATGATTCGTGTCTTTGCATGTGAAGCCTATTAAGCGACCGATGAAACGCGAGTAATTAGTCGTCGAATGGAATTATTCATGGGCTATCGGTTGCCAGTAGAATTATTAATCATATTTGAGGAATTGTTAATTGGTAAGCACAGAATGAATTTCATGCTTTTGTACGAATAATGTTTAATTCTGGAGTAATTAATAATACATTGGGAATTACAGCTGAAAAATCTCTTTGTTGATTGCGTATTAAGTTCGGGAAAGGCGCATTACATTTGGAATTTAATTAGGGAACCCGATTTAATTTTTCGGCTTTTGAACGAATCCAATATATTGTTTATATTCGTTTCTATTTGAATGTATAAAAGAATAAAATAAATAAGTAATTTACAAGATTCTTTGAAGAAGGCAAGTCGGAGATCAATTTGAATATTTGAAATGAGGTGAGTCGCACATGCGCGGAGTAGAAATAATGGCGGCTTTATGCTCAACGAAAAATTAGCTTAAAACTGTCGTATTACTTTGCTGTACCTTTTTAATGTATCAGTCAATGTAAGAATACCATCCTGAGCATGTTTCGTCTTATCCTTCAACTCTTTTCTCTCATCCAGGCTCAGTTTCAATTGATACTTCATGTGGTTTAGTTCTCTCTTGAGACCTCGAAAAAATCATTTGCCATTTAACCCCCAAATTTTCAAAATTTACCATTGTACTATCCAATTAAATTCATTATAATACTATACTCCATAAAAAAACTGGAATTTTTATAACAAAGAGTCAACTACCAGCAAAATGACAAAAGAAGGACACTCACTTTGAAGCGCCTCTACAGATTGTTTAACCTCCATCTGCAAACAAGTTTCCAGCAGATTTCGAAATTGCGGATCAGCACAACTTGTTTCTTCTTCCACGTTCATTTTTATTCCTGCTACGATTTCAAACACTTTTATCCAACAATATTTTTGATAAATAGAAAAAAAATGCGAATACTACGAGTTTCTCAACTCGACGCGTTCAAAGGGATACGAGAGGGCGCTTGTTGTACCTCGGAAATAAAACGCACCGATGGCGCCAAATTCAAATACTCTTTTTCAAATCACGGATAATAGTTGGCAAATTTCTTCGTACGTCGACAACGGCCGGTCAACGCTCCAGAAAATTGATATCGTTTTGGCTCGCATAAATTCGGCCATAGAGAAATCTAAGTAAAGGCCTCGAGAAAACGCAGACACTGAGGACTGGCTGGAAGCCAATCGGTCAGGCATTTGGGTCAAACCAAACCTGCTCGTCCTCTGCTTCTTCCATCCCTGACATTCGTGAATTCACCTCCATCGCGTTTAACAGAGCTCACTCCTTTTTCTCTCTCTCTCTTTCTCCATCTCTTTTCCTCTATGACTCTAGTTTTATTCGCTTTTCGCAGCCACTCCATGAATTGCCGATAGCATGTTTTTTTTTTATCCGACTATCAAGGGCCTTTTACCGAATATTAAAACGAGAAAGAAGAGAAATACATAGACCTTGTATAACCGAGGCTTTTCTGTGTTCAAAGTTTGCGGTGGGAATTTCTGGAATCCTGTTTCCCTTTGAATGTTCCACTTGGAACGAGTACCGCGTGTCGTTTCTACTATTTGACCATTTTCTTATCCAGAGTGTATCGCTCGACGTTGACCTTTTGCACTCTGTGCAATTCCTTTTTGCACTTTTTGAAGTTACATGTCAAGTTCTTTTTTATTTAAAGTTCCAAATTTTCAGTAAAGCATAAAATTGGAGAGAATTAATAGCGGAAGTCTTTTGAGAAAATCTAATAGTTAATTTAGAGGAAGAAGAAATGAGGCGGTGTCGAATTAGTAAAATTTTCAAGTTAATTAGAACAAGTATTCGTGTAGTTTCTACTATTTGACCATTTTCTTATCCAATTCGCTCGACGTTGACCTTTTGCACTCTGTGCAATTCTTTTTTGTAATTTTTGAAGTTACAAATTTCTTTTTATTTAAATTTCCAATTTTCAGTAATGCATAAAATTGGAGAGAATTTACAGTGAATGGCTTGACAAGATCTAACAATTAATTTAGAAGAGGAGGAAGAAATGAGACTGTGTTGAATTAGTAAAATTTTCAAGTTAATTAGAACAAGTATTCGTGTAGTTTCTACCTATTTGACTTTTTTGTAAATTTTGAAGTTTAGAATTGTTTTTATTTAAATTTCCAATTTTCAGTAAAGTAGAACATTGTAGAAAATTAATAGTGGATGGCTTGAGCAGGTCTAATAGTTAATTTAGAGGAGGAAGAAATGAGGCGGTGTTGAATTAGTAAAATTTTCAAGTTAATTAGAACGAGGCGAGGGAAATTTTTACGGATGGAAAAACGCGAAGTTCTCTGCGGCGAAATGTTCGCTAGGAGTGACACCAGCCGATAAGAGAGATATTAGAAAATATGAATCTTTCATGGGAACGGCGAAATTCTCGCCTCGACGAAATTGAAACGCGAACGAAATGAGAAAAACGGAAGAGGAAACGTCGCCACGGCCAGCTGCGCCAATAATTGATCACGAGTCAAAGTGGAAAAGAAGGAAATTATACTCTGAATTTAATTGAATTAAGGACCTCACATATTTTTTCAATTTCACGTAGCATCGCAAATTTCCAAAATGCCTCTGGCTATGTACAACATTTTTTCCAAATTTCAGCAGGTATAATATATGAAAATAAACAAAAAATATCAAGCATTCAGAAATTCACCATTTCCAGAAAAAAAATTGAGAATACGTACTCTTTTAAAAAAAAAAGCTTTTTTCAAGATATTTGAAAATACATTAAATATTAAAAATATAGTATGCAGTCAAATATCAAATGTAACGTTAATTTAATAAATTAAACGTTTTCAAGAAAGAAAAATCTAAGGATAATCCTCTCATCTATCCTCCTTAATCTTCCAAAGGCACTACTACCTTTGAAACACCTTCTACAATAAATATTTAATACTTTGGACGAACCTATTTCCCTAAACAAATCGCCAGCCGTATAATCTCGATATATTTTATAAATCTAACGTCGAAAATCGAAAAAAATCAGAGTCCAATCCTCTTAGGTCCATTTCTTGCAAACATAATTCTCCATATGTGCTTATCGAACGAAAAAAAAAGAGATGAGCCATTTGTTCCTACAGCGAGTATTTTTTGCCAAAGAAGCAAGCGTTCACAGATGCAGAGTTGCATCCAGGTTGCGCAAATGTGTCACACATACGTAAACTCAGACAGAGAGAGAAACTAGCCGATTTTATAAATGCAAGCTCTCAATAAAACAGGCAGAATAGGAAGAGCGAAAAGAGCTGACTTTTATCGTGTAAGGGGAAAGAGAATGGTAGGCTTCGGTTAATTTCCACCCCCTTTCTTTTTTTGCCCTACACTTTTTTTTATCTCACCCTCTCTTTTTCAGCCATTCTCTTTCTTTATATCACTTCTTTCTCTTTCTAACTCTATCTCACTGTATCTCTTTTTCTTCATCTCTCTCTTTCTTCGGCTCTCTCTTTCTCAGTCTTTTCCTTTCTCTTTTGCTCGTTTTCTCTCACATTTTCTATGCACTTTCCTCGTGGCCTATTTTTATGGCGCAAATGGAAAGGCGGAGTGTATCGATTTGCACTTGCAAAAGGACCTAAACTACACGCGACAGAGTAGCGAAATAATTTCCCTGCCAATCCGCCAGTCAACGTAATTGCAAAAGAACGGAGGGAAAATAACGATAAACTGAGAGCGATGAATAATTACAGTGAGCTCATTTATTCCCCTTGCAGACCTACGCTTGGGATAATTGCAAAAAAAATGGCGAAGGGAAATTAACTATAAGTCGACGCAGAGAATCATCATAAACGTGTTTCTCTCTCTGCAATTACATAGATGATGATCTACTGCAGAGAGAATGTAATTGTAAAAAGTGAACTGCTATCACAAGCATTTCAAATTCATTAAATTAATGCTACAAAGTCAAATTTTCCCTTTGGTTTTTTTAATCATGCTTATTTAAAAAAAAAATTGAAGTGGAGGACAGTGTTCTTATCTTTTGCCTAATCTTTCACGTAACTCCAGTGAAAACTAAAAACATGCCTACTCCAGAGTGCACAATAATCGCGGAGAAGTTGCTCATAATCCACTTCGTAATTTTCGCTCGCGCCTCGCGTCGGATTATCCGTCGAACATCGCGAAATTCTGTCGGATTATCGGATTTCCCTAAGCGCCGGAATTCCCGAGGTGTAAGAAGATCGCGAAAAGTTGTTTCCTAGGGAGAAGTTCATCTCGGTCTAAGCCCCGCGGGCTATGTTCCCGCGAAACTATGCTCGCCCCTCTAACTTTCGCGAATAGCTCACTTCTCCGGCTTGTTATTTCGTTGGATTTATCGTGCGCAGTCTCTTGAGCCTCCCATTTGCGTGGTTTGTTCGCGTGAATTCGTTAAACCTTTCGATACTACTCGAGAATTATAGTCATAGATCGCTGAACGTTCGATCAATCCAATTTGTCAATGTGATCAGGCATTGTTGAGAACATGATGCACCTGTGGCTCTATTGGTACCGGTGACTATAGTCATTCATCAATGGATGTTTGCTCTATCCTGATGTTGACTATAGCCACAGGTCATTGGACGTTTACTCAATCTATTTGGTGATTGGGCATCGCTAAATGTAAGGTACACCTGTGGCTCTATTGGTACCACTGACTATAGTCATTCATCAATGGATGTTTGCTCTATCCTGAGGTTGACTATAGCCACAGGTCATTGGAGGTTTACTCAATCTGTTTGGTGATTGGGCATTGCTAAATGTAAGGTACACCTGTGGCTCTATAGGTACCGGTGGCTATAGTCATTCCTCAATGGTTGTTTGCTCTATCCTGAGGTTGACTATAGCCACAAGTCATTGGACGTTTACTCAATCTGTTTGGTGATTGGGCATCGCTAAATGTGGCTCCATTGAGACTATTAGTAGTGTATTAAGTCATCTTGGAGCATTTGCTATAACCTCATGGTAACTACAGTCAGTCATAGATAGATGTATGCTCTATCTGTGGGCTTTGCTGTAATGTGAACGGTTATAGTCACCGTGCAATGGATGAACGCTCCATCTATGGGTTTTTCAGAAGTACGAGTGACTATAGTTATCCATTATTGGTTGTACGCTCTGTCTATGACCTTTTTAGTACTACGAGTGATTATAGTCACCCTCCGATGGATGAACGCTCCATCTGTGGGCTTTTTAGTGGTACGAGTGACTATAGTTATCTATGACTGGCTTTATGCTCTGTCCGACCTTTTCAGTAGTACGAATAATTATAGTCAGCCTCGTACCATGACTCTAGTCGAACACTGGCGCCATCCTACGGTTGCTTACACTCACCCATTGTCCTATCTTACCCAAGACTATAGTCACTTGGCCACGTTTCGCATTGAACTTTAATTTCAGCTAAAAGGACAAGAGTTTCTTTGTTATATGTGTGAGTCTAATACCTTCTACTTTGTAATTGTTCTAATTTTGGTCGTAGAAAGCAAGGAATCGAATGTTTTGGAACCATAAATATAAGTTAGGATTGAGAAAAATGTTCGTTTGAAATTTTGGAGGTAAACGCTTCACTGGAGTCCCTGCGCGTTGGTAGGTAAACCCCTAAAAGCGAGGCGCCAGTGGACTTTGGGTCACTGAGAGATAGAAGTTGGAGTTTTAGAGTTTCAAACGGATATGTAGAAACTTGGGAGCTATATTTGCAATGTAGTCGAAGTCTAAGCTTTTGGATAACGGAGATGAAACATTTCCTGGGTCATTTTTGAGCAATTTTTCCAACCTGATACGTACAAGCTCACGGCGAAAAGGGAGTTGAAGTCTTAGACTCTAAAAATAGTGAACTAAAGTTTAAATCTCTCTTCCCTCACTCTTGGGAATCTCCGTTTGAAGAGTCTAAAAATTCTACTTTAAAAATTTTTTTAATTTTCCACAGAGATCTTTTTTACATGAATTAACGCACTGTTGGGCTCGTAATCCTTTTAAAGAACTAGAAACATACGAAACGAAAAATAAATTTAGTTTTCTTCTAATTTAAATTGTTAGAAGCACACGGAATGACTTTCATTCGATTTCTATTAATTAAATCATCCAAAAGGCAGCTCAGAAATTAAATGGAAAATCATTTGAACGCAGAAATGATTTTTCTTCCGTTGAAACTCGCGAAACGAAAATTGCACGGCTTTTTTAAACGGCTCGGTGTCATTAATCTTCGGTTGGAGGAAAGAATGCAGCGGGTGCACGCGTTGCATCGTTATTGCTTCGCGCCGTCATCGTTCGATAGTGCGGCTGTGCACCGCTCGAGTGCATTTCCAGCCAGACGATATTATGCTTTCTCTTTTAATCAGCAAATTCTTACGCGTCACGGCTATATCAACTCTCCTTGATTTTCCACGCTACTTTTCTTCTCTTTTTCTAACTCAAACATCACTGGATCTCTGATCATTCTCCCTTTTCTTTGACTCTTAACCACCTCGACAATTGAATTACTATATTAAGGAATTACAAACACTATCGCCTTTTTTAATTACACAATTTTAATTACTAAAAAATTCCTTCATACATTTTCCAACATCCACAATTACTTTCTTCAATTTAAAAATCCATCGCACAGTTAAACATTCAAACTCTCCCATTCCAACTAGGGTCTTCAAAAACCACCAAAAGTAATTCCCCTAAAGCCCACTAATTACCCATCCACCTCGGAAAGGATTAATTACCGTAATACACGCGTGCCCGGCAAAACATCCATCGAAACAGGCTGTTTTGAAATGTAGCCGGGGAACAGTTGCATCGTCCTAGAATCGGGATTTTCCCCTATTGTTATGCGTGCCTGGCGAATTGCCAGTCGCAAGGGGCCCCATGCTTGCCAACTGCGACTCTCCTCCAACGTATTACCGTTCAACAACAACAACAACAGCAACGACGTGCATAGAAGTCCCTTGCATTTTGCGATTGCCCATTTAAACTCTACCAAGGGACGTTAAATCGTTACAATTACCATTCGCATGTATACACACCATGGATATGCACAGTACCAACGACCCATAGGGATTTTAGGTATGAACAAAAGCAGGGGAACCTTCTTCAACCTGGGAGATTTAAATTAGCTGGGAGAGAAAGATACAAAAGGAAAGATTTATAAATGTACGATGGTGCATTTTCTACGGGTTCTTTGACGACCGTGAAAAGCTATTAGCCCTTTCGTTGCGTCTAACACAAATGAGCTCTTGCGAGGAGATTTAACCGGAAAAGGGAATATAATAATCGCTAGTGTTGTTACAATTACCACGATATGACGGTGATGGAGGTAAAGACTTGGACTTGCGCGGTTAATAGGACTTCTAACGCTGAAAGTCCTTGGGGACTATGGTTGAAGTAGAAGTACAAACGGGCTTGCTGATGTTGATATTGGAGAATTAATGTCTGTTTTCCGTGCGTTTAAGAGACTCGAATGGGAGGTATTTGTTTTAATAGAAAATTCATGCTATAGTGGAACTAAAGGAGTAACTATAACTATCGTATTCGTGACTTACGAGCAACCCTTAGGACTTAGGGTTGTGTCGCTTTGAGAATCAAACTTTAGCAAGTTCCATATTCATTAATATTCCCAGGAAAATGGCTTCTATGGCGAAAAACTTTCAGTTATGGTGGGAAACTTCAAATTCGAAGTGTCGATGATAAAATATCTACTTTCTGTTAACTCTAAAAATTTAGTGACTTCTAAATTCATTGATATTATCAGAAAAATGGCTTCCGTGATAAAAAACTTTCAGTTATGGTGGGAAACTTCAAATTCGAAGTATCGATGATAAAAAATGCTACTTTCTGATAAGTCTAAAAATTGAGTAACTTCGAACTTCTTTAATATTCCCAGCAAAATGGCTTCTATGACGAAAAACTTTCAATTATGGTGAGAAACTTCAAATTCGAAGTATCGTTTACAAAAAGTTCTACTTTTTGTTAACTCATTCGCTGCCAGGAAAACTCAAGAAATATTTCCTCACGTGTTAAAATTTGAAAAGACGACAGAAACTTTTTAGAGCATTACTTTAACTAATTAAAAATACAATCTCGACATTTGTAACGATACGAAGAAGATTTTTGTTTCAAAATTACTATACACGATTAACTATTATTGCTAATTAATTAATTAGAACTTATGGCGCAACCACGAGATATGTAGTAGTCGGAAGTGAATGGATTAAAGGCAAAGAACCATGAAAATCTGACTATCCATCAGAATTCCCACCTTTGTAACATCCATGGGGTTCGCTGAAGCGTCAGTTTGACGTGCCTCGGAAATTCCATTTCGACGAAGAAGAGACAAACCCAGGGTTGCGGTCGAAAGAAGGGGTGGCAAGGGGATGCCAGAGCGGAAAGGAATTCAGGGATGATTTTTTTTTTCTCGTTTTGAAATATCCAGCCGGCGAGGAATGTGCGAGCGTATGTAAGGCTTGGTAGAGCAGAGAGGAGGAAAAAAAATATAGAAATAAAGAAGCGAGGGTGGAGAGAAAAGGGGCGGGAACGAAACAAGCATATGGAATCGCTCTGAAAAGGGTCTGCTAGGGCCAAAAATCAGGAGGGCTTCAGTTCCGTCGGAGGGTCGACGTGAAATGTACTTTAATCTGCGAATTTACATGGCGAAAACATTTTTTTGGGGTAAAAAAAAACAGTTAAATGGAGGGTAGAAATTCATCAGAATGAAATATTGATGCTAAACCAAATGAACAATGCTAGTCACAGAAACATCCATTAAAACTTCAATTTTTCAGACAAATTAATATTTTATACCCACACTAAAAGATTGAAGCTTTAATCTACATTTAATGGACCACTGTTTTTAATATTTTTTACCATTTTGCCTAAATGTCAATATTTACTGGAACAGACCTTTGTTTACATAGATCTTCTGTATTTGTTGCATCAATGTTGTGACACATTTGATCAATATTTTTAATAATCTGACATTACCTCTCTATATGACGTTATCATTACACTGATCGATGGAAAATCCTGTCAATCTTTTAACTGAAATTTCTCCAAATTGAATCCATCAATATTTGAAATAGATTGGTAAAATAACTACTAGCATATCACCTTATAAAAATATTTTAAAAGTATCCTGAATATTTTGCTTTTCTAGCTGATTCATTAAAAAAAAATAGGGGAAGGAAAAGCGTAGAAGGGAGGGATGCAGAGGACAAAAGAAAACAAAAGTGAAACAAGGAAGAGAGGGGAAGAAAGAGGCCCGTGGGCGCGTTCACATTGAAAAGGATACGTCCTCTTTCACGGCTCGTCATCCTCGTCGGTTTCCCCCGGTGAAGGCTTGAAAAGCATCGGAGCACTCGTCGACGACGCCCGACGTCGCATTGCGATGCCGCAAATTGTGCGCAGTTGCGAGAACGTCGAGGATGCGAAAATCCATCTCGGTGTACAAAGATCCACGCAGCTAGCGCGCCTACCATCCTTTCATCTTCCACTTTCTTCCTTTTCCATCCGTTGTTGGTTTTTCACTGTCACTGCCTCACTCTTTTCTCTCTCTCTCTCTCTCTTTACTCATTTCTTCTGCGTTCTCGCGTCCATCGATGCGACGCAACAATGCAGAACTTGGACACTGGGTTTTGGAAATGTCGATCAAAAGTTTCTGTTTTTTTCTACATCGTTCTTCTCGCTTTTTCCTCGTTTCTCTCGCTTCTTTTGTTTTACGCTGTCTGTCGTATTTATGGGGGAGGTTTGACGACTGTGGTTATTATTTTGGATGCAGTGTTTTGGAATCTAGGCTTCCAGGTGGAAAAAAAATTTTGGTACCGGTTTTTTCAATACTGGTTGAATGAATGTTACTTTGTTCTTGCTGATGTTACAGAGAATTCTGTACGTTTCTAAATGTGACATTGTATTTTGGGAATTCTGTTTCTTTATGGTCCACAGTATTAGGTATATTTTTATCAATTTTTTAAATACAAGAGGTATATTGTTTTCACCCCTTCCCGTAGGACAATGCGTGAACCACGTGACGTGATAAGAGGAATAGTCAATTTTGAAGTGCTCCAATAATTATTAACACTAGATCTAGTCGCTAAATCTGGTGTACTTAGATAAATTAAGGAAATACTTATTTAATCAATTAAATAATTTGTCTCATAAGGTACAGATGATATATTTACCGCTTTTTTGCATTAACAGGAAATTTTTAAGTCTTCCAAAAACTATTAAATTAACAATATCAACCGGTCACGAAACGATCTCATTATTTCCATATTATTAATATTACATTCAGTCATACAAAATATCAGAAATCAGTGAGAACTTTGTATTTCAGGAATTAATTTTGACTTTTTGCACGCCCCGTCAGAAAAGAAATCGTAGGTCAAGGGGTTAAATCAAAAATAGAAATTGGTCACAATTAAATAAAATTAACTGTATGCCATTCAATATTGAATTAAATCACAGCTATGTCTAAAATTAAGGATAAATTGTTATTTCAGTAATTGATTCAGACTTATTGTGCATTCAATCTTAAAATAAATACGACAGCAACATCATCGACTGTTATTTTTCAACGCAGCTTTTTATTAATTTTAGAATTCGAATCAATATTCTCAGGAAATACGCCGTATCTCCATTTGTAGAATTTCCACCCTCCTCAAGATCAAGGACCACCCCCGTCTTTCTCGTGGTGGCGTTTCTCGCAACCTCCTCGACGTGTGCCTTTGAATCCACCAACCGAACAATACCTCGAACACCATGAATCCCATATTTCCCTCGACTTTTTCCATTCTCCATGGTTCACGTTGCAAATTACATTCACGTAGGAGCGCACGAAAGAATACGGGGGACCAAAATAATAACCTGGAGAGTTACTTAACTGCGTTCAACGGCCGTTTGACAATGGAAGAAAGTACGAGAGAGGTAGAGCATTGTCGGTGAGAATGGGAATCGGGAATGGGGATTCTCGGCGTGTAAGTGGTTAAATTAGCTTCAATTGTCGCACAAAATACTCTGCCGTCTCTAATGACCTCACTGGCTGCGTGATTGCATCGTGCAATTAGGAGAATGACATTTTTACGCACCGCGAGAGAAATCGTGTCGATCGATACCAAGGAACAAAATGGAATGTGGAACTACGATGTGTAAATGGATAAATAAATACTTGGACTGTCGATCGATAGACTCGAAGGTCGTATTAACCGCTGGGTAATTTTGTTTTTAATTTACTAACAGATATAGCTATCTACAGAGTTCAAAATATCATTTAACCCTCTACGGGCCCTTGTAACTTTGAAGTAACGCAAAACAAATCTAAGCTTTTGCTTTACAAAATTGATTTTTGAACATTCTCAAAGATATACAAGTTAGCTCTTCAAAACCATAGAATTCTTTACAATCCAACGTTTCAAAATCAAGTAAAATTTATTATTTACAATGGTACTATTATTATTTTCTAATGTGCTATCGTGCAACTAATCTTCAGACATCAAAGAAAATTCGGCCCATAGAGGGTTAACATTAGAACTACCAAAGAAGTAAAAATGACTCGTTCCCAATTTTTTAGTTCTCCAAATTTATAGAATAGTCATAGTGCAGATATTCTACGTTGATAAAATATAGATTATCGAATCAATCATATTTTCTACCTGTTAATTTCTTGTTTTCCAAAGTACGTAATTAATATATTGAAATATAATGGATTTAATACCGGTAGTTGTAGCGTTAAGGGATCCAGACGGAATAACCATAGGAGTTAAAGCGGGAAAAGTGGAGAAAAACGAATGTCGTTTACTTTCGACGATCAAGCTGTGTCTGAACGTTCGTACTTGTTTCTTTCTTTTCTCCATCGGGAAGCCCCGAAAGCACTTCGCTTGATAGAACAACGATGGCTACGCGTTGCTTCGCATTGGCTTCCATTGCTTCCTGCCTCTTTGGCTCGTCCTCGATGGTCTCTTTTATGCAAATGGATCTGTTCCTTCTTTTTTCGAGTTTTTCAACATTATCTCATCTGGTTGATTGCGTAGGACCCGCAGTTTTAGGTTTTTAGGAGAGAAATAACCAATGAAGATAATTAGACTACGATTAAGTCAGAGTTAAGCCTCGGTTATTTAAAACGCCATGGACTTTGTGTTTAAAAATCCACCTAAAACTGTGGGTCCTAGGCAGAACTACAGCAGCAAATGACAAAAAATTAGAAAAAATAATTAAAAGTGCAACCTCCGCCAGCTCGCAAAGCATAATCCTCAAAAACACCCCCAATGATTTCCTACTTTAATATTCAACCCTAGTTATTTAAAACACCATAGTCTCTATGGTTTAAAATCCACCTAAAACTGTGAGTCATAGGAGGCAATGGCAGAAAAATAAATAAAAATGCAACCTCCGCAAGCATAATCCCCAAAAACACCCCCAATGACTTCCTACTTTAATATTCAACCCTGATTATTTAAAACACCATAATCTCTATGGCTTAAAATCAACCTAAAACGGTGAGTCATAGAAGGCAATGACAGAAAAATAAAAGAAAATAAATAAAAATGCAACCTCCGCAAGCATAATCCCCAAAAACACCCCCAACCACTTCCTACTTTTATATTCAACCCTGGTTATTTAAAGGGCCATAATCTCTATGGTTTAAAATCCACCTAAAACTGTGAGTCATAGGATGCAATGCCGGAAAAATAGAAGAAAATAAATAAAAATGCAACCTCCGCAAGCGCGGAAAGCATAATCCCCAAAAACACCCCCAATGACTTCCTACTTTAATATCAACCCTGGTTCTTCCCCATTCTTGAGCAGAAACGGCACATTTGCAAATAGCTGCGCGTCGTTTCAACGGAGGCAAGCATCGGCGTCAAAGGAACGTCTAATTTCTCGTCTGTTGTTGACACAGTCATAAGCTCATCTTGAGATAATGAAACGACCGAGCGAATCGGAGAACCGACATGAGATGCACGGCTACAGAAAAACCTCCGGTGCATTCCCATAGGATTCTGTGGGGAAATCTTGTACATAAAAGCATTTCATAACGAGCCTCGGCTCTTCCTTGTGGTTTTTCGGCCCGTCTTTTTTCATTTTGTCTTTCTTCAACGCTCCAGAGGCTAGCCGCATTTCCAGCCATGGAGTAGCTCGCGAAAGAGCTAGCCAAAGGTCGTTGCTTCTTTTTTCGAGTGGTCGTAAAATTGAAAGTTAGCCGGCTCGACTTTAATCCGGGTTAACGCGAAAGAAATTTAAAAATTAGCTTACCAAAGAGCCGACCTCGTACGACTTCTACCCTTGGAGTTTCGGTCTTCGTGGTCTTTTCTGGAGATTTGCTGTTCTTCTTTTTTTGTAGGTATTATTGGTCAGTTTTTCGCTGGATATTTTAAGTGGAGATACTAATTAGTTGTCCCAGTATCGTGGTAAATTTGGGCAGTCCGAGTTCTGAAAAAAACACAACGATCTTAAGGGTAGAGGAATTCGCAAATTGCTTATAAATAATTGTAAAATAAAATTTGATATATTGTAGGATATTGATAACAATATATTTAATAAGGATATGTACACAAGTGGAAACTTAAAATTATCGTGAAATATAGGGAACGCACTCTAAGATATATACACACACACACGCACACTAAATATAACAAATAATAAATCACAATATAGAATCCGTCTAGTCGTCTATGCGTCTATAGTCTACTGTCCGTCTATCGTCTATTATTCGTCAAACTCGTCTATCGTCTACTCTATCTGTCGTCTATTCGTCTACCGTCTATAATTCGTCTATCGTCTACAGTTCGTCTAATCGTCTATCGTCTACTTCGTCAACTCTATATCTCATCTATCGTCAAATACGTCTATCCTCGATCTCGTCTACTGTCGATCTGTTCGTTTGTCCTCGTGTCGTCCTCGTGCAGTCCACGTTTCGTCGTCGATCGTCTTTTCGTTCGTCGATTGTCTCATGGCGGGTCCGTCAAAACGCGCGGGATTTATAAAATCCCCACACTCGGCCATCCTGCAAGTCATCCGCCTCGGATGACACATCATCCTGACACCACGATCTCACACTCTTCTCGTAGGTAGAGGTCATCATCGGCCCCTCCTGCACACTTCTCTTACGCAAATCACACGCATCTCGTCCCTTATCTCTAACAATTCTATAAGCATTAAACTTTCGTCGTCGGAAATTATAAATCTCATTTTCTTCGCGAATCTTCGCAGTCTTTCGATCAGTACTTCTTCCTCTCAATCTGGAATCTAAGTCTTTCTTCATCTTCGTATCGCTGAATTTCGCTCGTGACAATCCAGTCGTTATCACCTCGGGATTTACGTCTTTTGCTTCGCAATTTTCTTGAATTTCGTCTTGAATGAAAATTGTACCTCTATTGCTCATTGTATCATTTGGGTTTTCAAAAACAATTTCTTCTAATTTTCTCCTCACGTCTATTGCGGTGGTCATCTTGGTGTCGTGCTTTCGCTTGTCAGCTAACATATTTCCTAAAATGCAGGTCGCGCAGTTATCATTAAAATCTTTTACCTTTTGTTTCAATTCCGAAATGTAATAATCCTGTCCCAATAAATTTTTTGTCTCCTCTACGGCGAAGTGACCCTTCTCATGCGCTTGCCGTATCACTTCTGTCTCCATCGATTTAGGAACAACTAATAAATTGCGGCCTGAAACAAATTTATATAAAATACCACCTCTTAAATTATAATCATCATAAGGCTCCTCTTCTAATAATTTTATAATCGTCTTAATTGAATCGTCATTTTGTTGTGCTCCTCTTATTATTCCAATTGCGCCTTCATGCTGCATATACGTAGCGGGTCGTCTATTCTGTTCATCAATATTCATCGTCTTCTCTCTTCGTCTAATTTCTCTCGCAGTAGAATTCTTCATATCTATGGCTCTCTGAAACGGCTGACAATTTGTAATTATTTCACGTTTAACTACCGAAAAATGTTTCTGTCTATCGAAATCTGTTTTTTTCACTTCAAAACACTCAGTTTTTTTAACTTCACAGTTCGAAATCAACCCTTCAACTTCGTCACAGTCTCTTTCTGTATCGCGTTCGTCAACATCTACAGAACTATTTCTCGAAACATCATACGGTGTTACCTTCCGGACCGTAATACCACTTACATCTATCTTAATTTCAGCTAAACTTAAAATATTTCGTCCAATAATTACATCTATAGACATCGAATCGTTCGCTACTACGTACATCGTGCAGGGAAATTCGTCGCAATCGATCGAAATAATTGTTTCAAAATACCCTAACGCTCTAGTCTCACACTTACCAATACTCGTCAATATAACATCACACGCATACAACTCACACATTGCAGTTTTCCTGTACACACATTCACGCATAACACTTACTTCACTACCAGTATCAATTAACGCATCTACCTCTAAATTATTACATCTAATACTTTTACACATAGTGTTTCTCTCCGTGGTCACAATAGTGTTAACTTCGAGTCGCGTCACTGACGGCGACGGCTTTTCACGATTTTCGCCGTTCTCGCAATTTGCAGCAATGTGTCCAAATTTTTTGCACTTAAAACATTTCTTACCCAATGCTCTATTCTCGCAGTCAAAAGATCGGTGTCCTTTATCACCACAGTTAAAACAATACTTTTCGATTCTTCGGTTATCTTCTATTTCGCGCGGCAAAATCTTCGAATTCTCCGTCTTCTTCGTCCACACATCTTTTCCTCGATAGTCTCTAGGTCTCTCATGACTGCTCTTCGGCTTCTCTTGATTTCTCCGTATTTCCGCGTATATCTTCAATCGCTCTTTAAAGTCTTTTAAATTTGCCACACCGTATAACACATTTTTATTAGCAGAGTCATCTTGTATTCCGTTAATTACGTACCGCATCAATGATTCTGGTTCGATCGCACCACGCATCGCCAGCTCCTTCATCTGCAAATAATATTCCTGGATGGTTTCTTCTTTCCTCAATTTCCGTCTAGCGAGCATCTCATGCAATTCAGCACTGTTCACTTTCGTCGCGAATTCGTCCAACAACACAGTCTTTATTGTTTTCCACGATTTAATAATGCCTTCACTTTGCACCACTAATTTCGCAAGACCTCTAAGCGACCTTTTCGCAAATACTATTTGCTGTAATTCGGTCCATCTAAAAAATGCGGCAGCCTCTTCGAAATCCGTAATCCATCGCTCTACTGGATACGAATCCCCTCCGTCAAAAGTACGTAAAATATCTTCAACGTCTTTATACCCCATCGAACATCTTGCGTCGTCTCGTTCTCCACGTGGCACTCTTGTTACATCGTTGCTTGCGCGGACTGTCTCCGCTACAAAGTCTCGCTCTTTTACATGCTCAACTACAACATCGCCTTCTTCATCCTCGTCCTCGGTTTCTTCATCGTCAACTTTTCCCAATAAATTCAAATTCATTAAACCGTTGCAAACACGTTTTATTATTTCTTCTTTACTTCCCGCGTAATCAAGCCCAAGTATATTACAACACGATGTCAAATCACCGACCGTCAATCTTCTCGCGTCTTCTAATTTCTTTACATGATCTTCCGATCCATCTCTAAATTCGAACCCTCTAAATCCTCGTAGTCTTTTACGATTTCCTCTATCACCTTCGTGTTCGAAAACGAATTTGTGCAAAGCAGCTACCGAAGCTGCTGATGCCGTCTTAATTTTGCGTTCGATGGTCTCGATTTCTCCCAAGCTTTCCATCTTATCTGTTAGTCGACTCGAACTGTTATATTAAAATCAAAATCTATATCGCAAATCTTCTTTGCCTCGACTGTACCGTACCTCGTTCTCAGAAACGCGGATGCGAGTCGCGCATACAATGTTGCAGCATGCGTTCGCCTCACTCAGCTCTCTCGATCACTTTTCTTCTATATCACTTCACCTCGATAATATTGTTCGTCAAAAAAGTCAAGTCTCTAAATTCCTCACGTTCCCGATTTCACTTCGTTTCGGCACTTGTATCCCGGACGAGCCCCCAAAGTTTGTAGGATATTGATAACAATATATTTAATAAGGATATGTACACAAGTGGAAACTTAAAATTATCGTGAAATATAGGGAACGCACTCTAAGATATATACACACACACACGCACACTAAATATAACAAATAATAAATCACAATATAGAATCCGTCTAGTCGTCTATGCGTCTATAGTCTACTGTCCGTCTATCGTCTATTATTCGTCAAACTCGTCTATCGTCTACTCTATCTGTCGTCTATTCGTCTACCGTCTATAATTCGTCTATCGTCTACAGTTCGTCTAATCGTCTATCGTCTACTTCGTCAACTCTATATCTCATCTATCGTCAAATACGTCTATCCTCGATCTCGTCTACTGTCGATCTGTTC
This sequence comes from Cerceris rybyensis, assembly GCA_910591515.1. Lineage (NCBI taxonomy): Eukaryota > Metazoa > Arthropoda > Insecta > Hymenoptera > Crabronidae > Cerceris > Cerceris rybyensis. The sequence continues at coordinate 2,094,514 of OU342800.1, read as the reverse complement.
GTTTGTCCTCGTGTCGTCCTCGTGCAGTCCACGTTTCGTCGTCGATCGTCTTTTCGTTCGTCGATTGTCTCATGGCGGGTCCGTCAAAACGCGCGGGATTTATAAAATCCCCACAATATTAAATAAATTTCAATAGGGACTATTCCACATAGTAAGCATAGTCAAAATGTATGTCTCAGCAGATTTATCACGGACAGAGATCGCAATTACGAATATTTCTCAGTCTTTTCAATCTATCCACCATATACACAGATATATTGATCCATATTGGGCACAATTTTTCACTATATGACAACTAATAAATTCGAACAAAGTAAAATTACCGTAAATTGCGACAAGTCATCATTCTTTCCGTAAATTAGGCTAACTTTACTTTTCCTCGCAGCACAACGAGCAGCGGTGTTCGATAACGGTCTTTTTCTCCTTCATGGTATGCCTCTTCCCTTAAGTTCCTTCTTGCGACGTCGATTTGTCTTCGTCCGCAGCACCCAACGTCCGCAGAAGAGGGTCACCGGTTATCAGGATCCTCGAGAACGACAACTCGACCGGGTTCCGCCTCGAAATCCTGGATGCTCGAGCTTCCTCCGCGATGCGGACTGCATAAACAGGCCTGGCATCGTCGAAAAATCGACCGCAGTCGGTCGTCCGCAGTGGAAATTCGCCCAGAGTTTCACGATATTGGGAAAGGCTCGTGGATTTTTAATAGTTTGTACTAGAAACCGCTTACGTGCTCGTAGATGTAAGAGAAATTGAAAGAATTTTCAAACTATTCGTAATTGCGATCTTCGTGTTGCATCTGGTGACTCATAGTCTCAGCAGAGGCAACGCGTGACTCATAGGATGACTCATAGTCTCATCGGAGGCAACGCGTGACTCATAGGATGACTCATACTCTCAGCGGAGGCAACGCGTGACTCATGTGGTGACTCATACTCTCAGTGGAAGCAACCTATGACTCACACGGTGAGTCATTGTCTCAGTAGATACAACGGCTGACTCATACGGTGAGTCATCGCCTCAGTAGAGGCAACGGATGACTCACAGGGTGTGTTGGTTCTAACTTCTACGATAATTTCGCGTAAAACTTCCTACTACAAGTGGATTTTGATGCTCTATTCTAATAACTAAAATATTATAAATACCACATCACAATATCACGACAATAGCTAATTATTACTCTATATGCAATATAATTCCAGAAAAAAATGACTGAGACAAAACTGGAAACGTATAAATCGCAGGATAACTGGTACACTTATCTCTCGATAAGCCAAACGACCATTTCGTTCAGTGGTTTTCTACCTTCTACACAATAAAACGATATATCAAACAATATATCACATTTCATACGGAATAAAATACTGTCCCGCAAAAAAAAAAGTAGTCGAAGAGGAAAAGCGGGAGAAAAGGGTCAGCAGGCATGGATTTATTACAATAGCGGCGCACGAGGCGAGGCTCATAAGGAACCTCCGTAGAAACCAGGTCAAAGTGCGACGTCGGTCTGCAGTTGAAATTATGCGAAATAGAGCAGCGGGCGAAACTTACGTCAGTGCGACTCACTGTGCACTTGTCGGGGATGAGAAACGAATAGACGTCCTCGAAGGGGGGAGAGAAAAGTCATACAAAAGGAAGGTTTCTAGGGGAAAATAAAATGAGGGTCTCGTTTAAACGAGACTAAGAATCTCAAAGAATTCTCGACGCGGCTGATATCATGGGAGTAAAAGAAATTGCGTTAAAAGATAGAATTTCTTCTGATAACTTCGCACATTCGACGCATGACAATGCAGCGAATATTCTTATTAAAAAGAATTCCTCCAGTTCAAAAATAAATTTCAAAAAATCCATAGAAAAATGGTAAGCCAAAAAGTAATCAATTCACTGAATAAAACCAACAGTATATTTTGCAAAAAAAATTAGTAAAAATTTGAAATAAGAGCAGTAAATTCCTACCGAAAAGCGAGCAACCTTATATTAATTGTGACATGCCGGAAGCTCACACTCGACGAGTTTAAACGAGGGACGCCCGAAGGACGTCCAACGTAGAAAGGCGAACCAACAGAGCCCCATAATTCGTCAGAGGGTGCAAAGTCCGTCCGAATATGGTCGGACGCGTTCTACGGTGAAACGGGACCAAGTGGTGGATGCCGGTCATTAGTCAGACACGGGATACCACCGTGAACCTCGGTGAAGGGTCAGAGCGGTCAGGGGAGCGGTGCAGGCTAAACTTTGAAAATTCGTTCCTCCGCTTCTAAAGGTCACACGAAGCTAATTTTTTTTAATTTAAATCATGAAAGTGTCCACTTTAACGTACTCCATTTCAAAAGTTTCTATCTTCATTGGTTTAAGCGCAGACCTCACATCTCCGTATGAAAGAATAATATTTATGAAAATCTACCATTTTCAAAACCAAATGAAATAGTTACAATGCAGACTAACAATTTTGTACGAAATTTTCACACTATCTTAATATAAAATGTAACTTAATAAACATATAAAATACAATACAGTCCATAAATTACTTTTTACATCAAGTCCACCACTTTGCGCGTTTAAAGAGCTAATTAAATTCGCGAGAAAAGATACACGCCACAAAACATTGCACCATTAAATTAACAATATTAAACACACCCTGTTTAAAGGGTAGAGCACGAAAGCTACCATCCCCCTCGAATTCAAAGAACTCATTATCGTACCTTCATCCCTAATCTACACGTCGCGAAATTCCATTCAAAGAGTTATCCCTCCCTTGCTAATATACCCTTCACCCCCTGATCATCCCTCCGCTGTTTCACGAGGTTGTTACAAAGACATTAAAGGCTACTATAACTAAATGAACCGGCCGTTCTGACGGAGTACAGACTTAACGAACCCAGGGAATAGGAAGTACGATAAACGTCTACAAACAAGGGAAGAGAAGCGAAGAGGGGTGGAAAGGGGGATGTTTTGCCTGCGGTGAAGTTCTACAGACGACCGGTCGTTATCGCGGATGTGGATACTGTATCAAGAATGCTCGTAACGCGAGAACTCCCCTAATTGAATAACGCCAAACAAACTGGCAGAGCGTGATGGAAAAGCTGGAGGATGGGGTTTCAACACTTGGATATTTCACTGGTTCCCGTTGGAATGGAATTTCGACCGGTGCGAAGGAAAATAAAGACATCCCATAGAAATTTCTCTACGCGAATTAGCCTGAAAGGCAATCAAAATTTGCACACGAAAGGTGAGACTAAGTTGGAACCACATGGGGTTTGTGTGGGGATGTATTAATTGAGATGTGGTATCTTTCATGGGGGTGGGAGAAATAATCTGCGATTCGCATGAGAGAAATTGGAATTTTTTTGATCCCAAGGTCTGATTATTATTCAATATTCTACTAAATTAATACTTGGACAAATCTAAATCACATCTGAACGAATCATCACCTTCGAAATCCAATCTATCTTATCTTTTAAATCCAGATCTGACCAAACATCTATCAAACCCAACTCAAACCTCAAAAATTCTTCTCGATCCCCTTTCTAATTCCACTTCAACGTTCTGGGCAAACACAGTTCAATAACCTTCAGAACAGACCAAAATCTTCCCCCTCACCTTCCCTCAAAAATCTTCCACAACCCCCGAACCAACCGATCATCAAATCCGATCTAAATTAGACTTGATTATCCTTGAATATTCTCCTAAATAAATACTTACAATTAGACAAATCTAAATCACTTATCACGTCCCTTCACCCTCGAAATTCAATCTACCTAATTTTTTTCATCTTAAATCTCACCAAACATCTATCAAACTCGACTCAAACCTCAAAAATTCATCTTCTCAACTCACCCTCTATGTTCTACACAGACACAGTTCAATAACCTTCAGAACAGACCAAAATCTTCCTCATCATCCCTCAAAAATCTTCCACAACCCCCGAAACAACCGACCACCAAATCCAATCTAAATTAGACTTGATTATCCTTGAATATTCTCCTAAATAAATGCTTGGACAAATCTAAATGACTTCTCACCTCCCTTCACCCTCGAAATCCAATCTACCCTATTTTTTTCGTCTTAAATCTCACCAAACATCCATCAATCTCAACTCAAACTTCAAAAGTTCATCTTCTCAACTCACCCTCTATGTTCTACGCAAACAAAGTTCAATAACCTTCAGAACAGACCAAAATCTTCCTTCTCATTTTCCCCCAAAATCTTCCTGCGGCGACGAAGCAACCGATCGGCAAATCCGATCACACCGGTGCACCCCATAACCCTCAAAAGACCTTCATGGCATTCCGAGGTAAATCGAAACGATCCACAGCGATCGAATTGGTTTGGCTTCCTTGTCGCATGCTGGCAACGTTGGAATTACATTGCGGAGGAGAGGTTGGTTACAATACCGACTCATTGTGGGGCTTCAAGGGCTCATCATGGGGGTATAGGATGGAAATCGAGGGTTCCTCGGTGGATGAACACACGCGAATCGGCTGTGGCACCGGTGAATGGACTGAGAATACAATGAACGCCATTTCCAGGCATCGGGTCATTCCTAATCAGAGCTCTGGTTTAGCCGTCTAATAACGGCTGCCTGAAATTTAGTTATCTTGTCTCTTGGGTAATACAACACGCTCGATCACGATAGTTCTATATCAATTCCTGCTCGATTGAGCTCCTTTGCTTTACAATTTCTACATGTTAACTCTACATTTATGGATTTTCATTAATAACATATGTTTTTCAAAAATAGTATTTAAGTTTTATACATACATGAAATTTTTAACGACTCCAATTGGCTCAGTCCATAAATCTAAAGTCAGTGATTCCCAAAATTCTATTTTTCAATTAACACATTAAGCGCCACACCGGTCCCTAGGGACCGGGCGTTGACTTTTCGTTTATGCTGACGCTGATCAATGAAAATGAACAATTAGTTTTTTACCTAAGCTACGTTGTCGCGCCTAACCGAGCCACAATTAGTGGAGTTAAGTATAAAATAGAAAGATATATTTTCTAATAAAGGGCCTAAACGGAAAGTGCATTAAGAACGAGCGTGGCGCTTAACGTGTTAATTATTATACCTTGAAAATTATTATTCTTATTTCCAGAACAACCTCCATTTTCTAATATTCTGCCAAAGAAAGAAACTACCCTCGCTAGCAGCTTAACTACCTGCTAATAAATAAATCCTAACCATTCTACTTTCCGGATTAATCCCACCCCCTTCGACACAAGACCACCCCATACCGAAAATCCTCGACGCACCCCATGGTAGTGTCACGTTTCAAATCCGATAAGGATATTTAAGTGAATTAGTAACGTTCGTTTCAGCAGTTTCAAAGAACACGATGATTACCTTAAATAAATGATTCGATATCCAAACTGGATACAATACCATGACATTTACTCCCATCGACGATACACATTGAACGTAACGATAGATAGGATCGTTTTTCCTGCTTCTCTACGGTGTACACCATTAAAATTGAATAACCACTGGGCAGTTCTTTCTCAACCGTCGAGTTCGTTCTCCACGTTCGCCGTAACGTTAAAACCAACTCCAGGGTAGCCGGTTGCAAGAGGGAGCATCGATAATTCATCGGACGGTAGTTCCGTTGAATTCTTTACCTTGGCATTCCCCTCTGATCCGTTTGGGAAATCGTTTTCTATAATCCCTCTGATCGAATCAATTTGCGATTACGCGGGAATCCACGGAATACGGGGAAACGTTTCCATTCGACGTGGCGGCGTATCGCTTTGATTTATTACGGAGGAGGAAGGAAAAGGGGTGAGTTAAAGGCCGCTCGTTCCGAATGCAGTTTCATGGAGGTGCTTTCGTCGTGTGTCCGTGTTGCATGATGGATATAGGGGTGGAGCAAGAGGGTGGCTTTGGTTGAGACGGTGGTTATGGTGGAAAATCATGATTTTTTGTGTGGATGGCTGATAATGGGGATGATCGGAAAAGGTTGAGTTGCAAGTGGGTATTATGAAGGGTGAAATTTGAATTTATTATAATGGAAAATGACAATAATTTAAAGATGCGAGGTGTTGTAATATTAATCACAAATTAAAATAATCTTTGTCCAAAAATTTATTTATTACGGAGGAGGAAGAAAAAGGGGTGAGTTAAAGGGCGCTGGTTCCGAATGCAGTTTCATGGAGCTGCTTTCGTCGTGTGTCTGTGTTCCATGATGGATATGGGGGTGGAGGAAGAGGGTGGCTTTGGGTGGAGACAGTGGTTATGGTGGAAAATGTCTTTTTGTGTGGATGGCTGATAATGGGGATGATCGAAAAAGGTTGAGTTGCAAGTGGATATTATGAAGGGTGAAATCTTAATTTATTATAATGGAGAATGACAATAATTTAAAGATGCGAGGTGTTGTAATATTAATAACAAATTAAAATAATCCTCGTCCAAAAATTGATTTATTACGGAGGAAGAAGAAAAAGGGGTGAGTTAAAGGGCGCTGGTTCCGAATGCAGTTTCATGGAGCTGCTTTCGTCGTGTGTCTGTGTTCCATGATGGATATGGGGGTGGAGGAAGAGGGTGGCTTTGGTGGAGACAGTGGTTATGGTGGAAAATGTCTTTTTATCGGAGTGGCTGATAATGGGGATGATCGAGAAAGGTTGAGTTGCAAGTGGATATCATGAAGGGTAAAATTTGAATTTATTATAATGGAAAATGACAATAATTTAAAGATGCGAGGTGTTGTAATATTAATAACAAATTAAAATAATCCTCGTCCAAAAATTGATTTATTAAGGAGGAAGGTAGAGGGGTGAGTTAAAGGGCGCTCGTTCCGAATGCAGTTTCATGAAGCTGCTTTTGTCGAGCTGTGTTCCATGATGGATATGGGGGTGGAGGAAGAGGGTGGCTTTGGTTGAGACGGTGGTTATGGCGGAAAATAGTGGTCTTTGTGGATAATGATGGGGATTATCGAAGAAGCTTGCAGTGGATATTATGGTGAAGGGCGAAATCTGAAACTATTATGATGCAGGATGAAAATTATTTAAAGATACGAGCTTCTGTTATATTAATAACAAGTTAAAATAATCCTCGTGCAAAAACTAAGAAGATATTCTCTATAGAGCTTCTAGAAACACAATTTTCTTAACAGCAATGATTATTTCAGGGGAAGTAAAATATTCAAAAAGATTTCCTCGCAGCGTCAATGTAATCACTTTGAAGTCATAGATTATCCACGTCTCCTCCCACCAGTCGTTATTTCGTTGAGCTTTTTCTAATCTCACGTTCAAACTCTATATTCGGCTCAATCCCTTCGATACACCAAAAGGAAACTCTCAAAATTGTATCTCCGTTTCCAATCTCCACAAAAACCAATCGCAACCCTTTCCATCGCTATTTCACATGAAACAAAGCAAAAAGCACATCTGCTATTTAAGGTAGAAATACAAATTTCAAAACGTTAGGAATTTTTACGAAAAGAGGAACGTCTAGAATTTTTTTTAATCTCAGTTTAAACAGAGAAAAAAAAATCTGCGTAATGTGTCATGGGCAGCAATGAGCCGTGTTTTATTTCTTTCTGAACAAAGGACTTCCTGCTCTTAAAAGATTGAAACCAGCCGAAAAAAAGAAGGAAAAAAAACTCGTCTGTTTTTCTGCCTTAGCCTGCAACAAAACTTACTACGGAGATGTTGGGAAAACTTACGACCTGGAGCTCCATCGACCGAAGGAGGACAAGGTGCCTTATATTTGCAAACTCACCTTTAGCGCACCTGGTGGCGACCTTGGTGATATCGTTCAAGTAAGTTTCTAATTTCGAAATGTAATTTATTCGTTCAAAATCATTCTAGTCTCAACATTTCTCGCTGCCACTTCGAAGTAACATGTTTATTAAACTAACACACTGTTAACGATGAAAAGTACTTTCCACCATACGGTGGAAAAGAGATTTAAAATCACGGTAGATGGGCACATTAACAGTGGAATTTTTAATAACGCAAATTGCTGGGATTGCACTGGCTCCTGTGCAAAAACCATCCGCGGAAAGCTTCGACCGAGAAAAGTTTCGCATCCGCGGTACCCACGAAACTTTTCTCCGCATTCTGCCGAATTATTTACGCCCCACCATTTTCTCCCGGTTTCGCTCACCAAGATTACCACCGTGTTTGATGTCTTGCAGAAGATTCTGTCGTTTTTCTAATAATCGAAAGGACAGAAAGACAAAGAGAAAGAGAGGCGATATGGGAGTTGAACGCGAGTAGACTACTTTGAATTTCCCGCGCTCGATTGCGCGGGAGATTCAAACTGAATCATATCTATGAAATTCTATATTTCAAATTTCCATAAATTTAGAAATTACTATTCTTATTAGATAAATAAAAGCTAGAATCAGAGAGGTCAAAATTCATAGTAATTAATTAATTAGGCAAAACTACTTGACTAATTAAGAATGGAAAATAAAAATTCTATTTCTTCTGATTTCAGCTAACTTTCGACAGCTTTACCCTTGGTAAATTCGTGTCGTTCACCGCGGAAGGTTGTCCGGACGGTTCGTTGCAGATATCCGAGGCCCAACGACCCGATGTCGGTGGGCTATGGTGCGGCACCTCATGGGGTCCTGCTATATATTACAGCGAAACGCCAAGCGTCTCTATAACACTCAAGCTCCTCAGGCTCAGCAAGGATCAGACGGGATTCAATTTCGACTTCAGGATGGCGTACAAGATGATCAGGAAATCCGACGCCGTCGTACGCTACGGGAATCCTTTCGTCGGTGAGTGCGGACTCGTATTTCCCATAGAACGATCCGTCGATTCGACGTCTCACTTCGTCTTTGAACAAGTTCATTCGAGAATGCGTTCCTCGAATTGACTACATCGTTCGTCAAGGAGGTTTAAGACGCAACAGCTCAAGATATGGTGTCGATAAATGTCCAAAAAAAAAGATAAAACATTCACGACACCATTTTCGGGGGAGGATTATTTTTTTGGAACCTATAATTCATAGTTTGAAATACGTGAGCTAAAGAGTGACCTTGATAGATAATGTACATTTCGTTCTATGCAAGAAAAAGATTCTCGCGCCATTTAGCGAGCGCGCTGTACAGTCCGACAACTGCAAGATCAAGCTCTCGTTTTCAGTCGCCTATTCCCACAATTTGGTTGTTGGAATTCCCAAAACTAACCTTCTAAAGTAAACAATTATACGGAGTGTTTAATTTACGAGACTGAGTTTGATATTTCCAGAAACAAAATGGCAGGAATAGGCGTTTGAAAACGAGAAGTTCCACCTCTCCCTAGTCATCTTTTAGTTGTCGCACTATACGCGCAGAAAACGTATTCTCTCCACTCATTGTACAGTCACCTCTCTAAATGGCAAGTGGAGGGAATCCCCCATCAATGCAGCGCCCTCTGTTGCTACATAAAAGTACTAATACAAATGCCCAACACTTACTATTACTGTTACACCTCAAGAAATTTAATTTCTCTACCGTTAAAAATAATTAAATTTGTATTTTAAAAATTCTAATATTTGTATTATTAAATCTGGCAACATGTCTCGTTATCAGGTATCACCCAGGCGATAGGGACACCAGCTTCCACCGAGAGATCAACGTTATCATCCTCCTCCTCGAGCGATTACGCTAACAGCTCGATGGCCATGCCGGTGCAAATGGTCGAGCAACAACTTACAACCACCATAAAACCCACCACCGAGCAGTACCTGGGCGACCTAATATCAGGAACGTATTGCTCTCGTATATTCAGCGACTGCGACCGGAAGAAGTGCAAATTGCAGTCGCCAAACTTTCCCGGTCTCTATCCGCGGAATCTCACCTGCTACTACGCGGTAAGTCGCGTGGGAATTGTTCGGTTGGCAAGTTCTTAAGAACTGTATCGTAAATGTAAAAGTGACGGTGAAATTCGACGGATTTAGTGCGCCTTAAACCTCTATACTTCGAATTTTTGGCGGTATCTGAAGATCAGTTTCAAAATACTACAATTATCAAATGATAAGGTTACAACTTTAAATAATGATTTTTAAACGTTAAATTCTAAAAAATTTCATGATTTTTACGAGCTAAATTAATATTGATAAAGTTACAAATTTGACTTTGAGTTACATCAAAGTTACAGGGGCCCATAGAGGGTTAATTCAGCCATGTTTGAACCCAAGGAAAAAGATTGATGGAAGAAAATGATGTTTCTTCCTTACACAAATTATGCGTTACGTTCATTTGACAAAATGGTAATAAAAATTCACCCCATAATCCAACCTATTCCCCATAACATTTCTTCCAATCTGGTAACAAAGTCCATAATATTTCCACATCATCCTATCGCGAGGAGGACGCCATAGTCGCAGCCATATTTCTGTTCGAAACAGAGCCTTCCAGAATTCCTGACCGGAAGTCGTAAAAACGACTCGTGGCCGGTTAACAAATTTTCGGTCGGCCTTCTTCCGTGCCGTTATTTCGCCCCATGGTAGTGGTACCCCGTGGCGTGTCGTGGAACCGTGGCCCTTTTCTCAGTGCCATAAATCGCCTCCGGTGTGCCAACTGCGACGACAATTCCACCGGCTTCCTTTCTTACTGGGATATTTTAAAATTTATGTACCTGTCTCTGTTTCACCCGGTCGCTTGACTGTTCTTCTTTCCTCATATTTATCTCTCTTTCGTGGAAGAATGGTACTCGGTACGCGGAACGACGCGAGGACGGAGATATCGCGGAAGTACGACGTGTAGCCGCGATTTCCGGTGAAATTGGTCGAATGTTTCACCGGGATACGTGACTCTTGACTGCTGGAAATATCGGTTATCATTGGAGACGTCGGGGGCTTCGTAGATATTCAATGGTTCAAATTTTAGTTTAGATTTTGACAACTCTATTTTACTTTACTTTTACTCGGTTTTTGAAAATTTCCTAAAATTTGCGGTTACCTTTAATTTTTTTTTTAATTGACTAATGGTACGTCCTAACTCTAATTAACACATCCTTCGTTATGTAGATCTTCTGATAGTGCAATGACTCAAAATTAATTTCAGAAATCAAAAGTTCTCCCCGATTTTTTACATTTCGTATAAATAAATGTACTATTAATAATGTAGAAATAATGAGACCGTTTCACAAACTGATATTTTCAATTTAATAGTTTTTGAAATCCTTCAAAAGTCAACATCATGTAACACTCGTGGGGCAGAAAATAGAATAGGAAATTTTGAAGGCTTGAAAAAATTATCAATTTGAAAATATCAGTTTGTGAAACGGTCTCATTATTTCTATACTATTAACATTAAGTTGAATTTTATGAAATATCAGAAATCAGTAAAATCGCTTGATTTTAGGAATTAATTTTGAGCCTTTGCGGTTTCATTACTTTTCGTCTGTAGCCTCAAGATGAAAAATCATCCCCTACGGCTTCTAAAAATTCCTAGAAGAATATTCATTAAAAAAAACCCTAAATCATTAAAAAAAACGGTGCAAAATATATTGCAGTCCTGAAATAAGATTCTTCTCAGGTAATAAAATAAGGATACTTTCCACGGTTGGATAAAATAGCATGGATTCATCGAAGCGCGATCAGAAACGTTTCCTCGCAATATTTAGCGGGAAAGGCAATCGCTCGGTGTGGCCATATTTCACGGTGAAATCGAACTGCTCGATGTGCAGCCAGTTCGAAAGGGAGAACCGGAGAAGACAACGTTGGCATTCCTGAAATTTACGGTCTAACATCGCGACGATGGGGTGGAAAGTGGGGGGTGAAACATTATTCTCCGCATGATTAAACCAGACGAACCGGTAACTCCTGGGACTTCCTGCTAAATAGACTTCGATTGCTTCTGAAATTCGCTTCTGTTCTCTTTGGACCGAGGCTGTGGTAAATCGATGGGAAAAGATTCATCGGAAGTGCAATTAACGTTGAAATTTCATTACGTCAGGGAAACCTTTCATTTTTCCTCACTTTTCTTCTTGTTATATAAATTTTATAACAATACAAATTTAATTCTAGTCGAGTACACTAATCGTTTATTTGCTTACGACAGAATCGTGGATAATATTAGGAGTAATAGGGGATGATACGTCTAAGAACTACCCCTAGTCTAGTTTTAAGATTATAAATCATCTAATTCTGCGGTGCAGGAATTTTTCTCTTTGATGTGAAAAAGCGTGGGGAAATTTTTTAAATATAACTGTCGCCCCAATGCGCCATCAAGCCTGCGCCAGTAGGTCCAGCCCTGGGAAAAGGAGGCGGTGCTTCTCCAAGGATGGCTCTGGCGTGCAAAATTCCTGCACCTAGCACTGCTGGTCTAATTAATGACAAATCCCTCTGAGCCATACATTAAATCTTTAAAAAAGCTACCCTTCTGCTCTAACCACTTCACAGTACTTCTAATGATTAAAATAATGGAAAAGTAACTGCATGTCGACTGAATCGTTTGCCATTAGCCTTCTATTTGAGGAAGAACCATCTTTAAATATCAATTAACCTAATAGCAGCGAAAAATTCTTGGCTACAGGTGAGGCAGCACGATGTACCACCAGGAAAGCACGCCTTAATTTCAGTAAAACAACCCCGTGGTCAGTTGGTCGCCATAAGAGCACGGCCAGCGACCCAGGCGGAATCGCAACCCCGTGAACTTCGCCTGTGGAAGGACTGCGACATCGTTCAGGTACGTGGAACCTCCATAAAAAATCCATTAACCACTTGTATTTCAATTTATTCGCAGAGAAGAATTTAATTATCTCTTGGACTTAATATATAAAATTATTTCTTCAATTTTATTATCAATGAATTATTCCGCAATATCCCACGTTATTCAACATTGATTATTTTTTATCGTATTGAGAATATATAATGGGGAAATACTAAATGATTTCTTGTTTCATTTTTCGGCCTTTGTTAAGAAATAATTAACTTTTAAATTGGGAAATTCCTACTGAAAAATTCATCTGTCACATTTTGCTTAAATATCAAATAATAATGATAAATAAAGCAGAAATGAGATATTACATTGAAACAAATTTGCAACTTTACATAAAGTGATAATGGGTAAAATTTTCTATCATAGATCATCTTTTATCAAAGCATTTAATGATCATAACTCCATGAAAATGGTGACATTCTCAACGCACCAGAGTCTCGTAGAAGAGGGAGAAAATATCGCGGCATTTTCGACGCCATGGGACTCCTTAAATCATGAATTCTTTCGCGTCGTGAAAAGCGGCCGCGGTAATTTATCGATTTACGGTGGAGGCGAGTAACTAAATTAGAATTCCCGATGAATCGCGCCGCTTTGGACGTAAGGCCCGATAATGACGATTTATTGGGTCGAGATAGAATAACAGGACGATGAAAGGAGCTCGTACGAGCGGTATCTCAACCCTTTTACCGCGAAGAGAGGCCATAGACGATGTATAGAGTAGTTAATTCCGCCACTCGGGAGATATTTCTTATTTATAATTGAAGAGGGAACTTTGCCTACGAAAGTTATGGCTCCCTGGGACTCCCGAATCGACTGAACTTCCTCGTTCGTGCCTCTTTTTACGATCGAGACATTTCGTTCTGTCTGCTTTATTTACCATAATTCTAACGTTCATGCTAGGATCTTCTAAAATAATAATTACAGACAACGCACAGTGGAACGAATCTAGGTGGAAAAAGTAACTCGAGAACTGTTCCTTTTAGAGAAAAATATTACATACAAAAGTTTCATAATATCGTGGAGTGAATATCGGTGCAAAACTAATTTATTAATGTCGTCTAAATGAGGGACCGGTACTACTCCAACTTTGAAAAATCGTAATTTCGCTTCTGGTTGTCGTAACGAGATGTTTTTTACGTCGTTTTAACCGTGAAAGTTTCTACTTTCAAGTACTTCCAACTAATAAATCCGATCCCTATTCGTTTAAGAATGCGGCTCATTTTTCAGTCTCGAGAGCTTGACTTTAAAACTCATCTTTAGAAAATTATTTTATTTGCACCGATCGAAAGCCAAGACTCCAAGGAAGACGTAGAAAAAAATCTCATTACGATCGGCCCACAAATGGCCGAGATATTTAATCTCAAAGCTGAGGAAGTCGGATTTTTGGGTGACCTGGGTGAAAGGTCAAAGAGGCCGGGGGACCGGTACTAGTCCAACTTTGAAAAATCGTAGTTTCGCTTCTGGTTGTCGTACGGAGATGTTTTTTACGTCGTTTTAACCGTGAAAGTGTCTACTTTAACGTACTTCCACCGAAAATATCTTATCTTTATTCGTTTAAGTATGCGGCTCATTTTTCCGTCTCGGGAGCTTGACTTTAAAACTCATCTTTAGAAAATTATTTTATTGACGTGGAACGAAAGCCAAGACTCCAAGGAAGACGTAGAAAAAGTCTCATCACGATAGGCCCAGAAATGGCCGAGATATTTAATCTCAAAGCCGAGGAAGTCGGATTTTTGGATGACCTGGGTGAAAGGTCAAAGAGGCCGGGGTACCGGTACTAGTCCAACTTTGAAAAATCGTAGTTTCGCTTCTGGTTGTCGTACGGAGATGTTTTTTACGTCGTTTTAACCATAAAAGTATCTACTTTAACGTACTTCCACCGAAAATTTCCTATCTTTATTCGTTTCAAATTGCGGCTCATTTTTCCGTCTCGAGAGCCTGACGTAAAACCTAATCATTACAGAGTGACAAGTTAATGGGGACTTAATACAATTTTTTTTTCTCAAAGCCATTTGAATAACAACCTATCACTGTTCTCTTTCTCTATCATCCCTCATCAATTTCCTCTTTCCATCGCAAATAACCACTCAAACAAAAAGAAGCCACAAAAACTCTAAAAATTCCATTACACTCTTCGATCCAAAAGTCCATATAATTCTGATCATCTCGAATCGACATTCTCCCTGCATCAAAATGAAAAAAGGATTCGCTTGTCTCACAGGACTACGTGACGGTTTACGACGGCTACACAACGAGGGATCCCGTGATCCTAAAATTCTGCGGGGGTGGCGAGCCAGTGCCCGAAGCGACCAGCAGTGGAACGGAGATCCTCGTCGAATTTACGACGTCTCCTTACGGCACGTTTCTCCACCCTACACCCCCACACTCGCTCCACGGCTTTCAATTAGAAGTGCAAGTACGTGGTAATTCTCTTTAAACATTCCGAGAGCTTGGAACAGCATACTTTGCACCTTCAACCATTCTCCCTCGAAATCTCGTCGATTCGAGTATCACGGTGGAAATTCAATTCGTCCTTGCGCCCAGAGAGGTTACCGGAGATTAATTACCTTCTGCCGTGATGCAGAGAGGATAAGAATTCTTGATGTGCGCTTAGAATGGAATCTTTGAAGACGAGAAACGTCTTTTGTCGGTCGGATGGGATGCTTGTTATAGATCTCAAAGGGGTGAAATGGAATTTGGATTTGTAGAGACACGTATTCTCAGCTTGAGTGAAATCATTCTACAGCTCTAATGACAAACGTCTCCGTCTAATTAAATACTACATCTACTGAACTTCAAGGAACGTTTGAACTTCAAACATTGAGTTTCAACCTCTAAGAGAACATTTAACAAGTTGTTCCTCAAGGGGACCACACGAAAATACGATGGTTCCTCCAAAAGAAAGCTTCTCTCGTACAACAATTCATGAAAATTTCAATTCATCAACTGTCCGGAAAGTAGTGCAATTAAATTCATAAAAAAATCTATTGACCCTAGATCACTAACCTTATTTTTCTACGATTAACACTAACCTTCGTCTCTTCGACTACGGTGTTTACAAAAGGGGTTAAAGGGTATTATTTAAATAAAAATTAAACATGTTTTTTTCTATTATTAAAGATAGGTATTTTTATTACGATAACGTTAACTAATACGGCATACTTATTAACACTAAAACTACCGAGGTTATATCTACTAAAATTTAGATTTATTGAACAAGTACTTTGGAAAAAGATAAATCAAGCAGTGAAACGATTAGTTAATTAACTAATTTAGGCTTTATATGGTAGCAGTAGAATTTTTACTTCACGGCACTCCTATAAATTTTTGTAGTTTTATGAAAAATTTGAGAACCGGTCATTATGACCGCCTTGGTAGCTTTAGTGTTGAATCCGTGCCGTCGAATCGACGAAGGTTAGTGATCTAGGGTTAAAGTTATTATCACAAACATTTAAAATTCTTCAAAGTACTCCCTTCAATATACTTTCCCTTTTCCACGTTTAACTAAAAAGATATTCACGAAAACAACGATTATTACACACCCAGAGTGCAGAACAAACCGAGCATCTAACCCACTACGTCTAATTGTAAGAAAAATGGCGGGAAAAGCCAAACTGCATTACTTTCCAACCACACCTTCAATATACAAATTAGATCTCAATTAATTCTAAGTTAAGTCTCACCAAAAATCCACAAAATCTCTTTCCTCCTCGGCCTCAACCATCAGCAACTTCTCTCTCGGCGAATTAACAACCGCAATAAACACAGGTAAAGTTCGTCGACGCGGATTCTCCAACGTATGCCAAGAACAAGCGGTGCGAGTTCTGGTTGAAGGGTAACGGTGGCGGTGTTTTGGCCTCCCCTCGTCATACGTTGCCGCGAAACAGCACGTGTTTGTATCATCTACGAGGAGCCGGGCCTATGTCACCCAGTCCGACTCCACCACGTCCTCTGCCAAAGTTTCCTGAACAGAGACCTGGCACCGTGTGGAGAAGGCCAGCACCGAGGCCACCTCAGCCGCAGTTTCGAGTTTGGCTCTCGATTCTCAAGTTTCACGTCGGCACCAGTTTGTCCAGCACCAACGAGGACTGCTCGACGACTCTGATGGTGTGGGATGGAGAGATGATGCCGTTGTCCGAGTGCAGCGATGCGACTTGGTTTGTTTTTCTTTGTTTTCCATATATTTATTGTGTCAGAGTACAAGGGATGAGAATCAACGCCTTAATTTTCTTTTGCCATTGACTTTTAGAAAGTGGATTGAGTTTTTTTGTAGCTGGGTGGTATGGGAATTTTTGGAGTTGGGAAATAGTTTGTAATTTGAGAGGGTGGATGTTTAGAATATGTCGAGTCAATGTCGACGTAGAAAATATTTGTAAAAATATTACTAATCCTTGACGAAGTGGTCGGCACATTACATATACATAGAGATCTTGCATCAGTAAAGAAGAGATGACAATAAACATCTTAACCGTTTGAGTGCCAGAGCTCTTTGCGAAAATCTGGTCGAAAAGTTCCAAGCAGCGAAATCGCGTTTCTTTCGTTGTGTATCGAGGAATGCAACAAAATAAAATTTCAATGTTTTTCTGCTAACAAATGGTAAATATTCTTGTTCTATTTGTTAGTTAAAAATATTTTCTATGTTGTAGCTGTACTGTCCTAACCAGTGTGTAGGGGAGAGTACCCCGGTACCGGCCGGCATCCAGTACTGGCCAGTTGTAAATTCTATAATATTATAATAGATGAAGATTAGATTTTTACCACCATTAGTGCGATACACTCATACAAGAATATGCCCCGCTCGGCGTCGACCTATCGTGATCGTTTTACTGGCAAATCGAAGATTTCTGTTGTGCGCGAAGAACGTGCGCTACGTAATTAAAATTCTATCGGTGAAGAAGAGTCAGTTTGCCCTTTGTGTGCTGAATCTCATGAAGAAGGTTGGATACAGTGTGGAAACTGCAAGTTTTGGGCCCATGAGGCTTGTGCAAACATATCGGAGATATCCGATCATTACATTTGCGATTATTGTATTGTATAAATGGTTACATATTTAGTGGCCGGTACTGGATGCCAATTTTTTGTAGTCTGATTTTTCCTAGTCTTACAATTGTTTTAGTAAAGCTGATAATATCTAAACGTATTGGTTGTTAGTTACTTTTTTTAATAGCACAATAGTTCTTTTACATATATCAGGAGGTATTGAACATGTAACCTTAGGTATTTCGATTTTTTTGCTGATAAACCTTAAGGTGACGGTACTGGAGGACTCTCCCCTACTACTGAACTATATTTATTATTTATGGTAAAAGTGTCATTCATTCCATCGGTCAATAACCTTGGCACTTTTCAGCACTGAACGAAAGAAGCGCGATTGCGCTTTTTGGCACTCAAACGCTTGATGTTCTTCTTCTTCTACAGTGACAAGGATCGTCAACGGTACCTAGGAAGGTTGAGCGATTTGGGTCAGTCTACAACCGGTCGTTCGTCCAGCAATGCAACTCTTTTGGCTCGATATTGCAAGGATAAGGTACCAAGGACATGCGATCATGCGATTTTGCAGAATACCAGTCGTCCTTGTTCCCTTGGAGAGAGTTTCGTTTCATCCGGGAGCAGCTTGACCATTGAGATGAGAATGATCGAGTCTACAGCCCTCAGGCGAGTACTTTGCTTCTCTTCATACATAGAACATATAAACCATCCATCATTTTTCTTCCTTTCTTCTCTTCGCAAATAGAATAATAAATTCGGAATATCTTCTTCTACAAAATTTCTCTTCTCGCAAACTGAAGAAAAGCACCGAGCTTCTTTCTTTTTCACCAAACAGACAAAGTAAATCACGAATATCTTTCTTCCTCTTGTAAACAGAAGAAATAAACCTGACATACTTTTCTTCCTTTTTACTCTCCAAAGATATAAACCACGACTATATTTCTTCTTCGGTCCAATGCAAGAAGTGCACCACGGTTATCCCTTCTCTACTTCATCCTCTGCAATCGTGGATTGCAAACATCGTCCAACGAGTCTTTTAAATTCTCTCAAATGGCAATATATCCAACCACGCCACGCAGAAAACCTCAGTAGAAAAATAAAAAATAAACAAACGAAGAAAACTGTCGTACGCTTCATTCGGTTGTTTATTGCGCTTTCCCTTGGGGAAGGAATGTAAAGCACTTTATAGGACATATCCTCGGGAAATCAGCTTTTATCGGTTCACTCTGGCAGTCGTAACGTGCTCTGTTTCACGTCTGATGCAAACATTTCCGTGATAAAAGAACCACGAGAACGAGAAGACCATCATTGACTCTCGAAACCTTAACAACCTTGACATTAAGGGCAACTGCCATCGAATAATTGCGCTGACAATGAAACACGAAAGTCATCTCAATGTCACCAGTTTCATATTTCTCAAAAATTCTTTTAGTGACGAACAAGACTCTTCTGAATCCACCGGAATAAGAGAGTGTTTTATTTTTGAGCGTGTAATTTATTCAAACGACGTCTTCGTCCAGAGATACGGCGATAAATTTTAGAGGAGAAAGAGGGTAATGGAAGCTTCAAGTTTAAATTAATTTGGAACTTGTGAAATTAGAATTAACGACGGCGTAGAATTAATAATGATTTTGAATCAGCGATAAATTAGAATTAACAATGAATTAGAAGTACCAATAACTTGCAAACTTAATACTAGAATTACCAAACCAGTCAAAATGACTGGTACACAATTTTGTCAAAAAATTCCCCAAGTTTACATAACAGTCATAGGATAAATATTCTACGTCTATATCAATAAACATAAATCCACCGAATCGATCAAATGTTCCATCGCTCGATTCCTCCTTTTTTAAAGTACTTATTTGACACTAGATTTACCGAGCCAATTTGGCTCATTCAAAATTTGATTCCTACATATATAATATATTGGTAGGTTAATCTTTTAATAATAAACCTTCCATTTAAATTGATTTGGAACTATTTTCTTTGCAGAAAACTTCAGCTTTCTTGTACAAGTCCAATTGGCACACTTTAAAAAAATAAGTGTATCAATATCCGTAAATCTAGTGTTAATTTATTAAAATATGTTAAATTTGAGGCCGATAGTTCTAGTGTTAATGTGAATAAACTAAAATGTAAAGGTACACAAAGTTTTTCAAGATTTGGAGTGGTAGAGTGAATTTTTTGAGAATGGAAAGAGTAATTCGAGGACGCAAAATAGATTTTGGCCTTGAGATGATGAATGACAGAATCAGGGAATAGTGACAAATAATTGAATCACTTTATCGATAAACAAAATATATTTAAAAATATTGCTAATCCTCGGAGTGGTCGGTCATCACAATCTGATTAAATCGTGGAATTATTTTATTTTAAGAAGGTGACCGTCCCAGACGGCAAAAAAACTTGAACCATCCCCATAGAATTTGCTCGGCAACACTATATAAAATCAATAGAACGTTGCAGCGCAAAGAATGTGGAGATTTTATGGCCACGCAGCGCAA
Source organism: Cerceris rybyensis (assembly GCA_910591515.1). NCBI lineage: Eukaryota > Metazoa > Arthropoda > Insecta > Hymenoptera > Crabronidae > Cerceris > Cerceris rybyensis. The sequence continues at coordinate 2,074,368 of OU342800.1, read as the reverse complement.
TATCTGCCGTGGTTGCACGTCCCGTACGTTTTCCCTTCGTCCTCTTCCATCCTCTCAGTCTCCTTCCTCCAATATCGCTTATTTATGGGAGACGATTCCACTTTTTTTCCCTCCCCATGGAAGCATAACCCAGAGAAATGCCACTCGCATTGCCGATCCTCTCTCATCCTTAATTCGTGAAATTAGAAAATATCTATCCCATTCCCTATATCGTTCCTGTGTCCACGTTCTTCGAATATTTCTTACATTTTTGTTCAAGAGACTTCCTACGGGGTACGTTCAGCCGAAATGGGGCAATCTCGTTAATGGGATTCGTTGACGATAAGGGCATGAACGTAATGGTATTCCAAAATGAACGAACGGTTTGGTGAAAGAGGAATATTAAAAAAAATAGAAGTCTTTGCGAAATGTAAGAGAGAAGAATATAGAATATCTTTCAGAACCTGTTACTTTCTATGTGTACTTCTGGATCTTTATGGTTTGCAGCGTAAGGCTTCGCTTCTCTAATATATTTCTTTAATACACTTCCTTTCTCTACTTTACTATCTCTACTTCTTTGCTGGATTTTGCCGCTGAACTTTCATTCTATTTTCTAACAATATTTATATACTGTACTCATGTATTGTACTTCAATTCTGTTAACTCCTAGAGTACTGTGAGCGCCTATAGGCGCTTAGAAATTTTGCGTCTGTGACACGGAAGGCGCCTAAAGGTGCTCGTTGTAATTTAGCTTTCTGACACGAAAGGTACTTTTAACCAGAGCTGGGCATTATTTCAGATACAATATTAAACTTATTTGAAATATTACTTGAAATAAAAAGTTATTTTGCAAAAATATTTCACTATTTGAAATAAATTATGTTATATTTCGTCCAACAAAATAGTTTTATGAAATGATTATCTATTCTTTTATTTTGTGAAATACATCAGTTCAAATAATAAAATAACAAGTTATTTTCTTATTTGAGATAAGTATTTCAAATGTCAAATAACATGTTTGATGCCCTAAGAATGAAATCTCTTTGCGATGAACTGTTCGAAAAAAGGGTTTTATTGAAAGAAAATGGTATAAAATAAATCTTTATTGCTACCCATCAATAACTTATTTTCCGAACTAAACATAAATAAGGCGAAATTTCAACTTACAATTAGTATCATACATTTCTCTTAATTATTTGAAATATGTTTATTTCAAATGACTACGCCGAAATAAATTATAATAAAGTTATTATTTGAAATAAATGTACTCAAATAAATTCCTCTCAAATAGTTATTTCATAGAGATTATTTGACATAATGTTATTTTCAATAATTAACTTATTATCTTTATTTGAAATTAAATTTGCCCAGCTCTGCTTTTCAACCCTTGCCGTGCTATTTACTTTTTGACTGCCTCTACAATAATTCAGAATTAAATTAGTAAAATAAACATTGATCAGTGATTCTTAACATAAAGTATAATTTAACGCAATATTAATATTACAGAAATAATTTTATCGTGTCCGATCTCACTCATATTTTCAAATTAATAGATTTTTTGAAAATTTCCTTTCCGATTTATAGCATCACGAGTATCACGCGTTATAGTACGACAAGGAGTTAAATTTGCAATATTTACAGTAACTCAGTTCAGAGAACAAAATAATAATACAGTTTTTTGATTATTGAAGTCTGTTTTCACAAAAAAACATTTCTACTTAAAAGGAATTCAATTTCTGTCGTATAACACGACCGCTACGTCTCAAATTCTGTCGTAGCCAATGAATTTATATATTTATTTACCAATTATAATTAATCCTCACCCCTTACATACCTGTCGAGCCCTCTCAACATCCAATCTCCACCTTATCTTCAAAACCTCTCCACATCCCCCTACTCTCTCCAAATCCACCCCATCATTTCAATAATCTCCATCTCCACCCCCTACAACTTCATCCCTCGATCCAACGCCTCTTTCTCGCCGCCATTATAAATTGTCCCCCTTCGCAAACCGTGTATTTCCTCCCATCTTCCTTCTCCCCATCGTCCACCCAGTGGCCGGAGCAAAGAGGTTATTTACATTATATTTTTCATAGAAGATTTTCCCGCGAGAACGACACGTGTTGGAGCGTGATAGCTCGTCCGTCGAGTGACATGCAACGCGAATGCATCGCACGGTCTAGTTAATCCTTTCCACCTCGAATCGGCTACCCCTTTTTTTTCCTCCCTCGGCACCGTAATAAGCCCTCTCTCTAGATGAACACGCTCGCCGAGGCATTCCGCAATTACGCCGGTGATTTTTCTTCGTTAAAGGCCCGTCAACTTTCGTGCTCTCTACGAGTTCGTTGATCTTCATCAGGACGGTGATCCATATGGGACAGGACCATGCTCGAGAGTCTTTTATAGCCGGAATCGGGATCATTATCCTGATCGAAGATTCCAAGCACCGCGGGATATCTTTCTTTATGGACGTGGAGGATCGAAGAATATGAGGTAAGAAGGAATTTTGTGGTTTTGTTTATATTGTGACATTGCTTTATTTAAACCCTAAATGGAATAGACAATTGTTGAGTTTTCCAGAAATTGCTAAATTGAAAAGATCTGGTCAGGGGACGTTGAAATTAATTTTATGCTATTAACTCTTTGAGGACGATGGACGTATGGATTTGGTCTGAGAAAGAATCTGATTAACGTTTATAGATACACGTACCCACGGTTAGAGTTGAAAAATTCAAAAATGAAATATTATTACGTAAATAGTAATTTATAATTTCTATACTTTTCAATAATCAGAACCTTGTTTTATTTGAAGCGTTGCCTTACAATGACGTGTGGTACACGTGACGGGGTAAATTGAATAAAAAACTTTTGAATTTTCCAAAAACTGTTGAATTGAAAATATCAGTGGGTCAGGAGACGTTGAAATTAATTTTATGCTATTAACTTTTTGAGGACGATGGACGTATGGATGTGGTCCGAGAAAAAATCTGATTAACGTTTATCGATACACATACCCACGGTTAGAGTTGAAAAATTCAAATAGAAGTGCTGAAATATTATTACGTAAATAGTAATTTAGAATTTCTATACTTTTCAATAATCAGAATCTTGTTTTGTTTAAACCCTTGCCTTACAATGACGTGTGGTACACGTGACGGGGTAAATGGAATAGAAAATTGTTGAGTTTTCCAGAAATTGTTAAATTGAAAAGTCAGGGAACGTTGAAATTAGTTCTATGGTATTAACCCCTTTGAGGACGATAGACGTATGGATGTGGTCCGAGAAAAAATCTGATTAACGTTTATCGATTATCGAACGGTTATCGAAAAATTCAAATATAACCGCTGAAATATTATTACGTAAATAGTAATTTATAATTTCTATATTTTAACATTAAAACTTTCCAATAATCAGGTAGTTTTCGATCGCTAAATAAGTGACTATCATTCAATATCCAAAAAATGTCTCCGATCGCAAAGGGTTAACATTGAGTTAACATATACCGGTATATTGGGAATTAGTGATAGATTATTATTCCATAAATTAATTCAGAGTCACTGCACGATCGGTCACAAAAGAAATCGTAAGGCAAGGGGTTAATTCTGCGGATTTATGTAACGTTTTGGGGAATGTTAGGGGAGGAAAGTAGTACAGAGTGGGTGAAATTTTATATAATGAGTCGTGGAGTATATTTGAACATAGGGTGGAGAAACAAGTGAAGAGGTTTTTTGTAAAGGGTTTTTCTACCCTTGGCTCAGGTAACCCCGGGTTCGCCAAGCCCGTACCTGACCAGCTCTCAGCTGGACAGGCCCCTGAGGGGATCTAACTCAGATCTAACTGTGAGATATAGTTCTAAAAGAGCTTTACACCACTGGTAGCAAGCTAGTTTAAGCGATAATTTAAGCAAAATTTCACAAAGGTGTCAAGAACATTGATCTCAACCTCATTAATTCAAAGTTTCCATAATTATCACAGTCTTCTCCTTGTTTGCTTTTTTTCCATATTTCTACCAGTATAAAATTTGAGTAAATTAGTAATTTAGATAAGACTGCGATGTGTTTGAAATTAAAAATGATTTAGAAAATTCTAAACCTCTGAGTAATATCTATAGTTGTTGAAATAATTATAGTACAAGGGATGAAACATGTTAGAACACTCGAGCATCTCGATAAGTATTTATTAATTCCTTTGCTTAAATGCTCCTAAATCAACTCCCATTGATCCAAGGTATAATTCACCCTCTAAACCCTCGCGTTGACATTTAACCGTCGGCCACGTGGGACACCCTGCAACTTGATGACCATAACCCATCAACAACCCCACAAGACGATCTCTCCATCTCCGTTTAATGCAATTGACTGATATTGCGATATACACGTTCGCATGAATTCCCATTAAGCCACCATCAAAACTCCCATAACCTACAACTCACCCCTAAATAACGACAAAACTTCAAAGTTCCTCCATAACCAAAAAATTTCTAAAAATTCGATTACATGAATTCCATCTAATGAAAAATAATATAAAAATGTATATAAGAATATTTAAAATAATTCTGTAGAAGTGCATGGAGGTCAACTTAAAAATCAAAGTTTATGGACGTAGTAAAACAGGGGTTGGACGATGGCGAGGGTTGAATGGCGCGGTTTACGAATTTACGATGGGACTTTCAAGTATCGCGATGGCATTGCACCTCCCGCGAAATGCCGATGGCATTTATATCTCGTAATTAATGGTACGACGACGATATTGCCACCGATAGTTTGACGCCCCGACGTTTCCACGGTTTACAGCACATACACCGTGGTTTTAGAGGGCAACGATGCAGGCTAATGCAACGACCTGAAGCGATGCCGCAATAATACGATAATAATATTGTTGTTATTCGCGGATAGCCGCGGATTTACGGTTACGTTGATCGGCTACCAAGTAAAAAGCGAGGGAAATCGCTCGCTGCGGTTGAATTGAGTTAACGCTCGAGGAAGAGTATCTAGGAAATTCTCGTTTTACCCCGTTTTTTAGGATTCAAAGGCTATTGTAGTGAATTCAAGTGAGGATAATCATGATTTATAATAAAATTCAAAATGGAGAAACTAATAGAGGTACTGCTGCCTCGGAAATGGAAATATTTACATTAATAAATTTTAGAAATCTCCATTACTAATTTCTCGACTTGTCTAACTTGGGCTTTTGCTAAATTATTCTAGTTAATTTTATAAAATGGCTGTCTGACACTCTCTCTTTCCTTTGATTTTCCAATTATCAATAGAAGTGAGTTAGTGGAATCGGACCATCGCAATCGGTGGGCCCAATTTCAAGTCCCCGTTATCTCCGGCAACAACGCTCGAGGAAGATCATCTTGGAAATTCTCGTTTTACCTTGTTTTTTAGGATCCAAAGGCTATTGTAGTGAATTCAAGTGAGGATAATCATGATTTATAATAAAATTCAAAATGGAGAAACTAATAGAGGTACTGCCGCCTCGGAAATAGAAATATTTACATTAATAAATTTTAGAAATCTCTATTACTAATTTCTCGACTTGTCTAACTTGGGCTTTTGCTAAATTATTCTAGTTAATTTTATAAAATAAAATGTTCTGTCTTTAAGACAGAATGTCCTTTGATTTTCCAATTATCAATAGAAGTGAGTTAGTGGAATCGAACCATCGCAATCAGTGGGCCCAATTTCAAGTCCCCGTCACCTCTGAGATTTTTTCTCCCAAATTATTACATCTTACCCCCTGTGGTCCACGAACCCCTTGGAACAATAGATTCTATGTCAACTGACCATAGAACTATCTCAATAAAGCACACAAAATCAGAAAAATAAAATTCTTCATCCCGAAATTCCACCATCAATTCCGGTTCAAAGCAGCCACCCCAACTCGCAGTTGCCCCTAACATTTGAAGCCCATCAGTCAAACGGTGTTAGCCGTCATTCGCTCGTCGAAACTCGTCCCAGTTTGAAAACGCGGACGTAGATTTCAGCCGCGAACGACACAGAAAATTTCGTCCCTCGGGAGAAGAAAGAGAGGAGGCACTCACCAGGGAAGAGTCAGCGAACTGTCGCGAAGGGTTGACGGAGAGAAGAGGGGCGTCTAAAGAGGGGACAAAAAAAAAGACGCGCTCTCGCTCGGCGTCGAGACGCACAAAGGAACTATTTACCGGCGCTATCGCTTTGCAGGTCGAACAAAAGCACGGGCGCGCATCTCATTCGGAATCGCGAGATCGTTTGCGCATAAAGGAGCAACGCGGCTGAACGTTAAAGCTACGGGAACGCGGGGATGCGCGGATTAAGGGGGTTGAAATCTGTCCCCGTTAGGTCGTGCCTTTTATTTACGGGTGTTCGCGACGTTTTGTGGAGTTATATGGACGTGACGATTGTTTAATGGGGTTGAGGAGAATTAGGAGGCAGGGGCTTCTTAGCGCGTTGACCGCCGTGGAGGTCACTGGTGAAGGGCGCTACTGAGGTCAAGGAAATTTCATATGATTTTTGAATTGTGATGTTTATGAATTTTCTAAGATATTCAGTATTTAAGGAGTGGCGTTCGAGAGATGGAATCCTGCTGAATATGTATCTATCTTGGTCTTTCAAATTTCTGTTTTGCAAAAATGAGATTTTAATAACAAAATTATCACTTTAGGAGAAATATTGGCGAAATGTCCATGGCGCTTAAAAAATAGAATCTTGCTGAGTGTATAGCTATTTGTGTCTTTATAGTTTCGATTTTATGAAGATGAGATTTTAATAAAACAATTATCACTTCAGGAGAAATATTGGCGAAATGTCAGTGGCGCTTAAAAAATAGAATCTTGCTGAGTGTATAGCTATTTGTGTCTTTATAGTTTCGATTTTATGAAGATGAGATTTTAATAACAAAATTATCACTTCAGTAGAAATATTGGCGAAATGTCCGTGGCGCTTAAAAAATAGAATCTTGCTGAATATATATCTATCTCTGTGTTTCAAGTTTCTGTTCGGCGAAAATGAGATTTTAATAAAACAATTATCACTTCAGTAGATATAATAGCGAAATGTCAGTGGCGCTTAAAAATTAGAATCCTGCTGAGTGTCTATCTATTTGTGTCTTTATAGTTTCGATTTTATGAAGATGAAATTTTAATAAAACAATTATCACTTCAGTAGAAATAATAGCGAAATGTCAGTGGCGCTTAAAAATTAGAATCCTGCTGAATGTATATTTATTTGTGTCTTTAAAGTTTCTGCTTTACAAGGATGAGATTTTGATAGTTTAATATTTTCATTTATATCTGTTATATAAATATTAAATAATATTAATAGTGGAAAGAAATATTTAACTCTTCTTTTTAATAGGATTATTGAAATCCTAATGACATCAGGTGGTAACATTTCGCGACACTTGGTGCAGTAAGCGCCCTAAATTCAGTTTCTGGCTTCCAAAGCCAACCGCGGCGATGAATCTGATTTGATTGGATTTATAATTACAGCATGCGGTTATTCCCGACCAGTTGAGTAACGCGAACGATGATCGGGAAAGTGACTATTATATTCAATCGAGATAATGTACCATCGGGACGGATTTACACGCTGTTCAACCTCCGTGCAAAATGGATCAAACTCGTCTGCCTTAAACCTCCCCGTTCTTCGGTCACAAACAATAAACAAAGCCTGATATAATAATTTGAAATTAATCAACTTCAAAAAGAAACTGCACAGTCACAAACAAACAAGCAATTTTATTACAAAAAAATACTCTATTCAAAATTCTGCATAATATTAAATTATAACACTATTCATATCACAAATTTATAACAAATTATGTTATCATTAAAAATAGAAATCACAAAAAATAATACTATATTATAACACTATTCATATCACAGACTACAACTTATAACAAATTATCGTTATCATTAAAAATAGATATCACCATTCTCCAATCGCCCTATACAACTCTACCCCTCCTGATGATAATGCCCCTACACCTAACTCAAATTTAAGCACATACCTCAACCTACCACAAAACACCCCCTACCACATTAAACTACCCCTACATAGTCGTCGCTCCTGCAACCAGCGACAATAAAAATAGAAATCTCCATCCTCCACTCCTCCTCCACAGCTGTACCCCTCCCTATGATAATGCTACAATACCAAACACAAATTTAAATGCAACAAACCACCCCTACAAAGTCATCGGCCTTACGAAATTAAAAATAGAAATCACTATTCTCCGATCACTCCATACAACTCTACCCCTCCTGATGATAGTGCTACAATACCTAACACAAATTTAAATGCATGCCTCAACCTACCACAAAACACCACAACAAACTACCCCCACAAAGTCGTCGTCCTTACGACATTAAAAATAGAAATCTCCATTCTCCAATGACTCCATACAACTCTACCCCTCCTAATGATAGTGCTACAACACCTAACACAAATTTAAATGCATACCTCAACCTACCACAAAACACCACAACAAACTACCCCCACAAAGTCGTCGTTCTTACGACATTAAAAATAGAAATCACTATTCTTCAATCACTCCATACAACTCTACCCCTCCTAATGATAGTGCTACAACACCTAACACAAATTTAAATGCATACCTCAACCTACCACAAAACACCACAACAAACTACCCCTACAAAGTCATCGTCCCTACGACATTAAAAATAGAAATCTCCACCATTCAACCAGCCTCTGCAGCTGCATTCTACCTGACGATCATCCTACCTAACACTTATTTAAATATACAGCATAACCACCCATAAAACACCCTATACCACGACAAACAACCCCTACAGAATCGTCGTCCCTGCGACATTAAAAATAGAAATCTTCACCCTTCAACCATCGCACCCTGCTTCTCCCAGCATCGTAACCAGGGTGACTAACAGCAGGATCGACTCGATCTCTCGATAATCTAACATCGAAATCACTTTGCCCGTTCGCCGATTAACGAGCTTGCAAGGTTTCTTCGATCTCCTCATCCTCCTCTTCCTCTTCCGTTGATCATCCTGCAGTATCGAACCGCAAAAGGGCGAGATTCCTTTACGTGGCCGGCCATCCGTGAAGATTCGATTAAGCTAAAAGTGCAGACCAGAACGGATTTTACAGCTGCGTGTACCGATTCGAGGGAGAGCACGACGAGATCGTCAAGCTGAGGTTCAATAAGCTTCTCAACGGAAATCGCACCTGTCGCAGTGTCTCCAGCAACGACTACTATCGACTTCTCTGCGTGGGATCAGAGAATTTTTCGGTCAAGGTACGTTTCATTGAGGTTTCAACTTTTGCTGGAGTTTGACGTGGTTTTATGGCGAGATGGAGAAGGGATGGGGTTGCGGCTGGAGAGGATTTTGGATGGTTCGACTGAACGTGGTTGTTTGAAGGTTTTCCAGCTCTTTGTCGTGAGTGTGAGGATATTGATTTCATTGTACTTGATATATTAATTCTATGTTGAATTGTCCTTGGTCATTTTTAATTGCATGGTTAAAAATATCATTTTTTGCGTTGGTAAGTATTTTATCAATTTAACAGAGTTCAAGGGTATTGTTCATTTCTATGGGTTTATATTGTTTCTTGGTATTTGAAGTCAATCACGTAAGATACGTAAACAACCATGAATTCAGCACACTTAATTAATTCAACATGTGTGAACTATTTCAAGACATAAATCGAATTAACCAGTTAATGGGACGGGTATATCCGTCATGGAGAAATGACAGTATTTCGTATCATGACAAGTATATCCGTCACGTGGTAAATTCAATTATCAGTTGCTAGTTAACTAGTTAGCTGTGATTGACGAGTATACTCATCTTGGAGAAACTACAGAATTTGGTGTATTAACGAGTATACTCGCCATGCCTAAAAGCAATCACTGGCTATTTAAATTGTAATTTTAAGAAAGGCAAAATTTATTCGTAAATTTCAAGATGTTTGGAATATTTTGAGACCATGCCGAAATAAAACGAATTGGTGGAAAGTATAAATAATTTGGGATAGATTTATGCTCATTTTTCGATTTTTGTGACTCTCGTGGGTGCACCTCTCAAAAGAAATCGCCACAGTTAACCGTTTAACACTACAACTACCAAGGTGGTCACAACGACTTAAAAATTTTTTAATTTATACGGCAGCCATATAGCAGACAATTGAATACTCATCTTATAAAATATAAGTTGCTGAATGAATCATATTTTCTACCTTTAGATTTCTCATTTTCTAAAGTATTTATTCAATATATTGAAATATGATAGATTTAACGCCGGTAGTTCTAGTGTTAAAGTAGTAAAAGATGTTTTCTTAGAGGTATAGAACTTTAAAATAATATAAATCCAATTGGAAGACAACATTCGACCCAGCTTCGGCGCCCATACGCCAAAAAATATTTAACACAAGTTGCACTATATTTTGATTTGAACAAAACTGAACAATTTTATCAAATTTAAATTTCTATACCTCTTAACACATTTTATGCGGGCCACGTAAAAATACGTTTTTTGGACTGTGCATAGACAATTTAAAAAAGGCGATCCGTGGCAGTAATTACATAGACTTGAAAAGTTAAGTACATTTTCGAATTTAGAGAGAAAGCAGTTTCAAGCTTATATTAATTTCTTGTAAAAATCAAATTCGTACAAATTTTTCAACAAGTTTTCCTCTTGAGTCTTAATGAAGCGTTACAAAACACCCGCATATAATGTGTTAAAATAACACCGTTTATAATCTGTCACAAGTCAGCCGCACCATCCGCAGTAGTGCAACCCCGCGCTAGTCAGACGTCGCCCGAGAGCCCGCGAAATTTAAATTTCCACTTGCTCTCTGTCTCTTAATTGAAACTCGATCGCAAGGTCGATGAAACGGCACACTAAAATCCATCGCCCCACCGATATCGCACGGTTTACACCGAGCGACGTTCAATCTCTCCATGATGTAACGACGGAAGGTCTTTATTGCTCTGGGGGTAAGTCGTGTCGTCGAAGTTGCTCGTAGTTGAGCCGTAAAATCAATAGACGCGTGACTCCGTTTCGAGAGCCGTTTCATAAGCCAGTTTCAGGCCTTGCACGAACGATCTTCGACTACTCGATCTGCCAGAACTTACGACGTATTCCCATCACGCGCGCTTTACCTTGTTTTTCGACAATCGCATCCCCCAAAGAACCCACCCCCTGTTCACCTACGATCGTCGATGTTATTCTCAAGGTTTCCACTCGTGTTCGTTCGCATGAACGTTAGAAAGATTTTAATTTAAAGTTTTGAAGTTCGATTGATCGAAGAAACAGCCAACACCCGGCTGCCGATAGTTGTATAATGAACGTTGTAATTAATGAGCGTGCACTTTCATTAAAACTTTATTAGAAAATTTTCCCAGTGAATTATAATGAAATCGAGCGACTCTACGAATTAACGTCTGCCGGGAAATAAATTTCGAATTCCAATAATCCAACTCACTCCAACCCCTTTCGACCAGCCAGACACCACACCCCTCTTGGTACTAGCGTTCCTATCGTTCGTTATGGATTTAGAAATTTATGACGACCGGACCACCCCTCCCCCGTTCGATGCAAACGGTTTCTGCGGGATCGCGTTTCTGTCTGCTAATTTAATGCGCAATCGGAAAGGCTAATATTCGATATTAACGATTCACTGGGACGCGAGGGACAAACGGGGAATTTTGCAACCGCAACCGCTGAAGGTTCTTTCTTTCTTTGATGGCTGCTGTTAACCCTTTGATAAATTTGGGGTTGTTTGCATTAAAAATATAATTCAATTCAGATCTCCGATAGCTTTCAATTTATCACCAAATTTATATATATTAATTTAGGAATTAATTTGGGGAGATTTATATATATATATATTAATTTATGGATAAATTGAAAACTGCCGGATATCTGAACGGGATTATATTTTTATCGTGTAGAAATATTATATTTATATGTGTATATATAAGTGTAAATTGTATTACAAGATCGAACATAATGCATTTTGATAAACATCATTATCTCGTGGAACCGCCACAGGCAACAAAGTACCACAAACCGTTGCCACGTTGAAAGGTTTAATGGTGATTCTGTTTTCGTGAAAAATAATGGGAAAATTGTATTTTGGTAATAATACACTTAATAACATATTCAAATTGGATTATAGTACATGATGCTTTGTACATTAAATCGGTACGCCACAATCGAGAGTAAATTCATTGATAATATTTCAATTTAATTTACCCCGATTTTAGCCCCTAATGAATTTTATTTGCATCCATAGGTCCTAGATTTACCATGGCCCAATGCACCACCGGTGCAGAGGGATTGTTTCTGCTCTAATCGTTCGCTCCCCATGAACGTTAAGTCCACGTCTAACATCGTCGAGGTTCATTTCACTGTGCTCTCTATGGATGCCCTTGACGACTACAATAATCTCTTTTTCGAGGGGACATGGGACTTTGTCAAGGTCACACCTTGCCTGCACAAACGCAGGGTCAGGGGGCCTTCTGGAGAGATCAAGTACAAGTCGCCGATCATTGACGAAGATGAGGTAATTGACCCTTTCTAAATGAACAATTTTTGCAACATTGAAAAGTTATTAATTATTTTTTAACTGAGGGCAAATGATCTTTAATTCAAACAGTTGATCATTTCTGGGAAACTTTCCTTAGATGAAAAATTTAGAATGTATAAATTTAGAATATAGAAAATAAATACATAATTAATTTGATTTCAGAAACATTGCGAAAAACATCCATGGCTGATCGACCCAGGGCCCAGCCAATACCTCTACGTTAAAATGAATGGCATTATCATGTCTAATACAACTAAATGTGCAACAAAGAATCGCATAGTGGTGCACACAGGAGGTGCGATTCACGTTGCAGTTTGTCCAAAACCACCTACGGGTTCTAGACACCATGTTGTGGAGGTTTTCAGCGACGGTTGGGCAGTCAGTACTAACGCGATGATCCTGGCACCTAGTCAGGACCCTATTAGGACGATCGCGGTGGAGTTTATCATCAAGGAACCTGATTCCTACTCCGTCACGTGGCTGGAGCTTACCAGAAGGTGATTAAAAATAGTTACGAAACGTTTAAACCTTGACCTTAAGACGAGAGTAAATAGAAATATGATTTGTTGATTTCGAGCTACCAAAGTGACATTTATCTACATGAAGGGTCAACTCTCGTCTTAAGTTTCGTCGACGTTATATCATCTACATTTAATTACGTTGAATTTCATCATTAATCTTCCTCAAGCATGGCTACGAAGCTAAATAGACTCCTAACTACCGGGCCTAAGGCCCAACCCTCCTCTTCTCTAACGAATTTTCTCTAAATCGTCACTTAAAATTAATCTATAAATCTAGTTTCTAAACAAAACCCGAATGGACCCAAAGATCAATCTCCCTCTTCTCTAACGAATTTGTCCTATATCGTCGCCTAAAATTAATCTAACAACCTAGCCCCTACACGAAAGCCAAACGGGCCCAAAACCCAGCCTCCTTCTCCAACGAATTTCTCCTCCGTCGTCGCTTAAAACTAATCTATAAAACTCGCTTAAATTAATCTATAAACTTAGCTTTTAAACAAAACCTAAACGGGCCCAAGGCCCAACCCCCTCTCCTCTAACGAATTTCCCTAAATCATCGCTTAAAACTAATCTAAGAACCTAGCTCTAAAACCTTACCTTAACTTTCACCTCCATTCAACCTCTCCACCAAATTTCTTCCTACCCTAACATCAACCCCCGTCTGAACCACCCTCTTTTCGCAGGCCCACAACCACAGCAGGCCTGCAAATGCCTCGTGACTGCGAGCAACGTTGTCCCGAGCTGGATGCCTGCATAAATGCTTCCCTATGGTGTGACGGCATCTCTCACTGTCCTTCAGGCTACGACGAGGCCCTGACCCATTGTTCCATGCTTCTACAACTTCCGCCTCTTCATCTGGGCCTGGCTATCCTCGCTATCGTAACGATCCTAAGTGTAATATGTTTTGTCATCTGGCGAATATGCCGTCAGCGCACGAATCGCTCGATATCTCAGCACAGGCTGAAGAGTATCTCCTCGGAGACGGCAATAATCGACGGGAAGGAAGTGATATGCTGACACAGCGACAGTTCTGTGCGATACGTCGAGGTCGACCGTGTAACTACCGTGTGACGATCGCCGTCAATGACGACGCCGGTCATCGCGGTTTCACCGGGTGCACGTCGCGGCGCCATATTGTGCCTGACGTTCCTCTCATGAACGACCGCCTCCACGTAACGCACAGAACTGATCGTTCCATGCTACTACACATTTGTTTACCTATCGATATTTATTATCCGGGTATGTCGACGATATTCAAGATCGTCCGCGTGGCTGCTCGATGAATCGGAGTTGACCGTTGGGAGTGGTTTATATATAGTCCGATAACTGAAAGATGGCCACGGATCGACAGAGCCTTCAGACTTCAACCGCCTATAGCTATTATTTTTTTGGCATCCTCAAACTCAGTTTTCTAAAGTCTTCTCTCACGTGGCTGGGTTTGAGAATTCCAAAAATATACAGTCCGATAACTGAAAGATGGCCACGGATCGACAGAGCCTTCAAACTTCAACAGCCTGTAGCTATTATTTTTTTTGGCATCCTCAAACTCAGTTTTCTAAAGACTTCTCTCACGTGGCTGGGTTTGAGAATTCCAAAAATATACAGTCTGATAACTGAAAGATGGCCACGGAGCGACAAAACCTTTTGACTTCAACCGCCTGTTGCTATTTTGTTTTTGGCATACTCAAACTCAGTTTTCTAAAGTAAACACACCACATAGCTGCTTATTTTAAAACGCTGGGTTTGACAATTAAAAAAAACGAAATGGGGAGAATATTCGGCTCCCTGACCATCTCTCAGTTGTCGGACTGTACTTGTTTCTTTTTAGGGAGACTCTGATGGGCAGATGGAATATGTCTTTTTTTCTATTGCTTCGTATTTGTTCTGAGATACCCTCGGATTATTGTGAGTAAGGCAATTGGGCGTGTTTACTTCTGCCCTTATATTTCTCATAATGAGTAGGGTTGGAAAAATGGGTTTACTTAAAATGCTTAGAGGGAAGTGACATACGTATATGTAAAAATAGGAATGTAATTGAAAAACAAAAAGGAGCAAGGGGATAAAAGTGTCTTTTTTGAGAATTGTTTAACCCTTTGCTGTATTATCTCTTTTGTGACCACCTTCGCAATGGATCAAAATTAAACTGGTAAAATAAGAATTGATCAGTGATTACTAATATATAGTATAATTTAACATAATACTAATATTGTAGGAATAATTTCATCTCACTGATATTATCAATTTGATAAGTTTTGCAATATTTGAAAACTTTCTGTCCAATTTACGGCATTACTAGTGTCACTCGTTATTGTATGGAAAAGGGAGACATTTACATGTTTCAAGAGGGTAGTGAGAAGATCAAGAAGCTGAGGAAAAGGGGGTGGATACTAAATGATTATATTTCTTCTTAAAATTCTGATATGCAGAACAGTTTAACAATCCCAAATTTGAGTTTAATCTACAAAGATATCCTTCAAGAGTCGTATATATGCGTCTAAGCTATCTAAACAATTAAAAATTCAAAAATCAGCCGAAAGTCGTGCTTAAACTCTTCAAAGTTTCATTTCGACTCTGTAAACTCAGAGACTCCTCACTTCTTCCAACTCTTCTCGCAGTTAGCTAGAAAAACTTCCACGGAGAACGGTTTAATGGTCTCAGTTTTAGTTTAATCGACGATAAAACTTCGGCAAGTTCCGATGTTTTCCTTATCCTGTGCCCCGTTGTCGGTCATCTTCGAGGGACACGTAACACTTTACCGAGTGTGCGTTTCGAGGGTGGCGTAAAAGTTTCAACGACTTTCACGACGACCCTCCTTGGAGAATGCGTTGGCTGAAGTTCGATGATATTATCTCGAGTATCGGGGCGAGAGAAGGAATCGAGTTGCTTTAAAACGAGGACAATAAGTAATAAAAATCGTAGCGGTAGTGTAGCATAGTGCTGACTTTGCGTCTCCGCGGAGTTGGTACCACTGGTACCACGGAGATACGTTGGTCCCGGAAGATGGTCCCGGAAAGTCGATAAAAAAGTGGATGGAAAAGTCGATGATCGAGAAGAATCGAAAGGAAAACTGAAGGAGAAATTTTAAAAAGCAAAATTACTAAGAAAAAGTAAATGGTTCTTTTTCCTTCGCCTTTCGCGCGGCCATTTTAATTTGTGTCTTTTGGTAAATAATTGCAAATAGCTGCTATCCAAAACATTCAAAATTTCGATTTCTCTTTGAAACTCAAAACTCGAAGAAATTAACAAAAAACGTAACTTTACGGTAAATGTAGATTCATAGAGAAGATAAATAGACAGAGAAGATGGTTTGCCAAAGAAGCCAAAGATGAAAGAATAAATGCTAAAAAGCATGCATTATTTTCGAAAAATCGTGAAAATTCATGGGACTCGTTGAAAGGGAAATCCGACGAATCGAGCAGCCCGCGTACGAGAAATTCGTGGTACCATTTCGGTCCACCGATCGGCGACGATACGATTTTAATGAGCGACTTGCTCCCTCTCTTTCTCTCTTTTTTTTTTTTACTAATAAAAAAAGAACAAAAACCAAGAAAACGCATTTAGATGCATCGCGCGAAATCCTCTGTACAATATTCGACTAAACAATCCGACGTGCGCGAACGTTATTTAGATAAATTCGAAACGTTGACTGAGGACAGCGTAGAACGAACTTCGTATCTTTAGAATCCCAATCATAGCATACCCTTAGAGTCCTATTTTCCCAAAGAAAAAAAAAGCGAAACGTCGAAAGAACGGAAAAAAAAGTACACGATTTTTTCTCGACGCTCGATTATAACGAGAGGTAAAAAAAACAAAAAGAAGATAAAGAAACGAAAAAAAAGGACGAAATTAATCCCTGAGAAATTGTGGATATTTCGTGGAACAATGGATAAAAGAAATTGAGCAGTGAGAAGTTGTTCTGTAGACTCTAGACTCAGTCAACGAGTGGGAAAAAAGAAACACTTCAAACTAGGACATAAATGACCAAGTTTAATGCGAATAACCGTTTAGACGAAACTTAATTAAACGATTTACTCAGACAAGCTAGCGAATAAGACTTTTGAGGAAATACGAAAGGTAGAGAAGATTGGTAGCCTGAAAAAAAATTATGTGATATATATAAGAGAAAAAAGAAAAATGAAGAGATGCTGTTTTCCTCGGAGCTGTGCTCCGTTAATTAATTATTGTTACAAACTGGCGAATCGCGCGTTAACGATCGCGAATGGAACATTTGTGAATTTACGATCGAGGATCGAAATCCACGGACGTCCATTGCCGTCACTTGTACACCTTGTTCATAATTGTACATAATTAATTATTTATCTATTTGTAACGAATAACGATGTTAAGCACGCGCCACCGTTTACACGTGACGACGATCGTTCTTTTTTTAATTATTATTTCATATCTCATCCCTCCTTACGAGATTCCTTGTAATTGTTGCCAAGATGAGATAAAAGCTAAGGGAAAATTCAAAGTTTATTGTTCTTTAAAGATTCTTAATTAACGAGGGTCTTTTATGTATTTGTAATATTCTTTATAACGTCGATGTCTAAAGTTATGCAGAGATACGGAAATATCTACTGTGCTATCATCGCTGCCAATGAATCGGTACACTGATGTTCAATTATGGCGTCTGATGGGGTAATAATTAATTAAATTAATTCGATAATGAGTACAGTAATACTCTAAACTGTTCTCTTCAATTTGTTGACAGTTTGAGAACCACTGCACTGGAGATTGGCTTTCAAAGTGCCTCGAGACGAAGGATTTTAATAAGTCAATATTTCACAGTCGCTTTTGAAATCATAATAACAATTGTTGGCCTGAGACACTTCAAGGTTGAATACAATTAAGCTAGAACTTACTACAATGCCTTAAGCCAACAAGTGTCTATGCTTTCGAGGTCTGAAATTTCAATGATTCAAAGTTACAAGAAATTCTATTGAATTAAATAGCGCCAGTGGCCACCATGACGGTCAACGTGTTAAGTCATTTATAAAAATTAACACGAATATTCGATGAGCATTAAAATATTACCCTCATCGAACGTCATTAATGAGATACGGTGTACGAAAGCAATAACTAGAAAACTTTAAGATCCTTTATACTCGCCGATACATCGAATGTCGAATTTTTCTCTAACGGGTGTTCCATTGATCGTCGTACGACGTTGCGAACGGTGGCATGTCACAAACTGCTTTACTACTAGTCCATAAGTGATAGATTTTCGAAACTACGAGGGAGAACCACGGACCTCGAGAAGCAGGATGAGGATGAACGAAGAAAAAGAACGGAATGGAAAGACAAAAGACGAGGAAAAAGAAAAAAAAAACACCGAAACACCATTATCAGTCATTTGAAAGTACCGCCATTTTCCACTTTTATTTTCGCGCCAATTAAGGCAGCGTTTTGAAAGGAATGGCGGCACGAGAATGTCGCACGCGGGAAAATTCAAATTCAACGATCACACTCAAGCCGACCCTCCACGATAATACCGATATGAGAAAAAGATAAAAGACAATCGTTAATGTTATTCGCAATTCTACGTGCATAGAAGGGCAATCTTCAATTTTATTGTTCTATGGTTTAAGTACAACCGTCTCTCCGATTAGCCGGAAATTCAACCACGTGCTTTTTACGAGCACTACCGTGTCAATTGAGCACGCGGCTTAAGGTCGAGGGATTCTCATGAAAATTTAATCACGATTTCGTCCTACGAGAAGACTTATCTTACCGACTGCACAGTTTTATCGTTTCGTATTTTCTCTTGGACAGTTTACGAGCCCTTTAACTGGATAACGAGCTAATTAAGTCACCTTTGCCGTGAGTGTGTTACATAATTTACATATTATGGATTGTAATTTGAATATACGAGGCCACCTTGAACTTAAGGTAGCCTCAGAAGCATTAAAAATACCGCGAACTATCTAATATCTTGAGAAGATACACAGATACCTTTAAACTAATTAAAACTTTATATCGACGTAATTAACGGTGACCTGACTTTCATATATCTTTATTAATCCTTTGTTATATCCTCTCAAACACCATTGTATTTAATTATAAACTATATTACCTAACTAGAATTTATTTATCGCTCTACTAGCTAAATGTTTAACTAAGCTTATCAATATACATTATTTCAATTTTATTTAAAATAAGTGGAATAACACAAGGTATCAAGGCAGAGTGAAAATTGAAAATTTTCCAGTTAAAGGGTATACCTATAATTTCTAATTAAGAAATTCACGGTAAACATCTCGCTCGTGCAACGAATCTTTTTGATATCATTGTTGTTTCTTGCGTTGCGGGGACCAAAATGATCCGTAGACATCGCACGGTGTGTTTAACGATGTACCTTTGCTTTTCCAATTAGCTCGCAGAATTTTTCGAGCGAAACAGTCAAAATATCGATTAACACTGTCTAAACAATGAGCCAGAGAGCCGAAGACTGATATTTATTTGGATAAACTCTGTCCTTGCTCTCGTCTCACGGGAAATTCGCATGTCGATTCACGGAGACTGCCACGCTTAAACATATAACATGCACATTTTTTCACGAGATGCGATTCGTTAATTCTCTAAGAGATGCACAAATATAGTCTCGATAGAGGGTAATCGATATTTTGAAGCATCGTCCTTCACTTTTTATCTGCGGAGAAAAAAGAAATACTTTTCATTGGTCTCTTATTCGTTCGTCCATTGAGAACTGCAAAATTTTGGAGAGCTTTGAGAACGTGGAGAACGAAAATCCACGAATATTTGCGAGTGTAAAGGAAAAAAAAGGGGGAATTTTGATTGCGCCAGGAAAGAGAGTAGTAATTTTATTCGAAGTCGGTCAGGAAACTTCGAAATCGCAAGAGAAACAGTCCTTTGGGGAGGAGCGTGCTTCTCGGTGTCGTTTCGCGAACGATAAAGGGTCATTTCGTCGATAGCACGTGGCGTGCGAGAGAATAATAAATCGAACTGCATTTTTTTTTGCGAGAAATCACGAAAGGTGTTTCGTGCCCTCGATGAGATTCAAGCTGATATTGTGCACCGATTCGTCTGGAAATAATTTTGCCGTCTGAGCTTTAATTTCGCGGGGATAAATCTTGAGCCACTGCGGATAAAGCGAGCGGTAATTCCCCATTGGAAATATTATTGCCATTTACAGTGATAAGTTAATGCAGATATTTATTCTATAAGAGATCGTCGAAATTTCGTGAAAGAAATTCAATGTTTGATGTTACTACGCAATACTGCAAATTTGTTCATATAATATTGGAGGGTCACGTGATGAGTCACGGGAAAAAAAGCCGGGAAAATTTAAACCGCACAAAAGATCTTCCTGTCAGAAATTTAATTAATTACATTTTAACAGTTCAAAGTTCAATTATTAAGAACCATATTTTACTATGTTGCAAGTAAAATGGAATTCAAATAGAAACACGAAAAGAATGATTCATGGGTTACAATAGCGTCCCACTTTGAACTTATATAATTTTCAACCATTTCAATTCGACGCGTGCAATTCCCGCGAACTTACGATAGTACAACGATGAAAATCTAGAATGGAAATTTAAAAGGGAAAAAAAAGAAACAGAAGGTTGAAACATCGAGTTGTGCAACATTTAGAAATAAAAAAAAAAAGATTCCTCTCGAAGCGCGCATTTACATGCCCGATAGCAGTAAAATTTTATTGCCGGTATCGCGCTTGCAAGCTTTAAGCCGGTGGCGCATGTAACGACAGCTCCGACCGCATTGCAATTTATCGTCACTGCGGCTAGAATTTTTTTACTGCGATCGTACATGAAAACACCGTGCTTCCTGTGTTACGAACACACCCGTGCAAGGGCCATCGGGTGGTGAATTGCGTGGGGTCATAAACGACTACCAATCAGGAGCATCCAATGCTAGTAATTTATTTGAGCGACGGCGTCTGCGGTATCTGTATGCGCACATATGGCGCCTTTTCATGTACGGTGTCTGGGGATTATAGAGCTATTAGGTGTTTATTACATGCGTGTTTTCCAGCAATCGTGCAGCATATACAATGTACAGGGTGGTCCATTTATTCGTGCAATTTTAAGTGAAATGATACTGGAAGATTGGGAAGAAAATACAGGGAATTAAAACGTTCATTTTATTCGAACGATGCAAGGAGAATGTGTGGACGATTAATTGATGAACAAAATTGGAAATTGTAAAGTACATAAAAAAAGGGGAAATTCCATTTGATTCGTGTAATATGAGCGCGCAGAGTTTAAGTGTTATTACAAGTGAACGAGAGTCGAGATGATTCTCGTTTACTTTTATAGACATTTTTATTATCGTTGGAAGTTTCCGTTAATTTTGAAGCTTGCAGATAATGGAGTTGATAATACATTTTTCGATTTTGTGTTGCTGCTGAAAGGTATTAACACGTTGACCGATGAATTTAATAAAATTTCATATGACTTTTCAATTGTATTATTTACAAATTTTCTAATGCATTCAATTTTTAAATAACGGCGTTTACAATGTAGAATCTTCCTGAATATATATCTGTGCCCTTCAAGATTCTATTTTGCAAAGATGAGATTTTAATAGGAAAATTATCATTTCAATAAAAATAAAAAGAAGGAAATGTAAGTGAATTTCAACGTGTTAATGCAATTGAATATCGAATGTAAACTGCACTTTAAATTGTTACGTTCAAAATAAGGAATGATTATATTGAAATGGAGATTTCTACGCCGATGGTCCTTAAGGTGACGCCCATGTAAATATTGAACAATCGACGATATCGATTCGAGCGATCCGTTGACGATTTCACGATTTAACTATACGATTGTAAATAAAACTTAAGACATATACATATTACGCGATTTTAAAGTTCTAGATGACGATGTAAGTTACCGATTAACGTACGTAGACGATTAGAAATTAATTAATTACGATGTAAACCATATCTACGAGCGCGCTGAAACTAATGATTTAAAAAAAAAAAATCGATTCGTTTGTCGAGTGTCTCGCTTACGTGCTATCGAGATTATACAAAAATCGAAATTTCGATCTCTTTTATATATCATTTTCAATGAACGACGGAAACAATGTCATCTCAGTTTCCAAAGCTTCTTAAACGTCTTTTATACTTTATGTGTTCAATGCTAAGTTCAAATTTTACTTTACAAGTACAGAAACATTTGTAGACTTAATGTAAAATTTCGGTAATATTGTACAACGATTAAGTAAGGTTAAGAGAACCTGGGAAAATTTTCGACAATTATTATAACGATAATCACCAGTCAACATGGAGAACCGGAAACGAATCGAAAGATTTAATGAAATTGGATTTCCAATGGGAGAAATCCAGTCGATTGAATTCGCGCGAATGTACATAAAATAAGATTAAGCTCTGTATTGCCGAAGCGATAATCATTAACTACCGAGAAAACTGCACAAGACGATTAAGTTAATTGTCCTCGATACTACCGGCTCGAAGTCGGTCCATTCAAACTGTTACGAAAAGAAGGGAAATGGGAGGAGAAAAGAACGGAAGTGAGAACACACTAATACATCCATACACACGTAACACAGAGTTCCAAACTCATCGACTGACTCGCATTGTACTTTTAATTACAAGAAACTTTTACAATTACTAAACACTTCCAGAAGATTACTAAACACTCTTATTATTTCCAACTCTCTGCAATAATCGTTTCAAGCAATTAAAAACAATGAGTATGAATTGCTTCCATTTGAAAAAAAACTAAGACCATGTCACCTTTATCCAGTTAACTGTGGCGACTTCTTTTAAGACGGCGTATCTACGTGTGTTATGAAAATCGAACGAGGACGACTATACTCGTCAATCACAGCTAACTGATTAAATAGCAAATGGTACGTAATGGATATAGTCGTCATGACACGAAATACTGCCGTTTCTCCGTGACGGATATAGTCGTCATGGCATAAAGTATATACTATCATTTCTCCGTGACGAATATAGTCGTCATGACACGAAATACTGGCATTTCTTCATGACGGATATAGTCATCATGATACAAAGTACTATCATTTCTCTGTGACGAATATAGTCGTCACGACACGAAATACGGCCATTTCTCCATGGCGGATATAGTCGTCAAACACAGCTGACTGGTTGAGGAAACTTCGATAATACTTTCTTATACATTCTGGCTATACTTTCAAACGAAATTTAATTATTATTCTCTCAATTATCTTAATTATACTGAACGATTCCATTCTAACGATTAATTTCATGCTAAAATCAAAAGTCTCGTAACTAAAATTCGAATTGTATTGCGCTTACACGTAACGTTTAATTCGGATGAAAATTAAACGAGAAAATTTTGGATTATGGGGCATCCAAGGTCAGTAAAAACCTGACAATAACACCGAGGTATACACGAAACTTCGTGCACACGATGGACACGTATATACATACGTACACAGACACATGTAATATTAATTGACAGTGTTAAATTGACACTGAGTGACACGTATTGATGTTTGAAATCACAGCAGGAAACTAAGAGACGTAAATACATATGTAACAGTAGTTTCGTAATCTCCTAATGAATGTAAAAATCTACTGTGACGTAAAGGGATGTAGTGGTGCTCATTGCAGATTCATTTATATGATACATGTCTCGTTAATTAATATTAATTAGTATTAATATCGTATTATTAATTGCTCATTAATATTAATTAGTATTTTTTAACACTAGAACTACCGGCGTTATATCTATTATATTTAAATATACTAAGTATTATGGAAAAAGTGAAATCAATAGAAAGAATGATCATTTAAGTCATTTAGGTTTTACAAGATAGACTTGGAATATTTACTGTACGGCTAAAGTATCAATTTTGGGTGAATTTGTCGAAAGAAATTCAAAAACGGTCATTTTTGACCGCCATGGTGGTTTTAGTGTTAAGATGCGCAAAGGCTATGGTGAATTGGAGTTAACTCCATTATTATTTAACGTATTGTAACGTTGGTGATTGAGTAATCAACTAAAATTAATCTAAAATTGTAGGTTTCAGATGAGGTTATCATAGTTAATACTAAAAATATCATAATGAAAATGTTTCGAGTATCGAGTCTCGTTTGAGCACCATTGATCGTAGAGGCGGGAAATTCTATTGTATTTGATGAATAATTGTAATTCGAGCGTGTCACGCAGCGTCAATGAAACACTTGCTATATTTATTCCACGATTGTTAAGAACAATAAAAGAACCGATCACCGCCAGATATATGAAATTTAAACAGAAACCTCCGGAACATGCTCACACGACATGCGTATAGTTACTACTTATACCATTACTGATTCGAATATCGAGTATGCGACATTTTTAATAAATTATTTTGAAGATTGCTTACTTAGTTTATCTCTATTTCATAACCTTCCTTCTCCTGATTCCGAACTGCTGATTAAACATTGAAATTGGACACTGACAACGATTTACACTTCCTAAAATTTAATCTCTCTGTTTTCCGCTCTGTCAGCCATGACACTTACAGGAGCACAAACGTAAAAAAATAAATAATTCCTAGCGCGCGAAACTAAACATTGTAATTTTCTTCCGTCGGGTTGGCTACACTTATGAATCCTACTTTATTTTTCCCGCTCTCCTGTTTTATTGTCGAACGTCATAAAACGTTCACAGAAGATCTGTGACGCACAGATCCCCGCAGATTCGTAGGCGACTGTTCTCTCTCCTATTGTGACCTTGATTCGGCGAAACAGCTGCTGGTATTTCCTTTACGTTTCATTACACGTCATCAAACCGTGTCTACCCGTTCATACGTATATAGAGAGAAATTCCGTGGAAACAAAGTGGGTTTCAGAACTCGTCAACGTAAATAGCTTCAGTATAAAATTGAGCCGAGGCTCACTTTCCCCGCCAGTGTTTCGTAACAAGTGTATCGATTCAGTACATTTTGCTTTATCCTTACTGGGCGTTTCCATACAACCATCTCTCTTACGCATTAACCGGTAAATTTACCGAGCCACTTTTAAAGTAGAACTCCAATTTAACTATTTTTTATTTATTACAGATCTTCCTGAACCAGTTTTTCTCGATAAAAAAAGAAAATGAGTTACGGTTACCAGGTAAACTTAAATACGTTATAATTATTTATCGTAGATTATAACAAAGAATTATTGGCAACTATGTAACCTGCTTGAATTTACTAATTTAAAGAATTATTTAATACGAGCAATTGCTTCTACATAAATCTTAAAATACCTAAGGGACCACCGATTCAGTTTCCTGGCCATGCACCACCACCAACAGCGTTTGGGCTGCCACCTGGAACACCCTCTGCTCCTGGTGCTCCATCTGCCCCAAGTGTTCCACCTTATTCTCAGTCTAGCAACTTAGGTTTTCCAAACCAGGCACCAGCATCTTTTGGAATGCCACAGCCTTATTCTCCTTATCCTTCCAGCCCGTATCCTACTCAACCTACTCATCCTTTACCTAGTAGCGGACAATATCCTATGCCAACTCCTGGAGGCCCTCCTCAACAAATGCCATATCCTATGCCACAGCCTTCTTATCCTCCGCAAGAGAGGCAGCCACAATATCCGAATCCATCTTTTCCTTATGCTCAACAACAAAGGCAAGACATGTATCCAAATTTGCAACATGCACCAGAAGCGAGAGAATATTACGGAGGGCCTTCTCCTTACTCCTCTGGACCTAACGTTCAAGCGAGCAATACGGGTCCGTACCAAGGCGGAAGCTATCCTGGGGGGCAGGGTGCAGGTCCCGCTTATTCTCCTTATGGAGGTAATTCCGCCCCTCCGCGCCGTGCCGCACCAGCCCCGGCCCCCCGGAGAGATCAGTTTACGCCTAAGGTGAGACCAGGTTGTATGTCCGCAAAAATCTACATCCGTGAAATACGACGATTTTGGAGTTACAAATATTTCTGTCAGATACGACGCGATATTCATGCAGATGTACTACGATTTCTGTTGCAGCTTTCTCCTACCGTTGTGCCTTATGGCGATTTTGATCCTCGCGCGGACGCGGAAGCTTTGAGGAAAGCTATGAAAGGATTTGGAACCGATGAAAAAACTATCACCAATGTACTTGCCAATCGTAGCAATTTACAGCGTCAAGAAATTGGCGTTCAATTTAAAACTCTCTATGGAAAAGTATGTATTCGAATGTCGCACGAGAGAGGAGGATTTAAATCTAATTAATGTCTCTTTATGATAGGATCTGATAAAGGATTTGAAATCTGAACTATCGGGTAACTTTGAGAAGCTGATTCTCGCAATGATGATGCCATTGCCGCAATTTTATGCCAAAGAACTTCACAATGCAATGTCTGGTATTGGCACTGACGAATGCGTTTTAATCGAAGTACTATGTACGATGTCGAATCACGAGATTCGTGTGATTAAGCAGGCGTACGAAGCTAGTATGTCATTAACTTTGAGACAATTACTTTTTACCTTAAAATCACTGCAATTTTCTAAGTATTGTACATAATATTTTTAGTGTATGGAAGAACATTGGAAGATGATCTCATTGCCGACACTTCCGGGAACTTCAAACGGTTAATGGTTTCACTATGTTGCGCCAACAGAGATGAGTCATTCGACGTAGATCCCGCTGCTGCGGTTGAAGATGCCAAAGAACTTCTAAGAGCCGGTGTGTACTAAATTTTTTTTTTGTTTACGTTAACACACTGGCTGACTCAGGTGTTTACATATCAATACCGTTTATTTCTTGCAGCTTTTTGCACAATTTATTATTTGGAAATGTATAACTAATCTATTGTCGCTATGTTGCAACTGCTTCCTGCATATGGCAACCTATATTACACTATTTTCTGAGTTATTAATTTATTAAACTCTAACTGTTATGAAATACAGGTGAGCTCCGCTTCGGAACCGATGAATCGACATTCAACGCTATCCTCGTTCAGAGAAACGTTCCACAATTGAAGCAGATATTCCAGGAATATGGAAACATTACGGGTCACACCATGGAGGACGCGATCGAGAGGGAATTCTCGGGTGATATTAAGAAAGGAATGCTCGCGATTGGTACGTGATTCTATACGTGCGATATCTATATT
This sequence comes from Cerceris rybyensis, assembly GCA_910591515.1. Classification (NCBI taxonomy): domain Eukaryota; kingdom Metazoa; phylum Arthropoda; class Insecta; order Hymenoptera; family Crabronidae; genus Cerceris; species Cerceris rybyensis. The sequence continues at coordinate 2,047,229 of OU342800.1, read as the reverse complement.
TATAAAACTTTGATAATTTACTTACAAATTCTACGTAGCTATGAGAAAATTATCGAATATAGACACCATAATTGGGAAATTTGTTGATAGGGAATAAATAGTGGGACACAAAACTATTCTTTATTCATATAAAACTATATTAATTCTCTGAAGATAGAATTTGTTGCTGTTCCTCTCGATCTGCCTGCAAAGAATATTTCTACCTTGTGAGAATTAAGTTACGGCAGGTCGTAAAGCTACGACAACCGTTCCAAGAAATGTAAACACGTGCTTCGTGTTATCTCGAAATCAGGAGGTCACGCAGGCAATAGAGCGCAAACAATCTAGTAACTGAATATTTCAAATTCTAAGCATCTAATATTTTCCAAACAGTCAAATGTGTGAAGAACAGAGCTGGCTTCTTCGCTGAACAACTGTACAAAAGCATGAAGGGCATGGGAACTGACGACGAACGTTTAATAAGATTGGTCGTAACTCGCTCGGAAATAGACATGGGAGAAATAAAAGCAGCATTCGGACAACAATACAATGAGTCACTCGAAGACTTTATATCCGTTAGTATTCTACTACGTCGTAATTATTCCATATAAATTTGTAATAAATTGTTCTAACATCGTAAAATCTATTTCAGGGTGACTGTTCGGGACACTACAAAAAATGCCTTTTGGCTTTAATCTCATAAAGTCAATACAAAAGGACTCAACGTTCTCATTATTCGTTTTTTTTCATGGCATTTTAATCAGTAACTAACAAAATACACGCCGGATATTCATTTTAACTTTACGGCCTGATATTCATAAATACATAAGACACGTTACGCATTTTAGTACGTAATGTTCCTATACATGGGTACAAATTTCTACGAATGGATAGTTGGAAAAACTTTTTCCGTATATTTTATCCACGTGTGCCAATATGTGATAAACAATTCAACTTTAATTGTAGATCTGTTGACTACCATGTGGTTATAACTATGCAAAAGTATTCGGTTAAAGTTTGCAAAGCCACAGCAAAAGGTGTGCTCGATTGTATTGTATAGCTTGCGATAAAGACCATATTGTTATTCTATTTTGCAAATGGTAATTATTTTTTTTATATATATACTATACACAAAGTATTGATATTTATCTATCTATATATATATATTATATATACACATATATATAACAAATCTGTATGCAGAATATACTTCAAACTATTTGTTGAACAATTTACGAGAGAATAAATATTTCCGAAATGAACCTACAATTATTGATTTCCCTATTTCTGATATGCTCAAAGTTAAAAATATACGTAATATTACACTACAGATGTGTCTTATTTAGAAAAAAGGTTAACCCTCTATGGGCACCTGTGACTTTGAGGTACCGCAAGACACGTCTAAGCTTCTATTCTTCGAAGTTAAATTTTTAACTTCGACAAATGTTCTAAGTTATCTCGTAAAAATCATGAAATTCTTTGCAATTCAACGTTTAGAGATCTGGTTTAATCTATTATTTAAAATTGCACTTGTATAATTTTCTAATTATGCTACCGTGAGACTGATCTTGCGATACCACGAAAAATTTTGACTATAAAGGTTTAGCGAACATAGCGGCCGATACCTCTAACGTTTGAATAAAACGTCAACAATAGAAAGAAAAATAATTGATAGAACAATGACTTACGGATTGCTGAACTGCGTAGTAGATGGTGGTACTCGCCACTGGCTGTCGTTACTCGAGATGACCTCCTTGGCTGTTGTTGCTACTCCAGGTATCCTTCCTTGCCCGCCTGCGAGTCGTTCAACTGCGTAGTAAGTCGGTGGCGCTCGGCAATATCCGCCGCTGCTCGGGATGACCCTCCTGGGCTACCGCCATTGGCTGCTGCTGGTCCGCACTTACTCTCCGATGTTAACACTAGTAGGGTCGCGCACAGACTAAACCGAGGCCGACCGCCGCAGCGCCTCTTGTAGCCTACGGCGCGCATGCGCAGTAGCGATTTAGAAGAAAAACCGCCATTTCTCCTATTTTCAAACAGAGGGGACTATGATTATAATAAATATAATTAATTAAACAATTACATTGTTACTACCAATGAAATTATTATATAAAAACAAATACTTTTAATTATAATATAGGAAAAACTTTAATTTGATATATAACATCGTATTTATTTCAATCACATGATATTGTTATTTAATTTACGACAAATAATTTATAAAAATTTTATCACTTGTAACAACTTGATCGAAATATCAGCGTTATATTATTTTTCACTATTCTTTTAATAACATAAATTGATTTAATAATAATTCAGATTGTATTTTAAAATGACATCTTTAGAGAAACATGGCGCTGCAACCGCAAGCGCGCTTCTATCACACTTTATGCGTGTTCCTGTATTTTGAATCGATGTAATTATTCTCTTTAGATTAAAAGCCGACCAATATTTCTATTCTTTGATACAACCTATCAAATAAAAGATGGATAACGAAAAGAGTACTATGCTGGCAGTTCTTCAACTGCTTAGAAAATATAATCTGAAGGTACATTGACAAAGAACTTATAGTAGATGGTTTTCTAACCTCTTTAGGTTCATATAAACATTGGATCATTTTTAAACCATAATCTTGTACTTTCAAAGAGAAAAGATGAATTTTACAATCTTTAGTTACATATTATTGTAATAATTCAAACTATCGTGATTTTAGGGTACGGAGGAATTATTTAGAAAAGAAGCAAATCTGACTGATGTTTCGACGGATGAAACTCAACAGACTGACTCTGAAGTAAATAGCGTACTCTCTGCGTACAAAAGCGAGGGAGATCCTGCACTTTACGAAAAAGCTTACAGTGAATTAAAGAAATTCGTAGAAGGTTCATTAGATATATATAAGGTAAATTATGGTAAACTCATGCATTCACGTTCCATAAACGAATTGGAAATCATGAAAAAAAGTATTTCTATTACTCGTATAGTTCCTGTAAAGCATTAAATGTTTTATTATTGATAACAGCATGAATTGGGTACTATATTGTATCCAGTATTGGTACATATGTACCTTGAATTGGTTTATAATAATCATTCCGACGAAGCAAAGCTGCTTATGGAGAAGTTTGGTAAAAATTTGGAGGAATATTATCAAAACGATTTAAAGAGGCTGTCCAATGTAACGAAACGAGAACAGATGGCAGGAAATGAATTAACCGATACCTTTAAGTACGTACGAAATTCGATCTTTTTTTTAAATTCTAACTATTCTAAATTATTTCGGAAATTTTACAGGTCCAATCAGTTTATAATACGAATGTCGCGGGACACTCTTTCGATATTGAAGAGACATTTACAGGAGAAGAAACACAGTGTCTTATTAAATATTATACAGGAACATCTTTACTTCGATATGTATGAAGGTGTTGCACGAAATAAACAACAAATCGATGCCACGTCCGGTGCAGCAGTTGGAGAAGCTACCAGACAGAGTAATATTCGATAGAAAATCGAAATAAAATCACAACTTAAATCTCATTCGAGCTATTGTAAACAACTTTTTTTTCTACAGACAATAAAGCAAAAGTATATTATGGCCTTCTGAAAGAGCCAGATATCCAATGTATGCCTCCAACGGAAGAAGAAGAAGACGATACAGGCGGAGCAGATGGCGATAAACCAAAGAAGAAGAAAGCCAAAAAAGATCCATTATTTTCGAAAAAAACTAAATCGGATCCAAATGCTCCACCAGTCGGTAGAATGCCACTGCCAAATTTGTAAGGGATTCCTTAATCGCTCTCGAACTTATCCATATTTCATTAATAACACAAACATTTTAAACGTAGAAAGGATGCAGATAAATTGGAAAAAGTCAAAGCATTGAGGGAAGCATCGAAACGAGTCATTCTAGGGCCGGAGACTCTACCGTCTATATGTTTCTATACTTTGCTAAATGCAGTTCACACGTAAGTTCGTATTTAATAAATATTCCTCGATTGTTAATATTCATGTATCTTTAACACGAGAATTAGTGTGACAGCGGCAGAAATAGCTGAAGACTCAAGTTTATTGGCTATTGGATTCAGTGATTCTTCCATAAAAGTATGGAGCTTGATCCCACAGAAATTAAGACTGATGAAAACCGGTGAACAGTTGCAAGACATCGATAGAGAAGCAGGTGATGCCTTCTGAACCACTCTTGAAAAATACTTGAATTACAATAATATTTCTATATCTAATTAACAATATAATCATCATAATAGATGACGTACTAGTCAGAATGATGGACGATCGAACGTCAGAAACATCCAGGTCATTGTACGGTCACAACGGTCCGATTTACAGCCTGTCTTTCAGTCCCGATAGAAATCTCCTTCTGTCGTCCTCTGAAGACAGTACAGGTACATCAAGATTGGTAATAATATCGACAGCTAATTTCCAAATTGAATTCCACGAGCGATACAATAATTCGGATTATTTACAGTTCGATTGTGGTCGCTTCATACTTGGACCTGTGTCGTTTGCTACAAAGGCCACCTATTTCCAGTATGGTGTGTAAGATTCTCATCGCACGGCTATTATTTCGCGACTGCTTCCCACGATAAAACTGCGAGACTTTGGGCAACGGATTCTCATCAACCTCTTCGAATATTTGCCGGGCATTATTCGGATGTAGATGTTAGTTCTTCATTTGTTAATTAATATATAGCCATCAGTGGTACAAAAGCCACTTAAAAAAGTAAGAATGAAGTCATGAATTCTTCCAGGTCGTTCAATTTCATCCAAATTCCAACTACGTCGCGACGGGTTCGAGCGACATGACAGTGAGATTATGGGATTGCGTGAGCGGAAGTCAAGTTAGATTAATGACCGGTCACAAAGCACCGATTTATTCGCTCGCATTTTCCGCAGAAGGTCGATTTTTAGCATCAGCTGGTGCAGATCACCGTGTACTAGTTTGGGATCTTGCACACGGTCATCTCGTTGCAGCTCTGTCGAGCCACGATGGCACCGTTCATTGTCTATCTTTCAGCAGAGATGGAAATATATTAGTCTCAGGTTACTGTCAGTTACTTCCGATTAATCCTTTGTGATCATACATCTTGTTAATTATCAAAATTATCAACAGGTTCCTTGGACTGTACCTTAAAGCTATGGGATTTCACGAAACTTGCGGAAGAAATGAGCTTGGAAGATGTAAACGTCTCGCACAATCCGGACGTGAAGACCAACGCGGAGACATACCTACTTAGAACTTTTGCAACTAAAAATACACCCTTATTAACATTGCACTTTTCTCGAAGAAATTTACTCCTCGGTGTCGGAATGTTCGAAGCAACTTGACGTTTATTATGCGTCGCTCGATTCATTGTCATTATTGTAACATAAAAGCGATCGTTAATAAACTTTTTCACATTGATTATTCAAAGGTAGTGGCACTGATTGTATCCTGACCTCTAAACAATAACATTTAATCGTTTGTATTGATTGAAAAAGGATGTGATCGAATCAGTTGTGATTTACAGGTAGTATTTCGCGCCATCTCTATTTTTAATCGATAGCTCCTGCTGCAAGTCGTTAACTGCAGCACACTGCAGCACAGTAGACGGCTGCAGTCGTGCAACACCATGCGGCAGTGTGTCTCGACTTGCTGCAGCCGTTCTCGGTTAATATCGGATTCCAGAGGGCCTCTCGAGTCCGCCTGTCTGTCACTCGACAAAAAAGGACACCGAGAAAAATAATATGTCGAGCGCGAATGAAAGTGAATTTACCGAGCGTGACAGGTAGGCAGTTCCCCGCCCGTTTACTTCTCACCTGGGCGTTGTCTCTTACGAAAGTGAACGCCACTTTCCGTTTCATTGGTCAATCATGGGCGATAATAATTCCATGAGGTTAGGTAAGTCCACGATCGATCAGGCCGATACACAGAACATCGTGACGATGATTCATATGTCATCCTAACGTTCGCGTATTTACATCTGCAGAGAATTATGAAATGCTCAAGGCCCTCTACGATTTCAAGGCCACGTTTGCTAAAACCCTCAGCTTCCGGGAAGGCGACTACTTTGTGCTGCACCAGACCAATACCAAGCAGAGGAACTGGTGGCAAGTTGTCAATACCGATGGACAGATTGGGTATATTCCATCCAATTATGTCACGACGGTCAAGGTAGATTCAGATGGTTCTTACGAATTGTAGTAGAACAGCTGCTAACGGAGAGGATTGTTTTCAGGTACAACCACAGGTGCTGGTCGCCTTTTTGGAAGATTGCATAGCCAATGTGAAGGCAGAAAGCAAGAAGCAGAGTGGATCTTTGGCTATCGATAAGCAGGACCTTCTACTAAAGTTAATAGAGAAAAAAAGACAAGCTGAATCTAATAAAAAACCTAAGAAACAAGCGCCTATGCCACCAGATTTTGGGAACGGTACGCCCACTAAAGGGATATGCCCGTCGCCGGATTACGACGCTCAAGACGGAGATGCTAGGAATGTTCAGAGTAACACATCGTACGTCACCGCACAAACTACTTTACATGGTAACGCGGATAACGAGGAAGAACCGGTTGTTCCGCAATGCCGGCGTACGTCGGGGAGCGATCAGCATCGACAATCTCTCCCGCGTCAATCTTGCTCGGAAACTGCACAGAAGGTGCAAATGGAAGTTCATAGAAGTCCCTCTCAGGGAAGCGTTCGACAGTCTGTTCCGCGTCAGTCTTCCTCGGAAGCTGCTCAAAAAATACAGATGGAAATTCATAGAAGTCCCTCTCAGGGCAGCGTTCGGCAAACACCTAATAGTTCACCTAAGAAAAGTAATACCACGTGCGATATTAATTCCCGAACGTCTTATCAATTGCTAGACCAAGTACGTAGAAATACTCAATTAAGTTACGAGATGTCCAAAGTTGCAGTTACAGTGGTGGTGTCTAGCCTGCAGCAATTATTGCCGCAGAGCGTGAGCCACTACTTCGATACTCTTCTACGACAGTTGGAAACGCCATTTACCGTGTCGCAAATTAGTATAGAGGAAACTTACGATGCTAACAGATTGAAAGTGATCTTTACAGAGCTTACTTGTTGCAAAGAAGATTCTCAACAGAGAAATTGGATGCTGTACGAAGATGAATCTATTATTGTGGAATATATAAAAGAGCTGACTTCTATATTGGTACATATTGCATTGGGATAACTGGAATTAGTGTCCGTAAGACTGAGAACTGCAACTTCTCTTAATATTATAGACAAACGCAGATTCGAACGTGTCCAGATACATCTTGCAACAGGATCAATACGAAGGCGTGAACATACTGATACAATATTATCAAATGGAAACGAGATGGACCATCAGACAATTACTGCTGCAATCGTTTGGGGTAATGTGTAGCTTGGACCCTGTGGTTTTAACGATAATGCTAAACAGCATATTGCCAATGGAACTAGCTAGGTAACGTAACGTGAATCAAAAATGAATTACGGACCCGTTGATTAATAATTTTAAATATATTTTTAATTAGAGATATGACCAGTAATCCTAGGAACGTGATAAAATTGAACTATTCCTCGTTATTACTTACCATGATCTTTTCAATGGGCGAACCCATGCCGGTTACGCATTTGGGTGAGTAAAGTAGGTAATACATTATACTTGTTGCATCTTCCCGCGCTTTCCGTTTGATAATCGAACGAAAAGACAACTTCCATGGTGGAATTTTATTACAGAACAACTCGGTCAAGACTTCATAGCGTTTCTTCTGGATCTGATAGAGAACCCACCTGATATGGATATCGAAGATCAAATTCCCGATTTATTCGTAAATCTCGTGCTGTCTTACAACTTGCAGTTTACGAACTCGGAGAACATCGTTTTGAATGCATTGAAAGAGCGAACAGTGGCGAAGAATTTCACGGAGAAAATTTTGCTTCTCTTCAACAGAGAAGGTAAAGTGGATGTAACTTTACGTGAATATGATTAATCATTAAGTTAGACTTATAAATTTTATTAAAATTACAGAGGATCCTGTGCGAATATTCGATCACGAGCCGGCACCACCGCACTCTGTATTGAAACTATTTATCGATTTGTTCAACAATGACGTCACTGCAAGTCTCTTCTATACCAACGACGTGAAGGTTCTAATTGATATTATATTAAGGCAGCTATACGACATGTTTCCTGGCGATAGGGTACGAATGTTTTTCTGTACAATCTCCTGTAATTAACTCTGTTAGATAATAATTACATTAATAATAATTCAGAGGAGGCAATACCTGGAACTGTGTCGAAGAGTTCTCCGTACTTCTGGCTATAACGAACATAGATACCGCGCGGAAGATTTACTGAAGTGCTTTACAAGGTATGAATCTTCAATAATATCAAGGTATTATTTATTTTTATACTATTTATGAGGTCTATGATGATATAAATCTCAATAGCTCGAGTGTAAACGTTATTTATTACTGTCTGATCATTTTTAACTGAAAGTTTAATGTATCATAACCCCGACGCATGCGCGGAACGTAAAACCGTAAACTTCGCGCCAAGTGATTGCGTAGTAATCAGTCTCGTAGATTTTTGTGTGTTTATTACAAAATTAACAGTTTTCAAGTAAAAAACAATAGTGTGACGTACAAAAATATCTGAAATATCTAATACGTGACAATGGTTATAGCATTTAACACGCGAAAACATCTCTATTTGGGTTCCACTTTCTCGATCGTGTAACCTAACCTCAAAATTTGCGTTGACATCTGCAGGATAGTGATAATTGAAGCATGATTGAAGACAAAAAGCGAAGCATACGTATAATCAAGCAACGTTTGTTTCTCAGAATATTCTGCGAGGAGACAGGAGAAAGCCAAGAAGACCAGCAGTCGGTCCGTGAGATTAGCAATGAGTTTCCACACTTGTTCAGAATGTGACAATTACTTCCATCCTCCGATAACAAAGACCTGGAGGAAGACGATTTGCAGACACTCGTGTAAGTACACCCACGAATTCGTATGCTAATGATTCGTTAATGATAAACGACGATGAAATCAAATTTTCCAATCAGATAACCTCGTTATTTTTCTAACTTTCATCTCGCGTATATATTTTGCTCAGCTAATAAAATAGAATACCGGTAATAAATGGAAAAAAAGACGCACACATCAAGCGGAACTTTCTATAGAAAGTTCCAAAGCATCAGATTATATTTTTTTCTCATTTTAACCTCCTGCACTATAAATTAATTGGCAGTAGCTCAAGTTTGAGCGACTTGCATGTTTTTAAAGTACAAGAGGTTAATGCTCTTAGCAGATATTATCTATTCTAGATAAAAGTAAATTAAATAGACAAAAGTGAATAATATATATATGTATGTATGTATAAGTCGATACAAATACATATTAGCCTTGCTAAATTACTTATACGTACAAGTGAGGAAACTTTTTCTCATTCCAAGCACGAGGACCACCAGTATGTAGAATCATTCCAATTTCTCTGTTAGATAAATGTATTAGCATAACATAATGAATATCTCAAGAAAGTAGTCTGATTGTACGGATGCAATTGCAGATCACGTTAAAGTATAACTCGAGTATAATATAAAGACGAATTCAAATACCTAGGAGGAGTATCCCTATTAAAAAAGAAAGCATTGAAAAAAAAATTGAATGGAGAATTTAGTCCTAAACAGCAGTTCTGGTGACTTGCCCAGTAAACTATAGTCTAGTCCACGTCTGTGTGTGCCCGAATAGTGTTCTAAGTCAAACGTACTATCTCTTAAGTTATGCTCGAATTTTTTCATAAAATAAACAAATCCATATGTACATCTGTACGTATTTTGATGGGAAAAAAAAGTAATACTACGAACTACACCTTTATGACTTTTATCGCAATGCAGGGAGATGAATTTCAAGTGAAACTTGATCGCGATGAATCTCAAAGTTTATTAGTGCCACTTATAGTTATCAAACTACCTAGTCTATCGCTAGCAACTATATTTTTTGAAAAGTATTATACTACGTTACGTTTGCGACTATTGAAATGTCAATTATGAAAGAACTCTCAAATTATTGTGATTATAATCGAAATGTTAAATAAATAAAAAGTTTAGGCGACTTTTTTTGTGCACTTTTAGTGTAGGACCATTTGGACCACTAATTAATAGATTTAAGTTAACTCCCTCCCCCCACCCCCCAACACCTATGAACAATTATTCCTAAATTATTATTTAACATCATTTTATAAGAAAAAATTCCCCAAACTTCCAAAGCTGCAGTTTCTCTGTTTCCACACCTATATTTAAAAATAAGGAGGAAGGTACACAGATTCTTTTCTGGTGGTGTTTTATTAACAACAATAAATACTGTCCATGAAAAACTTAGCAGGCATGACGTGAATATGTATAACCCGTGTGACACATTACTTGATACGGTGAATTTACGATGCGCGTACGAAATAATATTAATTTTCAGCACTCGTTAGAAGAAGGAAAAAAAGTGTGAGGTGTATAAGGCTCATCCTGTGACACTGTAAAATCATTTCTGAAACTGTCCCACGAATTCGACGTGGAACTTGCCTCTGCAGAACCGGAGACGCGTCATGACGTTAGGAAATAAAACCTCTGTACGCTTTTTTTTTCGTTTAGACAATGTTCTCGTGCAGTGCATCATTGAAAACACTCGGATAATTAGTTTGAAGTATAACGCGACCGTCGCACATTATTGTCTTTAGATCGGAGTGCTCTTCACCGATTTTTCTTCACTGACTTATTCTCCAGTCATCATTTCCATGAATTCTGGAAAAAAGAAAGGTCAAAGTTTAGTAAATCTCCACTGTTTTGAGCCTATATGTGCTAGAACCATAAACACATAGGAACATGGAGCTATAGAACCATGAAATCATAGAGTCACTCAAATATAGGATCATAAAACTATAGATCCATGGAGCTTTAGCACCGTAGAGTCACAGAGATATAGGATCATAACACTATAGATCCGTGGAGTTATAGTACCATTGAGTCATAGAGTCACAGAGATATCGGGCCATATAACTATAGATCCATGGAGCTATAGTACCATAGAGTCATAGAGTCACAGAGATATAGGGCCATATAACTATAGGTCCATGGGGCTATAGAACCATAGAGTCATAGAGTCACAGAGATATAGGATTATAACACTATAGATTCATGGAGCTATAGTATCATAAAGTCATAGGGTCACAGAAATATAGGTCTATAAAGCTATAGGGCCACGCATCTATAGGAACCATAGAGTCATAGAGCCACAGAAGCATAGGACCATCGAGCTATCGTACTGTACAGCTATAGAACCATAGAACTCTAAAACCTATAAAGATTATAGAGCTATAAAGTTATAGAGTTACAGAGTAATAGTAATAACCATACAAGAAACACATGCAAGAGTGAATAGACAACAGTACCGGCATACTTCGCCGTTGTGTGATAAACAATAGAAAAAAAACAACCGTCGAATAACATAAACTGAAATAAGAGTCCCGAAATAAGATACGATCTAGAGAAATTGATATTTTCACCACTCTGGCGCTTGAAATCCAGCAAAGTGCCAAAATCTGTCCGATTGTTTTCCCAACTCGCATCACCGACGATAAACAAGAAGATACTGATTTTCATCGGGTCTCGTGTACACGTCCGAGGGTATTATTTACAGTTGAAGATATTCCACCGTTATTGGCAACGTAACGCGGAAATAAATCATCCGTGGAACGTCGAGAATTTTGCGTGTCTGTCCGTTTTACACGAAAAAGAAAATGAGGAGCAGGGAGACACGCCAAGTCCTTGGTACTGAACTTGGAAACTGATGCGGGTGTATCTTGCATAATTTTCATTCGTCCGAGGTGTTGAATTATTTATGCGGCCATCAAGCATAAACATTTAACACACGTGAGGAAGTTGGAATCGGTTGCAATCGCGTAATTCGATAAATAAGTTTCCCAAAAATATAAACACGTCTGGGGAAACATCGCGCTAGATGAATTTCAGGTTTCAGCGACGACTAGCAACTCCTGCAGCTTGGAAGAACCGACTGCGCAGCTTGCAAGTTGACGAAGAGCGAAAAAAATTGGATATGGAGTCACATCTTTGCTGATTTAGATCATGGAGCTACGGTAGGTACGCAATTGTAAAGCTTGAAGTCACAAGCAAGCCGAATTTCAAGTCTTTTTTTGAAGAAAAACAAAAATCCCATAGAAATAAAACGAAGTGTCTTAAGACTGAACAGCAAGCCAGTCCAAAAGTAATCGGAACCTTCGTATCACGACAGATCGTCGCGATTTTTCAAAGGAGGATAAAAATAACTCGGTCCCGTGTGAAGTGGCGTTCTCGATTCGCCGATCATGTATAAATAAACTTCGTTCATATCGTCGGCTCTAATATTCAACGTCGTATATTGCAAATGGATGTTCGGCAGCACGTGCTACTGACTCTCCAGAATGATAATAAATGACCGAGCTATTTATTTCGTCGTCGGCAGTCCTGTAGTAAAGCGAATAATAATAATAATATTTGGGAAACATCGAGAAACCACGAATACCCGGTAACCTTACTAAATATTGCTCGTATTATTAACCCTTTGCTCACGATGGACGACTATAGTCGCTCTGCTTTAGATATCGTATGGATACGACTGACGACTTTAGTCGCTTTGCTTTAGATACTGTACAGATACGACTGACGACTTTAGTCGCTTTGCTTTAGATACCGTTTATATAAGACAGACGACTATAGTCGTTCTGCTTCAAATACCGTACATATACGACTGACCACTGAAGTCGCTCTGCTTTAGACACCGTATAGATACGACTGACGACTATAGTCGCTCTGCTTTAGATATCGTTTACATACGACAGACGACTATAGTCGCTGTGCTTCAAATACCGCACAGATACGACTGACGACTTTAGTCGCTCTGTTTTAGATACCGTATTGATATGACTGGCGACTATAGTCGCTCTGCTTTAGATATCGTTTACTGACTCCACGACTCTCTCTAAACTTGCAGTTTCAGTATTTTGTAAACTGTGAACACAAAAGAGCAATCCTTTTAAAAACGTACCATCGAAATCAACGGTGCCAGAGCCATCAGAGTCGATCTCCTCGATCATAATATCCAATTCCTCGTCTGTGAGCTGATCGTCGAGTTCTCTCAGGATCTCGCGCAAACAGGTAGTTGGGATGTAACCATTTCCTGTTGATAAATGACACGACAGTTTTAGAATTCTACCAAATTTCATCATTACAAAACACGTTGAGGAAATTCTACCAATTATATACGAAAAGATTCGTGCAATTGATTTGGAACAGAATTGCATCTGTTTCGAAATACGCGCATTAATACACTGTACATGCGATGTTTTGGTTTAATCGTAATTCATGGAAACTCCGTTGACGAAACACGATGTATCGAGTTTTGGCGCAGGGCCGAAAATTCACCGAGAGTATCTGAGATTTCTCGAATTCAAGAGGAGCTTTCGTTCCCATGCGAAACGAGACGGCGATGCTTTTTACGCGGATCTTGTAATGCGTATTCCGAGAAACGGCTTATATTCCATTCCAACCGATATATTATCTTCCTCTATTCTCGTCTCGCTTCATATTTATTTCCTGTTCTTTTTTTTTCTCTTCCCACCGGCACTTCTGTTCCACCCACGTCGAACGACACATTTTCGTCCCTCGCTTTCTATTCTCGGAAGAAAAACGCGCGAAAATAAAAAACAAGTGAATATTTCATACAAAGTTTTGATAAACTAAAACACCACATCGTTTTTCTTTCTTTTTTGTCCCTCATCGACATTAAGTCTCGTCTTTTTACGAATTGCAAGTTACTCTTCGCCTGTTCAAACGTGACGGAAGAGCAGGTGCAGAATTTTAGAATAAATTGCACAAATTTCGATGAAAGTTTGACGTACCCTCTTTGTCGTAAAGTCTGAAGGCCTCTCGAAGTTCCTTCTCCAGGGCTTCCGCATCCTCCTCAACGATGAACTTCGCGGCCAACGTGACGAACTCCTCGAATTCGAGACGTCCGGATTCTATGGGTCAATGACGGTTTCTATTAATAGAAATCTCGGATGTGTTACGGTTAATTGAATCCCCTGACGTTTCGACAGTTCTCGTATAACACGGAACCTTTCAAACCCCTTAAATATAGACTGGAAAAAAAGAAGTCGTAAAAATCTTCACGCGTAGTCTTTGTGTTTACATCCGGCCCAACTTATTTCCGTCTGTCGAACAAACGGAAATTGGTCCGTTTCTCATTAACTTCTAGACGTAAACAGCGATGCGTTTCTTTGAAATTGAATCGTCAGAGACAATTTCAATCATCTGCTTTGAATTTTGCAATAGAGAAAATTTAAAAAAACAGCTCATACGAAGGATTACACCAGTCATTCTCAAATTCTACACCTCAATATATTGGAGCGCCGCAAAATATTAATATTTATTATTAACTCTTTGCACTACAATAACGAGAGACACTCCGAATAAGGTTAATTGAATAGAAAATTTCCCAGCTTTCCAAAATCTATTAAATTGAAAATAACAATGAGACGAGACGCACTAATATTATTTCTATAACATTAATATTACGTTAAATTTTTATTTTACCAATTAAATTCTAAATCAAAACATAAGAAAATATAAACAGTCAGGAAACAAATCGTAGTGCAAGGGGTTAATATTATTAACCCTTTCGCAGAGAGGTAAAATACACTGTCAGTGGGTTAACATAATTAAATTTCCGTTTTCTATGAAAAAAAGAAAATTACCGCCTATTTCGATAAATGCAATTTTTCGAATTTGAAATGGGATTTGTATAGAAATTCGTGAACCACTGTTTGATCGTGTTCGAGCACAGCTCGACTCGTACTACTTACTGTCCGCATCGACTTCCTCGATGAGTTCGTCCAAGATCTTCTTGTTGAAAGGTTGACCCATTAATCTAAGGATATCAGCTACCATATCGGTAGGAATACTGCCACTTTTCTCCCTGTCGAAGCTGTCGAACGCCTTGCGAAGTACTGTCGTGGAAAAGAGACATGATATTCATTGAGACTTTAAAATAGAAAGGAGAATCGTACACGTCGTGTCTAGTTCTCGTTTACGGTCGGGTAACGGCTCACGGGGATGCGGTTCAGATTTAGAATCCGATGTTAATGCCCTTACGTACCCTCAAAATTCTGGCTCGAAGCTTATTTGGCTTCGTACGCTATCGCTCATGCCGTTTAGAACGTTTATTTATCGCTGTCAGAAGGAGAACTAACTTCAAAATGAAATTCTCTCCGATTACATTAACATAAAGTTAACGTTTAACACTTTATCTAACGCCCACTCTTTGCCTCCTGCAATCTCTGCATCTATTTGCAAAGCTAACTTTCATATCAAAATGGAACAAAAGTAACTTCATTCTTTTATCATTTGAAACGTTGCAATTCTTTGCAATATAAAAGTCAAATAATACCAAAAGTGATTCAGGCTCCAAACGGGAACTGTTACTTATCCCCGATTCGTCTCTTTTCCTTCAAAATATATTTTGAAAACCTTTAACACGTTCACGACGGGGCCTGGAGTTAGTGTTTCCTCCATGGGGCGGTTGTGTATTTCGTATTTTCTCCAATCCGGCGGCGTAGTAATGCAAAAAAAACGTTGATTTATCTGAACAAATGTTATCTTATTATAGCTGCTTAAGAAAAACTTTCCAATATAATATTATATTATACTATATAAAGATGTAAAAAATTTACCAATTAAAATAATTAATTCTTTACATAAATGTACCACCGGTGGTTCAGCTCGTCCGATGGGACAAACAAATGTACCACCGGTGGTTCAACCCGCCCGATGGGACAGACATAAATGTACCACCGGTGGTTCAGCCCGCCCGATGGGATAGACATAAATGTACCACCGGTGGTACAGCCCGTCGTGAACGTGTTAATCCTAACGAAAGTCGCTGGAAAAGCGATCGCCCTTTTGGAACCTTCTTTATAAAAAATCAGGGTCATCCGAACCTCCCATCAGCCTGTCTCAACCCCATAAAACGTCAGTTTTGTTGCCAAAACCAGAGACTCTGTCAGAGAATGTCAGAAAGCAGTTTTTTCAGCGAATAAAGTGCTGTAAACGGGAACAGCAGTAATAACTGACAACTAGACTGCCGATCATGTTGACAAACAAAAAACTACCGACTCTACGGTACGTAAACAGGTAAAAGATTCCACAGCTCAGTGTGCCTGAGGTTAAACTCCATGTAACAACTGTGAGTGCGTGTATATACGTTTTTGAAATGTATAATCTGCTTGCAGCAGATAAAGTGTCGTGAAACGTTTTTGCATGAGCGAATCCAAAGTTTCGCGCGCGGTATTCGAGAGATCGTCGATCGATCGTGGGAGTATTACGAGTTTCTATTTTTCAAGCGTTCACCAAGCTGGAAGATCCTTTCTCTATTTTTACCGATCTCCGATTCTTAACGATCGATCGTCACGCGATGCCTCGTACGAGCCTAAGATCGTTTCGTAGTGCTATACATAGGCACTCACGCCGGCTGCCCCCGATCGAATCGAAGCAGCACAAATAAACTCGCAAACGTGCCTCGCAGAAGCGCAGATAACTTATTCGATCTCGTCGTCGTTCTATTTCAATTTTTTTTCGCGAAATCTTTTATATTTAAAAAAAAAGATAGAAAAAATAGCCTGCGATTTAATCTTATTTTTCTACCTGATAGCTCTTTCGCGCATTGGACATTTTTTTCTCGAGTAATTTTATTGATTCAATTCAATTAGAGTAATTTCATCGATTTAATGCCAGTGATTTAAGTAATTGCATTGAGTCAATGCCTTTGAGATTTTTTGCTCAAGTAATTTCACTGATTGTAAAGGAGAAATGAATTTTAAGAGATACAGTTGAGGCAGTAGGTTAAATTATATTCCGGATGCATTTTCTTTGACTTTTAGAACACTTGCTCTCCGTGTCTTTCGACAAGTCGCATGATGGGGGCAGACGTAATTGGATTTCGCCATAAAGCATCGGCGAGACTAAAGATAGTCAGTCCTGTAATGCTGCGAGATCTTCCGGAACGATTAAATGAGGTTTGCTTGCTCCGTTGAAGGATCGGAGATCGAGAGAAAGAGAGTAAAAAGGGAAACGATATGAAAGAAACTAAATTTAGTTGCATCCAGCAAATATGATACGCTTACAGCTTTGGTTCTCGAATATCCGTGTATTAAATTTCACAGAGATACTTTAACGATTCGCGTTTAGAATCTCGTATGTCTAGAAAAACTCTCAAAGTTACGGAACCTACGGTCAGTACGGTCATAAAAGCTGGAACTTAGAATTACTGAGACCGAGTTCAAGTTTTCCTCTATTCTTTGAAAAATGATTATCAAAATTATCATTCAATATGTCAGAGCCTTTCAGCGTGATATAAACAATGAGAATTCGTTGAAATTTTTTAATTAAAATACCCAATTTTTATTCCACTTGTAGAAACAAGTAAACGATCAATTCAAATGTATATTTTAATTGATATAAAATGAAAGTATGTTTGCAGCCGGAATGCAATTTTCCTGTTGAATGAAATTCGATTCTCGATGGTTGCGAGATACGTGACTGTCATGTAAACTTTATAAATCTCGGGATTAAAACGATGTTGCGGACAGGGAGAGGACTAAATATAGGTACGTTCGGTAAACACGATATGGTCTCCCTCTCCTGATATTTGATATCCTGGAGATCGAGACGAACATTTTTAAGTAAATATAACAAATTTCACATCACTTTTAACAATTTTTTTTATCGTATTCAGTTAATTTTTCGTCTACGTCAACAAATAGAGGAAAACAGACACTCGAAATAACTGATAATCCGATTTGAATTCTGTACGTACCAGCAATTTGCTCCGGTGGAAGTTCATCGGCCTGTAAGTATAAATATATAATGAATTTTAATATTCACACTGCACGAAATTAGAAATTTCTACTTTTATCGATCTCTTCTGATGGAAATTTTGAAAATTATCATCACATTGATCGACCTTGCGAGCTGTTATGGCCAAAAAGAAGTCGAGCGAAAAGAAAGAATGAGAAGATTCGGTTACAGAAATCGTGCGCTGTTAAGATCTTATTTAAAAGATACGTGCATTTCTAGTGACTCGAGTTTGTTATTTTTATAAATGACAACATCTTGATCCTCCATACTGATTGACAAATTGAAATTACAACGTAGAATTAATTACACATAGCGACGTCCTCGAGATATTAAGTAGACAAATCGTGAATTGTCAGACACACGAGTTGTGCCGTCTCTCATCGTCGGTTTAAAGTTTCCTCTTACGGTCATGACTTCTTCAAAACCCCCATAGAAAATGAACCCCTTGTCGTGCCATTTACTTTGTGACTGCTTTCACAATAATTCAGAATTAAATCAGTAAAAAAAACATTGATCAGTGATTCTTGACATATAGTATAGTTTAACGTAATATTAATATTATAGAAATAATTTTATCGTGTCGCATCTCACTGATATTTTCAATTTAATAGATTTTTTGAAAATTTCCTTTCCAATTTATAGCATAACGAGTATCACTCGTTATAATCCGGCAAGGGGTTAACACTTTACCAACCAGTAGTTTATCGATAAGCTTTTCGAATCCGACGATTTTGGACTTTTAACTTATTAATCAGTTGTCACAACAATTAATAAATTATTATTTACTGTACGAAGGACTCAGTGACGAGGATTTCTAATTTCCAAAGAAATATCGGTAACAGGGAAATATTTCTGGCCAAGTGACCGATTAGAATTGAGTACGTAAAAAAATACCGGTTGGTAAAGTAAAGTATATACAAATACTTAATAAATGATCACACTTTAAACATTTACGATGAAAGGTCACTCGTGAAATTCGCCGTCGAAGAAACAGTCACGTTTTTCCAAATCCCTCGTACCTCATCAATGTCGAACATCAACGACATTAATCCAGTCTATCTTACATCACCATCGCGTTAATATCATTCCGTTCACTTAATTAGCCTCAATCACCGAGCACATCGAAGAAGAAGAAAAAAAATAATAAAGAAAAATCCCAGGCACAGTGAACAAATATCAGAGTGTCGTTAGATCTACTTAATAACGGATGCAGGCATTCTCTACTAAGAAGACAGAAAAGTTAAGAAAATTAGAAAAAAAGTAGATAGAGGCACGATTGAAAAAAAAATATAAATAAAAAGAATATAGAAAATAGGAAAACGTGTGTGTTTACCAGGGCGACGACTTACAATATCATCAATAGAACATACCATGATGGCACCTTTTTTTTTCTTATTTTTCGCTCTTTTTTTTTTCTTTAAATTTAATTAATAAATCTGTTTAAAGCACTTCTCGTGTACGGGGATAGTCGCGCTGTTCGGTTACTCGCGCAAGTGTAAAATTGAAACGGTAAAGTTTTGCGTCTTCGATGAGGAAGCTTGCTCCCTTTTCAAGCACTGTCAGGAGAAACGAGCACCGTCGCGGTAATATTCGAATAGGAGGATATAGCGGTTGCGTGCAGAAGTTTAACCGCACCCCGCAACCTCCAGCCAATCGGGAGCTCACTTCTCGAGCGGGCCTTAAAGCTTTTGGAAAGGCGCTTGCGCTATTTCTGGGATGCAGATGGTACCGCGAGGCTCGAAATCAGGGCCGTCTTTGCGTCTCATTTTCCAGGAGAGCTTTCTCCTTCCTTCTGACCACGTTGAAATTACTCTTAACGCTTTTCGATCCAAATCTTAGCTTGTTGTTTACAACTTATATTTTTCTTCGGCGCATGGTACATTCGCTTTCTCTACCACAACAGTTACGGGACATTTCTTTGTTTTGTATTTTATTTTTAGCTTGAACCTTCCGATTATTAGGAAATAGTTTATTTACACGGTGACTGCCGTGGACGTCACACTGTTAAATTCATTGAAATTTTATGTAGATTTTAAATTGAAATATTAACCCTTTGCGGACGACGGGCGAATATATGCGCCCTGGGAAAAAAATTGGTTAGAGTTTGTCGGTGCATATATAAACGGTTAGAGTTGAAAAATTAAAATATTATTTTACAAAGAGTAAATTTCAACTTGTATACATTAACCCTTTGCGGACTAGGGACGCATATATGCGGTCTCGGGAAAAATGCAATTATAATTTATCATCGTATGTATACACGCTTGAAATTGAAAAATTGAAATACAACCGGTGAGATATGATTAAAAGTGGAGTAATTTATATTTTATACGCATTAATAACCCAAATTTCTGATGAAAAGGTAGTTTTGGACCACCAAATAAATGATTATCTGTCCATATTCAAAAATTTCTCCGTCCGCAAAGGGTTAAGAGACTGTCTTTTCGATGAAAAAGTGTCTTTTCATCGCTAAATAATTGATTGTTTCTCGATATTCGGAAATGCCTCCGTCCGCAAAGGGTTAATGAATTTTCTTGGATATTGTGTAATTAAATATTGACGTTGGAAAGATGAAAGTCTGCTGAATGTTTCTCTATCTTTATCTGTAAAGCTTCTGCTTTGTAAGGATGAGATTTTAAGAGGAAACGTTTCGCTGCAGTAGAAATTATGGAAGCAGCGAAGTGGCGTTCAAAGGGTTAATGTTCTTAAATTAATTAACCCACTTTCGTAGTATCCGAATATCAATTTCGTGATAGCATAATTTGAAAATGTAAAAATACTATTTTAAATAATAGATTGAACCTATCTTGTAAGCATTGAATTGTAAAGAATTTCATAGTAATGATAGTGTAACTTTGGAGAATAGAAACTTAGACGTATCTTGCGTTAGATTAATTAATTAAACGGTCAATTAAGATTGATTTCGACCAAGGGACAACAGAGACAATTGAAAGTTCAGTGCTAAATCATTTTACATAGAATTACTGTTTTAACCCTTTGCGGACGGAGGCATTTTTGAATATCAAGAAACAATCAATTATTTAGCGATGAGAAAACACTTTTTCATCGAAAAGACAGTCTCTTAATGTAAACAAGTTGAAATTTACTCTTTGTAAAATAATATTTCAATTTTTTAACCGTTTATATATGCACCGACAAACCATATCCAATTTTTTTCTCAGGGCGCATATATCCGCCCGTCGTCCTCAAAGGGTTAAGAGTAGACTATAATGTAGATAGGTCGATAAATTTCCGTCTCCTTTTATCTATTTATGTTTGGCAATAGAATTTAAACAGTTTGAAGTGAACACAGAGATGTTTTGGCCTTTGGAGGATTCAGAAAGGATGGAGGTTCGATAGGGTTTAGCAAAATTGGCGAATCGTGTGAAACTTTTTAAGATTCCGGCACACCAGAGTGGAGAGTACGAAAATAGAGAATGAAAATCTCGTGGTCAGCGTAAGCGACAGTAAAATGCAGGGAAACATGGTGCACTGGTAAGAGCAAATGGTAGAGCTTGGTATTCGAAGCCAAGAGGAAAACCTTTGAACCTTTGACAGAAGGAAAAAAAGGTTTAGATAAAGTTCTAGCCACGAAACTAGTTCGATATTCAATGTCACAGTATATAGAAATATTTAGAATAAAAGGAGCATTTCATTCATCGAAATTCCTCGAACGAACTAAAAATACTCTTCTCTCGAATTTCATTTTTTTATTTTGCGTTCTCCAAAAATTCTTTGTCGGCTTCCTTTGCTGCGATGAAACGTGTTTGTACCGAGGTGAATTTCTTTCATCGCAGGAGGAAAAATATAGAATATTAATGATCCACTGCGTTGCATCAGTTTTGTCAATTCTTTTGGCAATTTATCACGAGAAACGTAGCGTTTCTAGGCATGCGTTAATCAACAAAGAAAGTAGTGTTGTTACTTGGATAGAATATTGGCAACCTGCTGTTTTTCCGGTCAAGATACTATTCGGTGAAAACAACAAACAAATGGCAATTTATCGTTCTAAAATTCACTCTTACTTCTATCGAAAATTGCTCACAGTCAATTGCCACGCGAAGGATTCATAGAAGTCTCATTTTGAAAGGGTAAAATTCAAAGGAAACATAAAATGTCCTATTCGAAAAATGATGATCGTTCGAGATGAGTAATGCAGCTATTATCGATAGAACGTTGTCAGATAATAAAGTAGACTGGTAAAACGATTCGTTCGAACGAATCGGTTTACCGGTGTCTGGAGAACGCGACGGATTAACACTTTTGGAAAGCAGCCAAAATGCACGCGACTTCAAGTACCATGCTGTACGATAAACCTGGTAAACCATTATTTATCGACTACTCGAAAGTAACAAGGATCAATATATACCTATCGATTCACATATTGATAGATTTTCTAAGAAATAATTGTACCCTCCGATCTATCGTGAACATGAATTTCCATGGTTGCGTGATAATCATGCGATGTCTTATAAATTAAAGCGGGAAAACTTATTAATCAATGCCAAATGCAAATGTATGATAGTGCCAATGCAAAATAGCTCGTATATTAATTCACGAGGCATAAATTTCACCGTAATACGGGATAATTCACTAAATTGACTACCCGGGTGCCGGAATCTACGAAGTCACGTTTATTTCGTAAGGTCGTGGATTAATATTAGATCGACGGGTGGATATAACGTTGGTAAAAACGATGGATAAACAGTTGTATACTTAATTTTGCGCAGGAATAGAATACGTAATTTGGCGAGAGATTTTCCCCACATCGAGCTGCAGGTTGGCGTCAAGCCAGTTTTAGCGTGCGAATAAAACACCGGAGTTAGTCCACATTAAGCTGCATATAATGGATTACAATCTACGATCCGTTATAATCCAACGTTCGTGTATACAGGGCGGCACAAAACTTGCTCTGCAAACGTAAAGGGACTATAAGAACGACGTAACACAGACAGATATATTGTTCCCAATTTGATTTGATTTTCCCTAACAATTAGGTCTTTCCTCGTTTCTACGAGGGGATTGTCGGTTACTCTGCACTTATTGGAACTACCGTTTTCTTTTAACGCTTTTAATACAGTTGTCTCTAAGTGCACTACTATACGGGTACGGGGTAATGTGGAAGAATTTAGTATTTGATATTTTATAGGTAATTTAATTATAATTGTACTCAGTGTAACCGAGAAATAAAAGGCTA
Source organism: Cerceris rybyensis (assembly GCA_910591515.1). NCBI lineage: Eukaryota > Metazoa > Arthropoda > Insecta > Hymenoptera > Crabronidae > Cerceris > Cerceris rybyensis. The sequence continues at coordinate 2,024,116 of OU342800.1, read as the reverse complement.
GAGGAATTTTCGATGGACGAGTATTGCCGTCAATCGGGAACGACCGACGATGGGTAACTATAATCGCCGATAAGTAGAGCGGACGAGTATAATCGTCGCTAGGTGGGGCGAACGACCGCCTGTGGACGATTATAATCGCCGGTAGACGACTATAGTCGCTGCTAGGTTAGGGCAAACAGCCCATAATGAATGACTATAGTCGTCCATACATGAAGGAAACGGCCGCCGATAATTAAAATTTCACCCGATTTAACTGATATCCACGAGACTGAGTTTTCGGTTGATTTAATTAATTTAAATCATTATTTACATAGGTGAATCTCGCTAATTGCGAAATATTCGCTGATATACGCTCTCGTTAATATCAGAAGCCTGTTTTTGGGACAAGTTGACAAGAGTGTTAAGTGAGCGCATAATATAGAACCAGAGCAATTAATCATTCTTTACGATATATAGATATGAGATATGCGTAATAGCGCGAAGTTAATATACCATAACTTTCGCTACAAATTGCCGTTTGGCACCAACCAACGGAATCCCGACGGAAATACATCAAAGAGAAGTGTAAACAAAACGTTTTGATAATGCTAATAATAATAATCGGTACTATAGAAATTTCAAATTCGACTTTGATACCGTGGGATCGAGTGACAAGGATGACGCTAATTATTATAAATAGAGACATCTTTATTACACGTACGCACTCATTCGTATCAAAAGACAAATCATATGATCTCATGGAGCCACGGAATTTGGCGAAATAAATGATTAACAATCCACACATTCCCATGCAACTTTTACTGCGATCCTGTAGAGAGCAACGCCAGGAGCGCACTCGTCGCACCAACGGAAAAGATGTAGTTCACTGCCGGCGTGAAGGTCTTCAAAATGTAAAAGGAAGCCACAATTACGAACGAGAGGAAGAGAACGTTGTTGTAAAAGATAGAGAAGGTTGTAGCTTCGTAATCAGCGACTTCGTTCTTTTTCCATAGGATTCTGAAAATTGAAGAGCCACGGTGTTACAAACGCAGGCAAAGATAGTTACAGTTTTCTCTTTAAAAATTTCAAATACCTCTCGTCCTTCTCCTTTTTGCTCATCTTTTTGTCCTCTGCTAATTTGCGGCTCATTTCTCTCGTCACTGCTTCCTCCCTTTTTACTGCAATCTGTGTGAATAAAGTTTTTCGTATTAATTTAAATTATACGTGCAAGAGGTATAATTTGTAAGATGATTTTATTTACTTCAAAATTACCTTGTGTTTAAGAACAAATTTCGTATTTTTGTATGCAAGCGCAAGGGCATACGTGCTTGCCAATGTGACTAGGACGAATGAGATTAAATTCGCGTATATGTCGATCAGGTGGATTCTCCAAAAGAGCCCTGTAAAAGAGAAATTATAATTATTTCTCCGCAGAAAGGTAGAAAAGTGATACAAAAGAGGTTAAGTTGCAAATAAAATTATTATAATTTATAGCGTACAATTACTATAAAATCATGATATAAACATAAGCTAAAATTGATCAAAGAACATAAAGATATTAAAGCTATCGCGGCGAGAGTTGTATTTCATTATTTTCTGAATTAGTTTTACTCACAGATGGGTATCGCTGAGACGATGAAAGCATTGCCGTAAAACAACGCGGACGATTTTGTTGATACGTTTCGTGAGAAATCTTGAAGAAGAAGCTCTTCCTCTTTAGTAAATGCTTTCAATTTCCCTGACATTCTTGCACGATGTTTTTTCCTGAGAGAATTACAAGATTACTCCAAAACAACGGATTGACACACCGTTTAGTGCGAGTTCTACTGCCGATTTAGTGCGCTTGCGTAGAAACGTACAGTGTGGCGGCGCGTGTGACAACGTGTCCGTACAAACGTCATTTCGATGGACGAACACGGTCCGCCATCTACCATCGGTTTTTATCAATTCTTATCAATTGTAGTGATGCATTTCAATTTCGAGATGTCGCTGATGCACGTGAAAATTTCATCGTAGAGTTTCGTATCTTCGTAATCTCGTGATTCAAGTTTGGCAGATAAAATCTTATTAGTGGAGTATCCTGTGCAATTCATGTGATTGGCCGAAATACCCGGCAGGCTTCTTATTGGCTGTTTCGAAAAAGATTTGAGTTCAAATGTATGAAGCGGATGTTATTAACCGCCGTTCTGCTGAAGAACGTTTTAAGACGTTGATTCTCCGTTTTTTTTTGTCTGAGAAGTTCGTTTGCTTGACTCCTGTGATATTAATTACGAGAAATATGCACTTTCAAGTTAAATAAGCACTTCATTGTTGCGATAACATTAGGTAATTTAACGGTGAACAATTAATCGGCATAGCGATACTTTGTGTCTGCAAGAAGTTTGATTATATTTTTGTAGAGAAATCGAGGTTTGTGTAATTAGTTTGTCATTTATTATTGTTCGTATACACGCCCCTTTTTACGAACTCTTTTCAATTCTATGAAAATTAATTCCGGTGATTTGAAGGTATTCTCGTCGAAGTACGTTTACGTAGATATTGACGATCGAACTCCTATGTAACGTATTCTCATTATTTCTGGATGTACATGGTGCATTAAAGAAGCATGAAATTTATTGGGTATAGTAGAACATGAATAAATTCATTCGATCGTTTGATTTAATCATTTCTTCGACGCATGCCCTCGCTTTTCAAAGCATGCGATTTTTTAATCAAATACCATTGACATTCATAACTATTGCAATTTATTAGATGGAGTCTCGTTTACCAAAGCCGAAAGTAATTTTATCGAATACCATTGGTAAGATCGACACTAGTACGAAAATGAATAACCAAAAAGTAACGAAGAATGGAACAGATGTACCGCAGGCGAGTTCCAATGGCATTAAGGATAAGTTAACAAAAGCCAAGAGTACATTAAATATTGCTGCAAAGTGTACAAACGAAAATAAACCTCTACCAAAGCAAACATTAACCAGAGCAAAGACTATGGTGTCTTTTAGTACCACCGCTAAGGCTGTAAAGAGGCCAGCTGCTCCTACGGTACATGGTGAAGTTAAAAAACTTTTTACTAGGCCCACCGTAAAGCCACTGACGACGCAAAAGACTGGTGGTAATTTAAGTACTACTGCTACAAACAAGTCTCTTCAGAGTACAACAGCTAAAAAGGCCCAAACTACTGTTGTTGCCAAACCATCCAAATGGGATATAAAAGGCCAACTGGCTCATAAAACTGAAGAATTATCTAGCTTAAGGCAAAAGCACAAAGATGCTACAGCAAAGTATAATGAACTTAATGAACAGATAGAATCTTTAAAAGCAAATGAAGATTTGTACAAGACAAAAGCTGAAGAATTAGAAGCATCAAACAAAACATTGAGCGAAGAGCTTGATGAGTTGAAAGAAAGAATGTGTAAGGTGCAAGAGGTGCGGGATGATCTATCTAAGCGTTTAAAGGAATCTGAAGAATCGCACAGAAGTGTTTCTGATATGTTAAAGATATGCAAAGAAAAGTGTATATCTAATGAAACTATTTTATCCGCAAGAGATGCAGAAATTCAAGAGTTAAAAACAGACTTAGAAACACAAAGAAACATTAATAAAGAGCTGAGCACAATGAAAGATGATCTACAGTCTTTAGTTCATACTATGGACAAGGATCGTAGAATTTTGCATAATGCTATACAAGAGTTGAAAGGAAATATTAGAGTATTCTGTAGAGTACGTCCTAGGACCCCTAGTGAAAGTGCAAAACCGTAAGTATACTCATTTAATTTTTATATATACAGGTACTAACAATTCTTTTCTACTGTTAACAGATTATGCACCATGAACTTCCTGGATGAATGCACCATAGAAGTAGGAAAATCTGACGGATCAAATGCAGTAAGCTGCAGTGGAAAATTAAGGGGCACAAAACAAGAATTCTCGTTCGATAAAGTTTTCCCGCCGAATACGAGACAAGAGGAGGTTTTCAACGAATTATCCCTTTTAGTTCAGTCCGCTCTAGAAGGATATAACGTTTGCGTATTTGCGTACGGCCAAACCGGTTCCGGTAAAACTTACACGATGGAAGGAATGCCCGGAAGCGATACGGAAGGCATGATACCCAGAACGGTAACGAACTGTGCACCCTTTTTAATACCTACTAGCAAATTTTTTTTGTGAAATTTACAATATTCTTCGCATAGGTACGACATATATTTGAAGAAATGAAAGAGTTTCAACTTCTCGGCTGGGAATATTCGATAGAAGCTAGCTTCCTGGAGATTTATAACGAACATATCGTCGATCTTCTCGATGCCCAGCCAAAATCTCATGAGATTCGAATGGCTGACAGTAAAGGGAATGATTTGTACGTTACTAATCTTACAATAGAAGAGATACACAGTCCCGAAGAATTGCACCAGTGTCTTTTAACGGCACAACGCAATAGAGCAGTCGCTGCTACACTATCGAATGAGCGGTAATTTTTTAGTTCGTCTCTAAAGAAAAAAAGTTCTACACGTTTGCAATACCGTGCATAACTTTTACAGATCGTCGAGATCACATTCAGTAGCGAGAATACGGCTTATTGGTACACATACGAAAAAAAACGAGTTCTCAATAGGGAATCTCAATCTGGTGGACTTGGCTGGTTCTGAACGTTTGAAAGGCGAGGAAACTGCAAGAATGACGGAAACTAAGAACATTAATAAATCGCTGGCGAATCTGGGTAACGTTATTCTTGCCCTTTTAAAGAAGCAGGAACACGTGCCTTATCGTAATTCGAAATTAACTCACTTGTTAATGCCGTCCCTGGGAGGAAATTCAAAAACTCTGATGTTACTTAATATATCACCGTTAGACGAATGTTATAATGAGACATTAAATTCATTGAGATTTGCTAGTAGCGTTAACAGCTGTAGGACTGGTAACGTTAAACGAACGCGAGCTATTATTCAAAATAATTCGTAAGACTTTATCGCAATTGTATTATACATCTGCATCTATATATTTTCATTCACGAGAGTAAATTAAAAATGTATAGAAATAATTATATGACGTTCAAAGTTCACTTTTTACCGTCATATATTGTAATCTTATGTAAATAACGTCCTTTTTTAAACAGTCATTTCGGAATGTTGATATGTTCTCTCTATTCCTTTTTTCAAATGTATTATTATACTGACCATTTAAATCACTTCGTTTTTTTATCGTAGTTATTTTTTACATAAGTTCATTAATAAAGTAATTACAGTTTAAGTTTACAAATATTTTAGGGACTATTCCATTAGAATAATTCTTCCATGATACGCCATGCTTTATAAACATGAGATTTTTCATTGCGATGATAAATTTGACTTTGACATTTATCAGAAATTTTGAAATATATGGAAGCACAAAGTTTATACTATAATAAACGATATAAGAGTAATGTAAGACGATGAGTGTTCCACTTTAAAGTGTTTCAGTTAGCTAATCTTGAAATAAAAGTCGTTATCACAAAGAATTATACTTTATTTGACTAGATTTTCAGGGAGATTGTATATAGATTTTATACGGATAATATAATTCGTCGAAACCTCCAATACGTACGGGCAGAAGTAACGACTTTTTTCCAAATTTGCTAAAAATTCCTGAAACTCTGGTGAAGAACTGATAATACGTTTTCGCGTGAAACCATTCTTCGTTGAGTAATTACTACCTTTGCTTTCGTCTTTTCTCGAATACTTTGAACAATTTTCAATAATTTGCGTCAAATTAAAATCAGTCATTGGTCCAACGAATTTCCTTCGTGTACTTTCGTAACGATTGTAATTAATATAGCTGTACAGCTCGTAATTGTTAAAAAGTAAAGAAGTATAATCGCTAAAGACGATTTTATCCTGTACAATCTTTGTACCAAGGAATCCTTTGCCAGTTTCGGAATGCTCATTATTTTCTTTCGTTTCACAGCTTAATTGCTTTCGTGAACAGTCACGAATTATTTCATAATTATCTAGTTTCTCACTTAGCCCTATATTCCGATTGATTTTATATACTTGCAGGATCTTCGTGTCCAGGAAATATCTTAATGCATTGCTTCTAATATTTTCAAAGGAGACGTTAATTCTATAAAAACGAAACATTGATCTGTGAAAGAGAACGAGATATTTGAAATATGCACTATTCTGCAACTAAGGACATTAATTTAATCTTTAATATATATAGAATACGATGCTTCGAAAAAAACTTACAGATTTTTTAATACATGAATTTCTTTTCTTGTATTTTTATACATAACGATTAAAATTACGACGAGACACAGCAAGAGGAGAGCTCCAATATATTTAATTGATATTGTATCATCTATGATATTGAACAAACTAAAATTCATTTGCTCAGAGCAAGAAACACTTTCCATATTCTCCAAATTTGCTTCTGCGTTAAACATACCTTTGATTTCTGAATCTAAACTCTTTTGATGATTTAATGCAACTAAAGATGAAATGTTACAAACAGATTAATCTCTAATTATACAAAAGCATCTGTAATTTTACCTCCATGACTTAAAGCTTCAGAGTAGTGGAAATTATTTAAGCACAAAGCTATCCATAAACCGATACCCCAGAAGATTAAAATATTCCACTGTATATAATATGACCATTCCTTGCTCGATACGTTTACGCGATGAAAGAACATTGCATATGTAATTTTGCAGTGAAAAGTTGCACTCTCTCAGTTGTCGATGTGTTACAAATCTTTTTTTTTTACTAGCCACTTTTTAAGCGCACTTTATTTTTCGTGAAGTTCCATAGTACACGATAATGATAAATTTTGCGAAATATTGCGAAATACCGAATCGAAGGATCGTTGAAACAAAACACTACATGCTCTGAGGATTATGAAGTTGGAAGATTCGATAATTAGCGAAAGAGTTGGCGGAAACAAAACAGTGGATCTTGTAATTTGTAATGAATTCAACAACCTTCGTGTGTATCTTCTCATAATTGTCGATGCAATGTAAACAGTTCAGAATTCTCTAATGAGAATAATAAATTAATATCAATGATAAATGGCTTGAATGCGAGGAACAATTAAATTTGGGATGTGCAGTGCTCCCATATTGTCACGGCTTAATGAGCTTAATCAGCAACTCACGATTATATCGAAATTACAAAGGATGGAAGAGGACACTAAGCCAAACTCTCAATCAAGATATAAAAAGGTAGAGAGATGCGTTTAACTACATTTTAATTAAGAGCGGCAACATATAGGGAATAGGATTAATATAAAACTCAAAGAATGATATATATTATATAGTGTAATGTTCAAAACAATTATCGCAAGTCTTGTCGCTGTATGCATCATGTGCAAAGTTTAAAGGAACAATGTAACAGATTTAATTGTAGTGATAATGATGTCCCAATTAATTATAAGAAAACAGTACCTTGTAATTTGGAAACGTGCGAAGCAAAAAGAGCAATTTGTCTTTGTAAAAGTACCAGATTAATCGAAGGTATTTTAACGTTGTTTTGCATACATAATTAATAGATTTTAATACTTCAAATGTTTAATTATTACATCCTTAGTTCAAACAAATTTCCGAAAGGATGCAGAAACACTAACAAATAAGAAGATTTCTGAAAAAAGCATGGCTGTGGATATCCCCTTGAAAGCTGAAGAAAAGAAGGATAAATCTGATCAAACGAATGTACGTTTAAGTAAAATTAATTTAAGAGACAAGCTACGGGATGCACACGAAGGAAGAAACACCGAAAATATTCCTTCTGAAGAAACTGACCGATCAATTGTACCCGATAATGATAGAGATGTGTCGAGCAATACCAACGAATATCCTGGACAGCTGGATATAGGAAAAAAAGATGTTCGCGAAAAGAAGCAGATCGCAGAAAATCTGAATGAATTAGAGAAGAACGATACGCAGGACGTACCTGAAAGAGATATAGGAACACTTGAGAGAATTTCCAAGGTTGTTCAAAGCTGTAATTCCTCGTAATTTTATGTATTTACAGCCTAACGAATTTATAGGATTTATTGAACGAAAGGAAACGCACTAAGGAGTTAGAGGAAAAACTGAAAAGTTTAACATGCAGTTTGGACTGCCTTAAGGAAGATAACGAGCAAAAGGCAGCTTGTTTGAGAGACGCAATGAAGAATGTTGAGCAGCAAACGAAATTAGCAGCTACATCGAGAAACTTGGCAATGGATTTTGCGAAGCAGTCAAAGGATCAAATGGATATTGTTAAAATGGACAGAGATAAATTGTTGAACCAGATTGCTAATCTACAGGCGAGTGAAATATTTGAAACTCTTGTTAAGTACTTTCAGTGACAGCATTTTCTCCAAGATTCACAACAGTTGGATGGATAGACGTTGAAATTAATCGATTTCAGAAAGATATGAACGAAGTTTCAACGAAGAACGCAGCTTTAACGCAAGAACGTGACGATTTGAAGCGGAAACTGGAAACTTTAACCGATGATGAGGCCATAAGGTAGACTTCTTAGAAGAACAATGACTCCATTGAACATAAGCTCAATGTCTTCTGATAGTTAAAAATTTTAAAACAGTTTAGACATTAACTACATGCTTCAATCGTACAAGGTGTGGAGAAGTTGAAGAACAGGTGAATCGAATGAAGTGTGCCATCAAGGAGAAGGAAGAGGCATTGAATAAAGAAAGAAAGGAATTTACAGAGATGATTTCCGAGCTGATGAACGTAATTAAGATCCAGAAGAGGAGGATCTGCGAAGTTACTGGGATATGTAACAATCAACAGCACAGACTTGAAGAGAATACTAATGAACTGTCTCAAAAATTAAGTTTTTAAATACATTGTAAACCCACAATTTCAACAAATTTACCCGTCATTATTTATACAGGATACCAAATTAGCTGAACTTCAAGACTTGTTACAATCAAATGACTGCAAGTGTAAGGAGATGGAAGAAAAAATAGAGCACTTGGAGTACTGTTTGTGCGAAGAAACAAAAGCCTGCGATTGCTTGAAGCAGGAATTAGAGGGTGCCAAAGAGAATCATAATTCGGAACTCAGAATAAAAGACAAAATCATCGAAGAACAGAGCAAAACTATAGCGCGCCAGAAGAAGGTAGAATTGTACTTTTAAATTTCATGCAAATTGCGATACATAAACGTGATAAAATGGTCTGCTTTCATTAGCTTCTTCTCGAAAGTGAAAAAATGGCACAGCAAGCTGCCAGCGAATTCGACGTGTTGAAAGAAGAACTTTATTACGAACAGGAAAGAAGCAATTCTCTACAAATAGCATTAGACAATTTGGAGAGTCAATTGAACACTGTGTATGAGTCGGACTGTAAAAAGTGTCAGATACTAGCAGATAATGTCGAGTATGCAAATCAGGAGAAAGAAAAGGCAATTGCTACTGCAAAGTTTGCCATTCAGAAGTTGTATCGCTCTGTGAGGGATTACCAGAATAAACTTGCCAGTGAAAAAGAACAGCATAGATCTATGGCTATGGTAGTGCAAGAGAGAGAACAGGAAATACGATACTTGAGAAGGGAAGTCTATCAAAGTAGCACAAGAATTACTTAATGAAAGCGGGTAGTTATGTTATATAATGATATTAACTTTAACGGTAATTAAACAAACGTAATATCTCGTGTTTCTCCATGTAAATAATTTGTTCGTTTATACAAAGGCATAAATAATTTCTAAATACCACCAGACAATCTAAAGATTTGTTTTACAAGGGATATATTGTACAATGAAGAAATGCAAGGATGTCCGTTTTCCGATAATAATTTATTCAAATTCCTTTTCTACATAAAATAATACTTTGAAACTATTTAAATCTCAGCTTATTCAATCTTACCGCAATTTCGAGAAGCAAAAGCTTGACGTTCCTCTTGTACCAGACAACGTTATAATTAAAGTGGTTTTCCCAATTTTTATTTAAGAATTCTTTATAAAAAATCGACATGTCGTCGGCAGTGATCGATGTCTTTCCTTCTGCCATTAAGCGTTCTTGGAATTTCTTGCGTTCCTGCATTATATCAATGATTCTGTTAACTTTCTTTGCAAGTTCAATATATATGGTTTAATTAATTAACCCCTTATGTTGCAAAAACGAGTGTCACACATGGTGCAGTTAACTACATTAGCATGTTCAACTCAGCATAATTTTTAAAATTTATAAATTCATACAATCACCAGTGGTTCACACCGCCTGATGTGAAACTTAAGTTAGGGCCACACCGTTGAATAAAAACTGAGTTGTATGTGTTACAGTATACAATGAGGAATCACTGATCAATTTTTATTTCAACAATTTAATTGCAAGCTTATGCTGTTAAAAGTACCAGGGCAAAGGGTTGAACAATGCTTAAATCATAGGTAATACCTCTGCAAAGGTGGTGTTGTGTTTCGACCAAAAGCGTTGGTTCCAAAGTTGCGTCTCTTCTCTGGCTTCTCTGTATCGTTTTTCCAAATTCGTTTCATCTTGGGATTTTGCGAATAATATCGGTCTCAAATTTGAAACCGGATCTGGCGGTCCGATCAGATCCCTTTGCGTAACATTTTGGAGGTTAGACGATGATTTCTGATAAACGATGAAAGAATACAATTAACAGTTGCACAAATGAGAAATTCATTTGCAAGTAATTAAGATAATTGTGTTCTTACTGTGTTGAGTAAACGAATTAATTTCTCGCAATGATTAATTTGTTTGTAACGTAACAGTAGGGCCATTTTATTAACCCTGTCATTGCAGAAGCCTTCAAAGGTTTTAAGTGGTTTTAGAACTACTGACTATTAATTCAGTATATTTGAGTATTTTATGAATGAATATGTTAAAAGAAAAGTAATATCATAATTAAAAAATAAGATAGTAAATATAGGAATAGAAGAGTTAAGTATTTCCACAATCTGTTGACTGCATTGATAGTATAGGCATTAAGGACCTACATAATATTACAGTCATTTAACGATAAATATAAAATAGCATTACTTAATAAATTAAACTCTTCCCTGTTTAACGGAAGCTGTTTAAATAAAAATTAGAATTTAAATTAGTGGGATGACGAGTGGAAGAAAAAGAACGATAACTTTCTTATTCAACAAACAACTATTTATTAATATAACATAAGTTTTTTTTTCTCATAAATATAATCTAATAAATCTAATCTTAGTGGCATCCGATTTACTATATAAATAAGATTCGTATATTCGCAGTAGATTATGATTGACGAACTCATGTTTTCATAATCATTCCAAAGAAATTTACGCGATGTACTTCATAAGATTGAATCGCAAAAAATTGAATACTCCAACCACGATTTACGTGAAAGCAAATTTCACTATAAAAACGAAAAAAAAAACTATCAAAAATTTCTGGACATTCTTCGACACTCGTTTTGTGCTAATTCATTAAGAAAATATTAAGCAGAAATCTGTATATGTAGATAAACTCATTTAAAAACAGAATTCGCAACGCTAAATTTCGAAAAAACTTGAGTTTCATCTCATTAAGACTAGAGTTTTTTTTTAAACTGTAAAAACATTCCATTTGCACGCACGAATGGCAGTTTAAAGGAGAACAGTTGTGCGAACACATGTTTAGCTGGTAATTTCTCAATTTATAATGATTTCAGTTGTTATCGTACGCACAATTATTCTCCTCTAAACATTTTAACGATGTCCCCGTATATAGTCTCGATCTTAGTTTGAATCCACGTTGATTCCTAAAAATTAAACACGTCAAACGCCATTATCTACCTAATTTAAAGACTTTAAATATGCCGCATCGAATAGATCGAGCTCGTTCGTTAAATAATTCGCCTTATTTCGTAAAACTTTAGCACTACTAGCTGACTCTTCGAGTATCCGTAAAGTTTTCGTGATCGTTTGAAGTTCGACATCCATTTCGGACGTTGTTTCATCCACCAAATGGCACAAACGTGCAAAAGTGCTAGACAATTCTCTGAAATTGAATGAATGATTGGTCAGATGAGTGATTATTTTGTCAATATTCATTAAACAAGTATTTTGTTATAGTCAATGAAGGTAGAACTTACTGTTGCACCTGATGACTACAATTCGCAGATGTTAGATCTACAATTAATCTTAGCTTCTTCGTGGCATGATCTACGTATTGCCTCTTAAATTCACGTTCTTTCGCTTTGTTAGTCCACGTTAATCTTTCGTAAAGGTACAAAGCACCATAGATAGCACCAGTCACTGCTATGAGCCTCCAACCAACTGTTTTTAACATCTAAAAAACTTCTATTGAACTTCTCTGGTATTTCTGACACTGTAATGTTTCATAAAATGTACGTACAAATCCAGCTACTATAAGACCACCCATTGTCCCCTGAGACGTTATTGATGCTATAGCGATCTTAGCTGGTATCGACCAATCGTCGGTTCTTGGTGGAAAGTTTGATGGACAGGAAACGAATTTGATAGAATCGATGCTGTCCGTTGGAGACGTAATTGATGGTGGTATCTGAACATAGGAAATGTAGTGATACTTTTTTTATCTTTTTGTAAATATATATTTGCACTTACATCCTGCGGATAATTAGCAATCGCCAGTCTATGACTTCGTTTTCCAGCGAACCTATTGATAAGCGCCACGATACCCCAAGAAAATCGGAATTCTAGATCCTCGTGAAAGTCTGCGCACAAATTGTCGCAATTTAGCCTGTATAGAATTTCGAATGGTTCTCTTCTCGGCAAAATATTTAGAGACAATTGTCTCTTAGTTTCTGGTAATAAACCGGCCATTCTTTCGGTCATTTCTCTCTGGGAATTTTCGATGTTCAGTGCCAACGCGGTGCTGAGTCTTGCGCGCAAGTTGGAGCCTGGAAATTGTAATTAATTTTACATGCAATTAATGTTACTTATGTTTCGTCTAAATAGAATGAAGGAAATTCACCTAAGCCGTTTTCAACGTGCGTGTGCAATTCGCGTTTATATACGTTGAGAACAAACGGTTCGGTATGAAATGGAACGCTGAACTCGTCAACGAGAACAGCTAATCTACGAATTTCTTCGCTCAAAGCTTTCGATACCCTTTGTTCTACATCTTCAACCATGTGATGGATTTTATCCTTCATCTCTTGAGTCAGCAGCATTAATTGTTCTTCAGTGAAATTTAATTTATCGTGAAGTTCCTTCTTAATGTTCAATTGTTCGTTTCGCATCCTTTGCGTTCTGTCCAGAATTTCGTCTAACATTTGCCGAATTTCTCTGGATATTAAGATTTGCAAGGTGAAAACCAATTTCCATAATATAGAGAAATAAATGTTAGATCTCTTACGTAGCTATATGTTTTCCACGCTGAGAATGTTGCTCGAATTTCGTCTTTACAGCGGATTTCGAGATACATTCTTCGAATTTGCGTTCAAAGTCTTGAAACTCGAAGTATCGATTCTGAAATCCCTCTGCTAATGCACCGTCTGTAGAAAAGAATTTTATAAACATTAATTGAATCTCTAATCAGCATTTTAATAGCACATTATAGAGAAATCTTACTGTGAGCTGGTTGTCCACGTTGTTCTTGTATACGTGCTTGCAAGGTTTCCTTTGCCGAAATAAAGAATACCCGCTCCTCGGCATCTTTCGGGTTGTAAACTTTTAATTCTTTCGATAAAAAGTCTATTGCTCGTTCTTGATGTTGTAGTCTCACCTACACAAACATGAATCGTTGATAAACACGTGTTACATCCTAGCTCGTCAAACACAACATAATAAGCAACAATTACCGTCGTACAATTTCCTGTAAACGCAACAATTTATACGTAAACAAGCAAACACATGGACATGAATATTCTATAATTGTGAGGGACAATCGATGGTATTATTTATTTAACGATTTTTATCAGTACTCTCTCATGCGTTAGGATTCGGTGCGCGTGATTGCATTGTGCACAGCTAATTTTAATGTAGGATTATAATTTTAGAAAATTAAGTACAAAATAAATAAAGCATCTTTCGTACCGATTAACGACGAGAGTGAAAGCTCTCGTGATAGCAAGATTTAGAAAAAAATAATGAATTTGTTTAACATCTTAACTTACCTCTTTTTGCTCTTTGACCAGCTAAGGGATAAATGGGGTATTACGTGAATTATTTAAATAAAGCTGCCACTGCATACAGCTAGTAATTCCATCGAGGTAATTCGTTATCATAGAAATATATTTCTTAAACATGTAGAAGAAATTGAATTGGCAGTGCACAAAAGAAAACGATTTACAGTAACTTAATATGTAGTACCAGCTTTAGTAAAAAGATTCGAAAAAACATATTTCCATGTGATATCATGGAACTTGCGTTATACTAACGTTCAGTATTTTCCATGTTATCGTTACGATTAAATTGGATGCATAGTAATAAAATCTACAGGACCAAGAGTATTATTTTCAACAGTAATAATATAATTATGCATACCTGATCGAAGAATTCTGGTTCAGAAGCAGACGCGTCCCAACGATTGTTCAGAATGAATATATTAGGTTTCGATAATTTTGTAGAAACCTTGTGGAAGAAATTCTTTTCCTGGAAATCAAATATCTTCATTACAGCCGATCTGACACAATTCGATACAGGATGATATTGAATTCAATAAACTTACAGTAACCATTAAAGTGGATTCAGCATTAGCAACTAAAACGAAAACATCTGCGTCCAGACAGTGTTTGTCGATCCACTCGTCCAAATTCGGTGTCACGTCTACTCCAGGACTATCAACGAATACTACGTCATCTCGTAATAATAAACATTTTTCCTTGGGCCAAAATATTCTCACTAAATGACTTTCGCAGAGTTTTTCTTTACATAAAGCATGACCTAACTGTCCGACCGATTGGACGGGCTGTTTCGCAGGAGATCCTTCTGTAATGAGGTAAGCTTCCCCATTTTCTGAACCTTCCACTTGTAGAAAACAATTTGTTGTGTGTCCGATACCGCTCGGTAGTATTTTATCGCGTAACATTGCATTGATAACTGTACTCTTTCCATTGCTGGTTCTGTAACAGAAGTACATTGTTAATAAGTGAAAATAATATATGCCAAACATCTTTATCTCAGTTTAGTAGCAGTCTTATACCTCCCAAAAAATGCTACTTTCATGTGATCTCGTTTGAGCACATCCCTAATAGCATGGACTTTGTTGACATATTCTCCAATTCTTTGTACTTCCTCTGCAATAATGATATTTCGTTCTTTTGGTAGTACTGAAATGTTAACATTCACATTAAAACCTGTCCTTTTCATTGATATGGAGTATTTTGAAAGAAGTTTTTACATTTCATGAATCCCACGGTGTCCTGCACATAGTCCTCTATTTCCACAAATATGTCATTTATCTTTTTCTTAGCTTTAACGAAAATCTGGAGAGGAGAATTATCGGTTCTTAGGTCTGTAGCTCGTAGCTGGCTGTCTCCTCCAATCATGGACATTGTACGATTGATGTAGGCAGCCATGGTTCCTTATACTTTTACTATATATGCAATGTGTTCAGCAAAGTAAGAAAAAATACAGTGCAATATTATCAGGCAGGATGTTGATACAGTGCACAGCATGCAGGGCCAACTGAAATCAAAAAAAGCAATGGTTAAATACTTTCTAACAATAATTTTCATCTATGTGATTGTATATTTAACCACTTGATATTTAAATCTGCTGCAAAACATTTAAGGACACATATGAATGTACAGTAAGCAGCAATGTAATGCTTTTGCAACTTTAAAGGGCTAAAGGAACTTTATATATACAGAGGAAACTTGTGTTTTATATATTTTATAGACGATAAAAACTCAATGAACACACATACAATACAACTTAAGCTCAGAAATATAAATAGATTGTTTAACACATTGAATGCGAACTGAAATTTGCTGGTTTTCTACTTTCTACCAATGTAAAATTTGTTGAATAAAAATCACATTTTTATGGAGTAACAAATAAGCAGGTAAGAATAAGTCAATATTCCTCCACTACATAACATTCATCTAAATTATTATTTAAAAGATGTAAGAAATTGTATTGAATTCAGCAGCATTAATTTTCATAGGCCCTCATCCATTCAACGTGTTAATGAATTTGCTCTTTAACATTTCTACCGAAAATAATGGCCAAAACGAGTATTGAACAATTTTAAAACCACATAATAAAGGCTGTGTGTAAAATCCAACTAATTATACATAGATTGTGTACTATATAACATCAATAGTGAAATAAAACCTTTTTGTCTTTAGTCATTGAAGTGTCCTTTGCCTTGTAATATGAGTAAGATGCTAATTGAAAAATCTCCTCAAGTCCAATATAGCTAGAACAGTTTTTATCCCCCATCATTAAATAGCATTTCGTTAAAAAATCATACCGTTAAAAATATAAATATAAGTCCGTGGGATGTAAGTCAAAAGAAAAATATTTCGATGCTTGCAGCGTACAGATATTGCGCGTAATTCCGTACATTCCGCGAATAACGTATACCGTTTATTCACGTTGAAATATTCATATACATGGAATATATAATTAGCGCAGTTAAAAATTAAAAATAAGTTTGTCCCTTTAAACGTCGGCCAAAATCTAACCTGAATTGTTACTGTGAATTTTAAAAACAAACTATCTGTGGTCTTACCGATTAGTTACAGTTCTCTCGCTATCATAGTTTCATTTAAAAGTTAATCTAATTTTATATAAAACTTCGTATAACATCTCGTAACTATTATAACGCTAACGAACTAATAATTATATGAAACTACAAGGAAATACGTTCGTCTGAACTGTATTGACGAACACGTGACATTCAACTATTAAGGGTTTATTCATAAGACTTGCATCATCTTCTTTTTTTTTATTTTTACAGATGAAAACTTTCAATTCTTACTGCCCTTTTACAAGTAGAATCTTATTATACCTCGTATTAATTGAAATTTTGTAATTAATTCCAATTCAATTGTAACATTGCAATTCAGTATTGTTGCACGAATGAACTTTGATAAAAGTTTGATACGAAACTGGATTATCAATGGAATTTACGTATTATTTAAGAAACCAAGGCATTATCCCAATTTGATTAATCGTTTTCTTTGCTTATGATAATGATTTTCGAAAAAGCTATATTTTAAAACTGGAAACTTCGTGCCAGCGATGGGCAATTTACGGTTAGCGGGTTAAATGCGATAAATCTTATTATTATAATGAATATTCATAATTAAAAACATGTTAATAAGATGGGAGTCTCTAAAAAGGGGTAAAAAATAAATGTTTGATATAGGATTTTTGTTTTCTTCTGGTCATAAAGCGATTCTCTTAAGCCATAAACTATGCGAACGTTGAAAGAGTGGAAACTCGTTATTTTCAAAGTGTTCTAGCGCCACTGCTTTTAACGCCATCTAGATTTTGTAAAATTTCTGTATTTTTCTGGCGGGAGATAACCTCTCAATAAAAAAGAAATATTGAAACACTAATATCTCGCTTATTTCTTGGCGGATTTAGATGCGGTTTGTTTCAGAGTTTTATTTAGACTCTAAACTATCAACCTATGCATGGAAAGTATTGACGGTCTCGTTTGCAAGCCCTTTCAGATGGTATATGCCATAAAGTTCTAGCTCCCTTCAGCTCCCTTAAAACGACAACGTTATTTTTACGACACATTTACTTACTTATAGCAAGCAAACGAGTAGACTGTCAATGTTTTCCATACATAGGTTGATAGTTTAGACTCTAAATTAGACGTTGAAACAAACCGAAGCTAAATTGATCAAGAAATAAGCGAGATATTAGTGTTTAAGTTTTTATTTTTTATTGAGAGGTTATTTCCCGCCAGAGAGAACGCAGAAAACAAAAACTAGATGGCGCTGAAAGCAGTGGCGCTAGGATACTTTGAAAATAGCGAGTTTCCGCTCTTTTACCATTAGCATAGTTTATGACTGTTAGCACAAAATGGCGGCTATATAATACGACACTGAGACCTGTTTCACGTATGAGATGATAAACAACGAAAATTAATAAACAAACTAAATACATTCAAGAACTTGTGAAACGATATACTCATACGATAATATGTCTAACGGGTTTATACATTCCGTTAGAGTTCCGAGACTTTACAAAACCACTGCCAAAATTGTTCAAAGCGTCCGAGAAAACGGTAGTAGTTTGAAGAGTTTGATTTATGAAAAGAAACACCCTGTAAGTTCTGATAGGACTATATAAATATTGAAATAAAGAGAAATCTCTATTGAGTATTAAAATAAATATAAATAAGACCTATATTTATACGATTTAATACGATTATATACAAAACTTGGATGTACTGCATCCACGTGGTTAGGTTTGGGTTTGGTCATTGATTGCAAAGATTTTTTCAGGTTCTTTTAAAAGTATCAATGTAATTCTTCTTCGAATTATTATTCTTGAACGTAAAACATTACTCAGTGATTTTTCACATTGAAACATTTACTTTTCCTTCATGAATGTATATGAAAGAAGTAAATATTTTAATGTAAGTCAATTCTTTTTATTTATTTCACTTACATCGCATTTCCCATAATGTAGAATCTGTCTGGGATATACTCTTTGACTGTAAATACGTTACAAAAAGGAGAAATTTTGGATTATCTCATACGTAGTACACGTATTCTGATAAACGAGCCACGTTTGGATCCATGGTTGGCAAGAGCCCTTATAACAGAATTGATTTGGGGGAAAGGAAGGTTGCAATCAGAAAGCAAGCCTGTTCAAACTGTTCTTTCATATGAAAAACAATTTTGGGAACTTTTAAAGAACACTGATGATCCAAGTGTTCTCAAACCATGTAAAGCAATAGGTGAGAAATATCATATATTACTTAAAAATAAATGTCTATTATTTTTACAGAAATGGGCCATTCCTTCATAGAGAAATTAATTGCAAGATCAGTCTAAGGTTTTGAGCAACCTAGAACTTTTTTTACTTTAAAAGGAACCTTGCTATTGGATTGATGGTTTTAATCATCCGCAACCGGATACTCTCTAGCAGACAATCTCGAATTAAAAAGTTTCTATCTGACGTGCATAGGGATCCGCAAAAACCATACAATCATAAAGAGATTATATTAGATTCTAATAAAGAAGCGTCGATCATGAATACCGTATCGGTACTAGGAACTCTGCTCGTGTACAGCGTCGCTATGTTCACGTTGCCGATAGCTGCGTTCTATGGAGTTCAACATATTATGAGGGCCGAATTTAACGTAGATAAATTCGTAATTAATTGTATTTCCGTACTTGCTGCAGTAATTACCGTTAATTTGATAATATCTTGCTACGCTTATCAGGCTCTTCATGAGCCTGACGATACTCCCGATCCAAAGAAAAGCGAGGAACAGTCTTCCGAGGACGGTGTTGCAAAAAAGATCGATTAAAAATATTTAATTCTCTGTTTATTGTTGCAAGTACATATGTGATAATATATGTAATTAAACAGTATAATTATTGTAATATTGTAACTTACATTCGCGCTAGTATTCATAATCTATCGTTAACGTTTTAATATGTAATATACAAATATATAATAGTGCTAAGGTAGAATGCAATTTTCATATTTCGTTTACTTTTTATTGTCTGAATATTACAATTAGAATAAGGAAAACGATGCCAGTATCAAATATAAGTAATGCAAGTTAACGTGTAATTATTAATAAACCGTTCAGCTATAAAGAATGACTTTTACTTTGTGTCCAATCATTCTACTTTTCTTTAACGTTCAAATCACGTTGATTTCATCTGATTTCAGTTAAAAAACCGAGATACATTCGCGTCAATACATCATTGTTGGCAGTAGATGAAGCGATATCGAACTTTACAGACCAAGGATGGTCTCCACTACCACGATCTTCAAATTACTCGTCCTACCTCGAAACTCTAAACAATCTAACACAGCCGTATTTCATTCAGGACTTCCATATTCCAGAAGTATTAGCGTTCCCTCCCGATGTAACGTTTCACGATAACTGTGCTTATCAAGACGGACAAATCATTTTGCAGGACAAGGTACAACTTTCTCTACCTTTCCACATCATTGCAGTATTATTCCTATTCTTCTTCTAATCATTAAATTCTTATTTTTATTCCATCTGTTAGGCCAGCTGTTTCCCAGCATATTTTTTAAACCCGGAACCAGGATCAGTGGTGCTGGACATGTGTGCAGCTCCTGGAATGAAGACGTCTCATTTAGCTGCGAAAATAGAGAACAAAGGGTACAGATATTTTGATACAATTTCTAGTAGTAACAAATCAACATTACTTTAAAAAATGCTATTGTTAATTTGGTGGGTGCTTTGTATATTTAGGAAAATTTACGCAGTGGAAGTTGATGAGCGCAGATTCGGTACATTGTGCGAGCAAATGAAGAAAACGAATTCGTACAGCGTAACGGTTCTTAATAAGGATGCGCTCACTGTAGATGCAAAACAGTGTGCCAACGTGGAATACATTTTGGTAGATCCAAGCTGTTCTGGTTCAGGTAATTGTTCTCCATTTGTTTATGGATATATGCCACCAATTTTTTAAGATATATTAGTATTTATATTCTTCAACAAATGTGTTTTATCCCGCAGGCATGACCGACAGACATTTAACAGATTTAAGGAATGAAAAATGTCCCCCAGGACGATTGAAGAGCCTTCAGTCATTTCAAGCGATGCTTTTGCTACACGCCCTCCTTGATTTTCCAACAGTAAAGAGAGTAGTTTATAGCACCTGCTCTATCAATCCCGAAGAAAACGAGGAAGTAATAGATGATGTTTTTCCAAAACTTCAAAACGCTTACAAGCTGGTCCCTATAAAAAGATTACTGAAAGACAATTGGATAAACTATAGCTCCAAGAATTACAATTGTTCCGACAAGTGCCTATACGCGAAAACCGAGACGGATCTTTGCAATGGTTTCTTCGTAGCGATCTTTGAGCGAAATTTCGACGTTCCTCTTCCGACCAGTACAAAAAGAAATAACGTAGAAAATGCCAAAGAAGTTGAACAGATTGATAATTCGGCGGCTGAAGGTAATAGATCATCTGGAAAGAGGAAGAAACGTGGGAAGAAGAAGCATAGAGATGAAGAAGCTTCCGTAGATTTGCAGCAAGTGGAGAAAGAAACGTCTGAAAAGTCTCTCGAGATAATTGCAGAGGCTGAAGAACTTCCTCAAACAATAAACATCGAGTCACCAAAGAAGAAAAGGAAGAAATCGAAACGTAAAGCCGAAGAGGAAGCTGCATCGAACGAAGTGCAGGAACTCAATGAAAGCACTGACATTGTTGAAGTTTATAGAAAAAGAAAGAAGCATAAATGTGAAGAAGATCTAAAAGTAGTCGAAGTCAATCCGTCCGACGAGGATAACACGAAGAAAAAGAAAAAAAAGAAGAAGAAGAGAGAAGGGAAGGACGCCGATGAAGTTATCATATAATAACTCCTTTCTCCAATTTCTATTGCTTCGTTAACTAGAATCAAATTTTATGTATTGAGTTCATAAAATACATGGACAATGTTTTAAAACTTCCGGCTTTAAGCTGCGTTACAAAATGGCGTCATGGCGAACAATATCCAAGTTAATTTTAACAGTCTGAAAGTCCCGCTTTCTTCTCATTGCCTCCTTGTTTCCGTCGTTATTGCGCGCAATACTTTCCTTGCTATTTTTATCGGCCACCTTGGATAAGATCGACAGTTCTATCGAGAGTGTCGCGCAAGTTTCATTTTACTTGCGACACGAAATCCACGGCACGCACGGTATCAGGACTCGAAGCTTAGGGTCTACCAAGCTACCAAGTAAAAAGGGCTCGTGATAACGTTTATACACCGACTAAAATAAAAAGGAAAGTCGTAGAAACGAACAGAAAACAAAACCTATCGCAGACTTCTTGGCGCATTGACTTTCGTACGTTTAAGTGTTACAATAAAACGATTTTACGTGAAGATATTATAAAGGGTAATTTATTTCCTACAGAAATAAGTTATTAAATCCCACGAAGCGTAGCAATGGTGAAAAATAATCGTACGAGGATCGTCGTGAACTTTGACCTCGAGAATAACGTTGAAGAATTGTTATCGATGATTCAGAGTCATGAGTTTCCTTGATGCGCGTAGAAAAGTATTCCGTTGCCGTGCTTATCTCGCATAAGTTCGGAACGATATGAATTTCACGAAAATGTTTCAACTTCTTGGGCTTTTGTCGTTTTGACGTACAAGGTCTCGCGTATCTGTTAGAAATACAGGTATTACGCTAGATCCTTAATGATAAACCGTGCTTTATGGATGGAGTGCCCGGTGATATCGCGACTAAATTCAGAACTATGTATCTACATCATACAACGATGGATTTGTATTTTACGATCTTCTCGATTCATTCACTTAGAATATTAAATTCTAAAATCCCCTCTTCCTTTCTTCCGAATTTCTTTTACAATTAATTGCTGCGGCCATTTTTCCTAGGATCTACTGTCTTACCTTTTTTAAACTACAGTCTTCTCTTTTCTCTGATCGTTGAACTACTGCAGCTATTATACACTAAATAATAAATTCGAAAAAATCGTAGAAAGGTAACAAAGAAGAGGACGATGTTCTCTACAGTCACAGCACCCCCATAAGACCGTGTCGCATTACAATTGTCCGTAGCTTTTGAAAATGACAAGAACAACTAATAATACTCAATCAAAAAAGTCAGCAAACTACTTCTTGCTAGGAAAATATTACGTCTACCGTGAAACCTGTAAAAGCGTGACCAGTGGTCACTAATGCACGGCCGTCGAAATTACAGAAACGGGAATGGTCGCGTTGGTAGGATAAGCGGAGGGCAGTCAACCGTGGCCCTAAAGGGCGGAGCAGGGTGACATAATGCAAAGACCGTATCTAGATGCAGTGATTGTACCCTTCCAAGACACACGTCGTGTCTGCAATCTGATGCAACACATTACAATTAATTTATCGACCGTGCTGGAAACGTTGTCGACTCTATCGAAGACTATGCGTCTTTCCCAAAGTCAACGGGATGCTAGAGACTTAGCTTCTCATAAATGCTTCATACTTATATTCTCTTGGCTCCAATTTCTATAGCCATTGGGATCTACTTTTTTAAGTAGCTTCTGAAGCACAGATACATCGATATATTAAATAATAAATTGAGAAAAGTTTCTCAGAGGAGTTTGACTACAGTCTTTGTTTTAACTTCTGCAGTAATTTTATTAGGGCCCATTGTTTCAGATGGGCGTCGAAACAGTTAGACTAACTGTTAAATAGTAACTTACAACAAATTTTAAGGAGGTGATAGGTGCTTCGAACTCGGGACCACTAATTGCAAGTTCGGTCCCTTACTTTCAACCCCGTCATTATTGTTACCGATGTAATTACTGTAAATCGTAACGATCGACGAGCAATTTACCCTCATCTTTACCCTCTACTGATGTTAGACTGCTGATTAGATTTTAAATCTTGTGCACGCACCTTCGTGACATTTATGGGAAACGGTCCGATATCGTCGACGCTTCTTATCTTTATCAGTCACGAGGCTTTACGACGTTCTTAGGCAATAAAAATGACCAACCTGATTTCTGTTTCGGCCACTGGCCTTTCTGTCTTTATTGCGAAATTGATGAGAGAGAAGACTGATGTAATTACTTATCGAACCTGAGAAAAATGAGAGCTAGGATGGGTGTGTTGTTCGAGGCTCAGATTGCTGATTAGAAGCTCTGATTTCCGGTTGACTTCGATTCTAGGAGATTTTTACTAAAGTATCGTGCAATACATTACAATCTTGGTGATTTCTACGATAAGGAAAAGGAGAAAACTCAACGATCAAATTTCATGACATCTTAACCAGTATTTCTTTCAACGTCCAGCTGACTCATCGCACAAAGCTTCCTTTCTTCTTGTTCTGAATTTAATTTAGCCATTGGCATTCTCGTGACACGGAACAACCAACTGACCTATTTGATCCGGCGAACTTGTCACGATTTTCACCGTAACATTGCATTAGAAATATTTCCTCCTAAAGGATCAATAAGAAAGCCTTGAATCAGGATAACACAAAGAGAATTTTCCAATTCCAAAGATTAAAGTCCAGCCCTTTTTTACTTTCTCCTTCGACTATCGATAGGTGAAGGGGGAAAAAGGAAGAAAAGAGTCGATTAGGAAATAATGAAGAAGGAATTTCCTGGTATCGACGGTCAGGATATTCAACGAATCCTGCTGATTCACGCTTACCGTGATATACGATTCACTCGCCGCTCGATTACTTAAGTGGTAGAGGAACGAATCTGGTCAGCCGCCTTCTGCGGTGAACACGCAAACCCCGCCAAGTATCGACTACTTGGCGCTCCGAGAAAATATTACAAAAGATCTCTTATCGCCGGACAATGATTCCTTCTGGACTTTGTGTATTGCTTGGTGTAAAATACAGAGGGTGATTTAGGGGTCGTTGACGATTCTTGATGGATGAGAGGAATATTTTGAAGCTTTGACATTTTTTCTTTTCCTTATAGTATCATTTCTTTTATTATCATATTCTTTACTTTACTTTCTGACAAATTCATAATTAATTGCAACAGAGAGAGATCAGAGTGAAAGATTCAAGTACCTTTTGCCTTGGTAGCACGAATACATATCATATTTCACGGTAACTATGACAGAGAAAGTCTTAGATTTCTAAGTAATGGGTTAACAGTTCGAATTGAAATTGCCTCTGGGAATTTTTCTTCTACTTTGCGCGTGTTGCAGCGACGGCGATACGATAACTATGCAAAATTGTTGCAGTTGAGGGTAATGTTTAATAATATAGAGGTTGAAAGTAGTCGAGAGTTGAATAGTGAACGTTTATGGAAGTTAAGAGTGTAGTGTTTTCATTTTATTTGGCCCATTTTTGCTGGCATATCGTTTATCTGAAATTCTGATCGCACTTTCTTCGCGTACTCGTACTTCATGCAGCTAATTATCGTAGCACCACCGAGGAAAGTACGAGGGTAGCGTATCGTTATTAAGAAAAAGTCGATTCGGCTTACATTACATGGTTCGAGTTTCGTAGATGAGATTATAATTGCTGGTAGCGTTATTACAGTCAGAATTTATGAAGTGATTCGGTTTAAGTATGCAAATGTTAAAAAACAAAAGAAGAAAGTAAAGAAGGAGCACCTTTTCTGCTGACTTTCATGATGTCTACGTCGTGAAATGTTTAAATACGCTTTCTGGATGCATTACTTCCAAGAACTCGTTATTTTACAGCACGCAAATCATTCCAGCTCTTAGAGTCTTTATTGTGCTTGCTGCCAACCGATAGATTTATTAGAATAAAGATATTTTTGTCGAATTAAACTTTCTATAATTCTTTTACACTCCTTAGGCATTTGTAAACTTATCAGTGATTTATCACTGCTTGTTTACTTAGCACTGATTCGTACTACTTGCTTACTTGGAAAATTTGCTAATTGTAAGTGTGCAAGTAGTATAAATCGAGATATACTTTTCTGCCTGTAGCTGTCTCGGCAGACCTGTGCCTGTCCTGTTTTTAAGGTAAGTATTGTCCATCTCCTATCTGTCCCGTCACTTTTCTGCTTGTCCTGTACCTGTCCAAGCTGTCTTATGCCTGTCCTGTCTTTAAGGTGAGTATCGTCCGTCTCTTATCTGTCCTCCCACACTCCTGCCTGTCCTACAAGTCCCCTGCCTGTCCTGTACCTGTCCCAGCTGTCTTATTGCCTGTCCTGTCTTTAAGGTGAGTATCGTCCGTCTCTTATCTGTCCACCCACACTCCTGCCTGTCCTACAAGTCCCCTGCCTGTCCTGTCTGTCATCTGACTCTCCTCTCAGTTTCCTCTTTGTCCTGTCCTCTATGTCTTCTACAACTGCATTGTTTCAAACATATTTTTGAACTGTCTGACTTATCACTGACTTGTACTACTTGCTCACTTTGCGAATTTTTCCTGAAAAGTTCCAAAAGTGAAATCAGTAGTATAACCCGAAATTTCTCAGACCGTCGTTTAGCTCCGTCTGACTTATCATCGATTTTACTACTTGCTCACTTTGCGAATTTTTCCGAAAAGTTCCAAAAGTGAATCAGTAGTATAACCCGAAATTTCTCAGACCGACTTTCAGCTCGGTCTGACTTATCACCGACTCGTACTACTTGCTAACTTTGCGAATTTTTCCGAAAAGTTCCAAAAGTGAATCAGTAGTATAACCCGAAATTTCTCAGACCGACTTTCAGCTCCGTCTGACTTATCACCGACTCGTACTACTTGCTCACTTTGCGAATTTTCCCGAAAAGTTCCAAAAGTGAATCAGTAGTATAACCCGAAATTTCTCAGACCGACTTTCTGCTCGGTCTGACTTATCACCGACTCGTACTACTTGCTCACTTTGCCAATTTTTCCGAAAAGTTCCAAAAGTGAATCAGTAGTATAACCCGAAATTTCTCAGACAGAATTTTAGCTCTGTCTGACTTGTCACTGACTCGTACTACTTACCCACTTGTAAAATTTTGCAGAGAAATTGTCAACCTTGCAAGTAGTATAAACCAAAATATCTCAGACGCAGTTTTAGATGTTTCTGACTTATGACAGAGTCGTAGTACTTAGCCACTTGTGAAATTATTGCAAGTAGTATAAATCAAAATATCTCAGACGCAGTTTTAGATGCCACCGACTTATTACTGTGTCGTTATACTTACCTACTTGAACAATAACGCCGAAAAGTTGTCAACCCCGCAAGTAGTATAAAGCAAAATATCTCGGACGCAGTTTTAGATGTGTCTGACTTGCCAGATGGAGAACTTATAATTATAATACGCTCGCAAGGTATTTGTAGGGAGTATGGAACTTTAGGAATGGAAGTGGATACCGGTTAAAGAAGTTTAACAGTGTTTTCCTTTTAACAAATTCTTTATTCATCATTTGTATTGCATTCCATAAACGTATGTGATACAATATTTATCAAATACAATTGTGTGTTTCTAAAAGTACACATTTATTTAATACATATTGATCTGCCTGTCCTGTGACGGCCTTGGCTTTCCTCTGTCTGTCCTGGCACTCATCTGCCTCTCCTGTGCGTGTCCTAGCTGTCTCCTATCTGTTCTGCCTGTCTCTTGCCTGTCCTATCAGGCCCTTGCTGGTGTCCTGCCTGCTTCCTGCCTGTCTTGTCTGTCTCCTACCAATCCTGCCTCCCTCCTGCCTGTCCTGTGCCGGACCTGGTTCTCCTGTGGCTGTTCAGGAGCTTCCCCTGTCTGTCCTGGTTCTCCTCTGCCTGTCCTAGCTGTCCTGCAACTGCCTTCGCTCTCCTCTGTCTGTTCTGCTTCACCTCTGCCCCTCCTGTGCCTGTCCTGACCATCCTGTCGATCTCCTGTCTTTCCTGCCTGTCTTGTTTGTCTCCTATCAATCCTGCCTCCCTTCTACGTGTCCTGCCAGCCCACGTAACTCCATCTTCCAACGTTTATCCCTCCAAGCCAGGGAATCTTGATCAAAGCTCCGACTTGCGCGCGTTGTTGGCTCGTAGGTGCAACAAGTTCGGTGCTCGTTTAGCCGGCGTCGGTTCACTGACACGGGCGTCGACGCTGTGAACGTCGAGGACGGGCAGGAGAGCGACGACGACGAGGAGGACGACGGCGGCGCCGAGGTAGCACGGCTCGTTGCTGCCCCTCGAAACGACACACTCGACGTCGGGACGCCATCGTCGAAGGACGCATGAATATGTATACCATCGCGTTCACCCAGTATTATTTTGCATCCGAATGAACCTGATGTCACTGGACGACCGTATCTAATCGTATTTTTTATTATTTTCTTTCTCCACTTCAATTATTCACCGGAGAATGCTACACGGATGACTTCATCCGAAGGATCTGTGCTGTATCAACTTCCTTAGTGCGCGTTTGTGACTTTGTCTCTTGTTTAATCATCTCATTCCAACTCACTGATCATCTCCACGTACTTCAAGAATCGTCTGAGAGTCTGAAAGTGTAATTAAATCAATGTTTAATATTCTAAACGCTTGGTACCGGGTCAATGAACTCCGCGGAGTCACTGAACGATGGTACCGCTAGGTGTGAAGGTTTTGAAGGGTGAAACAGTGAAGATAGGACGTTAGTGTTGATTTCACGCGATTGCGATTTATGAATTAAATACACCTACGCTTTTAATGCTCCAAGGACATCGAGATAAAAGGCGTTCGTGCAATTGTTCGGACTACCTCGTGCGTAACAATGAATGAACGCGCGTGAAAATGCTAAGTCGTTGAAGATCAAGATTGTAAAACGGATTTCTTGATGGTGTTGGTAATTACGTAGATTTTTTAAACATTTGTGGAATATCGTGAAAGTATCTATGGGATTTTAGATTTGGAGGAACTGCTGGAGCAATTTTGGTAAAAGATCTCCTTTGGTTGAAGTACCTTTGACGAAGGATTTATCCTAAAATATCCAAGTCCTTGAAGTTTAAACGAATCCTTTGCTTCCTCGATGGCACAACTCGTCGCAATGTGATGTAACGATACCAATTCCTTTAATTAGCCACATTCAATATTGTTAAAAAGATAAAAGAATTACAAGTGAGACCATTTTTACTAAGGTCACGTTAACAATTTATTCCAACAATGGAAATAAAACACCGAACGATTATTTTCACCTGCCTCATCGACGACAGACAATTCGAGGATGACAATAGACAGTGATAACATAAGTTTCATCGGCAAAATGTGGAAAGACGATCGATTGATCTGCAGTGAACTGCAGGTATAAAATAAAAGTGCATCGTAACGTCGAGGAACTCGATCGATCGGGAATCCCCGACAATCACGCGACACGTGGATGGTTGACCGGCACATACAAGTCTCTTTTTTTCTTATCGGCGTCTTCCACGCCGTGTTTCAAGTGTAAATGTAAAATGGAAAAAAAGAGGAAACCTTGAATCCACGGAAGGGAAAAAAAAAATTCAACGATCCATCAATTTTAATAAGAATAGCAAAGAGAGAACCCTCTGCGAGCAACTTTGCGATCAGTCGACCACGAAGGTACGTGCAGGAAACATCACTTTGTTGTATCAAACTTTCGATTTTTAATGCAAATGTGAGCTTTTCATTTTCAAAGTGGCATAAATCAAGCTCCTTTTTAATCGTGATAATTGTGGGTCTGCGTTTTAATTTGATTAAAAGCATTGATACCAATTTCCAAGAAGATTAAGTTCTTATAATAATTCCGGGTAGTCATTAAAAATATCCATTTTTCATTATGGCAAAATGTCTTTCATAATAAACGGCTCGTATGTTTTTGTCGATATGTTAATTGGAAAAAAAAACTCTGGGTGGGTGGTTTAGAGAGTGACAGGGTGAATTTCCGGCCTGTGGGTGTTGACCGTGAACTCTGCTTTGTATTTTATTGTTAATTGCTTAGTTGTCGAGTAATTATTTAGTGGTATAAGTGATATTAAATGTTCAATTAGTGAAATAAGTAAAAATGATCCGGAAATAGCGCGGTACCGGGTTCTCCTTGTAATCTGAGAGCAGATGTAGCTGTGTTTCTGATATTTGCACTTGTTTCTGATTCCAAATGTTCCAGAAAATTTGCATAATTTTAATCAGTGCCCTTCATTCTTTATTAGACTCTTGAAAGTTAATTGAACTCCATCAATTAATCATATTTCCAGCAACATTAAGCTTCCGGTATCACTTTAGCGATACGATACATCTACTTCATTCTTGTAGCTAGTAGAATAAACCCTCACACTTCAGACCAGAGTTTAAAATAGTTTTAACCCTTTGCGCTCCGAATTATTTTATTAATTTTTTGTCACACAAGCAAATATAATCTCGGAAAATTGTCTACTGTTGATTATTCATTTTTATTTAATACTAGGAACAATTGTAGATACTGCGGTGTATCCCTGTTAAAATGCAAAATTATTGTTGATTTCGAAAAGTCGATAATTAGTATATGAAACATTAAGTGTCACAGAAAGCTGTGTCGAGTGTAGCTCGACATAGGAGTGCAAAGGGTTAAAAAGAATAGTGCTATTTTGGCACTTGTAAAAGCAGATTTTTCTACCGATTTCTTCGTCTGCTTTTGCAGAATTGTTTGGTACCTCCTAGGAGAGAAATATCAGACAAGAAGAGAGGAGAGAAACAGAAGTAAAAGGCGGCGGCCTTGCGCCGATGAACGGTGCTGAAAATCAAGCTGATTTGCGTGCCGGCTCCAGGCTGGGGCAGTACGAGGAGGTAGCGAGTGACGGAAGTGTGGGAGGCGGAAACGGAAGTGGTGGAGCCGCAGCAACCACTACTTCGGGGGAAGGTAAGAGAGATAATTCTACTGCGAAGATTGTCGCCCCCTTTGGAAAGAATAGACTTTAGAAAATTCCTACAAAATGTGTAGCTAACTGCGAAGGTCGTTCGTCTTTCGTTTAAAGCTGTCTACAGCTAAATTTCGGGGTGAAAGGTCGGCTCTTTGCAACGGGAGAACTGCTTACTCTACCGAGCAATGAAATTTTTTAATCAAATTCTTTTATCACTGTTACCAAATTTGACAACTCAAAATTTGAATTATCTCAAACCATAGAAAGATCCGAAAATCATCCCCTAAGCAACACCACCAGTGGGTGTAACCATTAAAGAAAACCAGAATCAACGTCTCAATGTTAAAAAAATTCACAAAATCATCCCCTAAGCGTTTCCACCCTTAGGTGTAATGAAGAAAGAGGAGCAGGAGGCGCCACGAAACGAGGATTCCCCAAAAGTAGTCTCAGCGACTGTAACTACACCTGGCGGCACCCTTACGTCGACGGCAACCCCAGCAACCCCAACGACGACGACGACGGCAACGACGTCGGTGGTGACGGCTACGACGAGCTCAACGATGCCTGGTGGAGGCGCTCGAAGCGACGAGGAGGACGAGGAGGAGGAGGCCGAGGAGGAAGAGGATGAGGAGGAAGAGGAGGACGAAGAGGAGGTCGAAGTGGAGGGTGGAACAGCGCAGGAGGCGGTCGGTGGCGGTCTTCCTATGGCCGAGGGTGGGGGTGGAGGCGGCATGGCCGGCTTCTGGAGGCAGAGTAGACCCTCCAGTCCCCGCATGCCGCCTCCGGAGCAGCCGGAGCACAGGCCTAAGAGCCGACACGAGCCGGCACCCGCGAGATACAACAACCTCGGCTACTGGAGGGCTAGAAGGGTCACTTTCTACAAGAATGGCGATCCTTATTTCCCCGGAATTGAGTTCAGGTGAGTGATCTAATCATCCTTTATAATCATCGTCCCAGTTTAATCCTGATCGTCATGCTTCTTGACCGTTCTGTGCACCAGTGGCGCTTACGCTAGTACCCTGAGGGGGTGCAGGTGGCGTGTCCACTCTTTGCTGGCCTTGATTTTGGCTCATGAATGAGATCGTCCCCTGCGACAGAACGGGAACGTTAGAAGCGTGACCGTTGTTGATCCTATGCAGTATATTCGATTTTATCCTTGTTTCCTTCGATTCTACCCTTCGCGAGTGATTCAGAGGGTGGATTGTGGATGGATCGGCGAAGGAGTGACGAAAGAGGGTGGTTTTTAACGAGGATGAATCTACAGGTTTAAACCAGGACGAGATATTGGCTCGTTGGAAGCTCTACTGGATAGATTATCATTGCGGATGGACCTTCCAAGGGGTGCACGTCATATTTTCTCCATGGATGGCGATAGGAAGCTTAATCTTGACGAACTCGAAGACGGTGCTTCCTATGTCGTCTCTAGCTACAAGACGTTCAAAGTAAGTAATGATTTTTTAGTGTTAAAGAATAAATTCTCAATAGAGAATGAATGATATGACGAAGAGAAATCGAAGAGGAGAAAAAGCATTCCTCGAATGGGTTCTTCCTTTCCGCGATCGCTTGAAAAAAGAAGGCCTTAATCGTCGCGGAGTTGGAAAGTGGGTCGTTCGATCAGATACACAGCACGAAGGAATAAGGTCCTTAAGAAGCAGGATCGCGTGTACGTAGATCGGATCTCGCTGCGCTACGACCGGTTCAGGTAACGACCCCCTGCGAGAGGGAGAACCGATCTCATTAGGAGGGCGATAATTCAGCACGTGCAAGGACTTGTCGCAAGGCGAAAAGTAAATATCCCCCTCTGGTATAATTAAAGCGGAGTCAGGTGTACACATTCTTAATATTCATGAGAAAGGCCGTTCAGGCGAACCGTAAACGACGCCGTCCACGAACGAGCGCTGACGTTCTGGAGGGAGGCCGACTTTGAGTCTTGGAGGGTGCGATATGGCGATTTATAAGAAACCTGCGTATATCCACGCCGACAGTCCTCCATGTATCTGGCCCAGATCAGCCTTTAAGCAGGCCGCACGCAACGTTCGACTCTGTTTAGTCGGTTCTCCAAGGAAAATAGTCGCGACGATTCGATTTAACCCTTTGACTTTGATATTTACACTGACATACTCTTTGATATATTCGAAAGCTGACTTTTTCGTTTTGTCTCTATTACTTTGGAAAGAAGTATTTCTTAGGACTATGGGAAAAAAACATGGTGGATGAAATTATCGATTGAAACGATAGAAAGATCAGAAGGTGTTCATCGATAGGGCTGGGTTTTGCCGTCGGACAGTTTGAAGGATTGGTTCCTTGTGAGATGGGCCAATTAGAGGGGTAACCTTCGAGGTTCGATTCTACTAAAAGGATATTCATTACTTTTATGAAAGCCTCGATGAGAGAGGATTGATTTTTACCTATTGTTACGTCAGACAAGGGTTGTCCACGCCCAACCTGATTTCTAGGTTTTAAGGTGTGACCAAGGAGTCTCTTTTGTAGGTATATGGGTTTGACGTTTTAGGAGAAGGGTTACCTTCGTGTATGATCCAGTTGTTTTCTCTTTCCCTCGTTTTTCTGACGTGAGGGTGAAACGTTAATCCGTTAAAGTGGTGGAAGCTTGTGCATGATCGTATCGTTAAGCGATTTCTTTAGTTTGCATGTCGATTATGACCACATCGGTATTTCGGGATCCATGGCCTGCATCTGCGTCCTAGAAGACGATGGAGGTTCATGGGCACCTTGACCTGTATTTCTTGAAAGTGAAATCAGCCTTGATAGCTTTATGATTCGTGATAGGGTAATTGTGGATTTTTAATAGGCGGTGGTTGCTTTAGCCGAGGAAATGGGAGAGGGTGGGCCCTGAACGATCGAGGCTATGATATATTAGGTAATAAATTAGGAAAATCCTGTCAAAACTGACAGAGGACGATCTATGCTGAGACCATCTTATTGAGAGATTCAACCTTTACCCTCTGACCCTACTGTAGTCTTTGCAATGAATTCTAAATGGTACAGGAGTGAATTACAATCTAAAATAGTAGATCCTTGGCGAAGTAACCGTTTCAATCGAAGCAGAAAAATATAGAACAGACGAAAACGAGAATCTCGTTAGTAGATCTGTGGTAGACAAAGCGTTAACAAGAGCACGACATGCAGGAGAGCATTGTTTACTAAAAGCACGTGGCACCGAGCACGGAGTTTCCGCGTAGGCGAATTTGCGGTCAAGTGGAAGGGATAGAAACGATTTACATGGCCGAATAGTGGGAGAAAGCAGAGAGGGTGGCTCTCGAGAGGGATGAAAAGGGTTGGCTGCGTTTGCGCAGGAGATCTTTTCTTTTCTCTCTACCGTGGAATGTCTTCTCTGCGTTGTCTCTGTCGACGTTCAAGTGGTATACGCCATCGCGTTTTGCTGATCGAATCGTCGTCATTATGTTGCATTTATTTTTTTAAATTATCTTTACTGACTTTTCAATTTCTCGGGCAGTCAATTAACTTGCACATTAGAAAATTCATGGAGTGCTGCGATTGCTATGCTGAAATTGAGCTTTTCGTAAATATTGATGAAGCTTCTAGGACGTATATATACGCCGCCCATATATACGCCTTTCGCAGTAAAAAGGGTTTTGCTCTGTTTAAAAATGTTCTTTAACTGTAATGAGATCCAATTGTACCCCAAAAAGAGTGAAATTTGTTAATTTTACCTTTCTGTCTTCTACATTGCACCAATCTGCATATTTCTACCTGTCCATCAAATTAGGTTTCGCGCGTTTTTCGCACGTCACGATAACAACACCGACATTAACTGAATTTTCATACTTCACGTTCCTCAACCCGCCTCGTCGCATTACAACGACCTGGATTTCTTTCCATCCGTTCTCCTCGTGATGAAAAAACATTCTTATCTTGCAGATCTGAAATTACCAAATCGAATTTGCAGGACCAACCGACACGTTTTCATAGCTCGCGTGGTTCAAGCTGGCATTTAAGTGTTACAGTTCTGCTCGGAATCGTTCTCCTTTACGTTTATCGAGAGATATCTTGAATTAGAATCGGATTAAAACATGGACGAATTAGAGAGACATTGATGTTAATCTTAATCGAAAACTGGATTAAATTCTGATGGAATTGAACCCTGTGTTGATAAATTTCTTTAAACATATTGGGAGATAGTCGTTTATTTGATGATTGATTACTGTTGAGTCTGAAGGGTCGAGGAATTTAGCTTTATTTTTAGTAGTCGAAGTATTTTGGAGTTAAGATTCTGCAAAATTGTGAGGCTCTGCTGTTCCTTCTTCGTTGCACCATGCTGATAAACAGGGACTATTAAACTCTAGAGAATTAGAAGGCCCGTCGTTCTATCTTAATCGCAGATTAGCCTAAGTTACAGCCTTAGACTAAAATTACACGAACTCAGCAAACAGCGAGGGTCAACTGTATTTCAAGATCATCCTAAATTACTCTTAAATTGTAACTAAGCAAATTTATATCTCTTCGATTCTTCTCAAATTTCAATTTCCATTTCTATTAAAAAATACTCTGGAAACTGTCTTTCAAAATCTAGCAACATCAATGCCCTCCACGAACTTTCAACTTGTTCTATAATTTTTTTGAATTAACCCTCTATGGGCCCCTGTGACTTTGAAGTAACACAAGACACGTCCAAACTTCTATGGTTCAAAGTTAAATTTTTAACTTTGTTAAACATTATAATTGCACTCGTGAAAATTATGAACTTCTTTACAACTCAATGTTTAAAAATCAGGTTTAATCTGTTATTTAAAATTGTATTTTTATTATTTTCTAACTATCGTATCGTAAAACTGATCTTCGGATACCACACAAAATTCGGACTATAGAGGGTTTAATTACAAGAAAGTTAATGATTATAATTAGACTCCGGATGTTTATGCATTTATGACAAAATGAATATGGCTAAAATACACAAAACGAACATAATATAAAAATATATCCGAAATATCCATAGTATGGTATTCGTTGTAACATTTATCGAGTGCAACAAATTCCTAAATAGGTTCTCTTGTCTTAACTGCATTTGTTGAATTTGAAATTTGCATAAACATCCGGAGTCTAATTATAATTTAAAGTGGAAAGGAATTATCGAAGAAACGAGGAAAGAAGAAATATTTTCTTCGAGAAAAATCATCGACAACTTCCTGTTGAGTCTGTCGACGATATAATGAATCACGGGGTAGCGTCAAGGGTTGCCTAGGTGAGAGGGTTGGTTGGTACTTCCGTTACGGAGGCCGTTGCAGGGCTCTCGGGTCGTAGGGCGGCGAGCAAGGGAAAGACCGTATCTCATTGACCGTTGGTCAGCCGCAAGGGATCAATAAACACGGACTTCACCACATGGACGATTCACAATCCACGTTTCTACGACTGCTTTCGAAAATCCACCTACGAACCAAGATATTTTTCTTTCCCTCGAAAGAGACTTCTTCCAAGGTACTTCTCTTTCAAAGAGTTAGTCTCAAACAGGAAGAAAAATGGGAAGGGTTGGGTTATCTGTTAAAAAAAATTGCAGAGGGTGAATGAGAATGTGACATTGTTAAAGGGCCCGTGGTGGAATTAATTGCTATGGTAATTCGACCTGGCACTTACTGTTTCAAGAACTTTTTAAACCACATAGGATATGATTTACATATCACGTAGGAAAAATTCTAAATTTTACCATTTGAGCTGAGATACTCAACTAGGGATTCTATTCTTTAATCTTTTTCCCAGCATGGGCTCTTGAAATCTTTTTTAGCCCTTAACAAATTTTCTCTCATTTGTTATTCCGTATAGGACACCATTAGTGGCAACATTAGACTAAGAATCTAATAGAAAGTACTATGAGACCTAGACAAAATGATTGAAACTAAAATACCGAATGCTATCATCAACATCCTTATTAATTATCATCCTGTCGCATCTAATTTCAGTTGGTACTGTTTTTATCACCATTAGTTGCAACATTAGACTAAGAATCTAATAGAAAGTACTAT
Source organism: Cerceris rybyensis (assembly GCA_910591515.1). Taxonomy (NCBI): domain Eukaryota; kingdom Metazoa; phylum Arthropoda; class Insecta; order Hymenoptera; family Crabronidae; genus Cerceris; species Cerceris rybyensis. The sequence goes on along the minus strand of OU342800.1, from coordinate 1,987,873 downwards.
GAGACCTAGACAAAATGATTGAAACTAAAATACAGAATGCTATCATTAACAACATCCTTATTAATTATCATCCTGTCGCATCTAATTTCAGTTAGTACTGTTTTTATTACCATTAGTTGCAACATTAGACTAAAAATCTAATAGAAAGTACTATGAGACCTAGACAAAATGATTGAAACTAAAATACAGAATGCTATCATCAACAACATCCTTATTAATTATCATCCTGTCGCATCTAATTTCAGTTGGTACTGTTTTATTAGTCAAACGACTTTCCAAGACGAATATTACGATAGCAGTCCCTTTTTCCTCTACAAATTAATGAGCACGTTGAACAAGCAGCTCGTGCAAGGTATAACAGTGATTACGAACCGGCTGCAGTCTGATGCAATCAATTATGCTCTGTCCGTCTCTCGTAACGCCGTTACTACTGCGGTCGGAAGTAACAGTTTATTACTACTGCAAACCTCGGGCGCAAGCGTACGTAATACACACGTGTGGAAACGTTTTATCGAGTTCCTTCGATGTTCCACAGCCTCTGATGCCTGTGGTCACGACAGTGACACGACATGTCCTCTACAGGCATTGATGTCTCCCCAAATTGATTGCCTCCTAGCTCGTGTCACTGGAATGTCTCGGAGGAAAGAAATCCAACGCAAGACCCATGGGTTTTATTATGAATTCAAATCATTCTGTGTCACTTTTGACAGAATTTTCCTAATTTATAGTATCTTTAAAGAAGCCTAATTTATAATATGGCAATCATAAAATTGTGATATTTGATGCATCGTAGCCTCGGTAATTCGGTGGCTACTGATCCAGACAGGAGGGCATCTCATAGATAGATAGATAGATTCTCGTTTTTATTACTCAATATATCATGATGTAAGTAATTGAAAATCTACCTAAAACAGTAGTATTTAGTTAAAACTTTACAGGCCGGTAATCTTTAATATCGTACTCATTTCTGACTGGTCACTTGGCTGCAGAAACTTCCCTCATATGGATATCTCTTTGAAAAGCCTATTAATAGGCTACCGACCGGTAAAATGTAAAATGACCATAGCAATTAACCCTTTGGCCTACGATTTCTTTCTAACTCAGCGTACAATGATTCAAAATTAATTCCTAAAATCAAAATATCTCACTCATTTCCGATATTTCGTATAACTGAAAGTAATATTAATAATGTAGAAATAATGAGACCGTTTTGCAACCAGTTGATACTTTCAATTTAATAGTTTTTGAGAAACTTCAAAATTCTCTATGCCATTTTCCACACCACGAGTGTCACACTTTGTGCTAAGGGTTTATGATAAATAAGAGAATAATTCCATTCGAAAGCTTCACCTGCTAAATTTGGAGATTCCAAAGTTCAAGCCGTGACGTGCCCTCGTTGTAAAATCTCAAAATCCCTCCGTCGGATCGTTATTCTTCGTGTTCCATTCCGCATGTTCTTTTTCCCTTCCTCTAGTCGATCGTACTCGGCAATGTCTGAATTCCTTATCCTGCGATGTAACGCGAGGGACGATAATAAATTACCATCAGCCGTTCCCCGTGAATAGTCTAAGGTGAATAATCATGGCGATTGTTTCTTTATAATCGCCCTGGCACATTTCGAACCCGAGACGATCCGTCACGCACGTCATGCTCCGTTCTTCATTTTCATATCGCGAAGAAAGCACGGCTTGGCGGTCACGATAACGAGTCCTCCTTTCTTATAGAATGCCTGGCCCCCATCGTGCCCCATTCGTTTTCACCGTTGACTCGTGAATTCATAAAGAATTACGTGATACACGTTGCCTCTTAAAAGTATTTTTGATGTCTGGAGAAGAAAAGAAATTTTAGAATTGCGAGAGGGTGGATTTTTTGGATGTGAAGGTCTAAATTAGTTATGGGGAGTGGGAGATAGGGAAGTTCTAATGGAAAAAATGTTAGGAGGTATAGAAAGTTGTTAAATATTTTCAAGTATATGGTTAGACGTTTAAAGAATGAGATAGAGTGGTTGAAAGGGTTAATTTAAATAGGAAAATATTGCTAAGAGATTAGCGATGGTCAGCGAAGAATAATTTGCACGATTTCTTATCTTTTTTGCTGGAAGACTTCGAGAGATTTGGAATTCTTATAGAATGCCTGGCCCCCATCGTGCCCCATTCGTTTTCACCGTTGACGCGTGAATTCATAAAGAATTACGTGATACACGTTGCCCCTTAAAAGTATTTTTGATGTTTGGAGGAGAAAAGAAATTGTAGAATTGCGAGAGGGTGGATTTTTTGGATGTGAAGGTCTAAATTAGTTATGGGGAGTGGGAGAAAGGGAAGTTCTAATGGAAAAAATGTTAGGAGGATAGAAAGTTGTTAAATATTTTCAAGTATATGGTTAGACGTTTAAAGAATGAGATAGAGTGGTTGAAAGGGTTAATTTAAATAGGAAAATATTGCTAAGAGATTAGCGATGGTCAGCGAAGAATAATTTGCACGATTTCTTATCTTTTTTTGCTGGAAGACTTCGAGAGATTTGGAATGAGTTAAGAACGAGGAATAATTTCAGGTTGGATATTCCTTCTTCCATAGTAGAAATCTTTCGCTGCATGCCCAACGGTAGTCGACTTTAATCGACATCATTATGTCGATCGATGGAAAGATATAAAGCGGAATTATCGATGTAATTATGTTCTCAGTTTGACCTAATCCAACTTTTCCACGACTTGTAATTTCCGCTTTCCCGTTTGCTCTCTAATTTCATTAAATCTTTCCAGTAATCATGGTGAACGTCCTCGACACGTAATGACGTGTTTTGGTGTCGCGGAAACTAGTTCAGAAAATACTCGTGTTCACGTGTATACTTTCTCCTGCAGATTTCATCGGTTTCGAACTTTTGCATTAATCATAGCTTAGATGTTTTTTCACCCAGTTAAAAGCGGAAGGACAATTTCGGAAAAATCTTTCAAAGAGTCTTCTCTTACAACCCCATCCTCGCAATTCCACACTATTAATCCGTTCAAACTGATTAGTTTCATTCTAAAAATTCTTCCAATTGATAAGTCAACAATGCAGCAAATATTTTACGTCCAAAGTGTTTTTTCCAAAATACTTCCTCGTTATATTTAAATACAATACATTTAAAGGTGATAGTTCTGCTGTTAACCCTTTGCGGACGGAGTCATTTTTGAATATCGAGAAACAATCAATTATTTAGCGATGAAAAAACACTTTTTCATCGGAAAGACAGTCTCTTGATGTATACAAGTTGAAATTTACTCTTTGTAAAATAATATTTCAACGATTATATTTTAATGTTTCAACTCTAACCGTTTATATATGCACCAGGAAAGTATAACCAATTTTTTTTCTCAGGGCGCATATATTCGCCCGTCGTCCGCAAAGGGTTAAACCTCTCCAAACAAGTAGAACCATCCACCACGTGTGATCCACGCTTCGCCCGAGTATTGTTGCGTCCTCCATGCATATGCATGAGAAAGGAATTTCGAAACAAATGAATTTCGGTGGGTCGATTAGTCAGTGTTTCGCGAGAACACGTCGCGTCACGATTCACGTGGCACGTGCGTGCACATATACAAGTAGTATAGCCTGTCCCGTGATCGGCGATATGTAAATCACTGCGGCATCCCATTTCAGTCCTCTCTACGGCACTCGTTGCCTTTTAACTCCCCGCTCGTGTTACCCTTGTCGCAGAACACTCGCAGAATACTCGCAGGACAAACACCCTTTTGCACACCACTTCTCTGCTGGCACGCTCCTTCGTCACGCACCCCTCTAATATATGTCGATTTCGATTCCAATCGTTGCCTGCATCATGGAATTTTTCAACGAGTAATACTTAGGGGGGTTGGGAGTTGGAGAGGAGGATAGAAAGAAAAATTGAGGAAGATGGGGTGGTTTTAGACCTTGGAAGTAGAATGCAGGTGGAATTTGTTTGAAGATTGTTGAAAACCGAGGGAAATGATAATTGAGAAATAAAAAGAAGGGCGAAGGCTATGATTTTGGAAAGTAGTCTGTAGTCGTTGGATTTCGAACATATGATATAGATGATTATTTAAAAAATAAAGGAGTGGTAGAGACGTGATTGAAGCGGGGTTGGTCTTGATCTGTAGACTATTTTGATTGTATTTGATTAATTTGACTTCATTTGTGGAGTATAACTGTAGTAGATGTAAATTAAGAAGTGAAGGGGATGAAAGAAACAAATAGTTGACCTCTGGTTATAAGGGTTAAAGTTTAAAACCTAGATCGTCCGGCTTGGAGGAACCTTAATTGGGAACCACCATATATTTAATGAGAATCTGGAAGGTGCAGAAATTTTTAAAGGTTGAAAATAGAGTGCTAGTCACTGAATGAGAACAGTTCGATGAAATTCGTTGAAACTTTCATGCAAGTCTGCAAATGAAAGTCATGGGTGCCACGATCCATAAGTAATTCGGTCGACTGTTAAATATTCCATAATTTTCATTTCAACACGAAGGTGGTGTTAGATACGAGGAAATTGATGTCGCGAGAAATCGGGTCTACGGATATAGTCGAATAGATCGATGATAAAGGAAAAAAATGTTTCGTGTTAATCGTCCCGGCCGAATTAACCTTACGATCATGGCAGAAAAGTCCTTATCGTCGTAGGGCTCTTATCACCGTTCAATTATCGTGCCGCGTGCATCCAATGGCGTGCAGAAATTGTGGCGAAATTCTTTTTTTTTTCGTCGCAAATCTAGACGTCTCGAACCTTGAATCGCGTTTCTGCATTTGCATGCGACTTTTATGCGAAAATATTCAAAGACGGAGAACTAAGAATCGATTTCATGGTAGATTTCAAAGTTATGACGTATTTTCATCGTCAATTCTTCTTTGAAAAATCAACCTTTTTTAAAAGTAGATTAGTCTCATTGGTAGATGAAAATTCATGGTCATAGACCCGTGGGTGGACGATGGCTCGAGGGTCGAGGTACTTCATGACCTTTCGTCGGTCTCTGCCCTTTTATCGTCAAGGTGAGTGCTCGAGAAACGTATTCACTCCGTCGTTAGGGCTTTCAATTCATTAGATTCGTATTAACTAACTACCAGTACTTCTCGTGGAGATTTGTAAGAGCTGATACAATAAAAGACTCGTCCGAATATTTGCAAGAACCCCTTCTCTGCCATCTTCGAACAAAACGAAATGGAGTGTGGAACTTTCCATCAATATGTTCTCCATTTTCTTTTTCTTTCATCATGCAGGAAGATTTCTATGATCACAAACTTCGGTGCTACTTACCAAGGACATTCTAAGTCCACTCCAAAACTGTTGGTCCTACGTGAACTAACTACCCCATTTGGGGTAGAAATATGAAATAATAAAATTCAAAGTGAGCCAAGACGAATATACTATTGTAATTCCGAGTTGTCAATTATTTGGAATTCAAGTAACTCCTACAGACTTCTAAATTATCACCAGACTGCGGATTTTTATGCATTTATGACAAATTAAATACGGCTAAAATATACAAAAAGAACATAATATAAAAATATATCTAAAATATCCAAAGTATGGTATTTGTTGTAATATTTATTGAGTGCAATAAATCCCTAGATAGGTTTTCCTGTCTCACCTGCATTTGTGAAACTCAAAATTTGCATAAACATCCGCAGTCTAATTATCACTTAACCCTGCTGTTCCACTCGTATCTATATGGCCCTAAGTATAAATGGTTTTCTAAGTATAAATGTTTAATATTCAATATATTTAACATTTGCGTCTACCTCTTCATATATTTTATATTTCTTTAAATGTGAACCATTGTTCTCCAGATCCCTCTGAAAGGAATACTGCTAAAATGCACAGAAAAACAATAGCAAACTTTTCCTATGAAATTCTAGAACAAACTGTAAGATCTAAACGTAGTATTTGAATTGTAAAAAATAAAAAAAAAACAGCTCCTCCGCAATTGAAAGAATTTCAATTTCAATTCTTCCCCATCGGAAAAGAAGCGATAAACCTTTTGCTACGCGACTGTTTGCTCCTCTTTATGGTAGCACGGTGAACGTCCTGTATAATTGTACCATAAGAGTGCATTAACAGCTGGAGGTGGATGGCCTCGCAGATGCGTCGAAAGGTTAAGGGTTGTATAACCCATGGTGAACCTAGGTTCTTAAACGAGAGACTGCACCCACGCGTTGAGAAGGCATCGTTCTCCCTATTCGATCAACGTCGCAGAGGCCAAAGCGGAAGATTGTTGCACCGTGACCTTGGCCCTCCTCGTCCAAGAGGATATGCATTCCCTCGTGCAAGCCGATCGTAATTTACGAAGACAGCTCGGTAAATTACGATCCAACCACGATCTAGACGCGGTGAATGAGCTGACTTTTTTCTCCTTGGTTCGTGTTTCTTCTGTACTTTGGATTTTACGTGCTGCGGTCTCACAAAGTACGGTCTTAGATTAATTTTAAGTGGTTTGGAAAGACCGAGGTAATGTTCTGTAGTAGATTAAATGGTAATTTGGAAAAGGTTTATTGATGGCGAGGGAAATTTCTACTTTGACTCACTGAGTGGGAGTTTGAGACCTTTGACTTTACCGCTGTCATAAAACTCTTTGTATTTTATTGTAGATTGGGCCTTTGGCATTAACTGTTATTGAAATTTCCTCTAAGACCTTCAGTGGTTGTAGAATTGTCAGTGATGTTCAATCAAATTTGGGAAAATTGGGCATAGGGCAATTGAACTTCTTCTGTAAGTAGATTACATGGTAATTTGGCGAAAGTTTATTGATTGTGAGAGAAATTGCAAGTTAGACTCACTCAGTGGTTGTATTTTATTGTAGTTTGGAACTTTGGCATTAACTGTTATTGAAATTTCCCCTAGGACCTTCATTGATTGTAAAATTGTCAGTGATATTCAATTAAATTTGGGAAAATTGGGCATACGGCAATTGAACTTGTTCTGTAGCGGATGAAATGGTAATTTGGCGAAAGTTTATTGATGGTGAGAGAAATTGCAAGTTAGACTCACTCAGAGGTTGTATTTTATTGTAGTTTGGAGCTTTGGCATTAACTGTTATTCAAATTTCCCCTAGGACCTTCAGTGATTGTAGAATTGCCAGTGATATTCAATTTTTGGGTAAATTGTGCATAGGGCAATTGAACTTGTTCTGTAGTAGATTACATGGTAATTTGGCGAAAGTTTATTGATGGTGAGAGAAATTGCAAGTTAGACTCACTCAGTGGTTGTATTTTATTGTATTTTGGGTCTTTGGCATTAACTGTTATTGAAATTTCCCCTAGGATCTTTATTGATTGTAGAATTGTCAGAGATATTCAATTAAATTTGTCAAAATGGTGCATAGGACAAATGAACTTGAGTCTGCTGATGAGAAGGTCGAAGTGCTGTAATAAAAGTTCTTTTATCCGAAATTGAGGCTCTCTATTTGCACGATCTGTAATAACAATCGTTCCAACGAGCTCGATTCGGTCGGCAGGATCAAACGGATGAATCGAGAATGATCTACAAATTACGTTCCTTTAATAGAATATATCTAAAATCTGGCAGATATATAATGGCTTTAATAGACTCGAAACACGCGACGTAATATTCGTAAACACCTTCGAACGCTAATTTTCGAGGTACAACGATGATTATGAAAGAAAAGAAAGAACGAAAGTTTTCGATTAAATCTCTGCACGATACTCGACGTTATTTCGAACACTGAACAAGTTTGATTGCAGGCTCAAAACCTGATGGACATGCTTACGAATAGATCTTACGTGTAAATATAAAAGTTATAAACAATGTACGACGGAGGAACAGGGATCTGTGATAAAAAAGAAACAGTATGTGAACGTTATCCATCACGCAACGTTGCACTTCTAAGTGTAACTTTCACGTTTCTTTTATGTTGTTTCAACAATGTGCTGCGAAACGGTGTCTTAAACGTCGGTGTACCACGTTTTGATTATAGACAGAGATTGCAAGGTAGTTGACACCACAAAAAAAACAGTCTGTGTGGTGGAAGATCTGTGATAATGTTAGAAATAGGCTTTGGAAAGTAACTTCAACATTATTAACACTTTAGGGACGGTATTTTTTAACATCCTACCAACATCTGACCGGTCATTTGGCTGCAAATATTTCCTTGGTACCGATATCTCTTCGAAAATTACAAAATCTCATCAGTGAGTCCTTGACACAGCACACCACGATGATTAATAACAATTTATTAATCGTCGTGGCAACCAATTAATAAGTTCAAAGTCCAAAAACCGAGTTCAACTCCTCATCGATGTTAAGAATTTCCATTCTAAATTATCGTTAACACTTTGACTGTCATGGATGTCACTAGTGATCGAAGCTATTGAATTCCATGAAATTTTTATGTATCTTCAAATATACTTTAAAAAAATAAAGATTTTTTGAATATTTATCAACCAGTATTTTTAAATTTTATGCTTTATAAAGATGTGAATTTTAATAGGAAAAGTTTCACTTCAGTAGAAATGATGAAGGTAGCAAAATACCGGTGGTGTTCAACATGTTAACACTAGAACTACCAAACAAGTCAAAATGACTGGTACATAGTATTTTCCAAAAATTCTCCAAGTTCATAGAAGAGCCATGGAACAAAAATTCTACATCCATCGTGAAGGACATAAATCGCTGAATTGATCATTCTTTCCGCCACTCGATTTCTCCTTTTTCAAAGTAATTATTTAATATATTCAAATATGATAGATTTAACGCCGGTAGTTCTAGTTTTAAATATAGCGTAGCCTTTGAAAATTATTTAATTAATAATGGGGGTTATGGTAACATCAGTAGCTGCCCCAAATCTAAATTTCTAAATAATGACAGCAAATAAAGTCAATAAAAATATGAAAACAGATTCAATAAGACATTCAATCAATTCAGCAGAGTCCAGCCACCTAATCATCTCAATGAAATTCAAGAGCATTAATCAATCACGTAATCAACGGCAGAAACGATCATAGATCTCTGTTATAATATCAGTCACCGATTCGGCACGCAACGCATACAATTTTTCGCCGTACAGTTGTTATTTCGCGGTGGAATAGGCACCGATAATGACGCAGGAAAATATCTAAATGATCTCGGCACGACAGAGTAGCAACTAAGGTTTAAACGCAAGAAGGCGAAAGGCCTTCCAAAGCCAGTGGCAATAAAGAGGCCGGCAGCCTTGGACGGAATTCACGAGGCTTGTTAAGAGGCTAGCACGTGAGAGATTTCACCAGCGTCGGTGAAATTTATGCGGTATTTGTTATTCCACTAGAGACAGTCGGCATACTAATGCAACTTGACACGGGACAATTATCGTGCTTATCAATTTCACTGACTTCTCCTCGATGGAAAAATTCTAACAATTAAATTCGCTGGAATTGTTGCTATCTTATAGATACTCCTTTTTTTAACTAATCGTCTTTAACACTAAAACTACTGACGTTATATCTACTAAAATTTAAATTTATTGAACAAGTACTTTGGAAGAAGATAAATCAAGGAGCGAAAGGATTAGTTAATTAACTAATTTAGGCTTTATATGGTAGAAGTAAGAATTTTTACTTCACGGCACTCCTATCAATTTATGTAGTTTTATGAAAAAATTGAGAACCGGTCATTATGACCGCCTTGGTAGGTTCAGTGTTAATAATATTTCTATAAATTTACTTTTCGGTAACTTTACAACCCTTGAAACAGTGGTCTTATAACGGAATTTTTCAATTGTACACCTTAAAGGGTTGAAAACCACCCTCAAACTTGGTATGTTCGATCGGTTGGTTGATATTCGATAAAGTAGGTTTTATCATCACAAGTTTGAGGGCGGTTTTTACCCCTTTAACCCTTTGCGGACTAGCGACGCATATATGCGGTCTGAGAAAAAATGTAATCACAGTGTATCGCCGTATGTATACACGGTTAAAATTGAAAAATTCAAATACAATCGGTGAGATCATATTAAATTGAAAGTAATTTATAATTTATATAGATTTCCAGTCTAAATTTCTGACAAAAAGGTGATTTTGAGCCGCCAAATAAACGATTATCTGCCAATATTTAAAAATGTCTCCGTCCGCAAAGGGTTAATGTGTACAATTGCCGATAAAACGGTCAAATATTTTTAAGAAATGCACATTACGCTATAGTTTCATCAAAATAGGTGATTTACAATTGGGGATGATCACTTGTCAGACCTATTTCTAGGTGGATGAAGGTCCGCGGAGGTGGTTGTTAGGAATTAATACAACTTATTGTTACAATTGAGAATAATTAACTAACAGTCAAAATGAGTCATAACAGTCAGAATAACAAACAGTCAAAATTAATCACAACTAATAGTAAGAATTAATCATAACAGTCAAAACAATTAACACGGATCAAATGTCAGCATGGAGACAGAGAGTGGATATAATTATAATTTAAAATGAACTCTACAGAGTTAATTGGAAAGCAATGCACCTTCGAAATCGAATAAGATAAAGCTTAACGAAACGAAATACTAACGACCTCCGTAGGGGTTAAGCCAACGTCACGGAGGATAGGCTGCCGGAAGGGTTGTGCTCGGGTGTGCGAGAACGAGAGGGTGGGTTGACCTTCACCCTGTGTTAATCTATGCTCCCATTATCATACCAATCCCATCAAACCTGGCATTGCATTGCACACTGCACAACGACGAGCGTAAATTCGGTTATTGGTCGATGGACAATCCTGCCTTTTCCCTCCAACCAGAAAGTTCCATTGGAATTGAACGCAAGGTTTCTTATTCCTCCAAGAAAATCGACATTCTACAGTTACAGTATACTGTTTCAATTGTAAATTAATATATAGGAAAGATCTAAGAATGTTAATTATCTATTTAAAATTAATAATCGATGATGAATAAAATAAATTTCGAAACGTCTCTGGCAAAATGCCGGACAGGAACGTGCGTGTCTTAAATTCATAAGTTGAGTTTATTAGACTATTAGCCTCGTTAAATCACTTTTTTTCCAGCACCGCGGCTTACTTTGAATATTGACCCTATTTATCCAATCAAGGTAATTGGTCTAACACGACGCTACTTTCTGCGGAGAAGACTTTTTTTATATTCCATACAGCCCGTTCGAATAAGGGGTGTGGACGTCCTTAATTCCCAAGAATCCTTTCAAGCTCGTTTCCTATAGCCAGATTCGACGAATACTCGTTACCGGTTGTCCATCAAATTTCTAGTTAACGGCAATTCCTTCTGACGCCACTGATTTGCTACCCTTATCAAGAAATACCCTGAAACTAAGACGCGTAAAAATGAAAATAGAGGCCTCTGTCGCAAAAAATGGGCCTCAGCTAAAAATTCAGATTTCCTGATAGACAGTTCAATCGGTGGAAAATTTTTTCTAATTTAGCGGAGGGTGGGGCAAAGTGGGCCCCTTCAGCAAAAAATAGTCATATCTTTATTTTTTTGGGCTCCATAATTTTAAGGGGCCCACTTTGCCCCACCCTCCCCTATTTCCTACAATAAATAATGTCTGTTTCAAGAGATATCTATTGGGTCAGAAAGAAAGTAATTTCCGTTTTTGATGAGAGTCAGCGTTACGTTTGTTCTCAATGATTTCTGACAATGTTACGATTTCTTTCTTCTAAAAATCGAAAGTTGTGAAACTTCTGACTTGGCTTAGAAACAAATTCCGCTTTATTTTGTATGTAATTGTTTGTTTAGGAGAATTTTAACATAGAGTGAAAAACGAACATTTCTGATATGTTTTACTTTTTTATTTTTTGCAAAATCTGATTTGAAAATGGCTGATCTGACACCATTAGATTATCATTTATTTTTCAGCTTGCAAAACTTTTTGAATGGTAAAACTTTCAATGGCGATGATAGCCTAAAATTGCATTGGGTTCAGTTTTTTGTTGATATGGGCCAATATTTTTATAAAAACGGAATCACGAATTTGTCAAAACGATGGCAAAAGGTCATCGAAAAAATTCTTTGTTAAAAAAAATTAAGTTCCATTTCACACAACAAAACCGAAATTACTTTCTTGCCAACCCAATAAGACAGTAGGTTGTAGGATAAATAACCATAGTACAGCTCAAAGAAAGTTGATCTCACGTACAAAAATCCAGCCTAATGTTACGATCACCATGAACAAAGGGGTTAAGTCTGTAATTTAAATTTCGCCCTACAATTACGACCATTACAGTTTGGCCAAGTCGAAGACTAAGGGAGGGTGTTTGGCCTTGAGACTCGATGGCACGCGGAGAGGGCAGAGGGGGAAGGAAGGTAGGGGATGTTGCAGCTCGGGGCAGGTTCTCCAGCCCAATGGGGTGTAGCACACACCCCGCCTCCAGTTGTCCATCGAACACAGTCGGGGTTGCACCTAGTGGCACAAACCTTCTCTCGGTCGTTTTCTTTCGGCATCACGTTTTAAGTTCAAATCGCAATTCTTAGTCGCACGTTCTCCAATGTGACCACCGTAGCGCCCCAAGGTCAAGACCGAAGCAACCGTAAAAAAATTATCCTTGGAGAATATTCCTTCATACTTTTTTCTTCTTTAAATCTTGTCTTCCAGATTAATTACAATTAATTTGATAGTTAATTACATTGGACGATCGAAGATAGTTTCTTTTTTTTTTACGAATTCTTTGATTTTGAAGAGAGCTGTAGGGTCGAGGAATTTCAAGTGTACAATGTGAACTCAGGGCAAGTTGTTGGGATTGTTTGGCTGAGAATAATTAGTGAATATCGTCGAAAGAGACTATAGTGATCGTGATTCACCATTGAGTCGGCAAGTTCCTCGTCCCGCTCGGATCTGGAGCCGGACTTTGGAGCCGAAAAGGCGGACTCCTATAGCGATTCCGAGGTTGAATCTTGCAGCCCCGAAGATTGGGAGGCCTGCGACAGTTTCGTCGTGTTGATGAGCGACTCTTTCGAAGTGATATCGCTGCCGGCAGATATGATGCAGGTTTTTAAACCTACAGCTTTCGATTTAAATCGTTTCTTCGGCTTAAAGTACATCTAGATTGTCAAACTTTGTAGTTTCTTCTTGTAATTGTAATTTCAAGAGGAATCTCTGTGATGTTAATTGTTAATCTTGATGAAAGTGAGTTAGGAACGATAGGATGATTAATTATTTTTGTACAGCCGGCTAGCTATGGGAAGAAGAGCAACACTTGGTACACGAGTCCTGCTGGCGGAGGTAGCAGAGGAGGAGCAGCCGCTGGAGGAGGTGGTGGAGGTTGGCAGAGCAGACCACCGGCGGTGGCGAGTCTTAGCAGAAAAGCTTCCATTACTGACGAGGTACCACCACCTGGAGGCGGCAAACCTTCCTCTGGAAGGGTCATTCGAATCGTCAACAATCATGATCACACTGTGCAGGTGAGTCTTGGATGCTCTGCTATTTTTTTTTAGTAAAATAACCATGTAGAAGTGTCTGGTATGATACAAAATTGTCGTGTTTCTTGAATTCAAGTTAGAGAAATTTAAATGGGTTTGAGTTAATTGAATTTTACGTGTAGGAGTTCAGGACGATTGCAATCAGCCAGAAAAATTAATTTTGCGAATATCTAATTGCCTCTTTACATTGAGTAGTATATGTAGATAGTCCTAATCAAAGCTATATCTAAAATGATTAGTACAGAGTTCAATAATTACTAAAGCTATCTCTCCAAATTTAAATCCGTTTGAGTTAATTGACGTTGAGGTGTAGGAATTAATGACAATTACAGTCAGCCAGGAAAATTAATTCTCCAAATATCCAATTGCCTCTTTACATTGAGTAATATATGTAGATAGTCCTAATCTTAGCTATATCTAAATTGATTAGTACAGAGTTCAATAATTAGTAAATCTATCTCTCCAAATTTAAATCCGTTTGAGTTAATTGACGTTGAGGTATAGGAGTTTAAGGCGATTACAGTCAGCCAGGAAAATTAATTCTCCAAATATCCAATTTCCTCTTTACATTGAGTATTAAATGTAGACAGTCCTAATCAAAGCTATGTCTAAATTGATTAATACAGAGTTCAATAATTAGTAAATCTATCTCTCCAAATTTAAATCTGTTTTAGTTAATTGACGTTGAGGTATAGGAGTTAAAGACGATTACAGTCAGCCAGGAAAATTAAATCACTGAATATCCAATTGCCTCTTTACATCGAGTAGTATATGTAGACAGTCCTAATCAAAGCTATGTCTAAATTGATTAATACAGAGTTCAATAATTAGAAAAACTATCTGACGAAGCCTCAAGCAAAGAATGAAAAGAGCACACCGTCACGAAACGTTCTCCACAACCCCCAGCGTTCTCCAGTAACTTAATGGAAGCAAGTATCACCTCAAACTCTCAAATCTACTTTCAGTGCCGTGTCCTGTTGAACCTCCGGACATCACAGCCATTCGAGGAGGTCCTGGAGGATCTTGGACAAGTTTTAAAAATGAATGGGGCCAAGAGGATGTTCACAGTTTCCGGCCAAGAAGTAAGAACTCTTTTTCAACATCATTCAACTCATTCCACCATGAAAATGTAGTTTAAAACATTACCAAAAAAAAAATGATAAAAAATTGTAATTTTTGTAAAATTACAAATTCCATCTATCGTCAAAACTTCTTCAAACCAATGACGTAAATTATGATCGATACCGTTCACGTTTCGCGAACGGCTCGAACGTGGGCGACTCGAAAGTTTATCAGCGATTTATGCAAATCGAAGACATTGGCTCGGGATCGTACTTATAAAATCTGCTTGAATAATGTTTGTCCATAAATATGCATGCCTCCTCGTAAAGGGGGCGGGGGAGAGGCTGAAACGAAGCGTGACGATATCGGGGTCGACTTCTCGGCTCTGTTAAATGGAATAGGGTCGCTGCTTAAATCTCTCATGAATCGTCTTCAAGAATTCCACCGTTGCGTCTTATTGCTACTTGTTACTTTCCGTGCACGAAAATGTCGTGCAATTCGTATGTAAAAGAAATTTTCTCCACGTGAAAATTCTAGAAAAATCAATGCCATGGAGAAAGTTGCACGAATGTCGTACAAGTCGATTGTTACGGTTGGATTTAATTGTTCATTAACCCCTTGCCCTACAATGGACGATACCCGTGACGCGATAAATGTAACAAAGCATTTGGAAGTTTTCCAAAAACTAGGAAATTGAAAATTTCGGTGGATCACGAAACGGTCAAATTATTTCTCTATTATTGAGTTGAGAAATGAGTGAGAAATTTGGAGAAGACGAAGGTCAAAGGTCTCAAGTTGCAATTTCTGTAATATTGAAATGACAGTGTTGATAATATTGTTTTCAGTGGATCACGAAATGGTCAAATTGTTTGTCTATTTTTGAGTTAAGAAATCAGTGAGAAATTTTGTGAAAACGAAGGTCAAAGGTCCCAGGTTGCAATTTCTGTAATATTGAGATGACAGTGTTGATAACATTGTTTTCAGTGGATAACGAAATAGTCAAATTGTTTGTCTATTTTTGAGATAGGAAATCAGTGAGACATTTTGAGAAAACGAAGGTCAAAGGTCTCAAGTTGCAATTTTTATAATATTGAGATGACAGTATTGCTAACATTGTTTTCAGTAGATCACGAAATGGTCAAATTGTTTGTCTATTTTTGAGTTAAGAAATCAGTGAAAAATTTTGAAAAAACGAAGGTCAAAGGTCTCAAGTTACAATTTCTGTAATATTCAGATGACAGTGTTGATAACATTGTTTTCAGTAGATCACGAAATGGTCAAATTGTATGTCTATTTTTGAGTTAAGAAATCAGTGAGAAATTTTGAGAAAAGCAAGGTCAAAGGTGTCAAGTTGCAATTTCTGCAATATTGAGATGACAGTGTTGATAAAACTGTTTGATATGAGTCATCGAAAGAGTATCCTCATTGTTGAACGATTCAAACGTCCCACGTAACACCGGATCATGAGATTACACGTCTTCTGAGGGTGGTAGGTGCAAGTGGGTCGGAGGCCCCGCGCGAAAAAGGTCAAAGATCCACCTTTTCAGGTCACGACCGTATATGAATTTCAAATTGGCCAATTTTCCTTAGCAAGCATTCGGGTGGACTGTACATCATGCTGTATCTCGCCTTAGCACCGTGTAGACGTCAATGACGGTGACGTGAAAGACATTATCCCTACTGAAGAAAATTCCACGGTTCATTCATGCCAAACTGCTGCATAGTTTAGAGATTTAGCGTGTGATTTGAATCGATAAAGGATAAAAGACTGTTACCATGCCGTGGGAGAAATTAATTGAAGAAATTAACAATACTATTCTCTAAAACAACACTTTCCATTTCAATTTTAAAGCTCCTTCATCCCATGTTGGATGTTAGACGAACTCTAAAACTACCATTATATCTACTGACAGTCAGACATACTAAAAAAGTACTTTGAAAAGAAAGAAATCAAGAGATGAAGAAAACAATTAATTAATTTAGGTTTCATAAGATAGAAGTGTAATATACATTAATAATTTTTGGAAAAAATTAACATTTAAATTTAGCATACACACAATTAGGTAAAATTTAAAGAACCCTGAAAAGATTCTTTCCCTATCACAAATGACTTGAGAAAAACTAAGTTCCAATTACCTGCAAGAAATAAAATTGTCTTTCTTTGTACTCTGATTGCAAAATGGTACGTCAAGGGATTAATTGAAGGAATTACAGTAACATCAAGTCCGTCTTTCTTCATTTTTGGAGAAAAATCTTGAATTTCAGGTAAGAAGTTTCTCTCAGCTGAGAAATGAATTCGCTGATGTGGATACCTTCTACCTGGGCACGGGATCTAGCATGGGGATTGTCGGAGGGGTAACAGCATCCCCAGCAAGGAGATCTAGATCGCGTGGACCACCCACGGTGGTCGAAGACATCGGTCGTCAGAGAAGAGCTAGAAGCAAGAGCAGACCCCGTGCTCTTTACGCTCCTGACTCAGATGTCGTTCGAGTAAATGGTAATTTAATTAACGATGCAGAGGTTACAGTGGATGATCGAAGTAATTGTACAATTAACGGGGTGTCTTATAGATTACAGTGTCGTCGAAGTGCTTCGCGAGGAGCCTGCAAGGGTGACGATCAGAGGATTACGACGATCCTTTTATCCTCCTTCTCATCTGCCACCGGTGGATAATTCTCCGCCGGATAAGAAGCTACAGCTGGAATGGGTTTACGGTTATCGGGGCACCGATACTCGTAGAAATCTTTGGGTTCTACCCAGTGGAGAATTGCTTTATTACGTTGCTGCCGTGGCTGTTCTCTTCGACAGAGAGGAAAATGCACAACGGCACTACGTGGGCCACACGGAGGACATCACGTGCATGGAGGTACAAATTTCAATGTTATAATGGCCGTTGACTGGAGTCAACTGACAGGCACCTACTATTAAGTAGAGTTAACTAATGTATAACTAATATTGACTAGAGTTAACTGATAGGCACCTACTGTTGACTAGAGTCAAGTAATGTGCAACTAATGTTGACTAGAGTTAACTGATAGGCACCTACTATTAAGTAGAGTTAACTAATGTGCAACTACTATTGACTGGAGTCAACTGAGAGCCATCTACTGTTGAGTAGAGTCAAGTAATATGCAACTACTGTTGATTAGAGTTAACTAATATGGAACTACTATTGACTGGAGTCAAGTGATAGGCACCTACTATTAAGTAGAGTTAACTAATGTGCAACTAATATTGACTAGAGTTAACTGATAGGCACCTACTGTTGACTAGAGTCAAGTAATGTGCAACTACTGTTGATTAGAGTTAACTAATAGGTACTCTATTATTAAGTAAAGTTAACTAATGTGCAACTATTGTTGACTAGAGTTAACTGATAGGCACCTACTAGTAAGTAGAGTTAACTAGTGTGCAACTACTATTGACTGGAGTCAACTGATAGGCACCTACTATTAAGTATAATTAACTAATGTTGACTAGAGTTAACTAATAGGTACTCTACTATTAAGTAGAGTTAACTAATGTGCACATACTATTACTAGAGTCAACTAATATGCAACTACTGTTAAATAGAGTCAACTAATATTCAACTACCGTTAACTAGAGTTAACGAATATACAGCTACTGTTAACTAAAGTTAACGAATGTGCAATACAGTGCACAACGACTCTGAGTCTGAGCAGAATATTAAATTGATGAGGATTGCAAGGATGGCCGAAATACAGTTTCTAACCAGACACAAAAATGATCACACGCGTGTTCTTAGGTTCATCCAAGCAGAGAGCTCGTGGCTTCTGGACAAAAGGCTGGCAGACACAGAAAAGCCCAGCCTCATGTCCGTATTTGGTCAACGGAGACTCTTCTCACCCTTTACGTGTTCGGAATGACCGAGTTCCAGATGGGGGTCTCGGCGTTAGCATTTTCTCAGCTGGTAATTTCCCATGAGAAATCCGTTTTTCACGTAACTGTAATACCTCGCGTTCTAATTACGTTTTCGAATATGTAAAAGACACAAAGAGGAGCTAATATTTTTATTCTTTTGCGCAAAGAATGGCGGCAGTTACGTGTTAGCCGTTGATGCTGGAAGAGAGGCGATACTATCAGTCTGGCAGTGGCAATGGGGTCACTTATTGGGCAAAGTGGCGGCAAGTTTTTCCTCTTTTTCCATTTAAGACATTTATCTTTCATAATTCTATAGAATTAACACCAAATTCATATCGACAGACAATGCAAGAAGACCTCACAGGTGCCGCGTTTCATCCCCTGGATGACAACCTACTGATAACCCATGGCCGTGGTCATTTGACCTTCTGGAATCGCCGGAAGGATGGTTTTTTTGAAAGAACCGATATAATTAAACCGGTAAGACTACCCATACTACCTTCTATTCATAAAATTACCTTATTTTCTAAACAAATTCGCCATCTTTAAATTCTACTGTGCCTTCAAAAGCAAGATTTCCATTCGAATCCAATTTACACCCCTTTGATAAAAATACCCACAAGTAATTGAACTTAGAAATTTCAAAAATACCAATTTCTTTATCATTACTACACTCCGGATGTTTATGCATTTATGACAAAATGAATACGGCTAAAATACACAAAACGAACATAATATAAAAATATATCCGAAATATCCGAAGTATGGTATTCGTTGTAACATTTATCGAGTGCAACAAATCCCTAAATAGGCTCTCTTGACTTAACTGCATTTGTTGAATTTGAAATTTGCATAAACATCCGGAGTCTAATCATTACTAATTAATTTCTCTTTAAAGCCATCTCGCACGCACGTAACCAGCATCCAATTCGAGCAAGACGGTGACGTCGTGACGGCGGACAGCGATGGTTTCATCACCGTTTATTCCGTCGACGCCGATGGTGCATATTTCGTCAGAATGGAATTCGAGGCACACAATAAAGGCATCAGCTCCCTAGTTATGCTTTCGGAAGGCACACTACTCTCAGGCGGAGAAAAAGACCGTAAAATCGCCGCTTGGGATTCTCTACAGAATTATAAGCGTATCACCGACACAAAGGTTGATAATTAAATCGCATAATTTTATAACAATTACCATCCAATTATTCTTCTTCTCATTCTCCTTAATCTTAATATTTTTAGCTGCCAGAAGCAGTCGGTGGAGT
The DNA here is from genome assembly GCA_910591515.1 of Cerceris rybyensis. Classification (NCBI taxonomy): domain Eukaryota; kingdom Metazoa; phylum Arthropoda; class Insecta; order Hymenoptera; family Crabronidae; genus Cerceris; species Cerceris rybyensis. Next base: position 1,968,295 of record OU342800.1, on the reverse strand, counting down.
GCGCAGTATTTATCCCCAACGACCTGGTAGAAACGATGGAAACATATATGTAGGGACGACGAGAAATAATATTTTGGAAGGATCTTTGCAGAGAAGATTCAACCAGGTTGTATTTGGTCATGGAAGGCAGTTATGGGGCCTTGCTGTTCATCCTGACGATGAGGTATTTGCCACTGCTGGCCACGACAAGAATATAGCTCTTTGGAGAAGGCACAAGCTCCTGTGGACCACGCAGGTAAGTCCTTTTTACCATGAAACTTTGAAATGTCTCAAAAACATATTGTATAGATCCCAATACGATGATATTATTAATGAGAAACAATGTTTAGGTGGGCTTCGAGTGCATCTGCATAGCTTTCCATCCTTTTGGAGTAGCCCTAGCTGCTGGTTCCTCCGAAGGACATCTTTTAGTCCTTGCAGCGGATACTGGAGCTGCAGTTGCGACTCTTCGAGTCTGTGGATCACCTTTATCCTGTATTGGATACAATCCTAGTATGATTTCTTGAGTCTTCTTTCTTCGATGTCTTCTTTATTTGGAGAAAAATACTAATCGAGACTGTTTTCTTTCTGTAGCCGGTGAAGTTGTGGCAATGGGATCTCAAAATGGCAGCGTCTATCTCTTCAGAGTCTCCAGAGATGGATTTTCGTACAAGAAGAGCAACAAGATACGAGGAACTCAACCTCTGGTGCAACTCGATTGGAGTTCGGACAGTAGATTTTTGCAGACGGTCACGCAAGACTATGATCTTGTTTTTTGTAACTATTGTTTATATATTTCCTAAGTGTCTTTTGTTCTTCGAAGTGGAAATTGGAGAATTGTCTGTTGTAGGGGACGTCAAAGCATTGTCGTCGGAAAAGAGTCCTCTTGTTATGAAGGACGTTAAGTGGTACACCCACAATTGCATGGTTGGCTACATGGTTTCTGGTGAGTGTAATGTAATCCTGAGATTTCTCGTGTTTCAAACAGAAAGTGTCTCCTTTTCCTCCACCATATTGTAGCGTTATAGTCTAACACGGTGGTCAGAATAATTTGTTATCCTGGTAGACTTTGTTCTCAATGATTCAAAGTATCAAAATTGGAAAAAAACTCTCATTAATACGCTTAATACTAAAACTATCTACTAAATTTCAAAAACAATCAAGAAGCTAAAGGATTAGTCAATTAACTAATTTAGGTTTTATAAGCTAGAAGTAGAATTTTTACTTCATGTTCCCCCTATCAATTTAGGTAGTATAAAAAAAAATAGTCTTAAAAATGCAGTACCCAATGATACATTATCAAAAAAGAGTCACTGATCGCAGCCAAGTGTAGATTATACCCAATTACAAATTTTCAAGCTGTAACATCCTGTAGAAAAAAAGAGAAAAATACTCTAAAAAGATTCACAGCATCAGAAGTCATATATAAAGCACAAATACCACTGACTGACTCACTCACACACTCATCACGAAATCTCAGAAACCACAGAACGGATTGCAATGAAATTTGGAACATACCTTCTCCTTGGGTCTTAGGTGCTCACTAAGAAAGGGTTTTGAAAAATTCGAAATTTTAGGGGGGGTTTGGGGGGTTAAAGTATGGGCCAAACTCATCAACGCAGAGCCGAAACTACTTGACCTAGAAACTTGAAATTTTGCATAAGCGTTCCTTCTAGGATATAAGCACCTACTAAGAAAGGGTTTTGAAAAATTCGAAATTTTAGAGGGGGTTTGGGGGGTTAAAGTGTGGGCCAAACTCATCAACGCAGAGCCGAAACTACTTGACCTAGAAACTTGAAATTTTGCATGAGCGTTCCTTCTAGGATGTAAGCACCCACTAAGAAAGGATTTGTCAAAATTCGAAATTTTAAGGGTTTTTTTAGCTTCGATTTAACCGTAGCGAAGCACGGGAGCTTTCAGCTAGTTAGTTATATAAAAAATCTTCCATATTCCTTCCAGGTATGTGGAACAATCGTTACTACCCCTTAACAACTGTCCTCACGACGTCAAGCAGATCAGCAGCCCACGATATGCTCGTAAGTGGGGATGCAGAAGGATACCTGAGATTATTCAGGTACCCTTGTACCAGTGCAAAGGCAGAATACGTCGAAGAAAAGGTCTACAGCTCTTTGGTAGCCTGCGCAAGATTCCTTTACAATGATCAGAACGTCGTCACAGTTGGAGGAACGGATGCGGCTCTGATGCTTTGGGAACTCGTCGACGAATAATTCCAACCAAATTGCAACTCATTTTGAATCCAAATTCATCCTGTATTTGGATGAATGAAATTTGACAATGGATGAATTTTTGACGATGGATGAATTCCAATGACGTCATCCCAGATTACTCGTTTTCTTCGAGTGGAATTGTCTGAATACACGAGTAGCTGGGAGAGGCAGGTGATCAAGCATGACAAGGAAGTTTAAAATATGAAAATCAATCCTTACCCGCGAAAAAGCGGGAGTGAAAGGTTTAACTCATGATATTTCATCGCTAGACTTTCTAAGACTCGATGCAGCCGAGCAGGAGAACTCCTCGATTAAAATCGGCTGACAATTTTTGTGAATGTTCGAATGTTATTCGACGCCAGGGTTATCGAATTTCTCGTCTAACCCTTCGTCGAATATTGTGACGCAATTTTTTTTCTTGTACCGTGCGAACATTTCGATAGTTTGTTGTTACATTTTATTAGCCGTTGGTTTCAACGCGTTGAAACCGTTGCAACGGTTTGTTCGAGCGACGAGACATTTTTGATGTCTGCAATGATACTTCTTACGGCTATGTTCGAAGTGGAGGTGGATTTATCGAGAAAGCGATTGCGATTTCTTTTTTCATCGGAGGAAGATAAGATCGTGTTAAATAAACAGAGGGATTTCTTGGTTTGAGATAATTAAATGTAACGATGAAACTTTAGCTGGTTGAGGGAGATTGTGAACTTTTATGAGAATGATTGGTGGAAATTTACACTTTCTTTGCTTAAAAAATATGTGTAATAGAATTTTCTTAGTTTTTTTTAAAAGGTGGATATATCAGTGTCGAAGATAGAGACGTTCAAACTAATTGAAATTTATTCCAATTGTGCAAAAATTCGAAACGTTCTCCAAATTGAACCTCCCAGTTTCTGAAACCTCCACAGAATTTGCCACCGCCATTTTAAATTAACTTAAATTGATCCAGCGGACAGAAACTATCACAATAGATTTCAAAACATGAAAAGAATGAAGTAACCAGAATTTTTAACAGAAGACTTTTTCTAAATTTTGCAAAAACTCCGGTCAAGGCCTTGCAACTATCAGAGTGATCGAAACGTTCTCCAAATTGAACCTTCCAGTTTCTGAAAACTCCACAGAACCTGCCATCGCCATTTTAAACAAATTTAAATTGATCCAGCGGACAGAAACTATCACAATAGATTTCAAAATATGAAAAGAGTCAAGTAACCAGAATTTTCAACCGAAGACTTTTTCTAATAATTTAATCTAATTTTGCAAAAATTCGAAACGTTCTCCAAATTGAACCTTCCAGTTTCTGAAAACTCCACAGAACCTGCCACCGCCATTTTAAATTAACTTAAATTGATCCAGCGGATAGAAACTATCACAATAGATTTCAAAATATGAAAAGAATGAAGTAACCAGAATTTTTAACAGAAGACTTTTTCTAAATTTTGCAAAAACTCCGGTCAATGTCTTGCAACAATCAAAGTGATCGAAACGTTCTCCAAATTGAACTTCCCACTTTTTGAAACTTCCACAGAATTTCCCATCGCAATTTTCTGACTCTCCTCAACCATGAAATGCCAGAGATCGTCGCATGGAATAATAACACGTCTAAAAGGAGAAACTTAAGAAAAGCGAATCCATATCTTCCCTTTCTCTCGATTGCACCACGTTGCTCTCGCTCTGTTCTTCGCTGATACCAGCAGCAACGGGGAGTGATAACATTATCAACGTTACAAAGCGTTGCAGTACACATTAAAGAACGTTAAAAAAAACAATAAAAATATCTAGGTACCACCTCAGTAAACGCAGTAATGTATTCGTAGGAATGCGAAATAAAATAAGCACGTTCAGGAGCGTGCTAATGGGGCGCTGGCGTCCCTAATTGGTAGACTTTTAAGAGACCTGATAATTAGGAATTTTAAATAACGTCACCGTAAGAGAAAACATGAATTTCATGATATAAGAAAAAAACGATAAAAGCACCCTTGTACGGGCACGACGGTCAATTTTGTCTTTCTTCGTCGTCCACATTGTACGGGGGCGATTTTTGAAGATTTTAGGGATGATGCAACGATTGCAGGACAATCGTGCCACTCATCCGTCGGTTCTTCTTTGTTCACGCTGTTTCTAGAGACGGAAACGAAGAATAAGAGATTATACGATATATATTATTATACATATACATATGTAGAGGCAAGCGATGGAACATAATTGTTGTTCTCGCGTTAGTTGCAGTAGCTCGTAAGCTCGACTTGCTCGGGATCGTCACTGCCAAGGCATCGAGTTCGAAATTTTCATTGTCCTACTTGCTGACTTGAATTTACTTTTCTTGCTTTCGAAATTATCTATTAATACGTTATCGGAAGACGTGAAATACAAAATTGTAAGTGGAAGAGAAAATGGCTGGAATAATTAACACTAGATCTACCTACGATTATTTCAATATATTTCGAATTATTAAATAAATCTGTTCCAATGAAATAAAAGAAGAGAGCAAAAAACTTTGTGGATTCAATCGCTTAAAGCCTTCAAAATAGACGTAGAAAATTGAAATAGAAACGGTGTTAGAAATTTTAAGAAAATTTTTAAGAAATTCAGGACATTTTGACCAGCTTGGCAGATCTAGTGTTAAACAAATGAGAAAGTAACTAGGGGTAGGAGATAGAGATTTGAATTTACAATCAGTGGAATCGAGTTTAAATACTCTTTTGTCAAATGTGGAAGATTTTAGGTAATTCATTGATTAAAATCTTTGAAATAAAATGTTAAAATCTAACGATGCAAGCAGGGTAGAATTTCGATCATCGATGCACCCTCGAGAAAAAAAAATAAAGGATTCAAACGGTCCCTCGAAATCTTTAGCATTAAATAACATTGTAGAGCAGCAATCTTACTACAATAAATTCTGCACATTAGATGCAAGAGTACGGAGGCCTCAATAAAAAAAAAACATTTTTCCCTTTCGTTTCTTAGCGAATAAATGATGATTTAAATCCTGTTAAAAATTTTCCTGACGAGAAACCAACAGATTACTGTGAACGCAATGAAACCAGATGTCACTTTGATGACTCAAAGCGATTCTTTATTATTAATTTTTATTCCTTACAGTACGTGTGTTCCTGGTAAGTGTCTAAGTGGTACGTTCGTTTGTTTTTTCTTCTCTCAAACGATATTTTGTAAAAGTTATTGCGCCCGGAGTCGATTTGTGCTATTTTATCGTAGCGTCGCTCGTCTCCTCATCGAATTCCTCATGAGATTCTTTCCTCTGTTTTTTTTTCTCTCGAACTCCGAACAAAATATTGCACGAGACGATGAAAAATTCTCATGGAAAATCGATGCAACCCGGTAGCATTCCTATTCGAGTATTTCACGGTGTGATTTTTTTTTCAAAACGAAAGACAAATATGGAATTCTTGATGAATTACTCGTTCAATTGCAATCTTTTTCAAGTGAATCATGAATCGAATCATCGAGGCTGAGAATAAGTAGAAAAATTTGTCAAACACGATTGAAACTGGTATTCACGATAGTCTCAGTTTAATTATGAAATACTGACATTACGCGAAAGGGTACTAGAACGATTTCCAGCCTCGATGGTTGCTACGTTCAAGTGAAAAACCAATCGACACAGGTATCGCCGTGTCGAACAGGTTTCTTATCGCATTTCCCCTTTTTTTTTTCCTTTCGTTTCTCAACTTCACTCAAGTTCCACGATGTCTCTCTCATATATCATTTATGTAGGTGGAAATTTGGAATTTTCACGCGCAGGAATGTCGATTTTTCACAGATGATAATTACTCACAGATGAAAACCCATGAAATATCTCGGATAGAACGAATGGTATCGGGATTATACGAGAATACGACAAATCGAGGACAGAAGTTTGTAATTTTCGAGCAGAAAGTGACCGCCGCGTGATCCCATTTTCTTTCCGTGGTACACAGACTAGATAATACAAGAAAGAAAGCTGCCTGCGCGCACATTCCGGAAGCTTTCATCGCTTTCTTCTTTCTTTTTATTCGTTTTTTTTTCTCACCTTTTCTTATTTTCTGCTTATCCAATCGAGGAACTTTTTGTACAATCGTGAGTATATCCTTAAAAAGCTCTCTTCATTCTCGCTTTAAAATTCACACTCTCACTCTTTCTCTTCTTTCTCGCTCTCTCTCATTCGTTTTTATTAATTTTCCAGCTTCGTTTCTTTTCACTGCTATGACTCACGTGTAACGAGTGACATTCAACGATATAATACTTTCGGCAACTCCGATCGCCCGCGGTTCTACCAACAAATTCGAAGAGACTTCAGTTTTACAAATAAATAACAACTATCATATGAAACAATACGCTTGGGTTCTTCTAAAATTACAGAAATTTACAGCTCTACAGTCTAAAACTTCCGATTACGTTTCTCCCTCCATCGGTCCCTTCCTGGCGTAACAGGTTCCTTCCATATATTCTGTACAAATATACGCTCTCTTTCTTTCATCCTCTTTCTCTCCTCAGTAATCAAAAAACGAATGCCTATGTAATTTGATACATCAGACAGCGAATTGATAAAGGAAAACGCTGTACCTCGTCCGAGAGACACTGTCCGTGTTATTAAATGAGAATAAAATGTTAACAACAAATTTACGGACAGTGACACTCCAACTGCATTCACTTCTCGTACAATTAATCAATATTGACACCCTGCGCTGGAATCGCGCCTCTCAGATTGTTTTCAAATATCGTTTTAGGTTTCTAAAGAAGGTTTGACAATTTGGACAGTCGATAGCTGGTAGTTTTGTTAGCCTGAGAGCTTGCATTTAATTTTCACCCCTTGTCCAGCGACGTTTATCATTTTTATCATTTTTTGCTGGGAGTACTTAAAAAAACAATCATTTAATGTGAAATTAATTAGATAGAAATACTTTTAGGCTTCTTTCAGCAAAAAGTGGCAAAGAAAAATAGAAATAAGAGGTTTTCAGTCGCTAGACAAGGGATTAAGATTCTTCCGTATAATTCTCCTTCCGCTTTCCTGTCCTCCCTTCGTCCTTTCTACTCCTTTGTACATCGAAAGACACGGTAAAGCCAAAAAACTGTTGGTCTTCAATCGACCAACCCGCTATTATACTCGGGACGTGCTCGGATAATATAGCAGAATGTAAAATGCTTTGTTTCTTCTTCATTTTTTTTTTTATATCTTTAGGCACGTACTTAGAATTTGTTTCGCCCGTCTGCTTTTAATCTTTTTTTTACCTCTACGCACAGGCACAGCCAGTTATACACTCTGTCGCGGGATATCACATTCGCAATTGTAAAAGCGATACAATTCTATCATGTACAGTGCTGCTTCTTTCTTTTTCTTCAACCCTTTCTCTCTCTCCTTCTTCCCTCTTGTTATCTTTCATCCTCCACTTCGTCTCGTTCCTTTTTCACCCTTTCACAAAGGCCCTTCGACGGAAAAGGTTCGCGAGACGTCTACTTTAATGGAGCATCACGTTCTGTCACGCTTACATACATTACAGCAACCCTTTTTTTTATCTCCCTCGTTGAGATCAATTTCAGAAGTGCACAGATAGTTACACTGAAACTCTCACCAGGTAAATCTACATGGATATTATTATCCGTTTACTCGGCACGAATACGAGATAGTGAGAAATTAACAGAATACTTGAAAATAGAGAATAAAGTAATGTAAGATTCGCTACCTGTTCCGTAAACGTGATTCTACCTAGGGAGATTCGGGCGAGAACTTCTACTTGAATCGATAGAACTCCTCGTCCCCTCTTTCACCTTCTTCTTTAGACTCTATTCACGCTCCACTCGCATTAACCCTTTCGCTAGAATCCAATGGAGAAGTTGAATTTATAGAAATCTATGTGAGCATGCACGAAATTTAATTAGAATTGTAATTAATACACTGCGGATGTTTATGCAAATGTTAAGATTTGTAAATGCTAATAAAGAAGCATCCAAGCAGTCTTTTACTCGTTGGATGTTCCAATTATTTTGGAATATTTATTTATGCATGATTTTTGTTGATTTTAGCAGTGGTGAAGTTTCTATAAATATATGCAAAATTGCAGGCTAGCAATTGGAGAAGGAATATCAGCATTTGTTGTTCTCATGGTCTTCGTGTTTCGTTTAATAGATGTTCCCTTTAACACGTTGAAGGTCACTAGTGAATTCGATGAAATTTTGTGACTTCTGACCTGTGGAATTCACGGATTTGTTAATATATTTGATCAACGAGTGTAGAATTATATTTATCTGTAACGTTTCTTTTAATAGAAGCTTCAGTTCGATGAAATTGACGATAAGAGTGTAACATTCAACGCGTTAACAGCCCTTTTGTTTATTTCATCAAGAGAAGGAAGTTTGTGGACTGACAAATAGATCTTGGACGAAATAATTATAGCTGTACGAAATACGAAACAACGAAGGAAGCTTTAAGGTGGCTGAATCAGAGAATAGAGAAAGGGTTAATGTGATGCAATCAGAAAAGATAATTATCGCTTATAAAAAGGTCGCAACAGGCTCGTTCAAAATGTGGCGTGCTTGAGAAGTTGATAAAGCACGATGAAACTTAAAAACGTACTATTTCATTCGCTCTTCGTCCGATTCGAGATTATTCTACGTGTCCTTCGCGTGGACCCCTGGAAGTCTTCTCGTGGTAAGAAAACTAAAGGGGAGGACGAACAAAGAAACAGGAAAAGAAAGAAAAGGAGAAAAGGTCGGCCAAGTAAATGGATAACCAAACAGCCCAGGTCTGTGTAATAGCACCGCTCGCTTTCCATCGCATGGAGGATGTCGAAATGGTTTTATTTACGTGTTGTCCGAGGTCAATTCGCAGGGTTTCGTTTCTATTTCTTCCATGCTATCAAGACTCCTGGATCCGTTCTTCTGGTGCTTCTGTTCTTCCGTCGTTAAACTCTGCTTGTCTTCGATCTCCTTGGAATTCTTCGGTTTCTCATCGATACTTTTCTTCTCCGGATTCACGCTCGTTTTCTTCGTCGATAAATCCTCGGTCAACCTTGCATTCGATTCGTCTCTGCCGTTTATCTCTACCGTTTTACTTTTACTCTCATCCATCGTTCTCTGTTTCGTCTCCTCCTCCTTTTTCTTCCCCTCGTCCTTTTTCATTCCCTCGTCCTTTTTCTTTCCCTCGTCCTTTTTCTTTCCCTCGTCATTTCTCTTTCCCTCGTCCTTCTTTCCTTTCTTCTCTTTTTTTTGACCGATCGTTTTCTCCGATCTTCTACATTTCTTTGCATCCTTGACACCGTCTCGTTTCGTCGTATCTATAATCCGTTTTCGTATCGTCGATGGTTTATGAGATTTCTGTGAAACTTCCGTTTTTCCAGCTACTTGTTTCTCCGCTGAATCCTGAGCTTCGACTTCCATCTTGTCGTTCTCCATGTTAACATCGAGGTAGCACATCTTCGAGGCATCAGGTGTCTGGCTATCATTGTTGTGTCCAGGTGTATCGTAGCAAGGTGTTGCACTAGGTGCATAAACATTCTCCAGCTGTTCGTATTGACTCATGGATTCGCTACTTTGTTGGCTGATTTCAGATATATTTCCTTCCTTTGTGCCATCTTTGCGGAATAATTCTCGCTCGTATTCTCTTCTTTCCATGTCCATTCTCTTCTGATCTCTTCTCTCGTGTCGCTTCGACGTATTTTCTGATGAATCGTCAGGATTCTCTGGACAACCGCCTTTCGTGAACAGGTAGACCGGCCGTTGAAAACCCTTCGCTGGATGTGGAGGTATAGAAACCACTTCGCACTTGTCGAAGCCGACTTCCGGTGATAATAGGTACTGTGTGAATTTGTGTGGCCGGAATTGGATGTTCTGATAGTTTTTGTATATTCGTTCCTGAAAGTTCATAAAATAGTAGAGTTAGGTGAGAATGAGACAGGTAAATAGTAACCTTAGAAGGTAGAATAGGACGATTAGGTACCGTAAGATTCTTCTTCCTTGCGTAACTACTCCAACCTTGAGGCTCTAATACTAGGACACCACCTGGACGCAGTTGTGCATGCATTCGTTTGAAGGCCTGTTTCAAACCTGCATCTCCAAAATTCAAGTGTATCCATTTGGTGATAGAAAGACAAAGAATACAGTCGAATTGCGGTTGCTCCGAACACAGCAAGGCATCGTCTTCTAGAACGTAATTACCCTGGAAATAAAGAAATTACTTTGATTAGAATAACTAAAAGAATTCACATTATTATTTCTGTCAACAGTAAGAAATGTTAACAAAGAATTCATCAAGAGGAAATCCATTTTTTACCTGCACGAATGTAACATTATAAGGAAAGCCCTTTTGATTCTTATTCTTCGTAAATCCCGGTATATCGACAGGTCCATAGTTTATCGGCATGGACATTGGGAAGAAGTTCGCGTCCGATTCTTGATGATCGTTATCTTCGTTGCTGGCAGGAGATTGTACACAATTGACATAGTGTTTGATGTTCTTACGAGCGATGTTGATGAGAGTTCGATCGATATCGATGCCAGTTACACTACGAGCTGATAAATCCCTCGCTACGGAGAGAGTGATGTGACCAATGTTACAACCTATGTCGAGAACGTCCTTCCCGCCGAACATCTCCTTTCGTTGCCCAAATACTGTCAGTCTTGGATCGAGCTCGTGATGAGGATTACGATAACCGTAATATCTATTGTAATTTCCGTACTGATACCGGGCATCTTTCTCTCGGAAATTTGGCATCGATTGCTTCTTCTTTTTATCCTGACTGGGTCGATGTTGCAGTCTGGGCTTCCATGCACCTGGTTGAGGAATGACGGGGCTCACAATTTTATCTTTGACGTCTACCTTTCGTAACCGTTTGTCCTTGGGCTCCTCTAAACCCTTTAGGCGTAACTTATTTTTATCCTTTTGAGGACTTTCAGGCTTAGTCTCCTTTGGCTGAGCACGTGGTGGTGAATTTGACGGCAAGGTCGGTGGTTCTACTTCGACCTTTTCTGGAACACTTTGTTCTATGGATTCGGTGATGACTATTGGTTCGTCTTCTTTCTGCTTAGTCTCTGCCGAATCACTTGCATCGTCCTTACCAGAACCGGATGATGCCCTTTTCTTCTTTCGGTTTCTACGCTTAGAGCCTTTTTTCGTAGGGGAAATGAGCTGTTTCTCATATTCGTCATTGTCGTTACAATTACTTAAATTCAAAGGATCACAGATATTAGGTGGTATTATCACTTCGATCACCTCTTTTTTGTGCTTAGGCGTTGGCAATGGGCTGGACTTAGGTGTAACGGCATTCATAGCTCTGTTGATCTCCTCGTCTTGCATACTGTTCAAATTTAAAGGATCGCATATATTTCCACCGAGCAAGAACTTTGTCGGTGGTATAATAACACCCTCCTTCTTCCTTCGCTTATATGGAGGAAAGAATTTCCCATTACTGGTGAAGCTCTGAAGACGCTTCCTTCCAAACTTAAAATGACGACTGTCTTCGTGTTTGTGCTTTTTATGAGACGCATTAAAAACCTTCCTAGACTTGTCGCTCTCCTTTTTGTTCACCTGACCCACCTTGGTAGGACGGTCGACTTGTGCAGACGACATTTTGAAGAATCTGTGACAAAAATTCGAAACAGGTTGATACTATCGTGAATTAAAGAAAATAAAAGATAAATAATCGATCGATATCTTCAATTTAAAAATCAATGCTGACATAAGGACATTGAAATAATATTTATTCTAAGATATAAGAATTTTACAAGATCGATAGATCGAACAAACAAGATCTCACGATTAACGAGACTTAAATATTACCGTAATACTATTGAAAATACAATAGTCAGACGTTCAGTAGATTATTTTTATCTCGAAGTAATAGTTAGTTTACGGTACATGGAACGTAAACAGTTCTAAAGGATTTCGTAATACGGTAGCAATTGCGAAGGTAATCGGTTGTATGAATTAAAGCAATTACTTTGCCCATTAAGCCCCACGGATTGCGAGTACGCCGCATTTTCTGCAAATTTATCGTTCCCGCGATCGCGCATGCGCAGAATATGGTTTATGCGCTCTGTAAACGGATGGTCGCCAATACCCTGAGACTTCGTTCTCTAATTCTTCCCTTAAATACCGTGCCAGATGAACGAACATACCTCTAAACGTTCCGTAGTCGGTTTTAGTATCGTCCTGACGTACTTCCTACTCGCATTAACCACAAAATCACGCCCTATCCACAAGATATTCGGCGCACCCAGCTCACAACTGTCGTTGTGCGCCCATCAACGATGGCGAATAGCTGCTTTGCTTGCTTCGCTCAAACTCCATTTTCTATGTGGGTACCCGAAAGAGCCGAAAGCGACTTCGGCTACTTTCGGCTACGAGACGATGTTTGATCGAGAAAAAGCGGTTATCCGAACGTCGCGGTGGCCGACTAGACGTTCGAAAAACGTGAAAATTTCTTCGTAGCGGAAATACTTTGGTCGAGAATAATCGATAAACGGAAATATAGATGCTGTTAACTATGACTGTATATACATATGATGATGATATGTATTAAAAGTCAATGTGTCATCGAGAAATACATCTTCGGTTAACATGGATTTCAAATGTAACGATGTAAATGTTCCTGATGTCATCGATTGATACGTACGATTCAATTACGGTTAATAGACATTTACGATGATTAGCCGTAACAATTGAATCGATGTATTAGGAATTTGAACAATAATAATAAATTTCTGATTACGGTAATATTCAGTCTCGTATGCACATAACATAGCAATGAGTTAGATACAATCGAGTGATGCAATAATAATCGAAGTTCTCATTCGTTCGATAGAGACTAATAAATCATAAATCATATGTTAATATATATATATAATAAAAATCTATAGACTATATGTCAATCTTGTTGTTATTGTTCTAAATAATTAGGAAATTTGTATACCTGCAACTTTCCAGTCCAGGACGATGTTTCCTCTTCAATGTCTCACACACCATTGAACCGCCAAGCATTAATGTATAACCAATTAGATCAAATCTGCGCGCGACGCGATATACATAAACCAATGACAGCTCTGGCGGTAATAAAAATTTTAAAAAAAGTTCTTAATATCCAAATAATTCAATTCTATTTTACAAAATCCCTCGGAAATAACAGTCTCTGAAATGAGTGAACATTGAGATAATTAATAACTCGTGAACAAGTTGAAATTTATTATTGAAATTCAAACGATAAAGGATTGGCGCCTTTCAATTGTTAATGAATAAGCGTTCTGATTGGTCCGTCAAATATTTCAATAAATACCGTGCAAGATCTCGTGAGGACCCCGTTAGAATCGCGGCGGGCTCGCGTCGTTAGCTCATAATTTTATCTTCTCGCGATCGCGACTTTTTTTTCTAATAAATTACATCGCTTTCAATTCGCGAAACGTTATCGTAAAATCGTTATTACTTTCGCGACATATCAAGCGTTAGTTAAGTCTTTAACTTTATCAGTTCACGTGAAACTATACCGTGTATCAAGTTCTCGAAAAAGTACGGCACAAAGTCTCAAAAGTATGGAGAACAAAAATATTTTCTTGTTGCCAACCGACTCGGGCAGAAAAACTCCTGTAATGTTATTTGAAAAGTGGGAAATCGAGCAAATAAAGGATCCCGGAAAAACCATACCCTTGTCCTCTCAGGTATCGATGAAGTAACATATAAAATCGTATCTAAAAGTTATCGTTTATTACAGTGAGACTTAACATATTTCGTAGATAAAGTTACACCGTTTGTCACCGTTTGGCGATAGTACAAATATCATGTCGTCCTCCTCCGTGACCCCGCAAATGACGCATAAAGTTATTAAAACGCCAAAAGCACCGGTAAAACCGAAGAAACAATTTAAAACGAAGGATTTAAAACCAAAGAAGTTACTGTATACCGATGAAGAATTGAAACCTTCGATGATATCTGATAGCGGAATAGAATGTTTTAGCGAGGATTCGTACAACGTGTTGCCTCGTAAGCAGCACGTTGTGAAACATAAAAATTTCGCTGGCGATACGCAAAAATACGTGAATGTTCAAGCAAAAGGAAAGAAAGGATCTAACGTTAAGAGTACTGGGAGTGTGCAGAATTCTTCTATAGGTAGATTTACAATGGATAATAAAAAAAAGACGCACAAATCGAACACAAAGAGCTCTGATGTTAATGTTAAAAATAAACTTGCATATTTCCGTATATAACAGTATAAGTTAGCTGTTTCTTGACAAACTATGCGTTAGTTCTAAGAAAAAGATTGTAATACATTGTACAATATAATGTGATTTTTACGAGGTCTATATTTGATTGATGTGTTTGGGGAAATTTTGATACAGGATAGAAATCATTTTTGTGTGGATTTGTATTTGTAGTTGGCTGCGTCAACATTCATATTTCATCGGTGCAACTATTTATTTTTCTTTTCTTTTCGAATGTCATTCGAACACAGATTTGCCATCGGAGACAAATGGTCAGTCAAATTGGCAAGAATGTCTGTATCACCTTCAGGAAAGTAGAGACATTGGCCTTTGGATCGAATGTTGCAGAAAAAGTTGTAAGAAATGGAGATACACGGAAGATTATCACGATCCTGTAGATGTTCCTAAAATCTGGTTTTGCAAAATGAACTCTGGTGTGTAAAAGTATTTACTTTCTTTGCTGCTAATAAAAGTTTAATATAAACGGTTTATGCTAATAAATTTACATGTTTCAATAGATAAGACAGTAGCGTCTTGCAATATACAAGAAAAGTCAACTGAGATATTAAAGACTTTAGTAGAAAATAGTTACAATGCTGGGAGTTTAGTATGGGCACGTGTATCAGGCTTTCCATGGTGGCCCGCAATGGTGGACGATTGTCCTGATTCTTTAACATTTTTTCAAATTTATCAGAAAGCAAAGAAACCTGTAAGTTTTATAAACTGCTTTCTAATGTATCAGTTCCTAATTGTGCGAATAATGATAAATTAATAAAAATGATAATTCAATTTATAGCACAAGTATCACGTTGTATTCTTTTATGAGAAAGAGCTGCAAAGTAATTGGGTTCTCATAAAAAATCTGAAGGCATTTACACAGACGAAATACAGCGATGTTATAAAGACGGTAAATGTTTAGAAAAATAATTAAATACAACACAGGAGACATTCACTATTACATTTAACTTTTATTATCGTCTTTCAAATTTGACCTATTGTTTCTGAAATATACAAATACAAGTGCAATTTTTATATCGGCATTGGTTTTCTTACAGACTGTATATCATGGCATCGATTATAAAGAAGATCTAGAGAAAGCATATGAAACTGCGTTAAGCGCAGTACCATTAACAATTCTGCAAAGGTTACGAAAATTTAGTTTTGTCGCGCAATATGACAAGTTTTATAATACAAATAGCAATTTAATAAATAACGTCAACACTGACGTTTCATTCTCGAGTGAGGTTATGTCTGACGACGAAATACCGTCTTCAAATCCTACAAAAAAACATACAACGTTAAAAGAATTTCACAAGAAGATATCGTCGAAAAGAACTAGCAGTTTATATTTTTAAATAATAGTAAACGTAAAAACATAATATTCAAGAACATACATATTTACTTACTCCGAAGAAATAAATATCCGATATTTTCCGTAAAGAACGAACAATCAAGTGAGTAAAGCCGAATACATAAATATTTAACGATACATATATCAATTAAATATCTAAATGCTTACATTACAGCTTCCAATGTATCCTTGGTTCCGATGGGTCTCGAGAAATAAACAATCGATTCGTCCGAGCGATTTATCGATCGAGCTTCACTTCGACTTTTCGTTTAATACATCGACCACCCTAAACGGGGCAGCACTGGCACGATGTTTCGAAGGAAAGAAATTAGAACGATTCAATTGAACGATACGTTAACACAATTCAAATACACAGTTTCTCGTTATTTTTACTTTTACATTATTAAATTATTGTTACGTTGAATATTAAACTGTGCCCATCAAAGTGGTGACAAGCTACAAAAGCAGCAGCGCCAACACCTTCAATTTTCGTTACAGGTGAGTAAACTGTTATTACAAATTATTATAACAATGCCCATTATAATTTGAGGTTAATTCGAAAAATTCCATGTTAAGAAATCAAATTGCTTTTATTTATGAGTTAAAGCGTTATCTGAGATCCTGAAAAATTGTTTAAATGTCCTATCGCCTCAAGCTCGTCTTAAGTAGCAAGGTTATCAGTGTTTCTTGCCCGGGTCAGAAGATAAGAAGTAGGAGGGAACGTAGCTAACCATTCCGCAGGATATTCAATCGTTTTAACATACACTGGGCTTCTTTGTATCATCTAAATGTATTTCTATTCCCTCCTTATTCCTTTACCAATTAAAGCTTCCCATTAGAATGTGCCAATAATGTAACAACACGATGCGCTCCGTTTTTTCGTCGTTCACCGTTGCAAGACATTTCACATTGACGTAGTCGAGAACATTCTAAACGTTTATCGACGTTAATTATTAACGATGATAATAATAACCTCTATATTATACCGAGATAAGTACATAAGAATGAGATTCGTAACAATGTCTGCAACGTAATTATTCGTAGATACGCCGGTAGGATAATACACTTCGTATGCGATTATCGCGATAGCGAAAAGAACTTCTTAAACGTCGCAAAACAACTGTGTATCGTAATTAAGCTAAACACACTCAAATAGATTTCGTTCGACGTGTATTAATACACGTTCAGATACGTGTAATATTTTTTTTGTGCTAACGAAAGGAATCGCGTCTAATTGGGAAACCGTGATATCCTTAACGACTCTGTTTATAACGTCAATTAATACGATGATTTCAATGTTGATGATAAATATAGAACGAATATTTCCAGTTCGAGTTATCCTTTTTTGGAATTTCGAGAACGAAAGTTTATAATGTAGAGATTCATGGCAATTCATGGTTTAACCTTCGAACGACGAAGAGGTGAAATTGAAGGTGAAAAGGAGAGGATAGCAGGTGCAGGATTTTATCGTGATTGCATAAAATGAGGAACGTCGAACGATCCGTTCGTGTTTCACGAAGACTATCGATTTTCCATAGATTCACACGGAACGCGGTAAATCTTACGCACGATCGATCAACCTAACCTCTCATTTGCGTTCGCGTCACGATACGATTAATCATCGTTCAAACTGTTAATTAAGTTCGTATTAAACACAGGGTAATTAACAATAAATCGACATCATTCGTGAAACGATTACTCCATAACCGGGTCATACATCAAAATGCAATATACATTGAAATTAGTTAGCCGTTCCGTTTTTCAGTTTCCTTCGTAAGAGAAATCTCCTATAAATTAAATGGAATGACAAAATAGCAGGTCGTGACATTCATATTAATATTCGAGGTATTATTATAATCTTCTGTAGTCGCTCGTCCACAGGATTTCATTCTGTAGCCTTCAAAATTGAAACAAGTACAAATTCTAATTATGTCAGTGATTCTCAACGTTTTTAGAACCTTTAAAACTTAAATATTTCAGAAACTAGCCATGTTAAAATCAGTCGTAATTTAACTTCAAAGAACATAGTTTGAAATTTATTTCAAAGGGCATCGTAGGCCAACTGGTCCCCCGTAGAAAATCGTTCCTCTTTGACAACGGAATAACTTGTTCTCCATTTCCATTTAGCAGGTACCCATGAT
Organism: Cerceris rybyensis; assembly: GCA_910591515.1. Taxonomy (NCBI): domain Eukaryota; kingdom Metazoa; phylum Arthropoda; class Insecta; order Hymenoptera; family Crabronidae; genus Cerceris; species Cerceris rybyensis. The sequence continues at coordinate 1,950,413 of OU342800.1, read as the reverse complement.
AACCTTAAAAACACATAAATTACTTTACCAATCATCCCTCCTGCCGCTTAATTCCGCCATTTTGGAACTATTTATTGGATATATTGAATCGTTTGCATACCACGAGCCACTTTCGCGCTTTTTAGCTTTTGTGTCGAAAAACCTCAGGATATTTCTTCAATTTTGACAATTGAAGGAAGACTTTGTTAAGATATTTCGTTAAGAATGCATCAGGTTTCTCTTTTATAATATAAAGTAATTCCAAATTAGGATACAAGCACGAGAAGATTGTTCTTGTTGTGCACTACATAAAATGAAACACCAACTTTAGTTTATTTTGAAATAAAAGAAAGTGGCTTTTTTCGAAGTAATTTTTTAAGGTAGTTCTAGCTGGATGCAGAACTAAAAGTTTCTTTTTTCATTAGAAATGAAAAAAATTGCGTAAGAATTCACTTTTTAGACATTAACACTTTGACTGCCATGGAGGTCACCGGTGACCGGCGCTATTGAATTCATTAAATTTCCGTGTAACTTGGAAATTGTAATATTTGTTTTATCTATCTGTATCTTTAAAGTTTCTGCTTTGCAAAAATACGAATTTAATAGAAAAAGTTCCACTTCAGTGGAAATGAATCTAGCGAAATACTGGTGGCGTTCAAAGTGTTAAAAAACATCTTTCTCTATAACTATGAAGTAAAAAATTATGAAAAAATTCAATAATATTACAAAAGCATAAAATAATCCATTGCTAATTTTTTATTAGAATCCATCGACTCGTTTTGCCATTAGAAAAATAAAAAAAGATTTTACGGACACAGTAACAATTTCTTTCCATAAGGCCCCTGTTAAATATGTTATTTTTAAACACGATTTATTCATAAACCGTGTGGACGAACTCGTTTAGATTCCGGTTATAATTATAAAATATCACGAAGAATATATTTTCAAAAATTTTAAGGAAATCTATCGAAAAATGATAAGTGCCTAGAACTACCTTAAAACTCTCCCGGTATTCAAAACGGTTAAATACAACGGATACAGTGGCAGTTCTAACGTGAAGTTCGTCTTTTCATTAAATTCATTAACAATTCTCGCAAACCGTCAACTGCTCTCGTTTACTTCGCTTTTTCCCTTTGAAATTAGTGGCGACTCTTCTGAACGGAAATCGAACATACATAAACTCATTGTAAATCGGCATGTTAATGTCGCTCAGAGTTCGGCGGGGTCGTCGGGTCGACGTGACGTCAGCGGATACGGAGACCCTCGATGCGGTGAACTGCGACAATATTTGCGTGTAAGTGGTCGCATTTGCGAATGTATGCAATCAGTAGAGATGTGTTGGTGTGCGCCGAGTAATGCGCGATTCGTGCTCAACATAAATTCGCGGATAGCCTCGCAACACTACGATACGGCAAACAAATCGCTCCAACTACGACCGTAGGATTTTCGCGAGTTCTTCGTAAACTAGAGATTCCCTCGTGTAAATGGTTATTTCAGAATGCAACTCTGTCGAAATCACTGACTCTCAATTTGTTCCTAAAGCAGAAATAGAATTGAAATAGGAGTAGCTTTAGAAATTTCAAGAACGTAAGCGAAAAATTCGATACAAGTGGATTCGGCTGTCTAGATTAACTCTGGTACAGTCCGACAACTGCAAGATGGCTCAATCTCTCGTTTTCAGTCGCCTGTTCCCACAATTTGGTTGTTAGAATTCCCAAAACTAGCCTTCGAATGTAAACAATTATGCGGAGTGTTTAATTTAAGAGACTGAGTTTGAGATTTCCAGAAACAAAATGGCTGGAACAGGTGTTTGAAAAGGAGAAGTTCCACCGCTCCCTAGCCATCTTTTAGTTGTCGTACTATAATATAATTTACTTATTGAACACTGGTAGCATTAGAATTGAGTTTGTAGCGATGAAATTTCAAAGCGGGAAAAATTGATGGAAGCATCTACGCATAGACTGTTCCTTTCTAATAAATTTGGAAAACTATAGCCTCAGAAGTTTCAAGAATATTGTAAAGAATTCGGAACAAGTGTTTTCTCTGTCTAGTTTCGGTCTCGTAATATAAAAATCTACTGATTGAACTCTGCTAGCATTAGAATTGAGTTTCTAGCGATGAAATTTCAAAGCGAGAAAAATCGATTGAAGCATCTACGCATAGACTGTTCCTTTCTAATAAATTTGGAAAATTGTAGCCTCAGAAATTTCAAGAATATTGTAAAGAGTTCGGAACAAGTGATTTCTCTGTCTAGTTTAGGTCTCGTAATATAAAAATCTAGTGACTGAACTCTGCTAGCATTAGAATTGAGTTTCCAGTGATGATACTTCAAGCAAGAAAAATCGTCTGAGAGAATCGACAGATACACTGTTCCATTCTAATAAATTTTGAAAATTGTATTTTCAGAAATTTCAAGAATATTGAAAAAAATTCGGAGCAAGTGATTTCTCTGTCTAGTTTAGGTCTCGTAATATAAAAATCTACTGATTGAATTTTGGTAGCATTAGAATTGAGTTTCTAGCGATGAAATTTCAAAGCGGGAAAAATCGATTGAAGCATCTACGCATAGACAATCGTTTTTAACAAATTTTGAAGGTAGTAGCCTCAGAAATTTCAAGAATATCTCCCAATAATTTGAAACAAGTGATTTCTCTGTCTAGTTTCGGTCTCGTAATATAAAAATCTACTGATTGAACTCTGCTAGCATTAGAATTGAGTTTCCAGTGATGAAACGTCAAGCGAGAAAATTTGTCTGGAAGAATCTACGCATTCTGTTCCTTCATAACAAATTTTGAAGGAGTAGACTTAGAAATTTCAAGACTATCTAAAAGAATTCGGAACAAGTGACTTTCTCTGTCTAGTTTAGATCTCGTAATACAAAAATCTACCGATTGAACTTTGGTAGCATTAGAATTGAGTTTCCAGCGATGAAATTTCAAGCGATAAAATTTGTCTGGAAGAATCTACGCATTCTGTTCCTTCATAAGAAATTTTGAAGGTAGTAGACTTAGAAATTTCAAGACTATCTAAAAGAATTCGGAACAAGTAACTTTTACTGTCTACTTTAGATCTCGTAATACAAAAATCTACCGATTGAACTTTGCTAGCATTAGAATTGAGTTTCCAGCGATGAAATTTCAAGCGATAAAAATCGTCTGGAAGGATCTACGCATAGACATGTCGTTTGTAATAAATTTGGAAGATTGTATTAGATAAATCGAAAACGGTCGGAGGTCCATCGTCTCTCCCGATGACCCGCGGACCGTTCTGATCCTTCGCAGTTAACACTCTCTCCCTGGTTGGCTCCTCAAAAGGGGGGGAAAAAAAACGATAACCCGAGATACCAAGTCGGGCACATACGTGGTCGTTATCGTTCTCGTAATAGTCCGACGGTCGTGTTGCTAACCGAGTCGTACTCGGGTTATCTGTCTTTGCTTGTCCTTCGTTCAATTTTGTAACGTTTCTTGCGCTTTTCCATGCTCGTTTGCTTTCCAGGATCGAACGACTGATCACGTGTTTTTATTCTTCGCCCCGATACCTTCTCTACCGCTTTTTTTCTCTTTCTTTTCCCCTCGATCGTTGAATCAACGCTATGTGATATTTTTCTGGAAAGTATTCATCAAAAGTAGAATTTCTGACGTATGCTTCGTATAATATGAATTACAAATTGTTAATGGTAATAGGAGAATAATTGAAATTCATAATGGAAGTGATTCTGAAGTGGAGAATCGTTCCAGGGAATCTAAAGTCACTTGAGCCTCTGTCGAAAGGGGCTTCGTATATATTTTTAATGTGTCTAACATGCCTGCGCCATTGCCAGAAGAAATAACTCGGAAAACGTTGAACTCGTCGCCTCATGGAAATGCTATCTCCTTTGTGTCTCATTATTAATTATTCCAGGAATTTTATTTAGTATTGCGCCCTGGAACGAACGATTTTCCACCTGTGGGGTGCACAGGTGTAGAGAAAATATCATAATTTTGCTCCTTAATTATCCTCATGATAATTAACACCCTAACTGACCTCACAATCTATAGAAGAAAAGAGAAAGTTTTTGTGCACTTTTGCAGTCTGAATTATTTTCTTCATTTTCTAATGAGCTAAATGAAATTAATTTCACATTTTCTCTCATTGGTCATTTACTGTAGACACTGACGGATATTCAGGTGATGTTACAAAATCATTGTGAAATTGGAAAGTCAATATTTAATTGTCAGAAAATAAAATCAAGTGAAAAGAAATTTAGAGGACATAGGATCACTCGTAACTTCCATTGTCACTTCTAATTATTTAAATATTCTGCCAATAGAATGACATCTTTTTACTAATATATCAACAAATTTCTGTTCATTGATTCCACCACCGTCGACCCCCATGACATTCAGACGCGTTAAACGATAATTCAAAGGTTTACTTCATAAAGGATAAAATCATTTCATTAATTTCCCATCTCCAGAATTTCAATACGCTACTTAAATCAATTCACCGACGATTATTGCCAAATAATACCAGCGGTAGGTCGAGCTGGAACTTCGACGAGGGGTAAGAAGATGAAAGAGAGACGGAGGATTATTTTAATTATTGTTAATGAACGATCCAGCACACGAGATGCGGTTCTTCAACGTCCATGAAATAGCTGGATGCGGGATGCTCGTAAAAGAGACGTTTATTGCTCGTAAAAGGCATGCATGCTGGTCCGCGGCTTCGTGACCGTCTGAAAACTCTGAAAAGTCGAATGAAACGTTCGTTTCAGCACGCTTAGGAACCGTATGACAATGGGGGCGTACGTTGACAAACATAGGAACGGCGGTGTCGGGTCGATGGCGAAAAGAGGAAGAACGGTGAACAGGATCGAGGATATACTTGGATTCGACCTTTCTCCCTTGTCTCTACGTGTTTTCCGCTTTATATCTAGGCGTGGCTTATGTGTTCTTTCGCCTCTGAACTATCGCTCTTCCGGTATAATCATCCCCGGTAAATACCACGATAGGATGAATTAATGGTGAAATAGTATCGTTATCTCGTGACTCTAAGGAAGAAGTTGGTTTTTGTTGTTGCTTGAAAGACACCTATTTACCTTGACGTAGGAAACTATCAATGTTTACAATCTCTCGTATCGGTTAACACGTTGAATGTCAACGGTATTTCGCTAGTTTCGTTATTTCTATCGAAGTGAAACTTTTTCTGTTAAATTAACATCTTTATGAAGTAGATACTTTAAAGATACTGATAGATAGATATTCGGTATACTTTTATCTTTTTTACGCCAATATTGAAATATTCAGTGTGTCCGACACTTTGAACGCAACTTGTATTCGCTAATTTGATCATTTCTACCCACGTGAAACCTTTTCTATTAAAATCACATCTTTATAAATCAAGAAGTTTAAAAACGCTGATAGATAAATATTCGGCAGATGTTTAGCTTTTTAACGCCAATATTTTCGAATATTTATAAATATTGCAAGTTAGAAGTTATATAAAATTTCATTGAATTCATTAGCGTCGGTCACCGGTGACCCCCATGGCAATCAACGTGTTGACACTTTGAACGCAACTTGTATTCGCTAATTTGATCATTTCTACCCACGTGAAACCTTTTCTATTAAAATCACATCTTTATAAATCAAGAAGTTTAAAAACGCTGATAGATAAATATTCGGCAGATGTTTAGCTTTTTAACGCCAATATTTTCGAATATTTATAAATATTGCAAGTTAGAAGTTATATAAAATTTCATTGAATTCATTAGCGTCGGTCACCGGTGACCCCCATGGCAATCAACGTGTTGACACTTTGAACGCAACTTGTATTCGCTAATTTGATCATTTCTACTCACGTGAAACCTTCTCTATTAAAATCACATCTTTATTAATCAAGAAGTTTAAAAACGCTGATAGATAGATATTCGACAGACGTTTATCTTTTTAACGCCATTATTTTCGAATATTTATAAATATTGCAAGTTAGAAGTTATATAAAATTTCATTGAATTCATTAGCGCCGGTCACCGGTGACCCCCATGGCAATCAACGTGTTGACACTTTGAACGCAACTTGTATTCGCTAATTTGATCATTTGTGCCCACGTGAAACCTTTTCTATTAAAATCACATCTTTATAAATCAAGAAGTTTAAAAACGCTGATAGATAGATATTCGGCAGACGTTTATCTTTTTAACGCCAATATTTTCGAATATTTATAAATATTGCAAGTTAAAAGTTACATAAAATTTCAGTGAATTCATTAGCGCCGGTCACCGGTGACCCTCATGGCAATGAACGTGTTAAAGGAGACATCAACGACTTTCGGCAAATACTGTTGTAATTTCTATCTACATTATATTCTTCTATGTACCTATGTTTCTTCTATTGTACCTCCGAAAGGTTGGTAGGTGAAATCATTATGGAAATTGATCTGAAAATGAATAGAGGGAGATAGTAGAGAGAAAAAAGTGTAGATGAAAGTTGCTTAATGTACCGCCGTGTTTGTGCACGACGATGAAAGAATTTGAGGCTGCAGCGTAGCAGCGAGTTCCTAAATGCGTCCCTAAAATGCAGTCGTAAAGTGCTCCTCTAAATGTGACTTTAACGACTACCATGAAGTACATAGTACGTGTTAGAAGAAAGAGACGATGGAGGGAGAAACAGGGAACGACCTGCACGGATTCGGGCGCGGTCAATGCCGTCTAGATGTTCGCTATTACTAGCCGGACTCCCTGGTATTTTCGTCATGGCCTACTAATACACTCCGCAAATTCTCGCCCTACCACGGGCAATGAGCGATGACGATGACGTGCTCGTGGAAATATGCCGATCATGAGCGGTGTCATTGGCCGTTATGCCCAATTTCTTCTGCTTTTCTTCGTTGACCGCGAGCCAACCTTTGCGGATCATCCCTTCGACCGTGCTGCACCTTTGCACCCCCTCTGCTCTTCTTTCATTACCACAGATCGCCATGACTGTCTGTGAGTGAGTCACGTTATGGAATCGAAACAGAAAGTTCGACAGCATGATATACACTGCGCGTAGTTTGTTTTTATTCCAAGGAGGAGGTCAAACTCGAAGAATTACCTGTTTGGAATCGGCAGTCGCCTTGCAGCCATTGAGGAAGCAGCAACAGTTTTTCCTCAAACTCGCAAATTCTCGCCCAATCATGGCCAATGAGCCATGACGATGACGTGGCCTTGAAAATATGCCTATTACGAGCATCTTCATTAACCATTATGCTCAATTTCTTCTATTTTTCTTCCTCGACTGTGAGCCAACGTGAGCTCTATTATGCACCATGATTGTGGATCATCTCTTCGACCGTGCTGCACTTTTGCACCCCCTCTGCTCTTCTTTCATTAACATAAGTCTGCGTAACTGTCTGCGACTGAATCACGTTATGGAATCGAAACAGAAAGTTCGACAGCATGATATACACTGCGTGTAGTACGTTTGTTTTTATTCAAAGGAGGAGGTCAAACTCGAAGAATTACCTGTTTGGAATCGGCAGTCGCCTTGCAGCCATTGAGGAAGCAGCAACAGTTCTTCCTCAAACTCGCAAATTCTCGCCCAATCATGGCCAATGAGCGATGACGATGACGTGGCCTTGAAAATATGCCTATTATGAGCATCGTCATTAACCGTTATGCTCAATTTCTTCTATTTTTCTACCTCGGCCAACGTGAGCTCTCCGTTTGAGGATCATCCCTTCGACCGTGCTGCACTTTTGCACCCCCTCTGCTCTTCTTCCATTATCATAGGTCTGCATAACTGTCTGCGACTGAGTCACGTTATGGAATCGAAACAGAAAGTTCGACAGCATGATATACACTGCGCGTAGTTTGTTTTTATTCCAAGGAGGAGGTCAAACTCGAAGAATTACCTGTTTGGAATCGGCAGTCGCCTTGCAGAAATTGCGGAAACAGCAACAGTTCTACCTCAAACTCGCAAAGAGCTGCCTCACGAACGAAAAAGCGTTACTTCTCGCTCAAAAAAAATGTTATTGTTGATCTACGATCAAAACATAACTCCGAGTGTGAGGGATTATCTATCCATCGCTCTCACGAGGAAGTTCGGTTGGAAATTTCGACGAGGGGCAAGAAGATGAAGGAGAGGAATGAAATTTCCTAATTCCTGGCCGTCCTTGGAAACTCGGCGAAAGTAAAATTTGTTAGCTACATTCCTCAGCTAAAATTTACGTCTTTGCTACACTAAAATACCAACGAAGTGAAAGTAAACCGTTAAATACGATTTCCATCGATGCTTCGAATTTTCTGACCCCCCGTGTAACGTGGAAAGTAGAATACTAATGCGTTTAGCGCGTATCTCCAAGGAATACAATGGCTACGAGTAAATATTCAGGAACCACTGCCTTCCATATATTCATGACCTAAAGGTTCTTGAGAAAATACATTTGCATTTGAAAAAACACGATTTGTGGGTCAGGAAATTTTTTTTAATATTCTAGTTTTCAAGGGATCACGCATACACCATGCTCAATAGCAACCATGTTCCATGGCTTACGAATTATTTCGAGAAAACGTTATTAACCCTTTGCGGACTAGCGACGCATATATGCGGTCTGAGAAAAAATGTTATAGTTTATCGCCGTATGTAATATACGATTCAAATAAAAAAATTGAAATGAAACCGATTAGATATTATTAAAAGTAGAGTTATTTATAATTTACGTATATTAACAGCTCAAGTTTCTGATAAAATTGTAGTTTTACAACGCCTAATAAATGATTATCTGTCAATATTCAAAAATATCCCCGTCCGCAAAGGCTTAACCCCTTGACCTACAATGACGAGTGACACTCGTCATGAGGTGAATGAGATAGGACATTTTCAAGTTTTCGAAAACCTGTTAAATTGAAAATATTAATGAAACGCGACCGGATTATATTAATTTTCTAACATTAATATTACGTTAAATTATACGGTATATTAAGAATCACTGATCAATTTTATTTTAGTAATTAAATTTTGAACTATAGCGGAGGCAGTGACAAAACAAATCGTAGGCTAAGGGGTTAATCAATCGCGGAATTTAATTTTGTTAAAAGAGAAAAGCAAAATGTGGAAAAATTATACTTTTAGTCCATAAGAAATTAGTAATTCGGTATTAACCCTTTGTCCTACTATTTGTTTCGTGACCTGTCTCCACTAAATTTCAGAATTTAATTATTAGAATAGAAATTACTCGGTGATTATTGACATACCGTATAATTTAACGTAATATTAATATTCAATAAATAATATTCTAGGCTCGCGTTTCTTATTATTCTATATTCTATTATTATTCTATTATTCTAGCCTCGTGTTTTCTTATTATTTCTATACTATTAACCCCTTAGCCTATAACTACGTGTTGGACTCGTAGTGTGGAAAATGGAATAATAAATTTTGAAGTATTTCAAAAACTATTAAATCGAAAATATTAGCCGGTCGCGAAACAGTCTTATTATTTCTATATTGTTAATATTCCATTCAGTGACACGAAATATCACAAATGAGTGAGAACTTTTGATTTCAGGAATTAATTTTGATTCTTCGCTCGCCCCTTTAGAAAAGAAATCTTAGAGGATTAACTGATTAACAGAGGTGTGATTATTGCACATTAGGAATTCTATTCCGGAATTAAACCTCCTCGTATTTCTCTTAATCGGATCTTTGAAAACGATTCGATCCACGGACAGAAACGATACAAAAACATGACTCAAGTATCCTGTACACGGTGTAAAATAAAACCGATAAGGAAACGTACACTGTTGAACTACAATAAAACTATGAACGTAAAACATGAAGATATTCTCGATCTTACACTTTTATCCATGAACACGTGTTCGCATCATCGTTCCTCGTCTTGTATGCTTAAAAACGTGAATAAAAAAGTGTAACGATGATGTAATTCATCGTATTCATCAGTTTTACTGTGCGCATCGTGTATATTATCCATTGGTATCATTATCGTTTGAGCCTCATCGTTCAGTTTCGTAATACGGTGGCTTCGTGCGCCTTAGTTTTCAACATGATAAAATTTCGTGAATTTAGGACACGAGAAAACACAGGGTCGACAGGTCGTTTCTTCGACGATAAGATTACCGACTGACGTGGAATATAAGTGCATTGGTTACGTAAACGGTACAGAAGAGCAGCGCGGGGTGAGATTTCGTATGGTATGTTCGTTTGTGTGCATATATGCACATAATGTATGTACGCGATGTAAATCAAAGTTGCAGTTCGCACATGTTTCGCCGAGAGCGTATCAGCCTCGTCAATCGAGGTAGATAAAGGTCGTGTCGTAATTCGTACTGATACATGCTCGATAATTAATGGAGTGCTGTTCTTGTTTTCTGTTGAATCTCCCTTTTTTTTTGTTTTCCTTTTCTTTTAGATTGCTTCTCAGTTTGACGTGCCAAATATAGCGATGAGACTGGGCGAAATGAAAGATAAGGAAGCTACAAAGTAGCCTATAACAAAGCGTTATCGATGATTATTCTTTGAACTCGGTGACGAAGCGGTTTGTCGAGGGGAGTCGTGAAGTATAGTGACATGTATATTTGCAACTATCGCATTGGCGCCATTGAGTTGCGAAGATATTTTAAACCATTTTGTTGAGCTGGAATAGAAATAAGCGAAGGGAAATTATTTTTGTATTTGAGACAGTATATCTTAGGGAAAATCGGTGGAACTTTTGGACTATGGTGGATGAGTAGATAAAAATTAATTATGTAATATATTAGACTGTCTTTGAGGGGGGCGTCCCAGGTGACGGATACTTTTCATCGCTTCTTTTGGGAATTTTTTTTGACGAATTATTGAATTGTAGGATCTTGGAATTTTTAGGGTATGTTTGTTGATAGTTTTGTGGTCTACTGGAATTTTTGCAAGAACAAATAATGATTTTAACTGGCTTTACAACGTTTGGAAGATACTCGTGTATCTTTGATGGTTGCCATGATTCTAGAAGTTTCGCTCATCTGAGGTAAAAAAATCAAATGTTTGCAAATCTAAGTCTATCGCTGGAACTAGAATAATAATAAATATCCAAAATTGAATATTTGAAGAATACAGCTTTAAAAGCTAAGTTTCAAGAATCATTATATTCTTCCGGAGAATATCCTTTTACCTACATATTCTAAAAACAATTTACGTTACTATAATTAAAAATCCATCAGAAACAGTAACGCGTAAAAATCATTAAAGTCGAATTATAATAACCAAACAATAATAATTTCTATGGCAATACTCTTTTAAAATCAAAATAATTAATTTGATTCATTAGTTTAGTACCTCGTCACGATAAAGCATAAGGGTGTTTCTATTAATTAATAAAATACAGAAACAATAACTAGTAAAAATCATCAAAGTCGAATTATAATAACCAAACAATAATAATTTCTATGGCGATTCTTTTTTAAAATCGACATAATTAATTTAATCCATTAGTTTAGTACCTCGTCACGATAAAGCATAAGAGTGTTTCTATTAGTTAATAAGATACAGAAACAATAACTAGTAAAATTCATCAAAGTCGCGTTACAATAACCAAACAATAATAATTATGGCGATTCTTTTTTAAAATCGACATAATTAATTTAATCCATTAGTTTAGTACCTCGTCACGATAAAGCGTAAGGGTGTTTCTATTAATTAATAAGAAACAGAAACAGTCACTGGTAAAAATCATCAAAGTCGAACTACAATAACCAAACAATAATAATTTCTATAATGATTCTCTTTTAAAATCGACACAATTAATTTAATTCATTACTTTAATACTTTCTCACGATAAAGCATAAGGGTGTTTCTATTAATTAATAAGATACAGTCACTCGTAAAAATCATCAAAGTCGAATTACAATAACCAAACAATAATAATTATGGCGATTCTTTTTTAAAATCGACATAATTAATTTAATCCATTAGTTTAGTACCTCGTCACGATAAGGCATGAGGGTGTTTTTATTAATTAATAAGATACAGAAACAGTCACTCGTAAAAATCATCAAAGTCGAATTACAATAACCAAACAATAATAATTTCTATAATGATTCTCTTTTAAAATTGACATAATTAATTTAATCCATTAGTTTAGTACCTCGTCACGATAAGTCATAAGGGTGTTTTTATTAATTAATAAGATACAGTAGTTTAAATGGAGTCATTGTCCGACGTACACCACCTGCACCATTCACGGGGTGCGTTGCATCCCCACCCCCATAGCGAATCCTAGCCCCACCGAGAGTCCGTCGCGCCCGATGGAAACGCACTCTCACGCATGTCGGCTTCCCCCACTCCTGACCGGCGCGGTAGCTACCGCGCATCCGTGGCTGCCGGAGTCCTTGCCAGCCTCCGCGCAGCTCAGTCCGCGTCGATCGCCTCTACCGTTCGGTTGTTTCTGCGTATACTCGTGTTCTCGCGTCTCTTCGTCTACTCGGGTTACCGGAATCGTTCTCTCTCGTCCCGCACTTTTTTTCACCCTCGTCTCTACAATCGTGGTTCGTCGTCGTGAGGAATGAATCGAACTTTCATTCTCAAACGGTCAGTCTTAACGAGGTGACGCGTTTTCTGTTCATCGCGAAGCCGGTTCTCGTCGTATCCTTCTCGCATGGCCACGCGTCGGCGAGATAGGAAGTCTAACCTCAAATTCGCGTCTTCTTTCTTCGCATCATTCCCCACTACTTTTCACCGTTTCTAGCTTCTTTTTCTTCACTCGTTCGACGATCTCGTCTATTATTTTTATTTAACGATTTTACACATTCGCGTTTCCGTGTGCCATGCTTCCGTTTGACGAAGTGGAGTTTTCGGGCCTGCGCGACTCTACGGTATCGGGGTAGGTGGTTACGTCTTTCTTTCTGTGCGATTCTCAGTGTAATCTGCGATCGACTTTACACGGAAGAGTGCGTAACTTCGTCTTATTTTGAAGTGGTACACCAGAGTTCTGCCCGCTCCATCGTTTCGCCATCTCAACGAGGAAATCGATCGAGCCTCTTCCTAGGACTCTCCCCAGGGTCACGCAGAGGGCAACGACTGTATCTACGGACGATTCATCGTAGAACTTCAGTTTGGTGAGTGATATTTGACTTTCTATGCTTGATCCTAAGCTTTGTATGTTCTTAAAAATCGCAATTATCTCCGAACACGTTACGTCGCTGAAAAAGGAACACCCAAATTAATTCTCAAGTGTATTAACCTCTCAGCCAGATATCCCTTTAGTAATTATACCACGAATTTCTTATCTCTACTTGGTTAGATCTTCTCCTAGCAATTTGTAATACGAATGTATTATCTATATCGATACCTTCGATCGAATCGATCAACCGGAAGGATCGTATGCGATTATGTAACCCGCGTAATTTGAACATGGACGCCACGTGTCTATTCTTTCTTCGATTCCGGTGTGTGTCCGTCGAACGGTACAGAAATAATTAACGTTTTTCACGGTCGCGATATTGAGACGTACATCGTATTGTGTCGAGCAGGGATTACCATTTCCAAGAAATTTTCAAAAACATAGATGGTAAGGCTTGCGGTTACTCACCGTGGAGGTTACGAGGAGTGAGGGGGAGAGTACTGGAAACGGTAGGCGGGTGTCGTTAGCCATGGAGACACGCCCATTGGTCGGCTCATCGTCGGTGGCGCGTTTCGCCAAGCCTAATTAAATTAAATACTTTGTAGTGGTTTTCTAAGGTCACGCTCGCTCCGTCGCGCCATATTTGGCTGTCTGGCGACACGTTTCACCCTCCTCGACTAATTCTCGTTCCATTGCGTTTTCCAAAATTCACTTAATCGTAAGTAATGCAAGAATTTCAATCTACCTTCACGAAAAAAGAGAACTCTGTTGGAATCCATTAAGGAAATTAACCCCTTGCCCTACAATGACACATGACGAAGTAAATTGAATCGAATATTTTCAAATATTGCAAAACTCTATCAAATTGAAAATGAAACACGACGCGACAATATTAACCCTTTGCGGACTAGCGACGCATATATGCGGTCTGAGAAAAAATGTAGTTATAGTTTATCACGTATACACGATTCAAATTGAAAAATTGAAATAAAATCGGTGAGATATGATTAAAAGTGGAGTAATTTATTATTCACAAACATTAAAAACCCGAATTTCCGGATAAAAAGGTGGTTTTGGAACGCCGAAAAAATGATTATCTGTCAATATTCAAAAATATAACCGTCTGCAAAGGGTTAATATTACGGTAAATTATATCAAGAATCGCCGATTCATTTTTATTTTAGCAATTCAATTGGAAACTATAGTGGAGACAGTCAGAAAAGAAATTGTAGGGCAAGGGGTTAATAAAATTACGCTGCGAATATTTGTGCAAATCATCCAGAGAACTTTCACTCGATAAATGTTACAATTGACCCCTTAATGCACAGATTTAAAAAAGAACCATTTTTTTGTGTGTAAAAAAAACAGTGTTAGAACATTGGCAAAAAATAGAAAATTAATAAAAATCTTAATTTTAAATACAACGCCGCTCGAATTATCTCAAGTGTGCACAGTTTCCTGTTTAGCGCGCTCGAATTAACTCGAGCGTACACGTTAAGGTGTTAATCCTACATCTTAGATATGCCTTTGTTGTGTCACAGATTTAACTTTGCTAGAAATGCACAAAAATCCGCAATTTCATTGTACTCTCGATGAATATAATTGTTTACTATTCTGCACGCCCTTGTCGCATCCAATGAAGCGAGCACTCGACACCAGAGTGCGTTGCATCGTCCTATGGTAACGCTTATATGCATCGCTCACCATGCATGAATGTGAATGCGTGTGCGAATAGTCTGGCGCCAGCAGGTGCAGTTAAATATAGCTTATGCAACGGTATCCTCTTCCCCTGTGCCCCTCTCGTCAGCAAAAGAGGCGCGTAAACAAATGGGGGAGAGAAAGGAAAAAAAAAGAAGACATATTTTCCATTCTCCCGTGAAAGAATCGGACGACGTAGTTTCTTGGCTGTTTATTTGTCGAGTAACTTTAAAATGCTATTTCTCTCGTAACGTGGTAATATCGTGTCTCTCGAATGCGCAGTAAATTAATGTAGTCGCCTCTTGTTTACACCCGTTCCGTGGAGATATCGAGTACCTACTTGCCGAGTTTCATAATAAGTCGACACCACACGACACCTCGATTTTCGCGGGGAGAGAAACGTAGTTGGATCGAAGGTTCTCGAGAAACGCGAGAATCCATGATCGTACGGTATCGATGAATCTTTATATATTGATTATATAGTTATATATGTACTATAGGATATCAGATATAGATGGCAGTTTTTTTTTTTTACTTTAGCAATCGTAAGTGTCTTGAACGACCGTACTATTATCGTGCTAGTACGTCGAGAGAACTATGACCTGCTGCAGATTTTAAAATTAGATGGAAGGAAATCGATGGAGTTCTTTTAGGAGCAGTAATTTATGCTGTAACGCTGAAATTTCTTATCTCATCATCTTTTTTTCAAAAAAGATATTTAGAAAGAAGTTTGGTATGTTTAACACTAGATTTACGGAGCCAATTTGGCTCACTCAAAATTTGATTACTATATATATTGGTTGGTTAATTTTTTTATAATAAATCTTTCATTTAAACTGACTTGGAACTATTTTCTTTGCAATAAACTTCAATTTTCTTGTATGAGTCAAATTGATTCACTTCAGAAAAATAGGTATATCAACATCCGTAAATCTAGTGTTAAGTGTAAGAGATTTAACGCTGCTGCAGGATTAAATGTGCCGAGGAAGTACTTTGAAAAAGGAGAGATTGAGTGGAGATGATTAATTAAGTAACTTAAGTTTTATGAGATAAAAGTAGAATCGTGACATTTTCATCGGTTTGAGGAATTAATTAAATATTGTAGTTATTATGGTGAGCGGCCGTAATTAGTTCTCTGGTGGCTAATTTTTATAGTAGATAGGTTTAACCCTTTGCAGTCCTACTAGTTCATGACGTAGCTTTCCACTTGATTTTATTTTCATATTGATTTTGTACCAGCACCTAAATATCCCTCAATATCTATAGTTACTGATATTAAAAAATGAATTTGAATGATAGAAAATGTGAAATTAATTTTACTTAGCTCGCTGGAAAATTGAAAAACTAATTTGGACCACAAAGGATTAAGTTTGTTCTCCACAGTTCCAAGGGAATTTTCTTTCCGTATTTTCTAAGCATTCAAAGGTGTTATTACGTTTCAAAGACAGGCCAATGATAATAATTACTCCTCGATGTATTACATGTTTAGTTAATTATTAGAAAAAGTAAGTCCATTTGCAAATTGATTGATTTCTTTCTTTTTAAACATGCTAATAAGGATTTCTCGCCTATGGCGATAGATAGTTTAAGTAGAACGTTACGAAGTCGTGGAATTTAAATGCAAAATGTATTCTTGCTATGGGGCAATTAAATTTTACGGGAAGCTATCAAAGTAGAAGCCCTAGCAGCACGACTTGGTATATCGAGGAATTTTCGTCATTCTTTCTTTTTTTTATTCTCGATACACGAGATGTCGTTCTATTCCTGCCGCACGAGATCGAAGAAGAGACGACGGCCATCTTTAGAAAACAGATTAATGCTCATTATGGATATTAGCCTTCGGCCATTTGCATAAAGGCGGAGACGTTGATACAACTGGTCTCGCGATAACGAGCGACGGATGGCATGGCATGACTGGTTGCGAGCGAACCTTTCTTTATCTCTCTTTCCCCCCCTTTCTTTTCTATCTCTCGCTTTTTTCTCCTTATCCGTGCTGATTAACCGAACGAAACTTGCGTTGCACAGCGAACAATTTTTTTTTACCTCGATGGAAAGTAATTTTATTATTAATTTAGTTGAGCTATACTTCGCATTTATCAAGTTTAATTGCTTTGGTAATTTCGACAGTGATCTGTGCTTTTTATAGTTGTGATTTATTAAATAATATATTGGAGAAAAATTATTTGAGGTGATCGCGAGGTCAAGCTTTTATCTTCACCATAGACCCCTGATTGATATGGTGATTTTGTCAAAGATACGCCGTTCTAGTGCTTTTGGAAATTCTTAGATTTATGTATGTTAAATATTAAATTTGGCAGAATTATTGGAGGTGATGGGCTTCAGCTTGGACCCAGAGGTCAAGCCTTTATTTCTATGTTCTCTATAGTCCCCTGGTTGCTATGGTGATTGTGTCAAAGATACACTGTTCTAGTGCTTTTGGAAATTCTTAGATTTATCTATTTTAAATATTAAATTTGGCAGAATTATTGGAGGTGACGGGCTTCAGCTTGGACCCAGAGGTCTAGCATTAATTTCCATGTTCTCCATAGTCCCTTGGTTGCTATGGTGATTTTGTCAAAGATCGTTTAGATGACTTCAAAATTTCTTAGGTTAAGATATATTAAATAAAAAATTAGGAACCATTGCTAGAGATTATGGGAGTTTTGAACTTGGACTCACTGGTCTCGAGGTCAAGTCTTCATCTCATTCACCATAATTCTTCGGTTGCTATGGTGGTTTCGTCAAAGATCGTTTAGATGACTTCAAAATTTCTTAGATTAAGATATACTACATACAAAATTAGGAACCATTGCTAGAGATTATGGGAGTTTTGAACTTGGACTCACAAGTCTCGAGGTCAAGCCTTCATCTCATTCACCATAATTCTTCGGTTGCTATGGTGATTTCGTCAAGGATCTACCGCTTAAGTGTCTTCAAAATTTCTTAGATTAAGATATATTAAATAACTAATTAAGAAAAATAGCCAGAGGTGATGAGGTCATTGAACTCTTGCCCTCCGATTGCGAGTATCTTAATTACTATTTTGCCTGCTTTAGCAATTTCGCCAAAGGCCTTTTATATCAGAAGCTTATCAAATCTCTGGTGCTATGATATATTAAATTACTTAGACTAGATTTCTCCAAAGTGATAGACTTTCGAACTACGATCCACCGAGAAACAAATCTTCACCTCCTCACCAACCATTCTTCTCCAAATTTCTTTCACCTTTCTACTCCACGACATTTCTAACTTTATTTCTTATTATAGTAAATAATTCACGTACGAAGTATTTTCTTAAATATTTCCAACTTTACAAACCGTTAATCAGATACGAAGTCAGTCGATGATCGTTACATTACCGGACAGATTCTCTCGTTATGGGAGGGACGATATCTCCTTTAAAAAAATTCCTACTTAAGCCGAAAGAACGTGGACCGCTTCGTAAAACCGGTTACCGGATACACGGAAATGTAAATTCACCGGAGTGGCTCGAATACCGCGAAAAAAGAAATCGCCAATAGGTCGAAGAGTGCAGCCAGCGATATTCATGTTTGCCATGAACCTAACTTCTCTCTCCTGTCTCATTTTCAAATAATCTTAACCGGTGAAATTTCGAACGTCCAAAACAGCGCCCATCTATCCAAACTTGTATTCTACAAGAGTAATCTTATAAATAGTATTTTTGCAAGGGTATAATTACATATTTTCATCAACTTTCACAATGCTGATGGCTCTAGCTGATTTTTAAATCCATCTTCAACTTTGCCATTCAGAGATTTGCTGTTTAAAAAAATGTCAAGTTGATTGTCGACAATGGAGAACATTCGTTATAAGTAGACTTCAGATTTGTGTGCATCTGTGACAAATTAAATTGGCTAAAATATACAAAAAGAACATAATATAAAAATATATCTAAAATATCCAAAGTATAGTGTTCGTTGTAATATTTATCGAGTGCAACAAATAGATAGGTTCTCCTGTTTTAGCTGCATTTGTTAAACTTGAAATTTCCATAAACATCCGCAGTTTATGTTATTATTATTGTTGTTTATTTATTTACGGGAAAGAAAATCCTTTGATACAATATTGAAAAGAATGTAGAATATACAATTTGGCTCACTCAAAATTTGATTACTATATGTATAATATATTGATTGGTTATTTTTTTAAATAATAAATCTTACATTTAAGTTGATTTGGAACTATTTTCTTTACAAAAGACTCCAATTGTCTTGTATGAGTTAAAGTGGTTCACCTCAGAAAAATAGGTGTATCAATACTCGTAAGTCTAGTGTTAAAATTAAGTAAATTAAAATTATGATCATAACTACGACTGATTATAATTGATTAAAATTATATTTAGAAATTGTAATTGAATATAATTGACAGTAGTTGTGGATTGAATTGATTATAGGAAGTGAGAGGATTATTTCAGAGTTTAGAAACCGCAATGTTTGTTGATGTTATAACAAAGATGCAACAAAGCTTGGAAATAGTAGGGACCTCTTCGAGCTTGTTTTCTCGACGTTATGACGACACCTGAATGTAAATTCACACATTATTCGGTCGTTTTAATATTTAAAAGCGCCTATGACTGGCTTTACAGCGTGCATGGAAACAAGATGGATGGATAGAGAATAGAAGAATATCCGTGTTGACATAGGCGTCGTCATTGACGAGTCCTCGCTCCTCGTCCTTGCTTACATTTGCTCGGCAATGTCGAATAATAATAGTCACCGTTCCTTCGTTCCTCGAAGTGAAGGATTTGAGCTTGCAAATAAGTTGAATCGTAGGAAAAGTACGGGAGAAGTTTTTCCATGTGTGATAATTTTTCTTGTTATTTAACACTTTACCGACCGGTATTTTTTAACATCCTACCCACTTCTGATCGGTCATTTGCACGGAAATATTTTCCTGATACTGTTATCTGTTCGAAAATTGCAAAGTTTCTTAACCGAGTCCTTGGCACAGTTAACAAGAGTAGCAAGAAATTAATTAGTCAAAAGTCCAAAAATGTTGGCTCCGAAAAGCCGATTATTCGGCTACCGGTCGGTAAAGTGTTAATACAGTATTTTCGACTAGGGTCCACTGTTTTTGGTAGTAATATGCAATATTACTAATCTATATTAGTAGATATAGATTATATATCTATTGATGTGTCAACACTAGAACTCTAAGCAGGCAGTGTTTAATTTTTTCAAAAAATTTTAGGTTCGGCAGCCATAGAACACATATTCTACGTTAGTCTTAGAAAACGCAGATTACCGTATCCATTAATTTCTCTAGTTCTTGATTCTTCTTTTTCCAAAGTACTTATTTAATATATTGAGATATAATAGATTTAAGAACATTACTTTTCGTATTATTTTCCTTTCAACCGTGTTTTGTTAATTGTAGTATTTTTAGTATTAACACTTTACCGACCGGAAGCCTATTAATAGACTTTTCGGACCCAACGCCCTTGAAGTTTTGATTTATTAATTGGTTGCCACTCCAATTAATAAATTATCATTTATCATTTCGGTTACCTGTGTTAAGGATTCAGTGACGAGAATTTGTAATTTTCGAATAGTTATGTGTATCAAGGAAGTATTTGTGGCCAAGTGATCGGTCAGAAGGGGGTAGGGTGTTAAAAAAATACCGGTCGGTAAAGTGTTAAATAGTAAGTTAGATAAACAGCTGGCTGCCTTCTCTCTTGCATTTTTCAACGTAGGATCAACAATTCCAGCTGGGCTCCAAGTTACTCGAACTATTTTCTCTTTCGTAACAATTTTTAAATATTTCCCACAACGTAGAAATTGATTCCCTTGAACCCCTGTTGCATAAACATTCCTTTTTCTTTAATTGATCAAAATTGGTTTCCTTTTTATTAATCAAGTTATAAAATAATATAAATTTTATAGTACAATAACGAGTGCTATTCGTGACGTGATAAATGGAGTCAATTTTGAAGTGCTCCAAAACTTATTTGATTACAAATATTACTAGGTCCTGATTAAATTAATTCTACACTATTCAATATTACCTTAAGTCATTTTCTACATCCGAAATAAACTGCTAGATAGTTATTTTAGTAATTAATTCAGTCACAAAAAAAATGGCACGCAAGGCCACTCAATCCAGAATGCATTGTGTTGGATTTAATTTAAAAGTATGGATAATAATAAAGATTCTCTATTAGCATAATTAATTATCTAAGAAATAATACATTTTTTCATGGCAATCCAATAGACTCGCGCCACTTTCAAAATGAAACGGTTCAACGTGAAAATTCCGTAGTTCGGTTAGGAAAGATTTCGTGAATAATCGCTAAAAATACGAGGGGAAAAAAATGTAGTGCTACGCCCATGCGTGTGGCAGAGGGTGGAGTGAGAGAGAAAAAAAGGCGGGAGAAGAGTCAGACGAAGCACAGCGAGATGCCTTAGGATCGAGTCTCCCTGGCGGCGTTTATTTATTGCCAGTATTAATACCGAGCCCCGCAGAGTCGGTTGGTGATTACATAAAACTTGCTCGCCCCTCCTACCATCCTGGGCAACCCCCTTTCCTCCACCCTGCTCTCGCCGCCTATTCGGCCGATGCTATCTCCCGTGGTAATGGGGCCTGGCAAACGAATCTATTCGAGAAAAAAAAAGAAGTCATCGGGGACGTATCTTCTGGTGGACAGCTAAAGAAAGGAAGTGGGAGAAATACGACGAAATAATTGCATATTTTGAATTTCGTACATGTGGCGATCCACATCTTGGATTGTGCCCAATGAAATATTTGAAGGTCAATGTAAATGCTACTTCAACCCCTTAGATTTCTTCATGCAATAAATCAGAAGTAACCCTTTCGCTAGGGTGTACTTTTCCGCAAGCTTGTTAACGCGACAGGAAACAATTCTGCCACGGATGAACAACTTTTAATGATTAATGACATGATATAAATAATTACTTCTATGTCGAAGTTACGACGCATGTAATACAGGAAAAATGAGAATTTAGGATATTTGAAAAATATTCAATTACAAAATGTGATGTGGTAATTAATCCTTAGAGAGAAATTTTGTCGGGTGACTATATATAGTCACTGGTAGTATCGAAAGGGTTAAATTGGTAAAGTGAGAATCGGTGATTCTTGATACACTTTGTTCCTCAGGAGCGTGTCGATGATATTTTCTTTATAACAGAGAATTGTTTCTAATTAAACGCATATGATGGAAATATAAACATAGGGCTATAATGAATTTACTTAAAACATTGTTTCATTAGGGTCAATTATAGCCTGGTGCTGTTTAGTAGTCTCAATGGTACTCAATGGTTTTCCACCATTCTTTTCGGTTGAGATCGTCATTTTTGGCGAATGTGACGTATTTGATGCTTGACATTGAACACTTGTGTTTCCTTGAGATTAATCTTCATTTTTGTCCACATAGTTTCTATAGGATTAGTGTCAAACAATTGAAAAAGCCAATCAAGTATCCTAATCCTATTTTCACTCTGCACGGACAGCTTAGATTTTTCATGCCCTTATATTCTTCAATGTTAATTTTTTCAATCTTAAGGCAAATAATAGTCCTACTACTAATTTAACTGCAAACCATCGAAGAACAATCTTAAACAAATACGTCATCTAATGACAAAATTAGGAACGACATTCTCTTGTTGAACTGATTAAATATTGTACGATTTAAGCTCATAGGCAGGTTTGAATTTTGCGCGGGACTTCTTTCTCTGTACGACAGTGTCTGGCGAGAATTACCTGTGAACAATACAGCATTGTAATGCAAGAACATTGAAATGAACTTTTGGATGATTAAATCATCATTTTTCTTAAAGATAGAATACAAATTTAACACTAAACCTACCGACGTTATATCTACTAAAATCTAAATATACTCAATAACGACCTTACACAAAGAGAAGTGGCGAGATAAAGAAGATAATTAATTAACTCATTTTGCTTTTGTAAGATAGAAGTGGAATATTTACTTCATGGCTACTCTATAAATGTAGATAATTTTTAGAAAATATTTTGTAATCGGTCTTTTGACCGCCTTTGTAGGTTTAGTGTTAACTTGGATTCAAACGGTGAGCGAAGGAGTCACTATAGTGGCGCGTCCTTCAGAAGGACGACATCCGTTGAAGCTACTATAGTGATGAATAGTGCCTAAGATCAATCTATATTGATATCATAGAAGTAATTCAATCGTGTCTCTTCTCATTAATTATTTTAAGTTTGTAGGATTTGCAATACTTGCAAATTTCTTGCAACTTTGAGGATTATCTTCCGTCCAGTTTCTTAGTTTTTTTTCGTTCGACTCTGTTGTTCTAATTCTTCGTTGTAGAGTTGATCACATTGGTAGATCTAGTTGTAGGAAGTGTTTGCGCTTGAAACGATGGCAAACAGGGATACGGTAGGTTGTCAGTGAAACTGTCGAGTCAGGAGGAATTAAAACAGTGACGAAAGAAGAAGCTAGCAACTTGGTAAATTGCGGAACGGTGGATTGCTAAACGGGGACGTAAAAGAGGACCGCTTGCATTCTTTCATTTCCACTTTTCATCGTTAACAAACTCTCATACCACGTAACTAATTCGCTTTCACGTAAAAAACCGCTGGAGCATCTTTTTTATGGTTTCTCCCTTTTTTTCTACATTCACCTGCATCTTGGCTCAGCATTTTCTTTCTGCCTGCAAGATGGGCAAAGGGCAAGCTATTACTTCGGCCGTATTTCTTTGAACTTGTCGAGAAGCTTTCCTTTTGGAGGCAACCTTTTCAAATATCATTTTAACGCTTGGTTTATCGATGTTCCTTTTTTGTATATGTTGACAATGAGAGTTTCGTAGGAATACCATGGAAAATAATTGTCTAAGAGGTAGAACGGCTTGAGTTGAGTATTTATTTGACTGAGGGCCTGCCGTTTTAGGTGCCAAGTGACCTCTGAACCACAGAGAACCACTAGAATATATTGAATAATAAATTAGAACAAATGTTCGAAAGGTGAAGGAGCTTGATAGGAAATCTCTGTCTTTAACTCCTTACCTAAGATCCTTTACAGTCATTTGTTGTAGAACCTACTATTTTAGGTCGCAAATGACTTAAAAATTACTTAGCCATGAGGTCCTAAGTAATAAATTAGGAAAAATTTCGCCGCTGTGACGGAAAATTTGACTTCGGGCCTACTGATAGGGAGTTTCTGCCTTTAACTCCTTACCTACGATGATTTACTGTCATTTGTCATAGAACCTACTATTTTAGGTCACAAATGGCTCCCGAATTTCCCACCCATGAGGTCCTAAGTAGCAAATTGAGTCAAATTTCGCCGCTGTGACGGAAAATTTGAATTCGAGCCTACTGATACGGAGTTCCTGCCTTTAACTCCTTACCTACGATGATTTACTGTCATTTGTCATAGAACCTACTATTTTAGGTCACAAATGGCTCTCGAATTTCCTAGCCATGAGGTCCTAAGTAACAAATTAGGAAAATTTGAGTTCGAGTCTACTGATAGGGAGTTTCTGCTTTTAACTCCTTACCTACAATGATTTACAGTCATCTCTTATAGAACCTACTATTTTAGGTCACAAATAGCTCCCGAATTTCCCACCCATGAGGTCCTAAGTCACAAATTGAGTCAAATTTCGCCACTGTGACGGAAAATTTGAATTCTGGCCTACTGATAGGGAGTTCCTGCCTTCAACTCCATACCAACACCAGCCTATGATCATTTGTCCTAGAACCTACTGCCTTCGGTCACAAACGGCTTCCGAATTACCTAGCCACGAGGTCCTAAGTACCAAACCAAGTCAAACATTGCGCCAAGGGGGACTTGAACTCTACAGCCTGGGAGTTCAACCCTCTCCCGCATCTTTGACCACCTACATTTACTCCTCCTAAGACCCACTGTTCCATCTGGGCTCCAAATGACCCAGATTACGAGGTATCAAACGATAATTTCGAAAAAAAAATTATCCAAACTGGGAGGATTTGAAGTCTGGCCCACTAATCGTGAGTCCATGCCTCAATCTCCGTACCCATCACTACCTCCGTCTCCACCATAGCCTCTCTAACCTTCGCACTTTCCTCTAACTCTCAATCCATTAACCTTGATCGAATGATTGAGTAGAAGAAAAGGGTAAATAAAAAAACCCTAAATGAAAAAGACAATTACTATCGATATAACGAGGGAGAGACGAGCTGACGAAGGAAAGATGCGAAATGACGAGGAAACACGAACGAGGCTGATGAATTCTGGCGGACGGTGGGGGTCATCGGACGGAGTATCTGTTCACATCTTACCGGGCAGCATTAGATTGAAATTGAACCTTCTAATACTGTCAGGTAAAGATGTCGTCAGGATTCCGAAGTCAACGGCAATACCGGGACAATTGGTCGATCATCCTGGGCATGGGAAATCGTAACTCGCCGATCAACTCGCGCGACTTCGATATCGATGAAGCTCCGAAAGAGAGGATCGCATATAAGAGCTTAATTGCCAAGGCAATTAAGTGCACGGTACAATCGTGACCGGTAAAATTGTTCCCTCGACGTAGTTGGAACACGTCTCGGTCTCATTGTTCGTCGTGTTCAACGGGATTCGAATATGTAACGTATACGTAATAAAGGTATTTACTGTGTGCGTGTGTGGACATTAACTTGCCGAAAGTGAAGAGGCACAAGGGAGAATGAGGGTTGGTAAGAAACTTAAAGGAATGATGTAGATGTAAGTGGAACTTTTAACATGGGTGTAAATTGACGAGTTATAGCGTGCAATAAACGACTCATTTGTATAGTTCGACAACTTTCAGTTGGCTGGCGAGTAGAATCCCTAGTCGAAAAGTCCAGCCTAAAAAGAAACTTCAAATCCTAGATTCTTTTGATCTCTCATTTGCCGCTTAATTATGTATACCATTTTGAACCTCAAAATCCTCAACTAGTGTGTCTACGCGCCTCAAAGTCCTGTAAATATGATTTTTAGGAGTTATATGGACTGATCAGGTAAAATTTTTATTCCAATTTAATCTGACATCCCCTAAAAATATTTCAGAAGTTCCAAGTCTGTCGACTCATATTCTAAAAATAGGGCTTTCAGGAGCAAGTTGGAATTAACTTATCATTTTATTCCATATAAATTCTAAATCTCCTAAACCAAATTAATTTTTAGGATATCGAGAATTTTTTTGGACCTCGATCATTCCACTCCAATTCTAAAGCTCCTCATTATAGAATGCCGAGGATTATTTTGGGCTGTATGAAGCCTAAATTGCTCCTCAACTAGGTAAAAGTGGCAGAAAGTAACAAGTGTAGGGCGATTGTGGAATTAAAATTTGCATTCTTTTATATGTAACATATTTTTCCATATTCAGCCTAAATATCCTAAGTAATTTGGTAATTTAGGAGGATTTTGGGCTGAAATTTTCGACTCGGGAATCCTCGACAAGGTCGTAGCATTCAAATATCTTTAGTGAATAGAGAATATCTACCTCTTGGAAGAGCATCTTTAGTGAATTTAACACTACATGTACCAAAGGGGTGAAAATGACTAAATTTTGTAAAAATCATAACCAAAATTCGTATGGCCGTATCATGATTAATCAGATACGAGTGAGAAATTGAATCAGTTTAGTTTCTTGCGTACTTCGTTATCTTTCTTCTCAAGTATTTATCTAGTATCTTTAAATATATTGAGTTAATAGTCGGTAATTCTAATGTTAAACGTCTCTAAAGTTTCTCTTTTATAAAGATATGATTTTAATAGAAAAGGTCTCACGTCAGGAAAAAGAGCGAAATATCGACGTGTTAATTCGATTTGAATGTGTAGCTTTTTCAACGAATTGCAGGCGCATTCTTTTCCCTGGCCAAGTT
The DNA here is from genome assembly GCA_910591515.1 of Cerceris rybyensis. NCBI lineage: Eukaryota > Metazoa > Arthropoda > Insecta > Hymenoptera > Crabronidae > Cerceris > Cerceris rybyensis. Next base: position 1,923,821 of record OU342800.1, on the reverse strand, counting down.
AAGGTTGTCGGACTATATCTATTTACCTAGGCTGAACATTACTACCATCTCCAACTTTGCGGATATACCTGAAGACTAACACCCTGGTGTATTTGAAAATAAAAACAATGTATTAATTCTTAAACATTTTTCAAAAAACATTTAATCAAGAAATTCTTTAAAACTTTTTTTAATTATGAGAAAGTCTTCTGGTGGAAAGTTTGAAATGAAAAAAGTTCCTATGATAATTACGAACTATACGTAATTGTGTATTCGATTGAGATAGGAAGAAATTTACATAATCTACGTATTGCCTATATTTTATTCTACGTGTATACAAAGAATATAGGTAGACATATATGCAAAAATATGTAAATAGATTCTCATCATGGCGGATCGATCGATGTCGTAGCATCGATGTCTCCGTGTTGCCATCGTTTTCTATTTGCCAGAGGAAAATAATGGGAATAGTGAGACGGTGAAACAAGGAGAAATGTTGAATCCACACGGTTTCTCTAAATATTTTCGCTATGCTTTCTATACACTGGGCTCTTCGAGGCCTCTGGAATTTTGAGATCCAGCCACCGGAGTCGGGCCGGCGCGTATTTTCGGTATCCGCTTTGCTGCCTCCTCGCGTGATCCCTGGAGGAGTGGGAGAGGATGGCCGTCGAAATGAACTGAACAAGAACGATAAATAAGACGCTCGCCCGCGTATGCACGTTTCGCCGTCGGACATGTAAATCTCAATCTACGGGGTGGTACTTTTGAAAAATACAAACGAATCTTCCTATCGTCATCCACCATTCCGTTTTCATGCTCATCCATAAAGAATCTTAGCAAATAGATCATTTCTCTAACAATTTCTAACTACAATATACTTTCTTCCTTTGTTTAATATCGTTAACCCTTTGCAGACGGTTGAAAGTGAGGTTATTTAACACTTTATTACTTTTATTTATTATTAGATATAAAATTTATATTTCTATAACTTTCATTATTCTATTAAAAACCAACACTTGTTTAAAAAAAAGTTACTTAAGTTTTTATATATATATACATAGAAATAAAATCATAAATGAATCAAATTGACTAACTCCGGCAATCTAATGTTAAAATTTCGAGCACACATTTCTGCATAAACGCGATTTTCTTTCATAACACTATATCAGTATCTCAGTTATATTAATTGTTTTTGCCAAACGCATATATGTGTTTGTTAAAGTATAGTTTAAATGTAGAATATATAGCTCCATCTATTCTCCTCTGTACGAGTAAATTCAGTTACAAAATTTGATTGGCGAATGGCATTGCGTGTTTCGCGCGAGTAAATTTAAATTATGCGCGAACGTTCGTTCTTGTGCAGCTCGGCGCGCACGCGCGCGCAAGTGTGTCCGTCCGCATGCGCGCCTTTCGGTGCATGCGCACATGTGTAGAGGATCTACTTGTATATATGAGGAACGTTTCAGGTTCGTTTCTTGTACTCTTGTACCGTTGTCGGTAGGAGGTAGAAAAGGAAGCTTCGAAAGGCAGAGCCGACCGATGGCCCGGAGCGAAAAGAACATAGTGTGTAGGCGCGTCAGGAATGTAATGCCTCGAAAACGGTGCCACGATCGTAAAGCACCGCGTGGGTCTTTTCGTGATGCTAATAACCGCGAAGATTCCACGGAGAAAAGGGAACTAGAAAAGCAAAGAAATTCTTTCATACAATAAAAATAACTTTTGCCCGGGAAATTTGATTTTCAAGGGATGGTATCGTTAGGTTTAAGCTACAGAAGACTCGACTGGTGAACTGTTTACCATAGTTTTATTCAGTTACATCACTATGTTCGTTTTGCTTTTTTGCGCAGAATATAATACAAAAATCCGGTTCTCCGAGTAGTCAACAACGGAACTGCAATAACATTCAGTAATATAATGACAACTTGTTTTACATAGCGCACGGCGATAAAAAGGAAACGTGTCCTTGCAGAGGCTCGGCTGTAAATGTAGGAATAGTATAAGTAATTGAAATAATCGCTGAACGTATGCGCATCTTAAATAGCTGTTGCAACGTGTCGAGACAGAGAAAGAACACTGTGGCGCACACTTATTCAAACCTCTGATTCTTTTTAACTAGTCCAAATGATCCACCAGTTGTAGCTCCTCATTTATCCTAGCACAATTCTATCCCAAATATTTCACGTTCACCACGACATTTTCATCGATCGCAACCAGAAAATCTTAAAACAATCACCTTTATTGCAAAAAATACAAATAACAGTTAACACTAGAACTACCAAGTTGGTCAAAATGACTCGTTCCTCATTTTTTTCTGACAACTTTATAAACTTATGGCCGAGCCATAGAGTACCTAGATATTGTATGTCCATTTTGCAAAACATAAATTAATTAATGATCCTTTAAAACTTTTGATTTTTTGTTTCCTAAAGTATTTAATTGTTGCAACCAAACATAAAGGAGCACTTAATCCTTTGCGATATGAATTATTTTGTTAATTTTTGTTAATCAGTAAATAAAATTAATTTTGCAATATCTTTTATCATTGGTTATTCATTTTTTAAGTTGATATCAATAACTATAGGTACTGACGGACATTTACTTAAGTGATATTTGGAAAGTCGATATTAACCTTTTGAGAACGACAGACGTATATATGCGGTCAAAGAAGAAATCTAATTGCAGTTCATCAGTATACACAGTCACAATTCAAAAATTGAAATACAGCCGTTGAAATATCATTACGCAAAAAGTAATTTATAATTTTTATACATTAACTATATGACTCTCTCATAAAAAGTTAGTTTTCCTTCGCCAAATAAGTGATTATCTCTCAATATTCACAAATTTCTCCGTCCTCAAGGGGTTAAATTGCCAGAAAATTAAATCAAAATCTATCTCGAGTTCTGCTCCAAGGGTTGAAGATAAAACTAGAATTCAGTACAGAAGAGAAATTAACCCTTTGAGGACTAGCTACACATATACGTGGTCTGAGAAAATATTTAATTCTAGTTTATTGCAACGTGTATACACGGCTAGGTTTGGAAAATTGAAGTACAACCATCGAAATGTAATTAAACATATAGTAATTTATAATGTGTACACATAAAGAGTCTATCTGATAAAAAGGTAGTTTCAGATCACGATAGAAATGATCCCTCAATATTCAACAAAGTCTCCGTCCTCGAAGGGTTAAATTGGCAGGAAATAAAATCAAATCAAAATCTATGTCGAATTCTGTAATTAAAAGTCTAATCAAACATACAGTAATTTATAATGCGTATACACAGTCTAATTGTCTGATAAAAAGGTGGTTTTAGATCGCGATAGAAATGATCTCTCAATATTCAAAAATGTCTCCGTCCTCGAAGGGTTAAATTGGCAGGAAATAAAATCAAATAAAAATCTATGTCGAATTCTGTAATTAAAAGTCTAATTAAACATACAGTAATGCATACACAGTCTAATTGTCTGATAAAAAGGTGGTTTCAGATCGCGATAGAAATGATCCCTCAATATTCAACAAAGTCTCCGTCCTCGAATGGTTAAATTGACAGAAAATAAAATCAAATAAAACTCCATGTTGAATTCTGCAATTAAAAGTCTAATTAAACATACAGTAATTTATAATGCCTATACACAGTCTAATTGTCTGATAAAAAGGTGGTTTTAGATCGCGATAGAAATGATCTCTCAATATTCAAAAAAGTCTCCATTCGCAAAGGGTTAAATGAAAGAAAAGCTGAACGGTAAAAAGGTTATATTAAAATCAGTGTCTTCATTGCCAAGTGACCGCCTCCTGACTTTTCTTTCTGAGCTCACCCCGTGGATCTCTCGTCGTCGGATGTCTCTCCGAAGTATTTTGGCACAGTGCCAGAACCGTTTTAGAAAGATATCTGGCGAAGATCTCTCTTTCCCCCTACTTTCCCCCCTGTTTCTTCTTCTCTCTTCCCCCTATGGCGAGCCGTTCAAGCAAACTTCTCCTATAACGAACCGCAGCAACAACCGGCCGTTTTTTCTCCCGCATTTCTTATTCCGAGAAGACGCAATGTCGATAGGGCGTGTATTGTATACGGCTTTTAAAAAAGAGAAAGAACCTCTGCAGTAAGAAAGTCAGGTTTGAATTTTCGTGCAGCGTTGGAAGGCGAAGTTAAAAGAAAAAAGAAATGTAGCGTGTTATTAAATATTGCGCTACCCGGTGGACCCGTGTGCCTCTATAAATATGCAAATGCAAGCTGATCAATATAATTCATGATCCTTATATAATTACCGTGCACCGACAGGAGACAGTTATAAGTTTGCAGGCGTTTCTTTTTTTTCCAGAAGTATCGCGGTAAAACTTTATCGACTGTATACGTAACAAGAGTGACGTAACGTTTGCAATATTTTTAACGGAGAACGTCGTTGCATGGAGTGCACCGTGATAAAGTAATTGCTGCGAATGCAATTGCAGATTGTAATTCTCTTGTGAAATTATAGTTTTTGTATTTGTACTGTATGCGTTTCGTGATGGCGATTGGCTGATTGGTTAAAAAGACTTTTAACTGTTTGCACTCTGTTTGCCATCTCAGGAGACGTAGTAAGTCCACCATATTATTTGGTTGCCATTTCTAAGGGGACCTACGAATTTATTAGTGATTCCAGAGATGGAATTTCAGTTTACCTGAACTTTTCTATTGAAATGGAAGTGATATTGAAATATTAGAAGATAGAAAATAGTAAAGTTTCGCTAGGTTGATAATAGATAACGTTAGAGGTGGCTTCGAGTGCAAGGGGTTAAGAAATCTGAGGACTGATAATTGATCAGAGGACTTCATTCTAATCGTCACTGTTTTATTGCACTCCACTAATTCTGCCACTTTATTATTAACACTTTACAGATCGGTAGCTGATTAATAGGATTTTGGGACCCAACGATTTGGGACCCTTAACTTAGACAGTTGCCACGACAATTAATAATTTTTTATTTATCATCGCGGTCTGCCAAGTGCTCAGTGACGAAAATTTGTCATTTTCGATATCAGGAAAGTACTTCCGGTCAGAAGTGGCTGAAAGTTAAAAAAAATACCGGCCAGTAAAGTGTTAATTTTGCTATAATTATAATTTTGCACGGAAATAACATTATGCTGCAAAGTTTGTAGAAATCTTAATTAGAATTTTGAACACCATGGAGGGAGTTTCTGTGAATCGACGATATTTTATTACTGTTCCAAGGATGGAGGGTCTGAAAGAATATTCGTACGTTTTAAATTCATCGTACAATAACGAAAATTAAGAGGAGACCCCTAAACGAGACGATGGGCTATGGAAAAACTTCCGTGCCATTCTGTTCGGTTGATGCAACCACCTCTTACCCTCGATTAGTATACAATCGTCCTAACGAGACGACAACCGGTCGATGCGGGACGCAATTACAAACCGCAACGTGACGAAAACGAAACGTACCGTCGGCCACGGCTCGTAAAACCAGCGAGAGACTTCCCGTTTATTTGCCAGTAGCCCACACAGCCAATATACGACGAGTATTCGATCTCTTGTTTGTCGTAAATTCGATCTATCGACGCCCAACTGTCTCCATTCTAATGACTTTCATTGCTGACGACTGTTATTGAATTAGAAGACTTATATAGATTAGAGTTGTCATTTTTCTGTTTTGACTTCGACCACTGCGGTCATTTCGCTTAGAACTTAGAATTTTCAAGATACCATTGAGAAAAAGTTGAAAATTCTACAGAGGTGATGAAAGATTTGCACTTGGGCATAGTGATAGTAGGTCCCAACATTTATCTAGTTACCTGCGGTAGTTTTGGGCCTTTCGAATCATCTGAGATTTAGTGAGCTATAAATTAGAGAAAATTGTCTGGAGTAATCGAGAATTTGAACTTGGTTCCACTAGTTGGGTGTTTCAGCCCCTTCTTGGGTGTGTTTTTTCAGTTTTGGGCATTATGGTAATTCAATCTAAGTCCCACTGTCTTAGATAGGTACTGTATCACTTACGTTATGGGGTATAAAATGATAAATTAGAGAAAATAACCCAGAGCCAACGTGGAGTTTGAACTCGGTCCCATTGATTGGGGCCCCGAACCCTTCTGTGTTGTATTTTATCAGTTTGAGCCACTATGATAATTCAGTCTAAGTCCCACTGTCTTAGATAGGTATTGTATCACCCATGTTATGGGGGATTAAATGATAGATTAGAAAAAATCTTCCAGAGGAGATGTGGAATTCGAACATGGACCCATTGATAGTAAGTCCCAAGCTTTATCTAGTTACCTACGATAGCTTTGGGTCAGAGACAGCTTTCGTATCGCTTAGCTAAGATATATTAAGCAATAAATTAGGGAAAATTGTATAGAGTGATCGAGAATTTGAACTTGGTTCCACTGATTGGTAGTCCCAGCCCATTCTTTGTTGTATTTTTTCAATTTTGGCCACTATGATAATTCAGTCTCATTCCTAGGGTCTTAGATAGGTATTGTATCACCCACGTTATGGTGTATTAAATGATAATTTAGAGAAAATAACCCAGAGTCGATGTGAAGTAGATCTCGGTCCCACTGATGGGGGGTCCCAGAACCTTCTGTGTTGTATTCCTCCAGTTTTGGCCACTATGATAATTCAGTCTCAGTCCTAGTGTCTTAGATAGATACCGTATCACTTAGGTTATGGTGTATTAAATGATAATTAAGAAAAAATTTCACAGAGTCGACGTGAAGTAGATCTCGGTCCCACTGATGGGGGGGTCCTAGAACCTTCTTTGTCGTATTCCTCCAGTTTTGGCCACTATGATAATTCAGTGTCAGTCTTAGTGTCTTAGATACATACCGTATCACTTAGGTTATGGCGTATTAAATGATAATTGAGAAAAAATTTCACAGAGTCGACGTGAAGTAGATCTCGGTCCCACTGATGGGGGGTTCCTAGAACCTTCTTTGTTGTATCCCTCCAGTTTTGGCCACTATGATAATTCAGTGTCAGTCCTAGTGTCTTAGATAGATACCGTATCACTTAGGTTATGGTGTATTAAATGATAATTTAGAAAAAATCTCCCAGAGGCGACGCAGAGTTTGTCTCGGGCCTACTGATAATGAGTCCCAGCCACCAGCACCGTACCTACCCACCACAGTCTCTTTCCACAGTACTTGTACCGTTTATTTGTCTTTATATTTTCGTCTTTAAGCTACACGATGATATCGTGTCGAGTACAGAAGCAAGATACAACGCAGTAGACGTTAAAAATGCACACACTGGCACGATCTCGAACCAGGTGTCTCGAAAACAATAATTGTTTGCTTAAGCGAGGCTCGCTTCTCCGTGGAATCTGTTTCTCTTTAATCGTCACGTCGAGAAGATTCCTCGACGTATGGATACAAATAAAAAACAGGAATGCAAAAATAGAACGTGCATAATTTGAAAAAAGCAGAGTATCAACACGAATATTTGCATTCCTCAGTCACGACCTTGCTTTCTTCCGTTTGTCCTTCGGCTAAAAACAATTTCGAGCAAGCTACCATTTTTCTCTTTGTTACGTTTCATCAGATTTCTTTTTTTCAAATTCTACGGTTCCCTTTTGAAAGTAACGTTGAAATTGGTCACCCGGTACAAGGTAGAATATTCGTCGCGAGGAGATCGTAGCATGGATCTACGAAAGGAAAGGGAGATAGAGGAGATACGATGAGGGGGATTAACATTCGTGGCGTGTAACTTAATGTCTACGTCGTGGCATGATGCGCCTGCCTCGTCGTTCAGGGACGCGTTCAGGGGACAACTCGAAGAAACGAAATTCAGGGCCGCACTTTTAGAACCGAGCAACTTTATTTCATTGGCAAGATGGCGCAGCTGTCGACCAGTTTGCCAGTTCAAAAATAATCTAATTGTATTCCACGATTTCGTAAGAATCTTACATTTCCTCGCGCCTTAAACTTTATATTTATTTTAACATGAATTTTTTTTTAGTAATAATATCACAATTTATTCTTTCAACGTTAGTAATTTACACGCTGAAAATTAGTGTGCAATTAGTTTAATTAATTGTGGATAATTCTATGTGGTGCGAGCTGTAATTAAAAAAATTAAATTAGTGGTATATTAATTCTAGATTTACTGCTAAATTTAGCATATTTAAATATATTAATTAAGTACTTTAGTAAAAGTGCCAAAAAAGAATTAATTTCATGTATTAATACTAAAATAATTAATTACATAATATCGAAATAAGAGTTAAATAATTTTATATTATAAGATAGGCAGTGCTTCCCTATAAATTAAAAAGATCTTTTTAGAAAAGTAGAAATTGTAAATTTAGTGTTAGGAATTTTTCTAAATCAAATGCAAATCTTTTCAAATCTAGAAACGATGGACAAGTGTGATACGATGGGATTAAAAAGTTGATATAATTTATAGACACGATTTCTACGATAACACAGAGCATCCAGATGATAAAGTACACACGTCCAATTACACGCGTCACTTTCAATTACCGGGTCTCGAGTAACTTACGTCGTTCCACTTACAATTGCAATGTACGATAATACAAGCGTATATCTTATCTCGAGATCGTTAATAGAGTCTTTGTCGTTGAGAAGTTCTCCTTCTTTTCCCCCTTTTGTCCACAAAAAAGTGAAAAGAACTAGGACGGAAGCATCTCGAATCACTTTTCGGTTTACCAGCAATTTTTCTATCTGTGTACTCAGCCGGGCGAAGATAACAGCCGCGAAGTGTTGGCACACAGTGTGGAGAAGTTCACGGTAGTTCGTAGATAAAACGATTGCCTACCGTCCGCCGCGCGTGTACACATATATTATTGGCCCACAAAATGAAGTCACTAGATAACTTGCTCCGATTCGCCCGACTAATAGAGATATCCCTCGCGAATTTTTCATTTCGATGCGTGATTGGTCGAAAAAGTGCTTTAAGTGTGTAGTTTTTGGTTGCCATTTGCTGAATTCAGTTTTCAAGGGCCGATAATAGGCCGTGCGAGTCTTCCTTTATCCCGTACCTCGAGTCAAGGGACTTCATAATGTTGGCAACTTGTATTATTGGCCCACAAAATTAAGTCACTAGATAACTTGCTCCGATTCGCCCGACTAATAGAGACATCCCTCGCGAATTTTTTATTCCGATGCCTGATTGGTCCAAAAAGTGCTTAACTATGAAGTAAGTGTCTAGTTTTTGGTTGTCATTCGCTGAATTTAATTCTCAGGGGCGGATAATAGGCCGTGCGAGTCTTCCTTTATCCCGTACCTCGAGTCAAGGGACTTCATAATGTTGGCAACTTGTATCATTGACCCACAAAATGAAGTCACTAGATAACTTACTCTGATTCGCCCGACGACTAGAGACATTCCTCGCGTATGTTTTATTCTGTTGCTTGATTGGTCGAAAGAGTGTTTAATGATGAAGTTAGTGTTTAGTTTTCGCTGAACTTATTTTTAAGGGCCGATATGATAAAAGTAGGCGGTGCTACTCTTCCCGAATCCCATACTTCAAGCCAAGGGATTTCTTAACGTTGGCAACTTGTATTATTGGCCCACAAAATGAAGTCACTTGACATCACTTGTTTGCTCTGATTTGTCCAACGGATATAGACATCCCTATTCCCCAGATATTTGCCGTTCTAATGCGTGGCTGGACGAAAAAGTGTTCAGTTTTCATTCCTCATTCGCTGACCTCAGGTTTCAAGGGTCGATTTAATAGAAATACACAGTGCGAGCACAGTTTTTCATTACCCCATACCTCAAAGGACTTAACGTTAGCGACTTGTATTATTGGCCCACAAAATGAAGTCACTTGACAAGTGGTTTGCTCTGATTCGTCCAACGGATCTATTCCCCACATATTTTCCATTCTAACGCGTGATTGGTCAGAAAAATCACTAAACGAAGAAGTAAGTGTTTAGTTTTCGATTGTGAGTGACTTGAGCCAAGTGACTTCACAATGTTGGCGAGTTATAGATCATGGATGCTTACAACAACGTGCAGGTAGGTAGCTCGAACGTGGTCCCCGTTTCCCGCGCATTTTTCTTATCTTATCTCTCACGATTGGACCTGCGGCTCGGCGTGCCGATGAATCGTGACGATAATAAAACAAGAGAGCACGAGATCCGCGTGGACTCGTCGCGCCGGCGCCAAAAATTGTCGAAACAGGTGCAAACTAGCTAGCCTACCTTATAAAGTTGTTGGTATCAGTCACCGAGGATTTCTATTTGAAGTCGTCGAAGCTTAGAAAATTTCTTGCTACCTATATATGTTACTTTTTCCTCAAATCTGTTTAACAATTACATCTGAATTAAATCTAAAATCTATATAGAAATCTAAGTACTTCTGTCGTCAGATATATTCAAGTTTCTCAAGTAGAACTTGGACTAATAAAACTTCAATTTAAACATCATAAATCCCATGAAGTTCCAAACTCGATCTCCGAATCTTCTCGAACAAATCTCGGATCTGACGAGAACATTTTAAGTAACTTTTGACGAATCGTCACCTCACGATTGCAAATCAAGATTGTCGAGCGATTCGACGATATTTAAAGCTTCCGTTGCTAGAAGATATCGCAATACTCAGAAGTGTCCGTAAAACTCGATATTTTATCCGGACGTTAGTAGCACGGCAATTTGTAAGATATTTATGGCGTGTTAGATAAAAATAATCCATTCTTTGTACTTCGTTCTAACTCCAGAACTCCGAAAGAACAGCCGACGATCTATTTCCGTTAACTCAACGAGGTTTCAAATTTCCAGCGTCTCTTTGTATTTCAAAGTAACGGAACGAAGCATATAATAAATCCGACCCGGTATCCTCGTTAATTTCGTCTCTTAATTCGGTCGAGAGAGCAACCTTAACGTTTCTCATCGAATCTCCAGCTCGTCCTGCGTAAAGTCCTGAAAATAACGAGGCAGCTGCTCGCGTATCCTGCCGAGCCTCGTCCTGCGGGTTATCACATGCTACAAGAGACTTCCCTTTACCCCTTCCAACCTCATCCTCTTCCTTTCTTGCCCTTTTTTTTCTTCCTTTCTTTATCCTCCCTTCTCTTCTCAACATCCTCTCGTCTTTCTTGGCTGCTGTCTCTTGCAAGCCCTTCTCCTTCATCCCCTCATCTTCTCCCTCCACTTTCCAGCTATCGTTTTCTTTTCTTTACACCAACCTTCTTTTGCTTGAAGGTTCCTCTTTTTCACGCACTCTTGTGCTGCTTCTTTATCTTTCTCCTTTCACGTTTCAACGACCCCACCCTATCTGAACGTTCTCCATCTCTTTTCTTCCTTCTTTCGATGTCTTTTTCTTTCTTTTTTTCTCTTCTCACTCTCTCGCCTTCGTCACAGCTCATCTTCCTCCGATTTTCTCTCCATTTCTCTTTCTTTTCTCTTTCTCTTGGCGTCCGGCTGTCCCGACAACTTTCAGTGGCTTCCCTGGAAGCGCGCGAGGCGACGACACGTAGAACGAACTCTCTCGGGCCTTTCGAGGCGAGTAATTATGCTAACGAGTTTATTAAAATTATATTACTGCCGGGTAATCGGCTCTTTCGATCGAAATCGGCGAGCAAAGTCCCCTTCTTTCTCACTGCCCGTGAGTTGCAGTCTTGCCACTTTGCAAGAGACCCCTTTCGAAGATTACGTAACGGTCGCTAAGGTGACGGCGACTTTCGAAAAGCGTCGTTCACTTTGAGCCGATCGTCGAAAGATGAATTTAATTAATTTCGTCCTGCTTCGTGTTGGTTGTAGGAAAAAAATAGAGAGAGAGAGAGAGGGGGAAAGGAATATCGTATGGAGGATTGAGAATGTTGTCAACGGAGAATGTGTTATTTCAAATCGAAAGAGAGTTTCTCGTAATGCGGAGAGATTTATGATAGAATTTATGTGGCCGATGTTGCAACTGAGACAACCTTGGCTAAACTTTATGCTCGTCCGTTCGGAGACTTTTATGAGAGAAATAGTACAATATTGTAAAATATGACGGAGATGGTGAAAATAAAAATGCCAAGAAATATCTTCGAGGAGGGACCATGACGGTTTCGAGGTTTTTACGATCGTCGCCGTGAATATACGTCGCTCGAAACAATTAGGAGATCGTTTTACAAGGATTCCTCTCTACGTGAAGATTGCACAAAGAATTTTACATTACGTCATATGTACTCAAACCATCCTAATTACTTTAACCCTTTCAATACGGTGAAAAATCCAGTCGGGGTGCACCCCATTATCGGGATCAGCTATTTCTCCTTCAAGCGATTATTAGATAAAATAATTTTTATGTCGAAAACTGAGCAACCTTAACAGTTGTCGCTTATTTGATTAGATCGGGGACGATCGAGATGAGAAATTGGTGGACTCAGAACTATTGAGAATCAGTTTGGAGGACCAACTTGGCGTTATTTTTTGCCCTAGATGTTTTTCAGTAACTGGGACATATGTAGCCATAATATCAAACATTTTTCAGACTTGGACAGCACATGTCCCGTTCGGTGCGAAAGGGTTAAACAATTCAAAATAAGAAGTAAATTACGGTAGACACTGTAGAGTACAGACACTATATCTATTTTGATTTTCATTTGTCCCGCATCGTGGCGCTCTCGTCGCGAGCCCCATATCTCCTCCAAGCGACTTTTAGATAAAATAATTTTTATACCAAAAACTGAGCAACCTTAACAGTTGTCGCTTATTTGATTAGATCGGGGATGATCGAGATGAGAAATTTATGGACTCAGAACGATTGAGAATCAGTTTGGAGGACCAACTTGGCGTTATTTTTTGCCCTAGATGTTTTTCAGTAACTGGGACATATGTAGCCGTAATATCAAACATTTTTCAGACTTGGACAGCACATGTCCCGTGCGATACGAAAGGGTTAAACAATTCAAAATTAGAAGTAAATTACGGTAGACACTGTAGAGTACAGACACTATATCTATTTTGATTTTCATTTGTCCCGCATCGTGGCGCTCTCGTCGCGAGCCCCATATTTACGATAAGAAACGAAGGTTTACATGAAACTAAATTCATCTCCGTTTTATTATCCCGCGCACAGTCAACACCGCTTAGAAACCAAGCTCACAGTAATCCAATGACTGTTGGGAAATCCTCGTAACCAAACATATCGTAATCGGACGCTGATGCACGAAAGGTACACCTATATTTGTGGCTCGTGTCTGACTAACTCCAGTGGTTGCTAGGATTTCCCACGTGTCACCTCCCTCTGACTTCATTCCATCGGAGAAGGAGAGTTAAGTGAAAAGAGTAGTATAATTTGAAATAGAAAAAAAAAGAAGAAAGAACATGGCATTGAGAATCTTTGCTATCAGAGCGAGACGAAACATGTTAGAAATATCGGGACGGTCTCTCCTTGTAGATAGGCTCGTCCAATGTAAAAGGGAGGGGGACAAGAGCAGGTCCGAAGGTCTGTTATCGCGAGATCGCTCGATAAATTATTGCTAATTAAAGAAAAAGCGTAATGATCTCGCCTCGATTTACACCATTCCGTGGCAACGCACACGTGCAAAACCTTGCCACGTCCCTCTTGCTGCTTAATTAGCACCTGCCGCTGTTTCTTGGCGACCCCCTTTTTTTTCCCTAGGCCGTTATGAAAAATAGACGCGTTCTGCTTAGTATCCTGTTTGAAACTAAGTGAAAACGCATACAACTGTATATCCTCGTAATGTTACACCTCCTTGTATTTTTGTACTTGTTCTCTTTATTTCACTGAATGTTCTCAACTCTCTACGGTTAATGGCAGCGGTCGATAGCGGGGCGTTTAAAATCTAATGGAGGAAGATAGAAATTCTACGGCATCATCCAAGCAGCCGGAAAAATATCGAGCGAGCATGGTGGAGCAATTTAACGTGTATTTTCTCGGGGAAGAAAGAGGGAGAGACTACGAGGCTCTTGCACGAGCGGTCATCTCCGGTATCGGGCGAATCGCGCGCGACGAAGCAATTTATATACACGCAGAGTCGCGCGCTCGTGTGTCTAAAGGTTCTTCCACAGTTGAAATCAAATTTATTCATATTTCTCATTATTAATTAGTTCAATTGGGCCTTGTTCTATTAGCTTCTTTGGTTAGCTCTTCAACTCACTAAGGTGTGGAAGATTTCCCGCCATTTTTATTCTCAACTTTCTTTTGGGAAAGAAATAGATTGTCATTGAACGAGAGAAGTGTTTTTACTTTGGAGTGATAGACTGTGGTAATTAGTATTACATTTGGTGCAAAATTTGGGCAATTTTTGTTCTCAAAAGGAATATAAGCGACCGTATTTTTTCACTTTTCAACAAGGATAATTTTTCCGTTGTAAATCTAAGAAATTTTAAATATCAGTGATATGGGGCACGATAATATATTTGTATGATAATAATATTACGTTAATTTTACTATTTTACTATTGTAATAATTTTATTCTAAGTTATTGTGGACGCAGTCACAGAAGAAATTGTACGGCAAGGAGTTAAGACCGAGTTTCTTCCTGAAATCTGCCCCCTCAGATAGTCACGCCAACAGAGAGGATATGAAATTGTAAATCAGCAAAACTAATGAATTATACTTATAATTTAACACATACTAATTATTTATCATGTAATAAAAATGTAATTGGGCCACTTGGAATCCCTTGACCGTCGTGAGGCCCCCTCAAGGGGGGCCCATGACGCTCCCCGCCTTTAATATTTCCTCGAGTAATTTGTATTCTACTAATTTTATTCTACATTATTGCAAACACAGTCACAAAAGTAAAATTAAAATCGACTTTCTTCCCCAAATCATCCCTCTTGGAGAGTCAATCCCACAGAAGATACAATTTCGCCGTAAATCAGCAAAACTAATGAATTATACTTATAATTTACCGCATATTAACACTAGATTTACGGATGTTGATTATACCTATGTTTCTTAAGTGGGCCAGTTTGACTCATACAAGAAAATTGAAGTATTTTGCAAAGAAAATAATCCAAAAATAAATTTATTATTAAAAAAATTAACCAATCAATATAGGGGAGGGTGGGGCAAAGTGGGCCCCTTCAGCAAAAAATAGTCATATCTTTATTCTTTGGGCTCCAAAATTTTAAGGGGCCCACTTTGCCCCACCCTCCCGTACTATGTGTATAACAATCAAATTTTGAATGAGCCAAATTGGTTCCGTAAATCTAGTGTTAATTATTTATCATGTAGTAAAAATGTAATTGATCCACTTGGAAACCCTTGGCCATTGTGAGGCCCCCTTAAGGGAGACCCATGGCGGTCCCCGGCTGGAATATCGCCTCGTGTACGTTACGTAGATACCAGCGTGCAACCTGCGGTGCAACTTGTCAGCCGACATCATTATCGATGCTGCGGCCGGTTCGCTACGATGCAGCCCTGTGCGTTTATTGCGACTTCGTTATTTATATCTCGCTCGGCTCGGCAATAACTAATAGACACCCTTACCTTCCTCCGTGCCGGCAACGTGCACTCGGTCCTCCTTCTCGATTGTGCTCGTCGGCCATCTTGGTGCACGTTGCACTTCCTCCTCGTGAGCGTCCTCCCGAAGAGGCGCCCTCTTCGATGACTTTGCCATATTCGAGAAACGATGTTTCTTTTCCTGAGAACTTGAAAAATAGCTGAAGGCGTGGCAACTTTGATTGGATCATTTTAAACGTTAACCATATGAACCCTTTTGAGATTGAGCTAATTGTAAGATAGGACACATGTGTGGGCCCATTCTTCTCGATGTGTTGGAATTGACATCTTCAAAGCCATAGACTCACTTTGGCATTGAATATTTGCAAATTGAGGGAAGAAAATTACTCGAATTTCGGTTTGTAATTTTTGCAAGTGTTGGAAAAAATGATATTGGGACTTATGGTAACCAGAAATTTTTTTAAGAATCCTACATCTTATTAACGCTAGATTTACGGAAGCGAATCTAATACAGCGCAATACATTGAGTAAGGACTTTGAAAATATAAGAATCAAGCGGCAAAGATTATCAAATAACACTACAACTACCAAATGACTGGTGCACAATATTTTCAAAAAATTCTCCAAGTATCAACAAATATAAATCACACAATCGGTCAAGTTTCCTGTCGCTTGATTCCCTGTTTTTCAAAGTACCTACTTATTTAATATAGGTACTGAAATGATCTAGTGTTAAGCAATTTGTATATTATAACTAGACTGCGGATGTTTATGCACATTTCGAATTTCACAAATGCAGGTGAGACACGAGAACCTATCTAGGGACTAATTCCACTCGATTTATATTACAACAAATACCATACTTTGGATATTTTAGATATATTTTTATATTATGTTCTTTTTGTATATTTTAGCCGTATCTAATTTGTCATAAATGCATAAAAATCCGCAGTCTAATTATAACATACCTGTGAAATATCTACTGTACCACGTCTCAACAAGTTTGAAAGGCTGTTCTAAAAAAATAGAAATCCGTCAATTTGCCCGTCTCCATAAACCTAGTGTTAATTCTATTCGAATGTTTATTCAACCTGTCCATTGGACCTAAGAACATTACATCCACTGGAAATATTCTCCAATCTTCTACCGCAGTTCACAAGCTAGAGAAGTATTAATAAAAAAACGAATAGCATCGTTAGCTGTATACATTCCAAGCAAATATTCCACACGGGACATTATAACCCCTAACGAGGCGACCAGTATCTTCGTCGTCTTTCATGTCAAAGTGCATCGCAACGAGTCACGTTATAAATATTCAATTCGCCATTCCATCGAGGAAATGTTGCATTTTTTGTCTCCACCGGTTTCATCCTTAAAGAGGGGTTCCAAGGGGGAATCAGGACTCGGTAGAAGGCGTGTCCCCCCTTGAAGGATCCCGAAAAGGAAGAGGAAGTGGCCAGCCGACTCGAGCAAAAGGAACTCTGCTCTCTCAAGAGACGGAACAACGTTTTTACCAGGGACGAGGTAGCCTTACGAAAAATCCTCTCTCTCTCTCTCTCCTTCTCTCTGTCGATGGTACCACTTGGAACGTGCAATTAGAGAACATTGTCTGGAGGCTCTCTCGCGGTCGTTGCACATGGCACTGAGTTCAGGGTGTGGACGATGAAGAGAGGAGGAGGGAAGGCACGTTTGGTGTTTTTTGCTGAGTAAACGAGGGGGCAGACCTCGCATCGGGAAAGAGATGTTCGGTGGAACACGTGTGAACCACATGCGTCCTCTCTCTCCGGGGGTCTCTACCCTCCGGTGTCTCCTTTTCTTCCATATTTCTTTCTCTTTAGGTGTGCTACTCTATGAGTTGCATCTTACATCTTAGGTATTGTTGGTATCAACATTTTGAACGTTGTTAATTAGCCTATTAACGCTAAACTTACCAACCCAATTAAAATGATCGGTTCCTAAGGTTTTCAATAAATTCATCAATATTAGGGGGAAATCATGAAGTAAATATTCTACTTCTGTCTGACAAAAGCTTAATTAATTAATTAACCATTTTGATTTTTCTATTTTTAAATTACTTTGACTGGCCATGGGGGTCACTGGTGACCTCTTGAATTCAGTGGAATTTAATGTTACTTTGAAATAGCAATATTTACGAATTTTCTTACACATTCAGTATTTCAATAGTTGCATTTAAAAGATAAAGTCGTGCTGGATATATATCTATTTGTTAGCACGTTAAACGCCACCGGTGTTTCACAAGTCGTATCATTTGAACCGGCGGAGAAATCTTGTGTATTATAATCATATCTTTATAAATTAGAATCTTTAGAAACATTAATAGATATTTGACAGACCTCTGCCTTTTTAACAGAAATATTTAAATATTTAAAATGTTAGAAAATTCATAAATATTGTAATTGACAAATTACATGAATTTAGTAGCGCCGGTCACCGGGGCCCCCCATGGCAGTCAACGTGTTAATGAAATAAAAGTATATTACTGGTCAAAAAGGGCGTCAGGGATGGATGAAGGTTAAATCAAGCACACATCTAGCAAGCAACGTGTGCACTTCCAGAGTCACTTGTATTATTCGTTTATCGTATTCTCAGCTATCGCAAACCAAGAGACGGGTTCTGTTTTTTTTTGATCACTTGTGTGCACGTACAGAAATTGGGTCTCGGATTGCACTTGTGGTTTGCGGTAGCAAAGAAAGAGGTCGTTATACATGCGCTCTAACACTCTATCCCCGAGTATGTGCCTGTACACTGGTACCCATAAATTCATGTTCCCATAAGTCCATATACGTGCATGCATTGTGCATGTGCACACGAGTATAAGTGAAAAAGAGGACGATCCGTCTGCAAAGTACGATGAATCATCTCTGATAGCCGCTTTCACGCCACTCTGTCCATTGTGAACCAAAAATATACATACTTCCTTCTCTAGAAAGAAAAAGACATCTTTATTGCACTGTACAATTCATACCGCAAGAATTAGAAAAGTAAATGTTACTTCACAGAAGACATAGATTTTGAGGAAAATTAGGATTGAGTTGGGTAAACGAAATCATGATTTTTTTCCTTCGGAGACAGTTTTTTTCAGACTCGGTGAACGTTCCGTCGTGAAGGGGACTTTATACGGTGCTGACCGCACCCGGCATTTACTCCCGATGCTCGCGTGTGTACCCCCTTCTTTTTTCTCCTCTTCTTTTTTCTTCCTTTCTCTCTTTCTTCCTCTTCTTCTTTCTCTCCGTCCTCCAAGCCAAGCCGTCTTAATATTCGATCCAATGTTTCGTATCTCAGAGGCCGGTGGTTTTCGCTTACACGACCGCAAACTTACGTACATACACGTGTACCTTACGTGATTATTCTTTTTGTAAACATCGGCTCGCGATATTTATATCGTCATGGAGTTAATTAACACGATCGAAGTGACCGTGTCACATCAACGAAATGAAAGGGCAATGTTCGTAGAAGAAAAAAAATGATACTGAAGACTCTGTAAGACTATACGCAGATTGGAATGTTGATTTAGTAGTAATGTAGTATAGTGAGGAAGGATGAAGAGGAAAGACGAGATGTATATACATTCTGAAACGATACTTCTTTAACTGGCTACCGATTCAGGAGATCACGATTTGTCCTATCGATACGACACGACGTCTGCTTATTTGTCTACGGAGGAATCAGTTGTCGGGACACGTATTAGCCGCGTACGTGGCGACATCCGCTAATCAAATACAAGTGTTTGCCAGCCGTGGTATTATAGAGACGTAGACGTAGCTAAGGCTATCGGAACCCTGATACTGAAGAAAGCGGAATGATAATAACGTACCGAGCAATTGTTACAATTGCTACAACCTTTTTTCCAAGACTCTTCTTTGTTAATTTGAAATCGGAAGACTTATAATACTCATCGATGCTAGAACTACCAAGTTCTACCATTGATACTAGAATTATGGAGTTCAACTCTTTGCAGACGAAGACATTTTTCAATATTGAGAGATAATCATTTGTTTGACGATTTAAAATCAATTTTTAATTAGAAAGTTAGAATATTAATGCGTGGAAATTGTAAATTACTATTTGTGTAATGATATTTCACCGGCTGTTGTACAATTTCAAAACTTTAATCGTGTATTCGTGCAGCGATAGAATGTAATGAATTTTTTCTTAGACACATATATGCGTCGATGTCGTCAAAGAGTTGTCTAGCTTGTAAGCTGTTAGAAGTTAAGCAGTCAGTTGTGACGTTCTCTTTTCAAATCGGGCGTCTATATGTGTCGCGAAAATCAAGCCATGACGGGTATAGTCGTCGTGACACAAAATTCTGTCACTTCTCTATGACGAATACAGTCGTCGTAATACAAAATTCTGTCGCTTCTCCGTGGCGAATATTGTCATTATGACACAAAGTCTGCCATTTCTCCATGGCGAATATAGTCGTCATGATAAAAAGTCTGTCACTTCTGCATGACGGGTATAGTCGCCATGGCACAAAATTCTGAACCCTCTCCATGACGTATATAGTCGTCGTGGCACGAAGTTTGTCATATCTCCATGGCGAATATAGTCGTCATGACACAAAGTCTGTCACTTCTCCATGGCGAATATAGTCGTCATAAAAAAAAGTCTGCCACCTCTGCATGACGGGTATAGTCGCCATACGCACAAATTTCTATAATTTCTCGATAGCGAATATAGTCGTCAAGCACACCTAACTGATTAAGTCGATTTAATTTCTTGCACACTTCATTTTCTTTCCTCTGAAATATTTTTCTAGTAACGTTAAATATACTGAATTAATTCTCAATAGGTCTAGTGTTAATTATACCGTGATGGAAGCATAATCTCACAGTAGTAGAATGGTAGTAGCTAAATGTAGTTCAAATAGAT
Organism: Cerceris rybyensis; assembly: GCA_910591515.1. Lineage (NCBI taxonomy): Eukaryota > Metazoa > Arthropoda > Insecta > Hymenoptera > Crabronidae > Cerceris > Cerceris rybyensis. The sequence continues at coordinate 1,903,569 of OU342800.1, read as the reverse complement.
TGCAAAATTGAAAAGAAGTATTGATAGTATTTGAACGAAAGGATCCCCCTTGACAATCCTAATTGCACGCTCGTGCGCGCTCAAACCGAGCATTCAGGATCGAGTGCACCTGCATTGTCTCAGTCGCATCACTTGCTACCGTCTCGAACGACCGATTGCACCGAAGTGAATTTTTTTTACACGCAGCCGGTTATGGGATCCCTATGGCACGTGAAGTACTGTTACAACGGTCTGTTGAACCGACCCAACGACCGTCCATGGCCCATGATCGTCCACCTCGCAACAGTGCCGTAGCGAGAAGTTGTCCCTTCAAGGGCCTGATCGAATCTTAGCTCCACCGTTTAACCCTAGATTTAATTCCAAAAATTGAAGGTGGCCTACAATTTTATTCCAAATAACGGCAATTTTATATAATAACTATATCAGTAACTTTTCCATACAATTAAATTCTGTCTTCTACCTTAAAATCTTGTGCGTCAAAGAGTTAAATAATACAATCATTTAACATAGGAGGATGATAGATTAAATTCTAATTTAAATAAAATATCCCACAGATAGGGGGAGCGTGATCACATCCCCCTAATTGCGAGACCTCTATCTCCACGTCCCCCATACTTCAATCCCACGTGGCTTCTACAAACATCATGCTCATCCATGCAGCTCAATTTGCTCGATTCTCCGCTCCGAAATTTCCCGCGAGTGAAATAGAATCCAAAGTGTAAATAGTAGACGATAAACCGTCGAGATAGCAAACGTCTGGAGCATGGCTAATCGAGTCAACGAAGCGTGCATAATTCCTACCGCTTAACGTTAGCGCCTTAAGGTACTAACTGCCAAGAGATCGTTTCTTTTGCAACCAGCTGAATATTAACTTTCGATTATCCATCGTTAGAATTCATTTATACCACCAATAATTTTCCATTCGAATATCCAAAGGAAAGAGGGGTTGAATTTTCATAGAAATTCATGAGGAGGAATTATCGAAGGAAAGTTGAAATTGGAAAAGCGTTGCCAAGGAGGGAAGGATAGAGGGAGGGGAGGGAAAGTAACGGGAGGAGGAGGGAAGGTTTCTTCGTAGCAGCTGGTCAAACAACTCCCAAGCCTGTTCGGTATTCGGGGCCGGATCTCGCATATATCGAAAGACGAGGCTGTACGAATGATTCTTCGGTTTGAGCGTGCTCGAGACCCTACTCGTCTTCATGGCCGGCCTCCAAGTTTTAATTACTCGGCAGGGTATCATCCCCCTGCCGTTCTTCGAGGCTGTCGGACGAAACGAATTTCAACGGCCTCGAAGAAACTGTAGGAAAGATTTTTTAACCTTTCTACTTGCTGGGAGGACGATCGTTGTAATTGTTGATTAAGACTACCTTTACGGAGATCAAATTAACAGACTCCTACCTTTTTTAGGAATCTCTTCCAAACTTATGGTGGTATGGTAGATATTTCAGGTGTACCTTGTAATATACAAATGTATTTATTACTCTATATATATCTACAAAGCAGGTCAAGATGACTGGTTCCCAATCTTTCTAAAAATTTTCTAAATATATGAGAGAGTCATAGAGCAGATATTCTACTTTGATTTTATAAAACATATAGTATCGAATCGACTATCTTTTTCATTTCTTGATTCCTCTTTTCTCAGAGTAACTTATTTCATATATTGAAATATGATAAATTTAACTTCGATAGTTCTAGTGTTAAATAATCGTAAGCGTTAATAAAATGTTTAGGTAAAGTGGTAGATCTAGGGCTGTTTCAAGAGATGCGTAGTCACTGTGTCTTCTAATATTAAGTAACATTCTTTGCTTTTTAATTTTCAGCTTTCAGAAATCTGTACCAGCTGGAGGATGCTCCCATTGAATTGTTGCAGTAGACATTCCTATTTTTAACTTTCATCCGTCCTTGTGGTCTTTCTTAATCCCCATTGAGTCTTACTTTGACCCGATTAAAGACAAATTGCTCATTTTTAATAGAAAATAAATGATAAGTAAGAAAACTCTCTAAGACACCGTTAGATTTGTTATTAAACGATGTAGTTATAGTCCTCAGACTATTTTCTCACCAACAGTCTATTTTCTATTAAAAAGTTAAACATAATTATCGATTTCCTTCACAATGATCAAATTCCTCCACACCCCACTAAAACCTAGATGATTCCAGCAACTCCTCTCGTTCCATCCATTGTTTTGTTTCCCGTTACAATGTACTCTTCAAGGACTTCCGGTTTCCGGCAAAGGTCGCCGGTCAATCTCGATTTCAAATCTGAAAGTTCCACGAGTTCTCGACGAGGCTCGTTTCAACCTCGACTCCATAGGTTGGGCCATAGGGTGCTGGCCAGAGGGTTGGCCGTCTAATGCGGCACTATCACACTATATGGCGTGACGGTCTCCACCATCACACTCACTAACACCACCCCATAACCTGTGATATCGCCATCACGGTTACAGCCACCCCTCTCCTCGACACTACTACGAGCAGCTTGGACTATCGTCAGGTAGCATTCCACGTTGTTGCTGTTGCAACCTCAGAGGGTGGAAAGAATACAACGTCCTATAGGTCGACCTTTTGCCCTGCCTGTTGGGTCATAGCGATGGGTTTGGCCGGAGAACCCGGAGGGGTCGTAGTTTTCACCCCCCTGTGGCCTTTATGAGTGATTATATTTCTACTTAATTATGCCACCATGGCTTTAATGGCTGATTAAAATTAAGACATGGGGGAAGAACTTATCTTTGTCTTTGATTGAGTGTGGATAGAGTCAGGACAAAATTTTATATATATTTTATTTGATTTGATTTAAAATTAGAAATATAGAGTGAAATAGAAGTGTCCAAACTCCTATTCAGTTAGGTGCTTTGTAAGGTTTGAGTTAGAAAATTAATTCGTATGTTCAGTACAGTGAGTGAAAGCTGACTTATTTTATTTACCGAATCAACTTCGATAATTAGAAATAAAAATATAGATGTACCGCAAGCATGCCAAAGATACCAACAATCCAAGAATTCTCTAGTTGGACTTGTTGCAGGATAAGAGAAAAATTCAAAATTAAATGGTTTTAAAGCCTGATTAAAATTTAGATAGGAGTAGGAGACCTTCCTTTATTTTTTATTGAACGTGGATAGAGTTAGGATAGGATTTTTATTTTATTTTTATTTTTTAGAAAACGAAGTAAAATGGAAGTAGCCAAAGTATTGTTCAGTTAAATATTTAACTCTGAGGGTTTCAATTAGAAAATCAATTCATATATTCAGTCAGAATTATTATTATAATTAGCTTTGACAATTAAAAATAAAAATACAGAGGTCCACTAAGCATCAATAGCCTAAGAATTCTGTAGTTGAACTTGTTGCTGGATAAGAGAAAAATTCCAAAATTAAATGGTTTTAAAGCCTGATTAAAATTTATATAGGAGTAGCAGACCTTTTTTTATTTTTGTTTGAACGTGGAGAGGATTTTTATTTTATTTTTATTTTTTAGAATACGAAGTAGAATAGAAGTAGCCAAAGTATTGTTCAGTTAAATATTTAACTCTGAGGGTTTCAATTAGAAAATCAATTCATATATTCAGCAGAATTATTATTACAATTAGCTGTGACAATTAAAAATAAAAATACAGAGGTCCACTAAGACATCAGTAGCCTAAGAATTCTGTAGTTGAACTTGTTGCTGGATAAGAGAAAAATTCAAACTCGTCACTAACGTGCTAACACCCTCTGAGGGTGCGGCTCAATCAATTACTACAGTCAGGGTGCGGTCTTTCCAGCCAGAGTTCCACCCCTCGCATGGCAACAACCTCCACGAGTAGTTCAGAGGGCACGGATCCACTTTTTTCCTTCCCCTCTTTACATTCGTCACTCATATATTCGTATTCGTCGCAGCCCTCGTTTGCCCCGTTTCTTTTTTTCTCCCTTTTCGTTTCATGGAAACCCTTCCCCTCTACATTTCTCTTTCGTTCTGCCCGTTTCGTTTGAATAATTAAGAGAAACGAGACCGATTAACCTTCGATTTTTTGTTTGGCTTTTTTTTTATTTGTTTTCTGACGTTACGGAGGAACGAGTCTTGGAAAAAAGACGTATCAATCAAAGGCTCGTATGAAATGTTATCTTCCTCTCGATGATCTTATTGCTCGTTAATCATTCCCCGCGATCGTGGATTGCTGCGGAGGTCATTGATACCCCGTTTTGTAACTCAATTAACCAACAAATGTCTTAGGATTGTTGTGAAAATTTTGGTGCATTTAATTTTACAATTTTGAACCTGTTTTTTTTTTTAATAATTTTCAAGTGGCGGCGCAGCTCGGAAGATTTTAGTGTTCTTAATATTTTTACTGTGCCATTGAAAATTATATTATTCTGTTCTTCACTTAGAATTTGAATAATTTTCAAGTGGCAGCGCAGCTCAGAAAATTTTAGTGTTCTCAATCTTTGCAGTGCCTTTAAGAATTATTTTATTCTTTTCTTCGCCTAGAATTTTAATAATTTTCAAATGGCACTGCAGTTTAGAACATTTTTGTGTTTTTCATTTTTTTATAGTGCCATTGAAAATTATTTTATTCTATTCTTCGCTTAGAATTTTAATAATTTTTAAATGAAAGCGCAGCTCAGAAGGTTTTAGTGTTCTCAATCTTTACAGTGCCTTTAAGAATTATTTTATTCTTTTCTGAGCCTAGAATTTTAATAAATTTCAAATGGCACTGCAGTTTAGAACATTTTTGTGTTTTTCATTTTTTTATAGTGACATTGAAAATTATATTATTCTATTCTTCGCTTAGAATTTTAATAATTTTCAAATGGCAGCACAGCTCAGAAGATTTTCGTGTTTTCCATTTTTTTAAAGTGCCTTTGAAAATTATTTTATTCTGTTCTTCACTTAGAATCACAAATGTTTTAAACGACATCGTCAAAGATATCTTTAAAGAACCACTTAATCCGCAGTTGAGACAGAGATTTCGCTTCCGAAATCTGAATCAGCCGAAAATAATGCGCTATAAATAACGGTCCACTTCTCCTCCCCGTTCTTCCTGTTTTGCAACGAGTAGGAAGGAAGTTTGGTCACAGCTCCAAAGCGGTCCTCGTAATTTTTTATGACTAACTGTCTCCTCGTTTCGTCATCGCAAAGAACAGAGAAAGAAAACAAGTTCCAAAAGAATGGAAAATTTCTCACATTTTCTTCTCAGTCTCAATTTCCACCTCCCTTCCTCTCATACTTCTCTCCATTTCTCCGTAACTTTATTTCCTCGCAAATTAGAGTAATTTACCGGTCGAGACGTTTGTCGACAATGAGTTTCCAAGGGGAAGAGAGAAACGAAAGCAAAGAAAAGTCGATCGTCGCAGTTCCTTTTTGGAACCCTTCTCATCTCGCATGATACACTGCAAGGGACTACGAAATCTCTGGCTCTCCGACGACGCCACCGCACAGCTTCTAAATATATCCAACCGTGACACTTGTTTCGTGTAAATCAACCCCCGTGGACGACGAAAAACCGAGGAGGACGCGGACGAAAGAACCTCACCAGGAGCCAACGATTTAGATTTAAATGGCCTCCAGATCCTTATTAACACTTTTGCTGCTCACATTTTTTTATACACATTTGCTGGAATCTCGATGTCCGGCTGGAATAATTCATGATTTGAATGATAATTTCTGTAGATGATATCCGATCAAGGGCGAGAACCGTGGAAATTTCCGTCATCGAATGTGTTGCTTACTGTTTCGATTAAACGTAGATGCTTTTTATCACTGGAATGATAAAACACACTGTATGCTTATGTCCAGAGGGAAAGTTGTTGAAAAATTTGCACGATTTTGATTTAACACTAGAATTACCAGCGTTAAATCTATCATATTTCAATATATTAAATAAATATTTTCAGAAACAAGGAATCGAGTAGCAGAAAGGATGATCAACTTAGTGAATCATGTTTTTTGTGATGGACGCAGAATTTTTGTTATGGGTCCTCAATGAACTTGGCAAATTTTTGGAAAAAATTGTGTACCAGTCATTTTCTACCGGTTTGGTAGTTCTAGTGTTAAAAAAAATGATTTTAAATTGAAAACAGCTAAATTTCTAAATTCGAGAAAGTGCTAAATTTCTCAAATCTAAGTTTCGCACGAATCGCCTTTTTTAAACACAGTTTTCGAAAAACTTAAAAGTTAAGGATCTCTTGATTTGATGGTTCGTCGATTCAAAGGTCGTTAGATGGAAAAGTTTCCGCGTAGGAAGAAATAATTTATTACACTCTTTGAATTGTTCAGCAAATAAAGATGAAATCGAACATTTCACAGTGTGCAAAACAGCTCGGTCTTTTCTCGGTGAGACTTAAAGAGAGTTTAAAAGCGCAATAGAACCTTATCGTGGAATAATCCGAGTTATTTGAAGACCGCGTGGCTTTAAAGGCAGCAGTGTCCGGCGATTTCACGCGAAATGCCGTGGGGAGGATTTTTTGCAGACTATAGACAAGGTCCTGCGCTGAGGGCAAAAAAGAAAGGAGAAATTAAGCGAAGGGCCATAAGAAGCTCACGAAGAGGCGTGGAACTCGCCAATAAATTATATTTGTCGCGTGAATCATTGCACGGCGGGGGCACTCACCTATATATCTTTTCTTTCTACGTGAACGCAGAGACTTTGCCGCTCCTCGTGCAACCACCGAGAACACCTTTGCTCGAGGCTAAAGTGTTCAAAATTTCCACTTGCGCTTTTTTATCTCCAATTGTGCAGTTACGATATTGAATCTTTCCATTTGCGTTTGAACAGTGGGTTTAATTAAGGCTTGATTCAATTCTCTTCTCCGTTCTGCAGAGACTACATTTTCTCACTTTAAATACTGCGTTTAATTAATAGCTCTAGAACCATCTTTCAAAATTTAGCTACAATCCCTCACCCTCAAAATTCCTCATTGTCTCCTCTCTTTTGCAGAGGCCACATACTTGCACTTCAATTGCTCCATTCAATTAGTGGCTTTGGTCAAAATTTTCCGCATTTCTCAAATTTCAGCAGCAACAATCCCTCACTCACAATATTCTTTATCATCTCCTCTCTACAGACATCACATTTCAATTGCTCTATTATATTAATAGTCACTCTCAAAATTCCTCATCGCCTCCTCTCTTTTGCAGAGGCCACATACTTGCACTTCAACTCTTCCATTTGAATTAGTGGTTTTGGTCAAAATTTCAGCAGCAACAATCCCTCACTCTCAAAATTCCTTATCATCTTCTTTCTACAGACAGCACATTTCAGTTGCTCTATTCAATTAAGAGTCTCTGTCAAAATTTCCACCATCTTGCAAACTTCAGCAGCTACAATACCTCAACCTCAAAATTCCTCATCATCCCCTCCCTCCTGCAGAGGCCACATTCTTGCTCTTCAATTGCCCCATTCAATTAATTGTCTCTGTCAAATCTTCTACCATATTCCAAACTTCAACTACCCCTCACTCTCAAAATTCCTCATCATCTCCTTCCCTTTATCTAGATATCTAACCTGGATATCACATTTTTGCACTTTAATTGCTCTATTCAATTAATGTCTTTGTCAAAACTTCCACCATATTCCAGACTTCAACAACCCCTCACTCTCAAAATTCCTCATCATCTCCTTCCCTCTATTTGAATATCTACCCTGGATATCACATTTCTGCACTTTGATTTCCCCATTCAATTAATAGTCTCTTTCAAAATTTCCTCCATATTCCAAACTTCAACAACCCCTCACTCTCAAAATTCCTCATCATCTCCTTCCCTTTATCTAGATATCTACCCTGGATATCACATTTTTGCACTTTAATTGCTCTATTCAATTAATGTCTTTGTCAAAACTTCCACCATATTCCAGACTTCAACAACCCCTCACTCTCAAAATTCCTCGTTATATCCTTCCCTCTATCTAAATATCTACCGTGGATGTCACATTTTTGCACTTTAATTGCCCCATTCAATTAATAGCCTCTGTCAAAATTTCCACCATCTTTCGAGATTCAACAACCCCTCACTCTCAAAATTCCTCATCATCTCCTTCCCTCTATCTAAATTTCTACCTTGGAAATCACATTTTTGCACTTTAACTGCTGCATTCAATTAATAGTCTCTGTCAAAATTTCCACCATCTTTCAAGATTCAACAACCCCTCATTTTAAAAATTCCTCATCATCTCCTTCCCTCTAACTGCATATCTACCCTGGAAATCACATTTTTGCACTTTAATTGCTCCATTCAATTAATGTCTTTGTCAAAACTTCCACCATATTCCAAACTTCAACAATCCCTCACTCTCAAGATTCCTCATCACCTCCTTCCCTCTATCTGAATATCTACCCTGGAAATCACATTTTTGCACTTTAACTGCCCCATTCAATTAATAGTCTCTGTCAAAATTTCCACCATCTTTCAAGATTCAACAACCCCTCAATTTAAAAATTCCTCATCATCTCCTTCCCTCTATCTAAATTTCTACCTTGGATATCACATTCTTGCACTTCGATTGCCCCAATCAATTGATCTCTTCGGCAAAATTTGCGCCATATTTGAAGTTTCAGACACTCCAGCAACCCCAATTCACTGTCCATTTGAAAATTCTCTCTTGTGTCGGGCACTTCCACCCCGACGCCATAAGAGCGACGCCATAAGAGCGACGCCATAAGAGCGACGCCATAAGAGCGACGCCATAAGAGCGACGCCATAAGAGGCAACCCCGTCGATGGTGTTTCATCGAACGTCCGTATCGTTCGCGGAGCCGTTTCGCAAATAGCTCTGCCACGTAGATAGTGGTCTTGACAAGATACGAGAAGACCGGTCGGCCGTGAGCTTAGGCGCTGATCGAAGATCGGCATCCGGCAGAGTCAATAGACCGATATATACGGGGCCCTGGATTTTCGTCTCGCTCTTCCAGCCTTCAGATAACCGGACCGATACTCCGTTGGGACTTAGGACGTGGGAAACCATCGACAGTTATCCTTATCTTGTTTGTTCCACCGAACTTGAAACCTCCCGTTTTCAACGGAGGATATAGAAAAGCTCGATGCAAAAATAACTTGTCTCAGTTCGTTCTATTTCCGTTTCGTGACTATCGCATCTTGGACGACTCTTCGACCGATTTCCACGTATCTTACGGACTTTCTTTACGTCTATTATCAATTTTGAACCAAAGAAACAGAGATAATTGCTGCTGAGAAACATATTTTTGTAAATCAACACATTGTACGCGGGTGTTTTGTAACGCTTCATTAACACTAGATTTACCAAACTAGTCAAAATGACTGGTGCACAATTTTTTCCAAAAATTCTACGGGTTTATGAGAGAGCCGTAGAATAAATATTCTTCATCCATCGTATAAAACATAAATTACCGAATCTTCCGCATCTTAATTTTCCTTGCTTTGAGGTACATATTTAACATATTTAAATATAGTAGATTTCACACTGGTAAATCTAGTGTTAAAACTCGCGAAAAACTTGTTGAAAAATTGTCGGGAATTTTATTTTTACAAAAAATTTCTATAAACTGGAATCTGTTTTCTCTCTAAACTCGAAAATATACTTAACTTTTCAAGTTTAAGTGATTAATACCACGAACCGCTTTTTTTAAACTGCCTATACACAATTTCCGAAAAACGGAATTTTATGTAGCCCCCATACAATGTGTTAATTGAATTTCTCGCGAGGAGAATTTATTTAATAACTCTTTGCTTGTTAATCTACGTTTTGAATGTGACAGTAGATCTTTTTTTTTGGATTTTAGTAGTAGAAAGTTTGTCCCAAATGAGTAAAATCCACAGTGTAGCTATTATCTATGAGAAATTTCTTCTAAGAATGGAAAAATTGTAGAAGTTTGTTCTAGAATATGGTAAGTAGTTAACGATGATCCGAGTAGAAATGGAAATGATAAGAGGCAAACATTCTATTTTATAAAGGAGTAGAATTTTCTCGTATGAATAAGACGAAACTGTTCATTGTTCGACGTTGCGACTAATGTAAATTCCAACAGGAAGATGAAGCCGAAGGCTCATCTGAACAAATACGGGGACATGTGCTTAAATAGAATATTTAGTCCTCGAAGCTGGTTGGACGTTCGATAAGCGGTTTTGGATTAATGAATATCAAGCAGGAGAATTAATTATGCCGTCGTTTGTCTATGCCATGGTAGATTATTAAAATATCATCGAAACTCCTGCGTGGCAAGCAACTCCTCGATATTCTCGCTCGTTAAATCCACGACGTTCAAACATTTATGCTGTTTATTTCACAATTTTCATGCCTTCGTTTCCACAGATCGAGCCTCCTTTTATCATTTCCTGATATAAATTCTATCGCAAAAACTAGCGAAGAAAAATTACGATCCTGTTTGCAGAAGGAAAACGAGGATCTTGAGAAACTTGTGAAGTTATTTCCACTGCAAAAACAGTCCGTTAGCTTTAATGGTATAATTTTATCTATTTTTATCAGAAACTCTCTCAGGCGGAAATTTGTATAGAAACGAGAAACTTTATTGAAAAGAAGCCAAAGGTTCAGACTCGTTGTCATTGGGCTCAAATTCAAATCCTTCGACATCTTTGGAAATTTCTTCTTAAATTATAACCATCTTAATTAATTAATAATATTTCTAATTCCATCTAAAATGGTAACTCCTGAGTAAATTAATCTAAGGACATGGTAAGTCCGCAAGACTAGGACTCCACATGGCCCAGAGTCCAAATTTTTGCTCATTCTCCATATTACACCCTAAATTTTCAACCAATTTAACCCTTTGAGGACTAGCAAGGCATATATATTCTAGTAAAAAATTTAGTTGACACGATTAGAGTTGAAAAACTGAAGCAGAATCGTTTAAATATAATTACGCATGTAGCAACTTATAATTTCTATCTACTAAAAGTCTAATTTTCTAATAAAAAGGTGGCCCTCCATCGTCAGATAAATGATCATCCTTCAATTTTCAAAAATATCTCCGTTCGCAAAGGGTTAAAACAGTTGCTTCCCAAGCAAACAATTCGTAGAAGTTGATAAAAAAAAATGAGTTCTGATAAAAAATACAAGATTGCGATGAAAAAGCAGAGTATAATGAAAATGAATCGAATTCACCGAGAATGCAAGCCGTAGGAAGTGAAAATGGAGGAAACACGAGAGTCGAAGTCTCTCGATTCTCCCTGACGCATTGCGGATGCGACCGGTGACTTACGGTGGTATTCATGAAAACGAAAGCCGCGGCTGCAGCCTTCGTAAAAGGTTACATAATGTATCAGGGACAGCGGATCGCTTATGCATCGCGATCAGGGTAATCGATATATCGTCTGGATCCTGTCGGACGATCGAGCTGATGCATAACTCGGCTTCGCTGTCTCCTCGAAAAGATCTTCGAGGCGGAGACCCTTGAATTTGTCAGGCTTTCTTCAATTTCGATCCTCTTGGGTGATCCAGACACTTCATTCTGATCTTGTCGTATTTATAGATCGAACTTCATCAATTATTTATTACTATTGTAGTTATTAATTGCCTCCGATTAATTCTACTCTCCTTTCACTCTTGAGATTTTACTTGAATTTTTATATATTCTAAGTTAGTCGATAGATTCCAGTTTAATTGGTTATTTTAAATAATTTCTATTCGTTGTTTCATCGATAATTAACACTTTTCCGAGCGATAGACTATTTTGGGCTTTTTTATTATTTAGACTTTCTATTAATAGGACTTTCTATTAACCCTTTGCACTCCGTTGTCGCCACAGCAGCGACATTGTAATAGGAGCTGATAATTCGGTTGTCGAAATAAATCTAGTGTATTCTTATGTTTTTTATATTGTGAAACATAATTTTAAAACGTACACGCTTATTTTTAATGACAGAGTAAGATTTTCAATTTTCCACAGATGTGGATTCATATTCTGTAAATAATCCTGGAGTAGCTAGTAGTTCACAGTAAAAATTACTCGGAGTGCAAAGTGTTAATAGGATTTTCTATTAATAGGTTGCTACAGCAATTAATAAATTGTTATTTATCAATGTGGTTTGCTGTTTCAAGGACTCAATGACGAGAATTTGTCATTTTCGAAGAGATATTGGTATCAGGAAAGTATTTGCGATCAAGTGACTGAACAGAAATTAGTAAGGTATTTAAAAAAATAGCAGTTGGTATTTTTAGTGTCAGTGTTAATTATTCTACTGTCTCGATTAAATTAATTTTTCTGCATGAAGCTATAAAGATTTGCTGAGGCTTCTTGTAATATGGAGGGTAAGAATGACTGCAGTGTATTAAGTACTTCCAATGATTTTTATTCGTCATACATGTGTTAATTGACTTATAAATAATTATTGAGTATGGAGAAACACGCGATAACAGCGGTCCAAGCAAGAATGATCCTCCAGAAGAGGATAATTCCCGTAGGACCACAGGGGACTTAATGGCGGACATCTTTACTACGAGAATTCGCGTTCGATGGCTCACGATGATCAAAGATTCCCGCGGAACGTGTTAAATGCTCGACTAAACATCGCAAGGGAATGATTAACGACACGCGATACCTCGAAAAAGGAGAGCGCCCTTTAAATCTCCAACGATCCGAAGTTGTCCGAACCGCAGCTTCCTTCCCTGGCGAGATGCGAGTGCACGTTGCAACGTGTCCCGTGATTTTTTGCTGGCCGTAATGAAGTGCACGGACTGTTTGGACCCTCGTCTCTCATCGAATCGGCTTGTCCTCTTCTTGTTCCTTCTGCCGGCCGCGCGACACGCACGACTTTTACGAGAGACCATTTATAACCGGCTGTCCACGAGGGGAGGGCTCCAGAGGTAACCGGCACGGCCCTGACAACCCTCGTGATGCACCTTTTTTTTCCTTTTTTTTCTGCTTTAACTGCTACGGTCATTTCATCTAGGATCTACTGTTTTAAGTTTTGTGTGGGTTTCGAATCAACTGACTTTTTTTGGGGGTGTGGAGGGTAGGAAGATCACCCCTGCTGTCAGTAGTTCATCAATTGTAGCAAATTTTTCTGAATTGATTTTTTAATACACTGAAATTTCAATGATTCAGGTTTTATTTCAAATAGTAGGTCGTGGGAAAAATCTGCACGATTCGGGGACTACAGTGGGCCCTAGTTCAAATTTTCCTCCACCACTTCTAGAAAACTAGCTTCTTTCTAACTGTCTTTAAATAACTTAGAATGGTATTGGTAAAATAAAATTTATATCGTAGTAAAAACACTAGGGGACTTTAGGAAATTCCACATGGGAGGGTGACCGGTACCACCCCAAGGTCTCAGTTCAGGCCACCATCAAAAACACTAGGTCTTAGGCAAACTAAATATACTACTTTTTTACCTCATAGATTCACGTTTTATCTAAAATAGTAGGTCCAAAAAAATCTGCACGATTCGGGGACTACAGTGGGCCCTAGTTCAAATTTTCACCCACCACTTTTAGAAAATTAGAAAACTAGCTACTTTTCTAACTTTCTTTAAATAATTTAAGATAATATTGGTAAAATAAAATTTGTATTCTATTAAAAACACTAGGAAACGTGAGGAAATTAAACATGGGAGGGTGACCGGTACCACCCCAAGGTCTCAGCTCAGGCCACCATCAAAAACACTAGGTCTTAGGCAAACTAAATATACTATTTTTTTGCCTCAACGATTAAGGTTTTACCTAAAATAGTAGGTCCAAAAAAATCTGCACAATTCGGGGACCCCAGTGGGTCCTAATTCCAATTTTCTTCCACCACTTGTAGAAAACTAGAAAACTAGTTTCTTTTCTAACTGCCACTGAAATATATTAGAATACAGTGGATAAAAGAAAATATCTATCCTGGCAAAAACAATAGGTGTGAGAAGTAAACACACAACTTCTTGTGCATGACAATACCGTACTTATCTGCAAAAAGATCCTACGCCATGTGCCGACCCCCTCCAGATTCTTTTATGGTAGTGATATGACATTGTTTATTTCGTGACAGTTGATGACAATAAACGCACAGCACTAATAGCTGGTATACGAGGACATAAATGCCATGTAAGAATATTTTGTCGTGTTGTCTCGCCATATGGCTACCGTAAACGTTACCGTTACGCCCGCTACCGTTAATATAACGTGTCCGCGGGCAATTAGAAGCAACGTCGAGCAATTAGCAACGTTCGCCCTTATCGTGCATCGACTCACCGACCGATTGTGAGATTCGAGTGGATAGAATCGTGATAACACACCGTCCCGACCATTATCGGGAACGATCTTGAGTTCTCGGATCGAAAAATCGATGGGGACCGACGATTAAGGTTGCGTCTGCTTCTTCCATCGGGTAAGATCTAGAAAAATTTATCAAACTGTCGATCCACCAAGCTGTGCTACGATAAATTCAAATTTATAAAAATTCCCCCATATCGTAGAAAGATTTAAAATTCAGACTCGTCGAGTTTTCACCCACATATTCACCACAACCCTCGCAATTATTTTTAATATCAGAACTACCAGCGTTAAATCTATTACATTTCAATAAATTAAATAATTAAAACTTTGAAAACGAGAAATCAAGAGATGGAAAAATTGTTCGATTCGATGGTTTTTTTTTGTAAGCTGCCAGTATTTTTGGAAAAAATTGAGAACTAGTTATTTTGACTTGCTTGGTAGTTCTAGTGTTAAAACGCGTGAATTCTTTTTGAATGAGTTCAAAATTCTAGGTTATAATTTATTACAAAATTGCTCGAGTGTTGCTTACAAAGTTACATAGACATCGAGCAAAGAGAGACGGTCTTGTCAAGTACAACTGGCAGCTAATTAGCATCGCATCTGTATTTATGGAAAATCAATGTCTCCGGACGAGGACTGTCAGGAGATACGATCGTGACTCGGACTGGTATCGAGATTCATGATAAGCTGTATCCTCTCTGTTCGTCTTCATATACAAACGCACTGGAGATACTCGTTTTACACGACAAAATGTTATTTGCCTCGATATATGCTATCGTTCTTTCTGATTCCTCTGTATTTCTTCCAAGATGTCGCTAGAGTATCGAAATCCATTGGCGGACTTTTACATACAACGCTTACGGAGGCATTGAATTAAATAATGATCTTACACTTCTGTCAATTTTTTCCAAATTTATTACTTAATATTCTGTAGCTTCGATCTAACAAAATAATCATAAGAATTGAAAGGCTACTGTGAAGTAGTCAGGTAAAGTCCGAATAGACTTCGATCAGTGGGCCCAAAATTTCAAATCCTTCTCTGTCGCCAGTGGGAGATTTTTTTAAATTTATTTTTAAATGTACCATAGCCTCAATGTCACTGGCAAAATAACCATAACAATTGAAAAGCTACTGTGAAGTAGTTAGGTATGGGCCCGAATAGACTTCGACCAGTGGGCCCAAAGTTTAAAATCCTTCTCCGTCGCTAGTCGGAGATTATTTTTAATTTACTGTTTAATATACCATAGCCTCAATGTCACTGTCAAAATAACCATAACAATTGAGAGGCTACGGTGAAGTAGTCAGGCAAGGGCCCGAATAGACTTGTGATCAGTGGGCCCAAAATTTCAAATCCTTCTCAGTTCCCAGTAGGAGATTTTTTAAAATTTATTTTTTAATATACCATAGCCTCAATGTCACTGTCAAAATAACCATAACAATTGAGAGGCTACGGTGAAGCAGTCAGGCAAGGGCCCGGATGGAATTGTGATCAGTGGGCCCAAAATTTTAAAATCCTTCTATTTCGCCAGCGGGAGATTTTTTAAAATTTATTATTTAATATACCATAGCCTCGACGATTCAGAATTCCCCTAAACCATAGGTCAGAGATGAAGTCATCATAGGAGATTTGCAGCCAGGGATATCGAAGGTCATAGTGAGAAAAGAGATAAAAGAAATGTTGAGAATAACAGGCTAATTTCCCTATCAAGTATAACCATAGGATGAATTCTGTAGGTACATTATAGTAAATTAAGATAATACCTTTAAATGTATCCGTTACCGACACGTTACATTGAATTAATATCGAATTACTTTGAATTACCCATTCGTTAGTTTCAAGATAATCGCGTGTGAGTCGTTTAACGTCCACGCGGAGCACACTGACGGTATATTTCTAAAAGGTATTTACAAGAATATAAATTCCTCCTTGCCGAGAACAGCCAAACCATACAGTTTTTGCTTTTACATCGGAAAATAGGTTCGCGTTTCGAGTGATATACGTTTAAAAATAGAGAAACATAGTTGTCAGATGTGTAAATTCGAGAAGAAATTCTGCAATGCTATTTTATCCGGAATCCCACGTTCGTCGAGCCGGTTAGTTTGAAATCAGCTCGGTATCTTTTTCATTCCTCCCCTTTTTGCTCGTCGTTTCCTCTCGCTGTAATAAAGTCCTGTACACACGTTCGACGACTAGGTGTGTCCAGTTTCTTTTTTATTTCCACGACAAAAATCTTTGCCATCCTCTCAGAAATGGGAATAAAGCTAAAACTAGCAAACGTACAAAAAGAGAGATCTCCCCGATAATCGATATCGATCCCATTTAGTGGAAGGCGAACTCGTTAGTTTTTTGCTTGCTGGTAAAAACTCAAGGCTCTTTTCATCGACTCTTCGTTTATAATTTTTTTTATCCACTTCTCATTCTTTTTTTATCGTCGCGCCAGTGTCCTCGCGCAATCTGGTATTAGATATTTTAATGTGTTCCTTAACAGAGACTGGAAAATTAATTTATCTCTCCCTTCTAGACATCTAGCACTAATGTTCTCTTTGGAGAGAAAGTATCCGAGAATGGCTGCTGGTTGGAAAACATAATTTTTCTATGCGATGTTTGTCATTCGAGTTGACAGAACGAATGGACTTTTCTCTGTGTCTTCTATGTAGGATTCGTCACGCGAAAACGAAACGTTTCGGTTTTACTTGGGAAACTGGAGTCGTTTAAAGTTCGAGGTAAACCGTAGATCGAATTTCCACTGGGGTTTCTTTTGCTACCCTTGCGCCCTTCGAGAATATTTATCACTTTGGGTAGGTGGGACATTTAGGGGCTTTCCCTATCGTTGCTTTAAGATTCTACGAAGGTTATGGACTGACTATCGGTGGGCCCAAAATCTAATCTTACTTCTTTTAGAAATTTTCTCTAATTTATTGTTTAGTGCATTTTGACCTTGGTTCGGGTCAAACCTAAAACAGTGGGTCCTGGACGAAATGATCGCAGCCTATGGCAGCTAAGGAGATCGGGACTCGCAACGAGTGGGCCCAAGTTCTTATCTCCAGTTCTCTTTTCTCAAAATTTTCTCCAATTTGTTATTTAGTGAATTTTGACCTTGGTTCGGGTCACACCTAAAACAGTGGGTCCTGAACGAAATGATCGCTGTCTATGGCAACTAAGGAGATCGGGACTCGCAACGAGTGGGCCCAATCCCTAGTCCCTTCTTTTCGAAATTTTTTCTAATTTATTATTTAGTGCTTCGTGACCTTGATGGTATGGGTCCCATCTAAATGAATAGATCCTAAATGCAATGTTCATAGTCTATAACAGCTAAGGAGATCAGGACTCGCAACGAGTGGGCCCAAGTTCAAATCTCCAGTCTCTTCTTTTCGAAATTTTGCCTAATTTATTACGTAGTGCATCGTGATCTCGGTGAATCGGGTCTCACCTAAAATAGTAGGTCTTGGATGAATTGATCGAAGCCTATTATCTCTGAAACTCGCTGTCAGTGGGCCCAAATTCAAATATCCACCCCTCTTTTACCTAATTTACTATTTAGTTCATCACATCGTTGATGTTTCGGGTCCAACCTAAAGCAGTAGGTCCTAAATGCAATTTTCATAGCCTATGACATCTAAAAAGATCAGGACTCGCAATCAGTGGGCCCAACTTCCTCCCCATTTAACCATAGAACAATTTCTAGCACTTATCGTAAGGACACCAAAGTCGATCGTCATACAGCTAACTTCTCCTCAAGGAGGTGCCGACTTATCGATTGGCTTCTCCTTATAGTCGGTACACACGCCGAATATGTAACCCCGAAAGGTCAAATTCATTTGCATAGCCCGCATTCGACCATGGATTATTACTCGCCACTGCCGTTATCTGATTTGTGCTTCAATATCCACCAGAGAATTCGGCGATAAGACCTTCAGATAAATTACTTTCAATTCAGCCATTTCAGGTCTAGAAATTAGAGAAGTTAGAGCAGAAAGGTGTAATATAAAAGAACGTGCTAAATTGTAAACACAGAGGTCATTTTTCCCGTTTGAAATGATTGGCGCATTAAAATTCGCGCGTTCCTTTCTTCGCAGGACATTGATACCTCTGCGTGCAGTATCGCGCGATACGTTGCTCCGTCGCGCCGTCTATTTATAGTCGGAACGTGCCAAAGCAATGAGAGGCATGCGCCGCGCCAGCATTTATCCTAGAAATATCTTTTTCATAAATATCTCGTCTCCAGTATCCGATACACGCCCTACGACTTCTTTCTCCGATTTATGGTGACTCATAAATCACCGTGAAATCGGTAGAAGTTTGAAACGGCCACTCGTTTAATGTCGCTTCGAGAAAGAAGTCCCAAAAGACATTGAAATGGCGCGGCGATCGGTAGAGGCGATAATTAAATCGTTAATTTTACGATTTTATTGCCGCCCTTGGTTAAAATATACGACTCGTGGTATTCATGGTTGTTTTTCCTGATTAATTATTTCAACCTGCCTCGTTCGCCGCTCGCTTTCACTGAGAGAAATTTTTTGATCGGGGAATCAATTAAACGTGCTGGAATGACAAACTGTTATATAAGTCAACAAAATTCTCGACTCTCCAATAAAGAAATTTTCTGTAGGAGTAAAAACACTATTTGTCTTTTAAATATTTTTAAATTTAATTCGAACACTACATGAAGATAATTTATAATCATTTTTGTACAGATAGAAATCGTTCTAAAATGTTAGTTCCAAGGTGAAATGACCGTAGTAGTCGATGTAAAGGAAATATACAATAAGAAAGAGTAATTTTGCAGATAAAAAAAGTGCAAAAGTCGCTCGACTATTTGCAGTTGTACGCTCATCACTGCAATTACAGGATTGGTCATGGCGATAGCGCGAGTGCAATACGCTTCGCTTTCTCCGTCAGGAGAGATAAGTCCGTTCGAAATGAATTCCATGTAATCCTTGATCGACGACGCGTCGTCATTTCTGCCTCGTCATTATTCAAATATTTCGATGTATTCTGCAATGCCAGCGAAAAAAAAAACGAATTCGAACGTTGCGACGTTCTCCCGATTTTATTTCGTTACGTGCGTCCAGTGGCGCGGAAATGATGGGACACTTTCAGTCCGACATCATCTAATCTCATGGGCCTGAAATTATTCCAAGGATCATGGGAATCGGAAGATGATTTCGCGTTTAGATAACTCATAAATGTATGCGCATGTGAGATAGAATCGAGTCTTGCACCGTGGCCGACGATGACCACGAAGAAGACGATGCCGAAGGAGTCGACGACGACGACCTCTTTGCACGCATACCCACTTACGTATTAGCAATACGGACAGACTGCAAATTAAGTCCCAACAGCTATGCGACGTCGGAGAGCGACAGAAGCTCGCTGATAGACGGCGAATCGAAATGCAGACGGTGATACTTGAAATATACTTAAAACAGTATGGCCCAAGTGCTTATACTATGATTATTTCGCTTGGCTTCTACTGTTTTGGGCCTTAGATGTCTTTCGAATCACCTAGATTTGATACAGAGAGTAATAGATTCCTGCAGATTAAGTCCCAACAGTCATCGACGGTGAATTGAAATGAATTCGATCATTGCAGGCAGTATTTCGCCTGGGCCCTACTGTTTTGGGCCTTAGATAGCTTTGGAATCACCTAGCTTTGATACAGAGAGTAATAAATTACTGCAGATTAAATCCCAACTTGAAACGGTAGGGCTTTAGTGCTTTGTACTATGATTATTTCACCTGGGACCTACTCTTTTGGGCCTTAGATATCGTCCGAATCGCCTAGCTTTGATATAGAAGGTAGGAAATTAGAAAACATTGACGGAGACGATAAGGAATTTGAATTTGGGCCCAACGATGGTGATCTCCCGCCATTAACTTCTTATCTACCTCGGTCTGCGGTCATTCCAACTAGATCCTACAGTTTTGGGACTCAGATAGCTTCCGAATCACCTAACCATGACACCCAGAGCTACAAATTACAACAAATTTTCCAGATCTCACGAAAAACATGAATTCACTGACCCTAAGAACAATCTACATTTCATCGACTCCGGTCCCCATACCGTGTCAATTCTAAATACCTATTTCAACTGTCCTTATTCGTATTTCCAAGGTATCTTCTCAACTTGCACTTTATTATTCCCTTGCAACTAACATTTCCAAAGTACAGAACGAATTAATAAACGATTACACGAGAGGCAATAAAACGAGACGAGTCATCGTTAGAAAAGGGGCCTTAACTGTCTATCGAAGATTAAGCAGTCGATAATGGCGTGCACTTAGGGCTACAAGGGATAGAGCTCCGGCACTGTCAGTGGGCAGGGTGGGACGAAGGGTGGACCAACCGGTCCTTGGTCCGAGGTTGACTCCTCGGCTTATTCAGTCAACGAACTCTGCGGGCCCACGGCGTGACACTGACCCCTCCAGGGTAAACGGCCCTGGCCGCTCGCTTTATCAATGTAAACGCGCCGATCGGTGGTGTGTCTCGACGCACACGGGAATAAATAAAAAGAGAAGAACGGGGGAAAGAAAAATGAGGGAAGAAAAGGGAGCGGAGGACGAGACGAGCGAGGAAGAAGGGAGAAGGAGGACGAGAAGGATGAGGATAAGAAGGAGACGAGGCCGCTCCTAGTTTGCTGGCTACATAGAAGCTAGAAAGGGCAGACTAAAAGTCTTATCGGTTAAACTCATCCAAAGAACGTGGTGGCCGAGTTAGCATCGTTGCGTTGAGATATCTGCTTCCTCGTGCGACGTTGATAAACGAAGTAGAATGGACACTCTGACTGCAACAATAACAAGGAAATGCAACAATGTAGGGTCATCGTATTGCAACTTTCTTCTTATTCAGAAGGAACTTTAACGTCAATATTCAATTACTCAATATGTTAGAAAGTTCATAATAATTTTTCATTGAATTCAGTAGCGGCTGTCACTGGTGACTCCCGTGGTAGTCAACGTGTTAAAGGACTTAGGTGTGAAAATTGGAATTTTTATAAGATGGATACAGGTGTGTATGTGGATGTTCGATTAACGTATTGGCAGGTGGGCAATTGGTTAGAATCGCTGGTAATCGTCAGCGAAATCGACCGCAAACGGCAAACTGGAGAGAGGAAGGTTGTCTGTCGTTGATTCATTAATTCACCGGTGCCTAGAGGTACGAGCGTCGGCAGAGCTGCAAAAACCGTTGCAACAAGACCGAAAGCGTCTGTAGGAAGAAGAGCTGGGTAATTGACGACTCTTTGTAACGGAACTTCTCCCTTTTATTGCTGCCGGACGATCCAGTAAGATTGATTTGTCCATGGAACTTCTCCTGGAAAGTCTGCATTTTGTTGAGAACTTCTTATCGTAATTAATGCCAGTCATCGGGCTCTTCCATCTTAACGGTCGTGATAAATTAATGTAACGATAAAAGAGGCTTGGGGACTTATGATTAGTAGGCCCAAACTTAAGTTTCTCATTGAGTCTGGGAAATTTGAAGTTTTTCTATGTCATATGTATAGAATTAAGGTTCTAATTGAAGCAGTAGCTCCTTGGTCACAGTCTATGATGGCTGGGCCTTGCTTTCGGTGGGCCCAATTTCAAAAACGTTTGTACCTCTGCTAAATTTTTCCCAATTTATTATTTAATATCGGAAAATGTGTATTTTGGATTCCACCTAACGCAGTAAATCCTAGGCAAAATGGCCACAGGCTGAGATGGCTGGGACTCACTGACGGTGGACCGAATTTCAAATTTCTTTGCACCTCTGCTAAATTTTTCCTATTTCACTGTTTAATATGGGAAACATCGTGATTTAGATTTCATCTAACGCAGTAGATCCTAGGCGAAATGGCCACAGGCTGAGATGGCTGGGACTCACTGACGAGGGCCCCAATTTCAAATATCTTTGCACCTCTCCTAAATTTTTCCTATTTCAATATTTAATACTAGAAACCCCGTAATTTGGATTTCACCTAACGTAGTAAATCCTAGGCAAAATGGTCACAGACAGAGACGACTGGGACTCACTGACGAGGGCCCCAATTTCAAATATCTTTGCACCTCTCCTAAATTTTTCCTATTTCAATATTTAATACTAGAAACCCCGTAATTTGGATTTCACCTAATGTAGTAAATCCTAGGCAAAATGGTCACAGACAGAGACGACTGGGACCCAATAACGAGGGCCCCAATTTCAAATTTCTTTGCACTTCTGCTAAATTTTTCCTATTTCACTATTTAATATGGGAAACTCCGTTATTTGGATTTCACCTAACGCAGTAGATCCTAGGCAAATTATCACAGTCTATGATAGCTGGGACTCACCGACGGTGGGCCCAATTTCAAATCCCTATCACCTCTGCCAATTTTTTCCTAATTTATTATTTAATATCAGAACCTTCGTAACTCAAATTCCACCTAAGCCAGTAGCTTCTACTCAAAATGGCTACATTTGCTATACGAGATGATCCATGGAATATCGAATGTTCTTTAGTCGAGAAGGAGAAGAGTGTGGAGAAAATAAAACGGAAAGAATAATTTTGTCGCGTCGTGTAAGGGCAATCGCACCTTGCGGCAAAGAGGAGGGACGCCGACACGGTCGATTGAGTCGATTGGATAAAGACCGAGAACGAGCAGACCGGTGATCTCGTTTCTCGTGGTGGCCCCGCTGTATCTATAACCGTGTTCCACGGTCATAGGCGCGAGTATTGCTGCAAATGAGAGCCGAGGCGTTGCTGACTCGCCGAGCAACTTCGCCCCCTTGCATCGGCACCGGCACCGACTCTGCATTCCATCCTAAGCTCGCCATGTCCGTTTGTTGTGTCGCTGTTGCACACCACTCAGATTCAGGAATTTCAACATTATTTTCTCTGTCTTTATCCGTCCGTCTGACTTCGTTTTCTATCTTTTCCGTCGTCTTTCGTGCTCTCGAATATCCTACGTGCGAGGGGGAATGCCAATTTAATGCATGGATGTAATCCTTCTATGGGAATTATTAACATTCATCGTAATATCACTTCTAATTCGTCAATGACAAGTTCTAATATATTTTCTACAAGTTGTAGTTGGATATTCGATATTTGTTTCTCGTGCAAATGAGAATTCGCGGTATTTGTGGAGCTGAGAGAAAATAGGGTGGTAGTAGGGTTTGCTAGATATATTGACGGGATTTTTTTTCGACAAAGTGGAGTTTTTGGTAGATTCTAATTGAGAAAAGTTGAATACTGGGAATATTCGATTCTAATTCGTGACTGGTCGAAAAACAGTTTAATTTTCGGTTGTTATTCGCTGAACTCGAAGGCTGATTGAGAATATGGCGGTGGACAATGAAACGAGGAAGTTAGGAGATTCTTAGCCGGTAAATTTGTCTTACAGGAATGGTAATGAAATTCAAATGACAAATGAATAAATACTATTTGTCCAGTGTCATTAATATCCCTCGGTTCACGCTACTCGTAACCTGTTTTAAGAAAAATGCATGGTTCTTAAGTAATGTTTGCTGATGCATCGATGCCACGTAAGGTGCATTAGCGTACCCTCAATTATGCCTGACAAATTAGAAGATTGCGCGGCGATAGAAGTGCTGTTCGAGCCCTGTGAAATCGTCGGGTGTACATCGTCAATGTGGCGTTGAAATCGTCTCGAACAAACGAGGAAAATTGTGGGCTATTAATATACGACCGCTACCGACTCGACGAGCAACATTCTAAGCAACCTAGGCGGCCGGTCTATCCGTTGTTTTACATCGTTGCTTGTGGAGCAGAACGAGGAATTTTAACGTTTCATTTTTCCTGTCAATGTCGTTTAAGTCCCACAATGAGACAGCCAATTACTGTTTTAGATAGCTTCCGAAACACGTAGGTCATGACACTATGAATGACAATTCGGGAAATATTTACCGGAGGCAACGGGGGATTTGAATTTGGGCCCACCGTGAGTGAGTCCCAGCTGTCATAGACTGTGGCTATTTTGCCTAGACGCTACTAGTTTAGTTCGAGTCACGAAGGTTCTGATATTAAATAATAAATTAGAAAGAATTTAGCAGAGGTGATAGGAGTTTTGAAATTGGGCCCACCGATAGCGAAACCCAGTTATCACAGACTGTGACCTTTTGCGTAGGAGCCACTACTTTAGGTGGTATCGAAATCATAAAGGTTCCGAAATTAAATAATACATTGGAAAAATGTAGCAGGGGAGCTAAGAGATTTTAAATTGGGCCCACCGATGGTGAATGCCAGTTATCATAGACTGTGGCCATCTTGTCTCGGAGCTACTACTTTAGGTAGTATCCAAATCACAAAGGTTTCGATATTAAATAATAAATTAGGGAGAATTTATCAGAGATGACAGGAAATTTGAAATTGGTCCCACCGTCAGTGAGTCCCAGCGATCATAGACTGTGGCAACTTTGCCTAGGAGCTACTGCTTTCGGTGGAATTCAAGTCACGAAGGTCCCGCTATTAAATAACAAATTAGGAAAAATTGAGTAGAGGTGATAACGGATTTGAAATTGGGCCCACCGATGGCGCTCGGTGCCCGCGCCCATTTTATATAGAAGCTACTATTTTAAGTAAAACCTTAGCCATCGAGACTATGGAAAAATTTCAAATTTTCCAGTCTCAATGAGAAATCTAAGCTTAGGCCCACTGATCATAAGTCCCCAAAATCCCGTTCCAAAATCAAGTTCATCCGGTGCCTAATAGAAAATCACCATTGCGCAACGTGAACTACGCAGACGTCCCCGATTGGAGTCTCAAAGTTAACAGGAAATTTCAAACGCAGGGTCGAAGGTTACCATAGACTTGCACTTTGCTTCCCGAGTATAAACATGTATACCGCGTGTTATGTCGTCGCCGCCATTGCTCGTGGACGTAGTCATCAGCGAGGGGTCTGGATGCACACGAAGAACGGAAGACTCACGTCTATTATTAGCCCTTTTCCGTATGCATTCGTAAGTAATCATTTATCGACACTTCGACGTCCTTTGAACCTCCACTCGATATTTAGTACCATCATTTCTCTTTACAATGCATAAAGGAAACACGAGCAATTACTTGCGATATGTAATGTGATAAGAATTGAAGGTCGCGTGTAAGCTTTTAAAGTAAGAATCGTTCGAGGCAATCTAACTATCGATGAGCATCGACATCAATTGCATACACCTCGGTGTAATTGATAAACAAGTATAGATAAATTTCTGTCGTCGCTAATCTCTCTTTTTCATCCTGACGAGAGAAACGTGTATGCTGATCGATTCCAACGTTTATTGGCGCCTGCAGCGTGGATATAATGATTGCTGGTTGTCTATCGTTGGCTGACCATCTACTTTCTTGCCAAACCTCAAACGAATGCTCGAGGTGCGTCCTCGTGGCGTGAGTCTAACTTTAACAATCACCGTGGCGAAAATAGCCACGGCTTTTGCCCGGCGTCGCATTCGCAAACGATACGCTCTTCCTCTCGTGGGCGTAAGTGCGTCGAAGGAATGCGCATAAAATTACGGTAAAATCTTCTTTTCCTGCCTGCGTTTCCGTACGCCCCTGACGTTTTACTGTTTTGTCTTAATTTATCACGTGCATTTCTTCTTATACTACAAATTTTGAAATACCTTTGACAATCTTAAGATTGAGATTGTGTTGCATAGAGAAAGAATAACCGTCAGCCATTTTGTTTCCTTCGATGCTCACTTGGGAAGATCAATCGAAGAAGAATCGTTTTTTACAAGTTCAAATATAAAATCCACCCGAATGTTCTGCTTTAGATTCCTGAGAAATATTAATGTAATTTAGTTCTCTCGGTGTATGCATTATTCAAGGAAGAAAATCGCATTTAAATGTCCGCCGTTGAAACGGTCGTACCGGGTGCCGACTGCTTTATTGCATCGTTCATTCCTGGCACACGGAACGTTGCTAATTCGACGTTGCACGACAGAGAATAATAAACATATTCCTCGAGTTTGTTTAACTCTTTGTTTTCTCCTCGTGAACTTTTAAATAATAAAATGTCCAGACATAACCTCCTAACAATCTATTTCACCCGGGGTCTCCGGCGACCCCCATGCTGTTCACAGTGTATAGAAAAGAATGATGAAGCTAATGAAAAATCTGGTTAAATATTTCGAATTATTTAAAATTCTTCAAAAAGGAAGGAAGAAATGCATCCTCGTCGTTCGACCAAATGAAAAGTCAATCGTCCACGAAATGCGTGAGACTCGTATAGATCCGTATGCATACTAATCGAGGAGCAATGCGTGCACGTTAAACGCAGAGGGTCTCCGTATATGTATGCACGCACGAGGTCGAGGGCCAACCTACATATTCATTGAGAACGCGCCACTTGCTTCCGCCGCGGCCCCGTACGCTTCTTACTTTCAAATCACATTTAATAATGCCAGGCAATGGTCGTCGCGCTTTCATTCTTCGTCTTTTTCGTCCCCACTCGCCCTCGGATTAACGATGCCGACGAATATCGCACGATGAGGTGACGAGAGGTGATTTCCTCCTAGCGCCTCCAATCCGAATTCCATGGACTTCCTGTCGGAGTTATCGTTTCCGGTGGCGATGCGCGTAGACGGAAGATAATCGAGACGGACCGTTAGCCTGATTGAAAATCATCTAGAGTTAAAATCTACTCGACTTTTCTTGTAGAATTTTCAACAGTTTTCTCACAGATAGAAACATGCAGTTTTAAGTCTTTGCACTTCGTTGTCACGACGGTGATATTGTAATAGAAACTGATAACTACGCCGTCGGGCATATCCGATGTGTTTTCACATCTTTTTATGTTGTAAAACACAATTTTAATTAGTTAGGTGTGTTTGACGAATATATGCGTCGTAGAGAAATGGCAGAATTTTGGATCAGGACGACTTTATACGTCACGAAGAAATGGCAGAATTTTCCGTCAGGACGACTTTTCGCGTCATAGATAAATTGCAGAATTTCGTATTAGGACGACTCTATGCGTTATAAAGAAATGGCAGAATTTCGTGTCAGGACGACTTTACCCGTCGCGGAGAAATGACAGAATTTTCCGTCAGGACGACTCTTTGCGTCATAGATAAATGGCAGAATTTCGTGTTAGGACGACTCTATGCGTTATAAAGAAATGGCAGAATTTCGTGTCAGGACGACTTTACCCGTCGCGGAGAAATGACAGAATTTTCCGTCAGGACGACTCTTTGCGTCATAGATAAATGGCAGAATTTCGTGTTAGGACGACTTTATCTGTTAGAAAGAAATGGGAGAATTTCGTGTCAGGACGACTTTATCCGTCGTGGAGAAATGACAGAATTTTATGTCAGGACGACTCTTTGCGTCATAGATAAATGACAGAATTTCGTATTAGGACGACTCTATGCGTTATAGAGAAATGGCAGAATTTCCTGTCAGGACGACTCTATGCGTCATAGAGAAATGGCAGAATTTCCTGTCAGGACGATTTTATCCGTCACGCGTAAAATACCGTTACCATGTGATATTTAATGCCAATCGTAGAAGAGGAGAAAAAAATACAGCACTCAAAGTACATCGTCAATTCGTTATCTCCATGTTTCGAAACCCAGCAACGACGAGAATATTATCGTTAATCCTCCACGCCACAATTTCTCAAGTAATATTCGATACTAGTTATTCTACACTGCGATCCATCCAAACCAATCGTTTCTACGTCTTTACGAGTCTTCCGGCGAACGTGCGACAACGATTATCTTGACGATGAAAGAAGTATGGGTGTATAGAGGCTATAAATACAAATCGGCACGAGTAGAAATTCCGGGGCGCAGGATAGGAAAGCCGATTTCAACGGGGTTATCGCGTTAGAGCTCCACGAGTCGAAACGGAGCAGGGGGTGTCACGGTTCGTCGCGAAACACCGCGTAAACACCCTATCTCCCTGCTGCGGGAGCATTAACGGCCTGATAACACTTGGAAAGCTTTACGTAAGTATTCTTCTTGAAGAGGCGAGGAGGTGAAGGTGCAGAAAGAAGAAAGAGAGAGTCTAGGGCAAAAGACAACGGACGAAGCGAGCGAAAATGAATTATAGGGTGATCTTTGTGCGTTCTGTGAATATTGCTTATTAATTAATCAACACAATGACAGAAGAATTAACATATAATATTTAATTAACGCTAGAACTACTGGCGTTAAATCCGTGATATTTAAATGTATTAAATAAGTACTTTGAAAAAAGGAAAATCAAGAGGTGGAAAATATGATCGGTTCGGAAATCTGTGTTTTGTAAGATCAGCTTCGAATTTCTAGTCTAGGACTCTCCTATAAACTTAGGGAATTATTGGAAAAAATTGTAAATAAGTCATTTTGACTTGCTTCGTCGTTCTAGTGTTAAATATATTAAATAATTAATTTAACCAAGGAGAAACCACATGATGGAACTGAGATTAATTCAGTAATTTATATTTTACAGGATGGACGTAAACTGTCTATTCTATGGCTCACATATAAGTTTGGAAAATTTTTAGAACAAATGAGGGACCAGTCATTTTGACTGCCTTAGGAATTCTAGTGTTAATTCGGATTGTTATAAAAGAGATATTTCGTCGCTCATTCTCAATATTAAATTAGGAAAATTTGCTAGAGGTGATGCGGGATTTGAGCTCGGATCTGATGAGTTTTTCTCACCCACCATAGAATTTATATTCTTCCTTCAATGTGGTACAATTGAAAATGTGAGGGCTAGATTCTTCATAGTTTGAGTCCATGGTCTTCTGCTCGATTTTATACACATATTGTAATGTCTGTCGTCTGGAATCTAATACAGTATATATATACGCAGCGATCGACGTGGAAAAATATAAAAGCAACGTAACCCTATGATAACACGGCGCTCCGAGAGTTTGATAAGAGCGACGACGTTACGTAATGCGTTTTCGTGAAGTCTCTCTGAATTTGGTCGGTTTTATTGTCAGATAATTTGATGAGATGAAAAATGAAATGAATTCTAGAATCATATAACTAGAACACACGATAATACTCGAGAAGTGTGACCAGGTAATTTTTTTTTTTAGAAACGTTTTAATAATTAATGAAGTTTGCAACTATTAACTGCAATCTCTAAAGGTGCAATTAATGGCAGGATGAATGAAGAGATTTGTCAGGAATGATTAGTAAATTATCCATCAGACTTCCGAGAATTATTGACGTCTTTGAAATGAAAATTCAAAGACTTCTTGATTTATCTTCGAATGCTTTTATCGCGGCAGGAAAATAAGAAGAGATCGTAGTTCGTTGTAAACTATCGTTGCGACATCGATCGTACGATTTTGTCATTGATGAACACTGAGAGAATTTGAATTTGCATGGAGCTGGGGACGCCGAGGGAAGAAAACAAGTTCATATAAAATGATAAACGATCTCGTGTTATGCTAATCGATGCAACGGACGCAATAGTGCAACAGGTTTCAGATGTCATCGCGAATTATGATCAGTTTATGCCGTGGTACCATTTCTACCCGGATTTCCAAGCGTAATTGAACATTGTTCGTTATCGATATTGCATTTCATTTTCACATGCGTAGACGACACGACATATTGCAGATCCTGAGTGAAATTTTTCACGAATTAAAAAGATATTTATAACTGTTGAATATAAATTACTTGCGCCTTAATTATCATCCATATCCTCGTGTATAAAATGTAAGTCCTGAGTGTGAATTCTGTGGTAGGTTTCTACTCAAAAGGAGAACGCAAGGACTTCGAGTCACCAATTTTATTACAATTTTACATATTCTTAGATTAAATCGTCCTGATTAAGAATATACTCCATTATAGGAACAGACTATTAATATTTTTTTAAATACTTATGATTAAAACTTCATTGGCCTTCTCGTAAAGAACTGGTGTGACACTGTAGCAACTCTTAAGATAAATATCTCAAAAATATATAATAAGGTATATTCTTAATCAGGATGACTTACTCTACAAGCATATAAAATTTCAAAAAAATCGGTGACCAGAAAATCATGCATTCTCCTGGTCAGCTACTAATTTACTAAACATTCAGGCTCGCTATACATTTGTTAATAACACCTCAGACAAAAAAACTTCCAATTACAAAACCCAATTGCTCCAAACCACCCCTCATTTCTAAACTATAGTTCATATCTATTCTTCTACTATTCTTTCCTCTTACTATCACCCCAGGCGATAAACAACCCCATAGAACGTCAAGCCCGTGGAATCCATAACTGTAAATCCACTCTCTATATTTTATTTCTATTCCTATCACTTACTAAATTAACTTACACATTTGTTAATAACACCCCAGAAGAAAAAACTTTCAATAACCAAACGAAGGTGTGAAGTCAACTCCCCAATTTCTACCCCTAATCACTCCTCATTTCTAAACTACGATTCGAATCTTCTCTTCTACACCTCCTACTATCACCCCAGGCGATAATCAACCCCATAGAACGTCAAGCCTGTAGACTTCATAACTGTGAATCCTCTCTCTATATTTTATTTCTATTCCTATCACTTACTAAATTAAGTTACACATTTGTTAATAACACCCCAGAAAAAAAACTTCCAATAACCAAACGAAGATGTGAACTCAACTCCTCAATTTCTACCGCTAATCACTCCTCATTTCTAAACTACGATTCAAACCTCCTCTTCGACCCCTCCTCCTGTCATCCCAAGTGATAATGATCCCCATAGAACATCGAATCGATAGCAAAAATGATCCTAAAATAGAAGTAACTACAATAGACTGTACCCAGGCTTCTCGATCGACGAGGCTAACTACACAAGAGTAGAAAGTCGAGTTGAAAGCGAAACCGAAAATTGTCCTAAAACAGAGGTAGTTTGCAGCTGTAACTGACTGTACATAGGTAGATGCATGCGTTCATGGGACTACCTACACAAGAAGGCCCCGAGGGACTAACCGGTCTGGCCATATTAGTCCACGGAGGCCACGCGGAGGCTGACGTCAGCAAGGGTCGCGTTCTCCTGTAGCCTCGACGTAACATCTCCTAGACCATGGGTCCATCCACGTCTATGGGGCGATGGATTCCTCTCCTAGGGAGCAGGTGTTCGAGGGAGATCGGACGATCTTGAATTCTCCGCGATCGACGGGTTTCTCACACTTGGAAACCATCACAAGGATGCAGGTGTTGTTTGTCTGATGGTCGACAGGATATTTATAGATTTCTGTGAATATTCTCTCATTTTGGAAACGATGGAGGTCAACTGCAGGCCTTTTTTTCAAATCATCAATCAATATGGACACCCTGAATGATTCTAACTTCGTTAAACCCTTTGCGCTCCGAATTATTTTACTAACTATCCGTCGGATAAGCAAATATAGTCTCTAAAAATTGTCTTCTGATAATTATTCATTTTTACATTATACTAAAAAGATTTGTAATTACCACGGGATATTTATGTTAAGATGCAAAATTATTGTCGATTTTGAAAAGTCAATAATTAATAGGTAACACATTAAGTAGCACAGGAAGCTGTGTCGAGTGTAGCTCGACATAGGAGCGCAAAGGGTTAACCCCTTGCTTTTACGATGACGTGGCACACGTGACGCGATAAATGGAATAGAAAATTTCTTAGTTTTCCAAATACTGTTAAATTGAAAATGTCATTAGGTCAGGAGACGTTGAAATTATTTCTATGGTATTAACACTGCTTTAAGTTATATCGGTTTATTGGAAATCAGTGATAGATTATTATTTCAACAATTCTGAGTTATTGCGGGTTCGATCACAAAAGAGAACGTAAGGCAAGGAGTTAACACTAGAACTTCCAAGCAAGTCAAAATGACTGTTTCCCGATTTTTTCCAAAAATTCTTCAAGTTCATAAGAAAAACAGAGCGAATGTACTACGTTGATCTTATAAAACACAGATCATCGAATCAATCGTCTCTTTCACCTTTTGATTTCCCTTTTTCCAAAGTACTTATTTAATATATTAAAATATAATAGATTTAACACCGGTAGTTTCAATATTAACCAGTTAAGTGTGTTTGACGACTATATCCGTCATGGAGAAATGACATGTATTACGTGTCATAACGACTATATCCGTTATATGGGAAATTTAGTTACCATTTGTTATTTAACCAGTTAACTGTGATCGACGTGTATACACGTCATCGCTCGATTTTCCTGACTCACGTATAATAAATAGGTAAATGCACACACTATCAAAAGAAGTCGCCACAGTTAACTGGTTAAAAGCTAAAACATTAAGTTCCAAGCTGATCAACATTGACCAACTCACGAATCCATCGAAAACATCGATATCGAGGAATCATCCGAGTGAAAATTCGATAAGGAGAAATCGGCTGACTGTTTGTCGTTCGACAATCGACCGATGATTGGTCCAAGTGGTTTTCTACATGGGCATCGTTCACTCGAAACGATGTTTGTGCATTCCCACTCGAGGCACTCTTTGAGAACAGTGGCTCCTTCGAAATGTCAGCGTGACGAGTGCCCTACCGAATGACTAATACCGTGTAGAATCAGCCTGGGCTATTTGACCGAGGAATTTATTTAGCCTCCGAAAGAGGAGAATGGTAGACCCTTCTTTCTTCGTTGTCCTGAGGGCTGGCGGGCCGACTAATGAGTCGATTCATTTAGAAGCAACGGGGAGCAAATGCGCAACGGGATGGACCTTATTTCGCTTTGTGTTTAGCAGTTTGAGATGCATTGATATTAATAAGAGGGATACTTTTAAATACCATTCTCTAATGGTTAGATATTTTTAAATAAAAATAGAAAAGTATGTCGTCGAAGAAGCAGGACGTAAGAAGAGAAAGAAAGGTAGAGGAAGAGAAGAAGAAGCCGGAAGTATCTACTCGCTGTAACCTAGTTAAACGTAACTCCTGACAATTGACAGCAATTGTCAAATAGTCAAAGAATAATTAAAGAATTAGTACAGTCTTGAAGTGAAGAAAAATTCCGGAAGAAAGTGTCTATGGTGTAGTTATGAGGGAAATGATTGAAGAAATAATTACAAGGCAAGCTATTATCCTCTGACACCTTTTGCAGGAATATTTCCATAGACACCGCAATGGCCTTTTTCCCCATTAATCCGCGTCTATTCTTACGACACTTGGTCTATCAGGATCTGCACGTGCACAGCTGCAGCCTTGTCACGCCCAAAAGTGGGCGAACGGAATCTCTAATAGCCGAAGGCTATTCTTTTCCAATGTTCACTCGAGGAAATCATGCGAATTCCCGCGCCTTTTAACATCGCGGTCTGACTGGGCAGAAAAGTGTTTTCCATTGAAGTGAGACTGAATATCCTTGGTAACGCTATATCTTTCTTAATGAAGTGAACAAGAGAAGAATTCAAGTTGAACGAGAAGAATCCAAATTGAGTTAGCCCCTTGCCTTACGATTTCTCTTGCGTCTGCGAACGCAATAACTCAGAATTAATTACTGAAACCAAAATTTGGCAAACTGAACGTAGCATTAATAGCGTAGAAATAATTTGATCGCTGCGTGGACAATTAATATTTTCAATTTAATAATTTGTGGAAGTTTTCAAAATTTTCTATGTCATTTACGTCACGAGTGTCTCACGTAGACTAAGGGGTTAAATTTGTCATTTGTCTACGAACGCAATACCTCAGAATTAATTACTGAAACCAAAATTTGTCGAAATGGACGTAGCATTAATAGCGTGGAAATAATTTGATCGTTGCGTGGCCAATTAATATTTTCAATTTAATAATTTGTGGAAGTTTTCAAAATTTTCTGTGCCATTTATGTCACGAGTGTCACACGTAGGCTAAGGGGTTTTTGTCATTTGTCTACGAACGCAATACCTCAGAATTAATTACTGAAACCAAAATTTTTCAAACTGAACGTAGCATTAACCCCTTGCCGTGCCATTTCTTTTGTGATTAAATGTGCAATGACTCTGAATTAATTACAAAAATAACAATCTACCCCTAATTTCGGATATAGTAAATGACTTAACGTTATACTGAATAGCGTAGAATTAAATTTATTTTATCAGGGTCCACTAATATTTGCAATCAAATAATTTTTGGAGCATTTCAAAAATGACTATTCCATTTATCGCATCACGAGTAGCACTCGTTATTGTACGGCAAGGGGTTAATAGCGTGGAAATAATTTGATCTTTGCGTGGACAATTAATATTTCCAATTTAATAATTTGTGGAAGTTTTCAAAATTTTCTATGCCATTTACGTGACGAGTGTCACACGTAGAGTAAGGAGTTAATTTTGTCAGGTGGAGAAATTTATAGCAATTGGAGCAAAGATAGAGGTAAAAATGTTCTCTCTGGTCGATTAGAATCTCAGTTTCATTGAATCGTAAAACAAACTCTGATGCTAAGGCAATAACTGTACGTTTCTTGGCCAGGGTGACCACAGACGTTGCAACCAAGAGACATAAAAGAGAAGCAGGAAAGTTGGTATCGGTGTTGCGTATAACAAAGTATCAAAGTATCAGTTCCAACGAACGTGTCTCTCTCGTGGACAAATGTGAAACGTGGGAGGAGAAACAAAGGAAGCAACTCGTGACACGATGCAGTCACGGAAGCACCTTCTGGAGTTTGCTCAGCGAGCTGGCTGACTCGGCTTCCGTGCCTAGAAATTCATTCAAATCGATGTTTACGACCGACGCTCAAGGCTCGTCGAAGGAACAGCGAGCACATTGTTCCTCCGCCTATTAGTCACTCGACTATCTTTCTTTGTGCGACTGTTATTTGCTGCAAGTCGAGAATCAACTTTGTTCTTCGAGTGAAGATTCTTGGGGAGAATTCTGAGTAATCTTCCATACGAATGATACATTTCCATGCTACATTTTGCAAGTTCGTAATCTTCTTTGGCGCCACAGTTTACCCAATCGATGCGAGCAGCTAGGGAGAACCCTTTCACGACGATAGATTCAACTTTGCACCAAGCTTATTAATTTTTCAAACCGACAAAAATGAAAAAAGTAGAAGTTAATTTTCCAATTTGACAAAAATAAAAAAAAATAGGAGACCACCGGAAGAATGTCGAAGAGTATCTCCTAATCAACGAAAGCACCTAACAAAAGGCACCTTCCGCCATAGAAAAAAACTCAAAATCCTCATGAAACAGGAATTCCTCCTTCTTAACAATGAGAGAGGAGTCCTTTCGCCACGGTGGATTCTCTTCAGAGTGGATACTCGGCAAACGAGTCGAAGGACCAAGACTCTGAAAAAGGAGAGATACAAGTTTGTAATCTCCTTTGGCGCCACAATTTATCCAATCGATGCAAGCAGCTAGAAACAATAACCACGACAATAGATTCAACTTCGCACCCAACTTATTAATTTTTCAAACTAACAAAGACTAAGAAACAAAACAGGGGTTAATTTTCCAACCTGACAAAAATGAAAAAAAATAGAAGCCCATGGAAGAATCTCTCAAGAACCCACAAACTACCCCTTCGTATCTCCTAATCAACGAAAGCACCTAACAAAAGGCACCCTCCGCCATAGAAAAAAAACTCAAAATTCTCATGAAACAGGAATTCCTCTTTCTTAACAATGAGAGAGGAGGCCTTTCGCCACGGTGGATTCTCTTCAGAGTGGATACTCCACAAACGAGTCGAAGGACCAAGACTCTGAAAAAGGAGAGATACAAGTTCGTAATCTCCTTTGGCGCCACAATTTATCCAATCGATGCAAGCAGCTAGAAACAATAACCCTTCCACGACAATAGATACATTCGACTTCACACCCAGCATATTAATTTCCCCCACTGACAAAGATGAAGAAAAAATTAGGACACCACCGGAAGAATCTTTTTAGAACCCACAAACTACCCCTTGTATCTTCTAATCAACGAAGCTACCTAACAAAAGGCACCCTCCGCCATAGAAAAAAAAACTCAAAATTCTCATGAAACAGGAATTCCTCTTTCTTAACAATAAGAGAGGAGACTTTTCGCCACGGTGGATTCTCCTCAGAGTGGATACTCGTCGAGCCAGTCGAAGTAATCGGGTCGAAGGAGCGGGCCTCTCAAAAAGGAGAGATACAACGCGTTCCGCTGAAATGTATTACTGCAACCGCGTATCTCAGACGCGAAATCTTGGATGTGCATGCTGCATCGACGATGGGCCCCACGATGCAGGTGCGATCATCAATTTCGCACAAATTGGGCCTTCACGCTCCCCACGGGCTCGCTGGTGGATCGAGCTGGCTCCGATTTCCAGCTTTTAAACTGCTCGGACAATTCGACGGCGACGTCCGAACAAATTTGTCGGCGTTTCTGCAACCATCGTCGGGATGATCCGTGCGCGTTCCTTGCAAAATGATCTGAGTTTCTTGAGCAAATTGCAAGTGAAGCCGTGCAACCTCCGAGAGGAATCTGTGGCTGCAGGTTTCCATAAGGAGAACTCGCAGGATTGCATTTTACCCACGGAAATTCAGGTACTTCGCGATGTCAGATATTTCGAGGCTCTGAATGTTGACAAATTTTCTTACTTTGGAACAAAGTTGATAGAATGGCTGATAGGATATTCAGACGGAGAATATTAATATTGCAAAGAGGATTTTGGACTTGTACAGTTGCGAAGAATAGTTTTTAATGGGATGAGAAAATAGGGGTGGTTCCTGTGGAGACTTCGAAAATATTAACATAGAGAATATTAAAATTACAAAGAGGGTTTTAGACTTGTAGAGTTGCGGAGAATTGTTTTTAATGGGATAAGAAAATAAGGGAGGTTTCTGTGGAGACTTCGAGAATATTAACATAGAGAATATTAAAATTACAAAGAGGATTTTCGACTTGTAGAGTTGTGGAGAATCGTTTCAATGGGATGAGAAAAATAGGGGAGGTTCTTGAGAAGATTTCGACGAGGTGGGGTGCAAAATCTTCGCCATTTTCCCCGACAATAGGGGTTGGTCCACAGGGGATGCTGCGCAGGAGCACGTAGAATCTGCAAAGAGGGAGAATAGCTCACGGATTGGAGCAGCATCCCCTTCAAACGATGTGCATTGGTCCCTTCTTTCTATTCAGCCTCGTGGAACATGGCTACCACGCCATTTATTTGATCACTGAAATTCTTACACCTTTATTTATTAAATTAGAATCTTAGCATTTTTTTTATATACGCTGATACAAAATACTAATAGAGGATGCCAAGAGGTGGCAAAAATTCAATGAAACTCGAAGGTGCGCCAAGAAGGGCAATGCGAGGGTAGGAATTGATCGTGAGAGCCTGGATATTCGTATATACAGCACTAGAGTCACGAAGGGACGGTCAGAAGTCGAGGAATGAAGGGACAAAAAGTCAGACTGCTAGAGAATTATTGTCGGGTCAGAGACCGTGAAAGAGGGTGGGAGTTCGAGAGACAGACAGATGAACAGAATGTCGAAATTCGAGAAAATCGAAGTTAGAAAGACAAAGAGACAGAGGTAAATTCAAGGAGGACGACTGCGCAGGATTTCTCTCGCTGCAGAGCTGCCTTCGAGCGCGGTGTCGCGGTGGCTGGCCTCGGCCAACCCCGCTGGCTTGGCGAGACCTGGAGGGTGTCGGAGGGTGTTAGAGGGTGTCAGAGGGTGCGGCCTTCCTTCGTAATCAATACCGCAGTGTACGGCTCCTCGGTTCTTTCGAGCGCGTTGAAAATCCTGCAGACATCGGAGCAGCGTGCGCAAAAATCTTTCTTCTGATAGATACTTCTTTAATTTTTAAATTGCAATAAACACAAAAAACTATACAGTCAATAATCAGATGAAAACGTCGAAGGTGCAATTAACAGCGTTGTAGGATTAGTAGGATGTAAATTGTTTACCGCCTTCAACCACCGGAGTCTATTCGAACCATTGATGCTACACTGGAAAAGAAACGGTCTACTAATTGCAGAAACGATTCTCACGGGATAATTGCAATTATACGGCGCATTCCTTCGAACGGTAGGACGAATGCCAACGTAAACGTAAACGTAGATGCGTGAGAGTGCGTACGCATTGCTTAAACCATTAATTAGTGCCGCACGCGCTGAGTGCAGACAGCGTTAAAACCAGAAATTATGCCGACTTCTATACATGTAACGATGAAACAAAGCCAGCCATTACACTGTGGGTGTAACTTCTAAGATACGAGGAAAAATATTCTAAGAACTCTGGTTAATATTTATAATCTTGTTTTTATTACTTTAACCGCGTTAATTATTTTATCGAGGGTCTATAACTTCCTAGTTTTACCTGCTCTTCTAAAACTATTTTATTTGTAGTAAAAATTAATTTCTCACTCGTAATTTGCTATGTACCCGAAAATACTCCAACATCGTCTACGATTTCACGAAGAGCAGGTTGAGAGCCGCTGCCTGAAACACCCAAAGTACATAAGTGCACGTAATGCACACAGTAGCGCAGAACGAGCGTAATATTCGAGTTTGAGATGAAGATTCGCTGGCAGGAAATGTCGATCGAGTTCCCCACGACTTCGAACTTCGTTGGGATTCGATTCCTCCGGAATAATCAGGCCCCCGTTCGTCTCGGCATTCCCAAGGCTTCATCGCGAAGTTTTTGTCATGCTAAATGCGTATTCCGTTTATTCCTTACGAGTAGGAGTTAATTTTATTGTAAACAGCCTGACAGTGAAATATGTGCCCCGCAGCGTTGCCAAATAAACCGTGGCGCGTACAGCTCTCTACGAATCCCGCGCCAAACTCTTTCGACTCCTTTCCCCTCCAACTTCGCCCATGGTTCCCCTTCCAATTTCCGTGGTTCGTGGCTTCCATGGATGAAAGTGGAAAAAATATATTCCGATGAGGAGAGGCTTCTCTTGGACGTATTTTCGAGAGTGGTAATACTGGAATGCCGCGGCTCTCCAAATTTCTGGAATAACTTCTACGCTCGTCAATCGCCGTTTGAGAGCCTCAGGGCGGACCGCTTTGAGAGGAGTATTTCGTGGTTTTGGATTTTTTAGGTTGAACATGGGTATGGTCTTTTGTACAGGACTCATTTTGGGTTTAGTTTCGGGTGGAATCTGCCGAACCCCTCTTAGGGCTATGATATATGCAGGATATGGGAGAATTTTTTAATTTGGATGAGGGGAGAGGGAGAGATCTCTGAACTTGGGCCCACTCATTTTGAGTATTTGGGTATTTTTGAGGTTTAATTGCTATGGTAATTTTTCTCGTGGAACCTAGGTGGGATTCAAATTAAACCCATTATTATATGCATATCTGACAAAGTTCCCACAAGCGATGTGGGAGACCTGGAGGAACACAGGAGAGCCTGAAACTTTTAAATGGTAGTTGGAAACCTTATCTTCTTTTCCCAAAATAACCTTTTTGCAATTTCTAGGCTATGATACATCAAATAACAAATTAAAAAGAATTCCCCAATTTCGCAAAGGGTAAGGGTGGACTTGAACTCTGGAGCATTTGATTGAGAGTCCATGCCTCTACGACCTCACCCACCATAGCTACCTCGTATTTTCTGTATTTTATTTGTTATTTTTATACAGCACGTAAAAAGTACGCTAACTGATACCGACTCCTCTACATTTTAAATTCGCATTTAGACGTGTTATTTTTATTCTTTTGTATCATCTACGAAATATCTTAAACTGTGCGCAACGTTTCGCATGAAAGAAGCGCCCTCTTAGCCCCCTACCTTTCCGGTTTCGCTTGAATCCCGGTAGAAATAATAAATAATTGGCAATGTTTCTGTCGCAAGGTTAGTGTCATTCACGATAGAATTAATAATAGAACTGTCACTCATTTATGAGTAACGAAGTCCGTGCATTTCCTCGTTCCACGCCGACGCGATGCGAATGCACGAAGAGCGTTTGCTCGAGAAAGGCTACGACGATTGTTCGGAATTCTTTGCGACGCATCTTTGCGGATTATTTCGACGCAGTGAAGTATAACTAAAATTGCACAATTCACTGGCGCCTCCCGTCAACAAAATACCAGAACGATGAGAATGCATCATCGTCTGATGGGCTAGTGACCGACGATGCCATCAAATTAAACTTTTCCCGCCCTCTCTACCTTGCTGACCGTTTAGTCCGACATTAAAGCATCGACCGATCTCTTAATGAATTCTTCTCAATTACGATAAACTCTTAATTCTCATCACGTTCGAACGAAAGACAATGCAATTTGCATTGCACATCAGAAGTGAATATTGAAAAAATTGCATTACCGATGTCAGCATTTGCTCATTCGAAGGACGTCCTTTTCGGACGTGCTTCGTTAAACAAGTACTCAGACAGAGATCGCCAGTTTTTACTGAAGAATAATAAAAAACAGGAATTTTATGTAGTTTTTCTTATTTCTCAGTAAACTACACGTATTAATGGTTCTGTTACCACCTTAATTGATAGATTCTGCAAGTTCTTAAGCTTACGATAACGTGGAGAACGTCGATAAAGTAATGTGCACCCTATCGTACGTCGACAAGAGAGTTCTTGGGGAACGGACAAAATTCAAAGTTAAAGTAATTCAATAGATGGCAGATAAATTATTACGAGTTTCAACGAACATTGAACTACATTTGTCATTAATTTAATGAATTTTTCCAGTGTGCACTAAGAGGATATCGATAAAATAATTTCCATCGTATCCAACGTCAATAAAAGAACTCTCTGCGCGCTCGTGATATCAACGAGCGGTAAAGCAAACTAAGTTCAAAGTTCGATTAATTCGATAGATGGCGTATAAGTTTGAACGATTTTGTCGTTTAACTATTTCTTATCGGCATGATTTTTGTTTCGTGCCGCGAATAATCGTACCAGGCAGCAGAAGAATCGAAATGTCAGAGTTTCGGCAATGTTCCCTCGCTGTTTGCGATGTAAGCGATAAGTGATGTGTCTGCGCTTCTCGCGGCGGACTCTTTTAACGAAACGATGTCTAGGGGATAAATTATGCCTCGAAAGGAGAACACGTAAGTGTCTGCCAGGTAATATTCTAACCTAAGCAACAACTAAAAGATCATTCTACGTTTTTACATCATCGAAGACGAATAAGAACGTCGACACTGAAACATAATGGATTACGCGCGTTAAACTAACGTATTCTCAGCAAAGCGAAAACATGGGAGCGAGACAGAAGAAAACGTATGAATGCTTACTTCAAAACCTTGGCGGACCTTTTGCCACCGCATCAAGAAGGCCGCAAACGCAACAAAGTCGACATTTTGATACATGCATCAAAGTACATCAAAGACCTCCATAATC
Source organism: Cerceris rybyensis (assembly GCA_910591515.1). Taxonomy (NCBI): domain Eukaryota; kingdom Metazoa; phylum Arthropoda; class Insecta; order Hymenoptera; family Crabronidae; genus Cerceris; species Cerceris rybyensis. The sequence goes on along the minus strand of OU342800.1, from coordinate 1,862,255 downwards.
GAACGGAGGAATTGTTTTCGGCACATGCTTCCGAAGCGCACAGTAAGCATTGCTTTCCGCTTCAGTCGTTGTACATATGTAAATGTTTTTGATTCTGACTTATCGTTTGTACATCAGAGGAGGAACTGGCCCAACTGAAGAAACTGGTAACTCAGCTGTTCTCTCGTACACAATTACTTTCTACTCTGCTGAGAGAAGCTGGAATTTCTGTACCCGCTGAGCCAGCTTTGGAGAAGATATCACCTCTGAAGTGGTCGAATAAAATTAATGTTGAGGATCTGGAGAAATATTACAGCAAGGTCGAAGAAAGTAAGGATATTGGAGAACAATAAAAAAGTGTAGCATTATATATTTCAAATGTGAGGTCTCTATTTCAGAAAAAAAATCTGAGAAAAAGAGGGAGAAGTCTACTGAACGCAAAGTGCCTTCTAAGAGGAAAACTGTAACTCCTTCCCAAACTGCAAGTAAAAAGTCAACTGAGGGTAATAATATTTCCAAGGATGTGAATAGCTCTATAGAGAACCAAGAGAATAGAGTAAATCGTGCCAATAGTAAAAATGGGAATTCAGAAGCCACGGCCGAGATTTCGGAAACTGGATCCAAAGAGACTGAACATTGTCAATCTAATTCAAGTATATATATACTTCTAATTTAATAACGACATAGAAAAACTCCCCGTATAATTACGATTCTTCCTATTTTTCGATCAGGTTCCCCCTCCGATATAGCGTCAAACTGCTCGTTAAATACGAAAAAAAGTTCCGGAACCTACACTAGAAAGGTGGAATCCCAGAAGAAGGTGAAGAGAAAAACGAAGAAAAAGGACGTAAAAAAATCTCAAACTAGTTGTGTAAAGAATTCTGTAACTAATCTAACGCCTAGCACTCTAATACTTTCCGGTGGAAAGTTGATGCCTCTGGTAACACCCATGACGTCCAACATAATTGTAAATACTCAACAGCAGCCAGCAAACCCCATAATCCTCAGTAACACTCAGCAGAGTCAAATGATCGTGATGCAGCCATTGACGAATCGTGTACAGAATTCCGTCGTTTCTATATGCAATCAAGCTCTAATAAATACCGTGCAGAAAGTCACGTTAAACACAGTTCCCAGTATTCGTGCTAACATGGTCGTAGATTCGCAAAATTGGGCGTCCAACGTCAAAAATATAATTAATGCGACGAAAATAGGCGGCCACAAGGGAATTCTACCAAAGGGCAAAGAAGTTACGAAGACTACAATGACGTACAAAGTTCCTATCCCTGCGGTTCACAAAGAAAAAGAAAAATCGAAGGAGAACGTTACGAAAAAGGATCCAGAGAATAAGTCTAAGACTTCTAAGAGCAGCGTGAAGAACTCTAAAGCTCAATCACTGACGGACACATCCGAGGAAAAGCTCGAGAAGGAAAAATCCACGAAACCAGTTGACGATGCGAATTCTACACAAAAAGGATCGCTCAAACGTAACATAACTATCGAAGCTGGATCTACCGATGAACCTACGGAGAAGAAGTCGAAGAGCAATGAAACTATCGATAGCACAGTGCAACCCATACCTCCATCGAAGGCCGTTGACTTCGCAGCCACTTGTAAATCCATAGAAAGCTTGAAACACGTAATAGAAAAAATCGGCGAGGATACAAAGGAAGAGAAGGACAAAAGCTATGGCATGTCGTCGGAGGAGAAGAATTCCTCTGTTGAGACTACAGAAACTCCAGTTGTGGCTGCCGACTGTATCGATAACAAGGAAATATCTGATCCAGCGAATTCATTGGACGTATCCAAGTCTGATTGCACTCAGTCCGATACCAAAAACGATCAGGAATCAGCAATAGAATCGGAAGTTTCATCGGCGAACTTCTCGGATGAACATTTGCAGCAGGGCGATATTATCGAGGAGGTTTCTCCACCTCCCAATTTTGATCTCCCTGCTGATTCTGGGGCGGAGAAACCATCAGAGGAAGCGGATCATTCAAATTCCAAGGCACCATCGGCGGAAGTTGAAGAAGCTGTCGAAGAAGCCGTCAAAGAGACCGCGGAGTCGAAGAAAATAAAGGAAGTTTGTAATTTGGGAACAGAGTTTGACAATCTGCTCGGTGTCACTCCAAAAGACACTGAAACCACGGAGGGAACCGCTACTTTGGAGAGCAACAAAATCATCTTGAATCTCGATACAAATACAACAACGACGCTAAAACCAGAGAACAGCACTATCGTTCAAACTTCAAATCCAGCTACTTCCTCTCCATCGTTACTTCCGGTTAATATCGTTGAAGATTCGAAGCTGACGAAGACTTCCAAAGATGAGATATCAAAGTCATTATCCTACAACGCCGAGAATTCCTTTGTTCCTATTAGCAACAGAGCCGATGGTCTTCATTCCGACTTATCCAACGATATTTTTGCCTCTCTCCAAGTTCCGTCCAGTTCGCACAATCCGGAATCAATCTCACCTACCGCGGCATTCCTAATGGCTTTCCCATTAGTGTCATCGTTAAACGGGAAGACAGAGGTTCTCGAAGAAGAGATGAAGGAGGATTTCAAATATCACAGTCAAACTCCCCCAATGTTGTTGCAGATTGGTACCATGGAACCGAATAATTTCAAACTTAAAACGACCTCTCCCTCACACGCCATCGCGGAGAAACGCTTAAAGGGGAACTGTGAGGAAAAGAAGACCAGCACTTCATCTCCCACTGAGTCCAACGTGAATTCGGAAATGATCGTTTCCGTGGAATGTACACCAACAAAAACTCTACCTAAAGTTGTGAACGATGAAACTCTCAGAGAGCCTTATAAGATTGTTCAGACAGTTCTGACACCTTCTTTGGAGAAACCTGTTGGATCAGCGAATTCTTTTCCTCACACGAGTCTCTATTCCATGACTGAAGGATCTTCGACTAATTCTGTAGCTACTAATACGATATCTGGTGAGAATTGCCAGACTCAATTGACAACGACTCTGCAGAACAATGGTATCAGCACGGCTACCAACGAGAATGTTCCTTCCTCAGGTATCAGTGTTTCTTCCTCCGTTAAAACAAACCCTGAAAATTGCCCGGCTCAAGTCTCCAGCTGTGATACTAACGTACGTTATTCGAGTTCGCAAGATTTTCTACCAAGCTACTCCACCATTGTTGATAATAATCTTCGTGGAATTCAGAATTCAACTGTGTTCACTAACGTCACGACTCAAAATGGCAATTCGGGTAGCTTAACGCAGAATGTAGCTCCTGATGTAACTCAAGCATCTCTTGTTCCTCATCTTGGTAATTCAACGACGACGACTAATTCTTTGGCTTTGCCTCTACAATCGATGCAGATAGATTACTCGTCGCAGATGAAGAACAAAGAATCACAGAACTCTCAACGAGTAGCCTACGTCGTTCACAATAAAGACGCTATGGTAGATTCGAATATCGTGTCGAATAATCGTCTCGGTTTTGCAGATCACGTCGACAAAGTTCTTCCAACGTCTTCTCAGAGCATTCGACAGGATTACTCGATGCAAACTAAGGACACGTCCCTTCCAATTCTATCTTCTCAGGGTATGCAAACAATTTACAATACTCAGCCGAAGGACACTCATGTTCTTCCTGCACCGCAGACCTCTCAGCAGACTTATAACGTTCATGAGAAAGATCATATCATTCCGAATTCTCATACTGATTACATCGTGGATCAGAATAAGACTCTGCCACGAAAAGATGCTTTACCCTATCCCTCGGGAAACGGCAATGGGAACACATCAACTCGAACTCAAAGCTATTCCTCCAAAGATCCCATTTCGAGCTCAACGGAGAATCATTTTCAAAGGAATTATCCAAAAATGAGCAAAGATTCGAGTGCCTCTGGTAATACTGTGATGGATCAGGATGGAAAATTGAACGACGTGTTGAGATCAAAGGATCAGCAGCAGGATCATAGACGAGAGACGAATTACAGTAGCTCGAAGAAGATCGACGTTGATCCTTTCGCTCAGACTTTCAATTATGGAGTGAAGGAGTCTATGAGCTCTCAGAACGAGCAGAATCCCATGACTCAAACAGCGGAAAGTATGTTTCCAGGGAAACGTAGCGATGCTCAGAATTATGCTTCGTATTCCAAAGACATGAAGAAGATTAACAGCAGCAACAAGCCTCACATTCAGAACGCGTCTGTTCCTCGTTACTCTCAACAATCTTCTTTTGTTGCTACGTCGAATTATGAGCAAAGTACTGTCACTGATAATCACGCCAAGTCTACGACAACTGTTGCTCATAATTCCTCGAACTTCAGCATTCTTTCCTGGACAACGTTCTCACCGGTTAGCGGAGGTGGTAACAATAATCTTGTGCACTTTGAGCAAGGACCGAATCAGAACGACAATACAGAAGCGAAGACCATCTGTGAAAATTACAGCTACGTTCCTTTGCACAAGGAAAATCCAAATTTCTCCAATGTACTGACGAACGATGCTTATTCGGTGAATACCAGCGTACCTAGTATTGATAAGGGTAGAATGAAATCCACGGTGGAGCAGAAACAGCCTTTTGTTGATCCTTCGAAGACTAGAAGTATTCAGTCCAACGTTCCACCGCCTGCTAAGCAGAATCGTATGCAAAATCAGAGCCAGACCTCGACCACTGGTGATTACAACAAATTTAGTGAGAACAAGAGCAAAACTAAGTACGGGATGGAGTCTGATTATATACAAAACGAGTACTCTGGAATAGATCAACAGTCGCAGTCACACGGACAGAAGAGTCATCAGGCTATGTCTGCCAAGCAGGATAAATCGGTGTATCCTATGTCTAATTATGATTCTCAAGTGAACTTTGACCTGCCAGAAGTTAGCACGCAGATGAAGTACTCGGTTGAGGCTTATGCCGGTTCTAATTTCAAGTATGCTGATAAGCAACAGCAACAAAGTCAGAACAAGTATCAACCTTTGGTCCAGGGACAAGTTCCTGCTCTTCAACATGATAGCGTTACCTACAATGATGGCAAACACGAACAGCAGCAGAGCGCTGGTAAATCAAAAGGAAATCAGCAACAGCATGCCATCAGGGCACCAGTCAATTGGATGATGACGCCAGAGATCAAACACAATGCGAATATAGCTGACATTATTCTTCCACCAATTGGCAAGGAGTTGGAATTCTGCCAGAACAATCTCTTTGGTCAAACTCCGTCCTATAATCAAGGAACGCCTAATCAATTTTACAATAATTATGACGTAGCTGCTCATAGTTTTCCCAATCTGCCGGTTCTCCAGGGTGAACCAAAGAGAAGCACCGAAGTGTTCTACTCAGAGGAACAACCCTTTCCGTGGTCTCCAACAAAAACTAGTGTTCACGTTGAGCAAAGTCAGCCAGTTAAAGGTATAGATCAGCATATCGTTCCTTCCACCCTGCCAACTTTGGTCGGTGATTTGGATCTGGGTACCAATATACCTGAGAAGCAGAATTTCCTCTTCGGTCAGGTCCCTTCATCGAGAGTTCCTCCTGAGCAGAGTAAAGATCCTAAGGACAAAGAGGGAAACGTAGGAGGTCGTGAATTCCATACGGTTTTAAACAATCAAAATGTTCAGCATCCAGGACCTGGCTCTTCCTTCCTCTCCGTAAGTCAATTAGTGGAGCATGAGAAAGCAGAGAAGTCTCATCAGCAACACCATCAACAACATCATCATCATCATCACCACCAATCTGGCTTGGGTCATCCTCATCATCCTCATCAGCATCAGCATCAACAACAGCAGCAACAGCAGCAGCAGCAAGCCAGGAAGCATCAGAGGAAGAATAATGCGAGTCCCAGAGGAAACAGTAAGAGACAGATGGACATCCGGAAGCAAACGTCAGCCAATGATCCTTTGCATCAAAGACACGAGGAGCAAAAGTCCTCTGGACATACCTTTACTGAACAAGGATACCAACAGCAGCAGCAACAGAAGTATCAACAAAACAACGTCCACTGGAGGAACAGGAATTGCAAGAGCAACTATACGGCAGAGGCTCTGATAGGAACCAACAGTAGCGTCCACGATACCAGTCATCCGGACAAACATGCATCGATTAAATTCGCTGCGAATTATCCTCAAAATAAATTCCAAACTAGCCTACCCACCGCAGACACGGTCATGCCGATCAATTATTTCTCCAATGCCGATGACGGCGGTGGCTACGGGCAAATGGTTAATCAGAACTTTAATTCCTACACTTACTCCTCCAACGCAAATATCTATCCTACTTCAAACTTCATCACAAGTATATCCAACAATTCCACCAGCTATATGATGCCATTACATGAAAATACCGACTACATGGAAGCTAATGCCTTCCTCTTGCCTAACGTGACGACATCGACAACGTCCACATCTTCGAGCACGTCCACAGCAACGACATCCACTTCTAACGTTTCTGTTAATGCTAATACAAAGAATCATCAGCATTATGGGAAACATCAGAACTGCGACAAACGAACGTACTCTACAAATGCAAAGAAAGGCAAGAGAAAAGGAATCGATGGAACGATGCAGAATTTGGAGTTCCCTCTCTCAGGCATAAATTCACCACTAGAGGATTATCATCATTCTGCGACGTTTCTTCCTCCACCGCCACCTCCGCACGCTAGTCCTCTTTATCAGAATCATCCTCAGGCAAACGTGTACAGTAAAGCTGTAAATGGATTACCACCACCGCCACCACCACCTGTCGCTGGTCCCCAGGGTGTACCGAGTGTTGCTGCTGCTGGTTTTCCTATGAATCCTAACATGCCGAGAGGTGGAATAGTTTCAAGCAATCCGATGCCCATGAGCCATCATCCATCGGGCACCAGTCTCACTAATTTCAATTTGAGCACCATCTTTCCAGAGATGAACGACAAAGTACGTGGATTCTGGTACTTTGAGGTCTGCTTTTTGTACTAAACGAGGCAATTTTTTTCATTGAACAGATAACAGGGTATAAACCACCTAATGGTATTCCACCTGGACTACCCCAACCATCAAATCAGTCTACGGCTTATGCTCAAAGGACAAATTATCCTGCTAATCCTCTTTGCCATTTGCCTCAGGTTTGTTTAATTGATTGAGGTAATTGTAGACTTTGTGAGGTGCTAACGCTTTAATGCAGACAAAAAATTAATTGGATTAATGATAAATGTAGTTGCGAATAAAAAGAATTGTCATTTAGTCATAGTTTCATATTCATAAACGATGTATTTACAATTATCTGTCACAAAATTACTGGTATCGTATTGGAAACTGAATAATAACTATTCGATGCCCACTGTTACCACTATTACTAACGAGATGTATCGTCGTCCGGCACTAAAACAGTTAAATTTTATTGTTTTCTTAGGTGTCCGAAGGAAGTCAGTTCGGCAACGGTGTTCCCCCTCCTCCACCTCCTCCTCCTGGGGTGATTCATTACAAGAATGTATGATGACGGTCGTGAGTATAGGTAAGAAAGAGAGATAAGACCAACTGATAATTGTACATATGTAAATAGATGTGTCATTGATTAAATTAAACGAGATTGACATAAAGGACGATGCACCTCACTCCGTTAGGGTAAGGATAGTTTGAGAGGGTAAGTGAATCTTTCAACGTTTCATCATTAGTCATTGATTTTATTACTTCATTAAATATTACAGTGCTGGAAAGAAGTCTCGGTTAAACTTCTCTTCAGCACCGTACAATACAATTCGTTAATCTTGGAAATTTTTCCTTTACCGATAAAAAAAACGCTCTTAATTGTACAACACGTACATCGACTACGTCATTCGAAATATATTATTACATAACTTACGTACATATAAAAAAAAACGAGTATCACAGTTGCAAACATGAACTTCTTCCAGCAACTGCCGGGCTACCTTATATCTTTGGTAGGTGCTTTTAACGGAATTTTCCCAAAAATAAATTTCTCCGCCAGATACATGCTCTTCTCATCATCGGTCAGCTGTCCTTCAACAGTGTAAACTGTATCGTCGATGATAGTACTCATCACCGTCGAACCAAACGGTGATTTTCCAAAAGGTCCAACACTGGCGGACACCGTAACGGTATTGTTTCCCATTTGATTCTGTACATTGCCAAATGGTGAACTAGTTTGCTGTGTCCTCGGTGCAAAGGGATTCGAGGTCGTCGTAGTGACCGTCGTGTTCGTTGATGCAAACGGTGAATTCTTTAAGTCTCCAAAGTTCGACGTTGTAAAGGGCATAGCCGTGGTGTTAGGTGTACCAAAAGTACTTGCAGTTGTAGGTGTACCAAACGGTGCAGCGGAAGTTACCGTGGTACCGAATGTTTCTCCAGTGTTTCCTGTACTCAAACCAAACGTCGGTCTTGAGAATGGAGCAGCTGTTGTGCTGGTCGCATCAAATTGTGAGGTAGTGGAAACAAACGAACCGCTAGTGGTAGGTGTAGTGGTACCAAACGGAGTCGTATTAGCGGCAGACATAACCGGAGCGTTGTTTTGAGCATTTCCGAACAAATTAGGAGCAGGAACGGTCGATCCGAACGTACTGGTAGTTTGCCCAGCAGAGCTAAACACAGGAGCTGTAGTATTAGAACCGCCAAATATATTATTACTCCTGGTTGTTGCTCCAAATGTTGCTTGTTCACCGAAAATCGGCGCGGTGTTTCCAGCAAAACTTGCTCCCCCTCCGAAAATCGGAGCTCCGTCGTAAGGGTTCATAGTTTTAGGCTGGAAAAACGTTCCGGAGGTGAAATTTCCAGATGGTGTGGTATTATTATTGCCTAGTCTGACGACGAAAACAGGGTTTGTAGTCTGCATCGTCGACGATCCGCTGAACGGATTGGTGATTGTTGGTTTGGATCCTCCGAATATGGCTGGATTAGCTTGAGAGGTCATCGCGTTACTGAATAAAGATGGGGTGGATGTTGATCCACTGTTGAATATCGAAGTCGCCGATTGGGTCGTTTGTGGCCTTGCGAAAACATTGTTCACTTGAGTGTTCGATCCGAACACGCTAGGTTGTCCAAAAACCGGTTTCGCGGATGCTCCTCCGAAGATTGAATTATTTTGAGGCGTTACTGAACCGAAAGCCTGAGTATTTTGTCCTGCATTGAACGTAGAGGTGTTTGTGCTACCTCCAAACACGGAATTTGTGTTAGTTGTGTTGCCAAATCCTCCGAGATTATTGCCGAACGTCGCATTACCCCCGAATATCGGATTCGAGGTACTAGTTGCGTTTCCAAAGATAGGATTGTTGCTTGCAGAAGCGAAACCACCGCTGAATGGATTGCTCTGCGTTCCGAACGTTTTATTGCCGAATACGTTGGAAGCTGAGGTATTATTGGGAAGCGGTAATTGGCGATTCGGGAATGCAAAGTTAGACGATTTCGAAGTTGTGTTTGTGTCAGCATTTAATTGACCTTTTTGATTGGTTCCCACCAGTTTTTTCTGGAACAAAAGAAATTACTTAATATCGAGAAACTACAGGCACAATTGATTAGATTTAAAGACACTTACCAACATAGTAACAGTTTCATGAGTAGGATTCTTTAGAGCGTCTCGTTTTGCCTTCATGTCTTGACACAACTGCCGAAAGTGTACTTTCTGAAAAGGGATAAAGACATTTAAAATAGACTGTAAACTCTTGACACTGTAAAAAAAAATATTCTTCCTACTAACAGCCTGTTCGACCATCCCATTTTTCTGTGCCTGATACATCTCCCATCTGACTTCCTCTGGAGACAGATCCTCCATTCCAGGAATGGAAGGCCTATCCTTGAATGGTCCGAAGCAAGACAATAACCATTGTCCTCCCCTTTCGGCAATAAGTACTTCTTTGGCAACCGCAACGCTACTTTTGAATGTTACACGATAAATTATCTTCAGTTCGATCAAAATTTTCTTCAAAATATTTTAAAAGACTTACGCCGCGTATACATCTTCATTGTAGGGTTCAGCTTTGTTATTAGTTCCTGAAAAACAATAGATTTTAATATCGATACCCTAAATTAATTGTTCGATGAGTTTTTTCCACTTATCATTCGACATACCGAACGTATTGATGTGCTTGTACTGACAGTATTGACCATATCGACAATTGCCTTGTTGATAATATTTACAAACAACAACCATTGTGCATGTATTCGTGTAAAGTGTCACGTATATCTAGTTTCCAGTTTTATGCAATTTTTTAGAGTCTGTAGGATAAATCGGTTAAATATTAAATAATAAAAATGTCAGTAAAATATGAGTCTCTGAAAATTAGTAGAATATAAACGTTGGGCATAGGAATTTCGTTTTTATTTGGCCATATAAAGATCCTTAAGCCATAAACTATGCGAATGATAAAAGAGCGGGAACTCGCTATTTTAAAAGGGTTTTAGCGCCACTGCGTCCAACGCCATCTAGTTTTTGTCAATTTTCTGAATTTTATCTAGCGGGAAATTCAAATCTCGAAGAATACATTCCGATAGATGGCGTCGCTGTAGCGACTGACAGGACCTTGTGACAATAGCGAGTTTCCACTCGTATAACATCTACATAGTTTATGGCTTAAGCATCTCTGTATGGCCAAATGAAAACAAAATTGATACGTCCAACGTTTAGATTCTGCAAATTTTTAAAGGCTCGTAATTTTACTAACATGTTTTTAATTATATATACTTATAATTATGATACGTTTTTTTTTTAATTTGGAGGGAGTATGGAACTTTACGAATGGAACATGGCACAAGGATAGTTTTCAATATGATAAATTCTTTGCTTATTATTTTTAATATACAATATAAGTACGTGTATTATAATATTCATGAAGTACAATTATGTGCTTCTAAAGCTACAAATTATTTGTTTAATAAGTGACAGTGTAGACATATTCCATTCTCGTGCGACGTTGATGCCGATACAATTACTTCGTTTAACATTACTAAGTTTGCATGAATTTTAAAAGAGGCAATACTCTTTTTGATCCTTATCTGTCACCGATAAATGTTACATCATTAAAACCTTATCATTATCAATTCCCATCCGCATTGATCCTAGTAACTTGGAGTATTATCGCGCGATCGAGAAATCGCGAGAATTTAGAAATTTTGCACACCTAAGGAATTATTGCACGAGTAACATATACAAAATTCGAAATAAAAACAGAAAACTCTGTTATATTACAATGGGCAGTGATAAATTTAGATACATAATTGTTAAATATATAATGGAATAATTAATTGTCCCCTTCTAACGGAATTTACCAATCGTCATCGATAATACCGTTCATTACGCACGATGCAGGAATGCACGGCGTTTGTGTAAACTATTCGCAATGATTTCTCTTCTTTGGATGTGTTCTAAATTCGTCTAAAATTCATTGACATCATCTATCTACTTCCGTTGAGTCTCCTTGATCGAAAAGAGACGGGAACAGTATCGTTCTGATTATCACTCAACTTCGGAACACGCCCCAAGCCGTTGAAATCAAACCGGCTGAACCCAACCCTTTGATATGCACGGAGCGTAATGTGTCATTTTTCACGTGTTCCCGTTTCTTCTTCGTAAAGGGAGCAAAATTAGCGAGAAGTTCGCCCGTGGGTGGATTTAAATTGAGACGGGAAACTCTGGTAATCCCTTTTAGAAGATGGTAAGAGATTTTCTTCACTCTTTACGTGTTAGGTTAGAATGACTTCGGGTTGCGATAAAAGTTAGTTATCAGCAGAACTGAATATCCAATCGTTAAGTTACAAAGGATACTTTGTTACGTGCTATATTTTGGATTTTCTATACCTTTCGAGTAAACGAGAATGTAATTTGTGTGCGAAAATGACAGCCCAAAGAATTTTAACCATTAATAATGAGATTTTATTGAGAAACGATTAGTAAGAAGGTTATTCGAGAATATTATCGTCTCTTTGTGTTTTTCAGTCCGGAACGTTGAAGCCTTATTTAATGGCAGTAAGGCGTACCCTTACTGCTGCTATGTGTCTTGAAAATTTCTCGTCTCAAATCGTCGAGAAGCACAATAAGCCTGAGGTTGAAGTAAGAGCCAGCAAAGAATTGCTCCTTACGCCTGTTCAGATAAGCAGAAATGACAAGGAGAAGGTATTGATCGAATCGAGTATAAATAGTATGAGAATAAGCATCGCCGTCAAACAGGCAGATGATCTTGAGAAGATTCTGTGTCACAATTTCACAAGATTCATGACAATGAGAGCAGAGCACTTTATCATACTCAGGAGGAAGCCTGTGGAGGTAAAGCTATAGAAGTCTCTGCTATGAAAATTCATAGACACGAAGAAAAGGCTACAATTAATCATTAATGTTTTACAGGGCTATGACATTAGTTTTTTAATAACAAACATCCATGTAGAACAAATGTACAAACATAAAATCGTAGATTTCGTCATTCATTTCATGGAGGAGATCGACAGAGAAATCAGTGAAATGAAACTGTCGATGAATGCCAGAGCACGTATATGCGCGGAAGAATTTTTGAAAAGGGTTAGTATCCCTATTTGAGGATAATTGAACGCTTATAAAATTCAATGTCGTTGATCGATCTAATTCGAAATTTCGTTCTTACAGTTTTAATTCCCGTAACGCGGTATGTTACTGACACAGCAATAAGTGCAAAAGCCGGGTCGCTAATAACGACGATGCCCAGGAACTAAAACAAGTAACGCAATTAGATAAAGATTGTGAATAATTTTTTAATCTACCCAAAAACGGTCCTCATCTCCGAATGCAAATACCTACAGATGTTTATGAGTCTTAAAATGCATCAAATAAATTTCTATTAATCGATGTTATCTCCGGCCGTGTAAAGATTAACGAGTCTGACGTTAATGTAAGTATTATACGGCTTTGATTTGAAATATCGTAGCAATTGATGAAGGAAAAAAAAAAAGAATATATACGAAGGAAACGAGGCGTGAGGTAGAATTAACATTTTAACAGAGGTCGTTCTAAAATTCACTATAACATTAATCCGTGTGGAATGAAAGTACCGGGTGTAATCTAACTGAAAGATCAATTTGCAAACTTGTAACACGGCGAAAGTAATTTTCTCATCGAAATTATTACACCTGCTGTTACTAAAACTTTCCGGTCTCGTAAATAGCCTTACTGTAGTTTTACATGAATCGCCTGTAGTGTACATTTTTATGATAATACAATAACGGTGACGCATTACTAAAATTCTCGATCTAGATTCGTATTCGAATCGATTGTCCTTTCTTTTCAATTCAACGTCTTTGGCGCGTGTCCTTCGTTATGATTTAAAAGACACGCGAAACGAGATAATTGTAGCATAAACGAGAGAGAATGCAGACCGAAAAGGCAGAAAAGTTTGTCCCGTTGGATGTTCGGAAATTTCTACCATGCGATTTAAGCGTCGTTAACATTAATAATTATAGACACAACTGACGTCCACCGACACTCTATTGTAAAATGTGTTGAACAACTGCCAAACACTACTTAGTATAGCAAAAAGGAATCGAGGGACTGTAATTACACGTTGTATCTTAATCGCTATGATATAACGCTAAGGAGCTAAAGGAACGTTCATTATATTGTATTGTAATTACGAAGAATTAAAAAAAAAAAAACCTTATCCTTTATCGCGGTATAACGTTATATTTATAATAAAGATCGATCGAACGTGAACGATATATCGTTGAAATCAACGACGTTTCTCGTACGACGATCGCGTAAATGAATTTCTTTCCATTATACGTCGATCGTTCCCATTTGAAATCCACGTCGAAACGAAAAGAAGCATTTTGTATGTAATTTTAGCGTTTTCTATTTTAATTCGTAAGCCATCATTTTATACATACGTATTTTCCTTTTACGCAGTTTAAACGATTTGCGGATTACAGGAGAGACACACGAGAAAGCGTGCAATTCTTTTGTTTGCATTTATAAAAAGTTTTATTTATCTTAGCGATTATCGATTGTAACCATATGGTTTATTATTCGTGTACATATGAATAAATATTGAGAGAGAAAATAATTGTGACTTCGGCGTAGGATTAAGTCAGAAATTTCCTTGAACATCGTGCGAAAACTTGTATTTCAAAACCGCAAACATATCGAAGTTGTTCTCTACGATACCATCTCACGGTAATGTCACGTGACATCCGGAAACTTCAACTTCCGTTCACGAGTATCGACTATTCGACCGTTGGTCTTTCAGGTATTTGCTGATTCGGCGATCTTTTGCAACGATACGAAAGAGAAATCAATAACAAAACAATAAAGGATATTTAAACGACAAAATTCACACACTCCTAGCAATTAACCCTGGACGATCAACCCTCGAACGTTAAAGCCTTACGACGGAAACGTGGCGGAAAGAAAACGGCACCGGAACTCCAGTATCTTAAGAGTACGACTTCGAAAGTTGAAATTGCCCTAGAAAATCGTAGCTTAGCCAACCACGATTACACAAACACGTGTAATTTTAAAGAGTATACGTAAGCCCGTTTGCCGCAGTCCTAATTTCGAGATTACCGAGTTTACCGCGTTCCATCCCCCGCTTTACCACCCCACGAAGCGGAAGGGGTGGTAAAGCGCGGTGGAGGATTGTTGACAAACTTTCGCGGTCCGGGCATCGTTTCGAGAGCCCGACATCGGGGTAACATTTGGCTTTAACGGCGACTTAACGTCGCTTATCCTCGAAAGTAGTGGTAACTCTACCCGCTTAGGGCAGAAAAGGACGAAGTCGGAACGACCGAGCTAGTCTGAGACCTTCGAAGCTCACCGCACTAATTCCTAACGAGCATCCGCACGACCAAAAATACACGAGAGTCTCTGGTGCGTTCGAATCTGTAGATAGCTGCGAGGAAGAGGAGTCGAGAGAAAGAGAGACGGGAAGTTTGCGAAAGAGAGAAGGAAAATGGCGAAAGAGAGAGAAGAGAATGAGAGAGAGGAAGAGAGACGGATGGATAAATAGAAACTTATGCGTAATTAGAGTGCGAGTTGCTCTAAAGTTCTTGTTCTTCATCTCCTCGTGTTTTTAGACGCGCACGGTTTTTCTTTCTTCTTCGAACTTATCCTCTCCGTTTTTTTTTCTATCTTCCTGTTCTCAGTATTTCGGAGTATCGTTTGTTCTGCTTTTCTTTTCCGGGTCGCGCTTAGGATCGTCTCGTTTCTGGTTGCGATCGTCATTCCGGTACCGTCTGCCATTGGTACAAAAATTTAAATGCTCCTTTTGGTACCAAAGCTCAAATGCTCCTTTTGAGACCGTGTACCATTGGTACCAAAGTTCAAATGCTTCTTCCGGTACCATTTACCACTGGTACCAGAATTCAATTGCTTCTTCCGGTACCATCCACCGTGGTACCAAAGTTCAAACGCTCCTTCCGGTACCACCTACCACTGGTACCAGAACTATATTACTCCTTCCGGTATCTTTCTTTTAAAATCTCCACATCCATCGAAATTCTCACCACCGATCGATGTATCGATCTTTCTTCAGCGGTTTCCCTCGATCCACCCTCCGTTCTATCATTACTTCCGGTTCCAATATTATTGACTTCTTTTCTATTTATCTCTTCGTGCTCCAATTCTTCTTTTTCCTCCCTTCAACCTCTTCGTCCTCCTCTCGTTCTTTCTCTCCCTCTGTTTTTTTATCCTCTCTCTCTCCCTCTCTCTACCCCTTCGTCAGCCCCTCTACCCTCTTTTATTCCCTCTTTCTCTCTCTTCCTCCCTCCGTCGACGCACCGAGACGTCCCTCACGTTTCTCGCGGCGAGCTTGCGCGACGCCGGGTGCTTTTTACGCCGACGCCGACGCCGACGCAGCGTCGGTGGCTCGGAGTCGGCGTAGTCTGGGGCCTGGCGTCTCCCGATCGGGAACGGGAGAATCTAGAAGGAGCCGAGAGGAAGACCCGTAGAGTCGTCGTTGTCGTCGTCGTCGCTGTCGTGGCAAAATCGGAGTCAAAAAGAGAGGGAGGGAAAAGAAAGAGGGAGAGAGAGAGAACGTTTGGAAAAGCTGCGTGTGTCTCCACCGGGGGAGAAGGACGGCGACGAAAGTACGGACAAAGAGAGAGAGAGAGAGGGGAGAGAAAGAAAAGAGGGAAAAGGAGAAAGGTGGAGAAAGAGAAGAAGGGGAGAGAGAAACTTAGAGATACTCGAAACGTAAGGGTTAAGCCGGCACGAAGGAGGGAGAGGAGAGAAGGAGAAACAGAGAGAGAAAAAGAGAGAGGTACATCGAGAGAGTAGGGATCGCAAGAGGGAAAAAGGTGGAGAAGAGGTCGGCGGGGGGGATCTCGGTCGAGAGAGAGGGAGAGAGGACACCAGAGAAGGGATTCATCGGTCGAAAGAGGGGGCGGTAGGGAGGTTTCGAGAGAGAGAGAGAGAGAGAGGGAGAGAGCAAGCGAGCAAGCCGTCTTGCGTGCCACGAGAGAATACAGAGAGGGCCTAAAGTCGAGAGTTAGGAGTTGTGGCTCGTGGTTAGATAGGATGCGTGTGCCTGGGTGCGGTGTTCCACCACCACCCGACAGCCGACGGTTCAGCAACGACGACAGCATCACCAGCAACATCATCGGCAACCCCGGCATCGATTGCTACGCTAGAACACCGAGGAAAGCCGCGAGTCGGAAGTTCGAGGGTGAGAGCGGAAGTAACGCCGACAGGTGCGTGATCGCGCGCGTACAGGGGAGGAAGACACCTCGTGGTTATCGTGACGGAGGTGATCCACCGGTGGATTTATCTCGTCCTTGTTGCTCCTCGTGTATCACAGTTACGGAATCAAGGTTCGGTTGTCTAGCTGAGAAAAACATTCGTGGTTACCATCCCGCGGAGGTCGTGCGAGAGAAACGAGAGGAAGGATTCGACGTGGAAGCACGAGCTTCGGTCACCTCGGGACTGAGTCCTTTTGATCATCCAATCATCCTATTCTACTATCCGGAAGAAACGTTCTCCAGCCACTGTGATCATTCTGATCTCGAAAGCGCGTAGTCGATCGAGGGAAACTGTTAAACAACCGGCGATACGTGGCGTTCTCGCGGTGAACGATACGCAGGAAACGATAACCTTGGAAGGAGATTTGTTCGTGGTTGAGTTTGTCGTCAGACTGCGTCAGGACGACGCTCTTTGCGAGCCGGTGCTCGCTGGAGGATCGTCAGCAAGGTGGAAGACGGCTTCAGCCTGTACCACGGACGACGTCCCCGCTACTCATGTTCATCCCGGATACCCTGAGGAGCTGCATGGTGGAACCGGATGTCTCGACTTACCTGCAGGCCCCTTCCGTAGGACAGGTGCATAGATATTTAGAAGAATCTTATCTGTAATCGGTTGAAACTCAGAGTTACTTGCTGTCGCGCAAAGTGCTTCGTTCGTTCGAGTTACTTGATTGCGCTGTTCAGCTTGCGCTCGATATTTCTATAATGCTTGATAAGCTTTTAACACAATGACAAAACTGCGCTGTGTGCTTTACACGTTTTATTGCTTTTTGTGCCACGTTGTTTTTAAACGATTGACCGTCGATGATCATCTTTTCGCATTTTGCCAGGTAACTCGTGCAGTATGCTTTCAAAATCGATTGTATTCTTTATCGTTTAAGGGGAAACAATTGAGTTTGTAAATTGGAGAGAAAATTGGGAGGGTAAATTCACTATGGGAATTGACGAGAGGAACGAGCACGTGCGAATCGCGTGTGCGCCTCGCGGAACTTTTTTCCCCTTTGGAATTACCGTCGATACTGCGACGTATTCTGAGACGTAAATACTCGCCTCGTTTCTTTCGCGGATAAACTTTCCAAATAGTTTTTCCAGAGTGCTTTCATGGAAATTCGAGTTGTGAGTCATTCACGAAGAGAAACGCGGTTCTAAAGCTTTCAAATTTTGCGCTTAAAGGAGAAACTGTATCACTGGAACCGCTAAGACTTCCAGTCAAAATAATTGGTTCCAGATTTCTTCTCAAAATGCTCCAATCGCTTGGACGGTCTCTGTAGCAAATGTTCCACTTTTATCTTGTAGAATTTGAGTTACCTAATTAACCAATTAGCTTACAATAACGTGACACACGTGACACGATAAATGAAATACGAAATATTGAAGTTTTCCAATAACTATTCAATTGAAAATATCAGTCATGAGACGGTGAAATTATTTCTGTAATATTAATGTCTCAGTCAATTCCACCAAAGGTTCAAAATCAGAGAGAAATTTTTATTCCAGTAATTAAATTGAACTTATTACATATGCTAGCAAAATAGAAATCGTAACCCTCTCTTTAATAGACCGAATACCGCCAATTGGATAAAAACAACAGCAGCAATAGCTGAATTAAAAGCAAAATTAAATTTCACCGGTGATCGTATGAAAAAAAACGGTCAAACTTCTCGTGCATTTCGTATAGGCGACGGTAAACGAAAAGTAGCGATGCAATGCGATCAGTAATGTGCATTTTAAACGCAACGGCGCCGCGCGACGTGTAAATACCACCGTACATATAAACACGTACGACGTATATCGACGGCGCACACGCGAACCTGTCCGATTGTTCCGCGTGCTTGTCATCCCAATCGTCCAAGTTTCATTCTCGAAACTCGTCAGCTGATTTTCAGCAATGCAGCCTTTCGTTTACGTGTCGTAAATTGCCGGTTAATTATGTAAGGAAAAAATGCCTATTTATACGATAATCACCGGATCTTACGTAATCTAATCCACGTAAAGAAATTACGTCAAGCTTCGTAACGATTCATTTTTATTTTTTTATATTTAGATTATCTTATTTTTGTATCTGTTTACGTGTACATTCGAAACTTCGAGACCATGGGTTTTTTTTTCTGTTCGATTGGACTTGTCTACTTTGCTAACCGTTTATTTGATCGGACAGAGGTGGAATTAGCTTAGGGGATGAAAGAAGGATAAAGTACAATACGGAAATCAGAATTTTAGGATAAAATCATTGGACAGGCGATAAAAAAAACACTTGTGTGCCATATTTAAATCCAATTTATTTGATTGGACAAAGGTGGAATTAGCTTAGGGGATGAAAGAAGGATAAGGTAGGATATGGAAATTAAAAGTGTCCTTTTAATGACTTTATCCTAAGATCATTCGACAGGCGATAAAAAAAAACACTTGTGTGCCATATTTAAATCCAATTTATTAATTCCAATTGAATATAAATATATTGTACATGTTTGTCGAAATGATAACTTGTCTAAATATCGTTTGCAAAAGGATACGCTTTTTGATTTGAGCCCCTGCATCCAAATATTGCGTAGTCACTGTTAGAGAAGGTTCGTTGTCCTCGGTGAAGCCGCGTTCCCGTCTTCAGCAAACTTAGAACAGTCATTAGCGTGGCGTACACGATATTTACTTAGGGTGGCGCATTTCGATTCGTCGTTCACGTACAAGTTAAATCGTAATTCCCGCGTCTGATTCTCGATCATCGAGATGAATCCTCTTATCGTTGAACGAGGATTCGTTTAATCCTCCATAACAGCCGTTTAAACGTTTATCGACCGTCTCATCTAAACGTTTGCCAGGAAATGAATTTTCGTGACGTTAGTCCTCACACAGAACAGTCATTTTCCAATGGACCACTCTTTAAACCCTTGACCTACGATTTCTTTTTCATCAGCACATGCAAAAACCCACAATTAGTTCCTGAAATCAAAAGTTTTCACTGATTTCTGATATGTTGTACGTAATGTTAATAGTACAGTAAAACCTGTTTTTGTGCGGTCCTATTTTATGCGATTTTATTTTTGTGCGATTTATTTTGTGCTGTATATGAATTCCATTGGTGTTATTATTATACACTGTTGCAAAGTTTTCTATTAGTGTGCACATGTACACTACAAAACGCTGTTCGGCTCCAGACGCTATGTTCATTTGTTATCAGCAGAATGCGCATCACAAAAATATGCGCGTTTTGGACTACGACGAACAGCAGTAAATTATGTATATTTTGAAAATTTCTCCATGTGTAAAATGAGAAATTAATTTCTTTTTAAACGTTTCCATATATAATTTAATTATTACTTTTGTTTGAAAGCACTTTCTCAGTGTTTCATAAATCTTTGACATAGTTTTCAAGCGCGACTTTTTTATGCGGTCCCTATCCACCGCATACAAAGAATTTTTTCTAATATGTTGCAAAAAATTACTTGTTATAAGTGTTTATGAAATTTATTTTTTTGTGTGGTTTCTTTTATTTAAAAACAGGTTTTACTGTATAGAAATAATGAGACCGTTTCCTGACCGGCTGATATTGTCAATTTAATAATTTTTGGAAAACTTCAAAATTTCCTATTCCATTTTCCACGCTACGAATGCCATACGCAGTTATAAGCTGAAGGGTTAAAGTCATCTCGGCTTGTGCAGATGAGAAAAAGTAGAAGTCTCTTCTAGCTGTAAAGTTGTAGTGGAAATTGATGAATCATTTTTACACTATTTTATGCACAAAGTGTCTCTCTATCTGTGTCGAAGTCTATGCTGGTGTCTATCTTATGTCCCGCCAGACAGAGTTTGGCTATCGATCGTGTTCAGCAGCAGCAGTAGCCGCGTGGTCGCCTCCCTCTTTGCTTCTTCTACTTATTCTTCTTCTTGTTCTTCTGATGGTACCAATACTACTTGCGCTCTCGTTTCGCTTCATCCTCCGTCAAGTAGAACGAGCCGCGCGTTCGGGCAAAACACGTTGGACAGACGTCACGCGATGTCTACATGTTCTACTTGCTTGTTTGAAGGTTGGGATACTCGAGGTCTGATCGATGCTATTGTTGTTGTAGAATGTATTATGATTTCAATGCCGATGGATCAAGTTGACTCTGGGATGCTGGCTTTTTTCCTCTTTTTGCATCGTTACATTTTCTTTGATGTGGAGACATTGACTATCAATTTGGAGTCGGTGCCTTTAAGTGGACTAGCTTCATTTCTTTCCCTTTTTGATTTCGATCGAGGTAGTCATTTCGTCTAGGAGCTATTGTTTTAGGGTTTAGGTAAATGGAAGTCGGACTAGGAGCACCGAATAATTGGGAATTCTAGTTTTTCGTTTAAAAAAACAGTTGTATCGTTGAGATCTTTGTCTGTTGAGACATTAATGGAAGGAGAAAGATTGGTAACGGAAGACTGACTTTAATTCCGATTGTGTTTCGACGATTTAGCAATTGGTAGGGAGCGACACGCGGGATTGGCAGATCCAGAGGGAATTGAAACGTGGCGTGAATCAGTTTTGTCCCGATTCCTTCCGCTGAATTTCGTGCAATTCTGCATTCCTAGGAGAGTATCTCGTTAGCACGATGTTTAAGGTGAATCACTGCGAGAATTTTC
Organism: Cerceris rybyensis; assembly: GCA_910591515.1. Classification (NCBI taxonomy): domain Eukaryota; kingdom Metazoa; phylum Arthropoda; class Insecta; order Hymenoptera; family Crabronidae; genus Cerceris; species Cerceris rybyensis. The sequence continues at coordinate 1,841,017 of OU342800.1, read as the reverse complement.
GACTGAAAGCCACATGATTTGACATTTCAATCGCAATAATACACATTGCGAATTTATCATTCTTCTCACAATAAAATTACTTCCAATATCTGCGTACTCTGAATATTTCTAATATTACTAATTCAATATTTCATTCCACGTGGCAAAGAAATGGCAGAAAATCATTTTTACTCGAATTGAATCTTCAGTCGCAAAAGGGTCGACGTTTACAGAGAACCCCGCTAAAAGCGAGGGTTAAACGGCCACTTAAGAGTTACCACGTTGCGGTTCACTGTTGATACGAGAATAATTTAAAAGCGAGAGTACCTTGACCATTCAGAAATCGTACTATAAAGAGTTAAAAGCACCACGATGAACTTGCCGCAACGTGAATAAAGAGAGTCTGACTTCCAAACGGAATTTTCGAGTCCGAGTCTCTTTGCCGCCACTGAGGACTCTTCTCGCGCGACGTCGTAGCCTTTGTATCTCAAAGGCTAACCTAAACCTTGAAGCTTTTTGTGAAGCTACTGTAACACTGAGTGAATTTGCGAATGAAAAAAAAGCTCGAGGAAAAGCGGCATCGCGAAGTGGCGCGAAGAGATAGAAAACTGAAAGTGAAGTAGGTGTTGCAACAAGATGCGGACGAGGAAGAACGATGATGATGTTGAAGGGGGGTAGAAGAAGAAAATGATAATGAAGAACAACCATGTAATGATGAAGAAAAACATAGAAGAAACAAAAAGAGCCTGAAGTATAACACTCATGAATAGAACAGAAGGACATTCTAATGCAGATTCAAGAAGAAGAAAACGGAGAAAGTTGTCGCTGCTGAAGAAGAACAGAAGAAATGACTCTGAAGAATAGATGTAGCAGAAACTGATAAAGCAGAGGGTACAGATGATTATAAAGAACATAGAAGAAGAGGAAGAAATACGACGATGATGAAGAATCGCAGAAGATATGACTCCGGAGAACAGACACAGAAGAAATAACTCTGAAGAACAGATATAGCAGAAACTGATAAAGCAGAGGGTAGAGATGATTATAAAGAACACAGAAGAAGAGGAAGAAATACGACGATGCTGAAGAATCACAGAAGAAATGACTCTGAAGAACAGACATAGAAGAAATTGCTAAAGCAGAAGGTTTAGATGATTACTAAGAACACAGAAAAAGAAGAAGAAACGTACCACGATGCTGAAGAAGCATAGAAGAAATGGCTCTAAAGAACAGACATAGAAGAAATTGCTAAAGCAGAAGGTTCAAATGATAACGAAGAACAGAAAAGAAGAAGAAGAAATACAACGATGCTGAAGAAATGATTCCGTGGAAGAAATCCAGAAGAAAATGACAAAGAAGTGGTAGATGCTGACGATGACGAAGAGCAGAGAAGAAGATGAAGAGAGAGATGAGAAGAAGAGGAAAGCAGAAGAAGAGAAGAAGATAGTGGAGGGAGAAGAAGCTGAAAAGATGGAGATACAGAAAGAGAGAATAGAGGGGAAGGAGAGAGAAGTCGGTTCGAGGGCAAATCTAGTAAGCTAGGACAGAGGCTATTAATAACTGTTTGGGGTGCCGTACCTGGCCGGCGCGCGGTGCGCGTCTAGATACGCGCGTCTCGGCGACCGGCGTCTCAGTGTCGTCGCGACGACCGACGTCGTACCCGTCGTTCCGCCGTCGACGGAGCAGCTCGCGTTTATTCGTGATCGAGAGCATCCTCCGCATCTGTCTACACTCGTAATCCAACTTTCTTCAATCGTTTCATCCCAAAATTTCATCTTCTACCCGATCATCATTGGTGCAACAATTCGTAAGCTCTCGAAGGAGAAGAGAAAAAGGAAGAGGAGCCAATTGATTTATAGAGTGCGCTCTGTTCGTTGATCCAGAAAAGACGGTTAACGGATTCTCGGTGGTGGCGAACGGTGATCGAGAAAAGAGTGAATACAATCGGCGACCGTCCGAACGGACAGTGCGTCGAGGCTGCGTCAGTGGTGGATCATTTTAGAACGATCCGCGTTCTCCTCACGATCGTCGTTTTAAATCATTTATTTACGAAAGATCTCCTCAGCAGTCGTTCGACGTGTGAACAACAGAGATCAATTGCGTGGCGATCGAATGCTTTCGAGTCTATTTTTTTGTCCTCTTCTCTTTTGAACTTTGAATGCAATTAGCACACGAGGACGACGTAGGGATTGAATAGGAATTTGGAAGAATCAGCTGATCACGTGGACGTGGATTTGCGTTTTTCGCGGTAGAAATAGGTGGTCCGTTCTTCTCGTTATTATTTTCCTCGTATGAGTCGACTCAAAAAGAACTCGTGATTCGCGAACGAACGTTCTCTCGTGGATGCACCAGCCGTGGGGTATTTTACGAGTAAGTACCGAGAACTCGCGGCGTTTTACCCTGGTGACCTTCGCCCCGAAGAATTTCCACGCAGTTATTTGCTCGGTGGGGTTTGGGTTTTCTTGGATTTTGATACTCTCTTCTCTCTTTCTCTCCGTCAGTTATTTAAATCTTACCACCAACTAATAAATTGAGATTTAACCTTTGTTTGATACTTCATCAGACTCTTCATCCAACTCTCATCTCTCGACTTTCTCTAGCTTCGACTCTCCGATATGAACTCTCGTTAATCTACACACCCAGTGTTTTATAAAACAACAAACCTCGTCATTCATCCACCATCCTATATCAGAAATCATCTGTACTCATCAAATCATCATTTTTCTCAAAATCAAACTCCATCTCAACTCCAAAATCTTCCACGTCTCTTCAACATCCTTTAAGTCTTTTATTCTCGAAGAAATCATTTTGAAACGTAGTCTAAAAAATTTTGAATCTCTAAGACAATCGAAAATCATCCAAAATCCTCGTGTTTTCCGTTTGGAGTGCACTAGGTGTCGGTTGTCCTTGTCCTCCCTTCCTCCTCGTCCTTTTCTCGATGACGAGGGCGCAGCGTCACAGCCGTGGGGCTCCTTAATGCCTTTGATTTTCGTTCGAGTCCGAAAATAACGGCGTCGTATAGATACGTGAGCGTACACATGCACGCGCATATATACGTACGTGGACGTAGATAGACGTATGTACCTGTAGACGCGCGCATCGGACGGACGGTCTGGTGTGTACGTTTGGGGGTGGAGGAGGGTGAGAGGAGGGGTGGAGGGTGGACGTGTGTTATATCGAGCGCTGGTTTTGCCTACACGCGAGCATACGGCTGATCTTAAACGAGCCGAGCACGGTGACAAAGCAAAGCGTGCACGGTCGACACGATTCTTCTTTTGACCTCGAACGATCATCGTTTACCTCAGTTCGAGGGATGCTAGATTTTTAAATAGTGATTTTGAAATTTTTGAGATTTTTTTTCAAGATTTTTAAGACAGATTTTTTACACATTGAAATTCTAGTTTTATCAATTTGCTGGATCCTATTACGCTCTGATAAACTCAGATACAGTTCAAGCGTGATCTCCACACTTTCAATTCCGCAAACTCTACCCCCAAATTCTCCAAACTTCCCAGAACTTTGCACCATCGTCGATCAACCCCTTGCAAGTCTCAGCATAAGATCGGATCCCGCCATATCACTGAAAAATAAGCAGAGAAAGAGCAAGAGACTGAGTCAGATGAAAGAAAATCCCAAAAAAGTCTGCTGTTTTCATGAAAATTCCGAGTAAACCAACACACATCTCTGAATTGTTCCTCGACAGATCGCAATCTCCGTTCGCCGTTGCATCGAAACGAGATAGTTCTAGTGACCGACAAGTCGAATTCGCAAGTCGAATTCGCAAATCAACCAACAACGGCGGAAGTACTCTATCGACGTGATCGCCGGAAGTGGATGGATAAATACGAATCCCGCGCTTACGAACTGCTGACGACGTTTCTCCTGGTTCTCGTTCGAAGGCAATAAATTGAAGAGAAAGGACGATAACGAAGAGAGAGCTTCTGTTCCTCGGTGTCTCCTCTATCGTATTGCAAAAAATGCTGGCAAGGATCGTCCAAGGGGTGGAGGGACAACGATAAATCTCAAAATTCTACGAGAAGACGTTCCTCCTCGTTTTGAAGAGAGTTTCCCGCGTAAATTTGACCGCAAGTTGTCCTTCTTTGAGTCTCCCTATATTCTCCAAGAAAACACGTGCTTTTTGACTCATATCCTCTGCCTCTTCCGGCTTGAAAGTTGCTTCTGAAAAGCAGGAAGGAAGTAGAAGAAAAGTAGGAGAAGAAAAAAGACAAAATCAGGAGAAGAAGTGACAAAAAAGGGTGTCAGAAGGTAAGAGGAGGAAGAAACGGAGTACAAGTAGAAGAAGAAGAGGAGGAAGAGAAAGAAGAGGAAGAGAGGCGCACCAGTGGCGCAGATGAGGCCACGATCAATCTGCGACAGGGTGGCGGAGGAGTATTGCGACCCTAACGATTGTTACTGCGAAAATCGGTGCTTCTGACAGCCGGACGGCAGGAGGGACAGACAGACGGTAGTGTGCCACAGCAGCCGCAGTGCTTGCGAGTACTCGATGGTTCGTGTCGTTTGACGCTTTCTATATCACTGGCCGAAATACCTGGTTTTCCCCTCGTTTCGTTTATTTCCACTTTCTCTCCGCACTTTCTTCGCCTTATCCTTCACTCTTTTATGACTCCTCTGCCGCGATGGATAATATTGAATTTGTGGCGCGAGGGAGGAATCTTTCAACTCTAACTTTCTTCGTTTCTTTTAAATTCTTCCACTTTAACTTCTTTGTTAAGACGATTCTCGAGGAGATTCTTAAATCATTCTTAAGGTAATTATCTGCGTGCTTTTTCAAGTGGTTCTTAACACTAGAACTACCGGCGTTAAATCTATCATATTGCAATATATTAAATAAGTACTTTGAAAAAGAAGAAATCGACTAGCAGAAAGGATGATCAATTCAGTGATTTATGTCTTTTGTGATGGAAGTAGAATTTTTGTTTAATGGCTCTTCTATGAACTTGGACAATTTTATCAAAAAAATTCTCCAGGTTTACATAAGAATCATAGAATAAATATTCTACGGCTATATCAATAAACATAAATCACTCAATTGATCAAATTTTCCGTCGCTTGATTCCCCCTTTTTCAAAGTACTTATTTAATTTATTAAAATATGTTGGTTTTGACGCCGGTAGTTCTAGTGTTAAAGAGTAGTTCTCAAGACTCGAACCTTTGAGATTAGATTTCATCCCTTGGCTACAGAAGGTAGCTGTTATCTTTGCACAGTTCTCCTTATATCGTTGTAATTACAATTTTTTCAAACTTCATCTGCGAATGAAGAAGAAAACTCCTTTCTTTGCTCGCGCCACGAATTTTGAGCGAGCCTGTAGCACGGCCGTAACAGCGGAGGGTTGTAAATAAGAAATAACAGTGTGCGGGTAACAAGTATAGTAATAACGGTAATGGTAATAATATGTCTGTTGGTGTATTTTATCGTTATTTATCGTACGTGCGTTCGGTAGCCTCGAAGGCCAGCAGGATCGTTCGGAAGAAACGAAAGGAAAAAGCGCTGGAGTCCGAGCACGAACTGAAATAAACGCGATAATTTCGTTATTGCATTGTTTCGCTTTCTTTCCTTTCTGCACCGTGGTCTTTTTGTTCTTTTCTTCTCTTCTTTATTAGTTATCGCCGATGTAATGGTTTGCTTCTGCGATTTCTTCGTCGTAGCAGCTGTCCTTTTTTTTTCTTCCGGGAAGCGTGCATGGAATATTGCGGTATAATTGTTGATATTGTGTACATGTTTGTGGAGAACAATGTTGAAGGATAATTTGGAACGTTGCATGCGATTGGAGAAGAAAAAAAATGGAAAATAGGATGAGCTTTGGAATATGTCTGAGCTTTTGCAATAAGAGTAGGTGGATTGAGGTGAAGGACAGTTTTAAGTGTGCTGATTTATCGATGTGCAAATTAAATATGATTTGGAAGGTACAAAATTGTTGTAGTTTTAGCTTCTTTGATGATTATATTCATTTTTTTATTCAGGTTGATCTGTGAGTTTGACAGTCACTAGAATTAGATTATTTATTTTCATATGTAGGTTCAGTTAGTTATGTAGATGTGGTTCAGAGTCCACTATTTTATTGTACAATGACTTTTCTTCCCGGCTAGTATCTTTTTTTTGTAATAATACAATTCTATTTCGCGCGCTTCTATACGTCTGACTTCGATGTCTGCGCTGGCTGTAACTACTGTCTTCATTCGGACGGAATTTAAAATCTTAAGTAGATTAAGCACCAAATCTACTGTCTCATTATCCAGTGCTCTATTTAAGATTATATCTCCCACATAATTTCCAAATTTCATAAAGTTTAACTACACTAGTTAAATTAATTCTCAGTATTAAATTTCTATCTCTACTTCTCTTCGCTTATTCATCTGTACTATCCATCTTCGTCGCCTTATCTCCAAAAATAATTGCAGTACGAGCAGGAAAGATATTTTTCTAGAAATTCTATGCTTCATTTAAAAATTCCCGCGTCATCGTTGCTCGTCAATTATCCTCTATGAAGAGAAGAAATGAATATTCGTCGATGATTCCTCACTCGCGCGATAGTGCTCCATAGAACCTGAAAATTCATTCCTCCAAAATGATGTTTGCATCCTCGAGGATTCTATGGAGCAACGCATTTGCTTTACAAAGAAAACCGTCGTCTATTCTTCTTCCTTCGACCCAGCTTCATTCGCGACTTCCGGTCGAATTCGCGGGAGCTATCGATTCGAAACTAAAGTGGCTTTTTCTCCTAGAAATCGCAGCCACTCTCTGCAATTCGCGATATGCAAATTCTTCGAGTATCGTCGTCTTTTAGAGGAAGGAAACACGTATTTTTAAACATAGAAACTCAAAATTCCCTTTCTTAAAATTAAATGAAACTTTGGTTTCTAATATGTTGAGTGCTATTTCATTTTTTCTCCTGAGATAAAATATTATCTATTTTAAAATTGAGCTAAACAATTAATCAATCGGTCCAATAATTATTGAATTTAAGAGCCAATTGAAGAAATTCAAGTAACAGAAAAATCGAATAGGAGTTGTGGCTAGGAGAAAACTCGAAACGAAGTCACATAGAACTTTTTATTAATTGATATCACCTTTTTTTGATTTCAGGATGAGTTCCATCCATTCATTGAGGCCCTCCTACCATTCGTGAAGTCTTTCTCGTACACGTGGTTCAACCTACAAGCCGCCAAGAGGCGTTACTATAAGAAGCACGAGAAGCGGATGAGTCTCGAAGAGGAACGTCAGTGCAAGGAGGAACTCCAGGTGAGTGAAACCATTTCTGCTTTCTGACCTTTCACCCTTCAGAGACGTCGCATCGTTAGTTTTAATCGAGAAGGATATTTTTAATGCGAGAGTGACGACTTTCATAATGAGGACATTAAAAAAGAAGCTCACTACGATCATTTCTTTTCACAGGAAACATTCTAAATTGTTGCAATTTGAAGAAAAGTCAGTTTTGACTTATCTTTAACACTAGAACGACTGACGTTAAATTTATTACCAGACTGCGGATTTTTATGCATTTATGACAAATTAAATACGGCTAAAATATACAAAAAGGACATAATATAAAAATATATCTAAAATATCCAAAGTATGGTATTTGTTGTAATATTTATTGAGTGCAATAAATCCCTAGATAGGTTTTCCTGTCTCACCTGCATTTGTGAAACTCGAAATTTGCATAAACATCCGCAGTCTATGTATTACATTTAAATATATTAAATAAGAACATTGGAAGAAGAGGAATCAAGGGGTGGAAAATATGATCGGTTTGGTAATCTGTGTTTTATAAGATCAACTTAGAATTTCTAGTCTAGGACTGTCCTGCAAACTTAGGGAATTTTTTGAAAAAAATGTAAACAAGTCATTTTGACTTGCTTCGTCGTTCTAGTGTTAATAATATTTCATTAAAATTAACCACTCTGTTGATCGCGGTCTACAAATATCTCTCTATGGAATAGCCCCTCCCCTCAAAAATTAAATATTGACGGTTATAATCAGTAAATGATACTCTGTTTGATTAATTACTCCAATCGTTAAGATCAGCTTATCGTCGCATCAATAAGAAAAAATATCTAGTCTCTCCAACATAGATAGATCTCTTGCACATTTAAATCCAATGCAGTTAATCGTCCGGAAAGTTTCGTAGGAATAATACACCTCAAACGAGAACCAATTAGCCGGGATAAAAGTTAAGGAATTAAAGAACTAGTTTGTACACCACGAGTGGATCGAACGGTTTCGTTAAAAAAAGGACTATAGGGTGAAAAAGGAAAGAAGAAGGAGAAAAGTGGGGGATACACGGGGGTTGAAGTTATCGCGATGGTAAAAGTTGGAGGCAGGCTTTCTCGTTTCTCGACGAAACGAATGTCAGAACGCTGCACGAAAGCTCCTCGACGGAGGTGTGCTTACTAATTTCATGGTTAAGAATAAAAATAATGAGCTTTCCAGACTATTTCTGGCGCAAAACGACCTCGTGACGTCGGCTATCGCTCAGCCTCAAACTCTGACGGTCCGATGTGATAATCGTTTCTTTCACGTTTACTTTGAATACTTAGCAATTTTTGCGGGACCACCATTTTTGGATGATTTTGGATTGCAGCCCTTTATTTTTAGCGAATTGATAGTTGGTCAATTTTAATTTCTTATTAGAGAGGTGAAGAAAAAAAAGACGTTGGAGTTTAATTGCACCCTAGTGAGATAGGGGTTAATTATTTGTGACTGTTTTTATGTACAGCTAATAGGTAATTTAACCAGTTAGCTGTGTTTGACGAGTATACTCGTCATGCGTCAAACTTACCACTGGTTATTTAAATTGTAATTTTGACGAAAATTAAAATATATTTGTAAATTTCAAGATGTTTGGAAAATTTTGAGACCATGCCGAAATGAAACGAATAACTAAAGGGTATAAATAATTTCAGATAGATTTATGGCCATCTCTCGATTTTCGTGATCCAAAATTCAAAAGAATTTTCGTCACAGTTAACTGGTTAAAAAAAAAACACCCCTCCAAAATTAAAGTCTCTTCTTCCAAGGAGGTAATCGAATTCTGTTTATCTAACTTGTCCATCTCCACCAGCATTCATAAACACTTCTAAATTCTAGCACCCCTAAAAATATCATTCATATTCCACCCAACCCTCTCTCTATCAAACGATCATCCACGATCGAACCTCGATCGTTCAATCTTCCCACATGAATCCAGAACAGTTCGAAGCTCCTGGAAAAAGGTTCGACATCCATTTCACTGATCGATATCGTTATACTTCAAACAAACCCTCCTACTTTCAATGGCATTCGAAAAAGCAAACGAAACGAAAGAAGATAGAGAGAGAGAGAAATAGAAAAAGAGGGAGAAATAAAGAGAAAAATAGAAAAAGAGAGAAGAGTTAGAGCGAGGTAGGAAAAAAAAAAGAAAAAAGAAAGAAAACGTTCCTGAACGAGGACCAATATCGATGTAAGGTTGGCGGCGTTTCGACGAGTCGTTGACATTCGAATTTTCAGTCGCGATCTTTTCCCTCGTTTTTTACCCCCCTTTCGTTCTTCCTTTTTTTTAGCAACCCCGTCGAGCCACCCCTCCAGCCGTTCGTCTGCCGGAACCCGAGAGAGCATCGGAGGGCTCTCGGTTTCTCTCTACCGCAATTCGTATTCTCCCTCGCGACGGCGTTCGATCAATATTTTAATTTCGCGATGCTGCGGTATTTAGCGGACGAAAGAACGGACGGACAGAGGGAGGAACCGATGCCCGATGAAAGGAGTCCCACCAGGAATCGATGTATCGTCGAGAGAAGTGAAATCGTCGGCTGGAATTTCCGGCTTCGTTTTTTTTCCTTAGACGGACTCTCAACGGTGACCGGTGCTCTATGTTGAAAGGGTTAGAGAAAAGTGCGCTGCCAATTTGCAAGGGGGAACGACGATTTAGGGGATGATACTCTTCATGAAGATTTCTTGCGGTTATTTCTTGTTTGGTACTTTTTAGGGTGAAGTATTCTGGTTAGTTTGATTTGGGTGAACTGTTTTAGAGTTTAGGGGTGGAGAAAAGTTAGGAAGAGTCTTGCAAGGGTAGCAGGAATTTGAAGGGACCAGTAAAGTTGTTTTCATTTTTTGGACTTGACTTCAGCTTGCGGGGCTAGTTTGCCAACGAAGCTATGGTGTATCAAATTTTAATTTAGGATCTATGAGTTACGTTGAATTTTACATGAAGTACGTTTAATCTGCGTCGTAGGAAGCCTTGCAGGGACGAACGAGCCCTCCGGCATGTTATGGACGGGCTTTATGAAATTGCAAGCTAAGAGGAAAGGTCACTGGCCATAATTGATCATTTCTTTTGCGTATCACATCGATGGTTTTCTTCTTAACAAATTATTCTGTCGATTTAATGAGAATGAATGAAATGGAATGTCTATTAGCGAAAGAAAAATTATAAAATGAGTCGAATTCCTTCGAATACTTTTTTATCTCGAATTTTTCTCGACGATGGGACAAATCAATCTCCCTCGTTATCGAACCTCAACGACGATGTTTCTCTGGTGCTGTCGACCTGAAAATTTCCCACTCGTCTCGAGGCGACGTTGGACTTTCACGTCGTTCAGCAAGCCGGCCACGTACGCAGATGCTTTCCCGAAAGAGCCAGAAAAGCGATACATTTTTACTGTTTAGATAAGAAGAAAAAAACGAAGTGACCTCCTTGTTGACATGCTCGTCGCGACGTTGAAACGCGTCCGCGAAATTGAAATGGAGACGGTGTTCGAGATGCTTTCGAATTGATTCCCCGGTGAGACTCTTTTCGCTGGATTGCTTCGTCGTTTGTAAACCAGAGAGACTTCCGGTTATGTATTAGAAAATTAGGTAAACAAGAAACCACCCTCTTTTCCAGGGGATGCTTTATAATTGGAATATTCTGATTGTCATGAAAATTCATGGATTTAAAGTAACTCTACAATTCTGTTTTGTTCCTCTCAAAATTTAAAGAGGGTAGTCAAGACCATCCCTTAACACTAGAACTACCAAACCAGTCAAAATGACTGGTACACAATTTTTTCAAAAAATTCTCCAAGTTTCTATAAGAGTCACAGAATAAATATTCTACGTCTATATCAATAAACATAAATCACCCAATCGATCAAATTTTTCGCCGCTTGATTCCCCCTTTTTCAAAGTACTTATTTAATCTATTAAAATATGTTGGATCTGACGCCGGTAGTTCTAGTGTTAAACTTCACGTAATTAGCGACACTTGAGGGTTAATTTTTAACGTAGTATCACACGGAGGAACTTCTGTTAAAAGAAAACCAAAATTTCCCAACTAAAATCCTTTTCCCATAAGGAACCACCATCCCTCGAATCCCGTCACGTTCTCCATCCGTTTCGACAAGTCGGAAAATTCGACGGGCACAAAACGGAGGGAGAAAAGCTACGAAAGAAGCCACGCTCGCTTGTCCTCCGACATGGTACTCAAGAGGAGAGTAAAACGAGAGAAAAGAAGTAGGGACAGGAATGACCGTCTATAGCGAGAAGAAAGGGAGAAAAATCGGGGTTTCGTCGGCGCTCGAAGAATGGGGAGGGACGAAGGGGTGAAAAGGACCGAGGTCCGAGTCCGTCGTTTTCTCTTAATTTCGAGACAGGCCGCAGGACGATATCGACTACTTGAATTCCGGTGCACGAGAAGAGAAGGAGAGAGAAAAGGATAAAGAGTAAGAGAAAAGGGTGATCCAAGGGGGATGGAAAAAGGGCAGGAGAGGAAACGTTGGAGAACAAGGGAGACGGAGACACGGAGCGAAGAGACAAAATCCAACACGGAATCTGCTGGACAGAGACGAGAATAAGGGTGGGAGAGAAAGAGAAATAGAATGAGAAGGGAGAAGAAAAAGAGAATGAGAAAGAGAGACGGTCAGCCTCGAGGGAGAAAAGGAACGAAGGGAAGACGGAACGTCCTTAGTCCGACGTAGATGGAGATATTGTAGGACGCGGAGAACGTGTACGAGCGCGCTATCACGCGAGAAGAGGGTGGGAAAGAGGAGGGGGTTTGCGGAATGTGTGGGGGTGCAGAGAGTGCACTACCAACACCCGCAAGAAGTATTCTACTACATGGGTACACACGAGCTTTTCGGGAGGGACGGAGAGCCAAGGGTGAAAGAGGGACAGACCGAAAGAGGAACGAAGAAGAGACGAAACAGAGGAAGAGAGAAGGACTGGATAGGGGCACGGCCGGTCGACGAGAGGGTGCGCGGTCGAAGGGAGGGTTGAAAGGGGAGGGTAGACGGGAGAGAGCGTAGACATGTAGCGCATACGCCGTCGCGACGGAGGCTGCGGCTACGCGGCGCCTACCAACCACCATCTATAATCTCTATGCGGATATCGATTTTCTACCCTGTATTTCCTAAATTTATGCAAACTAGCAGCCCGTCCTCCCCCTACTCTCTGTCCGTGTCCCTATCCCTCTTCCCCCTCGTCTTCTCTGTCTGCCCTTCGGTCCCCGACCGCACCACCCTTCTCCACCCTCTGTGTTCTGTCCTATAACCTACCCACGTATAACCACCACCCCTTCTTCTCTGTCTCTCGTTTAACCCTTTCTCTCTCTGTTCAATCGTTCCGTCCATCTTCTCTCTTTCGCTCTTCTGTCTATTCTGTCTTTCTCTACATTTCTCTGTCGTTTTCACCCTCTCTCTTTCTCTCTGTCCTACCTGTCTCTCTCTGTCTCTCGTTTCATCCCCCCAGTTGGGCTAGCGTTTCGTGTAGTTCGGTATGTGTGCCGGCCCCATTCATCTAACGAGCTCAAGCGGGCTATCGCATCACGATGCACCTCGCACCTCCTCGTCACGAGGTGTATATTCCAGTTTACGTTGGCTGGGAATAGCGGCTGGTTCAACGCGCCCCTCCGGCCCTCTGGGACCGTCCTGTTTTCGGTGGGCGCGTTAATGTTGGATTATGTTTCGGCTTTCGGGTTATTAATTATCGATACGCCGAGTGGATTATGGTTGCTGCTTTTTTTCTCTCTGTATGTAGGGGTAGAGAGAGCTTTGGAAGGAATGGGTTGATTGGTTTATGGCGCGTTTTCACGCGTCGAGGGTCGGTGTGCTTTGATGTAACGATTTAGGGGGTTGTAGTTCTATGATGCTGTTGTGTGTCTATAGAGATTGTAGTTTTTTTTAACACTAGAACGACCGGCTTTAAATCTATGGCATTTAAATATATTAAATAAGTAATTTAAAAAAAGGGCAATCAAGTGGAGAAAAATATGATCGATTCGGAAATCTGTGTTTTATAAGATCAGCTTAGAATTTCTAGTCTAGGACTTTCCTATAAACTTAGGGAATTATTGGAAAAAATTGTGAACAAGTCATTTTGACTTGCTTAGCCGTTCTAGTGTTAATGGCTTTTTGTAGGAGTTTTTTTGAAGGGGAGAAAATTTGGAGGGATGAAGAATGATAGGGATTTTGTTCGGTACTTGGGTAATTAGGGTGTATCGATTTTGTTCGAAGTGTTTCACGATTCATCGACGCGGGCATTGATTTAGGTACGCTTAAAAGTAAAGCGGAAACGGTGGAATTGGGCCAAAGTGAGAAACCCTAACGAGTCTAATCGACTTACGAGCCGCGATGCACTTTGCATTTCTCTGACGCTAGATTTGCTTTCTTATCAGTAGGATACTGAGTCTACTTTAATTTAGGATTATAGTTTCGAATTAAAGTGACTCTCATCTTTGCATTAACTTTCTCAAATTTGCAATGACGACGATCGCAAGGTTTAGAGAAAGTTAAAACAAATGATAAGAAGTTTTCCTAAATATTTATAATCTCTCCTTCTCCTGAGTAATCAAAAATTATTTTCTCACAAGTTAACCCTAGATCACTAACCTTCGTCGATTCGACGACGCGGACTTAATAAGTATGCCATGTTAATTAACATTATCGTAATAAATAAATACCTATCTTTAATAAGAGAAAAAAACATGTTTAAATTTTATTTAAATAATACCGTTTAACCCCTTTTGTAAACACCGTAGTCGAAGAAACGAAGGTTAGTGTTAAGCGTCGAAAAATAAGGTTAGTGATCTAGGGTTAATCAACAGCACAATTAAGGAACCATTGATAGAAACGTAAAAACATGAGCATCGTCACAATCCATCATTATTTTTCCGAGTTCCGATCCTCGTTTTATTGCCAAGAGGGATCGCATATGTCGCAACATCCGGTTCTCGTGCCGGCTGGGAAAATCTTTCGCGCGTTCTATTTGTTTCGCGAAAATATTTCGAGGGAATAGCGCCCGAGGATGCCGGAAACAATGGCAATAAAATTTTCGAAACGGCCTTACTCCACGCTCCGGGCCATCGCCTTCCATCCTTTCACCCTTTACATATTTCTTTCTCCTTCTCTCGCCTCCTTTTCTCTCTCTTTTGCATCTCACGGATATTCCTACTCCTTCGTAGTTTTATGACTACGAAGCTGAGCGCGTATCGCGACATCCGGTTCTCCGGTATCCGGTGGAAAATCGCCTAGATGCCCCTTGGAGGAATATTCGGAGGATTTATTTTTTCTTCGCAGTCGTTTCAAGCATTGGTCTTTCCAACTGGCTTTCACCGATTGTCCTTGAGGTGTGGATTTTATTTTGATACAATTTTAAGCGATATAATTATATTTATTGTTTATAAATATCATTTGATTAATGCTAGATCCTCTTACAACATTGTAACAAATATTAGAAATATTTGCAAAAAATTTAGAATAAGTTCCCTTGATCGTAATGGATGAAATGTTAACACTTTACCGACCGGTATTTTTTAACATTCTACCCACTTCTGATCGGTTACTTGCACGCAAATATTTCCCTCATACTGATATCTCCTCGATTATTGCAAAGTTTCTTCACTGAGTCCTTGGCACAGTTAACCGCAATGAAAAATAATAATTTATTAATTGCCGTATCGACTAATTAATGAGTGAAAAGTCCAAAAGTGTTGGGCCCGAAAAGCCGATTAATCGGCTACCGGTCGGTAAAGTGTTAAGTCATTGCCTTATACTTCATCTAATTTTCATTCAATATTTACACGGGTTCTCCACAATTTCGTGGAGTTTTGACGTATTTCAGCGTAGATCTGTACATCTAAAACAACCCTCTTAACTTCATCCATCATAACTTCATTCCCTGACCTCGCAAACTTCCCCCGCAATAGAATACTACTCGGCACGAGCAAATTACTGCTTCCATCGCGACTGCGATCACCCAGTTTGCGAAACAATTCACAACGAATTCTCTCACTTAAGTAGTTTGATTCTTCGGACTTCACTCGTGAAACGCACCACTTTCGAGTAACTCCAGCAACCCTTCCGCCTTCCTTAGAATGAATTATGGTTTCTCTTCTCTCCAAAGAGAGACTTCCCACGAGATAGTTTCTTCTCTCTTTCTTTCTAAGTAAAAGTTCCTCCTCTCTCAGAAGAGTGACTTTCATCTCCCTTTTCTCTGACGAGATACTTCTCTTCCTCTTTGGATATCACAGTGTGGAATCGTGCTGCCGGCGATCTCGAATCGGAAAGAGGATCCTTGGTAATTTCTTCTTCGCGATTTACTTACCAGAAACTCCTGCCGGCGCGACGTAAATCCTGCGAGGAGAAAGTAATCGCTTTTTCTCCTGCGACGATAACTCCTCCTGCTGTCAGAGAGATAGCGATTTTAATTTTTCTTCCGGACCCCGTCTGCCACTTGCAGTAGTTGCTGCTTTCCTCCGGATAAATTGCGCAGATTGAAGAATTTTCAGTGAACTTGCAATCTAGAATCCCCCGAATGATAACTCGTTTCCTTCATATTTTTCCAATTACCATTAATACATCAAATTATACCATAAACAAAATTCTCCTGTAGAAATTTTAATTGGCATCAATAATTTCTTGGCCACTTTGACTCCACAGCAACGACAATCTTCTAAAACTTTATGAAACGCTGCTAACCAAAGTGAACTAGAAGGTTCTAAAGTACCCATACATTGATTCTACATCAATTAAATCCCCATTCCCAATTCTACAACCTCAAAAAATCCAAAAAACTATCCAACTACTCAAAAACATCCCCTATTCCTCTCCAAAGTCACCGTCCATCTTCAAACTGACCTAACGCCCTCAACACTCATCTCCTCCACCAAAAAAGTGGATGAAAAACTTGGTCCATCCTACAAGCAACCTCAAACTGCCTCGTGTTTGCAACAGAGGGTAGAAATGGCGATGAAATGAGCGAAGAAAAAGAAGAGAAGTATCCCTTGATAGTCCGTAAACCGGATGACGCGATAGGCGCGCCATTTCGCGGGTATAATGCAAGAGGAAGGGTAGGCTCGTATGGTTTGTCGCCGGAAAGGAAGTCTCGCGGCTAAGGGTGGCTCTCAAAGAGGTCGAAACGAAGCTTACGAGGCGAGCGTACGCCCGGAGGGCAGCTCGGTGATGGAGTGGATGAAGGAAGGGTGGAGGGAAGCGGAAAGAGGGAAGAGGAAACAGGAATAAGAAGATAGGTGGATGGAGGAGGGTTGAATGGAAGGAAGAGGAAGGAAAGCAGCCATCCCGGAGGTTAAACGGGGCTGAAGGCTCCGGGCAGAGATACTCGAACCCTCCCCCTCGAGCCGTCCTCGCGGGAGGGGCTGTAATATTTACAACGCTCTATGCAGACCCCGGAATTGCCTATAAAGAAATCGCGGAGTCGCTTTGTTCGCGTCATAACGTAGTAACGTAAGGGGCCAGCAGCTATACACTCGGGAACCATGCCAAATTAATAAATATATTCCAGTCTATCCCAGCTCGAGCCTCTTCCTCTTCCATGTTACCGCCGCGATCGTCCGACCACCCTTTCGAACAGGAGATATAATTCTGGGGGCTATGGTGGTCCGACGTAAATTTTCGTTCGACGTTTCGGCCACCCCCTGTGTGACCTCTGCTTGCGTGCTACTATCTCTTGATCTTGTGTCTGTTATGGGTCTCTTGGTTTCTCATGTTTTACTTCCTTTTTTCGCTACTTTTGTGTCGTTTGTGTGGACTGTCTCGGCGGAGTGGTTGTAGGAAAGAGCCACTGTGAAGAGGAATTGCGAGACTTCGAAGTTGCGGTTTTCCTTATGCTTGAGAGAGCGATTTATGGCGTATCTTCTTCTCCTTGGGAATTTATGTAATTCGATGGTCTCTGGCTTTTTGCGAGGGACTTGCACGGAGAGAGCTTTCGGGAATCATCGTAATGCGTTCTGATTTATGGCGGAGGGAGAGGGTTGATGGAGGCTTAGTTCTGCGGAGATTTTTGTCTGGGTATTGAGTCTTGTTTGAACTTCTGTTTCAAGATTGAGGCTGGCTCTGTTCACAGAGCTAGGTCGTTACAAAAATCGGAAAGAAGAAAGTTTCAGCAATTTTAGAGACAACTAAATTTTCTCTGTTAAGAAACTTAATCAACATCCCCCGTAAAATTCCTTACCAACCACAATTCAAAAATACAATTCCACCGCCCACTTTCATCAAGAAGTCATCGACTTATTCGCCGAAAAAATGCCAGACTCTCAAAATTCTATCTCCAATTCGCCAATTAACATCTCACCCCCAAAAATCAAAGTACCCCAATTGGTTTAATCGATAACACGGTGCAAAGTCAACGCCACCAGGACAACACAGGCAGCACAGTAGGTGAGAATTTTCCCGGTGCTCATTTTCCCAGCTAATCCCCATAACACGGCTTACAGCGCGTATGGCCAATTTTGATAGGATGAGTACACGTAAACACGTACAAACCCAGACAACGACACAGGGGGTGCCGAAACGAGGCCTGCACCCGAAAAACCCAATCGATAGGCGCATAGCGTACATACTTGCATATATCTATCCATACGTGCACACGTATATATACGTATATACACGTATATAGACGTACACCAGGGTAAACGTATATATACGGCACACGCGGCAAATACACAACGTTCGCATCTGCCTGTCGGCACGTGTGTACGTGCTCGTATGTACGAAAACGTCTGCGAGAGAAATCGCTATAGATTACAGTCTGTATACTTACGGGGGTGGCCTGAATTTAACCCCTCCTACCTGCCATTCCGACGGCACGGAACCCCTTTGAATCGAGAAGGAGGAAAGGGGCTATATCAAAGACATTTTTCCAACGGTAATCCGTCCTCGACGGAATGCGAACGGTGAGACGTTGATTGACGACTCGACATGGAAAATTTAACTTTTAGGGTTGCAGTTTCTTGAAATGTTTATTTCAACTTTGGACTATTGCTTTTTTTCATAGAAATTTGAAGAGGCGATGGAAAGAAGTATCGGTTCGCCTAGGACTTACTGTTTTAGGAGATTTCTGAATCACCAAGACATTAATGTTTTCCGTGGGAGAGACGTATATATACGATCTCGTAGATTCAGCACTATATGCGACAGGCGTATATATACGTTCTCATAGAAATATATTTACGAGACACGCTACATCTTTCTGAAAGTTCCTCGTAGAAGTTCACCGCAGTCAAAGGGTTAAATAATAAATTAGATATCAGATATTTAATATCAATTAGATATTTTTTAGAGTTTACGAGGGATTTGAATTAGAGGTTATTGAATGAGTACTCAAGTGTTTACCTCGTTAAACACCATAGTTCATTTATCTATTATAGCTATTTAGTTTAATGATAGGATTTACTGTTTTTGGACTGGAGAACACCATTCACCGGAAGTGCAATGGTGGTTTTTCAAAATAAAGAAAAGCGCGGGCAACTGACAAACCGCGTAGGGAATGTCCTGCGAAATGGCACGTGGCAGAGAGACGGAAAATCGCGTGCACATGCTCGATCCAACCTCGGTTCACTGGCTGCCAAAGATTCGTAAACCCGTAATTCGTACGTAGGGGGTTAACCTTGTTGATTTGGCGAACGCCAAGAAAGAGCCACGTGCTCCACGTGAGGACTCATCTTCCGTTTGACTTTCGACCATGCGCCAAGACTCTCCAACGTTGTGAAAAATTTCACCGATTATTTTTCCGTGGTCATTCCATGTGGCTTTGCAGCGAATTCATTTGAATTTTATTGTCTGAACTCCTGACATCTTCGAGATACGTTGCATTCGACCAACAGTTGCCATATCAGATTTAAAATTATGACTTGTAAACTATTACGATTATTTTTGTAAAGAAAAAATTGATCTATTTTGCCAAGAGGACAAACTGTGAACGAATAATCTAGTGATATAGAGAATGAAAAGGAAACATTTAACAACCCTAATATTTTTCGTGATTCAGGATAATAAAAGTAGTATGACACAATAAGTATTTTCACAAACATAACATTTATTCTTAATTTCTTTACATTCAGAATGCATTACATTACTTATTTAATATCATTCCTCATAATATTCGTCTCCAAAGTCCTCAAGAATCCACTACAAGCAGTCGCAAACGAAACTCGTGAGGTCCCCGAAAAAAAGGCCGACATCTCCGTACTCCTTTTTCGCGCTTCTGCCCAATAACAATAACTTTCGCGGAGTAAGCACTCTAAAAACGTTTCTCGAGGAGGCTCGCGTCCATTAGCGCGCGATATACCGCATCCACCCCCATTCCTACCGATCTTCTCCCTTTTTTACTCCACCCTTGCTCACCCCTTCGTCGTCTCGCTCTTCGTGGTCCAGCAGGCTGCGACAATTTGCCGCATAACGATGCCTTCTTTCTCCCCGTAATTGAATCTAAATATTAAAACTCCCCGACGGCTTTGGCGCCAGTGTCCTCCTTGATTTTTCCTTCCTTAACGCGCCCCTCCGAGACCGCCGCTTGTCCTCCGTGGTCCTCCGGCGTTCTCCGGAGTCCTCTGCACCCCTTAACCACCCTATTTCAACCCCCAAACCAGCTGGAAAACTTTCGAGACTCGACGCCCGGCGTCCTCGTTGCGCACCCCCTTCTCGAATATCGTTTAGAGCGATCCTGCCTGCTGAAATTACACCGTAACGCGTGTTAAAGGCCCCAGCTCGTTCCGAAACTTCCCTCCAACGTTCAACCTTCTCTTTCACCCTCTTTCTCTCGTTTTTATGTTCGCAATAGGGCAAGCAGGGGGCTATTAAAGTGGGCGAGGAGAATTATTCGAATTATCTTGATGGAGAAGGGAGGAGTTTTAATTAGGGAGATTAGCGAGGGATGATTTTTCGGAGGTAGAGTTCAGATTGGAGTGCCTGTCTTGGAAACTGGATGGTTAAATCGTACAGGCTAAATCTTTAACCCCTTACAGAATCTCTACCCCTCTTTTTTTACCCTCTGTCCCTCGACAACATTCCTCATTCTTTTTTTTCAAACTAACAAACCCCTTCCACATTGAAACATCAGTCCTCCAACCATTCATCTACAAAATCTGCACCACTTTACCCCGAATCATCTATCAGAAAGACAGCAGCGCTTAAAACCCTCCCCATTCACCCCCATCACCGGGCATTCGCAGGGTGGCAAGACGAAAATGAGCTGACCGTCGGCCGTTAGGCTAAAAATGCAGTTTGCGCTTTATTTCCCGCGCTTCAAAATAGCCCGCGAGCCACCATCGTCAGGGGGTGGCGGGGCGTCGCGACGGCAGGCGTCGCGGTGGGGGTGCCAGCATCGTCGGCGCAACTGCCGCCGCGGAACATTTCGGGAGTAGGGTCATCCCTCCCTCTGCGGGGCATGAAGGGGGTGTTGGTTGAACTGGAAAGGGGTGGCGAAAGGGGTGAGGAAGAGGGCGGAGGACAGTGGCGAGAGAAACGAGCACATTTACGAGCGAACGCACACTTTCGCACACACGTGCCGGACGACGCGCTCGAATACGCGCGGCTACCCTCTACAGGGTGGCTCGATTGTTTCGATCGAATGGGGATGATTTTTCGAATGTTTTATCAGGTGGATAGAGGTGGACGAGTTTGTACAGCAAGTGGATGATAAGGTTTTATAGGTTTTATTTAGGATGTAAAAATTGTACGATGTTTCTGGTAGGAATGAAAATGTTGCGAAGGTTGATTTGCTAAGTATTCTCTTAAAGTGGAATTTCGAGTAACCTATTCTATAGTGCAGGTGAAATGGAAGATTTCAATGGTTAGGGGATGACTTTAAAATGACTGTAATAAATGGATCACCCTGTAGGAGTGTGCTACGTTAGCTAAATTCGCTCGTGAGAAAAACGGCCGCATTCACGGGGTGCAATTTCGGTGTGCGCGAATTTGGGGATGCACTTAATGCACCAGACGTCCATGCACCCCCCGCCCCCTCGTCATCCTCGTATTAGCGTGTGCAATTTTTAAAAGCCACTCGTGGAATTTCCCAGTCAAACGTTACGTTCTTCCAGGTGGAACTTTTACAAATTACTTTACTTTGATAAGTTTAAACATTTATCTACTTCCAACCTGATAATTTTGTAAAAATATCAATCTATTTTAAGTAAGTTCCTCGATATTAAATTATTCTTTTAAACCAACCCCCAAAAATGATTTTAGACACCCTGAAATATTGCTGTCTCCTCCGAATTAGCATCGAAGGTGCACCTTGGTATAATGAACATCAACGTTCCGAAGAATAGCTAGGGTAAGAAAGGGAAGAAAGGAAGAGTTTTCCCTTTAGAAATTGCAGCAACCTGTTTCGCTTTGTTTCATCCCCTTCCAGTTATTCTACGGTCTCCGTGGGTGGATGCAAGGACTCCGGAGTGAGATGTAAAACGGAAATAGAAACGAGCATCGATGCTCTTCCGCGTTCCAACAATCACCCCGGAACTTCTTCCACCCTCCTCCCTCAATGTTCCTTGTTTCTTCTTCTTCATCGTCTTCTTCTTCTTCTCTCTGGCTTTGTTTTTCTCAAGGATATTGCGATCGAGGCTTTTCCTTACTTCCTCGGGATTACCTCTGGCTGTGGTCCCCCTTTTAAGCCACTTCCGTTTCGATGTCCTCCCGCAGAATTCTCCGAGTGTTTGCGCTCAAAATAGCTGTCGCTTTTGTGAAACTTCGCTGCGAATCTCTCGAGGCTGATACACCACTTTTTTTTGCCCGTTTTTAGCACGAATTACGTCCACTGTTTAGTAGTTGCTTGGGTGACTTGCAGTTAAATTTATTTGGGTTAAAGTAAAACTCTGAAGAAATTGTTTAAATAAGTTTAATGGATTGATACGTTTCATAGTAGATTATAAATAGGAGAGACTTTACAGAATCATATAAAGAAGACCCACAATGAATAACCAATGAGAACTCCAAAAAATTCCATATTTGTCCCCAAGAATGAAATAATTATCGGCAAGGGTTAAGAGGGGATTGCGTAACTATCGAAGGACTATAAATAGCAAATCCTGAGTTCCAGTGAAGCAGAGGGGGAGAAAGAATTGTCATAAAAGGAGCCTCGTCGATTAGTATCGGTGCGCATTCTTCTCGACGAGCGAAGCATCGAATAAAAGGCAGGAGTTTCTCCGGTAAATAAATCTCTGGTAGGCAGTTCATTTTTATGCTTTTCTTTCCGTACGACATTCACGTACAGGTCGTTCAGTTGCGCTCCCTCTTTTCAACGGGCACGCGGAGTAATCGAATTCGTCTCACTTTGGAGCCAACGAGCTAGCTGCAAGGAGACAGGGAAATTGCACTTAAATATCGTCGAAAAAGTATCTCCGAATCACTATGGAGATAGCTGTTCGATGCTGAGCAGTGTTTTCGAAAGATTCGGAGCATTATCGTAGTAGAAATTAATAGGATTGCACATAGAATTACTGTTCATTTTCTTTTTAGCAAATTTTTATTCG
The DNA here is from genome assembly GCA_910591515.1 of Cerceris rybyensis. Lineage (NCBI taxonomy): Eukaryota > Metazoa > Arthropoda > Insecta > Hymenoptera > Crabronidae > Cerceris > Cerceris rybyensis. The sequence continues at coordinate 1,818,299 of OU342800.1, read as the reverse complement.
ACATTTATATTGTACAACAAACGTATGTGATAGAACATACATAAAATACAATTATGTTACGTATAATATGTTTCTAAGACTACATATTATTTATATTATTATTTATATTAACTCTATCATTTAATTAATTCTTTAAATGAGATAGAATCTGTATATTATTTATATTAATTGTTAATAATTTCTCTTCTAGCTGTCTTGTGCTGCTCCTGCTTGTCCTGTACCTATCCCAGCTGTCCTATGCCTGTCCTGTCTTTAAGGTAAGTACTGTCCTTCTCTTATCTGTCCTCCCACACTCCTGCCTGTCCTGTCTTTAAGGTAAGTACTGTCCTTCTCTTATCTGTCCTCCCACACTCCTGCCTGTTCTGTGCCTGTCCTGTCTTTAAGGTAAGTATTGTCCATCTCTTACCTGTCCTCCCACACTCCTGCCTATACTGCAAGTCCCTCGTCTGTCCTGTCTGTCCTTTTCTAAAATTGTTGAAATGTCTGACTTATCACTGACTTGTACTACTTGCTCACTTTGCAACTGTTCCTGAAAAATTATTTAGCTCTGTCTGACTTATCATTGATTTTACTACTTGCTAACTTTGCGAATTTTTCCGAAAAGTTCCAAAAGTGAAATCAGTAGTATAACTCGAAATTTCTCAGACAGGCTTTCAGCTCCGTCTGACTTATCATTGATTTTACTACTTGCTAACTTTGCGAATTTTTCCGAAAAGTTCCAAAAGTGAAATCAGTAGTATAACCCGAAATTTCTCAGACCGACTTTCAGCTCCGTCTGACTTATCACTGACTCGTACTACTTGATCACTTTGCAAATTTTTCCGAAAAATTCCAAAAGTGAAATCAGTAGTATAACCCGAAATTTCTCAGACCGACTTTCAGCTCCGTCTGACTTATCACTGACTCGTACTACTTGCTCACTTTGCGAATTTTTCCGAAAAATTCCAAAAGTCAATCAGTAGTATAACCCGAAATTTCTCAGACAGAATTTTAGCTCTTGTCTGACTTGTCACTGACTCGTACTACTTGCTCACTTTGCGAATTTTTCCGAAAAATTCCAAAAGTCAATCAGTAGTATAACCCGAAATTTCTCAGACAGAATTTTAGCGCTTGTCTGACTTGTCACTGACTCGTACTACTTGCTCACTTTGCGAATTTTTCCGAAAAGTTCCAAAGTGAAATCAGTAGTATAACCCGAAATTTCTCAGACAGAATTTTAGCTCTGTCTGACTTGTCACTGACTCGTACTACTTACCCACTTGTAAAATTTTGCAGAGAAATTGTCAACCTTGTAAGTAGTATAAAGCATAATATCTCAGACGCAGTTTTAGATGCTTCTGACTTATGATAGAGTCGTAGCACTTACCCACTTGTAAAATAATGCCGAAAAATTGTCAACCTCGCAAGTAGTATAAAGCAAAATATCTCGGACACAGTTTTAGATGTGTCTGACTTGCCAGATGGAGAACTTATAATTATAATACGCTCGCAAGGTATTTGTAGAGAGTATGGAACTTTAGGAATGGAAGTGGATACTGGTTAAAGAAGTTTAACAGTGTTTTCATTTTAACAAATTCTTTATTCATCATTTGTGTTGATTTACATAAGCGTATGTGATACAATATTCACCAAATACAATTGTGTGTTTCTAAGACTACGCGTTTATTTAATAAATATTGATCTGTCTGACCTCTGCTTGTCCTGTGGTTGTCCTAGTTATGCTCTGCCTGTCCTAACTGTTTTTTGGTTGTTGTAACTCTGCACTGCCTCTCTTGGCCGTCCTGTGCCTGTCCACACTCTCCTGGCTGTACTGTGCCTGTCCTAGTTGTCCTGAGCCCTTCCTGGCTCTCATACACCTGCCCTGTGCCTGTCCTCACTATCCTATGCTCGTCCTAACTGTCCTGTCTCTGCCTTGGCAGCCTTGACAGTCCTGTGTCACTCTTAGCTGCTCTGTGCCTGCCCTGCCTGTCTCCTGCTTGTTCTAACTGTCCTGTGCCTGTCCGGTCTGTCTTTTGCCTCTTTCCTATCTGCTTCCTGTATGTTCTACCTCTCCTGCCATTCCACGAAGTGTGCAATTGTCCAAATAATATAGCTTTGTGAATCTGAACAAACAATAGAATGTTTATTTTATCTATTTTACTATAAGGCCCGAAAGACATGCAGTAATTCTCACACGGCACTAGTGCTAGGAAGATCGCGAGAAATCGGCCGTCGCGATGGAGGCAAACCGCCGCGCCTAGTTGTGTACAAGCGTACTACCTACATACATAAGCATGTCACGATACGCGTGCCCCCGGTGCATTCGTGGGCCCTCCTTCACACTCAGCATACTTGATCGGGTTTATGCACGATGTACCGGGTAACTGCACCGGGTCTCTCCCACAGTTGGGCCGCGCGTTTCTGCGACGTTTCTGTGCGCGCGGACGTACGTGCTTGAAATTTTCTCGCGCGTGGAAAACGGACGTATGCGATACTCAGGAGAGGATTTTCACCGTTCTGCTTTTTCCTAGTGACCCCCGTGAGGTTGTTGGTAGAAAGAAGGATATTTTCTGATCTTCACTTTACTTCTATAACCCTACATTGAAAATATAAACATTATATAAAGTGAAAATTCCTCTCTACTAATTAGTAATCTTACCATTATCAATATTCCTCGTAACCACCATCGGATATGGTACTAGTCAGATCCAAGGGATAAACAGACGAAGACTGAGGCTCATGATCAGAATGCCTGAATTTATATCCTCTTCCGTCACCTATAGGACATTTTTTCTACATCATATTTATATCATGTCACCCAAAACAGTTGCTGCCTGACAAAATATAGGATCTCTCTTCAATTCCGTCACAACAGTCACTCTCTTATTCCCTCCACCTGAAAATCCACCTCGATACAACTTTCTACGCACAAATGTACAGTTCCTCATCTTTCTCGTCATCTCCCACCTTCGAGGTACACTCTAAACGCTACAATTAAAACAATCACAATTGATCACCTCATCGTACAACAATAGAACTCGAACGAATCCGCTAGGAAATGCATTTCCAAAGCGCATACCTGGGTCGAGCTCGCGCGCGTGCACTCGCGTGTCGCAGGCCGAGTTGCGCGTGTAAAAACGCGCGAGCCCCTTTTTTCTTTTGCTCTCTCAAAGTTTCGCGGCTCGCACGTGCGTGGCAGAAAGGGGCTAGGCGGGATAGATCGGCCGGTGCACCGATGCATTCCGCGCGCTTTCAATGCATTTCTCAGGGACCTTATGCACCGGTGTATTTGCTATTCCGCGAGTGACGACGGCCGAGAGCGTGCGCTGCATGAACGCTCGCTGAGGTCGTCGTCGTCGACGCTACGATACTCTTCTTCTCTGCAAACTGTTTCGACGTTAAATTTGCGAGATTTCCATGATTACTGAAAATTATTTAGGTAATCTGGGGTCGATCGAGGGTGGAGGGAATTTTTAAGAGAGATTTTTGGGAAGAATATGTGTCGAGGTAAATTTTTGATGTTTTGGCGATGAAAGGTGACCAGGACTTTGATTCCAGTTGTAGAAATGAGTTTTTCAGACTTTAGGACGCTTTTCTAAATTTTGACTCATTCAATTTTTCATTTGTATTTGTTTTACTTTGACCGCTACACGCTGACCGTAGTGCCGTAAACTTGAAATTTTTCGATTTATGTGACCGTAGAACTGTCATTAATGTGATGCTTGCATTGCAAAATGGATTTTTAATATCTCCATTCTAAACTTGAGGTGTTCCTTTCAAAGTGATACTTTATCGTCTTTAAATTCAAAGTCTGCCACGGAATATCGATATCAATTTAGTTAGACGACCCAGGTAAAACCTATTGGAGAATGTTCCTTAATATTCACCAAGTTCCGCGGTAGACTTCAGGTGCATTTTGAAAATTCTTCCGTATCGGAAACGCGACCAACATAAATAATCATCTTCCAACTGGGAAGCAACGGGACGGAATTTGAAAAATGTGCAAACTTCTAGAAAACCCATCTAATTCGAGAATTCCACGTAAAATCTACATCGCTGTTCAAAATCCACGGACGTAATCTCAGAGAATCACAAATCTCCGTAGAATCCCTGAGGATTCCTCGACGGAAACTAAGCCACCGTGGAATTATTTTCGTCGGTTTAAAAGCGCAGCTGCTAGTTATTTGTACCACGTTACAATCCATCCACCTAAATAGATCAATTCCACATGTTGCATATGTAAATTAATAAATGGCAATTTCTCTTACCCTTGGTGTATCGAATTCACTCGATATCCTTTGCAAACAAAACTACAAAAAAAGAATTTAAACGTTGAACTGCCTGATTTAAAGTTCCAAGTTCCAAGTCAGCTCGTCTCTCATTGAAAAACTTTAAAAATAATTGTCCAAGATATTTTGTTCATCACTTAAAGCTATATATGTCACATCTACATTCTTGCCTTGATAAATCATCAAACTATTTTTATCGTTCAGGAAAATAGAATCATCGACAAGTTGTTCTGCATGATAGTTTTAATTACTAAACAGAAAGCGCGACCGCGCTGCCTGGCACTTAACCGCTTAAAAAGAGTACCTGCCCCTTCCAGAGACGCAAAACAACCCCTCTCCATTCTAAACGATACATAAGTGTAGTTTGTGGTCTGAAACGATGCCCATTTCCCCTCCGTCGAAGCCCTACGGGGTTTTATACCTATATTTATCGCCAGATCGTACAACACTTCCCCTCCACGTACGACATCGCTTTCCTGGCGATAAACAAGCCGGTCTTTCGCGACCGATACGACAAATTAACGAAAATCAGGTCGCTCCACACTTGTTCGGTTGTTATGCAAGCTCGTTGGTCGTTGGAAAGTCAACAGGGTTGATTAAAAGCGCGGAAAGCCGCTAAGTGGAATGTGGAGGAAGGTCAAGATATCACTGGTGAAGATGGGAATGTTGGGGAGAGGGAGAGAGGGAAAAAGGAGAAGCAGCACGGAGGACGTGTTCCTGCATATCCATGCGAACGGTTTCGGGTCAGCGCAGCTTTGGTTCAGAGCCATGGATGGAGTTTGTAAACTTGCTGGAGTTAACCTTCTCTCGGTGTTCAAGTCTTTCTCTGACTCTCTGTTGGAATCTTCGGCTCTTATTCAGTTGTTCTTTGGCTCTGACTTATTTCTTCGTGGTCCTCTTTGTCACTGTGTTTTTGGAGGTGCTTTTCTATAATCCTCTTCTACCCCTTAGTCATCTGATGAAAAAATATTCGCCAATAATTGTTAGGGAGTCCTGTGCATAGTTGATGTACTGTATTTTTCGGTGGCCCACAAATAAAATAAAAAAAAACAAAGATGAAGAAGATGAGTCGAATAATTTAAGAATGAAACAATCTGGTTGCTGTTGCAGAACGAGAAACTGGAGGTAAAACAGAAATGGGCCTCGCGGCTTTTAGGGAAACTACGAAAGGATATCACGCAGGAGTACAGGGAGGACTTCGTCCTGAGTATCACGGGGAAGAGGCCGGCAATGTGTGTCCTGAGCAATCCTGACCAGAAGGGCAAAATGCGACGGATAGACTGCCTACGACAAGCCGACAAGGTCAGCCTAACTCCGACTGTCCTATACTACTTGGACGTTCTACTCCGCTAGTTGCACGAGTTTGCTTTTTAATTAATTTATTCATGTACTACTGTTTCTTTAATAAACAATTTTTTTATTCCTACTGATTCAATGATTGACTAATTATTTATTATTTAATTCCTGAGTAACCTGAATTCTCTCACTAACTGACGAATCCAGTTCAATCTTCGTTTTTATTATTTTCTACTTCGCAAAGTAGACGAAGCTTCTGCAATTCGTTTTATCTTCGTCTCTCTAATATATACTTTCACTATCAAATTAATAAACTTTTAACAATAAATGCTAAATTAATGTTCAACTTCCAAATTAATCTACTAGCAGAATTAATACGCTATTTGCAATTTACCCTCAATTTCCACTCACCCTACGCTTCGCAAATTACTTCCAATCATCCCAGCTGATAGAACAATATCCCCCATCGAAATTTCCCGGCATCAGCGCATACCCCATGACGATACTTCCGATATCCGACCTAAAGTCACCCGGTATTGCCAATAACGTGAATTCTATCGCTTCTGTCGTAAGGTATGGAGGTTGGACCTGGTAATGGTGATCCTCTTCAAGGCAATTCCGTTGGAGTCGACGGACGGGGAACGGCTGGAGAAGACTGCGGAATGTGCTCAGCCGGGCCTCTGCGTCAACCCCTATCACATCAACGTCTCCGTCCGGGAACTCGATCTCTACCTCGCCAATTTTATCACCAGCCACGGTAAGGGATAACGACGGTATAATCGTTTCGATTAAGAGGGCTCATCTATAAAGAGAATTTTCCTGTTTTCTCATTCCTCCTCGTCGTCCTTGGAATTTTTAAAAGTTCAGGGAAAAGCAGAATTCTGAAAAATATTAATCCCTTGCTGTACGAAACGAGGGACGCTTGTAATACGATAAATGCTATAGTCAATTTTGAAGTTTTCCAAAAATTATTGAATTAAAGATATCAGTGGATCAGGATGAAATAAAATTAATTTTACGCTATTCAATATTCCGTTAAGTTATATTCGAAATTAGGGACCAACAATTAAATGGCAAGGGGTTAAATGAGGCCTGGATGTAATGACGGTTTAATGGGGATGGGTGTTAAATTTGAGGATGATTTATTAAAGTTGAGGCTGCTGCTTTTGATTTAATGAGGGAGTTTTGTTTTTAATGGGGTTGCGTTGAGGGTTGAGATTCACGTTGACGATGATTTCTTTAATACAGAAGAAGGGTTGATAAAGGATCAGGTTATTTAATTTAAATAAATTGCAGAAGTCGTGAAGCGCAAGTTGATCCATATGTTGTTAAAAATTAGCAGAAACAATTTAAACTATAAAAATGAAAGTCCAGCCTTCGAAGTCGATTCGATTTTGTCACTCGATCGTCGCGTTTCGTTCATTCACTCGCACATCCGTCCATTCAAAGTGTCTAACCGGCTACTCCACTCGGCTTCGATTCAAAGTTTCTTGGAACGTCTTGCCAATTTCACCTCTCCCCATATAGAAGGGGGCGAACTTCTGACCGATGGTTCCTTGCGCGCTTTTCCCTTCTTCAAGAATGTCCATCCGCTTCTTCCGCTTCCTCCTGGGGTAGTTTCCCTGGTCCATCGCGAACAAAGTGACGATCGGATCCTTTGGGTGGATTTTTTTCTTCTTGGACGAACACAAAGGAAAGGAATTGAGCAAGTCGAGTTCTTAGATTTACGACAATCGTCTTTGGTGCGATTGAAAGAATTGGGGAGCTTTTTAGAGAACGTGGTTCCAAAATATGCGATGGGGTTTGATGGGATTACGAGTCTAGAGCAGCATAAATACTTGTTCCTCCAATACCCCGTGCTTTTAACCAATCACTCGACTAATTTTTGGCGAATAGAAATCTTAGAAAAAACTATATCCTAAGTCCTCAGTCACTCTTTCATCTCTTCGTTCTCCAATTGCAAAGCTTGCAAGTGTGGCTTCCAGCTCGGTCAAAAAATAAATTAAACTTCCTCTATAGAACCACGGTACTTAAAAACTCGCACCCCTAATCAGTGAACAAGATATCGAGTTCGTATATCGAGAGGAACCACCTCGACACGTGTAGCGCCTCGCGTTCTTCGTCATCGTTTACACATCCGTTTCCCGTGCCAGTCTTTATCGACGGTTCCATCGATCGTCTGCCAGAAATCCGTCCTGGCCAGCGTGCGGTGTAGTTCTTTCATTCGGATTCATCGAACCCACTGACTCAGTTGGGAAACACGTAATTTCCGTACACGCGTCTCCTCTGGCAACCCGGTTGCCCCCGGTTGAAGAAGAGAGTTCGTCTCTCTTCTTAACGCTGGCTCGTGGCTGCAAAGTGAGAGCCACGGATAGCTGGTGCCTTGGCAGCGGGCTTTCTAATGTTTACCAGCCGGTTGACGCAAAAATTGGCGAGGCCTACCGCCACCACCTACGAGAAAGAGAAGAAAAAAAGTGATGCTGCCAAGACATGGGGTAGGTTAGGCATACGGTGCTCTCTCTTTGAGGAGACGACCTCTTGCGTTGCACTTTTCGACTTTCTTCCGTCGGAGATTTCAAGTGGAAATGCGGTGTTTTGGTTTCTTGGGATTCTTTTTTAACACTAGAACTACCGGCCTTAAATCTATCATATTTCAATATATTAAATAAGTACTTTGAAAAAGAAGGAATCGAGTAGCAGAAATGATGATCAATTCAGTGATTTATGTCTTTTGTGATGGACGCAGAATTTTTGTTCTATGGCTCTTCGATGAACTTGGAAAATTTTTGGAAAAAATTGTGTACCAGTCATTTTGACTGGTGTGGTAGTTCTAGTGTTAATTTGGGGTTAATAATTGAGAATGTAGAATGGTGGATTCTTCCTGTTTGGGGTTGGAAGGAAATTGGGAGAGTGGAATGGTGGAAAAGTTCTTACTCTGTGAGTTTGGATTGGAATTGGGAAAAGGGAGGAAGGAAGGGGTTGATTTTTGGGTTATCTAGTTCTTAGATTTTTCCTTGTATTTAAATTTCAGCGTGGAAGTCAATGAAAGGGAAGAATCAAATTTAAACAATTTTATTTGATATCGTGCTCTGCGTTTCTCCTTCCTTCGGATAACACCTGTTTCAGCTACCCTTCTTATTTCGTCTACTCTCGAGATTGGAGAATATTTGATCCTCGTCGAATCATAAATTCCAATCGCCGGAATAACATTTTCCAGTTCGTTGCTCTACTTCGTCATCCTGCATCGCTGACTTCCCCCATTTTCTTCTTGCGCTTCCTTCCTATCTTTTATTGTATCCTTCCGATTGAACGTTTTACGAAAAAGAATTTCTAAAATCAATTTCTCAGAGTCGTCAGTGGTACCTAAAACTCTCTATCATTAACACTACGTCCTCTAGTATCTGCAACTCTTCTTCTAATGCCTGCATCTTCTTTGTCCAACTTTCCATTGCAATTATTCAGCCATAAAAGTATCTAACACCAAAATATTAGTGACTAAAGCTCTCTAAATGATAAAAACTCACACCGATCATGAAGTCTCATCACTTCCGCCGAATTCTAATTCCAAAATGAACAATCCTCGCTAAATCTGCTAACGTCAAACAATTAATTGGACCGAGCCTCTCCCGTTCTGTCTTCGTGCACTTGCCTTTCTATAATAATACCGTCTATTGGGTCACTCGAAGCGAACCGCGCTCGCAGGTATCTACTTTTAGCATAACGCCGACACGTCGTCCACCGACGACGCCGATAATCCAAAAGGGTTTGAGAGAGGAGAACAGGCGAACGTCGAGCACCGCCACCACGCTGGCCGGCTCGTCGGTTGCCAGCCAAGAGCAAGTTTATATTATTGTGGTAGCCGTGTATATTTACAGAGGGCCAGGAATTTTTATGATGTTGATCCTGTGTACCACGCATCGCGTAGACGTCACTGCCACGCCGTGAAGAATCACTCGCTTCCGTGGCCAATCGGATTAACGCGCTTCGCCAAAGACAAGACGTTTATTCTTTTTGTGATGTCGAATTGAAATGTTTTTTATTAAGCCGGCTTTTTGGGGGTGTTTGGAAGACTCTTGGAAATTTAGAGATTGCGGAGTTTGAAATAAGAAGTAGGGTGTTTCTTTTCTTGTGTAGATTTTCGGTTTGAGTGGGTAAAGAAATTAAAAATTGGAAAATATCGAATCAATAAATTATCAATGAAACGGTGAACTAAAGGCAGGGATTTATAAAGATTTACTGATTGTTAGAGAGACGGAATATTCGTGGTGCAAATTCGAGTTAAAATTCGACGATCCGGAGAGTTATTAAAATCTTAGCGTGGCATACACCTCGTGAGTTTTCGGGCCGGCTAAAACGGAGCGATGGCATCGCGAAAATGCGATGTCCGAGAAGAGAACGACACGCGTGGAGGCACCTGTCCTCTCTCTAACACTTTCATAAGAGACGATGATACTTACGCAACCGCCTAGGCGATATTTAGCTCTTAGGGCGAATACGCGTCGCACTCTGCTCGCTCTTTTAGCCACCGATCTGCTCTCGATTATTTTTCTCAATTTTTCAACTCGTTTCTTTTAAATATATACTTTACGACGCATTGTAACGATAGAGAGATTAATTTTGGATATTTTATAAGCATTTCTTTCCACGGGGAATCTAATTTTGATACAATTCTGTGCTTGGAGAACATTAGTAGCTTTTGAAGAACGGTAGCAAAATTATAGAAGAAACTAATTAAAATCACAGCCACTTTAAAATTTTCTTTAGCAAAATAGTAGACTCACACCTCTCAGAATAAATAGACCATCGTTAATGCGACAAAACGCTGGCGTTCAAAAATATTCCCAACATTTTTCAGCCCGGAGATATTTCGGAAATGAAGGCGATTCAGTCGTTTCGTAAATATCGTCCAACGGAGTACCAGTTTACACGTGTACTGTATCGTTATTAATACCCCCACAAACTAATACGACCAGGCGAACCCATTAAATCAAGATACATCCAGAGCGATAAATCAGAGCAGCTCGAAAGCTCTCGATACATCTTCCAGCGTGGGGTTTAAACTATTGCGCAAGCTAGAGATAATCGTGGGGGTGAGAAAAGCTCGATACTCTGGAATGCAGTGGATAGGAAATACGAGGCGCCGTTGATGATTCCGAACGTGAGAAAATTCGAGTGAATTGAATTGATTGAGACAGTGAGTCTTAATAGAATTGCGGAAAGAAATTAGATTTTATATTATGGAATTGTTTTGGATTTCACGAGTTAAGTTACTTATTGGTAGAATTGCAGAGGAAAATATAATTGTATATGGGTGGAGAAAAGTAATTTCAATTTTGGATTTTTGGAGCGAAAGTATGAGAGAAATTAATTTTCTGTATAGAATGGCTCAAATAAATTAACTCTATAGAATTGTTTGGACAAGAACATATTCGTATCGCGTAAGAAAATGTAACTTTAAAAATGGAATTGCTCGGATGAACGCAGTTTCACGATATTCAAGGAAAAGTAATTTCACTGGCGCAACTGTCCAGACGCAACCAGTTCCGGCAGAATTGTCTAGGCAAAACTAGTTTCATCAGCAGAATTGCCTACGCGAAGCTAATTCCATCACCCAAATTGCCAACGCGAACCTTCATACTTCCACCACTAAAATTCCCTAGAGCTTCATCAGCAAAATTCCTCGAGCAGTTAGTTTCACCTGATAATTACCTATACAAGCCAATTTAACTGTCCAATTGAAAGTTAAAAATTTTCACAATTTTCACCTCACACATAAATTTTTAATAAACTACCGACATCCATCGCCCTTCATCCCTTAACACTAGAACTACCAAACCAGTCAAAATGACTGGTACACAATTTTTTCCAAAAATTCTCCAAGTTTACATAAGAGTCCTAGAATAAATATTCTACGTCAATATCAATAAACATAAATCACCCAATCGGTCAAATTTTCCGCCGCTTGATTTCCCCTTTTTCAAAGTACTTATTTAATTTATTAAAATATGATAGATTTGAGGCCGGTAGTTCTAGTGTTAAACAATTCCAATCAATTCTTTTCCGCCTTAGAAATATCTGAAAGGCAGCTATCAAAGTACTTACTACACTTTTCATATTATATATTGTATAATTGTATTATATGCAAGCGATAGTAATAATTTTTAGAAAACCTAGAGATATCCATCGCCCTTCATCCCTTAAACAATTCCAATCAATTCTTTTCCGCCTTAGAAATATCTGAAAGGCAGCGATCACATTACTTACTACACTTTTCATATTATATATTGTATAATTGTATTATATGCAAGCGATAATAATAATTTTTAGAAAACCTAGAGATATCCATCGCCCTTCATACTTTAAGCAATTCCAATTCTTTTTCGCCTTAGAAATATCTGAAAGATAGCTATCATATCATTCACTATACTTTGTACAATATCTATAATTGTATTACACACAGTAGTAATAAATAATTGAAGCAAACAATTGAAAACGACGGGACACGATGAAAGAACTGAAGAGTCTGATCAGGAGGGCTGATTCTACTTCGCGTATCCGACTGTCCACGTAGTATGTCTCGTTCACGCGAGCATGCGACCATGCGTGCCGATGTGTGCTCGCTCTATAAATAAATAGGCGACGGACATCTTGTACCTCTCTCTTTCTCTCTCTCCTCTCTCTCTTTCTCACTCTTTTTTCTGTTTCTCTCCGTCTTTTTCCATCCACCTCTCTTCTCTCTCTCTGCTTTTCTGTAATTCTCTCTCTTTCTCTCTTCCCATCTCCTCGTGGCCCGCTTGTGTGTTGATTTTCATTCGCGCCGTCGCGAATACCTGAAATGAATATTCTCGTACCTGCGATTAATCCTGTCGCGGGACTTCTCGCGTGAAACAAAGATAAAAAAAGGGTGGAAGACGAAGAAGGGAAAGAGGGGCGCGGAGCTGCGCAATTCCCTGGGAAAAGCGCTCCGAATTCTTCTTTGTCCGCCCGCGGGCTCTGCGTTGTTTTCTCTCCATTTTTTTTTTTTACTTTTATTTCAAGGGAACGATCGAGGAATTGCATTTACGTATTTGCAACACTATTCTTTTTTGTACGCTGAATAATTCTTTGTATTTTTATCTTCATGTAGAATTTGAAAATTCTATGTGGAGAACGTCGGTTCGATTTGAAAGGGAGGGTAAATTCGAGAGATATTTTCTATAGTGAATTTAACTGTGCTGCTTCGATATTAAGCAAATATATGACACATTCGGTGTTGTATAGCGAATTGGTATTTTTAGAAGCCGTAAATTTCCATTACCCGGGCCTAGAAAGTTTCCGATGAGGAAACGTCTGTTAAATCGTCGAGTCAGCTAACGGCGGGTCGCTTTGTTATTTCGAGGATCATTAACGTACTTTTATTCCATGCTGTTTTAACATTCTTTTTGAAAATTCTTGCAATTTTCGGAACACAGGGTGCCCAGAATATTTTGCAAATTGTCATCCACCTTAGAGGAGTTTCACGATGTCTCGTGACTGTAATTTTTTCTAAATCTTCGCAAATTTTGTTAAAAATTCTATAATAATTCTAAGAATTAAATTTTTGCAAATCTTAAGCCTCGAAGGAAAGAAAGAGTGAATTAGAACTTTTAAAAAATTCTTAGACGCTGCAACGTAGGAGAAAATACGTGGAAATGTCTTCGCAAAAGGCGAACACGTCCTTGAAGCGTCATCCCTGTGGAAAAGGCAAGCTTATGGATCCACATAATGTCAACAGAACTGGTCTCTATTATTATTCCAAGACCAAATGTATCTATCTAAACGTCCACCGAGGTTTCTGCGTCGCACACGCATTTGCATTTGCACACACGGCCATGCGTTTTCACATCGTCGGCAATTTTGCAATTCCGCATCTCTGCGCCTCGGCCTGGCGATTTTATAAATTAGCGAGCTAATCGTGGACAATTATCTTAACGAATAAAAAATTCGATGATACCGCCACTTAATTATTTTAACAATACAAATTGATAAATTATTTGAGAATTGACTCTATAAATTATTTCATAATCTTTTTTAAGAGCAACAGAAAATTAAAATTTTAAACATATCTTTTTAAACGTCGAACGAATTATTTCTAAATGCATCACTGCTTTGTAAAACTAATTTTGTCCAATTATCCAACTGTAGATGGGGAAAATTTGTATCACTATCCTCGTGAATTTTTCTAAATAGGAAAATACCCAATTTTTGTCTCGTTACATAAAGAAACTACGAGATATATTGCAATTCTAACGTGAAATGCATTTAAAAATAATCCTCGGTCTGATCTATTAATATTGCAGAATTTAGTGACCCTCCTCACCGACGTCCGATCGTATCCTGCAATTAAACTTCCAACAATCCACGTTGCAAAACGTCTCATCCTATTTCTCAGAGAACAGTTAATTTCTTAAACCGCGCAGAAATCCACCCCCGTTTCCCCTCAGCGTCACCCTCTGCTAGAACTCGAACACACGTTCCGGGCTCTCGTGTATTTCGGTGATATGTTGCGTAATGAGATTTGCGTAAGGTTCGGCGATATAAAACACCGTGTGACAGCAGAGGTGAGATGGGATACACCGAAGACACTTTACATATTCATCGGTTGAATTATCGCATAGCCTAGAACGCTTATTTGCACCGTTTAAGAAACGGCGTAGGAAAGTGCAGTTGAATGAAGTGCTGGTGGATTGCACTACTGATTTGTGAGGCTGACTTGGAACTAACGAAAATGATAGAAGTTTTAGAGATTTGGACTCATAATTATGAAAGGGGCTGAATTTGAATTTCGTTATTATTTCTGGAAGATTTTTTATAAATTACTGTTTGATGTATGGTAGCCTCGATGGTTGTACAGTCGCTTTAAAGGATCTCAGAATTTTCTAAGTCCTAGGGGAGGTAGGGTGTCACCTAAGGTGGTTCTAAGTCTCTTTAGATCTTGGTGACCTAGAATGTCAACCTAGGGAGGTTTTGAGACATCTAGATAATTTATAGTCACTTAAAATATATTATTATTTGAAGTATCTAAGGAAAATGCGAATCTTAGCCAAGTAGTATAGCATTCTGGAAATACAGAGCTTGAAATCTCCCACTAAATTAGAATTAACTTCATGAAACTTCTAACCAGACTTCAACTACACTAACACAAACAATCTAACACGCCTCTTTATTTTTCCAGAGGTCTTAAATGGCATCTGCAACGCAAGCAAGGAGGAAGAAAGGCGGCGAAAAGGTAAACCCTTTTGTTCCAACTATTCCCCTACCCCTAGAACTTAATCGCCATTATGAAATTCAAGGGAAGAATCTTTCGTTTCACGATATTAAAAGCAAAACCGTTATCGCATAATACGTTTAAACGTGAAAAAAAAGAGAAAGTAAAAAAACAAACGAACATTAAACATCGTTGACTGGGTTCTGTTCCCAGGTGCAGGCTACCACGAACTGTATAACGGTGTGGTCTGCAATGACACGATCCTCGCGACAGGTGTCTTCAGCTCCAAGGAGCTCTGGATGCTTTCAAAAGGTACGACGATCCTTTTTTTTTCTCTTCTTCTATTTTTTTCCTCTCTCACATGCACACGCACGCACACTGAATTGACAAATTTTCCGATTGTACGACGAAATTTCAAAATCGGCCTTATCAAACCTTGAAGTCACTTTGAAATATATCAAAAATCATATCTAAATAAACGGATGCTTTCGAAAGGTAATTAACGAATCAGTCCTCGTAACCTTTTGAAAGCATCCTTCCAGGATAATCGTGAGAGTAATAAACTTCGAAGAATCGGCAAGGATCCTGATTCTAGGGTGGGACACGAGTTCCAAAAACGAGCTTCAAACGAATCTCGATATATCGACGCAACTATATTTATTGCCAAGAATGTCGACGGAATCGTTCGGTGTATTTTTGGTGCTGGAATGCGATTTGTAGACGGCACTTGTACGTTATCCTTCCGGCTAAAAGCACTTACCACTTTCATTATCAAGGACTACGTGAATTGATGAGCATACCACGATTCTTCGCCTCGTTTCTCGTCATCGATTCAATTAGAATTGCAATGGAGAACTTTGAAAATAAGAGAAACTTTTTCTTTATTTTTGGCACAGCCTTTGATCTCCGCGTGAAGGACAGTTTTAAGTAGGTTTTCAACCACTGACTCTGCGGTCGTAGGAAATAATCTGTCAAATTCTCCATGGTCGTAAATTTTTATTTTTTAAATTATTAATCACTTACGAAGGTTTCAATGATGTCAAATTTTAGTCCTTTAACTTTTATCATCAACCTGCACTTCTTTATTTTTATTCAGAAGTCTAAACTGTTGAATGGGTGTAAAACAATTATGTGATCGTCATCCATGCAGCGAAGAAGCTCACGAAAAACCATAAAATCCTTCGATTCTCGGTATGAACAACTATCCAACCGAATTCCATCGAAAGGACGATCTCGGTGCACGCGTGCATCGTCGCTAAATGGAATAATAGGGCATGGGAACGCGTATTGAGAAGTGGCGCGAGCCTCGAAACGCCTCGACGTATGCATCTGCTATCCTCTTTCTCTCTCTCACTCTCTCTCTTCGTCTCCAACCCCTCCTCGTCACCGTGGCAGGAGATTAGTATGCAACCTGGTGTATTAATAGCCGGGGAACAATGCTCACGGCCTCTGAGGCTGCTGAGAGAGCCTCATAGTTTCTCTTTCCCTCCAAAACCTGCCTCTACCTCCTCGTCTTTTACCTCTCCCTTTTCCACCCCCTTTCTCCAGCCCCTTTTCCTTCACCGCAGGCTGTCTGTCGCGATAGTTTCTGCGATATCTACGACTCAATTCAATTTTATTCGCCGGCATGACACTTTTTTCGGGACGTTGATCTCACAGGGGAGACTTGACGGGGGTGGAATCGCTGATCGTATGGGGTTGTTGATGATTCGGGACGATGATAGGGGGTATCGTTGGTTATTTTCAAGATAAATAAATTTTAAAAGCTGTGGTAGATGTAGAGATGGAATATTAGACTGACTTGACCCAATCAGTGGATCAAAGGTCAAATATTTATTTCTTTTAGATTTTTCCTAATTGAAAATTTAATATCGTCGACTCTATGGTTTAAAATGTATCTAAAATTGCTATTGTAGTTACCTGATGGTTCTATGCAAATGACTGTGGCACTTAAAACAGAAAAAAAGTAAAAAATGAGAGCCCGTAGAGGAAGAAAAGAGGAATCATCATCAGACCGAGCGTCCTCTCCGAAATACCCTGTCTGTCGTAGAAGGGCGAGACGTTTCTCAAGGAAAAAGGCACGACCGTCGTGTTTCTCTCTCCGGCTGCCAATTTCAATAACAACAAACCCAGTCTGCGTGGCAGAACGCCCATTAGACCGTTCGACAATGCTCGACGAGAAGCACCCTTCGCCCTCCACCCTTTCGCTGCATCCTAAAAGCCACCACCTCTCTACTTTCTCCTGTTTCTCTTTTTCCCAGCAATTTGCAAAATACCTCGAAAAAATATTCGAATTTCCCTCTCTTCTTCTCTCTCGTCAGAGATTCTTTCTCACGGAAGAAAATGGAGAACGGAGCGAGGGGTAAAAAAAAATGGTAGAGGGGTGCGAATCGTGCTGGAGTTTCGACGAATTTTTTTCCAACCCTTCCACCGCGTTCCTCGTCCGTCGTTCCTCGTTTTGTCAACAATGCACACGCTCCGACGAGCAGGATCGACGGATACCACCTATGGGGGTAGGCCCGTAGGGGGTGGCAGTATTTTTCCAGGCCGGTTTTTCTACCCTGTGCTTTCCGACGCGGATAAAAAAAAAGGTACGAAGCTTTTCGGGGAAGGGTGGGACTTCTCGGATGATTGTGGAATAAAGGTGGAATATCCTGTCGCTGATGCTTGCCGGGGTGACAGGGTGGATGATGAGAATACGGGACGAGAGATGTGTGAAGAGTTTTGCAATGATTTCGAAAACTTGGTGGATTGTAATAATATTTTTTATGATATTTGTTACTTAGAATAAAGTGGGAGGGAATCCTTGAATTTTTATATTGGGTGTTCCCGGTTATCTTTGTCATTGAGATCACTTTCTCCTAGCTGATTATCATTTAATTTTCTTCAACAATTCCAATTACCTAGATATACTGCTTGTTCAGATTTTCACGCCGAAAACTTCCAGTATAAAGTCGACAATCACGTCGCAATCCGTCGGATGGATTCACTGGATATCACCGTCGAAATATTCCTCGAAAATGGAGAATCAATGGCGCGCCAATTGTCAATAATAGCTTCAGCTATTTGTCCGAAATTGAATCCACGCTTCCTCTGTCGATAATCCGTTCGACGAGCTTCCGAAAAAAGGTGATTTCCGCGACTGGCGGAAGTGAAAAACAGCCGGATGAGGCGTGGGAGTGAGAAAAAAAATGGAAAACACACCGACGGCCAAGAGCGCACCTGTCCCACGATGGATCCGCGTCAGAGTACTCCGCCCGCTTAGAACGTCGCGTCGTAGCGAATAAATATCCGCGCTTCGAGGCTAAGCTTTTCAACTAATTCTGTAATTGGGACCTTCGTTAAAGCCGTGGTTCTGTGCTGGGTCATTTTTGCTTTGAGCGCTTTAAAATCGCTTTAAAACGGCAGCGTCCCTGAGAGCAAGGTCTCTGACTCGCGGAGGGTTGGTGGTTGGATTTGGTTTTTTGGAGATTGAATTACATTTTGTGGTGTGTTTTGATGGCTTGCGGTTGTAGCTTGTATAATTGCACAGGGAATGGAGATTTGGAAGATTTCATAATACTACTCCAGGTTGCTGTGGAGCTGCAGTTACTTTAGTACAGACGGTGTGACATAGGTTTGAATTTTTGAAGTTTCCGGTAGAATGGGCAGTGGTAACGGGTTGATCTTTTGACAGAAAAGTGGTCCATAGTCTCCCTGACATGTATCATAAGGATTTTTTGAGGGACCATCGGGATCTCATTGAGTTTGACTCATCGAAAGTTCCTCCTTCTGAATATCGTACATTGGGGTATCGTAATGTTACTAGTATTGTAACTAAAATGTAGTCCACGTTCTCTGACACTTCTGCCATTGTAATTTTCATCAGACTCATAGATATCACGCTAGATTTTCCCCAGCAAAACTTCCTTCCCGAAAAATTCACACGGAACTCGACCAAAGATCAATATCCCGAAGCATTCTTGGCATAACTCTGGTAAAAGCTCTCGATAAAGGAAGGAAAGAAATGAAACAATCTTAACAGCGGCGTCGAAAGGAGATGCAAGCCGAGAGAACAAATTTATCCTAGCATCGCGTAGCAAGAAATATTCTGCAATTTGTGCATACCACGTAAATAATTGCGAAGGAAAGGTCTAGGCACGCGGGTGGATGCTGGACATCTCGCTGGGTCGAATTGGCCGCATCCAAAGCTCGACTACGGTCTGCCGGAGGTTTACGAGCGAGTTACTTACACGGGATGCAAATTCTACGACACTAGCTCAACCTAATTGGTCGTTGACCGTCGTTCCACGGGGATTCCTATATTTACGCGTTGCCAACTGCGACAAACGCCGGGGGATCCTATTATTTTACAGTGCCACTGATTCAGAGCAACGTGCAACTAGAGCGTACTCTAATGGGACGCGACGATTAATTATCGGCACCATTGAAACACCTCATTGTTTACGGGTCGGAGACCTTCGAAACAGAGCCTATCGATTGGTCCAAAAAATTCTGATGCTTTGAAACGTTCACTTTTGATATTTCCGAATAAGCGAGAATTCGTTAACCGAAGACACCTGTTATAAATGAAATCATGTCAGAAAGTATAGTCTCAAGAGAGAAATTTTCCGTCGGTGTCGTTTTAAATTTGAACGCAACTTCCAAGAAGATCGTGGACGCCGAAGCTCGAGTTTATTCAAACTTATTCAATCTATTCCGAAACGAAATATCCCAGGCAAATAGTTTCTCCTTTCGACGCCAATCTGAATGCACCAAAGTGTACATATTTCGTCTCGACCGATGGGGATGGAATCGAGTATGGTACGAGTGATATCAAAACTCGACAGGAAAATTTCAGCGGATACGATTGAACTTGATTTCATCCCCATCCTCGGAACTTAATAACGAACAGCTTAATCGAAGCGTTGCTCCTGATTTCTCGTGGTAGAATCTACATTTGAAAAGATACCGTAATTAATAACACAATACATAACGTATTGCAATTGCAAACAATTAATGACTGAAGACCGTCCGAAGAATTAACACCGTCAATCGGGGATAACTTTTATCCAAATTAACTTGATAGAGGACGCGTCAAATCGAGAATCTTCTCCCCTGTTTCTTTACCTCTCATCAAGCAGAAAAGTAAGAAAGATAGGCAAATGGATAGAACAAGGAAGAAAGAGAGAACGAGAGAGAAAGAGATCAAGGAAGCTTCTCGAAAGAAACGCGCGCGGAAGTGCAATTTCCTCGAGAATCGGGAGCAGCGCGGCGACCGAAGGGAGTATGACGTACGAAACGCGCGAGGATCCGTAACCGCTAATGTGTGTCTGGTTTCAGCGTCCATACTGCATGACCTCAGCGACATGCAGCCTCAAATAAACGCGATCAAAATAGAGCACCCGCCGTACTACTGCAGCAGCTACACCCCTCCGTCCGCAGCCACGGCCGCGGATCATGCTCAGCCAGCGGCTAGCTTCAGTGAGTTTCAAAATCCTCCCTGCCTTTGCCCTTATTTTTAGTGGACGCACACGCGCGCGACGTGTCCCTCGTTTATTTTATACAGGCTAATTCATAACTGGACGCTCCTCGCTCTGGGCAGTCGACTGCGCGAAGTGGGGGTTAAGCATTTGGGGTTGCATTTATTTTGTGCAAGGTTAACGTTGTGGTCTTCATTCATATAACTTCATTTTGTTAGTGGATGGTTCAAAGGTAGCGGAGAACCTTTGAAAATACATTTGCACAGACATTTGAGAGGGGGTATAGACCGGACAGATTAAGAAGTCACTTGGTATGAGGTATTGAGTAGGAGGAGACACTTCTTGCAGGGCCTTATTCCCATCGTATGGGCCCTTGAAATCTGAGGTCGACGAATTACAATCGAAAACTGAACTCTTATTTAATTATGAATCTGAGCACACCACTTATCAAGTGATTTCTTTCTAAATTCCCGCCGTAGTGGGGGTGTGGCGTTTGGGGTCCGTGTTCACTAGCCTTGCTAATTTATTATTTAATGTGTCGTAGCCTCGGTGATTGACAAGCTGTATCATAATACTCACAATTCATATAAAAAAATCTCTGTGTAATGTGGATAGAACAGTTTTTAAAGACTTCGTCTCTTCGACGTCCACTTTTGAGAGGCCCTGTAGAAGCACCTATGCTACTCGACAGCCGCGACACCTATATGACTTACTACTTGTTTACCTCCTTGCCACGAGATCTCGCGTAACTTCTATCGCGCATGTCTAAGTAAATATCCCCCTGATTTTTCCGTCGTTTGCTAAAATTATTCCGCCGAGGACGCGCGACTCGTTTGCCGGAATTACACGGGATCCGTGTCTATATTCTAACGCGGATGCATCGCCGATTTGTTTAGCGTATCGCAACGAAGAGACTTCGAGGCGAACTGTTCGCAGCTGACGTGAACACCTTGAATGCCACCCTTATAGTAGATTCATCACTTCTATCGAATTGCAATTAAGTCATTTCTACTGTATGAGATTTTACAATTTTTAAATATTGGACGTATTAGAGAATTTCGGAATATTGTAATATAAATATTACAAATCTTATTGAATACGGTAGCGCCAGTGACCCCCATGGCATTCGGGGTGTTAATAGAAGAGTTCAGTTTGTCGAGACTCTCGATTTCGTCGCTTTGCTCCTCTAAACGCCGGACGAATTTAGATTGTAATTTGCAGAGTTTTTTTTCCTCCGCATATTTCTCGAGTAAAAATAAGCGCGAGACGTTGCTCGAAACGATTAGCGGGTCAGGTAGTATCGTTTGGTGTCTCATATTAAGTAGTATCTCACTATGATTACTGGTGGCTCATTAAAAATTTCTTATGAAAATTCAAATATGTATTACTTCTTTATAACATTTTTTTGTAACAAATTAGTAACTGTTCGATTTAATCACATTGATAATTCTGAGATGATGAAACACGGGAGGACTCTAAAAACTTGTTTTTTGATTAATTCTAACAGAATAAAAGAATTCTGTAAATTCGCAGGAAAAAAATGGGGAATTTTCGGGGCTGATTAAACGGACCGAATGGAAGGTGGTATTTTTTCGGAGTTCAATCCCATCGAGATTTATCGGAAAGTTCCTTTGGTGTCCTGATCCCTTGCCAGGGCCCATCTCTCTATAGATCATAATTTTCTCTTTCCTATTTTCCTACTTTCCTTCTATTCTCTCCCGGTTCCCCTTTATCCTCGGCTCTCTTTCTGCCCTTGCCCCTCTTAACTCTTTCATCGATCAAACGATAACCCCCTAGAACGGAAGTCATTGGATGGAGATGAAAGGGAGGAATAACTTCCGAGAGGACGTATCAAAAAGAGGAGAGAGAGAGCGAGATAAAAAAAGGGGTGGCACGGAAAATGGAAGTTTGCAAATCCGACTCTACCGACAAAAGAACTCCCGCGCTAATTTCGAGCCGCAGGGTGGCCACACTTTTCTTCCGGAAAATATGCATTTGATTTCATTTAATTCTATTAAAAAATATCCTTGTGTTCCTCTCTTCGAGTATCAAATAAAAATTTGTAGAATTTGATTATATAACAAATTAGAAAATATTTTTCATTCAACTTCTAAAAAGATAAACAAACCCCTATTCATCTCCTCCAAAACATCGACGATACGCCAATGTCCCCGAGTCCATCCAAGTTACGACGTAAACATTACAAACCCCCGTAAAGCCGCCCACCAAACGTTAAACCATAACTCTAAAAAAAGAGAGAGAGAGAGAGATAAAAATGAAAACACATCCTTAAATCTTCTCTCGTTGTTCGATAGAAAAGACCGTGGCATAGATAAGAGAGACGTAACTCTCCTCTCCTCCGAATAACCGAAACTTTCGACTGCGTACGACGACGAGGAGGAGGAAAAGGGCGATACCAATTCCGTTGGCAGATAGACGAAATTTACGGACGAAATAAAATGACCACTTTCTCAAGCAAAATATACACGGAGAAAAATTCCAGCAATAAGCATATCTGGAACTGGGCCAGCCGCATTCACCGTGCTCCTGTTTTTTTTCTTTTTTTATCGTACATACGTTGCTTTTATTGCAGCCGCGGAGGCGCTTGATTGACTGTATTGTCGTTAAATTAACAACGGCGTAAATATCGTCGCTCCTCATTTTTTTTCCACGGTGGAAAACTAATTTTATCGTCGCCAAAACGACCCAAGTATCCTCCTCCTCTTTCGTCTTTTTACGCGTATGTAAATCCTACGATCCTTCTTCCGTGATGTCTCTCAGTGTCCTCATCCTGATTTCGACTCGATTTTCTTCGTTTTATCGCTCTCTTTACGTCAAGGATGTACATTGTGCTTTTACGAGTGGATGTTCTTGTTACTTAAACCTTTGAACGTGAATTGTGCACAGGCTGCTTCAATAATGGCAATGTGGTACGGCCTGTAGTTCACTGAGACTCTGAATGGCGGGAAATTTATATCGTTTGAACTCTGAGCTTTATGATGTAATACATAAGAAGTAGTTATTTAATTCAAAGATTAATAAATGTTTTTAATCGTATGCCTAGGCCCACCGCCGGTGCATCAGCTCATTAGGAACGACAAGACTGAAAAGACCCCAGTTTCCGTATCGAGTGCGCCGACCTTCTCGCCGGTCCTCAGGCCCGAGGATGGTCATCGTGGAATGGACTCCCCGCATTCGCAAACGGGTATGTGCCGAACGAATCGCGAGACATGCATCTTCAACTTATCAGTCGCGATAACGTTCTAGAATTCTAAAGCGGACCGCTCGGAAGCTAACGTCCATGGCTCGCACGATTTGCTGTGGAAAAGAATTTTATAAGTTTCCCTTTACAATTATTTTTCACCTTGTTTTCGAAGATTTTTGAAAACTTTAAAAATTTGGTCAATTTGTAAATTTAATTCCTTGCCGTACAATTTTTCTTGTATTCTCTTCTCGTATGTCCTTAATTTCGGATAAAGTATGTAACTTAATGCAAAATTGACGAGCATAGAATTAGTTTTAATTGAATCATTTTTGGACTATTTCAGAATTGACTATTTAATCGTTACTGTGCGGCAAGGGATTAATGAGTCTGAGTAAAAGATTTCGAAAGGGAAAAGTCGAAACTAAATTTGTTTTAAAGTAAGATTATTTGAAAAATTAAAAATATTATACGATTTTAGTGTCTCTTAGAAAAGAAGAAATCTTGATATTTTATAAGTTCAATACTACTTCTACAAATTAGAATATAATTAGGATATTTTAAGCTTCTCCCAAAAAAACAAAAAATTTTGCAAAGAAAGCATCGTGCGAGCCAGTCATGAATCAAAATCAGCCCAAATAACAAATGTCCTCCAAATTCGCGCACCGGAAACCTCCATTCTCTTCTGAATCGCAGGAGAACCGTGTATCTCTCACTTTTCCATTCCATCGTACCGTTTGATCAATGGAAAACGCCATTATTTGAACAGTAAGTACCGCATTAATAAAGAAAAAAAAACGTGGGTCATTTCGGTAATGCGATCCAAATTTTTTGGATCGAAAATCGCGGCTTCTCGAAGCCGTTCGATGATCGCTAATTAATGCGGAATCGCCTCGTATTTTCGACATAGGATTTTAACGATTCCCGATTATCGATACCTTCGATCATTGTCCTCAAAATAAATGGAAACGAGACGCGAGAAATAGCGAAGTCTCGTCAGACGAAGTCCCTGTAATTATTGTTAAGCTTGATTAACGAACTTTGCGAGTTGACTAACAAACATCTAACAATCTTCCTTTAACTTTGAGAGTCGACCAACGTGGAAGAAAGTCATTTTGCAAGCCGCTAAGTCGCGTTATCTTTTTCCTTAAAAAAAACGCGTCGATTTTAATTTCCTTCGATTCGCGTTTTATCGAATTCAAGAAGAAATTTTAATCGTGCAAGTTTTTTCTTTCTTCTTCTTCTCTTTGGTTTCTGCCATTTCTTTTTTATCTTTATGTTTCTCCGCTGGCTCGCCGCGACGGTCATCGATGATTGATCGGTGAATAAGTTCGATCGATCAGTGACAACGGTGTCTATTTCTCTCGAACGTCCTGACTCGTCGCAGGGTGAAACGCGGGGGTTGAAAGGGGAGAAATCGTGTGCAAATCAAAGATTAAATGACTTAAGTCACTGAAATAATTGGAAGCACTTAGAGAAATTTAAGAAAGGACTTTATTTACCGTTAATTAATTTAAGAATCTTTGTGATTATATGAATGCAGAAACAGAGAAGCTAATTAACACTTTTAAATAAATATCCGTAACCTGCAAAATTCCATGGACAAAAACCATATCCTCTCCCCTCAAACTCTCGATCATCGATCACAAAAATAGTCAAAAACATTTTTCATCAGTGACAACCCATATTTCTAATTCCGCTTATCTCTTCTTCCACCAAGAATTTCCCCCTTTCCGTTCACCGCCTCGATTATGCATTCTTAATGCACCCCAACGTTGCACCCTGCGACGAGTTCGAGAGCATCGTCGGCGATTTAGCGCCTCCTCCAAATGTCCAGTGTGCGATAAACCCAAACTGAGCTCACCCAGGCTGATCATGTAAGTAAATCGATCCCCCATCGCGTATGGGGAGCCCTGGACGCCGATACCTCCCCCGGGGGAGGTTCCTCCGAGGGGTTGAAAATTAAAAGAATCGATGAAAGATCGTTTCCCGATGCCTTGGTTCGCGATGAAGCTCACTGACCTGATTCCATGGGGATCGTGGAAGAAAGGGGTGAATTGACATCTAGAAAGGTTGATGGAGAACACGAGGGGGTGGGAATTAGTAGAAGTAGGGTTGATAATCACTAAACTTGATTGTTATTTAAGGGTAAATTATTTTTGACGTGAGTGCATAATTGATAAGAGGGTGCAGTGAGGGATTTTCAAGTCCTTTTTCCTAATTGATTGTTTTAATTAATTAATTCTTTAATCAGTTAATTCTAATATAAGGAAATGAGAAGTTAGTCCAGAGATTAGATTAGCTAAATTGGTTTTCTTAGGGAAATTCTTAAAGTTTATAGTGATGTGCATTTAGAGGTTTGTTCGGTAATTGGAAATTAACCGAAGATTATAGCGAGCGGTTTGTTTTTCGTTGAATCTGCGAATTTAAAACGGAAGGTGTGGAAATAGGTCAGTGAGATTTAACGCATTCTATGGCAAGATGGGAAGGAAAGCGCGGGGGACGTTTAAGAAATTAGCTTCGGTCTTTAAGGGAGAAAAATTGGAGTAAATCGTCGTGCGACGACGACGTCAAGTGCAGGAAGCTTTTGGTAACCTTCGTTTTATGGATCTTCCTTTGCCCTTTCTTCTCTCTTTCTCCTTCTCGATAGAAAATCACCGATTCAATTCAAACAGAGACTGATCGTTCATTTATTCTTTCACGAATTTAAAGTAAAGCCAGAAATTGTAGAATTCCATAGAATTCTGAGGGGCGCAGAGGAAGAAACATTGCAGAAAGTATGAAAGAAGGTTGCCAAAAAAAAAATGATCGATCGCGAATGATCGAGATCTATCGTCAATGCAGTCGCAAAACGTACAGATTTCTGGGAGGCAGAGGATCCACGAGAAAGGAAGCGAAGAAAAAGAGGAGGAGAAAGGTTCTCGGATCGATACACGATTTTAGAGATCTCTTCGATTCGATTTCAGATCGACTTCACTTAGGATCGGTGCGATTTTTGCTCGATTCGATCTCAGATTGAGTTGAACAAGTTGTGAGATTTGGGATTGATTCGACATCGATTCGATTCCTGTTCGGTTCGAGTCGAGATCGATACCCAATGCACCTGGATATCGAAAACGCGATCGATCGGATCGAGGATCGTGGCGTTTGTAGCTGCGATCGAGGCTCGCAATTTGCGCACACTGCGAGCTATTTAATCGCGTGAAAATGACGCGTGATGATCTCTGTTTCAGTCTGAGCCCGAGCGTAGAGAGAAGCTCGCTAACTCGACTAAAAGGTACTTTGTGACTGGTTATTGACTGTTATATATCTATCTATCTATCTATCTATACATTTATTACATATATATATATATAAATATTATATATACGTACATTTATGTATATATACGTCTTCACGTTAACGTTCACGTACGACACGCTGCGCGCGAACGTGAGATTGACTTCATAATTACAATTTAGATAAAAAAGTGTCTCCATTATGCATTCAAATTTATGTCAAAATTTACTCAATTTTCCCGCCAGATTTGAAACTCTCAAAACTTCGTTCCACGCGATTCGTTTCGACACTAAAATTAATATACTTATACTTGTAATTTCAAAATTAAAAGGAACTCATTCCGAATTTTTCTTTTTAACTATAGTATTCTAATATTTTACCTTGTTGGACTCAAAATACACTTAGCAATTAATATGTTACATTTTAAAAAAACGCGGCTATGAACAGTTTAACATATATTTAAAAATATATTATTTAAAAACATACCACTGGATGATCGGGAATGCAATCGCAAAAAGAAGACGACACCTCTTGTCCCTTTATCAGTATTGCGATAGCGTCGGGTCTCTCGATTCCGGCAGAGGAACGTCATCTCACGTATCGCTTATTTACACCGGCGTGTCATCGTGCATACCGTGCATACGTATATGTATACACACGCATTACGATGTCGTACGCTCCAATATTTTTCTATTGCTGTCACGTTTGTCATTTTTCTTTCCATGATTTCTTTTCACTATTATATATTACGTCTCTCCTTCTCCTTTCTCTCTTCTTTCTCTCTCTCTGTCACGTACGAACGTGAGTACACGTATACATGAGACTTACAGTCCGGACAACGCGCGAAAACGTTTACAGACATGGGAAAAAATCGACCGGGTAGTCTGCCTGTTTTTAGGGATGCCATGGTTGACCAAAGAACTTGGTGGAAAAATTCTAGTTCTATAAGTCAAAGGATTAAGAGATGCACCTTCAATATAAGACTAAATTCGTTTTTTATCGTACGCAATAATGGGTCAATCGGTAAAGGCGTGGACTCGCAATTAGGTGGACCCGAGTTCGAATCCCGCGTCTCCTTTGAAAAAAAAATAATTTTTCCTACGTTATTTTGTGCACTATAGTTTCTATGGTTGGAAATGTACCTAAAAAAATGGTTCTAAGGAAAAACACCATAGTAATTTAAGTAGCAGCGGGGGGTGGGTAGTAGATCTATGGTGAAGCCAGGCAGTTATATAAAAGGTTTCTTAACTAGCTTTCCTAATATATTATTCAATATATCATAGCTAGGGTGATTTGGAAGCCACCTACAATAGTAGGTCCTAGGTAAATAACCATAATAATTTAGAGTCTATGGTGGGATCGGGAAGGTAAAAGGTCAGAATTATAATCAGTAGTTTATCCTAATTTGTTATTCAATACATCCTAGCCTCAATGGTTCTACATGTACCTAAAACAGTAGGTTGTAGGCGAAAACCACCATAGCTAAAGGTGAAATGCAAAATTAACTAATTTTCACCATGCTCTAACCAGGCAGACTACCCGGTGCAGTTACTCTACATGCAAATAGGATAGTATATTCAAACCTACAAAGTATAGGAATGCATTCAACATACAGAAAACATATGACACCCCCTACATGCTTAAACATTCTGAAATACATATGTATGGGCACTCCAGAGATACGCGGAAAGATACAGGATCCTATTTGGACGTGTACACACTATAGATAAATACAAGCGGCTACACATTCACCGAAACGTACTTACACACACCGAGAAAACCGTTTAAATCTATAGGACCACCATGGTACGCGGAAATATACCGAAGCAGATGCAACACAGACGCTCCAGAAATATACAGATATTAAAGTGATGTACGCAAATACACAGAGGACGTAGACGAACGCAGACAAACCCAGACATAGGTAGCGTGTTCGACTTCGTAGGAAACACACAGGCCGTAGAAGTACCTCTGTATATTACGTATCACGAAACACTTGTCGAGGATGCGAGGCTGACGATTCGCGTCGATTTTTCCTCCCCCGAGTTCACTTTACAACTTTCTACCGAGTTTCGATGCTCTGGGATAAATTTTCGAGACGAAATCCCCCCTCGGGGTTGACGGGCTAAGGGGTGACGGGACGATTTCATTTTCTGATATTTGATATCGGATACTTTGGAACGAATATCGCGTTTCTTTCGCATCTACTTTGCTGTGTTTCAAGTGTGATCTGCATATTTGAAATTGCAGACTGCGATAGTATTTTATTAATGTTTAATGGAGAGTCTCTGGGGTTGTTGCTCTTTTTGAATCTCATTTTAAAGGGGACGATCAGCAGATTTGTTAATGTTATCTCTTGTGACGCGAATCGCGAGTCTGCAGATGCACAATGTTCCATAGCAGCACTTTTTTAAATTGCTGTTAGTATATTTGTTGATGTCTTCACGAGCATCGTCGCACACCGGCTTAAAGTGCGTGTAAAAGCTACCTCTGCACACAGACACGATAATTACTACACGAACTTCATCCCTAAATGTATCTTCGATGATCAGAAAGTTTCCACGTTCTACAAATTCGTAAATACACGCATCGACCGAAGACGAGAAAACGGAGAGAAACGCAGGAGGCATTAGATTATCTTTGAGAGGAAAAGCACCGTCGTGTACAATATCTACGAATGCCTTTGCTATTGATTTCCACGATTCGGTTCATCCCCTAGTCCCCCTGGTGCCCAACCTTGTCTGTTATGTTCCCCTTAATTCAATAGATATCCCCAATCGCGCTAAGTGCAGTGCTTAATTTCATCTCGACCTCTTCTCTCTCTCTGGTTCTAGCTTTACGCCGGCGAAACGCCATTTACTTCCGGCGGAACTTTAAAAACAAAGGCGACTTTGATCGATCGTCCAATTCATTTTCGTCGACGCGTAAAATAAAAACGAAAAGAAACGAGATTGCGCCTTCGGCTTTCTTGAATGATCTCGGTCGATAAAGTCGTTCGTTTCAACGTTGATACTAGCGGCTGCGCATGCGCGGAATCAACTGGGCGATATATTTGCTCGGTCGGTAAGTTTGATGAGAATTAAGCACTGTCCAGTTTTTTAGACTCGAATGCAATGTATACCAAAGTGGCACTTGATTTTTACGAGCTCTCATCATGGTTATGGTAGTTGTTGCACCATGTTAATGTGTATATACATATGTATATTGATATATATACGTATATATATACAGATTATACTTAATATTGATCTGATAACCGTCAACGATACTGCTTGTCATGTCACGTGTGATAAACGTTGTACCTGCATTTTTTTTCTCTCTCTATCTCTTTCTCTATCTATCTATTTGGCATAATAGAAACGTATTATCGATGTAATTTTACGTTTCAACGTAAAGAAAGCGCGTCCGTAAGAACCCTTTACGTCGTTTTCAAACTTTACCGCCGTTTCTTCATCCGCACTTCCTTTCTCTTTCTCTTTCTTACACGCTGGTCTACGTGCTTTCTCTTCCTTTTCTTTATCTCCACTGCACAGATAAGCGTCAACGTAAGTTTCCTTTTTTACCACCAAGGAAAACCGAGACGGAAATACGAGGTGCCGAGTAACATGGAACTTCCGGTTGACTCGGTCGAGCGGGGAATTCAAACGGATTTGAATTTTCTGCTTTCCATTCTTCTCGGTCGGAGAAGAATAGAAAAGTGTTTGAAACTGTACCGGTAGAACTTTAAAAAATGTTTAAATTGTTCTTCTCTCACAACTAACAAGTAATATTAAGGAAATATCGGTTATTTAAATATAAAAATACTTTAGAATTTCACGGCACTTCGTATTTCTTGTAACCAGCCACAGGAAAAAAAGGGTCAGTCCCCAATCTTGGGCCCTTCACTCGCTGTATCGCGCCGTCATTGGTCGCAGGCAGATGTCAGAATAACGTACAGCGAGCGAACGAAATTTTTTCGCCCTTATTATTACTCCCTCTATCTTTATCTTTCTCTCTCTATTTCTCTCTCTCTCTGTCTCTTCGTTGCATCGACAGCCAGGTAACATTCGGAAGGAAAATCGAACCATCCTCCGATGGAATCGCGGTAATGTTTTATCAAAATAATAGATGAATTTAGGATTCTTGTGAAAAATAAAATATAGGGGTCGAAACACTCCATCGAGGAGGAACACACATTCTACTAACCCTCTCAGCCGGAAGAATTTTAAAGGTCGAATCCTATCGTTGAAAATTTGCAAAGTATTTCTATTAAATGTCAAAGATCCTTTCTCCTCGATGCGAGAGAACAGAAAGAGAGACACGTACAACAAGAGAAGAAAAAGTGGATTAATCGACGATCCTTTGTCCACCAGGGAAATCCCCGAGAAATCCACCTGACGTCTGATTGCGATATCACGGTAAACCATCTGCGTCACGAAGGAATCCGCAAGAATGTTATGTTATAGCCCTAATTAATGACAATTATGTGTGTGTTAGCTCGGTGTTGCATCTATAAGTGATTGATGTTGCTCCTTTTGTATAGCCGCCTGCAGCTGTGTGCACGATTGTTCGCGCAATGCTGTCGTTGGTAGGCGAGAGCCGAGAGTTCATTATTCTGTTCTTCGCCCGCCAGTTTTGTTCTTTTTCATCCCCCCATTTCCTCGTGTTCGCCCCTTTTTTCCACGACAATGTCTTCATCCTCCGCGCCATCTTGCGTCCTCATAGAGAACGAAGGGAAATTTGGGTGGAAGGGACAGAGGGTTGCTTTCTTAAGTTTCGATCGAACGCGTCACGATTACTTTCCCTTCTTACGTTCCTTTAGTTTCTGTATCATTTGTATTTTTCACGATCAACGAAGCTTGCGCTTTCAGGCATTTCATATATAACAATAATACATATTTAGTACATCGAGATCAACCTAGAAAGCGAGGATATCGTGGTTACTTCTAAGATCGTAAATTGATTACCTCCATTCCTCATAATTGCTGCCTCTTTTCATTGCTACAAACTATCCACTGATAATATTTAATTACGAGATATTGCATTATTAGTGTAATTATGATTTTCAAGTATCTTCAACCTTTTTTTTTAATATCCAATAATTCGGACGTTGGTGGAGCAAGGCTCTTCGAACGAACAGTGCTCGATAATGCAAATAGGATAAGAAACTGACGCCTAAAGTGGTCGTGGACGATCAATGTCAGACTACTCGAGGTATCGTACTAGCATGGCCACTTCCTCCATTTCCTGTCTGACCCTATACTCTCCTTTTCTACTAGAGAAACAAAACCATGCCGAGGTATACCATCGGTCGATCATTCGAGGCTACTTCCGTTTGAATTCATTTAATTTCGTATTTCAGCGAACGTTTATTACCGAGGGGGAAAAAATCAATCAAATTCTACGCGAAGGGGGAAAGTGTTTCGAATGGTTTTTAACGGAGAGTCGATAGAACCGAAAGCAAATTAGGAGAATGAAGATTCGATCGATAGTCCGCTTGGTTCATGTCCATTATAAAAATTAATCCTCCGACAGCAGTCGCTCAGATGCCTAGTAGTTGCCTGCATCATTACAAAAAAAAGAATGAAACAAAAAAAAACAGAACCAAGTCTATTCTTACCGATTGCTAATCTTTCACCGAACAACGATTTCTTTTCTTTTTTCCAAAGATTTTTTGCCTAAACTCGGGAAATTCGAGGGAGCATCGACGAATTTCTCGTCCCGAGGTCATCTCATACGTTCGTGCACATTTTATTTACGTCAGACACGAAAAAAACGACGAAACGGCCGATCGTCGTACACGTCTGGCACGTCTCTGCATTTATCGCAGAGGTGGAAAAAATACTTCAACATCTCCGTACGTCTGCGCTAGAGGAAATACAGTTACACGAAATCTATATAGATTTCAACGAACAATAAGGCACGACCGAGATAACTAGACTCTCTCAATTCTAAGATGGAAAACTCCCTAAGAGATTTCCACTTAGAACTTGGACTCTATTCGAACTTAACACTGAAACTACCAAAGCTACCAAAATGGCCGGCTTCCTATTACTTCTAATATCTTCCTAATTAATAAAGGAGCCGCACAGTAAATATTCCACTCCTATCTTACAAAACCTAAACTTAATTACCCTCTTAATCACATCTCTCTTTCTACTAATTACTTATCAAGTATATTTAAATGAAATGTTAGCAGTTTCAGTTTAAAGTTGACTCGGTAAGGGAAGATAGAATAAGAACGACAGTATTTTATCTGCCTCTGAAACAAAGTATGACATACGATATTCCTCTTCACCTGTGTATGTATAGTGATATATGTATAATAATATTTATATATATATTATTTCAATCGCCCCCGTTTGCCTGTCCGTCTGACTGACCTGTCTGTCGCTGATTCTACTTGCCGTAAAATACGTATTTAATCGTCCGAAGACGCGGCCAGCCACTGTGTCCCCGATTAAACAGAACTCGAAGCGAAATCGAAGAAATAACGTATGATCGATTAACGTGGCACGTCGATGCTTGAACAGAGGGAAAATAAATTCGAGGGTTAGAAACGGACAGACAGACGGACGGCATTTCTTGCTAACTGCGTAGTACCCGTCTACCTGGTAAGCTAGCTGTCGCTGTCTGTCTGTCTGTCTATTCGTCTGTCTGTCTGTCTGTTTATCTGTCTGTATGTCTGTCTGTCTGTCTGCCCACCCTATTACACCCACCTGTTCACAATACTATTTTTCGAACAGTACAGCCTCGTGGATTTTTCAACATACGGCTAGAATTTTGATGTCTTTGGATTTCTATGATAAACTTCAACCCCTTGCCGTACGACTTCTCTCTTTTTTTCAACAATAATTGCAGAATTAAGAATTTCTCAGTAGAAGCAATATATCTGGTTCATAAATCACATTTTATATTATATTTTTAATTTAATAAGAAATGGAAAGCTACGGTTTAATTGAGGTCAAGGGCAAGGGGTTAAAGGTAAGTTTGAAGTCAACGTAACGTTTATGGATGGAAAAATTTCAATCTTTCTGTGAGACATTAGCTGAATTTCTGACGGAAAGTGCAAACTTGAATTTTCTCCATCAATTGAACAGTTACGGCGACCAGATGATTAATCGAGGCTGTACTTAATGAACCGTGCACACCATAATTGTCTCTATCTCACTCACTGTCACACGGCCAATGCTCTGGGTATGTCGTATGCTGGATGGATTAATTGGATTAATTAATTGATTGATATGATTAAATTAATTTCGAACCTTGATTGAACGTTTATTGTTCTCTCCGTACGATACTACCTATTCTATTGTTGTTGCGATGTTTGGTGTTGTTGTTTATTATATATATATACATACACACATAAAAATATATATATATATTTTTTTATCAATGGGAAAAATATATATATATACGTATCTATCTATACCATTGTATTGATGTTGATGTTGTTGTTACCTTGATGTTTTTGATGTGTTGTTTAATCGTTGTTATCTTGCTGTTTGATGTTTGTTGTTGCACTACATATATATATCTATATCTCTCTATCTATATTATATATACATATCTATATGTATATATACATATATACATACATGTATATATCCACATATTGCGTGATGCGCGTATACGCCTCCGCGGTAAAATGCACGTTAACAAGGACATTAACGACTACTTCATTTTTCATTTGGACTATCAAAATTTAGCAGGCAAATAGACAATCTCTTCCTTGAATTTCACACATCATTTTAATATTTTTCAAACTCGGAAGAAAAATAGAGTAAGTAAATCTCAGTAAGTTCTCTATGCATCGACTGATGACACTTAGAAATAATAATTAACGTCCTCTCGTAGCATCCTGCGTGCGCGTATACACGCGTGAACGATACATGTACATTTCAGCCAGCCAGCCTCACGCTTGGAGTGCCTTCTATATATCTATATATATACTTAACATGAACGTCATAGTTGGTCGTCCTTGCCCCCCTCTGAGTACCACTAAAACCACCCCCTAACAGACTCACACGGATTAATAATCGTCACCTCTGCCTGCTTCGTTGTTACGCTGAATTTTTTTCACTCGGCGATTGCCATTACTT
The DNA here is from genome assembly GCA_910591515.1 of Cerceris rybyensis. Classification (NCBI taxonomy): domain Eukaryota; kingdom Metazoa; phylum Arthropoda; class Insecta; order Hymenoptera; family Crabronidae; genus Cerceris; species Cerceris rybyensis. Next base: position 1,783,485 of record OU342800.1, on the reverse strand, counting down.
TATTAACATTCATTAATCTCAACTAACGTCATCGACGATCCGAAGAATTTCGAATTTTCCGCCACAGTTTAAATGACTATGTTACGCGGAAGGAACAACCTCAAGGTGATTTAAATATAGAGCAGATATTTGTTTAACTCGGGAAAAAAAAATAGTGTGGCTGAAACGAGAATAATGGTGATTAAGTTTAGGGGGTGGTTTTCGTTCGTGGCATCAACGAGCAGTCAGAGGGTGACGATCCGGATTTGTGTTTCAGGATTGCACTCACCCCACGAAGGAATGGCCGGTGGTTCCGGTCAAAGTATGTCCGGGCTTGCCTATTACCAACCGGAACACCCTGGTTCGGCAGGGGTCGTCAAATACCCCGAGAACGGTCACGATACCCTCTCGGATTTCGTGACGTTCGTCTGCCAGGAGGCGGAGAACACTCAACAATTACCCCAGGTAGCTTCCGGATCCCTCCAAAACGCCGTAGTTGTCGTTGTTCATGATTAAACATTATCTGTCGAGAGTTAACAATTTACATGGAATTCTCTCTCACAGTTACATAAAAAATATAATTATCTTTAACACGTTGACTGCCGTGGGGGGTCACCGGTGACCGGGTGCTATTGAATTCTATGAAATTTTATGTCACTTTGAAATTGCAATATTTATGAAATTTCAGACACACTGTATATTTAACACTAAACCTACCAAGCCGGTCAAAATGGCCGCTTCTCAATTTTTTAAAAAAACTACCTAAATTGATAGGGGAGCCGTGAAGTAAAAATTCTACTTCTACCATACAAAGCCTAAATTAGTTAATTAACTAATCCTTTCACTTCTTGATTTGTCCTCTTCCAAAGTACTTTTCAATAAATCTAAATTTAAGTAGATATAACGTCGGTAGTTTTAGTGTTAAATATTGGTGTTTAAAAGATAAAGGTACGCCGAATTCCTATCTATCTATATTTTTAAAATTTCTATTGTATAAAGATGTGAATTTAATAGAAAAAATTTCGCTTCCGTAGAAACAGTGAAACTAGCGTTGAACGTGTTAATAATTGCAACTCACGACAGCAATGTCTATCCAACAACGACAACGCGGCAGTTTTCCGCGACCTGCCTCGTCATCCGTGTTCCAATCGCCCTGGATTTTTCGATCCTCATCAATTCGAATTCTGATCATTACAATGACATCAAATATTCTGTGATAAAAAAAAGTGTGCTCAAAATTTACATTGGATATTTCCATAACCACGTAGATTCACCCAAGGGGATGTAACTTTCAAGTCCCTATCGTTAAACCCAAATTATCTTCGATAAATTTTTGTACGGTCACTCGAAGTATATTTCAGTCTAAAAGTATCTGATAATCCGTGAAAAGAAGACCGTACAATTGTGTTCGCCAAAGAGCGACGATAAAGTAGGAGAAAACGGGGTGAATGGATCACGCGCGGGTCGACGACGTTGATCGGTGGGTGTGTGGTATTTCCAGGCGCAGCTAGCCGGACCCCGCACTGGCATACAAAAGTTCTCACAGTATTACCCGAGCTCGATGCTACCTCCACCACCACCAGCCCCCATGGCAAGGCCCGTAGCGATAATAAGGTCGACGGGTGAATTGATAGCCGCGAGTTCGAATTCACCTCCGACCTCCTCCACCTCGCCGACGGATCCGTCTGAATTAGCATCGAATCAGGAGCAAATGGCAGCCGCAGCTGCCGCGGGACTCGTCAGTTCCGGTTGCCAGAGTTCCGTTGATCCTGCAGGAAGAAAGAGTCCTGCGAGGATCCTCGTTACGGCTCCGCACACCAGCAGGGAATACACCTTTGCTCACTTTCATTCGCAACCGGGCCAGGTAAGGATCTTTCTTTCCTTAGGCTTTTAACCCTTTGCCTTGCAGTGAAGAAAAAAATTGTTGAATGGAAGGTATCAGTAGATCAGGTGTTGAAATTAGTTGTATGCTGTTAACAATTTACCGACCGGTATTTTTTTAACATCCTACCCCTTCTGACCGATCACTTGGCCACAAATACTTCCTTGATACAGATATCTATTCGAAAATTACAAGTTCTCGTCACTGAGTCCTTAACACAGGTAATCGCAGTGATAAATGATAATTTATTAATTGGAGTGGCAACCAATTAATAAGTTAAAAGTTCAAAGGACTTGGGTCCGAAAAGCCTATTAATATAGGCTTCCGGTCGGTAAAGTGTTAATATTGCGTTAACTTATACCGGTATATTGGAAATCAGCGATAGAATATTATTTTACCAATTAATTCTGAGTCATTGAGCGTTCGGTCACGAAAGAAATCATAAGGCAAAGGGTTAACATAGCTTTCAGCTTAGATTTTGAGCTTATCGTTCAACTTAGCATTCAGTTCTCCATCACACAAATGATTCTTACTCTACCCGCAGCAAATCTTCACCTACCCCACCATCAGCTCCATGTCTGGGGTGATCTCGCCGACAAATCTGTCCCTATTTTCGTCCCCGGTATCGGTTACGAGGCCAGTGGCTACCCAGAGATCGGTATCGAACGTCCCACCCCGTTGGAACACCGCACCCTTCATCAATCTGGAGGACGACTACAACATGATCGCCCCGATCATCACAGGGACAGCCAGCGAGCCGCCCTCCACCATGGACGAAGGTTCATTTCACAGTCTTTCTTTATCGCAAACAATCGTAGATATTCGATCGAACGATATTTCTTGAAAATAGAAATGGGGTGGTTTTCAGAAAGATACTTTCATCCGGTGCACACGAGCAGCGTGATAGACAAAAGCGGTACTGGGGCTATGATGGGCACCGATCTAGGAGTAGCAACTGATCCTACGTCGCATCATCATCAACAGCAACAACAGCCGCAGCAGCAACAGCAACAGCAACAACAGCAGCAACAGCAACAAGTGATGCAAGACAAAAGCGGCAGGCCAAAGTCTCCCCCGTGACACTGGAGGCTTAGACCGGAAAGTCTCGAAAATCTCGCATGTTCCACGGGGTCGTTACTCACCACCGCGTTAGATAATAACCCTGAGCCGGAGGGGAATCGTCAGGATTCCCTGTGTCGTGTTCAGCTTCGCGATATAAGCCTGCGAAGAATCGAGTGCCTGAGAGTCTGATCGTAGTTTAAGCCGTTACGCCGAGAGAGATCGAGAGGAGATCGACGTGAATTCGTTCGTGAGAGGATGAAAACTCACCCTCGTGATATTCTCTGAATAACGCGAGGGTACCTTTAACCCTTTGAGAACCAGAGATCAGTCTACGAGTCGTTTGTTTAGTTTGGTGAATTTTCTTTTTATAATTTCAGTTTCACTTTGAGAAAGATTCAGAAATTAGCGATAGACTTGGACAGTTTTGTAAGAAATGGTCGATTTTGAGAATGAATTGTTAGGGAAATAGTTGTAGCTTGATGAGAGAATGATCTGACCTCGAAGGGTTAACGTCTCGGTCAATTATTATTCGGGGAGAATGAAGAAAATAGGTATTTCTCTCTCGGCGTGAAATCTCTCTCTTAATTGTCCTCGAAGGACGTGAGTAAGGACCCCCTCCTTTTTGGTCTCCTACGTAAAACGTTTCCGATCGTCGCCGATCGTTCGAATCGACCGTGGATGAACGTTAAAACTACAAAAGGGACAACGAGAACGTGAAGAACCGATCGTCGATCCCTTCTTCGAGGTTTTGTAATGTATTCTTCCTGCTTCGAGCCCTTCCACTCTTTTTGTATATGTACATACACGGCCACGTTGATTCTCATGGAACGTGAGAATGTCTCTTGCGATATTTTGTAAAACTATTAGGGGACTTTATAGATAGTGATCGCGGAATTCGAAGAAAATTGCACGTGGAAGGGTCAGCATTGCGCGTGAGAGCAGAATATAGAGCGAGAGAGAGAGAGAGAATGAAAGAGAGAGAGATGACGTTGAAGAAAGAAAATTTTTCTAGTGCCAATCGAATAGCTTATAAATATTATAACGAAATTATAATTTTCTATTATATTTTTTTATAATATTTATGAAGGAGCGCACACGCTTGCTTAGTGACCGTGAAACGAGGAAATAAAACATACAAAAAAAAACGAGCAAATAACGTGGCGAATAGGCAAAGTGCAAACGGTATATTTTATTCGATTAAACGAAATCGTGAGAACGACTGAAATAATCGATGAGAAAGAAAAACAAAAAACACATACAAACGGACGGTCGAGGCGAACCGATCGGCGACGTCGATCGTTAAAAGTTTAACCGGTCCACGGAACCACACGGATAATAATTAATAACTATATCGTTTAATCGCCTAATGCTCAGGCTAGTGCTAACACTAGTGAACGAAGAAAGGACTAGTGCGGACTAGTCATCAGAGGCTGCTAGTTAGAAACAAAGTGAATATTTAATATTGATTACTTTATAATAAGCGGTTAACTAATTAAATACGTTACTGATAATATAAATATATAAATATATATATATATAAAATATATATATATGAATATATATATTAACTATAATGGCGTATCGATGAGGGTTGCGTTATTCGCCGTGAGAGCAGAAATAACAACGAAACGAGATCGTGGATGAGAAAAAAAAAAGACGAGATAAGAAAAACCAAGAAGGGGTTAGTGAGAGACCTATTATTAATAACTATTAAATTTAGTGTACGTCGCGCAACGAGAAAACGGTACATCGAAACTCCACGACAACGAAGGTCCTAAAAATTGTCCAAAGTGCTTTCCGTCGACTGTACATTTTTAAAAAAAGAAAAGAAAGAAAAAAAGAATGAAAGGAAGCGCCCGCTTACGGAGACGAGTGCGACGATAAGGGATGACTTTAAAGCTGATTTCAATCCTCACGAGCTAATTTCACTTCCTTTGATGTTTCGTTAACACTAGAACTACCAAACCAGTCAAAATGACTGGTACACAATTTTTTCCAAAAATTCTCCAAGTTTGTAGAAGAGTCATAGAATAAATATTCTACGTCTATATCACTAAATATATATCACCCAATCGAACAAATTTTCCGCCGCTTGATACTCCCTTTTTCAAAGTACTTATTTCTTTTATTAAAATATGTTGGATTTGACGCCGGTAGTTCTAGTGTTAATTAAATATGAACAGGGAAAATAATCTCTGGTCGAATTTTCTATGGAGAAACAGGAAACTTTAGATTCTTCGTGGAATAAAAATTTCATCCAGCTACGAGAGGATTGAAAGAAAAAACGAGCACCAAGGGGTTGTCCTGATTGTAAGCTCCTACGATACCTATTTTCAGTGACCCCTGATTAAAAATTAATGCGCTTATTATTACTCGCTAGACGATCGGATAGTATCGATGAGGGTTTCCGTATTGTTAAAGTCACTTCCCTTTATTTTCCTTCTTCGTGTGAGGTTGAAAGGGTGCGGCGGCCTCTTGCCCATTATCAACCCTCGATTATCTTTTCGCTTCCACAATTCAATCTTTCGTCGCATTCCCCTTTACGCGAGTGGCTGCTGCAACACTGTTTCACTTTCGTTCCCTTACGTCTCAATTGCATCTCCATGACGAATAACAATTCGAAAAAAAAAACAATGTACATCAATGTCCACTCTTTGATTGCACCTTTCCTTCGTTAATAATAATTCATCAGAATTACAAATTCGTCCTAACGTCTCAAAGTGACTCGCATCAGAACGATCTCGATCCAAACGTCTCGCAGTTCGTCAATGATTTCATCCTCGAAATCCTCATTCTATTCACTGATTTTGATCCTCTCGATTCAACGTTTCCGTGCAATACTTCAAATTAAATGTGATACCAATAGGCAATATACCTCTTAAGGTACTCGTGGTTTATCACTACTAGTGTTATCTCACGTTGGACAATAAAAGTTAGCTAGACCTAAAGAAAAAAAAAAGAACCCAAGTATCGATGGATCCTTCAGCCAAACTAAAATCGACAATGCGTTGACGTACGATCGAGCTCGTGAATAGGAATAATGGGAAGAAGGTGATAAAGCACCCTGTCAATCGGTTCGTAGTGATAGTACAAAGAGCGAATTGTCTTCTAGCATCGTTGATAACCAATGTCAATAAGAGATATTACAAGGGGTCTGCGAACTTTGGCCCGTTGGAATTCCTATAAATGCTTCTACTGCTAATAACACTACGCGATGCAAACGATAATACCCGCTATGATTATTGTTAATACCAAATATCGCAACGAAACTACTATTACTACTATTATTACTACTATTACTACTACTATCATAACTACTATACTACGATCGCCATCGACATCATCTCTACATCATCGGTATCATCATCATTGTTATCATCATCAGCAGCAGCAGCATCGTCATCACACAACTACCGTCAAGACTACTATAAACTTACCAGCTACTACTATAACTACTACTATTACCGTTACTCTACTATTAACTCTAAAAAGAAACTTGAAAGGAGGACGTGTAAGAGAATGATAAGGGGAAGGATGATAAGGAGAGAAGGAATTACCGCATACAGCTGTTACTACTACCGCCTACCATTAACTATACTTAAAGGTCGATCGACAGCAAGTACTATAACGCTACACTACCGCTGAACTACTACTATTGACTTACTATATCGCTTTACGATACGGTTACTATTACGAGAAGAGGATTATTAATGTAAATATATATACGTATATATACATACAAACATATATATACATATATATATACAAGTATTATATATATGTATACATATATATTGATATAATTAATATTATTATTATTATTCGAGGCGCTAGGGTTACAGTTATCGTAATTATAACGCACAGGGGTAGAACGAAAGAAACGCGGTATTTGGCGCGCTTTATCGATAATGATATATCGATTCGTGTATCGAAAGGGGTAAAATAGGGATTGGTGGATCGAGATATGCCGCCGATCGAGAATTTTCGCACACTTTTGTATCCTGACTTTTTGACTGTCTTGCTTCGAACTTTTGGAATTTCGGGTTTTCAGACGCTTCGTTAGAATAGTTCTGTTTTTGCGGAGGAATTAATTGCAATGGTTGTTCATTTGTTGTCAATTATAGGACGGGATTGAAATTTGTTGAAAGTAAGTCCAATTGTGGCGAGATTTATGGAATATTGTTTCAGTCGCGTTGACAGTCAAGAGTTCAGGGTGAGAAATCACGGTAGGTTTAAGGAAATTTCAGGAAAATGATTCTCTCGATGCCAATCCGCGTGTCTAGGGACTGAACGAGACTTCTCATTCTTATTTTGTTACCAAAATGAAAAAGATAAAAATAAAAAAAAGCGCGCGAACACCCGACGGCGATGATTAGCTTAAATTCTAATTAATGCGAAGTGGAACTTAATGAAAAATGTAATACAGGGTGGTTCGGGATACGTGTATTGTGAGAGCTCTTTGTACTGATTTAAGTTATTACCAAATGCCGTGCACGTTTCTAAATGATTGTCATTGAGAATCACGTGATTTCTTCGTCAATTTATCTTAATTAAGGCGCGACGATACAACGTGAAAGTCTAAAGCAGTGATCTTCAAAATTTCTTTCATGATTATCGCTTTACAATTTTTTACATTGCACCTGGACCTTTTACAATTAATTGGAATTAATATATATGCTCTTGATATCAAAACATTTTTTGAAAAACAATGTTTCATTCGAATTGAAACGCACGTGGGCTCAGGTACCCCGGGTTCGCCAAACCCGTACCTGGGACTTGCCCAGGCCCCTGGGGGAAATTAATGTGCTAAAATCGTCAAAATTAATTTACAGAGGGGAAGCATAATTTGAAAATCATCTTCATAAGATTTAATTACAAGAAAATCACTGTTCTTTATAGAAAAAAGATGGAAGAAACACGTGATTGCAATTACACGGCATTCAGTCAGGGTGATACCTACGTGAGATTATTAGCATACGTTTTTAAGGGTGCGAATAGATTAGAGTGCCAATTAGAGTAGAGAGTACGATTATACAGTAGTTTAATTAGATCCGAAATTCTAGGGAGACAAGTTAGATCACGAGTAATGATCTTTCCGCGATAACAAAACGACAAGGTGCACGGAGAAAAATTTTTTGAAAGTATTTTCAACACACGAGCACATCGATACCGATTGGAAGTTCAGCCTCGATAAAGGTCGAGGATTTTTTGATCATTTACTTAATGCCATTCGGTGAATTATGTGATAAAATTTTGGCGATAAGTGTTCTTGAATTTTTGTAAATTAAATTTAATCGTAATGGCTGTCTTCAAATTATAATTTCTATCTTTCTAAAAAAAAAAAAGAACAATGCCGTACATAATCAAACGTTAATTAAGACGCTCGACCCTGAATTCATTTGCATGGATAATTCAATCTAAATAGAATCTATGAAAAAGCCTTTAAAAACTTTTTGGAGAAGAGAGAGAGAAAAAAATTTTTCTCCCGGTACTTCGGTATTTCGATGACGTCTTCTCGTTTTTCCCGCGATTATTCAATTGTGCCGACCCTACCGGATTTCCGCTCGATATCGTTCTTACCGATCGGTGGCCAATTTTCTACGATCGTCTTTAATCCCCTCGTGGGCAATGTCGAATTCGCGTCACGCTGTTTTTCTCGGGGTATCCATGAAGAGAGGAAAAAAAAAGATAAACCATTTTGTATAGCGTCTCGAGCTGCCTTGAACCGAAAGTGCATTAAAAAATCGTTCGCGCGACAACTGCACCGAGGGAAACGAAATGATCGATGTCAATTATTCTCTTAAACTCTGATCACTTCTATTATTTCGCTCAAAAAGTCTAGAAAGCTTTTGCAAAAGCGTTTAATATTACTAAGGAGTAGGAGTGCTGATAATACACTCCTGCTAGCGACTTATTTCATTCGATCAATCACTGATATTTAATTCCAATCGATAAGGATGTTTCTAGACCTTCAAATTTCGCGCCATAATTCTTCTATAGTCCGACGAGTGAAAGATGGCTAAGGAGCGGCGGGACTTTGCGTTTTGCCTTTGAAATTCTCAAATCCAATCTTTCATAATAAACACTCTGCATAGTAGTTTACATAAACATGTTGGGTTTAAGAATTCCAAACAGAAAACGATGGAAATAGGAGGCTAAAAACGAGAGGCTCCATAGCTCCCGAGCCATCTTACAATTATCGGACAGTAGTTATTTTTTCACCTGATTAATTCATTTTTCTATCAATTCCTACTTATTATGAATAGAAAAGCTGATATTCGATCGAATCGTGATTCCCTGTCAGTGTGATCGTGCGTGCGAGGACTTTTTCTAATGTAAGATAGATTTTTCTCTAGTAGAGCGAAGTGCTAACAAGAAAGGCGAGAAAGAGGCAATACACTTACGATAGAGGGTGATCAATTAAAAGCTTAATTAAGCGACAGTCGTGCGTCTCGAATTTAGTCCAAGGATCAAACGACTTGATATATATATATATAATATATATACACAAACGTATATATACGTATGTAGACATGTATATATGCGACCGTCGTTATCCCGGGCCACCCACGCTCAAAAGGGAAACGTAAAACGAGACGATAGGAAAAAGTCAACTTCGATACTCGTTAATATAAAACTTCACCTCCAAAGTGAAATTAGAGGTCGATGGAAAGAAAAATCAAAATTAGCTACACAGTCGGTAAGGGAGGGGGGCTGAAAAATCGAGACGTCGTCGAGCGTATAATTAAGTGAAACTGTTGGATCGAAAAAGAAACCTTTTTGCTCTAGGATATAAGCTTGCAGGGGGACTGAGAAAATTTACATTGTATACATAGTGAAAGATAAGCTCGAAGACGAGGATCGACGTTTTTTTTTCCTTTGTTTTTTCTTTCTCCGGGGTTTGAAAGTTGGGGTAGGGGTTTTTGAGTTTAAGGGAGAAAAAAAAAAGAAATATCGGAGGGTAATGAAATGCACGCGCATGAGAGGTGCAAGTTCAGCTACGAGAATAACGATAATAATGAGTATAATAATGATATTTAATGATATTGATAATTATAATGATACTACGATAACGAAGACGACGATGATGATAATATAGTGCGATTATTATTATGATTATTATGATTACTTATTATTACTATTATTATTACGGCAATACGATGATATACATATATTATATGAAATACAATGATATATTTATCGAATATTTATTGAGCAAGAAAAAAAAATAGCACTGTGTAGTATGGTTGTACAAAGTAGGTGAAGAGGCGAAAAAAAAAACGGCTTGAGCAGTTTCGTTGAAAGAAAAAGAGAAAAATGAAAAATATCGTGCACGAAGGGGGCCGATAGGGGATGCCATACGACCAGAGTACTTCGAGAAAGTTATTTAAAACTGAAACTTATTCAACGTCATCGACTTCTCTTTGAAAAGAAATTTTCTCATCGACGAAACGTCGAGAAACGATTCAAATACAGCCGAGTTTCCCGCCAAGCGTTTCAAATTCTTCGCACCGGAAGTCGCTGTATTCTCGAAGCACTCGTAGCGCATTCGATTCGCCCTAAATACCAAAAAAAAAACGTTCATCCTAAAACGTTCTCGCTGAGGAACAAAAAAAAAGAGAAAAAGATGCAGACAAGCAATGAGAGAAGAAGAGCGAATCTCAACTTTACCGCAGGAGATTCGCCTGTATTTTCGTCTCACGATCCTTTTTTTTTACGATTGTGAACGAGGTTCATGTTATATATCAGGGATTAGACTAAATAGTATAATGCGCTGCGAGGGAGGTGGCAAATATAATGGGACACCTTTTAAGAGGGTAGTTTTGCCTTGCTGTTAGGCGATTAAAAGAGGAGGGTGGGTTAAAGAGGGGGCTGTGAGATGATTTCGGAGATAGCGGTAAATATCGGAATTAAGAGGAGAGAGATTAATACTATCGAGACTTAAGGCTTAAGGGTTACTTCATGTGATATGCGTCGTCGAAGAGACCACCACCCACGCATGTAAGTCCGTTAAAAGAAGGGGGAGAGATACGTAAAGAGCGGAAGAACACGCGATGCAGAAGTAACGATAAAGTAACGCTAAAGTAACGATAAAGTAATGCTAAATTAACGATAAAATAACGATCGTTATTAGTAACATGGAGCTGGCGACCCTCCGAAGGGACACTGACAAGGGAGATGGGCTTCTTTGTCACCTTACCGCGCCAATTATAAGTTGTGTCCATACTGTCTCAATTAATAACGATGTATTATGTATATGTATATACACACAGGCATATATATACATATATATACATACCTGACAATATTGATTATTAAAATCCTTAATACATAAAACCTTGGTCAGCTGTGCTTCTTCCTACTTTTTCTTTTCATTTCGTTCGCCAATTTCGCGCTTCTTAACGAAGTGAGTTCCGTTGAGTTTCCATCGTGGATTAAAGACGACGGGTTAGTAATTATTGTAATAAATAATCATGGGTAGTAAGGGAGAATTACATTGCATCGTGGAATTATTTTTCAGTTGGATGAGGTAGGTTTCTTATTTGTGCGGACGAAAGGATAATAAAAGGATTTCGATGAAAAAGTGACGTATAATTTATTTTGCGTAGCCATTTTGGCATTCGGTGCACCATTGGTAAAATAATTGAAGGAATTAACACCCGAAAGCCCAACTCATCGCAATGATACTCTCGCTTTTCTTTTTCTATAAATACATCGTAATTAAAATAGAGAAATATTATGTATATATATATATATATCTTTACAACCTGGACATACGACTTAATATTCTGCAAAATAATCTCTACTTAATTGCTAATCTCTTAAGTCCATCGGCCAACCATTTGCGGTCTTTTGGTAAATCTAAGTAAAAACCCGCGAATATCGAATGGAACTTATAGAAAATTCATTGCACATTCAACGTGACGAGATACGTTTCGTTAACGTTGGAATAAATTAATATACGATATTGATATTAACAAGGTAAAATTAGACCGCGAATGATATGGAAATAATTAGAACTTTGAATTCAAAATAAAGAAATGCAATAGGGGCGAAATTCGCGGGGAGTCGTATCGATTTGAAACGTACGACAGTTATCGTCCTTCGTTTGAATCTTGAGCCGCACGATCAGAGAGATTTCACTCGTGATATGTCGTCCCTCCAACGGAAGACAGAAATTTCTGTTTTCCTGAACAAACGTGTCGTAGGCCAACGACAGAAATTTCTGTCTGTCGAAAAAAGAAAGTAATTCGTAGGAATTCCCGTTTTGATCTGAAAAGAACGCAAAGAAAGACAAGGACGGAAGTGTGCCGTTATTCTCGATGCAACTGCAAACGGACTAGAAACAGAAACTTCCTTTCTAGAAATATTTTTCTTAATAAAAAACGTCTATCGAAGACATTTCTCGATTGGTCGTCAAACGCTCTATGAATTAAGTACTCGCGTCCCCTGTATGGATCTTAAAAATTCTTAACAACGAAAGAAATACTCTTCAAGGGCAAATCAATTGCCCTTGGGTCAAATTTGTAATTTTAATGGTAGAAACGAAATTTCGAAAAGACTTTAATTTTCGACTCGTTTCTTTTCTTCTCCATTCTAATTTAATCTACGTTAATATCTCGTTTACTACATGAAATTCTTTTTAACTCAATGATACGTTACTTTTCGTCTTTCCATTGTGTTTTTTTTTGTCTTTCTCTACAATTCCGCGATCTTTGGTTAGATAAACAACATTGGAAACGATCGCGACTACCTTGGAGAACTCCTACTCTCAACGAAGGAGAAATAAATACTTGGAATACTTCCGGTACAATAAATGCCACTTCCGTTTCATCAAATCCATTCTCTCATTAAGCTCTCACACTAACTTAACCTTCATCCGTCCTTGGAATTTTTTCTGACCAAAATCAAGATTTAATTTGATCGAAATCGAGACACAGGAGATAGATATTATTTTTAATAAAGAGAAAGTAGCAGAAAATCTTGTTTCTTGAGCAGAAAGTAGACTGAAAGTCAGAAAAGATCCTAGGTACTTTAGTCTTTTTAATGAGCGGATGAAGATTAAAATTCGGCAAATTAGAGAAATTTTTGTTGAACAATAAATAACGTAACTGTTCAAATATTCTTCGATCCACTTAACCATACTTACTTTAAATAAATAATTTTCCTCTTACAAATCGAAATCTGCATCGATACACGAGCACAAAGCATAGAATGCACCGAGGGCACTATTTTTATCGTTGATTTATGGACGAGAATTGAAAATTGAGATCTTGAAAATATTCAATAGTTTTTGCATATCTCTATCCATCTCGTTCTATACCGTAAAATATCGTTCTATTCTCTACTCTTTAAAATTAAGTTTACCTGTTCAAATACAACGATTCACGGACAAAGAAAACTTCCGGGGTCTTCGAAGATGAATGTTAACTTTACGAGCAAACGGGTTATTTGCTCTGTCTGAAAACCATGTTGATTTCTTTTCTGTTCTCTTCACCGCTTTTTGGTAATATTCTTTACGTAATTCACGTCCACGTAATACTAACGAGTCAGAAGGATGGAACCAACGTTTGGTTCCATTCCAAAGGAAAACTAATTTCTTATAGTTCCTTCTAATTATTAAAATTCAACGTTTCTAACTCTATTATCGTCGAATACCTCGATTCGTGCGTATTACACGCTCTCCATGCTGAAAGGCATCAATTAAAATAATTACAATTGTGTCTCAAAAATGGGAAACACGAGAGATTAATGTTGAAAAGTATTGGCCAATTCTACGCGGACTTCGTGCACCGAATCTGAAGCGATCATCGTGTCGATAATATTTTAATCGAATACTATCGATTAAGTAGTCGAATCACGTACGAAAATGCTAAAACCACGCGCACGTAATTAATCCGTTAGCTTTATATAAAATTCCGGCGATCTCGTTAAGACGTTACGTTATGGCTGAACTTCGAGTTTTTCGATATTCACGCTGGAACGTACGATTATTTAATTAGCCCTCTACCGACTTTTTCACACTATCTGGAAATTTTTTAACTAAATTGCATAGAACTTCCTGATTTTTTACAACTAAATTGCAATGTTTGGCAAAATTTGAAGATTCACGTTGAAGAAGAGAATCTTAGATGTGTCCTGATGGCTCAAAGTCGCAAGGACTAAGTAGAGAGTTAATTAATAATCGCTCGAAGAACACGAGAACAAAACAGATTGATTGTTGCTCGCGCGAATCGAGAGCAATCTCCGTTTTTGATAATTCCTTGAAAATTGACCGGGTTTTTCGATGAATACTCAACGTCGTCCATGATATTCCTAATCGCTCGTTTTCTAGGCGCGCAAAAACCCTAAAGGAAGCCCCGAATTTCGAGGTACTCGAATCGAACCTCTCAATGCTCGGATTATCGCTAATAATCGAGCAACATTTACCAAGGAAAAATTGCGTTTCTCTGATATTCAAAAATCCATCGTTGCTTCTCCCACGAGATTTTTTCTTTGGAGAAATACTTACTGTGTTACTTGCAAGAAACATGTTCAACCGGGAAAGTATCGTCGCGAGATAAATCGAAACGAATCATTGAACCGTAAGTATCACGATGACAAGTACGATTCGACAGAACAAAGAAATCACTTGGCAAGTAGTTTGCTCAAAATCGCTCGTTCTAACGTCATTTTCGATTTGAATGCCCGACTTACCGAAAAATCGTCACACTCGTTGCATTGTAATGAGAACGATGAAAGAAATGTTTTTTTTTTTTCATTTTCATTCATCGATCTCAAGTTTTTAGAAGCGATATCGTGGAGATAGGCGGTCTCTCCCTTTATCTTGTAATAAAACCAAGTGACTTTTTTAATTCTGTTGAATTGTACGTTCAGGGCAAGTCGAAGGAACTTTGCGATTCGTGGGACTGTCGTTCTATCTCGTATTTTTTTCTTTTCGACCAGCGACGGACGATTGGAACGACTCTCCACTAACAGAAGCAGGTTCGTTCGTGAACCGACTCTTGAGCTCTCCTCGTGAAAACGTTCACCAGCTGGCAGTGTACCCTGTTAACAAATGGTCGTGCTAATTGCTAGCCAGATCGAAAATAAATATTTATTCTTCTTGAATTATTATGATAAATGAAAATTCTTCGATTTGATTTTCTATAATGTACCACTGCAATGCGTACCTGATTTTCACGTTGGAATTATCGATCACCTCGCCGTCGCAATTCCACACGCTGAGACTCGAGTTCAAACGGCGCATGCTGATGTCGTTTTCCGACTGCAGGTGCATCGTAGGCAGGGCACGGAATGTGAATTCTCTTGCTCTGTATACCTCCACGAATGGTAGATCGTACTGTTTTCATCAGAAAGTGGAATTTATTTTAGCATATTTTAGCCTGCTTTTCAATATATTTAAAAATTTCATTCAACGGGTCAACCTGACCAAAAAGGGCACAAGGATGAGGTAGAAATGAGGAGAACATCAGGGTTAATTTCGATGGATGAGAATTTCTATGAGGTCAAAGGAACTACGAATATTTCGGTAACGTTAAAATTGTTCTTACTCAAACGTACCAGAGTCTTCTGCTTACTAGTAAGTCTGAGCAACATCCTGATATTATTAAAAAAGGAAGTGTGTCGAACTAGGATAATGTCGACGCATCCATCTCCGACGTGGCAATGAGGACTGAAGCCCATAGGACTCCTGGAGCAAGCGCAGGACACATTAGCACCGTTCACCATGAAGAACTTGCCCCTCACGGTTAGCCACCCTACGAGAAGTAGACTAATTTGTCGTAACACTTTCTAACACAGTCTTACAATATGACAAATTTGCATTATTTCTACGTATTCGAGTCGCTCACTAGAAATTTCTTTGTCCGGTACGCTGTTGTGCATGTGTTGAATGCAACGCGTGCAATTCTTGGTACACCTCGTGCTGGTGGCCGGATGACAAGGGTCGGAGAGAAGCTGTATCTCTCCCTCGTAACCTTTGTTCGCGATTATCTTCTTAAAACCTGAAACCCAACGATAATACCTCGTTCAATTTCGGGGCAACGACTCTGCTCTCTTAGATCGAACCAGTGAGATTTCATTGATTCAACCAGTGAATACAAATCTCACTGGCGTGTTTTATTTTTGAATATGCTGACGAGTGAGATTCACTGGTAAACCAGTGAACTTTGATGGCCGTCGAGATCACTGGCGGTACCAGTGAGTGTCATTGGTAAACAATCGAATTTCCACTGACGAACAAGTGAATTTCCACTGGTTCGATCTAAGAGAGTGAGAAGGAGGTGAAGGGAATTTGTCTTATTTTACTAATTAACAGATTACAATCTGGATTGTTCGGAATCCACCTAAATAGTTTATCCTAGACGAAATTAATATAGGAATTAGGAGGTAACGATAGGAAAGGAGGTGAAGGAAATTTCTCTTTTTTATTAATTAACAGATTATAGTCAGGATCGTCCGGATTCCACCAAAATAGTTGATCCTAGACGAAATTAATATGGAAATTAGGAGGCGATGGGAAAGGAGATAAATAAAATTTTTTTTATTTTATTGATTAACAAATCGTAATCAGGATCTTTTGGAATGCACATAAGTAGTTCATCCTAGATGAAATTATTATAGGAATTAGGGGGCAACGATGGGAAAGGAAGTAAAGGGAATTAATCTTATTTTATTAACACTAGAACTACCACACCAGTCAAAATGACTGGTACACAATTTTTTCCAAAAATTTTCCAAGTTCATAGAAGAGCTATAGAACAAAAATTCTGCGTCCATCACAAAAGACATAAATCACTGAATTGATCATCATTTCTGCTACTCGATTTCTTCTTTTTCAAAGTACTTATTTAATATATTGAAATATGATAGATTTAAAGCCGGTAGTTCTAGTGTTAAAAGATCACAATCAGGACCACTCAAAAGCCACCTATAATTCCCCGTTCACTTCTCCTCCCTTCCAAAACGTCTTCTACTCGATAGATTAATCAATAAAGACATCATTCTCACCGGAATAATCGTATCTCTGAGGTCCCATCCACCGGAACTTCTCGCTGTCTCTTATCACGTCCCCGAGATAACCGTAACTTAGCACACTGGCGTAAAGCCTCAAGAGAGAATGACCACTGTGCACGGAGGAAATGTCAAGGCCCGTTTTATCGCCAAAAATGATATGTATCGTTGCCGTTTGCACATCGGTAGTCCCATGAAGGCTATACGCCACCGTATCGGTACTCCCGCTGGGTATCATCCCCACGGGCAATATGGGGGTGGGTAGTCGGACTTCTGGGTCGTTTGGATCGATTTGCTGATCCTTGGCCGCCCTTAGAACTAAGCCGTTTATCACCTCGGCGAATGTACCGTCTCCGCCGATGCACACAATCGCCTGAAAGAATTTTAAAAGTGTTTTCTTTTTGCGCTAGATTTTTCTACGGAAAATTTTCTCCGAGAAATGTTTCTTTGCAAGTTTGAGGAATATTTTGAACTCGTTAGATTGATTATTTTTAGAGATCTAGCGTGAAATGAGTAGGCAAGATTGACTGGGAAGAAAGACGCGTGGGTCTTACGTGAAAGTCGCTCAAATCGGACGTGAGAAGCGTGTCACGAGCGTGACCGACTCTTTCGGTGACCAGCATCTTCGATTCGATGCCTGCGATCGTCATTAAAGGCTGAACTTGCTTCTCCCATATCTTCAACCCTTTTTTCTTCCCTCCGAATGGATTCACGAATAACATTACTTTCCTCGGACGATGGGTTAGGCCTGAGACACGAAAGACATTTTTCTTCATGATCCCTGAGCCCGAAATCGAATTTCAAATATTTTCACGAATAATTAAATCCTTTGCGGTTCTATGTCTTGATTCTACTTTCTCACAATTTAATATCGACTTTCCAATTTCACTTTTTAATTGAATTTCAATTTTTATTGAAATTAATTTCAATATCTATAAGCACTGCAAAATTAATTTCATTTACCTCATTCTCAAAATTAACGAAATAATTCGGACCGCAAAGGGATATATTAGAATTTTATCAAAATCGGTGATTTACACTTCGGGATGTTCTCCTGTAAGAGAGTGGAGCTTAATCGAAGTAACAATTAAACGTACGAATTGAACAACAATTGGGATAATTGACTGAAGTAATTCTGTAGTTGATGATACGTAGAATTGATGGAAAACATAGAAATTTCAATACTTCAAGTGTTATCTAGCAGCACAATTAACAGCATAGTTTGTCTATCTCGTTAGGAATTGTCATTCGAGAAATAACGGAAATTACGTGGTCGATGGAACTCTTTTCCCGTGGAAAAACGCATTAAATGCGATAACAGATCGATACCACGGGACGTCGTGCAAATAGGGGTAGTTCCGAGGGTGTGTACAACATACGAGAAACGCCCTCGTTGTCTCTCAAATTAATTTCCTTCGTGCCGTATCATCGAATGACGCGATAACATCATCGACGGTATCTGCTGAAAATTCCATTAGCGAAGTTATCGACACGATTTTAATAACTTTGTAACTATTATCTTCGCTATTAATAAACGCGAAGATATTATACGGAATTTAGTAACATAATGCTGCAACAATGACCTGAACAATGGTAATTAGAAACGATCCGATAACCCTGCTAATTGTAGCCTCATTAAAGAATGGTCACGGTGAAAATTAGCTTTGTAAATTCCTTTCAAGTTGTCAAAGAGTTTCCAACTTAAAAAAAAATATATAATGAAGTATACGAGTTGTATAATTAAAGTTGGAATTGCAAAAGTTACCTTTCAATTTTATACACTTTGGTTGCTTTAACGAAATGCTGGACGCAAAATGGTGAGAACTGTTGGCGGAGGACTTTTTCTCGTTGCTCGAAATAAAAAGTGTATCGATATTCCATTCGATTCGCTACACGGACGGTAACTTATTACGAAAGAGTTTCCCTTGAGTAGCAATTCATTTCTATACTAGTTTATTTCTGTACTCGATAACTCGTTCTCTCCACACGATATTACATTTGCGACAACGAACAGTAGAGACGAGACGATTAAAGAAAAAGTTCACGCTATAGAGTCGGAAAGTACATAATACGAAGTTATTTTCTCGATCTAAATGCGATGCGAATATAAACTATTTATGGACTACCCGAGTCGAAAAGTCCAACCTAAAAAGAAACTTCAAATCCTATAGATTCTTTTCATTTCTCATTTGCCGCTTAATTATGTATACCATTTTGAATCTCATAATCCTCAACTAGTGTGTCTACGCGCCTCAAAGTCCTGTAAATATGATTTCTAGGAGTTATATGGACTGATCAGGTAAAATTTTTATTCCAATTTAATCTGACATCCCCTAAAAATATTTCAGAAGGTCCAAGTCTGTCGACTCATATTCGAAAAATAGGACTTTCAGGAGCAAGTAGGAATTAAATTATCATTTTATTCCATATAAATTCTAAATCTCCTAAAATCAAATTAATTTTTGGTATATTGAGAATTTTTTGGACCTAGATCGTTCCACTCCAATTCTAAAACTCCTCATTATAGAATGCTGAGGATTGTTTTGGGTTGTATGAAGCCTAAATTGATCCTAAACTAGGCAAAACTGGCAAAAATGGACAAGTTTAGGGCGATTGTGGAATTAAAATTTGCATTCTTTTAAATGTAACATATTTTTCCATATTCAGCCTAAATATCCTAAGGTATTTGGTAATTTAGGAGGATTTTGGGCTGAAATTTTCGACTCGGGTATGGTAAGATGATGCTCAGATCAGATCTATTATATTTTTCTTCATTTTCTTATCTAACACTAGACTTACGGAGCCAATTTGGCTCAATCAAAATTTCATTACTATATGTATAAAATATTTGTTGGTTAATTTTTTAATAATAAATCTTTCATTTAAATTGACTTTGAAAGTATTTTCTTTGCGAGAAACTTCAATTTTCTTGTACGAGTGAAATTCACTTTAGAAAAATAGGTATACAAACATCCGTAAATCTAGTGTTAATGTATCATGACTATGGTGGTTCAGAAAAGTAACCTGAAACGGTAGGTCTCTGTAAAATTCTGTAAGATCTACATTTTTAATGGAAGTTAAACTCCTGTGTTGGATGATTCGAAAGTATGGGATTAGGTGAAAAACTATTTGGAAGAAATTGAAGTTGATTTACGTATTTGGAAAGATAATTTCTGCACACGCGGCTGCACAATTCTTGCGCAATTATGAATTCGCGGGTGACCTTTTTTTCATTTCAGAGACAACGATGACGTAAATCCACCGATCCAGGTGTGTTCGAGGTAGCGAAATGCGGAAAATTTGCGCGTGCGGCAGAAACTATGCGCTTTGAACTTTTCTAAGGAACTTAAACACGTTTGGAATGTTTGCAGACATTCACCTGTAATTAATCTTTCCGACTTGTTTACACAAAGAAATAAACAAAATTCGAAAAAATAGAATCTCAATTAAAAAAACTTATCACAGTCCTTCGTATCTAATCGAGTTTTCCAGGCATACGTCATCGTGTTGACAGTTTTTTTTCTTAATTCAAAAAGGCTATTTTCAATGGCTAATTATTATTCAATTATTCATTGTCCGATAAGGACACCGTTCCAATTGAATTTACAGTAAAAACTTCACTTACGTAGTCTTACAAAAGATAGTATTAATTTCCATTGTAGCTACCAGCTTACTTCTTTCAAATAAATTATAATCGCTTCAAAGTTTTTAACACATTGCATGCGGCCAACGTAAAAATACATTTTCCAAAAACTATGCATAGAAAGTTTAAAAAAAGCGATTCATCGCATTAATCACTTAGACTTGAAAAGTTAAGTATTAGGGGTACCGAAAAATAATCAAAATTTTTCTTTGCTGGAGAAAAACATCGATTTATTAAAGAAATTTTAAATACTTATTAACAAAATAATTTCCGTAATTTTCTAACACTTTTTGCCAGCGTAACAATAGTTGTTCGATTCCTTTTTTAAAGAAGTAGTTTGTTTTTTTGTTAAAAAGTGTTTCGAGTTACGTTTTCACTTCTCCAATTTTGATTACTTTTCGGTAAGTACCCCTAATATATCTTCGAATTTAGAAAGGAAAAAGTTTCCAGTCTGTACGAATTTTTTGTAAAAATAAAATTCGTGCAAATTTTTCAACAAGTTTTCCTCTCGAGTCTTAACCCGGCGTGTGTATACTGGGTCTTTTAAGGAACAGTCAAAATTTGTACTTCAAATTTCTCTCTAACATTTTTCAACATTCTGCATTTTTAAAAATAACAGTTTTAAATTCCTGACTTTAGCAACTACTGGGCCACATAGTAGACACTCCAATAAGTATCTCAGAATTTTTGCAGACTTTTCTGAAGTCGAGAAAACCTTGTAAACCCGACTGTTCCCTCAAAGGCCCAGTGTACACACCGTGTCCTTAAAAATTGAGTACACACGCCGGGTTAATAATGCTTTACAAAACACCCGCGTGCAATGTGCCAATTAAAGGCAATTGCATTAAAATTAAATTTCACCATGAAGAGAAACTCACCCATAAGATAATTTCGAATGGTCTTCACCCAAGATGCAACTTGCCTTGGGTCTGTGTGGCTCATGGTGACACTGTGATGACTCCATTTGTTTTTTCTCCCACGAACAGCGTAATGCAGAATGAAATTAGTTGGACAAACAGTCGGTGACGTTGGGGATGTCGGGGGTTGTTTTTCTTTCACGTTAACTCCTGATATCCAATCGTCCCCATAGCGAACAGCAAGGACATCCGTCATGGGTAGCGTCCATCTTGCTGAAAGAACGATTATTTCTTTACCCTTCCTTTCCTCCACAGATTTTCTCTTATTAATTATTTTTTTATTAAAATTTTGGAATCATTTCTCCACATTAATCATATACTTTCAAGTATTATTTCCTTTCTTATTGCATGCCATCTTGGAGTAACAAGTACAATCGTTTCGATGAAAAGAGAAATTTTCAAGAAAGCGTATAATCCTGATATCTATATAACGTTTGGAACGATCGTGTAAAGTGCAGGTTTCCTCGCAAAAATATAGCTCATGTGAAAGATAACCGAACGATAATCGACATCAATAACGAGATAATAAAGAGCACGAAACAATTGGCAGACAACGAAACTGATAAAAGGCTTAGACTTCCTCGATAGACGATTTGAAATAATGAAAAGAAAGAAGTTTCAAGTAAACTTGGAATCGATTGTCTCGAGAAACAATGTAATTTATAGATCTTGCAATCTGTTTATGATAACGTCGTTGCATAATACGAAGAAGTCTTTATTCTTTGCGATAAGACGTATGCATTTCCTAAGCAGGAACCTTGTCATTGACAACAAGTGTATCGCGAATAAATTGTTTTATTATTGATAATTATTCACTCGGCCATTGTAATTTGAATTATTCAAGTGTCATTTTATACGAGAGCGCATGCGTAGTTGTAGCAGGTGTTCTCAAACAGAAGTTTTCTACTTTTATTTCCCATACAAATTGGACAATACAATGAAAGATTTGCAAACTATCCTATCAATGACTCATTAATGCCTAATTTTATCTTGCAAATAGGAATTCAGTATTCAAATATATCATTAACATGCCATTATGCAAATCCGACGAAAGACCTCTCTTTTAGAATTCTAACGGAGAATCAATTAAGCCTGTCGATGGCCGAAACTGACAACAGGCTTCATTTCTTTTCATCCCGTCTATTCTACGTGACTGGTACTTGTAGTAATTGCTCCATTGTATTATGAGACACTCTTCGGTTTGCATAACAGCGATGGACTTGTCCGTGCTTATGGCAGACGAGAACAATTCCTTGAACGACTGATATTCAATTCGAAGTGCTGCACGAAATTGTTATAATGTACTTGTTGACAATATTTTAATCTTTTCGGCTGCGAAAGACGCACGTGCTTCTTAATGGACACAAGAGAGTTTAACAAGGCGGGAATTAAAATGTTTTACAATGGAGCCATTCAATTTACATTGATAAGGAGAAGTGGAATATTTTTTGAGACAACATTGTGGTATTCATTTTTTTTTGTATTAAGACGTGCTGATAATTCCGGCTGTTAATATTTTTCCTTATTATTCAAAGTTTGATGAAGTCGTTACATTGAAAATCTGGCATTGCTGCATTTTGCAAAACGCGTTTCTAATTTATACAGTGACGACCTACGTTTGGCATTTTTCCTGGCTTTATACTTCTATTATTCTGTTTTCGAGGCGCATGTAATGCAGTCATTTTTCAAGCGACAGATACTTTAAGAAGATGAGAGAAAAACAAATGACTTACGGAATCGACGTCTGCCGATTGCATATTTATTTATGCAATACTTATTATGCCATTACACAACAGACTCTTGACGCTCGAAGACGTTCGCAAATATGAAGAATTAAAATCAGCGCTAAAAATATTTTTCGCATCTGACTGCAATGCAGAGATGCACTCGCCAATGTGCAGCTGAATACAAAAATATTTTATGCAAACAGATAAAACAGTATTCAATTCTCACACTAACAGTTCGCTCTATTATTAAATAATTATTACACGTCTTACTAAATAAATTACAACGTTTCCAATGCGCATTCAATTTTTATACTTTCTCATCAAACATAAAATTTTAATCAGCGCTAAAAATGTCTCGCGCATCTAACTGCACTAGAGAGATGCACTCGCCAATTTGCATACGACTGCAAAAATATTTTATGCAAACAGATAAAACGCTACATTCAGTTCTCACACTAAGTTATCCCTATTATTAAATAATTATTAGACGTCTTACTAAATAAATTGCGATGTTTCCAAAGTGCAGTAAATTTTTATACCTTTCCATCAATAAAATTTTAATCAAGGCTAAAAATATTTAGCAGATCCGACTGCAAAAATATTTTATGCAAACAGATAAAACGCTACATTCAATTCTCACACTAAGTTAACCCTATTATTAAATAATTATTGGACGTCCTACTAAATAAATTGCGATGTTTCCAAAGTGCAGTAAATTTTTATACCTTTCCATCAAATATAAAATTTTAATCAAGCCTAAAAATATTTAGCATCCGACTGCAAAAATATCTTATGCAAACAGATAAAACTCTACATTTTCCTCTGACACTAACACATGGCCATATTATTAAATAACTATTACACATTTTACTAAATAAATTTCAACGTTTCCAATGTGCGTTAAATTTTTACACTGTTCCATCAACTATAAAATTTTACTTAGCGCGCATAAAAGAGCAGATGAGGAAAAACTCAAAGGCATTCCATCGAAACGGGATATTTCGCGTATGCAAAAAAAGTGCATGTAGAACAGTATACATAGAGAATCTAAAATTGCACGCGATAGGTTAGCACAAACGGACTCGCATATACCGCTACCACGTGCGATGCAAATATTTCCATTAATCGCGACCCAGATATTTACCAAGTTTGCAAAGCGAACGCGAACAGCGAAGAAACGTTGCAAATTCGATTCTCCATGTAAAAACAAATCTTCCTCGGCTTCGACTATGCAAAGAGTGCAGCTGCAGTGGAACGGACAATTGCACAGTATCGATACCGTGTAATTTTTCAGCTGGCATGAAATTCCGCAACGAACACGATTATCGGAGGAGAATCGGAAGAATTACGTATTCGTTCGTGCGTCACCGCACGTGACTGAGAATCGTTGAAATTCAACGGTGTCGAATGTGCTAATTAATAGCGGTAATAGCGAATTATTTTGCGGAAGCGTGCCGGATCGGTGACCGATGAATTTTCATTTCTTCTTTTTTTTTTCTTGGAGGAGAACATAATTGGTGAAATTTAAATTTATTTGAAAATATAAAGTGGTTTAGGGTGACTGTCCACATGACAGTTGAGTTTCTACTGTCAGCTTATCTACTTAAGCCCTTCGGACCCTATGTACATTGTAATGTACATAATACTTTTCGTGCTGTATTTTATTACGTATAGGTTTAAACTTAGTTTCAACACCTAATGGATTTTATTTTTTTATACAAATATTTCTAAGAATCTCCTTAATGTCACAAATTTTGCGTAAGAACTATATGACCATTAAAAGGTACATTTACAAATTATAAATAAATATTTTTGTAAAAAGTATATTGTTGCTTTCATTTACATGAATTAAGTTAATTTTAGTATAAAAATAATTTTTCCTTAAACAGAAAAAAATTCGGGTCTGAAGGGGTTAAGGAGAATACGCGGTAAACTTTGCTAAGCATTAACACTTTGACCGGTCACTTGTGACCGGCGCTATTGGATTCAATGAAATTTTATAGAAATTTTCAGTTATAATATTTATGAATTTTCTAATAAATTTAGTATTTAACACTAGAAATAACGGCGTTAAATCTATTATATTTTAGCACTTTAATGGCCGCTCACACATGTGATGTTACCGCCGAAAATTATTGATCAGAGCAACACTCTCTGTGCGATGAATTATGAGTGTAAACAAGTGTGGATATTCCTATTGGCTTCGTAGCTTTTTTATAGTCTTTGATCTTATAAGATCTTCTCTTAATTTTAATAAACTTTTTTAAAATTAATTCTTCGAAAATATTGTGACGTGCGGTCATTAAAGTGTTAATATATAAAATAAGACAAAAAGAGGAATCAGCAAACAGTAAAGACGATCTATTGGGTGATTTGTTTCTTTTTTAATAAATTTAGAATATTTATTCTACGACTCTCGTATTAACTTGGAGAACTTTTGTAAACAAATTGTGTACCAGGCATTTTGACTGCATTTGACTACCGAACTGATACTTTTTCTACTCAAATCCGATCTTTGAGAAACTTCAGAGACACAAATAAATATATATTCACAGGATTTTATCTTTTCAACGTTAGTTTTTGTGTCCCTGAAGTTTCT
Source organism: Cerceris rybyensis (assembly GCA_910591515.1). Classification (NCBI taxonomy): domain Eukaryota; kingdom Metazoa; phylum Arthropoda; class Insecta; order Hymenoptera; family Crabronidae; genus Cerceris; species Cerceris rybyensis. The sequence continues at coordinate 1,757,660 of OU342800.1, read as the reverse complement.
CAACAATCGGATTTGAGTAGAAAAAGTATCAGTTCGGTAGAACTGATAAAAGGAGCGAAATATCAGTGGCGTTTGACGTGTTAAATATCGGAATTTTCGAAGTCAAAGACACTGAATTAGCATCGTACGATAGAGCTGTATATCTTTGAGCTCATTATGAATACGGTGAATAGAAAAATTGTTTGAAACGAAACAGTCAAAGTCCGATGTCCCTTGTTTGGAAATAGCAGGAACAAATGTCCCGGTCGAAGGTTGACGACTGGTTGCCTCGCATAAACGTAGCAGCATTGAAAGTTACTCTTTAAACTCGCCTTCACTTTCCGACTGCAATAAATAGTTGGAAAGAAACTCGTTGGTCTCGCGGTCGAATTAGTTACACCGCGATTTCCATTCACCTCTTTATGCGCGATTATAAACCAACCGTTTATAGTTGCGCCAGAACCTTAAGCGAAATTCTAGGAGGAAAAAAATGTACAAAATGAGTATTGACGTAGATGCAAAGAAATCCGATAAAAACAAGTGGCTTTTTGATGAAAAAAGGGACATGAAACGCATCGTGGACAATGAAGACGTCTGTCTGCATTTTATTGAAAATAAAAGGAAGATTCAAGGACTGCTGTGGTCGAGCAGGTAAGATAATCGATTCACGATGGAAAAACTTGGCTGGGAATTTTTTCTGGGTAAATATTGCACAGATTTATAGTGAATAAAGTGGAAAATTGAAGGAAGGTCATTTAAAAATTAATTCATAAATGAATCTGTGAAGAAAACTGAAATATCTCCGGTGAGATTTGAACTAACAAAGAAAAGTTTTCAATGCGCTGACCCTAGAATGTAAATATATAACTACGGGGGTGGCTGGTGATCTACTTTGCTCCACTTTTCTCTGATACTTAGACAACTATATTTCCCGTGGAATATAAAAAGTGCGCAGCTTTTCTCTAACAATGGAAAAATAGCAATTTTCTCAAGATAAAAGCAATTTGGAAAATTTGACTAGTAAAATGAATTATGTAAATTTAATGGACGTAAAATGCGGATTCGATACGATTGAGCCGCAGGGGTGGCTGCTGATCTACTGTGCTCCACTTTTCCCAGCAACGTGAAAACAGCACTTTTCCCAGGAGAAAAGCGATGGGAAAATGTCAACTCCGACCTACCCAAAACTATTCAAGTTCTATAACTGTAGATTCTTCCTAGCATAATAATCGATATGACTAGTAAAATAAATTATGTAAATTTAATGGACATAAAATGCGGATTCGATACAATTTAGCCGCGGGAGTGGCTGCTTATCTACTGTGCTCCACTTTTCCCAACAACGTGAAAACAGCAATTTTTCCAAAAAAAGCAATTGGAAAATGTCAACTCCGACCTATCCAAAACTATCCAAGTTCTATAACTGTAGATTCTTCCTAGCATAATAATCAATTTGAATAATATAATAAATAATGTAAATTTAATAGACGTAAAATGAGGATTCGATACAATTTAGCCGCGGGAGTGACTACTGATCTACTGTGCTCCACTTTTCCCAACAACGTGAAAACAGCACTTTTCCCAGGAGAAAAGCGATTGGAAAATGTCAACTCCGACCTATCCAAAACTATCCAAGTTCTATAACTGTAGATTCTTCCTAGCATAATAATCAGTATGACTAGTAAAATAAATTATGTAAATTTAATGGACGTAAAATGCGGATTCGATACGATTTAGCCGCGGGAGTGACTAGTGATCTACTGTGCTCCACTTTTCCCAACAACGTGAAAACAGCACTTTTCCCAGGAGAAAAGCGATTGGAAAATGTCAACTCCGACCTATCCAAAACTATTCAAGTTCTATAACTGTAGATTCTTCCTAGCACAATAATCAATATGACTAGTAAAATAAATTATGTAAATTTAATGGACGTAAAATACGGATTCGATACGATTTAGCCGCGGGGGAATAACACGAGCAAAGACAATATAATCCCCCGTGGAATCGTGTGACCTTCTCCGGCCTCTCTCGTTTGTCGTCCACCTAATTCGAGACCTTGCGCCGCTCGCCGACTGGAGATCCGTTGGTGTGAACAGTGTGAACGACCTCGCCTCGGGGAACCTAAATTTACCTGAATAAATTCTGGCTGCAGTTCGTGAACGAACTCAAACTGAGAATTACGGATTCCTCGTACGACTGCAATCAAGGTTCGAGCACGAGGGAGTCAAAGTACGTCTTCTCATCGCGCCATTAAAAGTCGATTCACATTAGGGTCGATTCGTGTTGTGTCGATAGAATAGGAGGGATAAATTAGAAAAAAATCTCCTAGAACTAACTAATTGCAGAACGGTGTCGTTAACCCTTTGCCAACGCAGACATTTTTAATCATTGAGAGGTGATGATTTATTTGGCCACCTTTTTATACGAAATATGTACTAATATATTAATAAGTAATGTAATAAATAAATTAATACATTATAATACGTTTATGTTCCACTGATTTCTGACATATCGTGTCACTGAATGCAAAATGTCCACTGATTGCCACTGATTTCTGACATTTCGTGTAACTGAATGTAATATTAATAATTTAGAAATAATGAGACCGTTTCGTTATCGGCTGATATTGTCAATTTAATAGTTTTCGAAAGACTTCGAAATTTCCTATTCCATTTTTCGCGCTACGAGTCCCACACGTAGTTGTAGGCTAAGGGGTTAACGATCGTGTTTCAACTTTTCACGTCTAACAATAAACTGTAATCAAATTTTTTCTCAAGCCGCATATATGCGTCGCTAGTCCTCAAAGGTTTGATTCTACATCCGCTCTATAAGCTCGCCAAATATTCTCGTATCGATACGTCGGCCATTGTGAGGGATTACTGCAAATGTCGGAATATCGACAAGAAATGCCCTTGAACGATACTGGTATGTCACTGTCGTTGATTACTGTGACGGACAAATGCTGGATGCCAGTTTATCAATAGCACATGAGAATGGACTTGTAAGTATAAAGGTCGGTTCATACTGTGAGACCAGACGCGAGAAAATAATCTCACGGTAGATCTACTTATTAACTAATAATTAGTAGAGGTTTAATTAACAGTACATGCTGTATATGATTACAGTAAGTATGCCATTTTTTTCTAAAGAGACTGATAGATCTGTTACAACTCGTTGGAGTGCCTTCGTTGCCAATGTAACGAGCCAAAGTGCGTAGGATCATATTGATAACATAACAGATCTTGTATCACGCAACGCAGGACGACAAAGCGTCTTTGCAATTTTTTTAACATAGTTGTTTCGTAATTTATCATCTAGTATGTTTTCCATGACTATCGGTTACGTAAATGCGAACGCAAATTGCAGGAGTGACGCGAAGGACCATTTTTCACGCTGCCAAGAGGTCGCGTTGCATATCACTGATTTTAATTGCTCTGTGTGTTGTGAGGCAAATGATTTATCAACGTCAGAAAGTAAAAAACCCAAGTAAAAACTATATCCTGTGTCATCTAATCATTATCGATGGAGATCCTTTCGGAAAAAAGGGGAGAGAAAAAAGTCTTGGGCACTGTGGTGGATGTTGACTTGCTACACAGGTTCCCACTATTTTTTTAAATATTTATAAAGAAGTAGTACGGTAGATATTTCAAGCGTCTCTTATAACACACAAATTACTTAATTGATAGCAATTTTTTGCTGCTTAATTCATCTTGTTTCGAAGTAATTATTTAATATTAGGTGAACCGAAAAGTAATTTCGTTTCTTTAAATATTTTGCTCGAAACCAATTAACCTTTATTGATCCGTTATTAAAAATTTGCACACTAAATGACAAAAGGTTGTTCACAACATGAATTACAGAATTCAATAAAAATATAAACTCGTTACAAATTTATTTGCTTGGATCTAATTTGAAGAAGCGACATTACTTTCTGCTCCCCCTAACATAATTAAATATACGAGATTTAGCAGCTGTAAATCTAGTATTAACCCTTTGAGGACCAAAGAAGCATATATGTGGCCTGAGAAAAAAACTTAATTATAGTCTAATATATATTAACTAATATAACTAATATATATTAGTTATACCGGAGTATGCATAAACGATTAGAATTGCAAAGTTGAAATATAACCGCTAAAATATGATTTTGCAAATAGTAATTTATAATCTATATACATAAATACTTGAACTTTCTAATAAAAGAGTGGTTTTTGATCGCTAAATGACTGATTATCTCTCAATGCCCAAAAATAGTGTCCGTCCGCAAAGGGTTAAAGGTCAGAGAAAGGAAGTATATAATATATAATATAAAGGACATATATATCGACGAGACGATCAAAAGATATTGTTCTCTTGATCAAAGAAACATCAATTGACATTGAAAATACGCATCCACAATGGACTGTACATCCACCTCGCCTCGACGCGAGATAATTGGGACGGTTGCCAAAGGTGTCATTGATTTGCTCGGAATTTTGCACCCGCGGAACATCGAAATAAGTATGTTGGAAACTTTTCAGGATAAAGCAGGTCAGACAGACGCGATACCTTTTCTGGAATGGTATGTCGGATTGGTGGAATCTCGTGGTGAAAAAAAAATGGGACAAAAAACTGCAATGTATAAAAAGTAGAGGAGAAAAAAGGCGGGAGGATAAAGAGAGAAAAAGGTGTAATTTTTTGAGAAGGAAAAGTACTGAGTGTACAAGGAGAAGTAACGAAAGATGATACCTCTTTCCTTGAGCTAAAGTAGGATTCGTTAAATGACGCACGTAGGAACGGCTTAATTGCAAGTCTGGTCTATATGTAATTTTACAACTTTGCAATCTTTCATCTTTTACCGTGTCCTATTTCTAAGGTCAAGTGATTGCTGCAATTTATACTGCAGACTTGATATCACCTGGTAATTAACACCGGAGCTAACAACGTTTAGTCTATTTCGTTTAAGTATACTTTGAGAAAAGAGAAATGAAGAGGTGAAGGAAATCATTAATTAAATAATTAAAGTTTTATCACGTGCAAATGGAGTATTTGTGGCTCACATATCGAATTTTTCGGAGAAGTTTGGAGAATTTTCGTGTTAATTAGAGAAACGAAAATGTATTCGAAGAAAGAAATATGCAATAAACATTGAGACAAATTATAGTCGATCTTCCTCCTACGCTGTCTTTTTCTCAATTTTTTATCTCACTAATCGATCGAAGTCGTCCTAATTGAAATTCAATTAACAACTGACAACCTTGAAAACTGGGATAATTTGCATCGTGCAATTTCCACAGAGGATAATTTTCAGCGTATATTTCCATTGCGCAAGAAAAATCGCTGAAAGGAGGATAATAATTCCCGTCTCGCTTTTCCTCTCATCGGTCGCCCATTTAAATTCCAAGGCTGGTCTTAACGGCATGCTAAAAAGATTAACGAAACTTCACCGTGAAAGTACCATATCCCTGGGTGTATTCTACAAGATCCTAATGAGCGTATAAAAATTCTTAAAACTTTTAATACGACAAATTCAGAGAGCAACCTTGACACAAAGGAATATAATAATTTTAATTACTACCAATCAATTAACCCCTTGAGAACTAACGACGCATATATGTGGTCTGAGAAAAAATTGAATTATAGTTTATTGCCTCATATATGCACTGGTTATGATTGAAAGATTGAGATACAACGGCTACTATTTATAATTCATATATATTAACAGTCTAACTTTCTGTTAAAAAGGTCATTTTGAATTGGCAAATAAATATTTATCTCTCAATAATCAAAAATCTCTCCGTCCGCAAAGGATTAACTAAAGAATTGATTACTTCCTGCTTTATGCTGCGAGATCTATGTAATTGTTGTTGAAAAGTAGCCACGTTTATTTAGTAGACTAAATAGAAATTCTGGGTATGAAATAAAATTCATTCTTACTTGTTAAACTTATTACACGGTGCTGCAGTCCTTGGAAACCATAACACTTTGCCGCTCAAAATGTTGTCATTTCGCCCACCAAGTAAATACCACGATATACTAAGTAATAAATTAGAAAAAATTTCCCGGAGACGGCGAGGGAAGATTGCAACAATTTAATTCCCTCCTAGCTCACCATACTCTAGAATCTCTATGTAGATATATATATTTCTTGTATAGTTGCTCCTAAATTACTATATGTATAAAACTAATAGTGTCGAAGTCTAAATAACAAACTAATGCAATTTTTACTGCACTAATTTTCTCCATATCCACGTCCTAAACATTCACTCTAGTCGCTTTCCAAATCACCTATTTTAACACTAGATTTACGGCCGCTAAATCTGGTAAGTTTAAATATATTAAATAAGTACCTTACAAAACGATGATTCAAGCTGTAAAAAAATTTGAGCACTTAAATAATTTCTATATTATAAAATACACGTAAAATATTTACTGTACTACTACTCTATTAATTTGAAAAAAATGTTTAAAAAGAGTAGGTACTTGTCAATTTGACGGCTGCTGTAGATCTAGTGTTAAACATCCACACTTACTCATACAAAATCCATTCACACTCCTTAATTATAAGCTATTTCCTAAGTCTACAAAATTACGATGCAAAGTACTATTACTCATCCTAGATAGATACCGTACGAATAAGGAAAGAGAATCAATGGTGAGTTTTTTTAACATTCAAAAAGGTCGTCGGAAGCGGAGTACGAGGAAATGGACAACGACATGCAAATCGTCGACAAGGACGATCGCGCACCGTTCCTACATGTGTACCTGCCCTTACGTGACCGCTGGAAGTCTATCAATATTCGAGGCATGCCTGCGTACATCGTCTCTCATAGAGAACTACTTAAACGAAAGATACAATACCGGACGCGGTGTCCTTTCTGTCTGCCCTAAACTGTAGTCTTTCCACTTTGTTGTTACTCCTGCGTCTGCCTTAACGTTCGAACCACTGAAGTTATGTCTATTTTATTTAAGGTAGTTCTAGCTGGATTCAGAACTAAAAACTACTTTTTTCATTAGAAATTAAAAAAATTGCATAAGAATTAATGCAGTGGCTAAATTCACAGAGGTCATTTCATTCACTTTTTAGGCATTGAAAAACATCTTTCTCTATAACTATGAAGTAAAAATTATGAAAAAAATTCAATTATATTCCAAAAGCATAAAATAATACATTGCTAATTGTTTATTAGAATCCATCGACTCGTTTTTCCATTAGAAAAATAAAAAAAGATTTTACGGACTCGGCAAAATTTTTTTTACATAAGGCCCATGTTAAATATGTTATTTTTAAGGACGATTTATTCATAAACCGTGTGGACGAACTCGTTGAGATTCCGGTTATAATTATAAGATATCGTGAAGAATATATTTTCAAAATTGGAAGGAAATCTATGGAAAAATGATAAGTGCCTAGAACTACCTTAAATATGCCAAATAATTGCTTACAATATCAATGAGAAAAATAGAAATTTAATTAATAAATAAGATAGACGTGGAATATTCACTGTGTGGCTTTGGTAATTTAATTAAGTTAACTTAAAGTATAGTTTTTCTATTTCTTTGTTTTTTTGTGCAATTTCCAGCGACTTATTTGTCGGTGCACTTTGCATCGTTTAGTGCAACATGCAGGTTGCACGCTAGTACATTTCTTCTGCATGATTCGACCGCCTTTTAAGCTGGAAAGTGAAACGCTGCGAAAGTGCATGCTGCAGCAGCAGCAGCAAGAAGGACGAGTCGCTTTCTGTGCACTTCCTGTTGAACGTTAAATGGACAAAGAGACTCGCAATGTTTCAACGATTTTAATATGAAATTACATAAACATAAGATCTATACGGCAAATAAAATTTTAATTATGAAAGATAGTCAACGAAACGGAAGAAAAATAAGTTGAAGAAGCAAGGACGGTCAGAAAGTACGTTCGCTATTTTATGCAAAGTGTCGCCTTGAGTTGGAAATTTGCGTAGATAAACATTAAGCTATGATAAACTCGTTCGACCGATCGACCGTTAAATCTTAATTAAATCGGGACCAGATAAATGTATTTTGAATGCTAATTCGGGAATTATATCGAAATACAATTGAAAAGAACTATTTTAATCTGATGTCAGTGTATCTCATTTATCGTACGATGGAAACAGATCTTGAGTTCTAAACGTCGAACGGGATTAAAATGATAAGAAAATACTATCTGTTTTGCTTCCTCTGTTAGCCTTCTTTGTACCTTGATAAATACAAAATGTTTTATCGCAATGCCAACAATATCGGTCCGTGTTAGGTTTCAAGAAACTCAACTGAGACACGAAACAATTCATAAACATTTTCAAATATACGAATTCAAACGTGTATCGATAAATTAACATAAAACAAGGAAAGAACACCATTCCGTGCCTGTCAATCTTCTATAATTTCCTTTCAAATTTATGTACACTCTTTAAAGGAAATTACTAGAACGGTAGAACATTCGACTCACTCTCAGACTATGACCAATGGCGTGTACTTTACTTCACGCACCATAACTTATATGGTGATCCATGGTCAACGATGAAACACCTTCAAAAAGCTGAGTTCCACCTTGCTCACAAAGATATTCCCTTGGAAAAAGCCTGCTCCAGGCTGTATACTTAATTTACTCGTGTATGCTACTTTAATATTGACTTCACTCCATAGCATTGCGTTTGTCTTTAAATCAAGATATACAAGGGTCTCTATTGGTCCATTACTCTATCTAATTAAGTATAATTATTATATGGTAAAGTAAAACTACTATATGGTAAGATAGAACTAGTATACGATAAGGTAGAACAACTATATGGTGCAGTGGAATTACTATGCAGTAAAGTTGGGCTACTAGATGGTAAAGTGGAGCTACTATAAAGTAATGTAAAGGTAAAGTAGATCTACTATATGGAGAAATAGAGTTGCTGTATGGTAAAGAAGAACTATGATATTTAAATACACTAAATAAGTAGTCCAAAGAAAGATACCTCGCTGCAGCAAAATCACGCGAAATTTAAACCTTACGAGAGTCACCTTCAAAACAATGTCTCGGACAGGAGACTCCTACGTTATAAACTACTGTATTATACTCGGAGAAGGGCACAGAAACGTTTTCATACAGACATCTCCAACGACGAGCCTTGGACTGGTTATTTGAAATGCATAAGGTTAATTTTCCAAGTGGAAGTCGAGCACAAAGTATGTCTAGCTTTTCGTGATTCCACAAACTAGACAGAGAAACGTGAAAACAATGATACGTGCCAGAGACTGGACGCATCCGTGCACTTCGAGGACGCTAGAACCTTCACGTAAAAGCGGAGCTCTTTTTTAATTGGACCATCCTGACGCTCCAAACGGTAAAAGCAGACTATTGTTTATGAATCTCCTACCTCGCGAACGAGACGTCATTAGCACGACCCTTTTTTGCATTCTGTAATATTCTTTGCTCGTAAACAAACTTGAGTCCTCGTGTTCATTCAACCGGAACGTTTAGATTTGAAAATATACAAAGTATGAATTCTACTTAATGTCAAAGGGTATGATATCAAAGCTACTGTACTTGGATGAGAAATGAGAAGACAATTCGCCTCAACGACGCTACATTGAAACTCGAGGAAACGCTCGCACAGTTTCCAAGTTAAAGGGAAGAAGGGAAAGTAATCGTTGGCATGCATTGACTTACTGTAAGGTGGCTTCTCTGTCTCCCAAATGAGGGTGCCACGATGAAAGTAAACCCGGCAACGTTTCTTCTTCACCACGAAGGTGTTCAGAAGAACCGTCTTCGAGGACTGGTCTGTGATCTCCTGCATCATCCTGAACGAAGTCCTCGTCCTTTCGTTTCTCTCAATGACTATGAAGGAATTCGTTCAGCGTGGAATGATCGACGTCATCTCGCCTTCGATCGATCCGCACACGGCTACGAAGGTTGCCGTGATGCGCGAAGAATCGTCACGAAAATTGGAAAAGAAATAAGGATATAAACGCGATCAAGAACTACACTCCCGACGCGAACTGTCTCACTCGACGGTCGGAGCACGACTGCGGTATGTCATCGACGCCCGGAGGATCGTGTTAACCCGTAAACATTCGGCTCGCGCTTTCGGCTTTCGCGTTCCCGAGCGCCTCTAGTTGGATGTCCTTTCAAGTACGATAAATACGAATCTATGGGAAGTTCTACGGAAAAGAATGTTATGTATTTGAGCATCAAAATTAATTGTTTGTCATATTATGGTTACACGTTGGATAAAGACTATTGTTAATTTGAATTCAAAAGAATCCTCCTTTTATCGACCACTTTGCGTCGATTGTCGCCATCTAACGAGTGATTGCTGTAATTATTTTTATCTCACGTAGGAAATATAGATTTCAACGATGCTAAAACGTTGCATTATTCGTAGGAATATGTTTCAACCAATGTCGTAAAATCAGACGCATTGAAAACATCGCCCCTTTGAAATTCAACAGAATTTTGGAACATCCTTGAAATCTCTCAAGTGGTGTCGTAGGTTTAGGATTGAAACAAAGTCATTTACTGGTTACCATGATAACTTCGATCGTTACTAATACAAGTGGCAGGAAGTTTCGAGTATTTTGTACTTTCATACGGGGCGCCATAAATACTCGAGCCGATCCTGAGGATCAAAGACGCGTAGCGACGCGACGCTTTGTCGCCGACGTGAGTCGGTTTCGTCGCACGTTTTTCGTTCGTTTAAGTGTTTCTCTTTGGCCTGCCGATATTCCCAATGTCGCCGTTAATATCCGACATTGGTTAATTTTACGATTCCAAGCGTGGAAGAACGAACGACAGGACATCTTGGAAGGAGTGACTCAGGTTAGATTAGTGTCGCATACATCGCATGTCGCTGAACGCACATCGACGGACGCGACGCACACGATGCCTGCGGACATGCTGCGATATAGATTTCGCAAGCTGTACGAATAACGAATTTTTTTCTACGATAATATGAAAACAAATGGTTGCAGATTTCTCAAGGTGATTTGATTGAAAATTCAATTATCTATTTATTAAATCGTGCTGTTAAATAATGCGAGAATATCACCGGATATGCAAATATTACCAAAGAACAAATATGAATCAGGCGGGAAATTCGGTCTGCTTTTGAATTACGTGAAAATACTGCATTTTCATTAACACTAGAACTTCAAATCTATCATATTTTAATAAATTAAATAAGTACTTTGAAAAAGGGGGAATCAAGCGGCGGAAAATTTGATCGATTGGGTGATTTATGTTTATTGATATAGACATAGAATATTTATTCTATGACTCTTATGTAAACTTGGAGAATTTTTGGAAAAAATTGTGTACCAGTCATTTTGACTGGTTTGGTAGTTCTAGTGTTAAACTTTATTTTTATAAATTAATGTAAAAGAAATTCGAATAGAAAAGAACGGAACTTTGCGACAGATATAATATTGAAACTTTGGTAATAAAAATGGAGAACCAAAATGGTATCGTTTTTAGAGAAATAAGTGACACTGATATCCCGATAATAATTTCTGTTTCTCAGTATGGAGGAAACGAAAAATTGTATAAATTTAGTGATGACAGTGAAAAAATACCCTGCTCTTTACGATCTGAGTTGCAACGATTATCACAATCGTGTCGTGCGAACTAAAATGTGGAGGGCCGTTGCGCAAGAAGTTAACGCTTCCGGTAAGAAATATCCTGACTCTTTTTAAATTCAAACAAACCGCCAATTTACCGACTCGTATACCTCAATTATAGCTGCGGCGTGTAAAGAGAAATGGAAGAATCTTAGAGCAAGTTTCTCCAGGCATTTACGAAATCAAATGGGTGCTAAATCGAAAAAGCCATATTACATGGCTGACTACATGGATTTCTTGCTTCCCTACAGTAAACCCCGCAGGTTACTAAACAACGATACATTTAATAAAGAAATATGAAGAAATTTGTTACAAAAAAAAAGATCTAGCGGTCTTTGATTCTTCTAGACGAGACGAAATTTTCAACGAGGAAGTTACGGCGCCGCAATTAACATGGAACGAAGAGGAAACAGCTTCAGACGTGTCCTCTAACTACGAGAAGCCGAACAGGTCTAATCAAACGTTACCAGACGTTGAGAAAGATGGCGTACGAATCGACGAGCATGAATTAGCGAGGAACAGGCCGATCGGTCTTAAAGTGAAAGATGACACCGATATAATGCACAGATGCTTCAGCAATTGTATCGCGGCCAATAAGCAAGAGGTCGACGAGTTGATCGACGACGCGGACTTATTGTTCTTCAAGAGTCTCTTGCCTGATGTTAAGCAGATGACGAGACACGAAAAGAGCAATTTCAAAATATCCGTTTTAAGCTTGATCGATAAAATTTTGAGCGGTCGAACTACACCAACCGGCGTTCCAAACGATGTTGCTAAAACGTTAGAGGAAATTCAGGAGAACGAAAAAGGCAATTAATTTTATACCGTTGAGCTTTCCGATATGGCTTAACCTTTTCAAAAAGCCTTTGACATTTTCCGTCGTTATGAAAGCCGCTTAATACCGAGTCGAGTTTCACATTGAGCAAAGTTCAAATAGTTGTACAGTCTTTTAATTATATAGTATTTAACGATTAGCAGAAGATGAAAATTATCATGGGTTCGATTTTTTATGGTTTTAAATGGATCACGTGCTTTATATTAATACAGAGCTCTTGGGGAAGGACAACCGTCCGGCTGGAAATGTCGATTGACTTTAATGTGCGGATACACGACGACTCACTGCTTCGTAAAAGTTTTATTGAAAGATTATAAATAAATATGAAGGAAGATCTCACTATGCTGTATTCTCTTTTTACGATACCTACAGCAGAGTCCTTAAAATTCCATTTTAATTAAATCAACGTCGTAAAGTGAGAAATTCGCAATAAAAATAAAAATATGTCTGACGGATTTTTTTAGAAGATTAGTAGACTATAATTGAGAGATATAAAGTATGAAAAAAATAAATTAAGGAACTCTGAATGAACGAAGCGTTACTATGATTTGCGCGGGAAACATTACGCGAAGGAACGAGTCTTGGATCAGTGAGGATACAGCATTCCAAAGTGACCATCGCTCGCATAGTTTTGCACAGTCGACGAAATTTCGCTTCTTAATCTGTATAGCAGAAATAAATCGATAAAATCATTTACTAACTTCGTCCGATTACTCATAACGTTAGGACGTGCTTGATCGAAAGAAATCCGTAGATCTGTATGTAAAGACAAGCTTTGTTAAACAATAACTATCCTATCTCCAACTACAATGGAAAATTTTAAGTTTGAACGTTCTAAAAGAACTTCTCCATATAACTTTTGCAAGCATACGTAGTCACGGTGTTAGAACGATAATAAAAATCTCCACTCGTAGGAGAATCCGTCCTCGGATAAGAAACGTATCTTTCTTCTTCGCCCTACCACTACATTCGTTATCTCCGTTTTGTCTCGCGTGAATTCGCAAGATCGCAAAAGAACTTAGAGAAAAACGAGCAAAAACTACTGGCGTTCCATTAATAATGTAATTTGAAATGAGAACCACTGATGGCGCAACGGGATTGGTCGGTTGTTTCGGAATGGCAGACGGAAGCTAATGGAATGGGCCAATGAGAAGTAACTGTACATTTTGCGCCAAAAGATTCGGTTGTTTTCGGGCGTCTCGCGAAAACAGTCGAATCGCCGACGACTGAATTTTTATGAGGATTGCATGTACTTACGAATACATGCGTGCACACATAAATGTTCTCGCGAGCGCATACAAATACGTAGCTCTGCTGCAGCACGACAAATTGCATTCGACGACTATACATATACTTCGTGCTTGCAGCTAAGCTATGGTACAATTGTCCGGTCTAAGAAGTCCGATCAATGAAAATAAAATATGAATATGCTTTTAATGGACATCAAATGAGACCGTGCAGTAACGTCAATTCGCAAATAGACTTGCACGTACAACACATTGATCTGAGTCCGTATAAATATTTTAATAGACGTATACGTAAACTAGCGGGAGAAGAATGATTGGGAAAATAATATTTACAGGTTATAATTTTGAACTCTGCGAGTTATGGTACCGTATGTGTTCAATTATATGTTGCTGTATAGGGGAGAATTTTTATCTCAGATTGTACCTTCATTGGCGTACTTCTGAAATTTTCCTATCCTGCAATTTATCTTTGCATACGATTTACTTCGGTAAATATGAAATCTTTGTATCTATTTGAAATCTTTACAAAATTCTCTACAACCAGATTCCATTTAATATTGCTCTACCATCTGGAAAAAAAATGTACACGATACAGTACCAAGTAACGGTCCAAATGAAGCGGTACGTTTCCTTCTATAAAAAAATATTTACCAATTGTGCAATTCCGTTGCGCGGAATATGCTAATTTAAATTGTCTTTTTCTCAGAAATTTCTCAATACCCGTAAGAAGTACAGGAAAGAAGTATCTTTACCGCATACTCCGAACTTATGTCGAGTGAAGTGTATACACGTCACAAAGGCACACTTGTCGTGTTAGTTTGCAACACAACTATGCCACAGACGTTGATATACTACGCGGGCGATGCGTTGTCGTATAGACGCACCTGAGGTTAAAGAGCGTTCTGCGCATACGCCGATTCGAAAGGGCCAATCAGGGACGAGCAATGCCACGGTAGGGACATCGTGGGGGCTCATGATGGCCTTGCGCCTTCTTCCGATTCCGTGGAAGCTGGAGGCGCGTCCATTTTGTCGGTACATACGATCCCGGTTAGTCGACGCCGGTGCAAAGTATAATTCCCATTCGCGGCGAGTTCGGGTTACCGGTAGTAAGGGTTACACGGCGGGCAGTGGCTGTCTGTCGGCGGAGTTCGTGGCTTCGTGTTGCGTGAATCGAGCGTGAGCACCAAGAAAGAGATAGAGACAGACGGTATAGGTGATATAGAAAAGGATAAAAAGAGAGATAGGCCGGACAAACAAGGCGGGAAGGGAGTCTACACTTGTAGAAATATTAAGTGAGAGTAAATCGAAGGGAAGAAGAGAAGCCTACGGAGGATAGTCGTTGTTGCAGGGCCGCGAAACGCGCCGTGTACCCGGTCTACCGGATCATAGTTTAGTTTTAACAAGATGGCGGAACTACAGGGAACCCCGGTTGCTCAGGACGCCCTGTCCGTAGCTCAACTAGAGCTCGGAGGAAATCCAAATGCCTTGGCGCTACGTAGGCCATTTGACCCTGTGGCACATGATCTCGAAGCAACCTTCCGCCTTACGCGGTTCGCCGACCTGAAAGGATGAGGGTGTAAAGTCCCTCAGGAGGTTCTTGGGAAACTCCTCGAGGGACTGCAGGCCGACGATGGTAGCGCACAGGATCATGAGCATGCCCACTTTATGCACATGGCCATTCCGCGCATCGGTGAGTAAATGGATTACTTTGTTGCGCGCGTAAACGGACTTTAATACCGCCGACATGTTTGATTTTATGTCCCGCGTCTCATCTTTCTACTTCGTTGGGTTCTTTTTTTTTTCTTTCTTTTCTCTCGTACATTAGTATTCTGATCTCTTTGTGCCGATACGCGATGTTTTTTTCGATTTCGATTGTTTTAAAAATTATTTTTCAAGAAACTCTGATTCCATGGACAATGGTAATTTTTCGTTTTATGGTCAAGTTAATTGTGCCGGCTGGAATTTTGTGCATTCGTGTCCCCATGCAATTTATCGTATATACGTCAAAATGTTATTTAAAAAAAAATGAAGATAACGCGAGAAAGAGGATTGGTTGTCGCGCGTGATAGAAATTTTTAACTGTAGCTTGGAAAATTCCGAGACCAGCGGTGCACGGGGCACGAATGCAGAATAGGTCGGTCCTGTCTTAATGGCAGCCATGTTATCGTCTCCCGCCCGATTTCTCCCACGCCGCCGGAAATGCGAGTGTTCTCAACTTCGAGAGTTCGACCTCATAAACGAAACGTACTATATGTGGCGCGCGATTTGAATTCGGTTATGAAACGAAATAAAAAGTTAACTTCATCTATACATAATAAAATAGATATTTCTATAAAATAAGCTTTACCAGTAAAACGAAAATTGATATTTGAACGTTTCTTGCTACCTTATATCAGAAACTTTAAATGAAATCGGAAATTAGAAATTTATTATGTCAGATGAACGAAATTATTAATTGAGTGCGATTCATTTGTTTCAGGCATTGGTATGGATTCCTCCGTGACTCCGTTGAGGCACGGTGGGCTCAGTTTGGTGCAAACTACGGATTTCTTTTATCCGTTAGTCGACGATCCTTACATGATGGGTAAGATACAGACAACGGCGTAGCGGTAAAATTTGATTGTAAAACACGAAAAACTACGATCCTTGTAATTCCTAAGCTACCCTTACTACAAACAAATTTCTCTATAATCGTATACTGTTTCACCGTTGCTATTGGAGTTTCTTTGCAGGTAAAATTGCATGCGCTAACGTCATTAGTGATCTGTACGCTATGGGTGTAACGGAATGTGACAATATGTTAATGCTCTTGGGCGTGAGTACAAAGATGACGGAAAAAGAACGAGACGTCGTTGTCCCTTTGATTATGAGAGGATTTAAAGACTCTGCCTTGGAAGCTGGTACAACGGTAACAGGTGGTCAAACGGTTGTCAACCCATGGTGTACGATAGGCGGTGTCGCATCCACAGTTTGCCAGCCAAACGAATACATCGTGTAAATTTCTATTTTTTTTCGACTCTCTCAACTTACCTACTCAAATACTTATCGTATATTAATTTAGCCCAGATAACGCCGTCGTAGGTGACGTGCTTGTATTAACAAAACCTCTTGGCACGCAAGTTGCTGTCAATGCGCATCAATGGTTGGACCAGCCTGATCGTTGGAACAGAATTAAGCTCGTTGTCAGTGAAGACGACGTAAGGAAAGCTTATCAAAGAGCGATGGATAGCATGGCCAGGTTGAACAGAATAGGTAAGCACCAACATATATTGATATTAATTAAAAAATTAAGAATTATAATATTAATTTCACTACGTATTTCAGCTGCTCGATTGATGCATAAGTACAACGCTCACGGAGCAACGGACGTTACTGGCTTTGGCCTCTTGGGACACGCACAAAATCTTGCGAAACATCAGAAAAACGAAGTTTCGTTCGTTATACATAATTTACCTGTTATCGCTAAAATGGCAGCTGTGGCAAAAGCTTGCGGGAATATGTTTCAACTCCTCCAAGGCCACTCGGCCGAAACAAGTGGCGGACTGCTTATCTGTTTACCTAGAGAACAGGTTCGTTTGGTTTTGAAATATTTACGAGATACAATGGAAAAAATATTGCTTGAAGCCTGCCAATACAGTAGAGTATTTTATGTATGGTCGAATGCTCTAAAGAAATGCAGGAAGAGAAATTTTTAGAGACTTCCATGCCTGTTTACGAATAATTCAATTTCGTGTACCTTTGGATCTTTCTCTTACAATTGCTTTTGTATTCGATGGGTCGATAAGTCGAATGTTTCGATACAGATGGAATACAGTTAGTATGATGATAAATATCATTTCTAGGCTGCCGCGTACTGCAAGGACATTGAAAAGCAAGAAGGATATCAGGCATGGATCATTGGCATTGTAGAAAAAGGAAATCGCACAGCGAGAATAATCGACAAGCCTCGAGTGATAGAAGTCCCGGCTAAAGAGAAAGACGGTGAACTCTGGTAAAGGAGTCCGAAATCTGCACGACCTTTGTTTATAATTCATGTATTTAGAGAGCACACGAACACACTGAGACACGTTCACAAAAGTACACATTTACACCGTACATTTACCCATATCGTGCAGGGAAATTCGGAGATACACATACGTGCACTACACAACTACACGCGAAGAGGTAAATGCAAACTTTAAAGTCTTTTTAAGCCGGATAAATTTTATGGATACAAGACCACTCTTGGTGCGATTTTAATTGACTTTCGTTCAATGGGTTAGGCACATAACGATGAATAGCTCGTAATTACACGTTGTCAAAGTTATTCCCAAGTTTTAGCTTGTAATCATAAAGGTTCCCTTTTCTCTCTTTTGATCTTTTTCTTTTTTCATTATAATCGTTGTTGGAGAAATTGCACGATGGAAACGTTCCAAAAACAGACAAATTATTCTTAGCTGCTTTTGCGAGCAGTTACGAATTTATATTCGGAGAATCAAATTGAAGAAAGGAGGAAAAAGAAACTGAACTTAGTATAGTCTGTTGTAAGTTTAAGACTAAAACTGTACACACAAAGTATAGCCACTGGTAGCACTAGGCTCAGGCTAAGCTTTATTCGCAAAAAAAGTTCTGATCAAACTGGCAAAATACGTTGGACGATTTGGTGCTTGGTGTTAACGAACGAGAAATTGAGATACACAAAACGAGTAGCTCGGGATTAAACAAAGATCTATAAATATATTTTAAAGGGTATACACAAGACACCACGTGGAGAGGTTTTAAACGATATATCGATGTACATTAACTTTAATCCACGGATTATAGAGATACGTGCAAATTATATAGACACGAATTTATAAACAGAGACATTACTACCCCCTCCGTAGTAGAAAACGACAGGTCAAAAAAAAAGTATATAAAATAAGACGAGAATTTTTTCAAGACTCAGAATTTCGTAACTTTAACAGTTACATGTAAAAGGTGTCCAAATGATAAGGCCTTCTAGAATTCTCTCGTAACGATGCTTCTCTGGAATCGAGAATGAAGCGAAAATGTAAGAATACGAAAAAAGTTGAGCACAGGCCCTAACGTTGTATTACTTTTTCATATAAATAAAGTGCTACTTTGTCAATAAAATATCGTGTCGTTATTACCATCATAATCCTTGAAACGAAACCGTTGCAAACCAAGAGAGGCTAGGACTTCCAATAAGTGGGTCAGAGTTCAAATCTCTCGTGACCTTTGGAAAATTAAAACTTTTCCAATGCGATATCACCTAAATCAATAGGTCCTAAGTGAAATGAGCATAGCAATTATGACGCTAAATAAGATAAGGATACATAGGCTTCTTTCAACGAGTGAGTCCTATGAAGGGAAAAATTAATTCTATTCGATTGAATCTAACACAGTTATCGAAGCAAGACCAACGATTAAACTCGGAAGAGTGCACTCTGTTCACGAATTTTCTTAGATTGCGAAACACAATCGGATGGTTACGTCACATGCATGTGTGCGTGTACACGGAAAACTCTCTCGCGTGCTCTCAGACGACTCTGGCACGAGACTTCGTCAAGCTCGGTAATCTCGATTCATTCGTCGTTTTAGTCGTGTGCCAACGGTTCGTCGACTGACCGTGTTATCAGTAGCTTCAAAGGTCAACAATTCCGTCGTGCCGGCCGATAAAGTCGTCGTGTTTAGAGCAACGTGCAGTCACCACCGCGAGGAGGATCCATTTACCATTCAATACATAGAGAGAAGAGGAAGAGGATTCACCGAAAGGGAAGGAAGATCGATTCCGTGACACGGTGGATTTATAATTACAAGATCAAGTGTTTCTACGACTGAAAATTAATGGTAGCGGTATCCACGTGCTTAGCCAAGGCCGCGGCCTTCAGGGCCGTGATATTAGGTGCCCCAGCATCCGGCAAGGGAACGGTTTCCTCACGGATTGTCGATCAGTTTGGGGTGTCTCACATTTCCAGCGGTGATAGGCTGCGTTTTCACGTGGCTACCGGCACCGGTAGGTTGCTTTGCATATTTTCGGCTTCATTTCTTCTGCTCATTTGGCACATCGTTTTAACTGGGTTCTAAAACAGTGGAAGCGGTGCATGCGTGTTTCCATACGATGAGTTTTCCCTCTCGAATTCCACGTAGGGGGAAATTTTCGTGCGGCCCAAGTACTCGTATCGATTCCGGGTGACCTGTTTTTTTTTTGCGCGCGAGGCAAATCTGGACAGGAATTGGGGGTTTTACGATGGTTGGATAGAAGTGGAACAGATGTTCGATTTGGCAGGACCTTAATTGAAATTGATCACGTATTACGATGGTTGTGAATTTGAGATAGAATCTAATGATCGTAGATGAAAACGGTAGCGCGAGGTAGTGGGATTGTTTGTTTCAATCTTTTTAAGTTTCGGGTTACGAGCAACAAGAGCTACGTGGAAGTATAGAATTACTTGCGCTTTTGCGCAGGTGTGAATGCTTGGTTCGTGATTTTAATTAAGAATGCTATGCGATAATTTAAGAGCGACCTTGATTGAACTTTCAACTGTGTGGGATTTCTTTTGTTTCGCGGGAAATTGAAACGTCCATCCGGAGAAACCTTACCGTCGCCATGGAGAGACAAGTAATTAATTACGACTGCACCGTCCCCCTTTTTCTCACTCGGGGCTGATATTGCCTGGCAAGGATACATTCGTTAATTAATCGTACCGTTCCATCTATATATAAATGTTAAGGGTCATCGCGAAACAATACGCCCGATAATGTTAATAATAGCGCGCCTTGAAAATCTCCAGAATCGAATTTCACGGTTAAATCTGCAATCAATAAGTTAACGTTCAAGTTATTATCTTAAAAAACTTATTTTTAATATTCTTTGTAGATTTTTTCGTTAATTATTTGACCGTAATTAATGAGATTTTAAAGTTCAAACTCACCCTGGGACCGATTCTTCAACCATTCCGTCTGACCACGCTCGACCGTTTCTACTTCGGCTCACCTTTGTCCGACGAGACAATGCCATTTCCACTCGAATCTCTCGAAGCCACTTTGCTTATCGATTTTCCACATCGATTATCTGCAACCAAACAAATTTACGCTATAACAAAGTTCACAGTGTCATTGAAAACTTCGTTGCCAAAGTGTCATCGTTAAACGCGAATCGACAGGCCATTCACATCGTTTTAAATTAATCAATAGACCGTTCCACGTAGGGGTTATGGTGGGTAAGAAGATAAGGGCCCAAACTCGCGATCAGTGGGCCCAAATTCCAATTGCTAAATCATTATTTAACATATAACCACCGTATTTCGGATGTCAGCTCACACTGACGGTCCTAAGTGAAATGGTAAATAGAAATTTAGGAAGATCGAGGAGATACGGCCTCCTCGTAACAGTCGCCCTTCAAAATCATAACAATCAAAGTCGAAAGATACAAAACAAAGCCGATTCGCTCGCGATACATTGTGACAAAAGAAAACAAAGTTCTTCAATCGCAAACAGATCTTGGGAAAGATGTGAAAAAATATCTGGACAGCGGTGCCTTCGTTCCCGACGACACGATGATCGCCTTAATCGGCAAGGAGATCGAGGCGGTAGAAAATCGAAATTGGTTATTAGACGGTAAGTTCCAATCGTCGAAAAGAGGAATTTAAGACCTTGATACCTTTACCTACAGCCGGGAACTTGTTACGTACGTTCCGCGTGCTCGTCTAAATCCGTTTACAAATACTTGGCATCGAAACAGGATTCCCGAGAACGTTGACGCAGGCGGAAAAACTGCAGAAAGTTCATCCGGTGAATCTCGTGATGAATCTCATCGTACCAACAACGGTTATATTGAATCGCGTGAAGAACAGGTGGGTTCACCTGCCAAGCGGAAGAGTCTACAACATTGGATTCAACGATCCAAAAGTTCCGGTACGTCGAGTTTGAAATTTCTCGAAAATTCTCGCGGTTTCATTCAGACTAGCGATTTTGGCAAAGTTCCTAGATGTTAAGCAGCTGAATCGACTGTTGGTGGAGTCACTTTCATTCTTAAAATATTAACAGGGCAAGGACGACGTGACTGGTGAACCATTGAGTCAACGAGATGACGATAAACCGGAAGTAGTGGAGAAGAGATTGAAGGAATACGCGACGAAAACCGAGCCTGTTATCGAGTACTATCGTAAAGTTGGAATATTGAGAGACTTTCGTGGTAATACGACCAACGAGATGTGGCCTAATATCAAGGAGACTATTGCCAAATATTTATCGTAGTTTTAGATGGTTCAAATTTTAGATGCTCGAAAAACAGCGAACTAGCGACATATGTACTGTCCGGCAATTGAAAGATGGCTAGTGAATATCGCAACCTCTCGTTTTCAACCGCCTATATCTACAATTTGGTTTTTGGAATTCTCAAAACTAACGTTCTAAAGTAAACGATTATGGGGAGTGTTTATTTTAAGAAATTGGGTTTGAGAATTCCAGAAGCAAAATTCTAGCCATCTTTTAGTTGTCGCACTGTATGTTTGAGTATTCGAGTGATCGATTGTCTTCCAAAGTATCCTTTCGATGATAAACTCGTCGGAGGGGTTGAATTTTTACGCGCGCACATATCGATGAGGTTTCATTGCTCTGTGTACATATTCGTATTCGTGTGGTGAAACGATTTTATGCCGAGGAGAAATGCAAATCGCGCAAAATTGAACTCTAAGAATTTTGTGTAGTACAATGCAAATTTTCTGATTTCCTGCGTCCTTAGTTTCATTCAACGATAAACTGCCGTTGCGACCTAGTTTCTCTTTTTTTACTTAAATACATGATGAATTGCAGTACAAATATCGAATAGAACTTTATTTTGCGACTTATATTGTTACCAATTTTGCCTGTATATTTTGTAAAATAAGATGTATATTTTGCTCTGTTATCGTCGACGAACGAAAGAGACATTTATTGTAAATAAACTAATTTGTACGTGCCGATAAAGTAGGATTACGGTTTGTTACGATGATTTAACAAAAGAAGAGTTTTTAAATTAATCGCGCCTGCACAATGAATTCGAATTGAATTACGATTAAAACGAAATGTATAAAGGTCAATGGTGAACGAAATTACAAACTGCAATTATCCTAAATACATGGGAAATATATTTTAAAACATGATTCATCGCAGCTCCATCATTTTCCCTGTTTATTTGTAACTTTATCGATATAAGAATCTTAACAATCTTGCGTGCACATTTTTAACAGCATGAGCATGATATATATTAACGCACATACATATGTGCATGCATATGTATCATGCTCATCTTTAATTTCTCGCCGAGGTCGTTTCTTTTTGTTTCATTTTCTTTTTATAATAACGTTACCTTAACATTACAAATATATATATTTATATATATATTTATATGCATCCTAATCGTAAGTCTCTTTTACATAACATAAAACGTTATGTTAAACGTAGTAACGCGTCGCTACGCCAAGAACTTAGTATAAGTTCAGTATATATAATTATTGGAGTCAGATATTAGCGGTTTTTAAATAAATAAATAAAGTCAGCGTTTTGTTACGAAATATTCAAGTAATTCAGGCTTCATTGCGTTATTACAGGTAGTTACGGTCCAATATTACAAGGGGCTCGGTATTTTCGCGAGCCCTCGAATCGTTTAATGAAAAATTACACTTTGAGACTGTCGTAGAAAATAACTTATTATGAGGAACATTTCTCCAAGACAATTAAGAGTACATTTCATATAAATTACTTAGTACAAGTAGCAGAAAAAGAACAAGAGAGAACGTCGAAACTTACGATCCACGCGAGCCTCGACGTAAGTCCCCGTTGATAACGGGAGAAATAAATATCTCGTTGAATTCGACAATTGCAATTATGCTAAATTATAATTTCTAATGATTATCAAAAGCGATAATTTTGAGATCACGAATAACAGGAAAACATTGTGCAGAAAACATATTCGTGGTCGTGGCCGGGGATGAGCTTCGAAAGTATGTCGTACATGATTACACGAATTTACGAAAAATTCATAATGACATCATTTGAAGAAAAAAACGAGCGCTCGTGTCGTTTGCTAACGATGTTATTCGATCGAGAGAATTACAGCCGAGATCTTTTAATTTATTTTGCACCCGCGACTTTTCGTCGGGCGATATAACGTTCAACGCTAATGCAACGCTGAAAACGTTGCCAACTATTAAATCCTTAATGAGTTTCAATTATGAACGCGTGGACGAATGTGAACGGAGAATAATATGTATAGTTTGTATATAACATTAGTTCTCCGGCTACTAAATGAATACCATTAAATACACGTTTCCTTGCCTTATCGTTTCTTTCAAACTTTCTCATTGTACCAGCTCGAATTCCTCGCATTCATCGAGATCATCGTCGTAACTCCCGCCGTCCGCGAAGGACGTTGTGGTGGGGATGTTTTCAGCGATTTCGATTTTTTGATGAAGATCCTTCCCGCTTCCTTCGCAGAACAAAAACATCGGATAATCGATCTTTTCGTCCTCCGGCACCAGATACTGTAATATCGATAATTTACGTTTAAACTCTGCAGACTTCTGATTGAAACGTTCAAGTCTATCCTCCAATGGATTGGTATACATACTGATGGTGCAATTTCCATAAAATTGGTAAATTGTACTTTGTTATCAAAATAGAATCCCACGCAACAGCTCGGGTCCATTTTTGAAATCAACATCTTCCTCGGCGAGGTACAATGGAAACTCGTCATTGAAAAATTGTCTTTTAACACGTCAACGGTTTCTTGGCAATAATGAGGATCGAGATTGATCAACTTATCTTCCTGGAAACCGATGAAGTAAAGGGAGTGTCGAGGTCGGCCGCCGATAACGCCGATACAGGTATCGAGTGTAAGTAGGTGTGTTAAACAAGATGCATAAATAGGATTTAATTTGTCAGCACCGAGTCTCAAAGGTACAAAAAGTATAAGAGATTTCCATTTGCCGTTGGGCATCTGACAGACACTTTCTACGTCTTGCAGATAAACTGTAAGGAAATACTGTTATTGAGGATGATCCTTTCTCTTATCTTTTATCGTAATATAGTTACTGCGTCACCTGCACAATCCTGAGCGACATATACAGCCAAGTTATTGAATACTGGATGACGATCGGCTGCCCGTTCTACCGCTTGACACAAAAGATGAGCCACCGAAGAGGGACCGTACCAATCGCCCGCACGCTTTCCCCATAAAGCACCAAGGGATACCAGCGTGTGTATAGAAAATGGAGATACTCGTTCCGGTAGATCTCCGAACGACTTAATAATTAATCTATGGTTATACTCGTCCAACCTTTGCTTCTCGGTTTTCAAAGGTTGGTCCGGGTGCCACCTCCATTCTGTGGGTAACGCGTCGTATTAAAGAAGGAATAAAATACGAAATACGGCGTTAAAGGAGATACGTGCCTCGTCCGAGAAAGTGGCAGACGAGAGCCTGAGCGAGCATCATCTGTCCACTGCGTAACATGCATCCCCAGCCGCAATCCGTGGTGAAGGTGGAGCCGTTTAGGATAGGAAATTCTCGTCTATACGTTAACCAGAGTCGCGACGTAAAGTCCTTTTTAAATTCTTCTATGCCATCTTCAAAACTGATAGCATCCATGGCTAAAGATACTTCGCTTCCTGTGTCTAATGATTTTTCTGCCTCCGAAGCTTTTTCCAAAAGCTCTTCGGGTTTCTTTCTATAGATTTTGCCAAGGAGGCATACCGGAGATTCTTTTGAGAAGTTTGGTTTTACCATTTTAATGGTCCACCCTTTTAAAAAAATGAAATTCACTGTAACGCTTCCTGGCTTGCATACAATTCCATTAATCCTATCGTCTTGTACCGACCGTATTTAACGTTGTTCCACATAGAGAGCAGTTTTGTCTTGACCTTGCTATCCACTTCCGTGGCGACCGACGAATCATCCAAGGGCAATTCATTTTCGGTCGTTCCTAGTTGTATATTGGGAACACGATCCGTTGCAATCATCCCAGAGAACAATCCAATGGTACTGTTACTGAACCCTCCTGAGAATTAAAGTGATCTCCGATACAAATAATATCCCAATCTCCAAAGCGTTCAAAGTTTCTTCAAGTAATGCGAATTTATTTATTTTCCAAGCAACTTATATTTCGATACAAGAGAATAAACAATTATTCGATTCAATCGATATAATTATCGACGTGATAATCGGGGAAAATGGAACGCTACATCGTTCGTTACGTCAGAAATACATAAAAAGCGATTCTTGATTAATATCCAAGAATATTTCGGTCAACGATAAATTCAACTATCTCTCACCTAATCTCTCCCTCGAAGATTGCACCTGTCCATTCATGCCAAATAGATAATTCTTCGCAAGCATTGGCTGCAAAACATTTAAGTACAATTTCAACAATTCCAATTACATTTTCGTGCTCGTCCGGTTACACCGACATCGGCGATTCACCGAATTCTATCGCATCCTCGACTCGAAACTGATCCTTCCAACGATGAATCTAACCCGATTATGCATCCATCGATGCACACGTCGAGTCTAGGCACACAAGGGGCCCATTCCTACCCCACTGTCAATTTAACGCTTCATCTTTCAAGGCAAATCCTCTTCTTCGTTAATGTATTCTCTCGTTTACTTCTCTCTTCTCTTTCCGTCTCGACGAGCAAACGAGCCGAACTTAGAACTCGCCGATCAACAGCCGCACGAGCGGCACGACGCAAACGATCGTAAAAATAATTCGATACTGTCGGATCGTCGACAGAAGAGACGCGTGTGTTTACAAAGAACGTCGTGAAATTTAAAGCGCTCGTTGGAAGCGACACTTCTCCCATCTGACGGAGAAATTCAGCATTTAAAGGGCTGCATCGCGAGAGTGCACTGTAGAGCGCGGGGTATCGTTGCCGGCAGGTCTGATTTCGAAATAATCGTATCTTATCGAAAAGTACACATACTCGAGATACTTTGATCGTGACGAATGGATAGAAAAGAATTATCGATAGTTCTTTGTAATTCGTCCGCGTTGCGGTATCTTTGGAGTTGCTCTATAGATACTTATGCGAGTGCGCACCACCAGTGGCTCACGCTTCGATGTCTCAAAGCGTGTACCACGAGATATGTAATTTCTTTAAACTGGTTTAGTAATTCGAAAAATTGGCAGATAATTAAAAATGAGAGTAGGGAGAATTTAACTTTTAAAGGGCACTTGGAATATTTTAAAATGACTCGTAACTTTGTGCCTCAAAGAATCCACTCGCTCCCGGAAGTGCATGGACGAGAGGAGTTTCCGTTCTTCTAATGCACTCCAACGATTGAAATCGTAAAGTATATTGAAAGAGTAGAATTCCGCATTGTTGATAATGCGGTAAAAAGTGTAGAACAGTGAATAAGAAGTTCCATTCCATTCTTTTTCTTATTC
Organism: Cerceris rybyensis; assembly: GCA_910591515.1. Lineage (NCBI taxonomy): Eukaryota > Metazoa > Arthropoda > Insecta > Hymenoptera > Crabronidae > Cerceris > Cerceris rybyensis. The sequence goes on along the minus strand of OU342800.1, from coordinate 1,730,589 downwards.
GCTCGATATCATCGTTAGAGGAGAGCCTAAGTAAAGCGGGTCGCTACTCTAATTAATTAACGTCCTCTACCACGGCGAGATTAAACAGCGAAGTATCATTTTTAGACAACGATTTTACGTATTAAAAAGTCCATTGTAACTATACCGCTCGTTTTATAATAAAAAGCGAAAAAAAAAAGAACGGGGACTTGGAATCGTTCGAATCATCGATTCGCGGATTACTTTAACGCGAACAATAGCCGTGGTTCCGTTTCAAATCCGACAATTCGTTCCGATTACGAGAATCCTCGACTGAAATACCCGAAATGCTTATTCGGCGTAATCTATACCGATGATAACAGTGTACATAATTAATACAAAAATAACTGTACAGTAGAATGGAATCCGTCGTTTCTTCCGGCTGTAATAATACACTTTTGTCGAATAACGAGACCGGGAGTCCGAGGGGGTGAGGGAGGAAAACCGTTGTACAGAACGAAGAGAAAACACCAAGCGAAGGACAACGAGAGGAAGCGAGAAATACAATAACCAAAAGGTACAAACAGTATCGAAGAAAGATGAAAATAAAAATATAAAAAAAGGGATGAAAATTCCATTGAAAGTCAACCAGAGCAACCTAAACCTCTTGGACGAAGAGGAACGAAGAGAGACGAACGCATTGAGAGGGAAAGAAAGAGAAATAGAAAAATGGAAAACGGAGAAAGCTGTAAAAGAGAGAAAGTAACGGAGAGATCAAGAGAGAAAGAGAGATATGTCATGCGCGCCTTCTAGCGGAATAACCAATGAGATACGCGTATCCCGGCTTACCTCATTGATTACCACGTTCGCGCTCGTTCTAAATTTTGCATTGTGCCTTCGCCAACCGTTGCAAAATATGAATCGGACTCGTGCCGGGCATTGCACGGAGGAAGATTGATGGAAGGAAATGGAACGGTCTGCCATGCCCACCAGGACAATAATCTCCCTCGCCCTCTTTTTTATTATTCCCTCTCTATTTCTCTCTTTCCCTCCTGCTCTTCCTTGGCTATGTCGTATTAACAATAACCAGGCAGGTGTATTGAGAGCTTCGGGGCGAAGTCTCGGGAGAACTATTACGTCGGAGCTTAGGTATCGCTAATAAAAGACAGCCGAGCAAGCAAAATGAACGGAACGACACGCAGACAGAGAGAAGGAAGGATTGTGGGGGGATAGGACAATTATTATTACAATAAGTATAACTTGTTACTTTGCTAGGAAGGGAACGGAAATTGGGTCATGCGAAAATATCGATGGAACGACGTAATCGCGAGACATTCCATGTCGACGAAGGAACGTTAATGAGTTGCGTTTTTTTTTTTTTTCCTTGAAGGTGCTTCGTCGAATGTGGCTAAAATGTTTGTGGATGCGCGAAAGTCATGGTTGATCGATGCCAGGGGAAACTTGTTTTTGTGTTTTTCTTTTGTGCCGTTGTTATGGTTATATGGTGTGAGAGCTACCGGTTTGGGTGGCTTTCGAATTTGGGCTGGGATACGTTAAATGATAAATTGGAGACTTTTTTAGTGGCGAGGGAGAATTTTAAGTGATAGGGAATGTGGGGCCTTAGATCCTTAGACACCATGGGACACCGTTATTTGATTATTTCAGGAGCAAGAAGTTTCATCATTTGGAAGAAATTGAGTCCTAGAATTTAACTGTATTTTAATTCAACGGAATTGTTACATTAATCGTATAATTTTCTTAATTTTCAAGTATCACTATAACTTGAAAATTGGGGCGAAATTATTAATTGATAAATTGGAGGAGAATTTCTAAACTGGAGTCCACCTGATTGCGATTCTGGGTGGCTAGATCCTTAGGCACCATAGGACACCGTTATTTGATTATTTCGGGATCAAGAAGTCTAAGAGAAATTCAGTCATAGAATTTAACTGTATTTTAATTCATTCGAATTGCAGCTGAATCGTGTAATTTTCTTAATTTTCGAGTATCACTGTAACTTGAAAATAAATGCGGAATTATTAATTGATAAATTGGAGGAGATTTTCTAAACTGGAGTCCTCCTGATTGCGATTCTGGGTCTCTAGATCCTTAGGCACCACAGGATTCCGTTATTTGATTTTTTCAGGATCAAGAAGTCTAATCGTTTGAGAGAAATTCAGTCATAGACTTTAACTGTATTTTAATTCATTGGAATTGTTACTTTAATCGTGTAATTTTCTTAATTTTAGAGTATCACTGTAACTTGAAAATTAATGCGGAATTATTAATTGATAAATTGGAGGCGATTTTCTAAACTGGAGTCCTCCTGATTGCGATTCTGGGTCTCTAGATCCTTAGGCACCGTTATTTGATTATTTCAGGATCAAGAAGTCTAAGAGAAATTCAGTCATAGAATTTAACTGTATTTTAATTCATTCGAATTGCATCTGAATTCTGTAATTTTCTTAATTTTCAAGTATCGCTGTAACTTGAATTGGCGCCGTGTTTTAAGCAGATTTGTTAAATCGTTAGCAGATTCTAATTCGCACACTTTGTCGTTTATCTCAAGCTAGAATCGATTAAATAACGAAATTAAATTGCAAATCGGAATCAAAGAGTCTCGATACGATGGAATTCTCGATTACTCGCGGTGAACGAGGCACATGAAAATGGAAATTCCCGTTTGGATTAAACGTCCGGTGATTATTATTTCGCGATGGAGTTCATTATTGTCCGAATGCAATAATTCTATCCGGGGAGGCTCGTTATACGATATTTCTGTAGGCGGCTGAGTAACTGAACAAATACGCGCTGCTCATCAAACGCTGGAAACGCAGCTCGCAGCTTTGCACGGTATTAACTCGAATCGATTAATCGATCCAAACCTTATTTCTCCTTTCGTCGAGACCAAAGGGATAATCGATATCCAGGGTGAAATTAAAGTACCATCGATAGATCGTCGTTCGAGTCGATTGCTCTTTTATTATCGCTTTCGAGGACTTTGTTTTTTTTTTTCTTTTCTTATACTTTTCGGATTTAATTGCTACAGTTATTTTCTGAACTTGTGTTGAGTCTAAAGAGAGAGTTAAATCGAGGCTGTGATATGTTAAATAATTAATTGGGACAAATGAATATTCACTCAACTGCTGTGGTGATTCTGCCTAAGGCTTGTGATTTTAATTATCTCAAATCGAAGAACAAATGATTGTACACTCTCTCATTATCACCTACACGCTGAAATATGTAAAGGCATTATCTACGAGTAAGCGATAAAGCAACTCTTCATCATCGATGCTTTTTCTCGGATAAGAACGGATGTTTGGGCTTCCAATTACGTGAAAAACAAGTTTATTCCGCTGCACAGTTGTTACGTAATTGCAGTTATCCCGAATTATTCTCCAAACACGAAATACAAACCTATACAAAATTTCTATCTAAATAAAACAGAAAGTCCATCTAAAAATATACATTTGAAAGCATTGCAAAAAATTGTGTGCACAAAAAGGAAAAATATTGCAAAAGCTTGGAAACATTTAATAACAAAACTATAGATAATTACTTGAAAAAGAAAATAAAATACATATAGAGAATGTATTCTTTTAAAGAACTTCAATTGAAATTGAATTTCAATTCAATGGAAATTGCAAGATATAATCAGCTGCATAATATGTCGAAAATATTCACAGGAAGATTGGAGAACGGTGAAAAGCCAGGAAAGAAAAATTAATCGTAAAATTTGCCGATTAAACCGAGGCCGGAAGGAATCGGCACGTTAAGAATAAGTTTCATGGAAACTCGAGGGAAGTTTGGCAGTCGGGAAACGATTGATTAATACCGAGCACAGCTGCTCATGGGTTTACCAGTCGGAGGAGGAGCAAGAGAAAGAGGAAAGGAGGAAGTTCGAGCGGAAAAAGATTGGCAAAGTTTGCAGAAACAAAATGAGATCTCGAAAGGTAAAACTTCGGTTGTTTGAATTTTCGGGTGGGTCCTCCGCGAAAGGGGAGAGGCTTAATATCCACCCTCGTCGTCTGAGACTTCATCTTCGTTCCCAGTATTTTTGCGCTTAACACGTTAAGCGCCACGCTCGTTCTTAACAATAGAACTACCAAACCAGTCAGAATGACTGGTATACAATTTTTTCAATAAATTCTCCAAGTTTATATAACAGTAATAGAATAAATATTCTATGTCTATATCAATAAACATAAATCGCCCAATCGATCAAATTTTCCGCCGCTTGATTCACCCTTTTTCAAAGTACTTATTTCATTCATTAAAATATGTTAGATTTGAGGCTGGTAGTTTTAGTGTTAAAGCACTTTCCGTTTAGGCCCTTTATTAGAAAAGATATCTTTCTATTTGTTTTAACACACTACATTCATTTTTGATAAAATGTTTTATTTTATAGTTAACTCCACTAATTGTGGCTCGGTTAGGCGCGACAACGTAGCTTAGGTAAAAAACTAATTGTTCATTTTCATTGATCAGCGTCAGCATAAACGAAAAGTCAACGCCCGTTCCCTAGGGACCGGTGTGGCGCTTAACCCATTCGAGACCAATTGCACACAGTTTGTGCAATGATCTTGAATTGCAATTATCAGTCATTATAGAATAAAACAGCCCTCGAAATAAGACTAGCTTAAAATAAAAGGTATCTTACAAATGTGTAAACATTACATTTGGTATTTGGTTCAATTTCGACCCTAAAGTAGGTGACCCAAAGCCACGATCATTCGAAATACAAGAAGTGGTGCATATAAAGCCAAAAGTTATCGGTAGACTGCGGATGTTTATGCATTTATGACAAATTAAATACGGCTATAATAGGGGCGGGTGGGGCAAAGTGGGCCCCTGAGGGCAAAGTGGGCCCCTTAAAATTTTGGAGCTCAAAAAAATAAAGATATGACTATTTTTTGCTGAAGGGGCCCACTTTGCCCCACCCTCCCCTATACAAAAAGAACTTAATATAAAAATATATCTAAAATATCCAAAGTACGGTATGTGTTGTAATATTTATTAAGTGCAATAAATCCCTAGATAGGTTTTCCTGTCTCACCTGCATTTGTGAAACTTGAAATTTGCATAAACATCCGCAGTCTAGTTATCGGTCTTTCTGGATAGTCTCCAAAAAAATGCACGGTCTCGAATGGGTTAACGAGTTAAACGATGACCAATCGGCGAGAAATCTGACATGTAATTTTATTTTTTATAGATACTATTCATTTGAGTATCTCCTTAGCCACCGTAGCTCTCGGAATTCCTTTGACAAACATCAGAATCTTCCTCATCTTGTAATCTTCATTCGACGTGAACCTTTCTATCGATCAGACTTAAGATAAAATTGTAAACGTGGTGTGCGTGTCGTTGAAGCCATCCTCAGGATCACTTCTATTACAAAGTCTCCTCGTCGCAACATCGCGTGACTAGAATTTCGAAATTCTCTCCAGAATCTTGAAAATTTCTTCTCCATTTTGATCCTCGAAATATCACAAGACAATATTACAAAATACTTTGTACATATTTTCAGGATCTTCCTTGTAATTGAAATTAAAAGTTTACGGTGGAAATTTGGATTAAATATCATACGAGATATCTTCTATTTGGAAGATTAATTATAGAAGAGCATGTAGAACACATTTAGATTTGCACACGGAGTGATTCATCGTTTTTGATAACGAGATGACTGATCATCCATTGCGTCACGGAGACCTCGATCACAGATAACGAATTCTTGGCCTGAAATTATTCCAAGACGTAGCAGTTAGTAGCACGGTGTCGTTTTCCATTTACAGCCAGGTTCCTTAGTATGTCTTTCCAAGGACTGCTGGTTTAAGTGCACAATGCATGTCACCGAGTGCATCCTCGAGATCGTTTCCAACCTGGAGCCCCAAAGCGCAACATTGCGTGACAAGAATCTCGAAGCTCCTTGGAATCTCGAAATTCTATTCTTCATTTTGAAACAAGACTTTAGCACTAGAACTACCACGCAAACTGAAAATGCCTCATTTTTTCTAAAAATTCTCCAAGCTTAGAGGAGAAACGTGGAGCAAATATTCTACGTTGATTTTATAAAACAGAGATTAACGAATCAATAATCTCTTTCACTTCTTGATTCCTATTTTTCCAAAGCACTTTTTCAATATATTAACACTTTACCGACCGGTATTTTTTTAACACCCTACCCCTTTCTCATCGATCACTTGGCCACAAATACTTCCTTGATAAAGATATCTATTTGAAAATTACAAATTCTCGTCACTGAGTCCTTAACACAGGTAACCGCAATGATAAATGATTATTTATTAACTGGAGTGGCAACCAATTAATATGTTAAAAGTTCGAAGGCGTTGGGTCCGAAAAGCCTATTAATAGGCGTCCGGTCGGTAAAGTGTTAACCCTTAAATTCGCGATTTTATTTTTTTAATCAGAAAAATATTTTTAATATCCATATATAGTTTAGATTATAGGAAAGATATTAAAAAAAATCTTTTGAAAGAATTCAGCTTCTAAATTATCTGAAAATCCTATGTTGCATTTATGCAACACTGCGCGTTCCTAGGTAAGCAGATGTATGGGGAATTATTGACTCATGTAAATAGAATAAAAAAATATTTTAGTACTTAATTATAGTTCTATTTATTATGATAGTTATAAAAACAGTTATTTTCCCTATTATAACAAAGACCGAGGAAAGTTATTCCAATTTTCACTTTTTTCCGCGCCGATGAAAACCAGCTAAAACTGATAAATAATTAAAACATTTGAAAATTGGTGCCACTGCACCTGTCAAAAATTTACAAAGTACACTATAGTCTATGACAAAGTTCGTTGAGAAACCGTAATCCGTTCAGATTTTTTTTTATTCTCATAGAATTAGTATGTTGCAGAAATGCAACTCCGCGAATTTAAGGGTTAACTTTGTTTCTTTGTATACATATTTCTACACCTCGCAGATCATAAGATCGCCCTCAGAGACTTTTGCGTGATATGAAAAACTATGAAGGTGTTGGAATCATTAGGTCTGGGGAAACAATTATTGCGAAAATGTATAAGATATCAAATACTTTTTTTAGCTACTTATTAATCATAGAAAAGTAAATGAAGCAGTAGCTTAATATATTAAAATATAATGGATTTAACACCGGTACTTCTAGTGTTAAGGGATGATGATAGGAGTTGTTTTTAGTGAAGGATTCGAGGACTATCTCGAAGTCCTGTAGCTTTAAAATTTCCATTTTAACGAGTCTATCTTCAATGTCATATATCACGATAAAACGGTACAGAAGTTGAATAATCGCCTGGGGCTATCCAATAGAGAAATTCCCGACGTACATATACGTCAAGCAAGCTGACAGGCTAATGGTAATACAAGCATTCGAATACCGTACAAGAATATTTTGTCCCGTCACGTCGTGTCCTGTCGTCCGATGTAAATCCATATGGCGGTATTGCTCTGAACCGTGACGTCACTGGAGAACACGAATATTGGAATAAAATTGAAACAGTGGGCTAGAATTTTTAAAAATATGTGGTCCAAAGACTACTTGAATCTTTAGAAAGAATAAAAAAGATGAGAATTCGAGGAAAGTTACGATAACTTCAGTTCAAAGTCCTTATGAAGGGGATTAAAGTTGGTAGGAGATGAAACTCTTAATTAAACCCTTGCTCTAGGATTTATTTTGTTACTGCCTCTGCTATAATTCAGAATTTCATTGCTAAAATAAAAATTGATCTTGCTTCTCACTAACACTAAAACTGTCGACGTTATATCTATCCAAATTTAGATATTTAATAACTACTGTAGAAAAAAAGAAATGAAGAGGTGGAAAAGATTATTAATTAATTACTTTAGGTTTTATCGGATAATTGTGGGATATTTACTTCACGGTTAGTTTAGTGTTAATATTTCCAATTTATTAGGTTTTCGAAACCTTGTAAATTTCCCATTCCACTTATTTGATCACGAGTGCCACTCGTTACTGTAGGGCAAGTTAACGGGACCAAGTAGGGATCTTTTTCTCTTCCAAAGCGTTTTTCTTTAATTATAATTTAATATACAATACTTAAAGGGTTTCTACACCCAGCTAAGGGTAATATGAAACTTTGGCTCCCACGAAAAAAATCATCGGAGCAATTAAAGTGAAAAAAATGGCAATAGAACGAGGAGTTCCTGAGAATATGGATACCGGAATCCCAATATCGGTGCTCGCCAGGGATTTCATTTTAATTAATGCACCCCAGGAAATATTCATCGTTCGTTGTTGAAGTTACAGAGAGATCATTGGGGATTCTTCTTTCTTCTTCGTTTTCTCTCTCTCGTTGAAATTGGAGCTTACGGAAGTGTGTCCTGTATCAAATAATTGGATATCGGAGATTTTTTTTGGCAAAACTTCCTCCAGAGCCCTTTCGAAAGGTGTTTCTTTTGAAGGAGGGAGAAAAGAAAGGTACGTGAAAGTCCTTTGAAATCCTTGGAAAGTTCGGGAAGTGTTTTACACGGTACATCGTCTCTTCTAGCTTGGATATCCCTCGTAATAGTGAAGTTTCTCTTACCTAACTTTGCTCTCGCCTTTCGAAGAGAATATTTGTGTTTGAGGATGTTTGATACGATGGAATCTCGAGAGACGATCCTCTCTGGGCTTTGATCGGGGTGTCTCCGTTGTTTTAGGTGGAATATAATGATTTTCTGTGTAAAAGAATACTCGAGTTCGTTTAAAATACATTGCAGATTCGTTTGAAGCTCGAGCTTGCAAATTCTTGCCTCGGATCAAAAAGGAAGAAAAGATTTCGAGGAAGAAGCTAACCATTTCTCTTCGTTTCGGAGATCTTTGAGAAAATCCTGCACTTCATTTCAGAAAATATTGTGTTAATACTTTACCGACCGGAATCCTATTAATAGGCTTTTCGAATAGGCCTTTGAACTTTTAACTTATTAATTGGTTGCAACTCCAATTCATAAAGTATCATTTATCAGTGCGGTTACCTGTGTTAAGGAGTCAGTAACGAGAATTTGTAATTTTTGAATAGATATCTGTATCAAGGAAATATTTGTGACCAAGGGATCGGTCAGAAGGGGGTAGGAAGTTAAAAAAAAGACCGGTCGGTAAAGTGTTAAGAAAACCAGAAGATAATAATTTTTTGCCACAGATTTGCCAATGTCTTATTCAATTAATTTCAAAATTTCTCCGACTATTTAGAAAATTTACACTTTTAACCCCTTGCCGTACAATAACGAGTGGAGTATAAAAATTTCAAATTTTCCAAAAGTTATTAAATTAAAAATATCAGTGGCCCACGATAGGATGAAATTATTACTCTGCTATGAGACAGATTTTTCTTTCAGCGATTAATTCCGATTTGCTGCTGATTCAGTCACAAAAGAAATAATATGGCAAGGATTTAATAAAATCCACTCGACTCCAATTTTATCGATGTTCCATGCCTCCTTAAAAATTCGAAAAAATTCCAGCCTCCTCTAATTAACAACGTGTCTCTTTGAACACGATATCTCTGTGCGTTTCATCTCCGAAGAACGAAAAATCCTGGAGGCCCTTCCACAGAGGCGGCGCGACGTTTAAACCGTTGCATTTGTGCAAACAAATGGAAACCGCGCCAGAAGGCACTGTGCACCGTGTGGATGTCCTATTTGCACGTACTCTTTCCAGAAAAAAAAGGAAAGAGAGAAAAGTGGAAATAACGTTACGCGAAACGTCAAACTTCTTCGACTCGCGTTGATCCAGAACGGAAGTTTCCATTGGTTAGAAACGATATCAATTTTCCCGCGTAAACCATGAAAGTTCTTGAAGCCGTGAATTCCGACGCCATGAAAGTTCGCCATGCAGTTTGCACACGTTTATTATCGATGTTACATCTCCATCGCGCCATTGTTGTGATATCATTATACGCAGGGTGGGAAAGTTAAATCGATTTCCACCTTTCCCTACGTTCGGTTCGTCGAATCGGTTTAATTACCAGCGGACAAGGTAGTAGCGTTTGTCGAAGGTGTAGCGCAACGATGTCCTTTATGGGGCTTCAAACATTGCGATGGAGTTTCGTTGGTAATGCTGGAATGTAGTTCCTAGAAGAGCAATCGAGAGGAGTAATTTTCGATCGGGCAGAGGGGCTTGTGGGAAATTGGTTGAATCAGGGGGAGGGGGTGGTGTTTACTAGAGTTCCGTCGAGGCTAGATCGACGGCTATGGGGGTGAGGAACTAAGGCTCCATCACTAGTGGTGCCAATTTAAATATTTCCTATCTTTGGGAAATTTTTTCTAATATATTATGTGGGATGGGGGTGGCTCCCTATAAAAACTTAAGAGAAGAGGACATAATAAGGGAAGATCATCGACGTAACACTAAAACTACCGAGCAAGTCAAAATGACTGGTCCTTAACACTAGAACGACCGACGTTAAATTTGTTACATTTAAATATATTAAATAAGAACATCGGAAGAAGAGGAATCAAGGGGTGGAAAATATGATCGGTTTAGTAATCTGTGTTTTATAAGATCAACTTAGAATTTCTAGTCTAGGACTCTTCTGTAAACTTAGGGAATTTTTGGAAAAAAATGTGAACAAGTCATTTTGACTTGCTTGGTCGTTCTAGTGTTAAGCTTTCTCCAAAATTCTTCCAACCTTATAGGAGAGTTATAGAGCAGAAATTCTACGTTGATCTTACAAAACGGAAATTACCGAATCAATCACTTCTTCCACGTCTTGATTCCTCTTTTATCAAAGTACTTATTTAACATTTTCAAATATAATAGATTTAACGTCGGTAGTGTTAGAGTTAAGCTACTCAGGCCCAGTACGCTGCTTCGATGGGTTACCGCACCTTACTTTCTTTTTCACGATCATACAATTATGTAATACGTGGGATCGGGGCGATACTCTTCTAAAAAGAACTTAGGAGAAGAGGTCACGAGAAAGAAGTGTTACCAGAGAGAGGACGCATGCGCACCGACCCAGGCAATCATCGATGTTAAGCTACTCAGGCCCAGCACGCAGCTTGGATGGGTTACCGCGCCTCTATGATAATATATCATGGACTCGATTCAAAAGACACCCAAAGTAGAAAGAGAAATGACCATAGCCGTTAAGGAGGCTACGGTGGCAGGGAGGGTCGTCAAAAAAACCCTGTCGCTCGATCAGACCTCAGGAGGAATACATTTTTCCAGAAGAAGATGCCGTTAATTCCAAAGGGAGTCACGTCAGAGGGAAGAAAGGGCCGGCAGAAGTTGGACAAAGGAACGAAATCCATTTGGCAGGGCTAAACAAATACCAATTCGTTTCACTTAAACGAGAAATCCCCGAGGGAACGTCGTCGCCACGGAGGATCCGAGTAATCTCGTGAAAATCAGGACGTATCACCGGAACACAGAGGAAGCAACGTGAACAACATCGCAACGTAAAAAGATGTTTCTGCTTTCAAACACTCCAACGTGAAATTCAAAGTCTAATCAGTCGTGAGATTAGAATAGAGAAGAAGATAGAAAGAGAAGGAAGAAAGACATAGAAGAAGAGGAAGAATGGGATGCGTTTTAAGCAGAACTTCCGGCGTACAAAGCCTCGGTTCGAGATGGATTAAAGGAAAGGGTAGGAGAGGAAAGGAGAGGGAGACGTTGGAGAAAGGAGGGAGAACGTAGAGGTTACCGTGGTGCGTTGGCAATTGATCCAAGGAGGAAGAACGAATTTGTGGCCACGATCGAAGAATTTCGCGAGAAAATCAGGACTCTGGATACGGCACTGACCGTGACACGGTGTATCAAGGAGAAAAAGGAAGAAGCGGAACGGCAGTTCCGTGCGAACAGAAGGGTGTCGAGCCTGGATGGTGAAGAGGAGGATCACGACGAGGGAGGAGTAGTCGACCGAGACGGAACGCGATCAGGAGGAACAGAGAGGGACGCGAAACGAGGGAGAAACGGAAGCTGAGAGAAATAGGAGCAGAGAGAGAGAGAGAGAAAAAGAAGAGGGTGGAAGCGAGAGAGACGCAAAAAGACAGAGATGCAAGTAGAGAGAAATAGAAGCAGGGAGAGAGAGGCCCAAGTAGAAAGAGACCACCCTCGAGAGAAATAGAAGCAGAGAGAGATAGAGAGAGGGTGAGAAATTCAAAAAGGAGAGAGATAGAAGCCAAGAGAGAGACTCAAGTCGAAAGTGACGGATGCCGAGAGAAATAGAGGCAGAGAGAGGGAGAGAAATACAAAAAGGAGCGGGATAGAAGCCAAGAGAGAGATTCAAGTCGAAAGTGACGGAGGCCGAGAGAAATAGGAGCAAAGAGAGACAGAAATTGCGAGAGATCGTACCAGAGAGAGGAGAACGACGAGAGAGATAGCGAAGCAACGGATAGACAGGACCTCCCAGTGAAATCCAACGGAGACGGTGAATCAAGCGAGACGATATCCAACGCAGACAGAAACCACCAGAGATAACACCCGACGAAGATAGAAAGCGACGATTTCCAACGAACGACGGAGATGGAAAGCTCTAGAGATAGAACCGACACCGAGGGAAACCGAGCGACGCAGGAATCAACGAAGATAGAAATCCAGAGTGAGGAAGAAAGACAGAGAGTAAGAGAGAAGAGAGAGTCGAAGGGTGGGAGTCGAAGGGAGAAAGCAGCGAGGGTGGTTCGGCCGGCCGGCCAGTCGTGCTGTGGCGGCAACGACGACGTAGTCGCTCCAACCGTTATCCGCGATGTTGTCAAACAACTACCTCGAGTATCGCCACGAAATCTCGAGGTGCGATCGAGGGAAGAGATGAAGTGAAATCGGCCGCCCAATCGACGGCCACGATCGAACGGCGGAAATTCTTTCCCGCGCGAGGTCAAAAGGAGAACGATACCACCATGAGTCAGACCGTTCGATCTTCCGTCTTCGTGTTACTTCCTGTGCGTCCACACCTCCCATAATCGAGCGTTATCCTTCCCGCGTATGACGGAAGGAGAGGGATTCGTCCATGGTGATACGTTCGGACAAATGGCAACGGTTTGCAATTCCAAGGGATCCTTGAGAGGGAGAGAATTGTAACGCGATGCTGCTCGACGATTCGTGATACGTGAGACAACGGGAGTTTGCCGATTGACGGTGACAAAGGAAGAGAGAAACGGGGACGATTGATGGGGAGAAAAAACGACGGAGTAAGAAACGATCGCTGTTTCTGACCGCGCGGGAAAAGGGGACGAGGAAGACTTTAGAAGAGACTGTTTTTCTTGTGCTTTTCTTTGAAATTTTTTCAAGGTGACAGATTCGAAGAAGAATTCTAAAAGGATGAAGATTAGATGGAAGAATTGAGTTTTGGTGGAATGGAAAATCTTTTGTACTTTGCATCGAACGTTGATCTTGCTTGAAACTCGGTAGAAACTACCCCTATGGAATGAAAAGTTTCTTCAAGACGTCGGAAACTGGAAGATGTTCTAATCTAATGGTAATTTAAATTCTCATCGGTAAACGTTGAAGGATCAATGTTGAACTTCGATAGGACCTTGGTAAAGATTGATTCGATTGGATCCTTTGCGATTTGAAAACCGAAGACAATCATCGTCGACTGGACGTTCGTCCCGGAGGGTTCGTCAAGGATCAGGGCGCGATTTCGAGGGGGGTGGTAAACACGTCGGCCGTTTTCGCGGGCATGAGCCTGCCAGTCGGTATTATCGATTCGATACGCATCATATTCACAGGCTGGTAGCGCTCCGAGCTAATTATTTCCTCCAGGACAAGGTGGACCGTGCGCCAGTACATCGTCCTTCCTCATCTTCGAGTTTACACGCGCGCGTGGAACGTAAATCTTAAGACTTAAACGTTCGAACTTAAAACCTTAAACGTACCCAGTTCTCATGAATGATAAGAGATAAAAGGACGATGTTGATCCAGTGATCCTTGAGATTTGTGGATCTTACAAATTGATTTTACAAAAGTTTCGAGGGAGGAGTTTGAGAAACGAGGGGAAGTTTTTGTTTAAATTTGGAAGGATTCGAAGGAAGAAAGAAGGACGAAGAAGTATATTCTGGTGGTTGAAAATATCTTCTTGATTCTTCCAACCGGAAGAGGAGAGGCGTAGCTGAGCGTGCCGCTTCCGGAGAACGATCCTCGTGGTGAAAATCGCTGGAAGGATCATTCGAGGTGAGAGGATGTGAACGGTGATTGATTCTCGAATTCGAGGAGGGAGGGAGTTTTAAAAGCCACTGGGGGATGATCTCGATGGAGGGCGAGGGGTAGATCTCTCCTCGATGAATCGACGGGTTTTCACTTGCGGGCTGATTTGCTTTCTTCCCCTCTTTTAAATCGGCCCGAATAGAATTCCCGGGATTCGACCAGTCGATAGAGAGGATTTAATTAAAACACGCGAGTTCCACACCCCTTGTTGCGAGGTGGACTTTGATTATAACGTTCCCGGTGATCTTTAATGTGTCAAATCTTGGTGAACATTGCCATCAAAGTTTGAACAATCGGTAGAAAGGATTTCCAATTAGTCAGATGTTACTTTCGCGCGCTTTTAACACTAGATTTACCAGCGTGGAATCTATTATATTTAAATATGTTAAATATGTACCTTAAAGCAAGGAAAATTAAGACGTGGAAAAGATGATAGATTCGGTAAATTATGTTTTATACGATGGGCGAAGAATAGTTTTTCTACGGCTCCCTCATAAACCAGTAGAATTTTTTGAAAAAATTGTGTACCAGTCATTTTGACTGGCTTGGTAAATCTAGTGTTAAGCAGCACACAATTTTCACATAGAATTGAATTGATTAATTAATTAATTATGTATATCACTGTAAATTTCCATCACAAAGATTCAGCTAATTAGCGGCAGCTGTTCGCAATTCATCAAACTTTCATCGAGGATGATCATCCCTTTTCTTCCCCTTATCGTATAATATTTAAACGTTCGCTAAACCTCCTAAAATATTCAACCAATCACGGATAACCCTTTCCATCCAGACAATCCTCTTATCCCCTTAAATTTCCATTCTTCTCAGTCCCCTCGACAAGAATCTCTTCTCCACCTGCAAACTCCCTGCACTCTGATCATCGCAAAACAAAGATCCACGCGTGGCTGCGTGCAAACAGTCCAAGACACTTGATCCTTCCACGGAAACGCTTCTCGTTTCGCCCCCATAAACGCAACGAGAGTATATTCTCTTTAAACTTCTTCCACGAACCATCTCTAACGAGCTTCTTCCGGCGTCGATAAGAAAAAAAAAAGAAAAATATACCGATTCTTCGATGCGAGAAATAATGGTCGAACGACGAAGCATGGAAAATCTCCTCCCGATGACGCAGACCGAGGACAGGTTTTGATAAAATAATAACGAGGGTAACGATAAAAGGAACTCCCTCCACAGCACGGTGAGAGGAATCATTTTTCAGGGTTGCAGAAAGAGAGAGAGAGAAACGCGGGAGAAAAATCATTTCGAGGGAAACCCGCACGAGGAATCCGGCAGACAAATAATCTCGAGGGGCTGCAGGCGAAAGTACAAAGAGACCAACCGGGGAAATAACTTTTCTGCGAGGACAGACCCCGAGGAAGATATTGATTTGTTTTTGTTGCTCCCGGACAAGCGATCAACTTTGGAATGTGTGTCAGGTGGCTGAGAATCGGTCGAATGATCGTTCTAAGGTCCTGAGAACAGAAGTTGCTAGATTCACGAGAAATTCCAAGGGTTGCAGGAGATTCTTCAGGGTGGTCTGCCTCTTTGAACGAAACTCGTGATTAATGAAGAGTTGTGGAAACTTAATTAACAGTTTTTTGGAGAGAACTGATCTCGAGGGAGATTCTGATTTGTTTATGGGGTTTGTGATGACAGAATAGGTCGAATGATTATTCCACGTCCTGAGAAAAGAAGGGGTTGCTAGATTGACGACGATTTCCGAGGGTTGCAGAGGACTATTTAGGGTGGTCTGCCTCTTTGAACGAATAGCATGATTAATGAAGAGTTGCGGAATCTTAATTAACAATTTTTTTGGTAGATCTGATCTTGAAGAAGATTCTGATTTATTTCTGGGATTTTTTGAAAAATAATTAACTTTAGAATGTGGCCCTGGTGGCTGAGAATAGGCTGAATGATTATTCCATGTATTTAGGGTGGTCTGCCTTTTTGAACGAATCGCATGATTAATGAGGAGTTGTGAAAAACTTGATTAACAGTTTTTTGAGAGACCTGATCTCTAGGAAGATTCTTATTTAGTTCGGAGATTCCTTGAAGAATAATTAACTTTGAAATGTGGCTCGTGTGGCTGAGAATAGGCTGAATGATTATTCCATGTCCTCAAAAAAGAAGGGGTTGCAAGATTGACGACGATTTCCGAGGGTTGCAGATGACTATTTAGAGTCGCCTGCTTTTTTGAACGAATCGCATGATTAATTAGAAGTTGCGGAAACTTAATTAACAGTTTTTTGGGAGATCTGATCTCGAAGAATATTCTGATTTGTTTACGGAGTTTGTTGAAAAATTTAGAATGTGGCCCGTGTGGCTGAGAATAGGCTGAATAATTATTCCATGTCTTTAGGGTGGTCTGCCTTTTTGAACGAATCGCATGATTAATGAGGAGTTGTGAAAAACTTGATTAACAGTTTCTTGAGAGACCTGATCTCTAGAAAGATTCTTATTTAGTTCTGAGATTCCTTGAAGAATAATTAACTTTGAAATGTGGCCCGTGTGGCTGAGAATAGGCTGAATGATTATTCCATGTCCTCAAAAAAGAAGGGGTTGCAAGATTGACGACGATTTCCGAGGGTTGCAGATGACTATTTAGAGTCGCCTGCTTTTTTGAACGAATCGCACGATTAATTAGAAGTTGCGGAAACTTAATTAACAGTTTTTTTTTGGGGGAGATCTGATCTTGAAGAATATTCTAATTTGTTTATGGAGTTTCTTGAAAAATAATAAACTTTGGAATGCGTGGAGGATGAGAATCGGCTAAGTGATCATCCTATGTCTTGAGAAGAGGAGGGGTTGGTAGATTGACGAAGACTTCCAAGGGGTTGCAGGAAATGTTTGGGATAGTTGAGATAGGTTTTTTGACAGAATTGTTTGATTAACGAGGAGTAGGAGACACTTAGTTAACAATTTTTTGGGGATAGCTGTTCCCGAGGGAAATACAGATTTGTTTCTGATGGCCTCTGACAAATAATAAAGGTTTGAAATGTGTGTCAGCTGGCAGAGAATCAGCCGAATCATCGTCCTAGGTCTCGAGGAAAAGGGGATGCTAAATTGACGAGGGTTTACAAGGGGTAGGTTGCAGGGGATTTTTTTTTAAAGAATTTACGACCAATGTGGAGTTGGGAAGTAAGTTAAAAACACCATTTATAGTCTGGGAAGTTTCTTAATTTATTGAGGAGGTTTTAAGAAGACTTTGGTACTGTTTAATACTTAAAAAATGAGAGAGAATTAAGTGGAGAAAGATGAGATAAAGCTTCGAATCTAGAGCCTCGGAAGTATTTCATTCTTGCCGGAATTTAATGGAGGATTCAGAAGATTAATACCTAATTGATCGTTAGCAGACTTATCATTAATTTAGATGTTGCTCAATAAATTTCGAAGTATTTCATTCTTAGAAACGGAGAAGAATTTCGGAGAAACGAGGTCAGCCTTCGAGTCCAAAGTCTCAGAGATATTTAAGTCTCACCGGAAGTTACCGGAGGGCGTAGGAAATCACTATTTTCTCGATCACCAACAAAACCACGGTCCTCTTCCAATAAACTATAGACTCCCCTCTACAAAATAATCTCGCCAAATTAAATTTCAAAAACTCTCCAACCCCATAAACCCCGCTCCAACCTCAAAACTCACCTCGACTCGCATAATCGTTAAAAAATTCCCCCCAAAAATTCTTCAAACAATGAACTAACAATAAAATCAAAAATATCGTAATTCTCAATTAATTATCTAAGAACTTAAGGAAAAAACTAACCCTTATTTCCTTCCAAACTCATCGCATTTCACTACCGTCGATTTTCCCAGCGATTAACGGTCTCCGAGGGATCGGTTGTCCAAGATTCCAGCCATTTCGCAGTCTCCAATAATTCCCAAGTATTTTTTCTTCCGCTCGAAGCATCTCCGTCGACGTTGAAACGCAGAAAAAAAAGATATTAGGTACAAGCAAAACAAGAAACAGCGAAAACACGAGGGGAAGAGTCGCCGAGAATTTATCGAGTTCGCTTCGTTGGATATCGAGATCCCCAATTAAAGGAGCAATATCGTTGTTACGCTTTCGTAAATCCGTTATTTTTAAGTCGTGCAACGAGAAGAAAAATCGCAATGTTCGAAGAACGACGAGTTAAAAGGGGATGGAGAAGAAGAAAAAAAAGAAACGATAGAATCACCGTGGATTTTCTCGGCACTCGATTCGCAAGCTCTCGAACGAGCGGCCGGTGTTGTTCCGTGCAATTAAGGCGCCTTTCATCGAACGATCCTACGAGCTATTGCACGCCGTTCGAGCTGCTGCTCTCGCGCGAGAAACCGAAAGAGGAAATCCCTCGTAGCTACGAGAACACAAGAGTAATCCATGGGAAAGAAAGAGAGAAGACGATAGATCGAGAGAGAGAAGAAAAGAAACGAGAGGAAGATAGATGGAATAGAAGTTCAAAGGAAATTCTACGAGTTAAAAGGAACACTCTCCTCTCGATCGTTCGACAAAGGCGATTCAACGACGATTCAGAGCGAAGCGAGCGAAGACACGAAAGCCCGGGTGTTGTGTAACGATGTATCGCTTAGCGCGACGTAAACCTCGCCCGACAGAACGATATCTACGAGAGAAACGAGAGGGCTGAGACGACGGAGAGTTGAGAGGACGAAGAGGAGATAAAACCGAAGACCAAGCTCGAAGAAATTGCACGAGAGAAGAAATCCTCTTGTTACCGATACGAGAAAACACTCGATTCCATCCCTGGTTGATAGTTAGATTCGTGGAGGAGGATAAGAAGCGTGAAAGTGAGTAGAAGAGGGAAGAGGACGAAGAGGAGAAAGAGGTTTCGGGGGAGGAGAGCCGACGGAGGCGTGAAATGAACAACGGCCACGACCGTTTCCTCGAGAAGTGGAAGAAACTGAGAGTCGAGTAGCGGAAGGCGACCTCAAAGAAGGGTGAAAAAGAACAAGAGGTGGAGGAGGGAGAGGGTGGAAGACGGTGGAGAAAACGTGGCATGAATTAGAACTCATTTGGTAAAGTGTTGCGCGTGCAGCGAGTTTTCAAGAGGTCGCGGAACGGGGGTTGCTTCGAAGGGGTTGCAGCGAGAAGAGGGGTGGGCCGTAAGCGGGGCATCGAGGCTCACAGAGTGAGAGAGGGTGGTACAGCTAAAAGCGAAAACCTGGATCGGGCGAAACGGTGAGTGCAATATGAGAAAGAGAGGTGGCGGAGGGTGGAATTGAGAGGGTGAAAAGGGAAAGAGAAGAGGGAAAGAGGGAAAAGAGAACGAAGAGGAAGAGGAGGTGCCGGACCGTATCGTGGAAACTCGAATTCACTAAAGGAGGGAAAGAGGGCAGGAGGAAGAAGCGGGAAGAAAAGTGGACAGAAGTAGAGAGGACAGAGGGAGAGAGAAAAAGAGAAGAGAAAGGAAAAAAAAAGGGTTGCGATAGAAACAGAGGAATACCACTTCGCCGCTTCTACGGGTTCGCTCAAAGAAAACGGGTCGACTTGTCGAGGCTCCACGGACTGGCGAGAGTAAGTAATACCCTTTAATCAACGGCAACGAATAGACTCGGGGATGGACGAAAAGTTTATACGCGAAATCGACTGCCGGCGCGTGCGTGTACACCGGGGAAAACGGAATTTTTTCGAGGGCAACTTTTACGGATGTTCGAACACACCGTGTAAAAAAAAAAAGTTCGACGGATAAAACCGACCTGGAATTGCTCGCGAATTATACGAGCTTCGGGAGATGAAGCCGAGGGAAAATGGACCTCCGGAGACCGTTCTTCTCTTGAGTTTTTTTTTTGGGGGATGCGATGAAAGGAGTTCTTTTTAGACGCCTCGAGGTATGAGTTGTCTTTGCACGATTAACCTCGATGCGGTTTCGCAATTGGTTGCTTGGGGTTGTTGAATGGCTGCTGTTAATAGGGACGATGATTATCGTGGAATTTTGGAAAATTCTAATCGCTCGTAAACGTCGCACGAGGGTAAAGATTGTTCTCCACTTGGTACCAACATGGCGTCCGGTAGGAGCGCACAGTGGAACGAATCGACAATCTAGCTGGAAAAAAATAATAACTCGAGAACCGTTCATTTTAGAGAAAAATATGCAAAAGTTTCATAATATCGTGAAAAGAATGTAACTACATCGTTAATTTTTTATATTTTTTAATGGTTAACATAATTTTTTATGCGAAAGTCTATAAATTTCTTTATGGACTTTTATTCTATGGAAGAGATCAAGAAACTTTTGCACAAGTCATTTTCGCATTGCACTTTATGTTAACACTAGAATTACCAAACCAGTCAAAATGACTGGTACACAATTTTTTCAAAAAATTACCCAAGTTTACATAAGAGTAATAGAATAAATATTCTACGTCTATATTAATAAACATAAATCAGCCAATCGATCAAATTTTCCGCCGCTTGATTCCCCATTTTTCAAAGTACTTATTTCATTTATTAAAATATGATAGATTTGAGGCCGGTAGTTCTAGTGTTAAAAAGATATTTAATGCAAAATATCCTACTGACATCTTTCTCTTCCTACTGCAGAGGATGCGAAGTCAACTGATACTGTTTAAGTTGGTCTATTACTTATTCAATCGCATCATCGAGCGGTCGTTTGGAGACAATTGTAATTCTTTAAAATTCATAGCAAATTATTGTGAGAGTATCTTCAACCTGGTAGCACGAAAAGTATATTATCATGGAAGGAATCTCATCATAAATATTCAATTGGATGTAGAATATTCACGAGGCGCATCTTAAGATGGATCGATTCGCGTTATCGCGTTAAGACAGGATAAAGTATCGTCGTACGACATTCATATGTCTCTGTCATGTGGTGGCACGTGATGGGTTAACGTAAATACAGACGTATAAATACCGTAGGAAAATATTTCGCCGTGTCGTGTGATTAGAATCGATCCTGACGTTATAATCGTTTCTATCTTTCGTTGACGTGCGTCAACATCAAGTCCTCTCTCGTGGTGTTTTCCCTTTAATAACATATTCTACTGGGATAAACTCAACTCATTTTCCCAGGCTCTACCCTCAGAAATATTTTGTAATGTACCCACCCATCTATTGTTAGCGTATAAAATAACTTCAGGTAACATTTTGTAAATACAAATAGTATATAACGTAGCGACACTATCACTCATTATTTTTCCATGTTCAAAAATAGTTATTTTCTCATTCCACTCCCACTACTTTTCGAGAAACCTTAAAAATCTTGAGGCCCTTAGTTCAGTCTCAGTACAATGACATTAAAATCACAAGTAATGCAAATTATAATTCATTGCTGATTCCAAGTCACTTCTAATTCGAACTCTTGCAAGTTCAACCCTCGTTTCTACGCCAAATGCTAATTATTCTCTGATTCTTCTAATATTCATCAACATCACTGTGAGCCTGTTCGAAGGGAAATTAAATATTTGAAAATTCAATTAAATATAAATGAAATACAACATATACTCAAAAGTAGAAATTTTTCTTCTTCCGGTGGATCAAGAATTATTCGCAATTACATTAACCCTTTGAGGACGACGGGCGAATATATGCGCCCTGAGAAAAAAATTGGTTATAGTTTGTCGGTGCATATAAAAATGGTTAGAGTTGAAAAATTAAAATATAATCGTTGAAATATTATTTTACATAGAGTAAATTTCAACTTGTATACATTAACAGACTGTCTTTCCGATGAAAAAGTGCTTTTTCATCGCTAAATAATTGATTGTTTCTCGATATTCAAAAATGCCTCCGTCCGCAAAGGGTTAATTAACACTAGATTTACCAGCGTGAAATCTATTATATTTAAATATGTTAAATATGTACCTTAAAGCAAGGATAATTAAGACGTGGAAAAGATGATAGATTCGGTAATTTATGTTTTATACGATGGACGAAGAATATTTTTTCTACGGCTCTCTCATAAACCAGTAGAATTTTTTTGAAAAATTCTGTACCAGTCATTTTGACTGGTTTGCTAAATCTAGTGTTAAAGCAGAAACAATGCTCTATTAATTATTACCAGTTTCTGTTTAGAATAATAAATAGTTTAATTATTTTAACTAGAAATCTGAATTTTAGATCTTTCGTTCCAAAAGTTTTCCATTCTTGGTGAATACTTCTTCAACTATGGCAAACCTAAACGTGCATCTCATAGCAAACAAGGCTGCAAATTACTTCCTCCAGTCCACACGTAACCTCAACTTCATCGCCAACAATTCCCTCTAACTTCCACCCTACCATCCTCCTCCACTCATCCACCTATCTCTATCTCCTCCGTCCTTTCTCTTTCCCTCAAGAAGCATCCCACTTTCTCGCATTCCACAGGACGAAACTCGTACTCGGCGTTAGCAAACAGGACTGCCATTATTTACTGATAATGGATGCATCCACGCGAATCTTGTTCGGCCGAACTTGCGACCTCGAACTTGTTGAACGTTCCTCCATAGTTTCCCGACTACCGGGCCCGTTTCCAACGACGATACATTGGAACACCTCGACTCTGTGTATCCGGTTTTCAGGCTGATAATTTTACGGCCAACTTCCGGCCCATGATTGACCGGGAAACTGCTAATGTGCGCACGTCCTACATACGTCAAGGGATGGAACCATATCGAGGTGCTTTCAAAGGGCTATCCCTTTGACGTCACCCGCGAAATTCCTTCGGGAGAAAAGAAATCGTGGAAAAGTAACACGTGCGTCGTGTTCCCTCTTAACATCGTTGCTAAAAGTTGAAGAGGATACTTGGAGATTGGCCAATGTACACGGGGAATCGTTAATGGTGGCGTGTTCTTGATGGTTGGAAAGGGGGATGATATTTCTTAGGAGGGATCCTTTAGATTTGTTCTTACGTCGTTCGAGAGTGACGGAAGAGAAGATATTTTAGCCTTGTTTTTTCACGTTGTCGACTGTGATTGCTGTGGTTGTTGCGCGGAGGGGTAGATTTTAGGCTTTGTGGGACATGATGGATAATGGGGGTAGAAGATCGCTCGGTGGAGAGGAATTTCAAGGTGCGAGGGACGTTGAAGGTCTCGGTTGCTGGTGTATTTTTGGAATTGTAATTAGCTGGATGAAAAGCAGTAGAAAATACAGTGATCGATTCACTAAAAAGAAAATATTTAATTTTCTGTATTATTTCTATGGGGCCCTTTGGTATTGCGGGGTCCCACGCGACCGGTTAGTCCGCTTACCACTTAACACTTTGACTGCCATGGGGTTCACTGGCGTTAATTCAGTGATAATTTCGTGTAACTTTTAAATTGTAATATTTACAAATTCTTAGGCATACTGGATATTTAAATTGCGACGTCACAAAGATAGAGTTTTGTCGAATATCTATCTATCTTTAAAGTTTCTGCTTTGTAAAGATGTTCATTTCACTAGAAATTATAAAACTAGAAAAATATCGGTGGCGTTGAACGTGTTGATCTACAGCTCGACAACTGAAAGATGGCTCGGGAGGGGTGTAGCCTATCATTTTCAATCGCATATTATTGCCATTTTGTTTTTGGAATTCCCAGCCTCCTAAAGTAAAGAATTATATGAAGTATTCACTTTAGGAAGCTGTCTTTAGAAATTTGAAAAATTAAATAACAAAAATATGCGTTTGAAAACGAGAGGTTCCGTCGCTCTCTGGCCATCTTTCAATTGTCGAACTGTATCTCTGGTTAACCCTACATTTACAGAGTGTTTTACAAACATGTTTCAAATGTTACAGAGAACCCATACATTAGATATTTCAAATATATTTTATAATACAATCATTATTTAATGAATGACCATCTTTGCTATTCGATACTAGTTTTTCCAAAGTCTTTATTTAATTATATCGGAGTGTAACATATTTCACGTCCGTAAATCTAGTGTTAACCTGAATTTAAACGGAATTCAAAGTCCTAAGGTTCAAAAGTATCCTCCCCTTAAAGTTCCACCTCTACGTGGATTCTCCACATCATCGACAGAGGAATCTTTAATCCGAGTCAACCCTCTTCTCCGTTCACCCTCTCAGTTTCGCGCACTTAGATCCCAGCCACCGTCTAATCGCCATGACGCTGCTAATACCTAATAGCATCGCCATTAACGTATGCAAAGTGGATCCCAGCTGGAAAACACGGCAAGTGTATTTCCGGTGAACCTTGGTACTCACTTATGGAAATGGGGGTGTAGAAATTGCACAACGACGACTGTGTCTAACAATTGGGACTTAGAAATAGTGGGACCAAGGTGTAGCAAGGTAGAGTGGTAAAATAAAAAGTTAGAGAAGGTAGAGTAGGGATAAAAGAAGTAGAAAGCGCGTTCACCATGCGCCATTAACGATGCACAGAGTACCTCTCCGTTACATCGTGCCATTACCGATTCTCTCTGTACAATGAACTACCTCGTCCCAACTGAACTCACCCTCGCAAGCATCCCTCGGCTAAACATAAATCCATGCTCATTCACGATGCCTGCTCGTTCGAATACCTTCGGTAAAATAAAATCCCGTACAGATCGAAACAGCAGAGATTTTCCACAGACGAGCTTCTGAAAATCGAAGGGAAAATGTTCCAAGGTAAATATCCAAGATACTTGAAAAGCCACGAGATATTCCATACCGTGGAAAAAGAAAGACGCTCCATACCTATAGAAAGAAAGTGGAGAAAAAAGAAGGAAATTTCGGAAAAAAAATACAAAAATACCCAATGGATATGTGGAATATTGAACGAACCATCGAGGAGGGTAAAACGAGGGAGAAAAAAGTGGATCGTTCTCCCTCGAAATGCAGTTACACGAGGTGGAATGTGGGCTCGTAAAAAAAAGGGAGGAAAAATAGCAACGAAGCAGGAAGTAGAGAGAATTTGTCCTTCGTAGGGTGAATTTTAGGAGGGACATTGAGAGGAATCGGTCATCGGTTCCTCTCGACATCGAATGGTCCTTTAATCCGGCCAAAGAGAAAACTCGGGACACGAGGAACAGGACGGAGGGAGAGGGCGGAGGGGGAGGAGCGAAGGGCTTTCGAATTTAAATCTGGAAGCGGAGTCACGCTTGTTAGAGTTCCGTGAAATTAAGTCCGCTTAACGAGTACGAGCCGGGAAATTTAACGAGCCCGCGGAGAAAGCAACCCGCTGAGAATTTCCCAGCCATTGCGACGGTTGATGACGGTTTCCATGAAGGAACCAACGCGACTGGAACTGGAGAAAGTCTTGTGAAAAAAAAGGGAGAAAGGGGGAAGAAGAGAGGGGAAAAAATGTAGAGAAGAAAGTGGAGGAGGGAAAGAGGGAAATGGAAAAATCGTCCTAAATAGCGGCACCACGGTGGGGTGACATTTGCCGGGGTGTTTTAAATCGAGACGAAGGCACCGACACCGACGGATAAACGTGGTAATTTAAGGGAGGAAGATTAAATCCCCAGTTCAGTCATCGTGACACGACTTTAAGCGACACTGTTTCGCAAATGCGCAATTGCAGCCGAGAGGCTAATCGCTTCGGCGTACTGCCTGATTGAAGGCAATCTTTCGATTTGCTTTCGATGGATGGAGTTTGACTTGGAATGTAGTTTAGCACGGGATTTAATAAATTTAATTTTAGAATTATCAAGCAAGTCGAAATTCCCCTCTATTTTTTCCAAGTTCTCCAAGTTTGTAGAATAACCATAGAGCAGATAGATGATTTCGTAAAATATTGATTACAGAAACGATCACCTTTTTCACCTCTTGGTTTCTGTCTTTCCAAAGTACATATTTAATATATTGAAATATGGTAAATTTAGCGCCAGTAGTTCTGGTGTGTAAGAGAGGAAAAACTATTATTTTTATCAATTATTTTAATAAATTAATAACATAAGACAACACTTAAACACATAAAATAACTCTTCAAACATAAATCATAACTTCTAATACATAAATTAAATATCTTTCGTAAAACTATTTATCCGTTCGCTTCTAGTCTCTCTAAACAACTAACTCAATATTTATAAAAAATACTGTTCGTCGTTCCGGACGACAAGCTAACGCGAGTCAGTCGTCGCAGCGGCGACGAACATACTCGGTGTTACATTTATATAAATATTAACACTCTTACAGGTGTTAATTATTATGTTTTCTATTATTATTAGGTTATATTCTAATTTTTTAAAAATTTATATCCTAATAGTTTTTTATTATTATTAGGTGTAACTACTATTAGGTTTTTTTTATGAAAAATATCTCTAATAAAATTAGAAATTATAATTAGGTTTTGAGATGATCTATTGTGGTCTCTTTAGAATGAATTAATGGAATCGAAAATCCCTTAACGTCCCGTAGTGAATTCCGGAAGGCAATAAAATTGAAATACGACTAATTAATGTTGTGGATAAAAGTTTGCTCTCGGGATCCTCAATTAACTCAAATTAAAAATGTTCTAACTGTGCACCCTGGTAACCACTAACATTTCAATATTCCTTTTTCAACTATCCAACGTTGGCTGGGAATAAAAGTGGACCCATGGGATCAATGTACTCGTTGGAAAAGAGTATCCCAATTATATACCATGAAATAACGAAGCCTAGTATCCAATGAAACATCGGAGTCTCCTTTCAAGAGGTCGATGTTGCTGTGGAATAAAAGTGATCCCTTGGGATACCAAACTTCCCAAATTAGGCCTCCAACTATCACGTATTTCTTCACAACGAACCCCAGGGACCATAGAAATCCTAACGATCCCCCATGCTAATATTCTTAACCTGTTCTTCTTCTATTATCGTAGATTTTCTTCCACGAATATTAATAAATCTACTTCTCCCTCTCAATTAATCCAATTAAAACTGCAACAAGAAATACCCTTCTGGTTCGATTCAAGTTGCTGTAAGAAAACCTTCCTTTCCTCCTTCGTTTGTTACGTAAGGTGGAAAAAGTGTTCAGAATCATGGAAGAACATCGTCAACGTGAAAATTCTCAACGTCCAATTATCTCCGAGCTTACGCAACGCCGGGGGTTGAGATTTTTTTAACACGAATCCTCTGGACTTCCGTTACCAGAGTATCTGGGTTATTAATGCCCTTATCGTTTCCGGAGAACTGGAGTTCAACGGAAGATCAAGGAAGTTTCGAGCAACAGCGGCTACGAAAGTTATCGTTCTTTGGTAATTCCTCTCTGTTCTTGTGCAACGTCGACCTTTCTCTTCGCCTGGTAGAGGGATAAATTAGGAGGAATCCTTGGAAATATCGCTGGAAGTCGAGTCGAGGCGACGAGAAATCTCGGAGGGATCAGGGAAAATATATTTCAGGCTCGGTTTTATTGTGACGATAAGATTGAAATAGCTAGAGATATAATTACGGTGTTGGGAAGTTGTTAATTGGTTGGGAGAATCTGCGATGACGAGGTATGACACTTTTCCTTGTTAGAATTTCTTTGGAGTTCTATTCTTGTGGAAAGAATGACGAGTTGAAAAAAAATGACGAACATATTGATTAATAAAAACTCTAGATAATAGAAATTTTCTACCTCTTCTCTCAGAATTATACTCTCTATACTATGGCTCCACTCTGTCTATGGGTAAACTATGTCTGTGGCTCAACTCTGTCTGTAGCTCAACTGTGTCTATGACTCAACTCTGTCTATGGATCAACTCTATCTGTAACTCAACTCTGTCTATGGCTCAACTCTCTCTGTGGCTCAACTCTGTCTGTGGCTCAACTTTGTCTGTGGCTCAACTCTGTCTGTAGCTCAACTGTGTCTATGACTCAACTCTGTCTATGGATCAACTCTCTCTGTGGCTCAACTCTGTCTATGACTCAACTCTGACTGTGGCTCAACTCTGTCTGTAGCTCAACTCTGTCTGTGGCTCAACTCTGTCTGTAGCACAACTGTGTCTATGACTCAACTCTGTCTGTGGCTCAACTCTGTCTATGACTCAACTCTGACTGTGGCTCAACTCTGTCTGTAGCTCAACTCTGTCTGTGGCTCAACTCTGTCTGTGGCTCAACTCTGTCTGTAGCACAACTGTGTCTATGACTCAACTCTGTCTGTGGCTCAACTCTGTCTATGACTCAACTCTGACTGTGGCTCAACTCTGTCTGTAGCTCAACTCTGTCTGTGGCTCAACTCTGTCTGTAGCTCAACTGTATCTATGGTTCAACTCTGTCTGTGCTCAACTGTGTCTATTACTCAACTCTGTCTGCGACTCAACTCTGTCTGTGGCTCAACTCTGTCTGTGGCTCAACTCTGTCTATGACTCAACTCTGTCTATGACTCAACTGTATCTATGGTTCAACTCTGTCTGTGGCTCAACTCTGTCTATAACTCAACTCCGTCTATGGCTCAACTCTGTCTATGTATCAACTCTGTCTGTAGCTCAACTGTGTCTATGGCTCAACTCTGTCTGTGGCTCAACTCTGTCTATGGTTCAACTCTGTCTGTGGCTCAACTCTGTCTATAATTCAACTTTTCTGTGGCTCAACTGATCCCCAAAAATTCACGCTCGCGACCACCCTCAATATATTTTCTCGCAGCATACATTCTCTATTGCACTCCCTCATTTTCCCCTCATCCACAAACTAAACATTCACTCTATCTCTGGCATTCATCGCATTCCGAATCACGTATTCTACACGTCCACTCTCTCTCATACAAAATCCATCTACACTCAGTAATTGTAAACTATTTTCCAACTCTGAAAAAATTCCAATACTATCCTATTATATTTAAACTTTTCCTGAAAACTCTCAACAAGCTTCCCAATTTTCGATTCATCCCGGAAGATCCTCTATCTCCTAATTGCTGGAAGCAGCACAACTTCTCGTCCGGCGACATAGCGTCTAAATCGATAAAACAGCCCTCTAATCCTCCCCTCCTTTCCTCGGATCCTGACGTATTAATATCGAGATTGCTTACGCGAATTGCCAGGGAAAATCGAGGAAGATAAACGACTAGAGGACGAGATCCAACCAGGAAGGACGAGAACGTAGAAGGAGAACGGAAGGATAGAAGGACGATAGGAAAAGGAGAGGAGGAGATTTCGCGAGAAGGACGTTCCATCCGTCTCGAGGATGCATCGGCGGGACGCTTGGAAGCCATCGTGGTCGGAAGTTTGGATTTATTCGTTTCCCCGGATGCTCCTGGATAAATTAAACGGAAGCGCTCGAGGATCGAAGGAATAGAGGTCGAGTTGGTTGGAGGATCGATCGAAAACAGGCTGGATTTGAAATAGTGCAACTAATTTCAAAGATATCAAAAATTTATCAGTGCCCTATCCAAAAAGTCTTTTCTCACAGGTCTAATTAGAATCTCCTTCAACTTTTCTAATTAATTACAATTTGTCAACAACAAATGACAAATGTCAAAGGATGAATCGATCAAGAGACCAACAGCTTTCTAAATCACCCAACTAAAAGATGTCAAACATTCAAATCTCTCGTGCAGCCTCATAATCCACCGTCAAGCATACCACAGCTGAAATTATCCTCCACCCTCGAAAATAGAATCAACCCCTATCCAAAGGCCAACCGCAGCTCGCATACCGCGTAAGATGCGATCCTCGCAAAGTCAGCCGAAGGTAGACTGAAACGCTTAGAAAATGAGCCATCTCCTCCTCCATATGTTTGCCATTCTGGTATCCCTTCGCCAGCTCTCGACCGTCAGCCATTCCAAGTTACACAGCGAACGAGAAGCAGTTCTAATTCCCGGCGACATCGTCCTCGGAGGACTATTTCCGGTCCACGAGAAAGGCGGTGCCACCTGCGGCCCTAACGTCTACAATCGCGGTGTCCAACGCCTCGAGGCGATGCTATTCGCCGTTGATCAGATCAATAAGGAGAAAAAACTCCTACCGGGGATTACTTTAGGTGTTCACATCCTCGACACGTGCGGAAGGGACACCTACGCGTTGAATCAGAGCTTACATTTCGTTCGAGCTTCTCTGTCAAACTTGGATATCAGTGTTCTGGAGTGTGCTGATAAATCTGTGCCAAGGGTGAAGAAAACAGCGAGTGCGGGACCGATTTTTGGAGTTATCGGAGGATCTTATAGCTCCGTGTCTCTGCAGGTTGCAAATCTGCTGAGGCTGTTTCATATTCCGCAGATATCGCCGGCTTCGACGGCCAAGGCGCTCAGCGACAAGACTAGGTATGTACTGTCCGACAACTGAAAGATGGCTAGGGACGGACGAAGGCTATACTCTTCAATTCCCCATTTCTGCCTTTTTGTTTTTGGAATTTCTAAATTCAATATTTTAACCCTTTCAATACTGCGGGGATATATAAGTCTCAGAGAATGTTCAAAAATTACTGGTGCGAAAAGTATTCGCTTTTGAAGCACTGGGATAGGACTAAACAGTAGTCTGTGGTCAGTACTTCACAACACATGATTCGGTTAGCATAACCTAACTAATTCATACTTGGTATACGTTCATAAGGACATATGAGTCCCAAAGCATTTTTTCAAAAACCATATTTTCTAAAAATCTGAAATTATGTTAACATGTTCCTTTACTTATTTACAGCACATTTAGTTCAATTATATAGAAATATCTTCACTGGCCAAAAATCGTATTGGAAGGGTTAAAGTAAACACTCCACGTGGTCGTTTGTTTTAGGAATTTAAAAAAGGAAATGGCGGGAATAAATAGTTGGAAACGAGAGGCCCCACTGCTCGCTGGCCATCTTTCAATTGTCAGACTATAGAGTTTTCTGCATTTCTCGGGCTGACTTTGGATTTACTTAGTTTTAAAGATTCTATTATATCTACTGTCCAACAACAAAAAGATGGCTAAGGAGCGGCGGAGGTTCTCGCTTTCAACAGTCTATTTCTGCCAGTTAGTTTTTGAAATTCTCAAACTCAACATCCTAAAGTAAATGACTGCAAAGTGTTCACTTTAGAAAACTGAGATTGGGAATTCCAAAAACGAAATGGCGGGAATAGTTTGAAAATGAGAGGTGCCGCTGCTCCCTGGCCATCTTTCAATTGTCGGACTATAGGGTTTTCTGCATTTCTCGGGCTAACTTTGGATTCACTTAGTTTTAAAGATTCTATTATATCTACTGTCCAACAATAAAAAGATGGCTATGGCGCTTCTCGCTTTCAACTGTCTATTTCTGCCATTTAGTTTTTGAAATTCTCAAACTCAACATCCTAAAGTAAATGACTGCGAAGTGTTCACTTTAGAAAACTGAGATTGGGAATTCCAAAAACGAAATGGCGGGAATAGTTTGAAAATAGGAGGTACCGCCGCTCCCTGGCCATCTTTCAATTGTCGGACTGTAGTTTGAGTGGAAATTCTTTGTTCTCTTGAGCTAGGAAGTCACAACGATTTATCATTTCTCAATACCTACCCTAAGAGGGTGACTTTCTTCGTTAGAGAATAATTTCCCCAAGTCTTCCCCAACATCACCCCTTCCTCGAACCTCCCCCTGATATTCCAAACGTCTCAACTAATAGACTCTAACCCTGTCGATGATCAGGTTTGACTACTTCGCAAGAACAGTGCCCCCGGACACCTTCCAATCGATTGCTCTCGTGGACGTTGTGAAGAGTGCCAACTGGTCCTACGTGTCTACAGTCTACTCCGAGGGTAGCTACGGGGAGTACGGCATCGAGGTGTTCACCCGCGAGGCTACCGAGAGGAACGTCTGCATAGCGGCTGCAGAAAAAGTTCCAAGTGCAGCCGATGACGGTGTCTTCGACGACATTATTCAAAGATTGAGCAAAAAGTCGAATGCAAGAGCAGTCGTTCTGTTCACTCGCGCCGAAGACGCAAGAGGAATTCTCGAGGCTGCCAGAAGGTCGAACCTTTCGCAACCTTTCCAGTGGTTGGCCAGTGACGGTTGGGGGAGGCAGATCAAACTCGTTGAAGGTCTCGAGGAGGAGGCAGAAGGTGCCATCACGGTTGAACTACAATCTGAAAATATCCCTGGATTCGACGAGTACATGGCTTCCTTGACGCCGGAGTACAACAAACGGAATCCTTGGTTCAGCGAGTACTGGGAGGAAGTGTTTGGATGCGTCCTTAAGAGGAATCTACCTACGGTCACCCATCAGAATGTTACGTTGTGCTCGTCCGAGCTGAGGTTAACACCTTCGCGAGGATACGAGCAAGAATCTAAGGTTCAGTTTGTGGTTGATGCTGTTTACGCGTTTGCTTTGGCTCTGCACAACCTTCAGAAGGACTTGTGCGTGAAGACCGAAGGACTCTGCGCCACTATGGCAAACTACGATCGGGGATCGTTCTATAGGAATTATCTGCTGAACGTGTCCTTCACGGGTGAGTAGAATTGTCGATGATTCTCTAACAAGTTCTTTAACACGTTGTAACTGTCGAGGTATTCGAAGCGTTAACACTGAAACTACCTAGTCAGTCAACATTGAAATTACTGAGGTAGTCAAAGTAACCGGTTGCCTATTTTTTCGATAATTTCCTAGTGGATGGGGAACCTAGTCACTCGGAAGCTAGGAAAGTATGGAGGTAGTCAACGCGTTAAAACTGAAACTACTGAGGCAGTCAACGTGTTAACACTGAAATTACTGAAGCAGTCAAAGTAACCAGTTGCCAATTTTTTCGCTAATTTCCTAATTAATGGGAAATCTAAGCACTAGGAAGCTAGAAAAGTACCGAGGTAGTTAAGGCGTTAACACTGAAACTACCAAGGCAGTCAACGTGTCAATAGAGAAATTACTGAAGCAGTCAAAGTAACCGGTTGCCAATTTTTTCAATAATTTCCTAATTAATGGGAAATCTAAGTACTAGAAAGCTAGGAAAGTACCGTGGTAGTGAAGGCGTTAACACCGAAACTACTGAGGCAGTCAACATGTTAACACTGAAACTACTGAAGCAGTCAAAGTAACCGGTTGCCAATTTTTGGATGATTTTCTAGTTAATGGGAAATCTAAGCACTAGGAAGCTAAAAAACTACCGAGGTAGTCAACGTATTAACATTGAAATTACTGAGGCAGTCAATCAATTTTTTCGATAATTTCCTAATTGACGTGGAAGCCAGGCAACAGATATTCCAACTATATGTTATAATTACTCAATTGACCGTGTCCTTCCACGTACGTTCTTGGTATATTTGAATGCAATCGATTGAATGCCAGGGTGGTTCTAGTGTTAAGCAGGTACAGAGGGAGATATTCAATATTCGTAGGGGTTGTCGGCGCCTCACAGTCTCCTCGCGATTCGTAGAGGCTGGTTTTTCAATGGGGTTGGAAAATCGGTGCCTCTCGTATTAAATTTCAACCCCCTTCCAACGGGTTCCTTTTTCTCTCGGTGGCTTTTTTTCCTCTCTCTTTCGCAAAGCATGCAATAAACTCTCGATATGAGCCGGCGGTATAAAGCGAGGGGTAATATCGAGTCTATGGTGGACGTTGCAGAGTGTATTCGGTGAGGATCGATGGCGCTGATGAATGTCGATGAATGCTTCCGTTTGTTCGACGCGATAGTTAATGGTCCGGCGAATCCTTGCTGGGACGAATTCAGATAAAAGTGTGCTTGGGATTTTCGTAATTAAACGATTTCAATTCGGCGAGAATTTACCTCAAACTGTACTTTCAAAAAGGAAGACTACGAAGTCTATGAGTTATTAACTTATCTATTTTTTTTTCGATTATCTGAAGAACTTCCGGTGTTACTTCAAGAATCGTGTCTGCGATCAACCCCTTTTCAAACAATATCAAAAAAGTATCGCTGAATCGTCTCGTCGACGGAACCATATCTAAAACCATCCCCATAGCTATTTGCCACGAACCTCCCCTTAGAAAAAACGCATACACAAAAGCTCGACTAACCGCGGAAGCAATTTCCCCTCGGGGTAAAATCCGAGCGACTAGTTCCCTCGAAATCCACGATTTCCGTTTATCCAAGGGACGCAAAACGACACCCTCGACGAGGGAACGATCCTTGGAGTCTATCGAATACACCAACGAATTTTCCCTCGAACCTGAAAACGCCGATCGACATTTTCATCCCCTAAATGACAAGCCAAAGATCGAGCGAGACTCTTTTGCAATCGAGAAAAATGCATAGACAAAGGGAAATAGTAAAAAGAAAACTTTACAATGAAATTAAAGATTAGGACTCCCCATCAGCGGGTCAAAGTTCATACCTCTCGCCATCTAAGGGGTGTCTTTCATAGTTCATCTCTCTAAAACTAATCTAAACCTGCAGATCCAACTTAAATGACCGTATCAATTTTTAAAAAATGTAAATTAGTAGAAAGAAGAGTTTACAATGAACTTAAAGTCTAGGATTCTCAATCAGCGGGTCAAAGTTCAAACCTCTCGCCAACTAAGGGGTGTTCTTCATAGTTCGTCTCTCTAAAACTAATCTAAACCTGCCGGTCCAAAGCTAAATGACCGTATCAATTTAAAAAAAATGTAAAGAAGTAGAAAGAAGAGTTTACAATGAACTAAAAGACTGTGATTCTCAATCAGCGGGTCAAAGTTCAAACCTCTCGCCAACTAAGGGGTGTTCTTCATAGTTCGTCTATCTAAAACTAATCTAAACCTGCAGGTCCAAAGCTAAATGACCGTATCAATTTAAAAAAAAATAAAGAAGTAGAAAGAAAACTTTACAATGAAACTAAAGATTAGGACTCCCGATCAGCGGGTCAAAGTTCAAATCTCTCACCATTTAAGGGGTGTCCTTCATAGTTCATCTATCTAAAACTAATCTAAACCTGCAAGTCCAAGCTAAATGACCGTATCAATTTTTAAAAAATGTAAAGAAGTAGAAAGAAGAGTTTACAATGAACTTACAGTCTAGGATTCCCAATCAGCGGATCAAAGTTCAAACCTCTCGCCATCTAAGGGGTGTCCTTTCTAGTTCATCTATCTAAAACTGCAGGTCCAAGTTAAATGACCGTATCAATTAAAAAAAAATGCAAAGAAGTGGAAAAGAAAGGCAGAAAGAATGAAGACAGAAGGAGGAAAGAAAGGGGTTGAAACTCTTCCCGGCGGGAAAACGGCGCGAGGGTGGAGAGGAGGAGGAGGAGGAGGAGGAGGAGGAGGGCACCCCGAGAAACCGAGAGGGGAAAAAAATGCAGGGAGGGATATCACAGGGGAGATCGTGCCGTATCGATCCCGAATGTACAGTCCAATGCCATTGCTTTTTTTCCTCTCCCTTATCAGGACGAGGCGCGCCGGTGGTTTGCGTTAAAGGTGCATCAGACCGAGGCCGTGAAATCGAAATAATATAGGAATTCACGCCGGAGGAGCCTTCGACACTCGATTCTCTTTTTCGATATTCTCTTGTTCCCTAGAACGCACGTTTCAAAGGAACAAATTACATTCTCTACTTTTTTTCTTATCCTTTGACCCTTGACCCGTTAACCTACAACAACGTGTAACACTCTATGGAATAGGACTATTGAAAATATCAGTCTTTTACAAAATGGCCAAATTATTAACATTGCGTTTAGATATACAAAGTGTGAGAAATCAGCGAGAAATTTTAATTTCAGGAATTAACCCTTTGAGGTCGACGGGCGCATATATTCGCCCTGAGAAAAAAATTGATTATAGTTTGTCGGTGCATATGTAAACGGTTAGAATTGAAAAATTAAAATATAATCTTTTAAATATTATTTTACAAAGAGTAAATTTCAACTTGTGTACATTAATAGACTGTCATTCCGATGAAAAAGTGTTTTTTCATCGTTAAATAATTGATTGTTTCTCGACATTCAAAAATGCCTCCGTCCGCAAAGGGTTAATTGCGAGTTAATCTGCAAGCATTGAGAAAAGAAATGATGGGGGTAAAGAGAGGGTTAATTTGTGATTTTCTTATCACAGTGCACTAATTGGACATTGCATTACTGATAATTATTTATAAATAATTACGTAGATGCAGAGAGGAAGGAGGAAATTGTAATTATGTGAAACAAGGTTAGAGAAGACGAATCCAGGACAGTTCTGAACCCCAGTGTCCTTTCGATGCCGATCGAATATGTTAAGATACACTCTGCATACGCAGATAGGTTTCCCCATTCCAATTTCCATGCTGTATGTGCAATTTCTGCATCTATTTTCTTCGCTTCGATTGCGCTTCACGTCTCCTTTAACTTTTTTTCTCTGACAATTTGTATGGCACTCTTGTCTTCTAATTCTCGAGTGTCCTGAAGATGGGAGAAAAGAGAGATAACTCGGAGTGAAACGCGTGAGGACTTTATCTGAAATTTGCATGATGTATATGGAATTTATGCATCTATTCTCCTTGCTTCAATTGCGTTTCACGTCTCCTTTTGACTTCTATTCAGTTAATTTGTATGGTTCTCTTGTCTTTTCGAGTTAACGTCACTTTTCTTTATCCTTTGAGACAATTGAGAATTAAGGGGGACGTGGAAGGATTCTATCTCGAATTTGCATATTATATTTGCAACTGTTGAGTCGTATTTCTCTTTTCTCAATAGGATTTGTATATTCTATTACGTTTGCTTAATTTATTTTCACCGTTTGCGTACACAATTTTCGAGATATCGTGCTCGGTTTGAAGAATTTCAAATGAAGAAATACATTCGAATGTAAACGGGAGAAAATAATAAATATTTAAAAAGTCTCGCGAATTTACATAGTTTCTTTGCAGTTAGAGGTAGAGGTATTTGTTTGTTTCGTGAAAGTTTTGTTAAACGAAGTATGTAGTGCACTTTAGTAACGAATAATTTATCTTGAAGCACGTCATTGTCGAAAAATTAAATGAATATATGCTGTCGACTAAAAAAAAAAATTGAGAGGGAAAAGCCCGAAGAAATTGAATTCATCACCCACTTTGCGTTTCATCGAATTTCCATGGGAACAATGTTAAATCACTTCCGGAGAACTCACGAAAAATTCAGCGGTTTAACGAAGTTGTCGCTTCCATAAACATAACTCATTTCGTGGCTGAAACTTGAGTTTATCTCCGAGAATACATAACTTCACCTATTTTTAGGGGGACGCGTCTTTCACAACCCTCGACGTAGCAATGGATTTCGAAAGAATAACCGATGCTATTATTGTATATTGTAAACTAGAACAAAGCTCAAACTATCAACTGTCGGTTCGATATATTCATTTTTACTTTGTGTGATGGTAGAAAATAGACGAATGAGACAAAGTAACTGAGATTTTTCAAAATATTCAATCCGAGTAACTGGAATTTAGGACACTTTTCATAGATTTTTGTACTTTAGCTGGTGCAATTATTTCATCTAAAATCTAAGGCTCTAGATAAAATCTAAGGCTCCAGATGAATTCTAAATTATCGAGGATACTATAAAATAAATGTTCAATTTACCTAATTAATGCAACTACTGTACTAT
Source organism: Cerceris rybyensis (assembly GCA_910591515.1). NCBI lineage: Eukaryota > Metazoa > Arthropoda > Insecta > Hymenoptera > Crabronidae > Cerceris > Cerceris rybyensis. The sequence continues at coordinate 1,693,248 of OU342800.1, read as the reverse complement.
ATTAATTAATGACTTGACAAAATTTACAAAGGTTTGAAGTCAAGCCTACTAAGAGAAAATAGGACTTTTCTTTTCTTCTTTATGGTATTTCATCTAAAATCTAAGGCTCCAGACAAATTCTAAATTATCGAGGATACAATAAAATAAGTACCTATTCAATTTACTTAATTAATGCAACTACTGTACTATATTAATTAATAACTTGACAAAATTTACAAAGATTTGAAGTCAAGTCTACTAAGAGAAAATAGGACTTTTCTCTTCTTCTTTATGGTATTTAATCTATAATCTAAGACTCCAGACAAATTCTAAATTATCGAGGATACAATAAAATAAATGTTCAATTTACCTAATTAATGCAACTACTGTACTACATTAAGTTACAACTTGACAAAATTTGCAAAGGCTTGAAGTCAATTCTACTAAATGGAAGTAGGCCTTTTCTTTTCTTCTTTGTAGTCTTTCACTTCACCTGGAACCTAAGGCTCCAGACGAATTCCAAATTACCAAGGATACAATCAAATAAATAGTGCAACTATTAATGACTTAGAACTAACAATGACTTAGAATTAGCATCGACTTGTAAATTTAATATGAATGAACTGAGACTGAACTTGAACTGAAACGAACGAAAGGTCAAAGTAGAAAAGCAAGGATTTTTGGACTTGGAAACGAGTAAGGGTGGTGACCAGTACTGGTGTCGCTGCGGTACATAATATTTCTGTTTACAAAATATCAAGGTCATCTTATATCCCAATAACAGATAGGTGGATCGGTACATTCCAAAGGTTTGAATTTAAATCTACTAAATGTAAGTCGAATCCTTCTCCACATCTACCAGTCAGTTTGCTAGATCCAGTGCTAATTCCTCCGCAATTCTTTTCCTCCCATTCGTTTCTCCTCGCTTCTCTCCCAGCGCGTTGTTATATTTTCTACTCGTTAAATTTAGACGCACGAGAACGGCCGAATGAAAACTCCTCCCGATCCATTTTACGACTTGGAACTTTCTACCGCGGTCTCACGGTTCGGCCGGTGTCCCATAAAACGTTAAATCGATCTAAAAGCGAGAAGAAGGGAAGCACAACGACGGGAGAAACCGGGCCATTATTTCCTGCTCGTTTCGTTGAAATCGCCCCGTGTACGTCGACGAAACGAATCGATAAACGCTGTCCGCGGATATGTCCGATCCAATTCGAGATATCGTCTAAATAATGTACGTTCTCCTTGGATTTGTCCCGGCGGACGGATGAAAAGATGGAAGGAGTTCGAAGACGCAGAGTGACGGGAATTAATCGAAGAACCTCTTGACTGATGTGGATATAATTAGCGCAAAAACGGAATTATAGATGTCGCGAATACACCGTGTCATTTTGATAGAACGTTTAAAAATCGTTGTTCTTCTTGGATTTAATAAAGTTGAGGAACAGGGACGAGGAGATTGGAGAATGTTGGGGTTGGCGGGATTTAATTGAAGCTCTTGGGGTAGGGGCAGGTAATTAGCGCAAGAATGAAGATAACATTGTAGATATAATGTGCAAGTTTGACGCATTGTCTGGAGAAATGGCCTGAAGCCAGATATAATACAATAAATAATAAGTTAGTAACAATTTGTGTGATGTTTACATTGTAGCTACACTAACACACTCAATTCAGTTAATGCCATAGAAATGCTAAACAAAGAGAAATACAGGGCCTAAACTTTGCATTAGGGTGCTCCTTAGGTATAGGAGTAAAATAATTTTGTTATAATTAATTAGTTTATTCTGACGTTCTAAAATTTTCACTTGTAAATGGAAAACTATGTGCCTAAAATTTCAACGAGATGGGATATCGGAAATTTGCGTCAGACAATTTTAATTTCACCATAGTTCTATGGTTTAACTCTGGTTGAACCATAGTTCAACCCGAAAGAATCAAAAATTAAAAGATAAGAACCACCCTACTCCGCACCCACCATAGTTAGCGCCCTTCAACGATTTTTCATCCCAGCTGTTCAACTCAAACAACGGAGATGGAATAAAAACCAAAAAACAATTCATCGGCTAGTAAATTTTATAGATATAAATTGGATTTACTCTTTTCGAGCGAGTAAGAAGACATGCGCGAGCGCAAGCGCATTAGATTTTATCTTCTCCAAGTATAACGGGAACGTAGGGTCGTTATAGAAATCGAGCGAAATGAAATTTTTCGTTTTCGTTCCGATTATTCGGTGCTGGACGCGTTTCGCCGGGAGGTTGGCGCGTTCAATTAAACACGCTGGGAGCGGAAAAGCGATAATTAAAAACTATACCGTCGCGATGAAGCCGGGGTGGGCTTTGACCATATTAAAACTGAAATGAGACTGAAATAAGTTAAATGAATGTCGTATTAAAACTACGAATCCACCATGGACCGTATAAAGGCTACAAAAGGGACGAGATGAACCAACAAGGGGAGATCGGAGTGGAGGGTGAAAACACCCGGTTTGATAAAATGATAAAAAAAAGAGGGAGAGAGAGAGTGAGAGAAAAATAAATTAAATCTCGAGAATAATCTTGCACGGTTAATATAACCTTCCGCTCCGTTTCCAATGCGAATTTAAATCTCTGCCTCTCTGAAAAAGGCTGTGATATCATTTCGAGGCTTTATTTAATAAAAATATCAGCTCTCTCGATATCGATGCAGTGCATTGGAGTTTCTTTGAACGATCCCCTTGGTTTAACGAGCTTCCAGTGAAAAAGTACGTTTCACAGCCCTCGGGTGGAACTGCAGCAACGATTTTCCATCCATTTTGCGCCCCAATGACCATGATATGGTTTCGCAATGTAGCGCAATTTCTCCGTTAACGCTTCTGGCAAAGGACGAATCCTAAAAGACTACGTTCCGAGTGAAATGGACGCAGCAATTCGTCTCGCAAAGATAAAATGAGAAAAAAAAATAAGTTAACCAGAGAACGATCTCCGTACGTCCTTCCAGAGATCAGAGAACGACGGCCAAACTTAATACAAAATTAATCGAGAGCTAATTGAAACTTAACACATAAAATCGTTCTTCCCCCTAGATCCTTCCAGCGATCAAACTGAACTCGAACTTAATCGAGAGTTAATTGAAACTTAACACATAAAATCATTCTTCTCCCTACGTCCTTCCAGCGATCAAACTGAACTCGAACTTAATCGAAACTTAGTTGAAACTTAACACATAAAATCATTCTTCTCCATACATCCTCCAACGATCAGAAATCGTCGGCCAAACTTAACACAAAATTAATCAAGAGCTAATTGAAACTTAACACATAACATCATTCTTCTCCCTAGATCCTTCCAGCAATCAAACTGAACTCGAACTTAATCGAAACTTAGTTGAAACTTAACACATAAAATCATTCTTCTCCATACATCCTCCAGCGGTCAGAAATCGTCGGCCAAACTTAACACAAAATTAATCAAGAGCTAATTGAAACTTAACACATAACATCATTCTTCTCCCTAGATCCTTCCAGCAATCAAACTGAACTCGAACTTAATCGAAACTTAGTTGAAACTTAACACATAAAATCATTCTTCTCCATACATCCTCCAGCGGTCAGAAAACGTCGGCCAAACTTAACACAAAATTAATCGAAAGCTAACTGAAACTTAACACATAAAATCATTCTTCTCCCTACGTCCTTCCAGCGATCAAACTGAACTCGAACTTAATCGAGAGTTAATTGAAACTTAACACGTAAAATCATTCTTTTCCCTACCTCAGGGTCAGAGACCGTCGACCAAACTTAATCAAGAGCTAAGGATTAGGAATAGGAACTTAAAAAGTAAAAAATATTCTACAATTTCCACATTCAATAAATCCTCACCGCAAACCTCCAGACCTTCGATCGTAGAAACTATATCTATCTCAACTCGAACAATTTCCACATCCACCGCTGGCTCCGTGCTAAATTGCGATCCCAGAGGCAGTGTAAGGGAAAAATAGTCCCTCGAATAGTTTCTCAATCGTCAAAAGTTTACTCGAAGGTCGTACCGCAGGAAATATCACTCGGGAAGGACGTCGTTGAAGGTGGAAATACTGGCGAGAAGTGGAGGAACATTTCGTTGCTCTTTTTCAGATGCTGCCGGGAGCGAGGTGAAGTTCGACAAGCACGGGGATGGTCTGGCTCGATACGAGATCCTCAACTTTCAGAAATCGAGCCACAATGCCGCTAATGGATATCAGTATCGGGCAAGTGAACATTTCTTGGACTTTTGCCTACAATTCTGCCCCCCTCTCACCTACCTCCCCTTCTCTCAAATCATCCCTGACTCTTGTGGTATGTATGAACAGTATGAAGTATGGTATGTATAAAGTGAATGAACGGATTTTGCTGGTATGAATGTAGTGTGTCAGTTGTTTGCCATTAATGAGTGGAACCATCGAAGAAGCTTCCAGGAATCAGATTCGTTGATGTTTAACCCTTTGCACTCCGATGTCTCACCTGAGGGGACATCGTAAATTAATCATATCACTCCGTTGCACCCTCTAAGGGGACTTTCGAATTTAGTAATTACAGAGGGTGAACTTATTGCACCCCAAGATTTTGGGAAATATATGTTTACCCGAATTCTTCTGTCGAAATAGTACAAAATAGAAAATAGTAAAGTGTCGACAAGTTGCTAATAATTAACGTCAGAGATGGCTCGGAGTGCAACGGTTAAAGGATTATGACCCTGGAGCTATCGATCGGTTATCACTATGGCAAACAGCTGATGACAAGAGTGCGAGTGATGTGAAAGTATGCCATGAGCGAATGTTATAAATAAACCTACATTTTTGGGAGCCGAGAGATTCGCTTGGACAGCGTAAGAGAGTAAAAGTCGCATTGTGTAGTTTATATGAGTTGTAATTGTGTTGTTCTTTCAAGTTCCCGTTATTTTAAATAAATATTATTCGTTGTTATTTTATTTTCTACGATGTATCAACGCAATTCCAGGCGTAGGAAGTTGATAGGCGTCGATGGTCGTTCGGTAGATGGTAGTTTGCAAAGGGGCAAGCGATTGCTTCTCGATATTACACCGTAAATCAAACGCGGCAGTCGACCGGCCGCATTTCGCGCGATAAACTACCGTCAGACGTATAAATTGCAACCCCCTGACCTTCGCCTCGCGGCTACCCTCCTTCCGCTGATGCAACTCCTGCCGGAATGAAATATAAGTCCGCCTCTTCCCGGAAACGAGTGACTTTAAATCGTCGAAAAACTCGGGCTGTTTTGCAGCGCGCGAAAAATGACCAGCGAGCTGCCCAGAGCGTCGTATATTCGCCGATGCCGGATAAGGCTGGGGGTTGTTTTTTTTTTAAGGTCACTAGTTCAACCTCCGAGGGCGTATATATTATATTATCGGTACGAAGAATATATCTTGAGCGGCATATATCTGGATGCATTTTTGCGAATGGGGACTTTTATCGCGAGGAAAAGTTTCTATTGGGTGCTGGAAGTTAGCTTTGGATCAGGGAATATCAATATTCGAGAGAACATTTTAACCCCTTGCCTTATAATGACGTGCGACACGCGTGAGGCGGGAAATGGAATAGACAATTTTGATGATTTCCATGGACTGTTGAATTGAAAATATCAGTATGTCAGGAAACGCTGAAATTACACTGCAAAACCAAGTGTGTTATTTTAAAACACATAAACGTATTATTTTTTTGTAGTCACTTTTTAGACGTTTCCCGGTGTGTTATTGTTTAACACAGTTCATGTGTGTTATTTTGAAGCATGTAGGTGTCTTATTTTAAAATATAAATATAACACACATGTACTGTGTTAAATAATAGCATACCGGGAAACGTCTAAAAAGTGACTCCAAGGAAAAAGTACGTTTATTTATTTTAAAATAACACACTTGGATTTGCAGTGTAGATAGACTATAATTCCAACTATTAATTCTGAATTATTGCGCGTTCGATCGCAAAAGGAATCGTAAGGCAGGAGGTTAAAATTGTGCTGAAAAAGTGTCCTTCCATTTTTGGAAGAGAATATAACTGTATGATTCTCTATAGCTTTTTCTTCTGACTTGTTTGAAACATCAAAAGTTTTGAAAAAACGTTGAAATCTTTCAACAGATATCCTAAATACGTTATAGAAATCGTAGCTAACGATATTTAGCACCCTTACAAGCAGAGGGTGCAAAATTGCCGTTCTTCCTTCGCAAAATTCAATTGTCCTTTCGTCCTCGACCGCAAATTAACAATACTAAATTATCTTATCCTGGCAAAGTTCCTCTCAATTAAAATCTACCCCTCGATCTTTCCAAAGATCAATTCTGATCGATGGAGAGACAAGTAACGAAAATGTGTACCTAGGTGGTAGGAAAATGGTACAATTCCTTGGACATCCGCACGGAGGAATTGGTATGGGCACGCGGCACCATGGAGATACCGATATCAGCGTGCTCCCTCCCCTGCGAGCCAGGTATGATAAAGAAGCAACAGGGTGACACTTGTTGCTGGGTGTGCGATCTCTGCGAGGAGTACGAGTACGTCTACGACGAGTACACCTGCAAGGACTGCGGCGAGGGGTTTTGGCCCCATGAGGACAAGAGGGGTTGCTACCAGTTACCGATCAAGCACATCAGGTTTGTTGTGCTCCCATAGAATTCTAAACTACCCTCATCGAACTATAATCTTGGTCTTTGCTAATAGAAACTTTTAAAGAAGGTAGACTTAACTTTAGAACTACCTCCGTTAAATCTATTATACTTAAGTACATTAAATTGATACTTTACAAGAAAGGGAATCTATAGGTGTACAAGATTATTAATCCTGGAACTACCGACTATTAATTCAAGATATTCGAAAATACTAGATAACTGCTGAAAGAGTATTTAATACTGGAAGAAACTAAATTGATTTAATTTCTCACGTTTTTGTAGATATAGAAAATTAAACAGAATACAGTCTTAAAGATTTTAACAGGTTTTTGAACAAATTCAGTGCAAGTCACCTTGACTGCTTTAGTATATCTAGTACTAATTAACTCTACTATTTTATAATTCTACTACTGCTTTAAGACTCCTTTAAAAACTTGAAGAAATTTTATCAAAAAAATCCTAAGATACAGTAGAACTCCTATAAGTTCGAAGCTACGGGACCCAGAATTTTGAAAATTAGAACTTATAGGATACCCTCTCCACTCAACTCTGAGTGAGACAGAAATAGCTGTCCCTTTCTCTCGCGCTTTTTACTAGTCGTAGAAGGGATATCATACTATGTAGACAGACGGCAAGAAGTAGGGAAAGTAGAAGTAGGAGAAGTCCAACTTAAAATATTCGAACTTATAGGAGTTCTACTGTACATTTAGCGCTCAATTCGTCGGAACTCTACTACACTTGACGACTCCTTTATAAACTTGGCAAAATTTTATAAAAAATCAGATGACACTGTCTCGGTAGTTCCAGGGTTAACGTGGCGCCTAGTGCACCAAGATCCTAAGTTACATTTAGCGCTCAATTCGTCAGAAATCGAGATCGAATTATGCAACAACAAGTCAAGTAGAAAATTGGAATGATATTATATTACATAATGTACAGATGGAACAGCGCATTCGCAATCGCCCCGGCGGTGATATCGTGCCTTGGCATCGTCGCGACCCTCGCGGTCGCCTGCCTGCTCTTCCAGCACCGAGACACGCCCGTGGTCAGGGCTTCCGGTCGTGAATTAACGATCATTCTGCTGGCCGGAGTGCTCGTATGCTACCTCAACACGTTCCTTCTATTGGCTATGCCCACCACGGTTACGTGTATACTTCAGAGATTCGGTGTAGGGGTCAGTTTCAGTGCGGTTTACGGTGCTCTGTTAACCAAGACGAATAGAATCGCGAGGATCTTCGATTCGGCATCGAGATCGGCTATGAGGCCCAAGTATATCAGCCCGGCCTCTCAAGTTTGCATCGCGGCTGCTCTTATTGCGTTTCAGGTACGCAGAATTTTAATTGATAGAATATCGCTGATGGTTTGATCAATTTTGAGTAATTTATTTTAACCGTTAACACTTTAATGGTCGCTCACACATGTGTGTGATGCTACCGTCGAACATTATTGGCTAGTATTACACTCTCTGTGTGATGAATTATGAAAGTAAACAAGCGTGGATAATGCTATTGGCTTCGTAGTTTTTTATAGTCTTTGATCTTATAAGATCTTCTCTTAATTTGAATAAACTTTTTTAAAATTAATTCTTCAAAAATATTGCCGACCCCTGGCAACGTGTGACAGCGTAGACATGCGGCCATTAAAGTGTTAACGATTGAGATAGTGATTTTTGAGATATCGTATAATTTCACATTATTGAAATAATTTTATCGTATCGTCTCTCCCTGATATTACCAACTTTTTGTAAAACTTGAAAATTTCCTATCCAGTTTAAAGTGTTACGAGTTTCACTAGATACTGTAGGCTGAGATTTCACCTCGAATCCACTAATCGCCAGTCCATCCTCGAGCTGTGCCATCCACATCTCCTATACTTCCCTTAAAACCTACAAAATCCTATTATGTTCGTTTCAGATCGTCCTAACTCTAGTCTGGATGATCGTCGAGCCACCAGGCACCCGATTTTCCTATCCAGATCGTAAGCACGTAATCCTCAAGTGCAACATTCAGGACATGAGCTTCCTCTTCTCTCAACTCTACAACGCCCTACTGATTCTCATTTCGACGATCTACGCGGTGAAAACGCGAAAAATACCTGAGAACTTCAACGAAAGCAAATTCATCGGATTCACCATGTACACGACCTGCATAATCTGGCTGGCGTTCGTGCCCATCTACTTTGGTACCGGAAACGCCCACGAAATGCAGATCACGACGCTGTGCGTCGCCATTAGTTTGAGCGCTTCCGTTACTCTCGTCTGTCTTTACTCGCCTAAGGTGTACATCATCGTCTTTCAACCCGATAAAAACATCAGGAGGAAAGTCACCATGGGGGATAAATTCAAGAAGCAGGGTAGCAGCGCGGGCACTTCGTCGATCACTAAATGTAAGTTTATAACGGTATCTTTGAAATATTTAATTCTAAGATCGCTTTCAATTCTTCCTATAGAGTCGTCAAATTTGTATTTTTAACGATAGATCTACCAAGGGGGTCAAAATGACTTGCACTGATTTTTTGAAAAATATTTTTGAAATCTTAACCCTCTATGGGCCTAATTTTCTGTGATTATCTGAAGATTAGTTGCACGATAGCACATTAGAATATAAGGAAAGTACTATTATAAATAATTTTTACTTGATTTTGAAACGTCGGATTGTAAAGAATTTCATGGTTCTGAAGAGCTAACTTGAAATATTTGAGAAGTTTAAAAAATCGATTTTGAAAAGTAAAAGGTTAGATTTATTTTGTGCTACTTCAAAGTTAGAAGGCCCCATAGAGGGTTAAGGGCTGTATCCTATTTAATTTTCTGTATCTATCTTGTAAATCGTGAGCGATTCAATCTATTCAGTTTCTATATAATAACTATCATTTTACCGTCTAGTATTGTATATATTATTCATATTCGGTTTACTTTTATATTAATTTAGCATTTATCCAGTATCTTTAAATATATTGAATCAATAGCCGATAGTTCCAGTCTTTACAGAAAGATACTTCAAATTAAATCGCAAAATTTCAAAAGCTAAACATCTTTGATAGATTTCATTTACATCGAAGCAGAATAATTTGTCAAATTCTAAATAGTTAATTTCAAGCCTTCCAATGTTATTATTTAAAAAAAGAAACTTCAAACTGGAAAGTGGAAATTTCGTAGTCCTCGCTGGGCAAAGTTGCCGTTCGATTTCACCGAGCAAATATTACATTTCCCGGGATTTCGATCCGCACACAAAAGTTCTCGTTGAAAACAATTGGCGAAACTCGTGGGTTCGCGTGAAACGCAAAAATCGTCGGATGAAGTGGGTCGCGGAAAGTTGGGCGGGGGCCGCAAGTAAATAATTGGCGAACGGTGGCTTGCTCATCACTGGTTGTACGACAATACCTCGGAGGATGGGGCAGGGATGATATAAGGAAATAGTTCGGCCAGAAAGTGGAACTGCGAGATACAGGATGCTGGCAGAGTGCCGAGTTCAGGCCTTCGCTACTTTGGCTTCATAATTTGCGATCGAGTCAGCGGATTCGGGCATTATTAGGCACCGTTCGGTTCATTTTTATCTCGCTAACAGATTCCAAGGGAAGCATCGCGAAGTTTCGCTTCGAGACGCCTTTACAACACCTTTTCGAGGAGCTGTGTACTTGTCAGGTCATTGACCTTGGTTCTTTGTTACTTTTCTGCGGTACCGGTGGAACAGGAAGGATTAAATTGACGTACAGCAGGTTTAGGAACTGTTTGGTTAATTCTTAACTTGTTAATAATTATTTAACGCTTTATATTTGCAATACGATGCACAATTGTTATATCAATACCTGTAAAAATTGCATTAAGACCTTTAGAAGATATTTGAATTGATAGTGAGTGGTACCAACGTTCTCCATCTTGGTTCTTTGGTGCTTTTCTGCGGTACCGGTGGAACAGGAAGGATTAAATTGACGTACAGCAGGTTTAAGAACTGTTTGGTTAATTCTTAACTTGTTAATAATTATTTAACGCTTTATATTTCCAATACGATGCACAATTGTTATATCAATACATGTAAAATTTGCATTAAGACCTTTAGAAGATATTTGAATCGATAGTGAGTGGTACTAAGGTTCTCCATCTTGGTTCTTTGGTATTTTTCTGCGGTACCAGTAGAATAGAAAGAATTACATTGATGTACAGCACACTTAGGCAATTATTGGGAACTATTTTATTAATTTTTATCTTATTAATAATTATCTAACGCTTTATATTTGCAATACGATTCACAATTGTAATACTAATATCTATAGAAATCGTATTGAGGCCTCTGTGAGATATTTGAATCGTTAGCGAGTGGTACCAACGTTCTCCATCTTGGTTCTTTGGTGCTTTTCTGCAGTACCAGTAGAACAGGAGCAATTTTTAACTTAGTAATAATTATCTAACGCTTTATATTTGCAATACGATGCACAATTGTGATGCCAATACCTGTAGAAATTGTAGGAAGACCTCTGTAAGATATTTGAATCGTTAGCGAGTGGTACCAACGTCCTCCATCTTGGTTCTCCAGTCTCCAGGACACGCTGTGCCTACAAATCGAACAGTTTTCTATTCGCAACAGATAAAACTATGTCTAAACTAACTCCTAAGCTACAATTTTCTCTGAAATTCTCAGCACTGCATTCCCTATAAAATTTATAATACTCAAAGGCAACCCTAAGCGTAGAAACTCGATGAAGTTCCTATTCTCTCGTTTCTGTATCTCGACAAATTTCTAAGCTGCTCGGAGAACTTCACGTTCGATTACACCGTAAAAGAATCTCTGTTCGTGTTGTTTGTTCAACTTGAAATTATCGTCGACCCAATAACGAAAAGAGGAACGTGCGCGCAATAGAATGGCCGTAATATTTTCTGGCAATAATACTTAATACCAGTTCGATTGTTGGCGGACGCATTAACCCTCGTCCAATTTCCGTATGGAAATCGATTCTACCATTACCACTGTCCGTTGCAATTACAGAACAGTTACGGTCGGACGAGGGACGTGCAATCACGAGGGATTAACGTAAGAACGATAATGGCGGACGGGATTGTCTTTGCATCTGGTATATTATTAACTCAATTCTTGGACTTGCCAATGTCGATCTTCGTTGAAACGTATATTTAATTTCACAGTCGAATCCATACACGCCGGGATTTCGCGCGGGTTGCATTAAATTTTCATGAAATTTAATCCCTATTTGCTTTGGCCTCGGTACGTTGCTATCGATTCGACGTATATTTGTTTTAGTTTCCTATCATTTAAAGAGGACCGAGTATTTGACATTTCACGTTATTGCTGTATCGTATCGAGACTTTTCAGTTTTCCTGTTATTACGAGCTAGCTTCCGGGAAGCTTCAATACATAATGTGGAATAATTTCATAATTCAGATCTTAAAAGCTACATTTTTCGATCGAAACTGGAACTCGGGAGATGGAAAAATTCATGTAGCATACTTTTTTATTTATGCCATGTGCAAAGCCGATGGAAAACTCGTGGCACATTTTTCGAAAATACTAGGAAACAGTAATTTTGACTACCTTGGTAATTCTAGTGTTAATAGTATAATGTAATAAAAATATTTTCCTAATTACGTAATACACTCAAACAAGTTTTCGCTAATACAAAAACAAAATTCGTTTCGTTCTACTAAACTGAGGAAACTCGTTTCATTTTGCTTACCTTAATACTTCTGGCATTAATAGTATAATGTAATGAAAATATTTTCTAAATAACATAATACACTGAAACAAGTTTTCACTGATATAAAAGCAAAATTCATTTCTTTTACCTAAACTGAAGAAATTCGTTTCCAAACAGTTTAAGTTCGAGTGAAATTGAATTCTAAATATGTTTTAAGTAGCCAAGGTACGTCTTCTGGTTATATCTACCAAGTATTTTTTACCTACTAAGTGTTCTCCAAGTACAGTACCTGTTTCAACAGCCGCATCCTAACTTCAATGGTCCCTAAACGAGCCGCAGTATGTATACTTAACCATTCTCCTTTCGCTATCCAAGTGCAAAAGAGGCTGTCACTTCCAAGTCAATATCTCAAAAGTGATCCCAGGATTTCGATGTTAAAAATAGGAAAAAACTAAACGACCCCTATTGTTCTGTCGTTCCAGACACTGGCTGCGAATTGGCCAGCGAGAGTATGCCGTTGCAAAGCGCCCTCACCGCTGCCGTGCAGACTTCCGTCGGCGTGACGGAGATCGCCCTGACGTCGAACACGACTAAAACTAATAACGAGCAAGTGGCGCAACTATAGACACTTATACTTTCACCCGTCGGCCATAATTCAGATTTCAGGGGCTGTTGTATTGGCGCTCTGCCAGCCGATAAGACTGCCGGAGGAAGGATCGCGAGTGAGTGGTGAAAGAACGTGTGTGCTAATAAAAAGAAGTGGTAGAGAGAACAGAAAATTATGCAGGGATGGCTGGAGACAATTTTTTGTGCTTTGGAACGCGCTGGAAGCGGTGGAGAAGAAGCAGAAGGTCTGGAGAACGAGCAGAAGTCGTGGAGAACAAATGAGAGGGTTGAAGAACAAACAGCAAGGTTGAAAAAGAAGTAGAAGAGTTGGAGAACAAATGGAAGAGTCGAATAAGAAGTAGAAGGGTTGGAGAACAGACGGCAAGGTTGGAAAAAAAGTAGAAGAGTTGGAGAACAAATGGAAGGGTTGAAGAAGAAGCAGAAGGGTTGGAGAACAAACGAAAGAGCTAGAGAAAAGATGGCAAGGATAAAAAATAGATGAATTGAAGTATAAATGGGAGGGTTGGAGAATAAAGGAAAGGGTTGGAGAAGAGACGTGAAGGTTGGAAAAGAAGTAGAAAGCTTAGCATATAAATGGAAGGATTGAAAAAGAATCAGAAGGGTTGAAGAAGAAGCAGAAGGGTTGAAGAAAAATCAGAAGAGATGAGAAAGAATTAGAAGGGTTGAAGAAGAATCAGAAGGGTTGAGGAAGAATGAGAAGAGATGAGAAAGAATTAGAAGGGTTGAAGAAGAATCAGAAGGGTTGAGGAAGAATCAGAAGGGTTGAAGAAGAATCAGAAGGGTCGAAGAACAACGGAAAACTTGTAAAAAAAGCAAAAGTGTGAGAGAACAAACAGAAAACATATAAAGGTCCATGGTGAGCAAGGAGGGCCTAGGGCCCCAATCAACGGGCCCAAGTTTGGAAAATCCTCCTATGGGAAATTTTTAACGTTTGTTGCGTGATATGTATACCATAGAGTCGATGATTCGAAAGTCAGCTAAAATTCCAACTCCTGGGCCAAACGACCACACCTGTCGAAGTCAAAATACGAAATGTCAACAAAACGGATGGAGCACAAGGATAATAATAACGTGTTGGGTGAATATTTGAGGAAGATTCGTGGTGTGATTTAAGGTGGACGTTTTTCATTATGTGTTCCGAGCTGTGCGCGAGTGAGGCTTTGATAGAAGAGATCGTGAGTAGAGATTTACTTTGTTTATGTATAGGCTTAACGAAGGAAGGTCACGAGGAGATTTGTAGGAATTGGTGGCCGGTATTCGTTGGAACGAAGGAATATTGTAAACGTAGTCCTACGAATTTGGGAAAATCGTTGACGTTAAAAGTTTTATGATTTGTTTAACTCTTCATTTGTTGTGGAACGAACGAGGAATTTGTTCCCAGCTTGATTCTAAGTTCTAAGTCTAATTATTTCTAAGTCTAAAAAGTCTGCTTCCAAGTGCGCATCTTAAAACTTACCTGAGAATTTAACTAATTGGAAATAACGAAGTTCGAGTGTTTTAAAAAGCCAGAACCTTTTTTTAATTTAATTGGAGGAGTATCGGAATCTTTCGAGTTTGAAACGCGATCTTTTTGCACACCCAGTGGACATGGAACGAGCGAGAGACGAGTTAAAAGGTTCGAGTCGCGAGGAAGATAATTGAAATGGTATTTAAATTGAACTCAGAGGTCAAGAGCGAGGTTGACCGAATTACGAACACACCCTAGAATTAGAACGAGCCGAAGGGCCACGTGTGCAAAACTCGGGGATAAAAAAAAGTGTAGGAGTGTTTAGAATGCATTTAACGAATGTGCAGGGGATACGTGCAATTTGTAATATAAAAATACGTCGGTTAAATGCGGGGTGATTAAGGTACAAAGAGAGATGAAAGAACTTCTGAAATAATAAAAAGTTGCCTGGGCCGATCTTCAATTAAACGGCAATGAAAATCGTCACTGTCGTATTCGGTAATTTATTGTCGATCGCGATCACTGTTGTCGTTATTGTTACTGTTAACGTTGTCTTCGTAAATTATATATACATATAAATAAATCTATATATATATATATACATACACAAATATATTATACTAAGTACACTCATGGCACGAGACTAAAGTGCAAACGTGCGATCGAAAACAAAGAAATAGCTGACGGATATTTATCGTAAAACGATAAGCTTCAATGTTCAACTGATTTCATTAGCAAGACATTTCTCATCGCCCTTTATATTCTACCTCGACACAAGACGCAAAACTGTTTTCCATACGATGCAATTACGGTAAACAGCGAAATCGGCTCGCTCATTCTTCCAATTTAAATTCACCATTTCAAGCAATTAACGACAAATATCCGTCACTATCGTTCCAATCGATCGAATTGAGTAGCAGTCGTTTTTAGCAGTCGTTTGTATCTCGGAGAGTTATTTCTAATTGTTCCTACAGCCCGAGAATTTATCGTCAAGGAACGATTAAAACTTTAATCGCGCAACTTTCGTCCGAAAATCACTTTGCAAGAATTTTCCGACTACCGAATAAAACACCGATACATCAGACGTCGCATAGAAATCTATAGTACGATCGTTCTAACTTTGACTTGAACAGAGAAAATTCGGTAATTATACAGATTATGCTCCATCCCACCGATTTCGATGATTTTTGCATATGTTGTGAGAATCATGATTCTAAGCAACATTTTCCTATACATGTTTCCACCGCTCGGCTTTCGTTCGCGAGATATTGGCAAAAAACTTTTGCTACTACTACATTGAATTTTAACTATACATGCAGGAAAAAGTTGCTTCTCATATCCAAAAATCATCGCAATTGGTGGGGCGGACCATAATCTATATAATTACTGAAAATTCTATTACAAATTTACCTTTCTTGCAGCTCGTGACTTTGTCGTTGTCCCCAAGGTGAATCTCTCGTGGGTACGGGGTCAAACAATGTCGTATGTTGAGCGAGTGGTGGGAGAGAGGCCCTTCCTGATGGCGAGTCAGAGTTAGACTGTTCGGGCTATAGGCGCGACCACGTGACGGACGCGTAGTGGGGGAAGCCGTGGAGCGAGCGATGCCGCGTGGTGGGGGAAGCCGTGGCACGAGCGATGCCGCGTGGTGGGGGAAGCCGTGGAACGAGCGATGCCGCGTGGTGGGGGAAGCCGTAGAGCGAGCGATGCCGCGTGGTGGGGGAAGCCGTGGAACGAGCGATGCCGCGTGGTGGGGGAAGCAGTAGTGCGAAGCCAACCGCGGAGCGCGAGAGGCCGCGGAGTGGGGGAGCCGCGGAGTAGGGGAAGCCGCGGAGTGGGCGTATCCCCACTACATCGCTACACAGTACGACGCATGGAACGGTACGTTAAAGGCCCGGACAGTTAAATACACTTCTTCCATTGATGGTAGACAATAAACAAACCGTCTCAACGGGAATCTCGTGGTTTCCGTTGTGATTACACTTTGCCAACAGCAAAAAGAAATAACACGACCAATATTGAGAAATTTAAATTCGTGTTTTTTTTTTTTTTCCATTGTCAATTAGAGTGCCGTGGATTTACGTTGTCGCTTGAAGCGATTAGAAGATTTAGTTTTTAGATTAAGAAACAAACCAAACGGGAATGAGACGACGCTGGACGGCGTTCGTGAAACGTTGGGTTTATCTAGTCAAATTAATTGTATATTGCGAAATTATAAGCTGTCGTTGAAGATTAAAATTTCAAAGGGAATCGGTTCGTGAGGGGAAAGAATTTTCATTTTATTGATTTTTCTCCAATGCTTTGTAAAGTACAATCGTTTTGTGAACGAATGTTTGTTATGGCTCGTTGATTTGTTTACTTGTATGTTTCGAATTATTGGGCTGAAGGTATGTGGCAATTTACGAGATTGTACTTCTGAAATTTTAATCTTCGACAAAGAATTCGAGTAGTTGCCGTGAAATTTGCACGGAATTCTATCGTGTTGTTGAGAACGAATGTATCGAATGTTTACGACGATGGAGGAGAGACGGCTGCGAGTACTTCAAGTTCAAAGCTCTATACATCCGATGTATCGTACGAAAGGTAACTTTGTATCTTTTATTATAACACTGCGCATTGAAATAGATTTACCCCGTCGAAAATACATAGTTCTTTTTTCAATTCATCACTTAAAAATAAAAAAAAAATCCTAATTAATTCTCCCTTCACGTTCCCCTATTACTAAGTTGCCAGAACCTAAAACGTGACCTGTACACCTCTCCATTCATCGTGCTACCAGGAAATTCTCTGCAAGAGAATTTCTCTCGGTCTTTAAAAATGAAAATTAAAATATATTGCACTCGCTCTGAAAAATCCCGGGGCTTTTTAATGATTTAATCGCCGCGATTACGCTCCACGACGTGAATGCACCTCCAACGAGAAGAGTCGTAGCAGTTGGGCAAAAGTGGCGCGCAAATAGAAAGAGAGACTTCCACGACAATGCTAAAACGAAGCGTGTATTTTCCAAGTGGGGGATTAATTTTTATGAAAATTCCATCCAAATAATCCTATCCTGAACTATGATAAACTGTCATATATAGATAGAATGACGTCACATTCAGTTCGTGACTTCTGGAACTGTAACCCGATTTCGCCGGCCGATAAATTAGCTGCGCATCAGTAAAATGAAATTATCCTGCCTTCGCTTCCTCTCTCTCTATCTATCTCTATTTATCTATTTCTCTGGATTCAACCGAGGCACGCTCGCAAATCCGTAATACTTTTAACGTAGTGTCACTTGCGCCACGTATTAATACGTTTCCCTGTCGACTGTGCTTAAACACTCGGCTCTGAATAGAATTGCAAGACACGAAGATGGAATGACAATGAGGATGAAGTCTGAATATAGTGGTTCCGAGTGTAAATCCCTACTTTAATTCATCTAGAGGCATTTTCAAATCAGGTTAAAACACTAGGACCTCCAATTAATGCAGATGAATTCGAATACTTCGCAGTTTCGGACTTCCAAATAGTACAGGTACGTTTAAATTTAAAGAATCTCCTCTTTGGGCTCATTTATTATTGGGTAATGACGAATAAGGCTATTCGCGATTCTGTCGTCTTCTTCGGACTGCGATACAAATGTTGATAAAATAATCGCGAGAATGAGAGAATAATGGGCACTGGGAATTGAAATGAATATTGAACTTGTAAGATTTTTAATTGGATTTAGCAGTGACTTAGAATTAGCGATGAATTAGAATTCGTTGTGACTTAGAATTGACAGTGAGTTAGAATTAGCTATGAATTGAAATTAACAGTCACTTAGAATTAGCAATCAATTAGAATCAGCAACGGATTAGAATCGGCAACGAATTAGAATTGGCAGAGATTTAGAATTAGCAACGAATTGGAATTAGCAGTTACTTAGAATTAGCAATGAATTAGAATTATCAGTGACTTAGAATTAGCAATGACTTAGAAATAACAATCAATTAGAATTATCAGTGACTCAAAATTAGCAATAAATTAGAATCAGCAACGAATTAGAATTAGCAACGAATTAGAATTGACAGAGATTTAGAATTAGCAATAAATTGGAATTAGCAGTTACTTAGAATTAGCAGTGAATTAGAATTATCAGTGACTTAGAATTAGCAATGAGTTAGAATTAACAACGAATTAGAATTAGCAGTGACTTAGAATTAACAATCAATTAGAATTATCAGTGACTCAGAATTAGCAATAAGTTAGAAGCAGCAACGAATTAGAATTAGCAGAGACTTAGAATTAGGAACGAATTGGAATTAGCAGTGACTCAGAATTAGCAATAAATTAGAATCGGCAAGGAATTAGAATAAGCACAGACTTAAAATTAGCAATGAATTGGATTAAACAAAAAATGTATCTTAACGATAAGGTTAAAATTTGGTAAGTTAAATTGCGTATTTGTATCTCTAAATCCTCTGGAGAAACTTCATCATGAACTTCTGCCAAGAAGAACATCTGCCTGCAGAAACGAAGATATCTCCGAAGAGGACTAATTTCGAAATAATCTCGAAATATTCTCGTCTAATTTAATTACTACAGATTAGCTAGAAAATTTCAAATATCCATCTACCATTAGGTAAAAGTGTGTCAGCATTTCTAAATGCGAAGCGAGTGTTTCCACAGGCATAGTAATATTATACTAATCTTCCTGTTCCTCCAGAAATTCTAATGGAAAAGTAGTTAACAATGGCTTTAATTAAGTCTCAATTTCAACAGAGAGGGAAATAAAATATGCCAGAAGGAAATTAAATTCCATCGACATTCCTATCGTTCAATATCAATTATTCCGTACAATTATCAATATCAAATATACCTCCCTATCTCTCTTGTTCTCTGCATTAAAAATTCTCTATCTAGAGCGACAAATTGTAACGGCAAAAATATAACTTTGTACTCGGTATCGGGCACGTAAATCAGAAAAACGTAAGTACACATCCACTGTGTTCTGAACGGTTGACGTTACGCGTATGAATTAGTAAATAGATGCAAAGAGAAGGGAAAAAAAGATAAACTCTGTTTAATTGTCTCGCATAGCGTGAAGGCACCGTGCGATAAGTCCGACGTGTGTATTCAGCAGTTTATATTACGTGCCCTATTATATACCGAGTTGGTTTTGCATTTCTGAGCGCATCTTAATGCCGGACGACCCCGCATGGGAATATTCATGACCTCTATTCAATGTGGACGGTAGCCCAATTCCTTTTTTTTTCGCGGATGCTGAAAGGAAGCCCGAAAATTATTCTCGATTCAACGAGGTAGTCGGTGACATGATGGATATTCCCATTTCGTGAAACCAAGAAAAAATCTTACTTTGTTAATTACTCAATTAGCAAAACTAAACTACAATCTTATATTTGACGTTTTTCTTTTTTACTTTTATGTAAATTTAGCTTCGTATAAAATTTGAATGTACTTTACGACATTGTTCATAAGCTTTTTTCGACTTTGTGAGGCGAGAACGTACGGTCTGAAATACGGAGTTTTCGTGCGTGCTTATGATTACATATACGGTAAATGCTGACTTATAGTTTTGGTGTACGATTAATTCCGGAGTATCAGAGGAAGTGATATTCTTGAAAGTGTAAGTCAAGTTTGAATAACTAGTAGCTCCTGTGACGCCGTGAAGGGAAATCGAAAGGTGAAAAAGATGCTTGAAATGAGAAGAAAGGAACTTGGACTACTTTCGAATATAATCGGTAAATTATCAGTAGCATAACGATCGTAATCGTATTCTTCTTTCACCGTATCGATCTCCTTAACCCGTGTCACCTAAGGACGTTGCGTAATCTTTTGGCCCACCACGCGTTAACATCGCATCTCTTGTGAATACAGTTCGATATCGTGGATCGTGTACGCTCGATAACACGACAAGTACGCCTGAAAGTTCTTTACGTAGTGGTTCCACATTGAGCCGGAACGTTTTCCTTCGCTCTCAGTGCAACGCCGATAATTGACGTGGAAAAAAAGAGCGTTTCAACTCGTCCCGATAAAAACAAACATCAATATGGCCCTCACTTGGCGACTCGCGGCCTTAACACGTCTGGTAAGGTAACCACGGACTAATCGTGCATTATTTTTCGATCGAAAACAATTCTCGTTCCATGTGATATCATGGAGAACGTCGTCGTGAAACTTCGGCTAGATTCGTGCATCTTCGGAGTTCTATGTTTACGCGCGTAATATATGGAAACGTATTTATCGTTATTTCGGAAAGATCGAGCCACGTTCGTAAAGTATCCCCGTAATGTAGAGCACGTGGGATAATCGGATAGTTTAAGATATTTAATACAGAGGACGCTACAAACTGGAAACTGTACACCAGTATCTCGATGTGTACTTAATTGTTGAGATTGACCAGCAACCTCGTTATATTCCGTTTATATCGTGCTTGCTTAACCTTTAGAGAGCCAATATAGTTCAGAAGGAAGCATTAGCTCTTACCATATACTCTATTTTGCGGTCTTGAGCAAACTGCACCGACCTTCTAAGATAAACAACTCGGCAGAGAAGGCAGAATAAACACGCGACGTGCCCATTTCGCACGTATGACTGCGAATAACGTTAGACTAGTTCAAATTATCTTGGAATTCTGTACAATTACGGCTGAATAGCACGATATAAATGGCATTGTTCAATTAATATGTTTCTGTTCGCATTAATGCGCACAGAAATCCGTTAAATAGCGTAGAAAATTATCCAGCTTTCAAAGTTTCACCGCTAGGACACTTTTGTGGAACGTGCAACGTGATTGGCCAACGATGCTGCACAGCGAAACGCAGCGAACTTGCAGTTATTACGAAATATTTCGATAAAATTCGAATAATTTAGACGCTAATCAGTCAACTTGGACTAATAACTTGCAAC
Organism: Cerceris rybyensis; assembly: GCA_910591515.1. Classification (NCBI taxonomy): domain Eukaryota; kingdom Metazoa; phylum Arthropoda; class Insecta; order Hymenoptera; family Crabronidae; genus Cerceris; species Cerceris rybyensis. The sequence continues at coordinate 1,672,032 of OU342800.1, read as the reverse complement.
AATATCGTAATATTTCGTAAAAATACGAGCAAAAAGTAGAATAGTAGGTGATAGTCTGACTCACCCTTGAAGCCAGCACTCCCGGCAGCCCCAGTTGCCAAGCTGAGTCTCGATCTTCGAATTTCAGGAAATATCCGCGATGCCTCCATGATTTAATCCGCCAAATGTGATCCAGTCAAGTAAATTCAGCTCTCCGTGCAGAAATCACTGGCAATTACTCACTAATTCACTCCGAAATTCCGAACTTTTTGGGACTCGACGCGACCGGCTCAAATTCTAAAAGAAACATGGCGGCCAACCTAGCTAGTCAATTGACCATCGATATTTTTTTCGCGCGAAATTTATATTTTAAAATATTGACCCTTAAAGTATATAAATATAGCTTGCCTTTAATATATAAATCTATTGTACATTTTTAATTAACACAAGATATTAATATATGCAGATAAAAATGAATTTAACAGTTCGCTTCAATAGACTCAACTATCGATCGATATCGAGCGGCGTATCGACTTACGCGGTAAATTCAAATTGAATCTACCTGCCCGTTCTATTGGAAATTGTTTTAAATTCGTTTAAAAGAGAAAAATGCTTGAAATTCCGCTGATATTAATTACGATAATGTAAAGCCCACATAATTCCTTGTTCAGAGAACATAAAAATCTTCGAAAAATCCACAATTATCGTTGAAAAGTATATAAACAATTTGTATTTATTTAGGGTAGAAATATATCCGATCAGAAATGTCGATTTCTCTCGGTAAGCTCTATTCGCGGCGGATCCATCGTGTCGTATAAGCTATCGGATATCGGAGAAGGAATTCGAGACGTCACAATAAAAGAGTGGTGAGTAAAACAATGAATTTCCCATCATCCATCCTACAAGACTATAAATCCTACCAAATACCCGATACTGTTTTTTTTCCCCAAATTACATTTATCTCCAAAAATTCACTCTCCCCTTAAAAAAAAAGTTAAAGAAAGGAAAAGAAGACTATAACATCGACGTCAGAAATAATATCCATCCCCTTTAACGCTCCATTCTCGAACAATAAATTGAAATCCTTCAGGTTCGTGAAACCCGGCGACCGAGTGGCTCAGTTCGATAACATTTGCGAGGTCCAGAGTGACAAAGCCTCCGTGACAATTACCAGCCGTTACGACGGATTAATTAAAGCCCTGCATTACAAGGTGGACGACGTGGCCTTAATAGGCGATTCTCTAGTGTCCATCGAACTAGACGATGACGATCAGACCGGAAAAACTGAAGCTGTAAACAATGAGCTATCCGATGCGAATACGAAACCCGAGATTACCGATTCTCTGAAAGACGATGATAAAAACATCAGAGAGAGTGAATTGGAAAAAGTACTGACCACACCGGCAGTCAGAAGGATTGCGATGGAGAACAATGTCAATTTAAGAGACGTTGTGTCTACTGGCAAAGCAGGCAGGATACTTAAGGAAGATATTCTAGCTCACCTAGAAAAAGTCTCGGTCGGCGTTGCAAAGAAGGTCGAGGAAAAACCAACGGCTAGCAAACTTGTGCCGATAAAAGGATACTCGAAGCATATGTGGAAAACGATGTCACTATCGCTCGTAAGTAGGACCTTCGAGTTTTCAAGGAGGACGTTCGAAATATGAGTCGTTCATAGATTAAATATAAGATGAATTATTTATAAATTAACTTGAGTCTCTGAATTTTTGAAGATTTAACACTAGAACTACCAAACCAGTCAAAATGACTGGTACACAATTTTTTCCAAAAATTCTCCAAGTTTATATAAGAGTCATAGAATAAAAATTCTGCTTCTATATCAATAAACATAAATCACCCAATCGATCAAATTTTCCGCCGCTTGATTCCCCCTTTTTCAAAGTATTTATTTAATTGATTAAAATATGATAGATTTGACGCCGGTAGTTCTAGTGTTAAGTATCAATTGATTTGAATGGATCTAGTTGTATTCAATTTTTGTGATAATAATTCTTAACCGATAATACGTTAGCTGCCACACGCATTTTTGATATAATAATTTATTCTAATTGTTAGGTAATTTTATTGATATAGGAGTCTTACTCGAACAATTTCCTGAGGTGAATAGCTGGTTAAATAACAGTTACCGACGATACCGCACGCTAATATTAACAGGAAGCGACAGGTTAAAATGCAAACCGCGCGTAAATTGCCAGATTAGCAAAATTTTGCCTATCAGCCACGCAACAGCCACTGAATAAACGGCTGAGTTGTTAATCGTTATAAAATAATGCCCATACCATGAATTAATAACGTGCAACATCGTGCAAACACCTTTTCTACTTAGTTAAAATTAAACGAAACAGAATTAACAATTTTAAATATAAATTTCAAAGATTCCCTCATAATTATCAAATATCGGTTACATCGAAATTAAATAATAATTAATAATAGCCCAACACGATACCAAAAAATACAAAGTTTAAATGTCGATGAAGGAAAAGAAATAGTTAAAATTATACGAAATGGAATTAACGATTTTAAATATAAATTTCATAAATTCCCTCATAATTATCAAATATCGGGTACATCGAAATTAAATAATAATTGATAATAGCTCAACAGGATACCAAAAAATACAAAGATTAAAATGTCGGCGAGGGAAAAAAAAAAGTTAAATTAGACGAAAAAGAATTAACGATTTTAAATATAAATTTCATAAATTCCCTCATAATTATCAAATATCGGGTACATCGAAATTAAATAATAATTAATAATAGCCCAACACGATACCAAAAAATACAAAGATTAAAATGTCGGCGAGGGAAAAAAAAGTTAAATTAGACGAAAAAGAATTAACGATTTTAAATATAAATTTCATAAATTCCCTCATAATTATCAAATATCGGTTACTTCGAAATTAAATAATAATTAATAATAGCTCAACACGATACCAAAAAATACAAAGATTAAAATGTCGGTGAGGGAAAGAAATAGACGAAACAGAATTAACGATTTTAAATATAAATTTCTTAACTTCCCTCATAATTTTCAAATATCGGGTACATCGAAAGTAGATAATAATTAAAAATTTCTGATTTTAACACGATACCAAAAAATGTGAAGATTAAATGTCGCTGAAGGAAGAAAAAAATACTTTTTCCAGAACATACCGCATACCGTTTACAGTGACGAGTGTAACGTAAACAAATTGCTGGAATATCGAAACGAGGTGAAGTCATCATTAAAAGAGCAGGGCGTTTCTTTGTCCCTGATGCCCTTCTTTATAAAAGCGGCTTCCAGAGCGCTGGAAAAAGTTCCACAGTTGAACGCCTGGGTCGACGAGGAGCATCAGGCTTTGAGAATACTAGAAAACCACAATATCGGTGTGGCAATGGATACTCCCGATGGTTTGGTAGTTCCAAACATCAAAAATGTACAGAATCTAAGTGTTCTCGGTATTGCGAAAGAGCTTAACAGGCTCCAGGAACTCGGAAAGAAAGCTTCGATACCGATGCACGATTTGGCAGACACATCTTTCTTATTATCGAATATCGGGGTGGTGAGTTTACGCGTTTCTTTCTTCTTTTTTCTTTCAGGTGTCTTCTGAATCATTGAGGCTACTATATAATTAACTAGATATGTAATTAATTAGATATACAAACTGAACCATCATAAATGATTTCAAATTCATTCAAATTACTCGATAAGGTAGCACGAGTAATCGATGTAGATCTTATCGATCAACTACTTTCAGGTTGGCGGGACTTATTTGAAACCAGTGATAGCCCCACCAATGGTAATGGTCGGTGCTTTTGGAAAAATGCAAAGATTGCCGCGTTTCGATGAAAAAGATAACGTAATTGCCGCAAATATCGTTGCAATGAGTTGGGCCGCGGATCATCGAGTCATCGACGGGGTCACGATGGCACGATTTTCGAATTTCTGGAAGCACTACGTCGAGAATCCTGTTTACCTTTTAATAGGTGCATAGGAGAGATTGGTAAAGCATTTTAACACTAGAACTACCTGGGGTTAACAAACTAAATCAGTACTTTGGAGAAAATCAGGTTGTAAAATATTACTGTGAGTCTTGCATCAATTTGGGAATTTTTAACGCCTAGGTAGTTTTAGTTTCAATGATATTTTTAATACTAGAATTACCTGGTGTTAATGAGTACTTTGAAAAAAATCAAGGTAATATTTATTACGAGTCTTGTATCAATTTGGGAATTTTTAACGCCTTGGTAGTTTTAGTATCAATTATATTTTTAATACTAGAATTACCCGGTATTAATGAGTACTTTAGAAAAAATCAGGTTGTAAAATATTACTGTGAGTCTTGTATCAATTTGGGAACTTTTAACGCCTTGGTAGTTTTAATATCAATTATATTTTTAGCACTAGAACTACCTGGTGTTAATGAGTATTTTGGACAAAGTCAGGTTGTAAAATATTACTGTGAGTCTTGTATCAATTTGGAAATTTTTGACGCCTTGGTAGTTTTAGTTTCAATGATATTTTTAATACTATAATTACCTGGTGTTAATGAGTACTTTGGAAAAAATCAGGGAGATATTTACGATGAGTATTGTATCAATTTGGGAATTTTTAACGCCTTGGTAGTTTTAGTATCAATGACACTTTTAACATTCATCAGAGCGAATTATTTTTTAAGTCACAACACAACGAATTATAATTGTACTCAAACATATCCACCGTCGTGCAACTTTTTTTTTATACCGAATAATGAGATTGAACGAATTACAATTGTGGAATAAAAGATTACAGTTTTGTACGTAAATATTAATTTATTTATTGCTGCACAACCAACTAGGACTTCATTCGTTAAAGGTAAAATATCATTTTGCTAACATATTCAAAGTGTCGCGACCATACAATAATAATTACACAATGACCAGTCGAATGTGAGCATTTTTGTACATCGATCTATTTAAGACATTATCGTAAGAGTTACGCGAATGTATACCAAAACACATCACGAAACAAGTGGTTGTACTAATTAAATATCATTCCAATAAGTATTCTCTCCTCTCCGTGTTGAGCAGAGGTCGAGAGACTTTTCAGAAGTACAGAAAAGAGACGGAAAAGGAGGTGCGATTAAGTCGCATATAATCTCTAATATATGAATCAGAAGAATGAAAATAAAAAATGATATTAAGATAAGAAAAATCCTTGTGTCTAATGAGTACCACCACTTTAATAGTTTCATTGTCCGTTTACGTATTTGTAACTTCATGTATGTACAGTTGTGTTTCTAACGCGGTATTTCATCACACGCTCCCTAATTACAGTCATTCTGTTGCCTTAAATGCCGCTTAAGTATGTATCCAAAAAGTAGTCAGTCTGTTTAGTAATAGAGTAGTAGAAAAGAGTATATATATATATATATTTATATGTGTTCGTGGTCCAAAGTTTTACAATAACGCGAATTTGTCCTTTGAAATACTTGAACTGAGAACCACTGAAAATCTCGCGCGAACAATAGTAAATCTGTACGAAAATCAATCTAAACGCAGATACATAAAAAAACAAACAAACGCATAAGAGTATTCGTGTAAACTTAAATGCATACGTAAAATATATATCGTTTTCTTCTCTCGTAATCCTTAAAGATAAAACTGGTTATTTAACTCTTTGAGGCACAAAATTTCAAGGAACAAAAATAATTCGTAATTGAACAAAAACATTATTTTAATTTCAAAGCAAAGAAACGTCGATATTAATTTCATTTTTGATAGAAAATTTTTAAATTTGTATCTTTTAAAAGTTCCCGCCACGCAAGGTGGTTTTGAAGAAAAAGGCGGGAAATTGTTCCATGTGCTTCAAAGAGTCGAACGAAATGTGCACGGAATACAGTCGTACGGTAATAAAAATGATAATACAATTAATTTTCTTAATGATACACGTTACTTTTAGATATGACTAGGTGTAAAAAAATGATCGTGGGTGATACACTTTGTTCGGAAGCATAAATAAACGGTTGTCTCGGTACGAAAGTAGCTATTATAGAAGTGAGGATTAAATTGTGCTCCTTTCTGCAAAGTATTTTGGTCAATTGACTCGAAATTAATAATATCGTGCGTTGTAAACTTCGCTATGAGTATTTCTATCCTGCAAATCGTACCAATGGTTCTCAAAGTGGGGCAGTGTTTCCCAAATTTTCTTATCATGGAACAATTCTACATTTTTCTCTTGAAATCTCCTCAAAGATATGTTACATTAAATGCATAAAAGAGGAATGTTTCGTTTTTCTTAAACCACAATTTCAAACCAGCGTGTTCAACTTAACTTTAGCAAGAAAAAAGGGACTTGTACCGCTTTAAAGGTAACAGCACAATAGACAATTAATATTTGCCATTTCCTGAATAAATAATTGCTCATCAACGATACTGGTCCACACTTTAATTGTAATTAATTTGAGAACCACCGGATCGTAAAATCAATCTTTGAAAAACGCGCGTAAATAAAAATAAACGATTGTTTCGTCCCTTTACGAAAAATCTGCCGAATATTGTATGATCTTGTGTAATTCCTCGATGGAAATCCGTTTAAAACGACTTCCAAAGTAATAATTAAAACCACTTAAAAATTCGCAGGGCGAAGGAAACGTTTTCAGAAAATATATGTGTCGTGATGCACAATTCTGGAAAGTCCGAGCTCCGTTGAAAGTTCAATCGCACGTGAAGTATCGCTTTTCGAAGCTCGAATAGTCGTAGAATAGAACAGTTTTGTTGTTGTTTTTGCTTTTCTTTTTTATGTACACACAAAGCCACGCTCAACAAACTCACGCATACGTATCTATAGTTCCGTTTCGTGTAGTTATTTATCTACTTCGCAACGGTAATAAACAACACGTTACATCAACTGGATCATCGACGAAATTCATCACGCAATGATTTTTCATCCTGATATCTGACAATATATAAAAAGAATAATAATAATAATGATAAGAGAAAGAAAAAACGTATTGTAGACTCAACACTGAAACTACCGGCGTTACATCGATTACATTTAAATATACTGAACAACTTTGGATGATTAGAAACAAATAGGTAAAAAGTTTAATCAATTAATTAATGTCAATTTCAAAGAATAGAAGTGGAATAATGACTTCTCTCCTGTTAATTTAAGAGATTTCTCAAGAAAAACAATCGATCATTTCCACCGCCTTGGTAATGATAGCGTTATCAAAAAAATATATAGAATAAACGCTAAACTAAATAAAATATTTGCAGAAAGAAAAGAAAAACATAAACGTTAGCTTAATTAACGAAGCTAATACTATCTATAACTGCAATTGAGGTTATTTAACAGGCGTATTCGAAATATACATATATATATGCAATAATTGTGCAATACGCGAGGTAAAACGGAGTGCGGTATTCATGCTCTTTTTTCTCTCTCTCTCTCTCTCTCTTTTTTTTCGCCTGCTAGAAGTTCTGATGTACGGACAATATACCGTTGTTTCATTTGTTCTACGTTCGTTCGTGGTACAACCAAACGTTTTATCTCACAGCTCTACTCCATTTAGACGAAAAGAAACTTTCATTTTCACGGTATATAGCTTCACTAAACATAGAAAAAGTAGTAATATTTTTCTCTTTATCTTACGCCTCGGCAATGTTACGTTACAATTAATAACTGCCGTTGTTAGAAAAAACAGCTTTCTACAAGGTACATACATTTCTTTTCTTTCTTTCCATTTGTTTATAATAATTATGAAAGAACGAATCAAACATCGTAATAACTCACAACCACAACGATAACTTTCTCAATTCATCAAACGGGTCTTTATATCTTCTGTGTTTACGCGGTTAAGAAGAGAAATTATTAAAAATATATGTTTATATATATGTATATATATATCCTACTCTTTAAGACGATAAATATATCACGATTCGAATGGCAAGTAAATGAAGAAAATACAAGAATTGCCTTTGTCAAATGAAAGCGCGTAAAATGATTTAATTTAAAAACAAAAATATCATGGCTCCACGAGGGGAGACGGAAGATCATTAATTTTGGAGAAGTTCAAAATAAAAAGGAAAAATTTCATCGGTCAATTAATTATTAGACTAATTAGACGATTATTGACCTTCATCCGTTGTTAGGGTCTTTTTTTTTAAATACAAATCGACATTTAATTTGACCGAAATCGAGAAAAATTCTGAATGGCGAATAAATATTTTCTACATACCGAATAAATATTATAATTGTTTAAAAATCTTGTGTTTATTTTAAAGGGCGGATGAAGGCTACCGTTATAGATCAAAGTACGGCACATAGAAGAATATTTTCTGTTTCCTTTTTCAATTACAGTGACAAGATTCCTACAGATGAACTTCAATTGAAGGATAAAACGTGGAAGATAATTCGACTATAGCGTTAAAACGAGACCGTTTGAAGGAATAATTAATAAATAATTCTACGACATGTCGTACTTTACGTAACAATTAAAAGTCGAAGCGTTAAAGAGACGACTTCGTGGAAGAAACTTTTATACTTATACATATAAAATATTCCATCTAATACTAAATAAAAAGAAAAAACAAACAAACAAAAGAAAAAAACGCGTATACCGTTTCGCGTCTGCAAGAATCTCGTCCAACTATCAGAGATAACTTTTTCTTTATATAATATATATATGCATAATATATATATTCATTTTTATGTATACGATTAATAAATAGTATCTTGTTTCTGGCACATTGTCAGCTCTCGGCAAAGAGAACAAGCGAGTTGACATACGTGTCAACGTCGTACAACCAACACCATAGAACAACATAGAAATTACCGTGTTCCTCATGGAGTTAGAGATTTGTGGAGAGATTACTTAACATTCTAATTCTCCATTAATTCCCTACAATCTTAACGCTAACGTATGTACGTGGGCAAAGAGAATACGAGCTGCGAATTGGCCCGTGAATGAGTTAAAATCTTTACAAAATAATCGAATTTCTTGTACATCACAATTTACCTCTTTTGTAGGTTGTGCGAATCGAACAAAAGTCATTCTTCGAAAGCATCTCTGTTCTGATTTGATCTCTTGGAACCTGCTGTTATTTCTCTCTCTCTCTCTCTCTCTTGGAAACACGCAGTACGATAGACTTCTGGTTTAACATTATTTCTTGAAAGGTTTTAAACAAATTCATTTAACGAATTCACGTATCGCAATTAATTCGTGCACGTTATTACAAAATTTGTGAATCAGATAAATTCATCCTGAAATTGCCGCGCTCTGAAGTTGCCGCGCTTTGAAATTGGCGCGCTTTGAAGTTGTCGCGCTTTGAAATTGGCGCGCTTTAAAATTGGCGTGCTTTGAAAAAACCGCGCTTGAGAAAGTTTCGTCTGCAAAGGCGAATACCAAACTAAATAAAAGTCTCGACACAATTAAAGGAAATTTTAATTATTATTGTAAATTGTAGCTTTAGCCAGCTACGCAGAAGTCTATCGTATACCCATCGAGTACGCCAAAACTCAATAATATTTCGCCTTCCTATTTTCAAAAATTCTATCAGCCTGTACCCGCCAATAGTGTGCCTCGATTTCGCGAGTCAGTTACTCAAGGATATTCGTGACCGAACGACGCGTTGTCGTACAAAGTGCGCATTTGCCGTGGAAAAAGGACGATAATTTTCAAGTTATAACGCGCGTGGCCGTGAATTTGGTCGAATAAAGTGCGGATTGATAAAATGACTATAAAATATACTCAGCTTGAAGTGCGAAGCAAGTGGAACAGCTGGCGTTACTCCTGGAGGTTACTCCGAAGACGCGACGTCACTGATGGCGACTTATCATCATCGACACCACGGCCCCGGTAGCACGAAGGACAGCAACAGCGTTGTTATGATCGGATTTGGTGAAATCTATGCCGTCTACTTCGAGAATCTTGTCACCTGGCCGAAGAGTTCCTTGTGCTGGTCCATCAGGATTCACTTTGGTCACGATAATGCCCTGGAGGTAAGATGCGATTAAACGTTTCCTTTTTGCCTTATGTTACGAATCGTAGTCGTGTGATAGCAAATGAAAGCGAAAATATTCAATTTCCAATTGAATGAGATACAAAAATCTTAGAAAGTTTAATCATAGAACTACCGAGGCAGTCAAATGACCAGTATCCAATTTCTTCGAAAAGTTGCCTCGATTAATAGGAGAATTGTACAGTAAATGTATGTAAAGGCAGCAGTTTTAGCGTTAAAGTGATTTTTACATTTTTAATTCGACAATTAATGGCTCACACAGATCCGATAGAAATCATAAGGCGGAGAGTTAATTAATGTTCGTGGTAGGAGAACTTACAGTTTCCGCTCCTGCAACACCACCTGCTATGCTGAAGCCGAGCCCTGGATTTTTCTTTATTTGCACTGGCAACTGTAAAATAAATGTATAATTAGAAACATCGACGACTTTGATTCATATACATAACTGTAATTAGAATACGTACAACATTGGCATTCTTATGAGGACCGAACATCCACTTAAACCTTGGCTTCCTTTCCGCATTTAACAAATCATTATTAACAGGAGATTTGTGTTTGTTAATATCATTGTTCGTCTCACTGAAAGATTTATTGTTAACCAAAAGTGGCGTGCTTCTACCAGAATTAACTTCATTTTTAACATCCATGCAGCTCTTATTTAACGTCAGTTCGTTCGTGACCTTCGTGATCGTCTCCTGATCTTCCATGTTTGCATTCATGTTTGAAATTAAATTCGTCGGTTCCAAAGGACTTAGATTCTCGCATGGATTATTATTGTTCGAAATATTCCCGTTCATAAGCTTTTTAGAACGATCTGGCAATTTAGCCTGAATTGAGAGCGGACTCCGATACTTCTTCCCAGTAATCGGTGACGTCGGTATACACGATGTATTTAATACCTTTAAACTTTCGTAATCCTCGAACGACGAGTTTGTACATTTGCTCGAAAGATCAGTATTAGAGATGGAATTCACACCTTCCAGATGCTTCGTCTTCAAAATGGGAATTCTACTTGGCTTCAACGATCGATCAGCGTCAAAGGTTTGCTCGGAATCCCCCGATTCCATCATGTACGTTTGCGTCTGCTCCGTCGTATCTGACGGACCTGTTTTCCCATTATTCATCGACACATTCGTTAGATCTTTATTAACGTACGTGGAATTGTCATTGCGTGAATGCGCGAATTCTTCGGCTTTGTTTGTCTCCGCGTTTCCATTAAAATTTTGCATCTGTCCTTCCTGAAACGTATCGGAATTCGATACGTTCCCGTCCATTTGCGAGGGAACAATTGTCGGCGAATCTGATTGCGCTGCAAAATTAACAAATTCTCTCCTGTAAAAGCTAGCACGATAAAACAGCTTCATAATAAAAGTAACAGCATGAACGTACGTTGATTTAATTGCTGGAAAAGAGCAGCTTTCTTGGAAAATGCAGCGGCGATGTGATATGGTGGGGGTACTGGTGGTACCTCGTTTGTTTTTGTTTTTTGCAAGTGACTCGGATCGTTGTACTTGTTCTCCGCGTGGATTGGCATAGTTTTAAACGGTTCCGTGAACTTCTCAGACTCGACTATTTTCGCTGTGTTTGTTTTCGAGTACTCGTCCGGTTTCCAAGTAGAATTAACGTAATCCGCGACCGTTGGAGGTTTCGACAAGCATTCCGATGTTGGATTCCGCACATATTTTGCCTCTCGAATATCAGGACTCTTTTCCTTCGCCAAAACCGTTTTATTAGCTTCATCGGACGATTCTTCAGAGATGGACTGCTCCGTTGCAACATCCGTGGGACTATTGTTCTTTAAACCTTTCGACGCGTAACGCTCGATGGGGGAGAGAGAGGTATGTGAACCCTGAAGAACAAGTAGATATTAATTATATAAGATTAAAATCCATCGTCCCATCGAAGGACTTAAAATTTCATTACTATCTTATATCGTTCGTTATCGTGCACTCATATTCTCATGCTAGATAATTAAGTTTTAAATATAACTTTTCACATAACACAGGTATACATTTAATTACTTATGTTAAATTGATTTTTGCATTCGTTCACTCTGGAATTTAAGATAGCAAGGTTTTCTGCGTCTCATAATTCTCGTTTTAGTACCTTATTAAAAAAACTTTGCGAAAAACAGCTCCCAGATTTTGAGGCAAGTTCCAGAGTAGTTGTAGATTTTGTAATAACAGCTTCTTTGATCATAGTCTCCTGTTCTAAATGCATCTGTAAGTTTCAATTGTCGTACTTCTTGTATCTTTTTCTTTATCGTCGTATGGGCCTTTGCGTATCCCAACTTTGGTTAATTCGACTGCTTCGAGTCAAAACGGCAGACGTCGGGTCAGCTCGGTCGTGGTCCATTGTATTCGTAATTCCATTCGCGCAGTGTTTACTGAACAGCCGACCCGACGACGACCTTCCTTGACTCGAAGCAGTTGGACACGTTGGACAGCCCGCACGCTTCTAGTTACTACGCATCAAGTCGGTCTTTTGCAACTATTGGCGATCAACGAGGCGAAAAAGAGAGGTAAGGACACTGGATTTGCGAGCGATACGTACTCTGTGATCGTGTGTCGATTGGTGATGCAAATTACGGGCGTGCCTAGCAAGGTTGCGCAGCTCTTTAGGATAAGGTGTCGGTGCTCGATGAAGTTGTCTGGGGACTTCGGATTCTACTTCGGCAGCAAAACATATTCTTTTTCCTGTACCAACTATCGAACTTGATATCAGTCCTACAGCCGGCGTCATCTCTGTGTACAAAGATAATAAAATCACTCATTTTCACCTCGATTAATATAAGTGTTTAGCAACGACACGGTAGAATTTGAGCTCTTAGAATATCCAAGTTATCGCAATTTTTCACCTTACCATTTCAGTCCTCATCTTCCTGTTCGTTATCCACTAAGCAGCAGTAATGTTATGTATATTGTTAGTAAACTAATTACTTGTACGATTAATTGGAACACGTTTTCAATGAATTTAGTTAGTAATTATACTTACGTTCGAGTTCTTGTCGTGGTTTCTGCGGTAGCATGAAACAACTCAACACCATCATATCCTCTTCGCAATTGAATTCCTGTTGCAACGGTACCAATGGTTGACTTTGATTGTCGCTCAGCCACAAAGCTTTTAAATTGTTCAGATTCAACATAGAAACGGGGAGAAACTTGATGCAATTGTTGACGAGATTGAGTACCCTCAATGAGGACAGATGTCCAAGTTCTGGAGGTACTCGTGTAAGATTGTTTGATCGCAATGAGAGTAACGATAGGGCGGTGCAACTTCCAATTTCCGGTGGAAGGCATCTCAAGTAATTATTGTCTGCATTCAAACAGTGTAGTTTTCGCAATAGTCCTATAGATGACGGTAAATATTCAAGGAAATTCTTAGTAACTATAAGCTCCTCTAAGCTTGACATCTGTCCAATGTCGTTTGGCAGTGCGTTCAATTGATTGTCGTCAATTTTGAGGGTCACGATTGTACGTAGATAGCAGAGGGAATCCGGTAACTGATAAATCTCGTTCGACGATAGGTTCATTATAGCGATGTCTCTCCAGCCTTGTATCTCAGACGGAATAACATGAATCGCGTTCATCGTACAGTCGAAATGATTCAGACGATACAGTTGCTCGATATTCACTGGTATGCGTCTGATATCATTGCCGTCTATCCATAGTTCGGTGAGATTGATAAGATCTCCAACGACCTCGGGCTAGAAGGAAAGAATCGTTTAACTTTGAGCAATTAGAGGAAGGTCACGAGTCGTTTGTCGGTTAAATTGAACGTACTAATTCGGTAAAGTCATTGTTCCCAATGTCGAGTCTTTGCAAGTTTATTAAACGACTCATACTTTTCGGCAACGTCATCATGTTATTCTCCCGAAGTTCGAGGGTTTTCAAGGCGGACAGTCTCCCGAAATTTGCTGGCAAATATTCTATGTATGCATCGTTTATATATAATTCCCGCAGTCCAACGATGTGCGTAATAGCATCCGGAAAACGTTCAAAAGGATTAACACTGATATCTATGGAACGAAGGTTTTTACATTCTTTTATACTGTCCGGTAACTCCTTAATACCTGAAGAAGAATATATATATTATTAAGAATAATAAAAAAAGAGTTTATAGTTTGAATTTGTAGCTCTCTTAGATATACGAACTATTTTTACTAAGGTCTAGGTATTCCAGGTTTATTAACGATGCTATGGCGGGTGGTAACATAGTGACTTCATTATCGCTAAGAGAAAGTACTCTCAATTCATGGCACTGAAAAAGTGGCCTTGGAAGATCTTTTATCTGCGAAAGAACATAATATTAAATTTATCAGTAGCAACGATACAATTACATGTTACTATCTATACAATTAAAACTATACCCTGTTGGCATCGAGATATAATTTTTCCAATGTTCTCTCATAAATGAACACGTCAGGTGGTACATCATAAAGATTACAGTGATTCAACTGCAATTCACAGATATCTTCTTCCTGTGCTCTCAAACATGTGGCGCACTGCCACCAAGCACTACCCATTTCATGTATAACTGTAAAAGAAAGTAGATATTACATATAGACAAACCTCCGTAATTTAATATCCATCGTAGCATTAATTTAGTCACTTTTTTCGATATTTCTTAGCTAGTACAACATCAATAAAAAAAAAGATTATAATTACCTATTGTCCCTCAGAGATAATTTGTCAATTATTACCGATGTACCTACGACAAAGCAAATAATCTCACGTGGGCAGTAGAAATCTCGCGGAAAAAAAAGCTATCGTTCCATGGAGCCCGTTAAAATCATTTGGCTTTCGGAGCACCGATATTCCGTTTCTTTCTTGCCGGTCTAGCGAGTATTAAGTCCTGCCGCATCATCGCGAATATCGTGATACGCGATGTAACGTAGCAAAGTGTCTCCTTTACCCTTGGTGGCACAATAAACCAATAAGTTCACGTAGTGCAAACAATACCGATTCGCACTGTGTAAACGTCAAGAAATGTAGGTTATTCGATATACGTCTTCGACGACTTTTCTCATGAGCATATCTTCACTATTTCCTCGTTGTAAGTCTCATTCTTGCTACGGTTCGACGTGACGACGATGGAATATGATCCAACGATCGAATGATATACTTTCGAGAACTGAGTAATTTGACACATTTGCAAGAAAAGAGCCAGCTTACGGCTTTATTATTTATTGAAAGAAAAAACCCTCGGATAATGGTTCATTCGTAACGCCATGAATTAAAGTACTTTTCAGTACCTTTTGTCTGGCGCTACGAACGATTCTTCTCGTAGGAATTTTTATGGCTCGCGTTTCTCTTAGGGATTTACGGTAGGGGTTGAAAGTTGGTGCCCATGGAGCGGGAAAACACTGGTTTTGCAGAAGCAGGTTGAAGAAAAGTGACAAAGATTTAGTTAAACTATTTTTATTCTTTTGTGTGAATTGTGAGTATGTTACAAGATACTGCAAAAGATTTTTCCTTGTCCCAGTCGCAGTTATCTCCACGTGGTGGGACCTGAGTCGTTATTGTTCGCAGTGAGTCGAAAAATTTTATATTTTTCTCGCATTGAAAGCAATAACGGGCCAACTGGCTGCTAATCTCCAAAACTCTTTTAGTTTCTAAGTATTATTCCACCTATTGTTTGCAACGTCTGCATTTGACTGTTCGAACTGCCATAAATCTTTCAATACCGTCTTCTATTCCAGATTTTCTTGAAACCTGAATTCGTTCCATGCAATCTGATGTAGTAGTAACCTAGCTATTTTTAATCGATTAATTGTAATGCGAAATTAAATAGCATATTTAAATCGAAGAGCTTAGATTTAAATCGACGAGGAAATGGCGCCATATTTCACAAAATTTATGGCGCGCATTAACCAGTGCCATTACCGCTTTCTACCGTCTCCGACAAAAACTAAATTCGTCGACATTACCGCCACCTTTGAATATTAACACTCAATACTGCTCGAAACTTGACTCTAGTTTGCTCTAGTTGCTCCCATTCAATCTTAGATAATTGCAGTTTCAAATTAAGTTTCAAATTGTGAATTTCTTTCTCGAAACGTGCATACAAAAGTGTACATAATAATCGTCTACGTGAAACGTCTTCGTAACTTTCGCGCCGTTCCTCTCGTTAAAGCAGAGACTCGCAACTCGTCATCAACAGGTTCGTCATTTAACAATAGATTTTCTATCGTACAATTTAACCTGAAGTAAAGCAGATCAATCGATAGTCCATAATTATTCGTTTAACCGGTTCATTATCAAATCCGATTGCCGTACATATCGATAGAATAGCTCGCATATTTTTCAACTTTGAAACATTGAACAAACCGAATTCTAAAGTAGCGATTCACGGAAAAACTCTACATAGAAACATCCCTTTAAAACTACCCCCTGAATCGACAACGTCAAGTGACGTTTGCGGTCATACACGTGCGCAGAAGTTAATTAATGGATTAAACGTGAATAAGGTGAAAGAAGGTTCTAACTGCTTGTAATGTGTCTCGTCAAGAACCAAGATCATGGTATGTAAAGAGATAAAGAGGATCGACAGTATTGTTTACCTTCGTTAAACTGCTCAAAAAGAAGCACGAAAGAACGAGGAATGGAGTAGCTCGTAAGCGTTAAGATCAATGAACGATTTTTAGGAGGAAAACGGAATAACAGACGATAAGAAAATGAGTGCCACGGAACATAAGGACTGCGAGAATGACGATGTTGAGAATTCTGACGAGAGCGATAGACCATCAGGGGAGAGATGGGCACCCGTTGGCGCGAACGACGGTGATAATGATTTCGATGACGAATATAAATACGTTGATAGTATAGAGAAGTAAGTAGGTTGTGTTTCCGGGTGGAGATATTGTTTGTTTCTCGTAAATCATTTGATCATTCGTTATCTTAGTATTTCGTACGACATGGAGCGGCTGAAGGTGTTGGAAGAGGAACAGGAGATGCTTAATTCGTCTCTTATAGCATTGACTACTCATTTCGCTCAGGTATAGGCATAAGAGAGACAATGTTTAGGTTCTAGTAAGTTGATTTAATTCTATGAACGTATCGTAGGTTCAATTTCGTTTACGGCAAATCGTGGATGCACCTGCAATCGAGAAAGAGGCATTGCTCAAAGAGTTAGAGGAATTTGCATTTAGGGGAATACCGGATGTACCAAATAATTTGTCTTTCAGTAGTAGATCGATTACACCGACTTCTCCAATGTCCTGCAAGCAAAGCGTAAGCCACACGAGACCCTTGCCATTGCTGATTAATTAATGGCTTAGTATACTTTTTCACGGTTTTTTAAATATATTTTTACACCCCAATTTTTCTCATAGTTCACCACTTTTTTCTTTATACGCTTTGCTTACTTTTCGAAAATTAGTTTATACAGCAGCTGTGATATTAGCTTAGTGCAACTGTATTAGACGAGATCCAGGCGACTGCAATTGGCATATTTTATATTATACATTACTATATTTTTATTATTATTTAAAATAAATTTTTTTATATATATTACTTTAGTTTATTATGTTTATTTCGCACGTTTTTACGTTTCTTCCGCTATTGGGTTCTTATTTTCGTTGAGCACGTTGTAATAGAGTCCACGGAATATAAAATTTAACAGATGTCCGGTACAATTAACGATATGGAAGTCGAGTCTAAAATGGCATTACAAAGAACCAAGCAGAGAGAATTAATATGCCAATTGAAATCTCAGTTAGAAGACTTAGAAAAATATGCCTACGAAACGGGCGACGCAGATTTGCCGCAAAGCGTTATCCTAGAACGGCAAAACATAATAATCAGTAAGTCATAGCAAAGAATCAGTTTTCCGCCCACTTACACCGTGTCATTCTACGTTAAAAATTTCAGGTCACTTAAAAGAGAAATTAAATTTTAACGTCGATGATCTATGCAAATTGCCTGTAGACGATTTAAGATGGCAAGTAGATTATGCCATAAGTCAGGTAAATTCCCATAAAACGTGCTCTATCACAAAACAGCTCTCTGTCCAAGCAAACCAATACGCTTTTCCTTGCAGATCGTTAGTCCCTTAAAAATGAAGGAACAGCTAGTCTCTCAATTAAAAACGCAAATAGCAGATTTAGAGCGCTTTATAAACTATCTCCAAGGTGAGGTCAGTACGGAAACCCTTGCATGTACTTGCGCTTGTCCAGTACATACCAGTGGTTCCGCCTCCTCCAGTTCGTACAATAAGAGAACATACGACAGAAAACCTCTGGAGGAAGAGAGCAGAACGAGAACGTTAAATACCGTTAAAAAGGTCGTGACACTGTTACACATGTTCCTAATGTCGCAATTGGGCTGCGGTAGTGAACGGGTACGAAGGAACTTTAAAAAGAATTCGTTGCATAATTGGCGAGATTTGAGAACGAGATTAGACATCGCCGTTGAGCACGTGTTAGAAACTATTACGGAAACAGAGCGTCACACCGAGGACGAGGATATCGGCAATGAAAACGATTATGCCTCAGATTCCGATATCGCGTCTCATTGCAACGCCAGACTAACATCAGCCGTAAGAAAGCACCTGGCAACTTCTATCCGTGATTTGATGCAACACGGTTTACTGACCGACGCGCGTTCCAATAGCGTTGTACCATTTGTTGGATGCTTTCCCCAAAGGACACCTACTGCTTCTAGTTTCATGCATGCTTGGGAACTGATACTGAAGTATTATGAAATAAAGAATGGCCATCATTATAATTCAAGTCCTGCACAAAAGTTGTCGCAGAGCTTCAATCTAGATCTTGCCGGAGGAAGGATGATTTCTTCCAAACAGGTAGCAATTTAGAGCTGTTTCTCTGTTAGCTAAGAACAAGGAACAATTGTTTATTGAGTTAATGAATTTTCCAGAGTTTACTAACGACTATAGGAAACATTATTGCTTCTCACAGCCCGTACAAGAGAAGCTACGATTCGCACTTTAAAGCATTCATATGCGCGTCTTTAAAGTGAGTAATTGTACGGTCAAACATGTTGGGTAAAGCGTAAAGGAGTGTTAAATAAATATGTAACATTTACTCCTTTTAATTGCGTTAAGTAAATCTTGGCTGATTAACCAACCATGTTTTAACAATTTAGAGAAACACATTTCTTTTCTCTTTATCCGATATCTTGTATAGATAGTGTGCGACTTCTGTAATCAATTTTATTTTAGCGTTAACAAACTAGTCGCCTGGTTAAAGCTCATTTTACAATGTCAGTATCTCCTCGAAAATCATTACGCGTCGTGGAGCTACGTCGTTAAAACAGGTACTTGGGTGTATTTCTTCACGTAAAACTTAGATTTCCAAGGATATTAGTTTATTTAGCGATACTATGCAACTTTCTTTCCAAACAGGTTTCCAAGATGCTTTCCATACTCTCGATCGTCTAACGAATTACAAATTCGACCTTCCGGTTGACCTAGCGGTAAGGCAATTTCAAAATATCAAGGATGCATTTTGATTTCGAGAAGAAATCGATTCTTCTTACGTGTATGTAAAGACAGATAGGTAAAATGATCGTTAGGTGAGGTAAAGGAGGCTATCCCGAGTGTAAGAATCGCGTAAATAATTTGAGATGATTGATATCAACATGTTAGCGTTACATGAAATATTCTCTATTATTTGAAAGAGTTGAATTATTAACGTGGCATTCCTTTCACACTTTCTCAGTGCTCATTAGTGGAGAATTCTAATGCAATAATGTAGATATAATGAGTTATCGATTAAGGTGTTAGTATTTCAGGTATCTATTGAGGCTACAGGAATTTTCATTTGACTTTGAAAAGTTTGTTTAGCGATTCGTTGAAGCTGATGGCTCGTGAGATCTAAAAATTCGAAAGTATTAAGTTCCGCATAGAAGTACACAAATTTATATATATATATATATTACATATATATATATATAACTTAAAACAGGTATAAATGTGATGCTGCCTGACACAACATGGACTGAATTATATACCTAGTCATTCCAAAAGTACCTTTACTAAATCTTGCACGTCTCGATAAGCTCATAGATCTGCGATATTAGAGCCTCTATTCGTACGAAGAAACGACGAATTCGTAATTTTAATGGTGATCGAACATTTTTAGAGAGTAAACGATACGTTTTTTCACGAAGATAGCAAAAAAAACTAAATAAATAAATAAAATGAACGTAATATTCGAATATCGACGCGATAAGTGAACAAAGAAAGTTACTATTTGTTAGTAGAACAAAAACCAAAGAACAAACCAAAGCTTCATCGGTCTTACGGTAATCGATTATAAAGAGTGTTGCAAGTTTTTACTTTATAATCGTTTCGAACAATCCAAAATTACGATGATCCTATACTACGATTTCTTTTTTATCATATTTATCGATAGTCAATGAGACACTATTGTCTGGGTTAGGTCGTTAATTTTATCCGCCGTTTAGCGTTTTAATATGTATGATTTAACAAAGAAACATATCACACGAGATATAGTAGTTAATTCGCATACTCAATAATGTTATCATAAATCAGTGTATGTCATACATATACCTCGGTGTTGTCATATATCGTCAATATTTTATCTTTGTTATGTTTCATGACGTTTTATAACTGTTTCCACGTACTTACAGAGTTAAACGTGCGTGTGCTGCGCGTTTTTAGATATTCAAGTACATAGAATAGATCCATCCGCCTTGTTTTCTTTTTAATTACAGTAATAGAAAGGAACACGATTGATTTTTATTACGTGCCATTGATTTCAATAGCTTTTATAGAGCATCGTGTTCCCATAGTTGAACAAAACATCTTCACAGTATTGTTTACAAAGCTATATATAAATATATATAATATATACGTATGTAATTTCGAACAAATAATATTAAAGTAGTATTGAATGAGAAAGGCACACAAACTTCCGTAAAAGATTGATATATCAATGTGAAAGAGTTGTACGAAGAGTTGATAGAATTATCAGAACACATTTACAGGCACGTATTGCTATTATATCCACGTATTTACCGATGACACTATACGCGTAAGGTAATTGTTAAGGATAAATGAAATGTATAATACGATATAAATATCTGCTTTTTATATACTTCATGATTTGACATTAGTTGATTGAGAAAGACTATGCAAAAAATATATTTATGATGCAATGTATATTTGGTATTATCACGAAGATCCTTAAATGTTCCATACCCAGATATATAATAGTGTAGAGAATAAATAAGCAGCAACGAAGAATATATATGAAATTGCTTGTTTATTTCTTGTAAAAGTTGTACATCAGTAAAAGTTTCATAGCAGTTTCTTTTTTCAACACATTTGTTGTATAGCATCGAAGACCCCACAATATTCTTGTGGTAATACGTTACTCTGGTTCTCTAGTTTTACAAAAGTATCACTTTGGACGAAAGCAATTAAGAAAAGTCATTGTCAAACTAATATCGAGCTATTTTTGCTGTTTTATTAGATACTTACACCAGTGATTGTGAGAGTAGTTTATGTTCTTATGTGGTAGAAGTCTACCAGTTCAATTTCTCAAATTTCCTACTTAACACAGAATCTATCGATGATCAATCCAATATTTAAATCATTATTACTGTCTAAACTTAGTCTTCGGCGAAGAACTTACAGTCTACAAGATAGATGCACAGAATTAAAAATAAGCAGCGTTAGAAATTTACAAAATAGTATCATCCTGACCATCCTGGTAGATTCTGTGTCAAGGTCACTCTCATGATCACTGGCACATCAGAGTTCTCTCGAGTTACATCATGATTTATCAAAGTTTCACATAGAATTCTGACCAGAATATCGCGGAGTCTCGACGTCCTTCACAGATTAGATTATAGTTTGTTGTACATAAAATTCAGAATAGAGTCTACATTGTCAATAACACATTTGAACTCAACGAAGTATATAATACCAGGAGTTTCATTTCTTGGTCGTAGACAATACGCAGGTGCACGTATTATCCTAATATGATATATATCACGTACAACACTACTTATACAAGATACAAGTACACAGATGTAAGAGCACAGAATTGGTAAAGGTGTCTCCCTTTTTTTTCATTTTCCATGTATAAAAGTTGCGTATAAAAACGTTTATGGAAGAGCATCTGGGTGCTGTATTTTTCGCATATCTTTTTTTTGTTCTCTTTATCTCTTTATTGTTTTAGAACTAAATGAGAATGTCTCGATGGATATTTCCATTCTTAATGCTCAACAAAGAGAGATACCTAAGAAACGTTCGAGTGTTCGGTTTTCTTCTTTCAGTGTACGTTGATTAACACGTTCAACCCAATGTACTTTTTAACAGATGTTCATTGTGAGTCACTGGTGGCTCACGCTGTTGAAGAAAGCACAGTTTGTGGGACACCAGTGGTATATGTTGGGTTTGAACGTGTTAATCTCAAACTAACATGGACAATGACATCGACAAGTTATTCCTATGTCTTTTAGATACAAGTGACAACATTTATAAATTAATGCGAACACGCTGATAAACTGTAGAGATCGTACGGAAAGTATTTCATGTTTATTGGAATGTAAACGCTTATGTTTGAATCAATGTAGTCTCTTTGAACGGACTAAACTATATCACAAGAATAGCAAAACTAGGTGTACAGTAGACTTCCCTGTAATGCGAAATATTCGCAAAAGCTTTTACACAGAAATGCGTCACAAAGAATTAATCGTATTGCACGGAAGTTTACTGTAATTCGATTGATTTCCTTTTCATTTCGTTCGCGCAAGTTCTCTATCGGGGAAACACTTTGGAGCCACCGATGTTTAAATAAATGTAGAAGTAATTTCCCATACGCACAGTCGTACGAACAGAGCGTTAAATTAATATTGTGTTACAGTTAAAAACATTCATTATAATATCGCATACAGCACGCTTAATGATTTACTTTCAAACCTTATATATAACAGTTGCACGGCATACATTTACTTAATGTTCTTTTACTGTAACATTCGTCATAATAGCTTTCGTCGACATTACTTTTTCGCACATTAAATAGGCTATATTTTTGGTACAGCAACGATCTAACATCTAACAATTAAGGACAGGTTTAAATATAACGTCGCTAAATATAAACGTATTCTTTTTTTTTCTTCTTCTTTTGTGTCTTCCAGCCAAATCGTACGTGTACTCATATAAATTCAGTATTCATCTTAGGTTTCAGGGAAACATCGTTATCTCTTACTATGTATTAGGAAAGTTTGTCCGTCTCCTATAACAGTGATGGGCAAACTGAGGCCCATGGGCCAGATGCGATTCATTTAGAATATTTTAAAAGTAATTTTATACAAATTTTCAATTTGTGTTTTAAAGAATTCATTAGAAAATCAGTAAAAGTACATCTCGGTTCGAAGCAGATTGCAAAGAACATTAAAATGAAGTTACAGCTTCATTTCCAATACTAGTAGTGAAGAAGTTTTAAATAATATTTGAGTCATTGTTGAGTTTTCTAGTAAATTAGCTTGGCTAGCTGAAAGCTTGTCTTTTTGGGCCCATTTTGAAAATTTGCCTATCACTGTCCTGTAACGTACCACGTGTTCTTCCTCTTTTCTCCCCTCCAGATATCTTTTATCGCCATGAAGTCTATAAGTATCTCGATTACTTGTTACATACAAATATATTTATATGTTTGTATGTGTGTCTATATATACATATATAAGGTTATCGAATAATCGAATGATAGGCGTTCGAATAAAGCGATTAGAAAAGTTCTTCCGGTGTCGGCGTAAAAGCCGGCGTATAAAAATCACAAACGTAAATCATACTTCGTTTAAAAAATGCATCATCAGTCTTTGTAGTCTTAATTGTAGGAGTAACAAGTAAAATTTCGTGCAATGTAAACGTGTACTTTCCAAATGAAACGGAGAAATGATAAATATATATATTTATATATATCTAAAAAGTCGCAAGTATTACGTGTCGTTTTGTTTTTTTGTACAATGAAAGAGTCTCAACAGTCTCCGTTAAAATCATACGCGATATACATTTGATATAAAGAACGTAAAATCATCTTAAAATTACCTCGTAAAATGTATAAATAAATATCGTACATATAAATATAGAGCATTTATCTTTTTAAAGTATGCCGCATCGTAGAATCAATAATTTTTTGTTCAGTTAATAAGTTCGGCATTGTTGATTTCAATTTGCAATGATCTATAAGTATAAACAAGCTGATTATTAACGGCAAACGCGATATTTACCGTCAGTCTTGCACATTGAGCTCAATATAGGCGGTTAATTCGTAACGGATGTTATATTCCGATTTTAATGAATGTAAAGACCTTTGTATGTTGCACACTTATTATCGTACACTTTAACTGTTACAGATATATACTGTAAGTTTTCTAGCGGCAGTTAATATCGACGGCAGTAATTATATAGTTGTCTTTTTGTTCTTTAATGTAATGGAAAGTTCGTTGATGAAAGTCAGCGATAAATAATTATCTTCACAAGTAACATCCAGCAAAGCGAAATCCTACGACACTGTCTTTTCAATTTCAATGATCGTACAATATAGAAACACGGTATTTCAAGAATAACAGAGTAAATTAACGAAAGCATCAACGGAAATTCTACATGATGCACGTAATGTAATGTACATATTTACATGCAATTAAACGTAACGAAAATGTCATTTCAATAGAAGCATCATATGATTTAAAGTCAGCAGAAGAATTTCGCACGATGCAACGTATATATCTTCGACGTTAAACACAATAATTGCCAATAAATTCGTAATAAGACGTCCCCCATAAATAGTTTCATCGGCTCCGTACAATAACGCGACGTAACAAATGTAACAAAGGCATTTATAATATGTAACATGTACAATTTACCGATTATTTGCTTCCGTATAAATAATATCACTTACTCCGCTAATTATATAATCACGTTCTCACCTGTAATCAATTTTAATCAGGTTCAAACGTGAATACGTAACGGCACGCTCTCCGACTTGTTCTCAGCAGCGAGATCGTGCTTTATTGTATCGAGAGTCTCGTAAATCGTTCTAAAAGTAGGTCGATCGGATGGTCTCCTGTTCCAACATAGTTTCATAAGGTCATAGACTGCCGGTGGTGTATTGTCGGGACATTGTAGTACGTTTCCTTTCTCGATATACTTGACTACTTCGCCATGCGTCATTCCATAGTACGGTTGAAGGGCGAAGCTAAATATTTCCCACAAGCATACCGCAAAAGCCCAAACGTCTGATTCCACGGTATACTTGTTGTACAATATACTCTCAAGGGGCATCCATCTAACCGGTATAGCATCCTGTTCGTCACCTTTGTAATAATCCTGCAAGTAGATCTTCTGGGAGAGTCCAAAGTCTGCTATCTTCACGATCATCTGATCATTAATTAGGCAATTCCTCGTCGCTAGATCTCGATGAACGAACTTCCTGTCCGACAGATACACCATTCCTGATGCTACCTGTAACGCAATGTTAATGGAGTCCATGTGAGACAATCGAGAATCTGTGAAGTGTTCGTCTCTCTCCATGTTTCGTATGATGTAGTTTCCTGGTGAGCATGAACGAAGAAATTCGTTCAAGTCACCACGTCCCATGTACTCGAACAGCAAACACATTGGTCGACCCAATGCACAAACTCCTAAGAGTTTGACGATATTAGGATGATCGAATTCAGCTAGTAGACAAGCTTCTCTTTCGAAGTCGACGAGCAAATCGTGAGATGCCTCTTCCTTGAGCATCTTTACTGCTACGTTTGTGAACTCCTCGCCAGGAACTAGGCCAGGTGCTCTCGCTTGGAACACTCGACCGAATGCACCTTGACCCAGGTCTCGCACGTAGATGATGTTGTTCCGTGGGAATTCGAGTTTCTCTAGTTTTGGATTAAGCTGCGCACTCGTTTTGTGATACGCGTCGTTGCTCGGCAATTTGTCTAGGTCGATATTTACATCCTGGAAATTTGATGGCTATACGGATACTTCTATCTGTTAGTTTTAAGAATATTTTAAAGGGTACTACTACAACGTGACCAGGCACAGTATGATTTATCTGGACAAGCATAGTATCTTAATTTTTTGTAGTGAAAGAGAATAGGTTTAGATACCTGATTATCCGTTGGGTTGTATCCTTGATGTCGTTTATGTAGTCTGTGACTTAGAATAATTGATAGCAATGTGCCAGCTACGATTACAAACCCTAGCGAAGATAGTATCAGGATAAATGACGGAGTGAACAAGGTGCCCATTGCCAAGGAATTCGAATCGACCTCTACTACTTTAGTTGTTACGTTATCTGTATTAAAAAGGGACTGGTGTAAAGAAAAAGGATCGTAATTAGTTAACGTTGCTCGTAGGAGAAATGACAGACCGCATATAGGAATATCACAATGTTGCCACCGAGCCATAGGGTCTGTGGTGAAACACCATGGCGTAGGTTCATCTCCACCCGCGTTCCTGCAATAATTTTCCCCGTAACGAATCTGAGGAAATACGTCTGGCGGTCTGTCGTGACTGTGCGGCATTTGAGCGTTCCAAGATTGGCAATCCAAGCCGAATTTCGTCTTATTTACTTTGCCCATGTAGAATCTTCCATTGCCCTTCATACAGTCGTCTAAAATAATAAAGGGCCAAATTAACGCGAAGTTTATAAAATTTCTCATCTCGAGGGAGAGGTAAAATCGATATTTACATGTAACCAGTTCTTCGTTCATGTCAGTTAAGTGAATGTGAGAACATGTCACTTTGTCTTTGCTTATTTTCGGTAAAGTTTCGCATTCCGGCAATGTGAAATGTCCTCGCGATCTAATGTAGATGTCTCTCTGTTTGTTGTCTTCTATTATAGCCCAATCGTTGAAGCAGAATTGATGACGGACTGCCATACAGTCTTCGTAGCACAGTGGGAGGCCGACCGAGTTGTGACATTGAGGGAAGGCGTACATGCAGAGCATTTTCTGAAATGTAAAAAAATTGAATACACATCCTTGTTGCATTCTTCAAAGGTAATGCAATCCCATGATAGAGTACCTCTGCCGCAGAGCGGCATGGCTCGACCAGCCGCTGTATCAGTTCATCCCAAAGATTGGTAGTTATACGTTCGTTCAACCAACCCCCTGGGTTGTCATTGGAATCATTGAACCATACTTTCCCTATACCAGTCAAATATTTCTTGCAGATTTTTCCATTGTACGGCGCACAGTAACCCTGTGAGTCTGGCTCTGAAAATGTAAAGATCAAAGACATTAAAATAAGTCCTTTTCTCTTATGATAGTAGATTGAATTTTCAAATGAAACATACTGGTTTGTGCAGAACTGAAGTGCAAAATTATTGCTACCAGAGAAATAATCCAGAGCACCATCATTTAAGTATATTAACGCGAAAAATACAAAGAAGAGATATCACATGTTTAATAGAAAATTCATCCGCATAAAATGCACGTTGATTTCGATGATCATTTAATTTATATCGGGTCGCGTTAGGTCCATCACGAAGATCAACGTTTTTTCGAAGTAACGCGATCTACGATTATCCATTTTACGCATCAAACACGAGCCCTATCGCGTTCCCGTTTGTATTCGATGGTCACTGTGTAAATATCACAATTATTGATTGTGATTTGTTAAACTGTTTTGATGGAGGGAGTGCGATAATTCAACAAAAATAAAGTCAATGAACCGTGCCGGATACATTAATCACGCAGGAATACTCGAGTACGAGCGGACATAATTAAAATTCCCCCAATAACTTTCATATTTTTTCTCTCCCTTTGCCAATAATTAACTGTTACAATATATTGTCCTTCTTTTTATTTACAATATACCCGATATGATGTACAAATGGCAAATTTGCTCGTTTTGTAGCTCAACTTAAGTGGTAGCTAATCTAACAGAACTTGGAACTAGGAAGGGTGATTCAGAATTCGAGTAATCGAGAGGTCGTTGAACATTTTTTTTATTCTATTACAAATAAACATCCATTATCAATTGGTCTCGTCATCAATTTATTCTTTAATTAATTCCATACAATTGATAATGATTAAAATATGAATTATCATCTACTACGAGTCTTCTTCTTTTCCGGGTCCCATGGGTTCCAGGAAAATGGTTGTCCTTGGTTGTCCTTTGAAAGATGTCGTCCTCTATGTTGGCATTACTGAATTCGGAATTTAAATTCGCGGGAACGCGTGCCGGCTTATTCTCCGAAATTTCGTCGTTGCTTGCACAACGTTAGTATAAAAATATGCAGGCTTTTCTAAAAACGGGGAAATTAGGACCAGGCGATGCCAAGAAACCGTCGACTTCGCGCGCGAAGGATGAACGGAGCAGTTCTACGGCACCTTGGGTGGAGAAATAGTAAGCTATTTGTATTTTAACCTCAAACATGGAAGAATCTTGAAATTTTTATTAAATCCTTGCGATATCGTTAATTAAGTTCACTTTTAACAGTCGGCCGAGAACCGTGGAGGACGTTGTCGAGCAAGCCGAAGTAGTTGAGGTGTTGCGGCAATGTTTGAAGGGCGGTGATTTTCCGAATCTGTTATTTTACGGGCCACCAGGAACTGGAAAAACTAGTACTATATTGGCAGCTGCTAGACAGTTATTTGGTAGTCTCTACAAAGAGAGAATATTAGAATTGAATGCATCCGATGAGAGAGGTATCCAGGTTGTGAGGGATAAGATCAAATCGTTTGCTCAGCTCACCGCCGGCGGTATGAGGGATGAGTACGTTTGTAACTATGTAAATTGTATTTGTTTTAAGTCTTTCCACAAAATATTACGTTGGTATAATGCCAATGATGCTTAGTAAAAGGTCTGAGGGTTACAGGAAAAGTGGCACAAAAAGATTACTCCGAGGATACAGTTGTTATCAGGAGTTCTAATGAAACGTTTTAGCAGCTCTTATTGCCAACTGGAAATTAAAATTGCTTTGAACGAGGTTTCGGAAGTATTTTGAAGTTTAAAAACTTTTGGTCTCGCATTACGAGCATACAGAAATCAGTCACATTCTCGGAGTATCTTTTGTACCTCTTTTGTAATCTCTGTGATAACAGGCACGAGTCTGAGGCTTTTTGTATTGTAAAATATTACGTCGCAACGTATATTTTACGTTATTGACGGAGAATTCATCTTTTTTCAGTGGAAAAAGCTGTCCGCCTTTTAAAATAATTATTCTTGACGAGGCGGACAGTATGACGAATGCAGCACAAGCCGCGTTGCGTCGTACTATGGAAAAAGAGTCCCATAGTACTCGTTTCTGTTTAATTTGTAATTACGTATCGAGAATCATAGAACCGTTGACTTCTCGTTGTACGAAATTTCGGTTCAAGCCATTGGGCGAAGAGAAGATTATCAGCAGGCTGGAGCACATATGCAAAGAAGAAGATATAAAGGCAGAAAAGCCCGTCCTCTTGAAAATAGTCGAAGCTTCCGGCGGAGATTTGAGACGTGCCATAACATGCCTGCAATCTATTACAAAATTGAAGGGCAACAACGTTGAAATTACCGTCGACGACGTTCTCGAAATCATAGGGGTAACGGATAGTTTCTTAGTTAATAGAAAGGGAATATCTCGTTACGTAATTAAGATATATTATAGATTGTCCCCGATAAATGGCTGGACGAATTGTTGGAAGTATCTAGAACAAAAGATTACAGCAAGGCAGAGGCTTTTGTCGATCAATTTATGTTAGAGGCGTATGCAACGTCTCAAGTAAGCATCGCACGCTTTTCCATCAAATGAAATTTTCTTTTATACTAACAAATTTGGAAAAATTTGTTTCAGGTGATTGAGCAGCTGAGCGAAAGGATAGTCTACTCCAACGAATTATCGGACAAGCAGAAGGCGATGATCGCGGAGAAATTAGGAGTAAGTAGAAAAACTGTCCAAACCGTGTCACATTATTTAATATACTTCTCTTTCAGGAATGTAACTATAGATTATTAGACGGCGGCAGCGAATATATACAGCTCATAAATATCTGTTGCGGTCTCATAAGAGCTTACGAGTTAGAATAGACATTTATAAAATGTAACCCGCGCGATCGTGTATTCCCGATATATTTATACCTCTTTTTTATATAAGAATAAATAATTTATATTTTTTTAATTCTAAAGTAAGAAGACTCCCGCACAATTCGACGCCAATTCAAATTCCCCGCCACCTTCGAAAGTATCCCAGAACACGAAGTCCCTAGAAAAGTAATTGACCACTCCGCATCCTGCAAAAAAAATTCCCTAGCAGTTTACAACTCCGTCGCGCCACCTGCCGGCAGAAGAAAGACGCATATCGTCGCCATTTTCTCCACAGTTTGAGAGCCCCTGCTCACGGCGTGTAGGGGCGTCGTTGCTGCGTGCAATGTGTATCGTGTAGGCGTTGGCGAGCGAGGAGGAGACAAGTCGGGGATGTGTCCGTAAAAAAACTTGTGGTTTCAGCGTACTCTGCCGCACGTGCACGCCTGAAAATCGCGTTACGCGAAGGTATTACCAAACGTGAACCCATTTCCGCCAGCAGTATCGCCCGCGGCTGCTTCCGTAAACGGGGCCTAACGTTAAAACGGGGAGGAAAAAAAGTGCAGCCAGTGAGTGCTCCGTATTCTTTCGGTTTCTCACGAAGCCTCATTGCGTATCGTGTACATCGTATACAACGTCGGTTCTCCTATTCGACGATAATACGAGGATTAAAGGGGGAGACGAACGGAAGGAAGAGAGAGGTGGAAAAAAAACGAAGGATATTCAGCTCGAGGAAGAAACCGAGCGTGCACGAAACGACGCCCGTAACAGAATGCCTCGTCGTACGTCTCCATCGTAGTGCCATTGAGACGGTCAGTGTTGCTTGCGGGTGTTAATTCTGGATAGCATCGTTGCAAAGAAGCCTATACGTTACTGTGAGCGGAGAAAACGTAACGGAGATATATCGTAAAGGTGAAGAAGTAGGAAGAGAAGAGATAAAGTGTGTTCATATAAAAGAGAGAGAGAGAGAGGGATAGAAGAGAGACAGAGAAAGCGCGTGTGGGAGATGTTCTCGAGAATCTCGAGAAGCGATCCTGCCGCGGGAGGATTATTCGACTATCAACGGTTAGAATCGAACGTATTATCGGACAACGGATTCCTCGTTGTATGAAGCGGCACTACTCGATCGGTCATCGGTCTCACTCCCTTTTTTTTCTCTCGAACGCTGCTGAATCTACCAGCGTGGATGTTTTTTTTTCCCCTCAACGAGGAAAAACTCGTTAGCGGCCTGTGGCATGAGAAAATTTCATTGCCGCTTTACTCCACACGAGAGACTATCCGT
This sequence comes from Cerceris rybyensis, assembly GCA_910591515.1. Lineage (NCBI taxonomy): Eukaryota > Metazoa > Arthropoda > Insecta > Hymenoptera > Crabronidae > Cerceris > Cerceris rybyensis. The sequence goes on along the minus strand of OU342800.1, from coordinate 1,640,775 downwards.
CGAACGTAAACTCGGGTGATTTCTTCTTTTGCTTTTTTTCTTCCTTTCCTAAACGCAAGATCGGGAAACTTGCTGGATGAAAACAGTCCGAGGAGATATTGGATAATCGAAGATCATTTGCATTCTTGATAAGTTCAATGATAGAGGTGATCCAGCGGATGACAGTCCTCGAACTCGATTCTTGACGTGTTCTCGTTTTATACGAAGAAAGAGAGGATTGAGGAAAAAATAAAGAAACGATCGGATCGATTGAAGTTGGAGAAGAAAACTGGAAGGATTGAAACGTTGCGAATTGGGTGGATGACACCGGACGCTTCGGATATCCTTGCGAAGAGGTTCAATTCACGGATTTGTCGCCGGTACTGCGCTGTGCGTCGACGTTTCTTGGAATGTGACGGAGTACTAGGAGCGCTTGGAAAAAGCCGTAGAAAAGGTAAGAGATCTGAGAAATTCTAACTGCTTGTCGTTCCGATTCGATGGATCTGGACGGTTAGAACTGTCACTGCCGGTGCGTTTAACGGTACTCGTTTCTAACCTGCCATCGAAGGTGATCTGCCGCTCGTTTTCCAAATTAAAAGAAAAATTGGACATTTATGATAATATAATATTCTACGTACGATAAATATTCATTGACTCTCTATGGAGCCTTGTAATGTTCAAGTAACACATGACAAATCTAAGCTTTTATTCTTCAAAGTCAAGTTTTTCACTTTCTCACGTATTACAATTTAGCTTTTAAAAATCATGAAACTCTTTACAATTTAACCCTTTGCGGACTAACGACGCATATATGCGGTCTGAGAAAAAATGTAATTATAGTTTATCGCCGTAATTATACACAGTTAAAATTGAAAAATTTCAATACACCCGATGAGATACGATAAAAAATGGTGTAATTTATAATTTATATACAATAGTAGCCGAAATTTTTGATAAAAAGGTGGTTTTGGACAACCAAATAAATGATTGTCTGTCAATATCCGAAAATGTCTCCGTCCGCAAAGGGTTAATGTTTCAAAATCAAGTTAAATTCATTATTTATAATAGTGTTTTTGCTATTTTCTAATGAGCTATCGTGCAACTGATCTTCATACTCCATGGAAAATTCGGTCTATAGAGGGTTGATGCATCAAAAATGTGCTGTTTTTTTATAATTTGGAAATTGAGCGAACTTTTCTGCGAACTTGGCACATTAAAGAACGCTAAGAAAGCTTTAAATTATAGGTCAAAGACTGCACGAGTTTGGGCAAACTTGCTCGTTAATAAAATAATTATGATCTTTTTACGTGCAAGGCAATTATGAGAAAAATGTTTTTTAATAATTATCGTAACTTATTAACTTGATGTATAGTATATAGCGACTATTGGAATCATTAAAATGCAATGCAACGTGTGGAGATTTCCCTGAGATCACAGCAATCGAATTTAATTCATTGACTACTGATTTAAACATTTAGGTAGACAAATTAGATACAATAAATCAAAGCAGGTGGCATTTAGAGGCAGCGTGTAAGGAACTCGAGTTATCTCGTCATCTCGTGAGAAAACTCGCGATGTGTTAATAATTTGTCTCCTTGCGGACTAGAAAAAATTCTAATACCTATAGTAAAAAATTAAAAGCAAAGGGCAAAGTTAATTTCTTTAACAAAAATTAAAAGTAGGAACCTATTAATTTATTGAGATTTCATAGACCTTTGGATTTTGCACGATGGAAATTTATTTCCTCCGTAAGTTAGGTACACCGTCGTAATTTATCTTGGACAGTTATATATGTAACCGCGAAAGGTCGTACTTTTAACTCGATCGATTCTCGATCGTGGTATCGACACGCTCGATATTCGATCACTCGCGAAAGATGCAAATTGGCGCGCTTTTTGTTTCCACTCGCAACGTTCGTTTTCCACGGGACGCCTGGTTCTGGAGGGGGGGAAGGAAAATAGAGAAAAAAAAGATTTCTCGAAATAGCTGGCACACTGTAGGCCAACCTGGCACTTGTTACTTCGAGTACAATGGCATTTCTCGAGTAGGCGAGGGCATTGTTTTTGTTTTGAAGCGTACATGACACTCGATATTGTGCGTTCAACGCAGAGTGACTACGTAACTCGAAGCTGGACCGTAATTTCCAAGCGCCTTTACGATTTTTCTGAAGCTACCATGCAATTAGATGCTTCAATTATTAATTAACCCTAGATCTTCTGAAGCCGCCGAGGAATTTATAGAGAAACGTTGCAGCAGATATTTCACGCGCATCTCATAGTAAATTACTTGGCTTCCCATTTTCTTAAGCGATTGATCTCTCTTTTTTAAAGTGTTTTTCAAACTGTTCATTTAATATATTTAAATATAGCAGCTTCAACGCCCCTAAGCCTAGTAGAAAATATAATAGACACAGCAGCAATAGTTCCAGTGTTAAAGGAAAAAACATCGCAGCTAATTGGAAATAAGCGATTGATCCCTCTTCCCCAAATTGTTTATTTAATATATTCAAATATGGCATCTGCAACGCCTCTAAACCTAGTAGACAATATAATAGACATAACACCGATAGTTCCAGTGTGAAAGAAAAAAACGTCGCAGCTAGTTGTGAATAGAGTCAAGTATAATAAATTTAACTCCCGTAGATCTAGGGTTAAAGTCGAAATACGAAACTTTCAACTCTTGTTTTCTTATTTTTGATGTACGTTGGAAATACTTGGCGATGTATACGTTTGAAGGATTCCAAAGAGAGAGGAGATTCGAATTGATCGATGTAAAGTCGACCCTACAGAGAAGACGTAAACATACAATGTGTCTTTCTCCCCACCAGTTGCCTTTCAGATTTCGGTTCCGGCTTGAGGTTTCCGTGTTACAGTGATCGCACTATAGCATCGAGGTCGGACTGACTTATGGCCCCTCTGAGGATATTCCGAGGTAAAGTACTTCGGCAATGTTCCCATAGTAAAAATAAACTTTCGTTTAGACGGCGTCACATTCACGTCAAATCTTCATATCCTCTCTGGAGATAAAAGTACCTCTGATATCGCATAGTACCTCAACATTGATAACATACTTGCGGATAGGTGCAGAGCTATTTATCACGAATTTTCGTCAGATTGGTAATTAGTAGAAATGCCAAATAAAGGAAGCTACGTTGATTAAAGCTCAAACTCTCTATTTAGAAGGTCCAAGTTCGAATTCTGCTTCGTTAGGCTGGGGAAATTTGAAATTTCCCTGAGTAATATTTCTATCGTAGTTTCAGTGAGGTGGAAGACCCATAAGACAATAGGTGTGAGGCGAAATAGCAATATTTTTCTCATTTGTTATTCGATTTATCATAGTGTCAGTTGTTTGGAAGCCACCTAAGACTGTAGGTCACAGGTCATTTGAAATGGTCTGCCCTAAGGAGAACTCAAGGCCTCCGAATCATCGATATTATTGAAATTTTCTATACTAGTAGAGTAAGTCGTCCTCATTAAGAATATACCCTATTATAGGAGCAGACGGTCAATATTTAGATATTGAATAATATTAGCTCTAATAAATAAATATCATTCATTATTAAGATATTTTTATTAATGTAAATTAGTACTCTACAAGTATGTAAAATTTCAATAAAATCGGCGACTCCGAGAGCGAGCAAGCCAAGGATCTAAACAGTCGCATCAAAGAAATATAAACAAAGAGTCACTTAATAAGCAGCGTCAGAATATCATCGCACATGTTCCAGAATAGAATCCTTTTAGTAGTCTGCGCTTAGAATCGGCTTAAATCGACATTCCATCGTCATTCCCTTTATCCCTGTCGATCGTGGCGATACATCGGGACGGCTGTAATGTTCGAAATCGCGATTGCCAGCCGCGGAAATGATGCTGTCAGTGTCACGTGTCCCGTGAAACATTTGTAAGCTTGGCAGTATTAAATCGACGCCTTTATCGTTCTCCATGCGATAACTGGCATTACTACATTCGCGAAATGTACGCTCTCAGTGATGAAGGATTGTTTGGTCACTGATTACGAGCGTATCGAAAGTTCCAATTAAAAGGGCGCTCAACTCCGGACGAGAATAAAATTCAGCCTCTGCTGGAGATCTATAAATATCTAGATAATTATAGGCTTTAGAATTTATAGGAGAATAACGATCGATGGCGTAACGAGGCGGACGAGGAAGTCGAAATTATTCTTATCGATGACTGCGAGATTCCATATTGCAGTGATATTTAACACTAGAACTACCGGCGTCAAATCCAACATATTTTAATAAATTAAATAAGTACTTTGAAAAAGGGGGAATCAAGCGGTGAAAAACTTGATCGATTGGGTGATTTATGTTTATTGATATAGACGTAGAATATTTATTCTATGACTCCTATATAAACTTGGAGAATTTTTGGAAAAAATTGTGTACCAGTCAGTTTGACTGGTTTGGTAGTTCTAGTGTTAATGATAGGATTGTCCACTTGGAATTTATTTTAATTAAATAAACCAAAGAGATAGAAAAATAGGAGTGAGGAGGTCAAAGAGATGATTGATCGAGTAATTTTTATCTTATAAGAATATTTGCTCCGTGGTTTCTCTATGAATTGTGGGAATTTTGAGAAAAAATTGTGAAGTTACGACTGGCTCGGTGGTTTTAGCGTTAAAAAAAATTGTGACTTTCGGAAACTCGCTGTTCCGTTTGCTCGGTTTTTATGGCGTTTATGGTGTACCGCTAGTTTCCTCGCTAGCGTGAATCTCAAAGGACACTCGGAGACTGAGGAACGGTAATAAAAAGTCGACGTTATGAAATCTGATTATACGAAATTCTCAGAGAGCAGGAAGATCTTTTTTCGAGTTTCTTTATGCGCTAGGAGAGTAGACGGTTATTCTTCATCTTTTTTTTTTTTCTTTTGGAGCAATCGATGTAGGTGTATTTAATTTGCCCTCGTTAATATCACTTGGAGCTTCATCGACGCTCCAAAAGATCACTTTAACGAAAGTATTAGAACGAGGCTGAAGCTTTAACGGAGTAAAATTACGTGTATCCTTTCACGAAAATCTTGAGCGATAAAAAGATAAAGTTGATTGCTTCGGCGGTACAACGATATCTGCAGCGATCGCGAGTTAAAAGGATTATCATCTTTATCACTCGAGGGAATTTCATTTTTTTTCTCTCTTTTTTTTTTTAGATACAAGCAAGTGTTCCTAAAGTTCCGTGAGCCGTGCGAGTACTTTATCTTATCTCTTTTTGTAAAATTGTTTTAAAATCTTCCAGCTATTTGAGCACCCACGATTCCGACTAATTCTCGGTACCATTTCAACAAAATCTCACTGACAATTGACGCTAGAACTGCTAAGACAATTAAAACTCCCGGTTTCTAATTATTTCCACAAATTTCCAATGTTCACAGTAGCAGAATATTGTAGATATTCCACTTTTATCTCATAAAAAATTTAATTGCTCAATTAATTGTGGTTCTTAACCAGTTAAGAGTGTTTGACGACTATATCCGTCATGGAGGAATGACATAATGTTGTGCCATGACGACTATATCCGTCATCTGACTGGTTAATTGATATTTCCTACTTTGAAAAACTTATTTATCATATTTTATTCTAACGAATTTAATGCAAGTAGTTTCAACGTAGATTTTGAATTTCCACAGATAGTCAAAAGCAATTTGAGGTGGAATAATGAGAAAAAAAGAAGCTTGGCGGAAAATTGCACGCGATAGAACCATTAACAACGTCCCTGACGAAGTCCAGGATTTAGGTGGTACCTCGAAAGGGTAGGTTTGAAGGAAAAACTCTGCTCGTTTCTTCCACGATACCCTTTTCGAGGACGATTAATCATTCGCACGATTTTCGACGATTAAATCTCGATCAGAGCGAAAGCAGACAGGGTTCGTACGTGCCTCCTGTTTGTCCTGTAGTAATGAACGAGTGTATAATTTACGAAAAGAACGGAGACGAGACTCCACTGGCCATTCAGGCGAATAAAACCGTCAGTAGTCCCCTGAGACAGGGAGTAGGAAACGAATTCCATAAATACTTTAAGAGTCTCTCCTTCAAAAGGATGGCCGCGACGATCATCGCCTTCTCGTTTCACTCGAGGGGCAACGAAGTTCGTCATTGTCTCGAATCTTGCCGATCGAGACGGTCATTATTCTCGGGCTTTGCTACTTCTGCCGTTGACGGATTAATTATGGTGCCACTTGAAATCCTGTGGTTGGATTTATTCCAATTTATAGACTGATTGTGATTTGAGCTACGAACAGTGTTGGGTCGAGGAGAGTGGAGAGTATAATCAGGAGAGGGTAGTTTGAGAATTTGTCAGAGTGCGAGTTAAAGTACTTCGAACTTTTATTGATTAATATGTTTATTTAAAAAAATGTACAGTACCTTTAATACAGTTGTTTGTTGCTATTTTCAAGCGTTTAGTTTGTTGCATAGGCTACGACACTATTCGTTTAACCCCTTGCCGTACCATTTCTTTTGTGATTGTATGTGCAATAACTCTGAATTAATTGTTGGAATTACAATCTATCCCTAATTTTTAATATAGCACATGATTTAACGCAATATTAAATAACACAGAATTATTTTATTTTATCATAATCCACTGATTCTTTTGATTCAATAATATTTGGACCACTTCAAAATTGACTATTCTATTTATCACGTCACGAGTGATACTCGTTATTGTACGGCAAGGGGTTAATACAGAGAATAGTTTAAATCATACACAATATAAAATAGAAAGTGATTCGTTACGTTGAAAGTTCGAAATTCGTTGACCGTCAAGGATGATCGTGTTGTGGCGATGCAGGACGGTCGTTTAGCCTCCGTAATTGCAGTCGTACGAATTTGCATTCCGGCGTGCTCGGGCGCGAGTCGCCATGGTTTAACCTCTGTCCACGGATGGAGATAAGTTTATTTATAACTTTGATCCCTCGTCGAAGCTCCGGCGATATATACCCCGACACTTTAGTCAGCCCTGTTAACGAACACCGTGTCGCCTGCCTCCTATACGATACGTGTATACGCTTCTTGTTGGTTGACGCACATATAAAACAGGTGTATGAGTGTAGGTTAATGTAAATGCATTTGTATCGCTCGGTCGAAGATAACCGCGCGTAGTAGTGTCGTAGGATTGACACGTAATGTGCGATAATCGTATCTCAAACACGAGTAGGTTTTCGATGGATCGACAACTGATCGTAGGAAGTTTAACGGAGCTCCGCTTGACATCGTGGTGGAGGCCTCACCGTTAGATCCTCCATTAACGTTGAGAAATTTAGAGAATTTGTGCTATGCTTAGATTCTTTCGTCGGAGGCCGCATATATGCGGCACTTGTGTTCACAGATCGTCGCGTGGATGACGCATATATGCGGTTCTCTTATGCACAGGTCGACGCGTGGATGCCGTATATATGCTACGATGGTTTTCATAGGTTGTCGAGCGCATGTCGTATATATGCGTCTCTCTTATGCACAGGTCGACGCGAGGATGCTTTATATATTCGACGAGTGCATTCACAGGTCGTCCCATGGATGCCGTATATATGCTACGATCATTTTCGTAGGTTGTCGAGCGCATGTCGCATATATGCGGCACTCTTACACACAGGTCGTCGCGTTGATACCGCGTATATGCGCCGCCCGTATGCACAGGTCGACGCGTGGATGCCGTATATATGCTACGATCGTTTTCATAGGTTGTCGGGTGGATGCCGCATATATGCGTCTCTCTTATGCACAGGTCGACGCGCGGATGCCTTATATATTCGACGAGTGCATTCACAGGTCGTCCCATGGATGCCGCATATATTCGGAGGTCGTCGAGTAGATAGCGTATATATGCGGTGTCAGTGCTCACATATAGTCGAGCGAACGGCGTATATATGCGGCACTCGTATTCACAGGTCATTCTGCGGATGCCGTGTATGTGCGGTACTCGAAGGTTAAAGCGATCATCGGTCCCGAAAGTGTAAAACGTCAGAGATGACGAATAAACACGTTCTCCTGGAACTGTTAGAAAGTTAAATTAGAATTCCCGAAGTAAACGCAGCCCGGTAATTAGACGCCCTCGGATTTATCACGGATTGCAAGATGCACCAGGCCGCGCCGAAGTGGCTCAACTACTTTAAACCGTTTGTGCACTCTGTGCCTCATCCTAGGGGAGGACAAACGTAGAATTTACCTCGAAACTCGTATTGTCGTATCTGGAGGAAATGTAAACGCGTAGGAGGAAACTCCCGTGGAGTTTATCAGGTTAGATGGAAAGAAGGAAGGAATTCCAATTCCAAAGGGTTTGCCTTTCGTGATTCTATATCGAGTTGAACTCTGAAAGTAGCAGGTGAAAGAAAAGGAAACAGGTTGGAGAATCGTGCTATGGCATTGCGGACAGAAATTCGAACTCCCACGCGAGAGGATTTCGGTTGAAATCCCATTCTCGCTTGGGATTTTTTTTCCCTGGGATATTTTAAGTTTTGAGGTCATAGGTTAGAATAGCTACGCTGCAGAGTGGAGAGGGACATTTTGCCGAGGTTCGCTTTGACGCTGGAAATTTCAGCGGAAAGTCGAAACCACGCGTAGTATTTCGTGTGATAGATTTTCCGTGATAAATTTAATAACGAAAAATGATGTTCCATCGTTTCACGGCAGAGATATTAATTCAGATTAAACCTAGAACTTTAATAGAGACGAAGAGATCCATTTTTTCTACATTCATCACCTCGTTTACTTTACTTCCGTCGTTCACGGATGTCGGAACTCCGCGAGGAATCGAATAAAAGTTCAAAAGGGTAATTCAGCTATTTAACTTGAGTTTTGGCGAGTGTTTTCCTCGAGTTACGAATTAGAAGTCTCAAGGTAGTGCTAATTGCACGCTTCGAATTTACCGCGACGGAAGGTGCACCGGAGCAGCTGAACTACATTCAGAAGAACCTAAAAAACTTCGAGTCTTCGTTCTCCACCCCTTGGCGTTTTTCTTTTCCTGAAAAATCGTTTTAATATAAGACCAGTTTCTACTTTTTTTTCCCTCGTTGCTTCGATCGTTTCGCAGTAGTAGCCCTGGCTCGCAGTTAATTCAATTTTCGCCCGACGGCTCGCGATCATTTTCCCATCGATGTCAGCTTATTTTTCTAGGTTATTGGATTTCTTTTACTACCCGGGACGAAATTAAATCGCGATAAAAGTCGTGAAACACGTCCTTCTGTTTTTCCATCCTCGATCAATCCACGCTGCCTTCAGTTCTAATCGAAACGACGAATTAAACGAATAAGGTGAAGTTCCTGCTCGCGACATATTAATTTCGGTGTCGAAACTGCGTGAATCAGACGTCTGGAATGCTACGAAGTCGCAACGTCACCTGGAGAATATTTTATCCAGGAATAAACTTTTTATCGATTCAGCCGAATATCGATCCCTCGAACGATTCTCGATCAAATGAAACGTTTCGTGTCCTTGTATCGTTTCCATTTAATTGACCCTTTATTTTATTTACCCTTTGACGAGAGAATCTACCTGTCGTTACGGTTCAGCGAGGCAATCAAAGGAAGCACAGCTTGAAAAAAAAATATCCGAAAGGACGAGACGAAAAATGAAGTCACGCGAGTCTCTTCCACGAAGTACGAAAAGCGAATCTAAACGTGAAACTCGCATAGGCAACAACGAAACTTTGTTCCAAGAATAATACCGAGTCTTCCCAACGAATCCGAACAATTTTTCCACCAAAGGAACAATTCCCTGCTCTCTTCTATCTCTTTCTTCTTCTCTCTTCTAATTACAATTTACCTCGACCCCTAGAGACGCCAGGAATTTCCCCCTATGCCCTGCACAGGGGAGCGATCGGGTAAAACGTGAGAATGAACAAGAAACAATAATATCTAACAAACGAGACAAATAAAAGAAAAAAGGACAAGAGAACCACGAGGAAAAAGTAGACAGAAATCTACCACTAGAGTAAACGAGAAGAAATTACATGCAAAAAAGGACTGCCACGGATCCAAAGAACGGAAAAAGAAACTAGAACGGACAAGGAACGATAGCATAAGTGTACAAAGAGAAGGTATACAGCCGGGAATACAAATCTAAACGTGAGAAAGAACGAGAAAGAAGCGCATTCGCGAAGGGACGAGTGTAGAAGCAACGAGAGAATTCAACGGCGAGGGAGAAAATGATATATATCGAGAAATAAAAGGGGAGAGAACGTTGCACGGAAAGAGAGGGATAGAAAATGAAAGAGGTGGGGAGATATATCACGAGAGAATGAGAACTCTACCGCAACCTCATTCTCCTTTCCGGCTGACGCGCTGAAAAGCTGTCTCCCTTTTTCCGTGCCTCTCTGCTCACCGTTCGTTTGCTCGATCGTGCGAGTGCATACGAGCTGCAACGCGTGTTTGAATGAATGAAACGCAGAGAGAAGGGAACACACGCATACGCGTGCGTACGATAGTACGATTCGATTTGTGTACACGATGCCTTCTCTTTCTGCTCGTACATTCCCTCTCCCGCGGTCTCTTTCTACCTCTAGCCAGTCGTTGTCCTTCGATCGGGAGACGATTTTTTGTCGGTTTCGAGTAAATACGGGGAATCGTTTATATCAAATTGACCTCAGTAGAGTCCTAATTTATGTGTCGCCTCGTTGGTGGAAAAATTTGACGATGTTTGGAGAGGTTTCGGATCACCGAGACGAGGTGGACTTAAGTCTAGAAATAGCGCCGTTAGAGCTATTATATTTAAATATATTAAATCGGCACTTCAATAGGAGAGGAGACTAAAGGTGTACAAGTTCATTGATACTAGAAATAGTGCCGTTTAATCTACTATATTTAAATATATTAAATCGGTACTTTAATGGGAGAGGAGACTAAAGGTGTACAAGTTCATTGATACTAGAAATAGTGCCGTTAGAACTATTATATTTAAATATATTAAATCGGTACTTCAATAGGAGGGGAGACTAAAGGTGTACAAGTTCATTGATACTAGAAATAGTGCCGTTTAATCTACTATATTTAAATATATTAAATCGGTACTTTAATGGGAGAGGAGACTAAAGGTGTACAAGTTCATTGATACTAGAAATAGTGCCGTTAAATCTACTATATTTAAATATATTAAATCGGTACTTCAATAGGAGAGGAGACTACAGGTGTACAAGTTCATTGATACTAGATATAGCGCCGTTAGAACTATTATATTTAAATATATTAAATCGGTACTTTAATGGAAGGGGAGTCTAAAGGTGTAAAAGTTCATTAATACTGGAACTACCGACTATTAATTCAGTATATTTAAAGATACTAGATAATTGCTTGAGAAGACGGAGAATTTAATAGGGAAGAAACTAAATTTATATAATCTTTCACGCTTTACATGGTACATATGGAAAATTAAGGAGGATGTAGTCCTAAAGATTTCAACAACTTTGTTAACCTTTTGCGGTTCGGAATGAGCCGTACTACGTGGAAAGGACTCTTAATATTACGTTACATTGTACGATATATGAAGAATCAATGACAAATTTTTATTTTATTAACTTAATTCTGAATTATTGCTAAGGCAGATTGGAGTGGAGGAATTTTGGAACGGTAGGACGATACGAGCTGTTTTAATTCCGTACTTTTGACATGCGTGTCAGTTGAGTAGCAAATTATTCAGACAAAGATGTAGGAGTTCATCCAGGTTATATTCTAATTTTATCATTTGAATTAACTTTTAAATTCGATGGTTTTTGAAACTTCAAGATGCTTCGTCCCATTTTCTGTGACTCAGTATTGCAAGTGGAAAGGTTAATGATTAATAGGTCGTCCGAAGAATTATCTTTTGTTTGTCGGACAAATGAAAAATGAACTAATGCCGTTCAAAAGGATGTCGTTTTATACGTGGAAAGATAACGTCACACCTGATTACGCTCCATAAATTGTAACTCTACGTTCGCCGGAATGTTCAGCGCTTTTACAAACGAGCCATCTTTGTTAATGTCGACGATAAATCCACAGGATTTTTGTACCACTCGTATTTGGAAGTAATTGCAAGGTTACGCGAAGGTGATTGTGCAACAATAATATCAGACGATGGGCATACGAGCACAGTACTCTACGTACTTTCATATCGGACCCGATATTCTTGCAGGGAAAGTGGTGCATTTGCGATAACTCACAAAAGTCTTAATCATCTCGCCTCGAGAACTTTCGCAATCGGCGCGCAAAGAAAAATCTCCTTGCGCAATTCTCTCGTAACGCAGCCGACAAATCAGCCTCGTCGAGAGATTTCAACGTGAAATCGTTGCAAGTGTGAGAACTTTACATATCCGATCGTTGATTTGTTCGAAATTCAAGACTGCTTCTGCCTCGAATAATGTGAAATCGGGACGGTATTCTTTTAAAAAGATACGAGACGAGAACCTGAGGAAAAGTGTCATCTGACAAACACTAGATTTAGGGTTATGAAATCTATTGCATTGCAATATATTTAATAATGGCTTTAGAAAAAGAAGAATCAAGCGTCAAAGATAATTATTCATTAAATAGTTACTGTACTATAAAATGTCTACTGCACCGATTCTCCATAAATTTGAGAAATTGTTTACAAAAGAAATAGAAACCCGTCAATTTGACGGCTTTCGTAAATCTAGCGTTAAGTCACTCAGGCCCAGTGCGTTGCTTGGATGGGTCACCGCTACTTTCTTTCTTTCTTCTACAGTAATTATACCGCAATAATAATAACGTGGATAGAATTCCACCGTCCAATTATCGTAAGTACGTACGAATGGAGAAATGACATCTTCCATAAAAATTCAAAGGATGTTAAATCGTAGTGGAAAGGGTCAAGCATCGGGAGAAGCATTATTCGGTGTAACGAAGAAATCGACCAGCGGCAAACTAAACCTCGGCGATCCAATTAAATGAAATTTAGCTTTTAAGCCCCTTCCCTCGTGAATGGCCTCGTATCGAGTTCCTCCGACGTCGAAGGTCGTGTCTAGTCACGGCACTGATTCGCTGCACGACATATATGTATATGCATGGAGTGGGATACAAATGTTCCCGTTTCTCGACGGGACGCGGCTCAAAAGAGGTCTTTATCGGACGTCGGCAAAGTTGTCGATTGATTCACGTACCTATTAAACACTCGTGAAATCGTCCACGTCGAGTGGAAAGTGCATGCTACTGTCACGAACGAGATACAAAGGTAGATTGGATAGTTTATGGAGCTTTGCCGTTACAATACTCAAGTATTTCTACGGTCAGAAAGCGCGAGAGATTCTGGCTGCCGTAGAAAGAACTCGTGCCATAGTTTTTCCTATGCAAACTTTTGCCTCCTATCGGAAAATATATTATAAATATACTGCCATAAGTATTCATTAAATAGTCACAAAAATCGGGAAGTGAGTATAAATCTATCTCAAAGTATTTATACTTTTTAGTTACACGTTTCGTTACTCTCTTGAAATTTACGAACATAAGTATTATGGCTATCGTCAAAATTACAATTTAAGTGACCAGTGGCTAACTTACGAGTATACTCGTCCATACGCAAAATACTGTCGTTGCTCCATGACGAGTATAGTCGTCAGATGACTGGTTAGAACAACCGAGGCAGTCCAAACGAAAGGTGATACTCAATTTTTGCCACTGAATAGTTAAATCAAAATATAAAATCATGGCAGAAAAGAACAGGTGAATTGAAAAAAAGGGGATGAAGCAAGTTCTCGCGAATCTCTCAAGTCGTTTTTTCTTCTGGAAGTTGAAAATCTCGAGTTTTCCAGATACTTCTGTTTGACCTCCTTTTTATGGAGTGCGTTGAAACTTATCGTGAACTTTGTACAGTGGATAGTCTAGCTTCGTGACCGGTATACACCATAAAGTGTCCGGTCGGTCTACCATTATCTCCATTCTGTGCTACTACCGACACACTTCGATGGCGCTCTACTATCGAGAAACGAGTCGAACAGTAGGGGCCAGGCTGGATCGATCGACGAATAGTTTGTGGAACGTGCGATTGATTGATGGTATCGCCGAACTACGTACAAACTCAATCCCATTCCGTTCCGAAGAAACTGCCAACAGTTTTCCCGCCCGTTTTTTACTTCTCGACCGAACGTGCAAGGGTCTCACCGCTCGACTTTTCGTTAATCCTTCCTCACCCGGGACACGGATACCCTCTTTTTCTCGTACTTCTTATTTCACCATGAACAGTGTCGAAGTTAGCTCCCTATCGCTGCCAGTGGCTCTCATTTCTTTTTCTTTTTGTATTTTGCAATCTTAACTCTGCTGTTAGGCACATTTGTATCTAACATTTGTATTCCTTTCAGTCATAGAGACTTGGCGAACAAAGGTTCACGTTTGGAGGACCATCAAATATATTTTATAAAATTTAGAAACATATTATCTGCGATATTTGTTAACACTAGAACTCCCGGCGTTAAATGTACTATATTTTAATACTTTATCGACCGGTAGTTGATTAGTCGATTTTCGGGCCCAACACTTTTGGACTTTTAACTTATTAATTGGTCGCTACGGAAATTAATAAATTGTTATTTTTCATTGCGGTTAACTGTGCCAAGGACTCAGTGAAGAACCTTTGCAACTTTCGAAGAGATATCAGTATCAGGGAAATATTTGCGTGCAAGTGACCGATCAGAAGTTGATAGGATGTTAAAAAGTACCGGTCAGTAAAATGTTAATATATTAAATGTGTACTTTGGAAAAAGAGAATTCTATATTTTAGAAGATCAACGCAGAATATCTGCTCTATGGCTATCCTATCAAATTGGAGAACTTTTGGAAGACACTGAGAACGAGTCATTTTGACTTGCTTGGTAGTTCTAGTGTTAAAATATAATCTCTACTTCAAATCACATAGACTCGAGTAGAACAGCACGATTAATCCTTCATTCTCGAATCCTTATCTTGCTCGAGGGCACTTCCAAATTTTTACAACCAATATTTTTTGCAAGAGGAGCGGCTACAGTTTGTCATTATAATTGCACGTACTTTTGCTCCGCAAAAGCATTCTCCTTCGACAATGTGCCGTCGTTGAACATCTTTTTTGCTGGAAATAAAGTTGAGAATTTAGGTTAAAGAGGAGGAAAAGCGACGGGTGCGTGGGAGTGTTTATTGGTGCACGATGATATTTGAAAAATCCGCGTTTAATTTTTCGTAATTAGACCAACGGCATTTAAGCTCGAATGGCACTCTGTGCATTTCAATTGACTACCGAAATACGAGGGAAGGAAAAAGGGGGAAGGGGGCTGATGGAAAAGCCACCGAGATTGCTGATTTGTATAGAAAAATCGATATTTATGGTAAATTTTTAATTACGTTTTTCGAGCAAATTTCGAATTAAACTCCGGGAGAAATTAATTGGAAGTTGAATATTGCTCGAAACCATCTACAAATAGGGAAATAGGGAGGAAAATTGTTTCAACTTTGAACAAATGGTGAACGATTTAACGATCCTATTTTCTGTAAGAGCGTGTTTAATTATGACCATGTTCGTAATTGTTAAATCGATAATGATTAGACATTTTATCCTGAAACTAATGAGACGAAGCATGAAGAAAAAAAAGTTACAGATACTCTCGAAGGAGAATAAAGCGTAAATTATTTACGGCATCGTTACCGAAGCTCTTGAAATTGAATTGGAATTATTTCCAGTACAAATTACGTGCCTGTAATTAATTTTACATGATTTATCAAGCAAATTTTCCTCCTCATTGGCGAGCACGTAACTCTTTTCTACTTTCCACATTATTATCCAGAAATTACGTAACGAAATGTATCTTAACATAATACTTTCATTTAAATTCGCAAGGTTTTGTATTGAAAAATCGATCTCGTGCACGGTACACGGGAATTTCCGATATCTGCCTCGCGAGTTTCGACGGATCGAAGAAAATTAACGGATAACAGGGGAAATAAATGGCTACGTCGAGAAGTTTGGAAACTTTACTTTCAGCCCGAGACTTTCCGATGAGCCATGGATTTTCAAGATACGCTTCTGTGATGAATGGCACGGAATTGGAATATGGATTACCCTTATCACAGATTTTTCCGCGGCAGGCATCGATCGCTTTGATTTTTTGCATCGATTTAACCTGTGCTACATGTTGAACCATTCCTATTACTTCAAATTCAAATCCTTCTCTGTCCTCAGAAATTTATCTAATTTTTTATTTAACCCTTTGACTGCACACTGTTCTAAGTTGAAGCGTTAGAAACTGAATACTTTTTCGCGTAGTATAAATATGCGACAGAAACAATTGCCGAACGTGCATTTTAGACCATAAAAACCAGTCAAAGCCTTCATAGAACGTATATTTACGTCCATGGTCTCCATCGATGGCTCTAGCAGGGCGCATATATCCACAGCAGTTAACACTAGAACTGCCTATTTTAATAAATTAAATAAGTACTTTAAGAAAGGGGGAATCAAGCGCTGAAAAATTCAATCAATTGGGTGATTTATGTTTATTGATATAGACGTAGAATATTTATTCTATGACTCTTATATAAATTTGGAGCATTTTTTTTTAAATTGTGTATCAGTCATTTTGACTGGTTTGGTAGTTCTAGTGTTAAAGGGTACATCGTATTCTCGTAAATTTGAAAGTCAATTAAAACAGGAGGTCCCAGGAGAAGTGAGAATATTTTGTTAATTTGCTATTTGATATATCATAGCCTCAGTGGTTTAGAAGCCACCTGAAACAGTCGGTTTTAGGAGAAATGACCACAGCAATTAAAGCGGAAAGAAAAAACGAGTAGGGTCAAAGTTTCGAGTACCTCTCTCTCCACTGGAACCATTTACGAACTCGGCTCAAACTCGCAGTTAAAACGGGGATAATAGATGTCCTTTGTAATAATACTAAAACCAGCATTCTATTACGATTCGTCGGTACTATGAATTTCGGAACTCTCTAGGAATCAGAATTCGCATTTCCTGGGAAATTTGATTGATGTACCTAGCGCAGAGTCTACTCTTTTTCTGCTGGTATCCGAGGCTCGGCCTACTTTTTCGAGTCGAGAAATTAATTGCAGCCGAACGAAACTTTCGGAGAGTGATCGCCTTGGAGACCACTCGTTCCTGGAAGACACGATTCACGAAGTGTTAATATTCACGATAATTATCCTCCCTTTTCTTTGCACAAAAAAAGAAAAGAAATCTTCCTCTCAGTGAAAAGCAAACGGGTGGAAATGTCGCGGAATTTTCTAGAAATTTTTGACTACGTTGAAAGTTCTAGTTGTTAACACATTCAGCAATCAGAGTGCCGTTCTCATTGTGTTAACAACAAATAATTTAATTTTGTTAATAAGAAATTAATTTCGTCATGTATTTCAGTACTAATTTATTCTACTATTTTTTCTACTCCAATTGTTGGTTCAGAGAGTCTCTCGTTTTCGTGAGACAAGTAGTTAAAGTGTTTTTGAACACGTGGAAATATTGTTTATCTCTATATTCAATTTTGGAGCAATTTCGAGGCACATGTTGCAGCATTCGTGAGAAAGTTGGCCGTCTTGAAAGGATAGAGTCTCGTTATGACTTATTTTACGAAGTGGTCGTGCCTTGCCACTCGACAATGCCAGACAAAACGTACACAATACGCGTTTAGAAATCCTTCAGTCCAGACTAAACTTGCTTAATGAATATGTATAGTATTATCCACTCGGTTTCACCGCGAGATGACGGCAGCCGATAATGAGAATAAATTGCTTCCTTAAAAAAAAAGGAAAGAAAAATCAACGATATTTAAAAGGCCAAAAACGTATATCGAAAGTATTCGCCCGTTGCGATCAATTCTTCCAAATACAATTATTCAAACCCTCCTCGTGAAGTCAATTAAAAATTCGTTAAGTTAAAAGTCCTACAGAAGAGGAGAAATATATTTTTTTCTGTGATTTTACTAATTAAATTTAATAAGTGGCAAGGTACATGTTGGGTATAAAATGTGGGGGAGATTGTTATTTCAACAATTAATTTGAAGTTATTGGACATTCGGTTAGAAAAAAAGGGTACGGCAAGAGTTTAATACCTGTTGCCAAAGTGAGCCGTCGATCGTAAACGGCAGATATCAAGGTGGAATTTGTAAACATTGCGCGGCTGCCTCGAAGGAGACGTCATTTGACCGCCGACGCTCGAAGAGTACGGACGTTCGAAACTCGCTCTCTGCGTACAACAATCGCCAATATATTTTAGAATATTGCGCTACATGTTAGCGACTTCGAAGCTATCGACCCTAAGTATCGATTCTCATCCTTCCACGGAGGAGATCTCGATGGATCTTGAATACTGGATCGTCCACTTGGACACGATTAGTTATCAGGTATATCAATATTCACTGATCACGCGTGGACACCTTGCCCATATAATTTCTTTGTTGCATTTACAATTGATTACCATTTATTGATTACAATTATTAACACTAGAACTACCAAGCAAGTCAAAATGACTTGACCCCAATTTTTTAAAAAAATTCTCCAAGTTTATAGGAGAAACATAGAACAAATATATTACACTGATCTTATAAAACTCAGATTACCGAATTGATTATCTTCTTCACCTTTTGATTTCTCTTTTTCCAAAGTAAGTATTTAATATATTGAAATATAATAGATTTAACGCCGGTAGTTCTAGTGTTAATCATATCGCCATACTACGTCGAGCAGTTTCGTCCACCCTGTCACTAACCCCTAAAACAGGGGTGGACCAACCCAAATCATCTTGCGGGCCACTTTGGAAATGCATCATAACTCCGCGGGCCGCATATAAAATTATATATCCCTATAAATTAGATTCAGACTGACTATAGGCCCTTTTTCAGAGTGAAAAATTGAAATATAATGAGTTATTATTATTATTGCGTTTACTATTACTCTTACATGTAAACATAAATAATATAATCATAATGATACTGATGATAACCTCGTGGTACGGAAAAATGTTAAAGGCGGGCCGCGGGTTGGCGACCCCTGCCCTAAAACCTTCCCCTACACGCCGAGGATCCGAAAATGCTACATGGAAGTTTAATCTATTCATATAGTTTCTTATTTATATATTTATAGTTTATTTGGACACACAATAGATGGTGTCTTCGGAACTGCCCACGCTTGTGTCCTTTATGGGACAAATTTCTACCCCCAAAGGGCACACAATTTAAGTAATTGAATTATACGTACAGAAAGGATTATTGAAAAGGGTTAGGTTTAAAAAAATAATTGAAAAAATTGCAGCACAGAAGGTGAGCAGTTTTGACCTGTAAAATTTCGAGGGAGTTCCCCATGGTGGGTGTTCTCGATGGAGTATATTCAGGCCGTGTGCAACGTGTAACAACGGTAGCGCGTGACCAGATTTGCACGGTCGATGCAACGTGTTTACACTTACGCAAGTGCATATATATTGCACGCAATGCGTATGGTTGGCGCGTGAGAAATCCAGCAGCCTCTCCTCGCCTTCATTGTTTATCTTCCATCTTCTGCGAGTGCAAGCGTGCAAGGTGCACGTGCAGCCTGCGGTTTTGCCATGATTTTTTCTCTTTCGAAGCACACTTTCATATATATTAAAATAGTTGAAGCATTAGTCAGCGGATAATTCGTGTATCGAGGTACAAGTGTTAATGTTACTTTCTCTGCCATTAGTCAGAAGGATAATTATTATTTCCACTTCACCGATCGTTAACTAATTCCTGCAGAATAATTGTTTCGAAGACCGATGAATTTTTTTACCTCGTTAAAATAAATCGTGCACTTGCCGAGGCGTAGAATTTCAAAGTGCAATTGATCGGGAAATCGAGATTTCTCATTAACCCCTTAACATACAAATTAAACGGTGTTTTATACGTGAAATACTATTTAATTTGAACGGTTAGGTGCGAGCTTAGAAAGTGAACATTCTATTTTGAAATTTGCTCAAATGTCGGCTACCACAAATTTACAAAGTTATTATTATTAACTAAACTGCTTATTGGAATACGGAAACTGTTAAATATAAAACAAAGAGAAAAATACACTTGACACAGTAAATAAATAGACGAAAACTCAACTACCCTGTATGCTAAATCGCTAGTCGCTGTTAAACTATTCGCTGAAAGAAAAATTCTCTGTTTAGGGTCACGCTAAAACAAATTTTGGGCCTTCTTGAGGCCTCAGAGGGCCCTACACCCCACGAACAAACATACACGGTCACTCTCCCTCATCATCTCGCAGACACTTTCTCTTCCAACCCTCTGACACTCTCTCATTTTCTCTCTTCCTCTCTCGCTGTCTCTCGCAATCTTTCAATAGGCAGTATTTTTCCACGAAATCTTCCCTCCAAAGTGGCAAGAGGCCGAACGAGATAGAAATTCGTATCCGATAGAACGGGTTAAGTGATTTAATTCACGCCGGTCGTTTTCCAAGCTACAAATTTCCCCGGACAATTTTTGGTGAAAATAGGCGAAGGGAAATCCGGTATTCCCGTATGTTACATCCACGAACCACCCGGGAAATTCCACGGAGGAGAGAAATCTTTGTGGGGATTGTAGGGTAGGTGACACGTCGCCGGCGGGACACCATCGTCCCGGTTCGTCCTGAAAGGAAACCTGGGGGCCCGCTTATGAATTCGTCCTGACGTGTAAAAAATCTAATATGCCAGACACCATTATGGGACGAACCTTCGGGCGACGTTGCCCTAGATTTTCGGTGGAAGAGTCTCTCTGGATTTCACCTTCGTTTAACACGCGTGTGCACGACTGCTGATGAAACACGAGATATCGACCTTCTTTTTTAATCAGAACTTGTACCGAAAGAAACTCACGATATTACTTCTCAATGGAGTCGTTTCCTTCCCTTTCGTAAACATCACGGGTCACGATAATATACGTTGCTTTGAGCCGGTACTTTTATATTTTCTCATAAATCATCAGAGGAGATGATATCGGTTTAGAATTTTCTCCGGGCATGCAGCTCAAAGTGCAGACAGCAATTATTTTAGTTTTTTTCTTTTGGTTGGATTTAACTGGAGGAAATGGTCTTTGTTGCAAAATTAATACACGTCTTTCTGCAATTAGCAGAGTAGGATCTTTGTATTTCTTTTCTATATAGTTTCTCCTAAATTATTATATGTATTAAAGTAGCGGTAATTTTCGTGACGTAACTAACGGTATAATAAATATATTAACACTTTTGAGCGACGAATACCGAGAGAAGATTTAATTATAGTTTATTGTATAATTCTATACACGGTTAGAATTGAAAAATTGAAATACAATTGTTGAAATATCACTACTAAATAGTAATTTGTAATTTATATACATTAATGGACTAATTTTCGGATAAACAGGTGGTTCAGAATTTCCAAATAAATAATTATCTCTGAATATTCAAAAATGTCCGCAGAGAATTAAAGATATTGTAAAATTATAAAAAATAACAAACTCTAGCACTGCAATTTCTCGTCTTCCTAATTACGAATTCTAAACAACTACCCTCACTGATACAAAATCCACTCACCCTCTTTAATAATGAACTATTTCCACCTATAAAAAAGTACGATACTGTACGATTCAAAGAAAAATGAATTTAATAGCGATTCAATTCATCAACTCCCAAGGCAATCGTGAATTCAAACATTTAATTGGCGCCACGTAAAAACACAAATATACCCGCGTGCATGTAGCAACCTAATTAAATAAATTGCAAAATGTATTGACACTCGATTAAATGAAATTTTCAAAGTATTGATTCAATATATTTAAAAGTATGTAATGCAAATAGATCTGCAAGTTGTGCAGTTGCAACTGTAGAAAGTTAATTGCAACTTGTCGTTCTCAGGTAGCAGCGCACAATAATACATCGAGTAGAGATGATTTTTTGGGAACCGTAATTCCGCTCATTTGTGGTAGAATTCCTCGAATGCTTGTTGTGCATTGAGCACGAAACATTTGCATCTGTACATGCAAAAGATGCGCACGCATCTCTACGCATGCATGCATAATATGACGTATGACGGTATGGCCTCTTATCCTCTTTCTCGGCCTCATTTATTCGGTGAAAATTATGCATTCAAAGTGGGTATGTTAAACGCGTGCCCTAGAACTCACGAGAGTTCGTCTCTTGCTCTGCCTCCTTCTCTTCTTCTTTGCCCTGCTCGGAGAATTCTATTGTAAGTACAACAATTAAAGGAATTTTATTTTCCCTCTGCATTTTCAACGCTCTGCTCCTATTTACACGATGTCCTATATCTCACTGCAATAATCTCATTTCGTTGTATCAATACTATGCTTACCTTTTGTCGCGAAAGTGGAATAAGTCGATGGAAAATTGAATAATTTTGGAGTCATTCTGTTTTCTTTGATTTGCACTTTTCAACTTCGATAGCTGTGATTTTTTTTCTATGGACTCTACGTGACTCTTAGCTAATTTAAATCTCACTGAGTCTCAGTCGACGACTCGATTGTTCAAATTCCTCATCTGTGAAATTTTCAATTTTTTTCTGTATAACATCAACACCACAGCCTCTGTGAATCAAAAATCAGTCAAACCAGAGAATTCTAGGTGGAGGGATCACTGCAATTGATCCCTTGAACATGATAATCGTTCGATCGTAGATTGATCTCAAAATCAGAGTATCACTAATTGAGATTCGACACTCTAAATTTCCAAGAGTCTATTTTTTTCTCAGAATCTACGTGACCTAAGTCAGATTCAGTCGACGACCTGACCGTTGAAATTTCTCGCTAACTCTGCGGAATTTCTAATTTTTTCTGTACAACACCCACACCATAGCTTCTGTGACTCATAAATCAGTCAAACCAGAGAATTCTAAGTGAAGGGATCACAGCAGTCGAAGCCGAAATCGAAGCAGCTACCGTTCGATCGTAGATTGATCTTAGAAACAAAGCATGATTAATTAATATTCGACACTCCCAATTTCCACGAGTTTAACGAAGCGTGCGACTCCACTGGGTGGAATTGCTGGCTTAACCCTTGCACGAGGTTTGCTCGGTAGCTCGAAGCGTTGCACGCTCTCCCAAAATTGGTCCTTCCTAACGAGCTCCTTTTTCCTCTTTCTTCCGTCATTTCCCTCCTTCTTTCTCCACGATACAACGAAGCGAGAGAGAATGGTCGGAGCATGGCCAACGGCTATTCACCTGTCCCGTGAATTTCAGGCTGCGATCGAGCGAATGCATTGTCATCCCTATCCACGAATAATGGTGCAATTAAACCTTTTCCTGTTTATTATCAGGCTCGTTCCTCGGCCCTTCTCCTGAAATACCTCGTTTGCAGTAACGTTTC
This sequence comes from Cerceris rybyensis, assembly GCA_910591515.1. Classification (NCBI taxonomy): domain Eukaryota; kingdom Metazoa; phylum Arthropoda; class Insecta; order Hymenoptera; family Crabronidae; genus Cerceris; species Cerceris rybyensis. Next base: position 1,617,541 of record OU342800.1, on the reverse strand, counting down.
TCCATGGTGGTTGAATTTGATTCAAATTTGGGCCACGGGTAAAATGTTTAATCGTTGTTCCATTCTTTTAACGATCATTTAGACTATCTGTGACGATGAAAGTTTGAAGACTCGATAAATGAGACCTGCGGGAAGACGAGGCTCATCGAAGTTTGTAAATACGAGGAACTTAATTATTCTGATACGAATTTATTCCTGCGATTAGCTCCAACGCGAAAGTGGTATCCTTCCGTGAGGCTCGCGAGGGTGAAAAGTAAGGGTGGAAGGGTGGAAAATTCCGAGTGCCAGAATTATGGCGAATTCATTAGCGAACTTCTCTCGTGGTGCGAGCACGATGGGATAATCGAAACGCGTGATAAAGGACCGTCGAGGCGACAAATTAATTAAACTCTGCCACCCTCTTTCTCTCTCACTCTTCTTCTTCCTCTCTCCCTCTCTCTTCATCCGGGTCGTTTTAGATTTTAATGCTGCGATATTATATCGCGATATAGCTCTGTCTATATACGATACGCTTTTTACCTATTAACGTAGGATGCGCCAGAGTGATAAAATTAATTAACGCCTTAAAACAAGGAAGGGGAAAAAGACTGTTAATCAAAGCGGTAGACCTGCTAGCGTCAGCAGGTTGCTGCTCAAATCGAATTAAATTTTAACGAGGAATCCCATCGATGCGCATACCTAGTTGCCTTTTTCCTAGCACCGTTAATAATTATACCAGTTTGCTTAGATTTTAAAAAATTGTTTGCACCAGCCGTCTTGCGATCCTTCGCCCGATATTTTACTTAAACTTCAGTGCCAGAGAGACAACATTTGATTACACTTCTGTAAATTTCTGGTAATTTGACGTAACAAGGAAAACGTAAGGCCCTCGGGTCACCGATTTTGTTTAAATTATACATATTCTCAAAGTAAGTCATCCTGATTACGAATATGTCTTATTATAAGGGCAGACAATCAATAATTCTTAATTCCTTAGCCTACAACAATTAAATTGAAAATATCAGCCGGTCGCGAAATGGTCTCATTGTTGTGATACTACTAATATTGCGTTCAGTTATACGAAATATGAAAAATCAGTGGGAATATTTGATTTTAGGAATCAATTTTGCATTATTGCATGCCCAGTCAGAAAAGAAATCGTAAGTCAAAGGGTTAAGATATTTATAATTAAAGTTTCATTGGTATTTTTATAACGAACCGTAGAACGTAACTTTAAGAGCTCTTGTGGCACAGTGACAATTATTGATAAATATCTTAAAAATTATTCACCGTTTGCTCGTGTAATAGGATATTTTCTTAATCAGGAGGTTTTTACTCCCAGATTATGTAAAATTTAAAGAAAATCGGCGACCCGAAAGCCTTGCGCTCTCCTCGTAAGTCTAGAACTGTCGAGTTGACATGTTTCTATTTTCTTTTTAAATTCTAAGATTTGAGGTATACCGTAGAATAGGTAGTAATTGTGGTTTCTTTTGTGATTTCAGGAGACGCCAGAGACTGCTGAGGGACGAGAGACGTAAGATCAGCTGGTATGTCAAATAATCAGCTGGTTGACTCCTGTCTGTAAGTGTCTTTCTCTTCTCGAACTCGAGAGAATCGTAAAACTTAATGTAAGCCTCTCTATCATCCTTGTAAATTCGTCTCGCGACTCTACCTAATCTCGTAACTTTCCACGAGATCTTCCCAAGGTCTTTCAGATTATCCTAATCTGAAAAGAACCATTCTCTTTCTCCCAAAAAAGTAACTCACAATTGGCACTATATTTGTAGTTCGATGGAATCGATGTGAAAAATTCTATCGATTCGTAGTTGAAAATTTTCAAAGTGTATTATTTCTCATTCGAAATTCTTGTCATTTCGTAACAATGAAATATTAACTGATGAACATCGAATGAAAAAGACAGTTACAACATCATTGAGACGAGTGTCCGTCGGCCTGTTTAGATTGTTAATAAAATTCGAATGAAATTATTGATACCAGGCTGGTGAATCGTCGGATCGAGCAGAGACAGGAGCACAGCATAACACGCACTGAAATTACGCAGAGGTGACTAACGTAATCTAATCGGAGAAGTTACTCATTCTGAATGTGAATCAACAATTAGTACGGTTCCACAACAATTTAAGATGTCTAGAAAACTGTGGAATCTCTCGTTTTCATCCACCTCTCCTCCCCCCATTTGATTTTTGAAACCAAATTTGTATTAGAATCAATTTTTATTAGAACTTGATTTTTTAAATCATTCGATTTTTATTAGTTTACTTTAGAACACTATTTGGAAATTGAAAAAATGAAATGGCGGGAATAGTCGTTTAAAAACGAGAGTTGGTGCTGCTCCCTAGACATATTTCAGTTATCGTCATTCTTGCTAATTGTTCTTCTTCGACATCTTAATTACACGAAGTGTTTTAATTACCCGGGTGAAACAAAGAAGTACAAGAAACTCAGAATGAATAATTTCAGGATCGCTACTAACACGAATGCCGAGCATGCACCCAATTTCCGGGTGATTGGACTTTCCATATTATTAGATAATTGATTATTTAGCATCAATGAAACAGTATCCGCTGTAACGAGTACTCCGAGACGGGAGGAGAGTTAATTAGCATTATTAGAGGAATTACGCAATCGTTGCTTTATCCTTGCACGTGAATAAGACGTTTGATGCGTGTTTCATCGTTTATGTTTGCCTTGCTTTCGATCATGCCTCAGTCACGTTTATTTTAGCTTATGATCTTGCAATATTTATCGTACGCTTATCTCCAGCACTTGGAATTTTCTCGTCAGATATGCCAAAGGTTATACTTCCAATTGGAAAATTTATTGCCGTCCTCGTCGTCTGACAGCACGAAGGTCTCTGGTTCAAATCCCTCGTAGGTGTAGAAATTTTTCCGTTTTAACTTCCATATCTCACGATGAATCGATACGAGAGCCATTTATTTTCAACCGTAATTAGAGAAGTGCAATGGAATGTAATTGTATTATTTTACTAGTTTGTTATTAAGTTCCACTAGGTTTATCGACCACTTTCGCACGAATTCGTTTAAGGAGAAAATTGAATATTTAGTTACTCGAGTTTATTTTGAGATCGATGCATTCCACGCTGAGTTTGAAGAAAAATGTCGTTTCCAATTAGTGGAAACGTCTTAGAACAATGAGTAGGAATTATGGGGTTGACATTTCGAATTGCACTTCTTTCAGACGCGTTCTCCAGGAGAAAGGTCCCGACATGCCGCAATACACGTAAGTCATCAAACAATACAATAGCTCTCTGCAGTTGGTCTACGTAACCCGGTTATAATTGATCATTATCGCGACCGTTTGTAGCGGACAGAGTGATGCGGATTACCACGGCAGCAACGGGCAGGCGGACACCCATTCGCTGCATTCGTCGCATTTGTCTGTCCAGGAGGATCCATTGCTCATACGAAGCCATAAGCAACAAACCTCTCAACAAGTGAGACTTTGTCCCTTCGTATGCTCTCGCTCATTTAACGCTAGATCTACGACAGTTAAATCAACGACTATCTACTTTTTCCACATTTTTTCTCGATAGAGAAGCAGTACAGTAAATATTTCACATGTAACATACAACTTATTTAACTGATCGTATTTTTTGCCCTTTGATCCATCTTTCAAAGCACTTATTTAATTTATTTAAATATCCCAGATTTAGTGACTGTAAATCTAGTGTTAAAGGAGAGACTTTAACCGTCTATAGTCCGATTTTTTGCCGTGTCCAAAGATCAGCTTCACGATAACACAATTAGAAAATGATAAAAGTACTGTTTTAAATAATGTAGGAAATCTGAATTTGAAATATTGAATTGCAAAGTATTTCAGGATTTTCGTGATCTAAATTATAATATTTGGCAAAGTTCCAAATTTCACTTGGAAGAATAGGAGCTTAGATGTGTCTTGCGTTACTTTAAAGTCACAAGTGTTCATAGAGGGTTAACTGCAGTTGCACAAATAAATTTCGAGACAATAGTAACGCCCTTCTCGAACGAGTTCGATAAGATTGCAACGGTTTGCAAAAATGTAAAAGAAAAACACAAATAGAGAAGACTAACAGAATATTTGACAAAGTTCCAAATTTCACTTGGAAGGATAGGAGCTTAGGTGTGTCTTGCGTTACTTTAAAGTCACAAGGGTTCATACAGGGTTAACTGCAGTTGCACGAATAAATTTCGAGACAATAGTAACGTCCTTCTAGAATGAGTTCGATAAGATTGCAACGGTTTACGAAAACGGGGAAAAACAAGGAAAAGAGGAGATAAAGAGAGAAATTTCAGACTGTCACCCGCATGACTGTTGCAGGTAACAAGTGTATCGAAAGTCGTGCGCGAGGTTTCACACATGGAGCCGGATCCGGGTGCAGTCAGTTACATGTCAGTGCCATTGATGTCTCAAGATTATCAGCACGCGGATCCCCGATACTCGGCGGATCCGTACATGGTCAGTTTTGACCATTACGATCCGTACCTTGGATATCCACCACAGCCAGGATATCCAGGACCCCATGGCATCTACATGCCACGCTCGCATTCTCCTCACAGTCCTCACAGTCCCTCGGAGCACAGTCGTGCCTCTCCTCCGCACGGTAAGAAAATTTGCACTTCATTCCTCTGCGACGCGAGGTGAACAAATTAGAATTCTAAATGTTTAGTTTCTGACGAATCTCGCTATCATCGAAATTAAATTTATTTTTATATCATTTCTACACGAATAGATATTAATGTGAGATCTAAGAAAAGTTTCTAAGTCGAAATGCCGATCAGCTGATAAGTTTTTAATCCTCTTAGCGCTGACCAGAAAAATTGATCGAATTAATGAAAAATGTAGTTGCGAATAAAGCGAACTATCATTTGGCTATAGTTTCATATAGAATACGTAACATAAAGCATAAATTGTGTATTTTCAATTAACTGCCATAAAATAGCTACTATTATACCAAAAAAATAAATAACAATCCCATGACAGGGTTATTGCTAACGACGATATATCGTTGTTCAGCACTAAAAGGCTTAAAAATTGAAAATTGCACCGAACAGCCGTTAACACGTTGAACGCCACTGATATTTCGTTCGTTTTATCATCTCTACCAAAGTGATTCCTCTCCTATTAAAATCTCACCTCTGTAAAGTAGAAACTCTAAAAACACACAGTGGAATATATATTCAGTAGGATTTTATCTTTTGAACGTCAGTATTTTAATACTGAATGTGTTAGAAAATTAGTAAATTTTGTAATTGAAGAGTAATATGAAATTTCATTGAATACAATAGTGCCGGTCACCGGTGACCCCCATGGCCAAGTCAACGTGTTAATGGGTTAAGAAGGGAGTGGATTTCGCGAGATTGAAAGCCGATAAGAGATTGCTAATCGGCAGCGTGTTTTCATTTGAAGAATACCTACGCAAAGCGGCGCCATACGTGGAAGGTGGTTACAACGACATCGATCCTGGACTGAATCCTGCTTTGCAAGATCACTATCGTATCACTCCTAGTCCTGGTGGTCCCGGGGATCAATATGGTACGTTTTGTCGTAGCGACGTTCCTTTGTTTCGTTCACGATATGGTCATTGTTGCTTCTCAAAGGGCAATATCCCATTCTTTTTTTGCCATAAAGAAAAAAAATTGTAGAGGATGCTCGATCGTCACGTTCGTGGCCTATTTATAGGCAGGCATAGACGACTATTTGTTGTACTGGCCGCGGCATAATTCACTTTAATTATCTCTCATGCCTGACGATTCGTTTGTTATTTTTGTCTTCCCTCTAGATCAAATCAGCAACTCGTGGAATATGGATGACTCTGGCGAACCCTCACAGCATCCTCATGGTAGGGTCACATCAATTATTTATTTACCATGTTTTTCTTTTTCATCTCTATCTCGTTTCTCCGTTTCTTTGAGCTCTCCGCGCTTCTTTCGACTAACTTTGCTCTTGCAATTTTCCTCCCAATTACGATAATCACGCGTCCCTTTCGCTCAATGCTGTCCACATTTAATTTAACTTGGCTCTTTGACGACAACGTACGAGCTCGAAATCATGCTGCGATTCTAAAGTGTCGATTTTTCGCTACTCTCTTCTCCGGCGTTCGATCATTGCACTAGAAGTCATGAACTGTCATTCATCGTCTTCCTTGCAGTAGTTGTAGTAGCCACGATAGAATTGCAATTAACACTAGATTTACGGATATTGATATACCTATTTTTCTGAAGTGAGCCAATTTGAATCATACAAAAAAATTGAAATCTTTTGCAAAGAAAATAGTTCCAAATCAATTGAAATGTAAGATTTATTACTAAAAAATTAACCAACCAATATATTATAAATGTAGTAATCAAATTTTGAATGAGTCAAATTGACTCCGTAAATCTAGTGTTAAAAAGTAACTTAACGCTAGAACTACCGACACTACATCCGCCACATTTTTGAATGAAATTGGAATTTCGAGATAAAAAAACATAGCTCCCCTTGGGAAACGTGTCAGAAAGATCAGCAACCCCTCACTTTAACCCTTCGCCCTCCGATGTCTCACCTGATGGGACATCGTGAGCCTATCATATTAATTGGTTGCTCCCTCCAAGGAGACCTTATAATTTAGTAGCAATTACAGAGAATAAATGTATCTCACCGCAATATTTTAAGGAATGTATACCTGAACTTTTCTATTGAAATGGCACAAGACATCAAACAATAAAGTGTCGCCAAGTTGCTAATAAAGTCAGAGATGGCTCGGAGTGCAAAGGGCTAATAATGTCAGTAGTTTCAGCGTTAAAAAACCGCACCACCTCCAACCTCCCTAGACTCTTCTCTTCGTCCACGTCCACTATTCGATCCTCCAAGTATCAAAGATAATACGAGTGAATTATGCTTTCATCTTGCTCTCACGATGCCTCGAGAAGTCTATCCAGTCGCTCCACCATCGTGTCATTTCAGACGAGAGCAAAGTGGCCTATGGTTATGTGTCTCCATCCCCCTACGGACCCGTTGGTTACGGCCCCGGTGTAGGAGTAGGCCCAGTCGCAGTTCCCAGCGATGTCCCCGGCTACGACGAAGGTCATCCGGTTCCTCTATCATCGGGAGTACCACCGGGTATATTCGAGGACGAGGTTCATCTTCAACGGCTGCAATCTCGACACCCGGTGGTACCCGGAATGGCGAGTCCTCTCGACGACGATCAGAAGTCGATGAGATGGAGGGATCCAAACCTCTCGGAAGTGATCGGTTTCCTCAGCAATCCGAATAACATAATCAAGGCGAATGCTGCGGCGTACTTGCAGCATCTCTGCTACATGGACGATCCTAACAAGCAAAAAACCCGGAGTCTAGGTGGCATACCACCGTTGGTGCAGCTACTCGACCACGATAATCCGGACGTGTATAGAAACGCCTGCGGTGCGCTCAGGAATCTGTCGTATGGACGACAGAACGACGAGAACAAGAGAGCCATCAAAAACGCTGGCGGTGTGCCGGCTTTGATTAATCTCTTGCGCAGAACTTCGGACGCGGACGTCAAGGAACTGGTTACTGGAGTGTTGTGGAACCTGTCCTCGTGCGAGGTAATGCGTTTAAGGTGGATATCGATCGTTCGAGTCCTAGAGCTCGTTGGAAGATCGTCGTGGAGGAGCTTGATACGAGATTTATTTAACAATGATGACACAACCCTTTCAACCTGGAGCGATTGGACTCGAACGGTTGATCGGTTAAGCTGCAACGAGAGTTAACTCTTTCGATGGGACATGTGCTGTCCCAGTGTGGAAAAGTTTTGATATTACGGCTGGGACAACATATGTCTCAGTTAGTGAAAAACATCTAGGACAGAAAATAACGCCAAGTTGGGCCTCCAAACTGATTCTCAATAGTTCTGAGTCCATAAATTTCTCATCTCGATCGTCCCCGATCTAATCAAGCAAGCGACAACTGTTAAAGTTGCTCAGTTTTAGGCATAAAAGTTATTTTATCTAATAATCGCTTGGAGGAGAAATAACTGATCCCGGTATTGGGGCGCACTCGGACTGGAAAGGGTTAAAGAAAATCTCTGTTGGGCCACGCGGATTTTAAAACCAAACGTCGGGCTGTCTACGCGGATTTTAAAACCAAGTGTCAATTTGTCCACGCGGATTCTAATACCAAACGTCAGTCTGTCCACGCGGATTCTAATACCAAATGTCAACGTTATAGCTACCGGTGACGAGCTTTGGTCCAAAGATTTATGGACTCGTTTCCCGGAAAGCGAGTCTACTTGTTCGCGATTTTTTTTGCTCCATTTTAACACAATGAGATGTACTACAAGCCACGACCCCTGTTTCTAGGAACAGAGCTCGTAGCTTTCGTCGGCTCTTCTTGAAATCGGAAGAAAATATGTTCTCTCCCATGTTACCACCTTGGAAACAAGCCGCGAACATGTGTTTACACATGTAAACACGATGTCAACAAGTTGCGAACAGGTCATAAAAAACGTCGTAAAAAACTTCACTTTTTTAAAGATCGATGGCCCATGTAGTTTGACACCTCTTCCTGCAAGAGTGTACATTCACTAACACTACAAACAACCTCATCGCTCGTTTAACCCCTTGCCGTACAATAACGAGTGTTTCTCGTGACGCGATAAATGGAATAGTCAATTTTGTAATGCTCCAAAAATTATTAAATTAAAAATATCAATAGGTCCTGATAAAATAAAATTAATGCTATGCTATTCAATATTACATTAAGTCATATACTATATCCGAAATTAGGGATTAGATTGCTATTTCCATAATTAATTCAAAGTCATTGCACATTCAGTCACAAAAGAAATGGCACGGGAAGGGGTTAAATCCCTGATTTTAGTTCGACGTCGCCGTTCTCCAGTTCCGCGGACTTCAAGCGTTTCGCTCCGTTTTTTTCCAGGATCTGAAGAAGTCGATCATCGACGACGGCGTGACAATGGTTGTCAACAATATAATTATACCTCACAGTGGCTGGGATCCGACATCGTCGAGCGGGGAAACCTGCTGGTCGACGGTTTTCCGAAATGCATCTGGTGTTTTGCGAAACGTGTCGAGTGCTGGAGAATACGCTAGGAAGAAATTACGCGAATGCGAGGGCCTCGTCGATGCTCTCCTGTACGTCGTTCGATCAGCCATCGAGAAATCAAATATCGGGAATAAGATAGTAGAAAATTGTGTCTGCATCCTACGAAATCTGAGCTATCGGTGTCAAGAGGTGGAGGATCCAAATTACGACAAACATCCGATTCAGTCGACGGTGCAGAACAGGGTGGCGGCACCGGCGAAAGGTGAGAGTCATTCGATATCTTTTTGCACACGGGAATGAGAAAGAAGTGTATTTCCTTGCCGTGGTGTACAAAAACACGGGTATAATCCTCAGTGGGCATGTCGTGATACGCATGCCGCTAAATTCTGTGTGGGCGACGGTGCACGGGCTACGATAAGAGGTTCACCTTCCCTGGAAACGATAAGATAAGACGGGAAGTCGACCGTTTTTCGGGAAGGCAGGACGATAATCCGCGAATAAATCGTTCGTCGAAGATTATACTAACTTTTTACTTTGCACTCTGGTTAAGTTTGTACCTGCTCCTCGAATTTTCTCACGGTACCACGAGGACGCGTGGTTGCTGACAATTAACACTAGAACTACCTAATCAAAATGTCTGGTACACAGTTTTTCCCAAAAATTCTCCAAGTCTATAGGAGACTCGTGGAATACATATTTTACGTCCATCTAGAAAATTATCAATTTTATTATCTTTTCGGTTTCTTGATTCCTCTGCTTTCAAAGTAATTATTTAACCCTTTAGCCTACAGCTACTTGTGGGGCTCGTGGCGCGAAAAATGGAACAAGACATTTTGCACTCTAAAAATTATTAAACTGAAAATATCTGCCGCGAATTTCATTATTTCTACACTCTTAACCCTTTGCACTCTGGTGTCCCAATTGAAGGGACACCATGAGTCTACCATATAACTCGATTGATCCCTCTAAGGGGATCTTTCAATTTATCAGTGATTACAGAGAACTTATTGCACCCCAACTTTTTAAGAAATGTATGTTTAACACTAGAACGACCGACGTTAAATTTATTACATTTAAATATGTTAATTAAGAACCTTGGAAGAAGAGAAATCAAGGGGTGGAAAATATGATTGATTTTTAATCTGTGTTTTATAAGATCAACTTAGAATTTCTAGTCTAGGACTCTCCTGTAAACTTAGGGAATTTTTGAAAAAAAATGTGAGCAAGTCATTTTGACTTGCTTGGTCGTTCTAGTGTTAAATAACTTTCCTATTGAAAAATATAGAAAACAGTAAAATACCACCGAGTTGATAATAGATAACGTTAGAGATGGCTCCGAGTGCAAAGGGTTAATATTACATTCATAATATTATTGAGAATGCATTTGATTTTAGAAATCAATTTTGAGTTAATATCGATTCAGTCAGAAAAAAAATCGTAGGCCGAAGGGTTAGTATATAGAAATATAATAGATTTAATGCCGGTAGTTCTAGTGTTAACCCTTTCGACGATGGCTGCCATTCATTTTTTGGCGGTCAAAACAGAAGTTGCAGCTGCGTCGAAAGAGTTACGAGAGTAAATTTCACAGGAGAATCGGTTTCCCTTATCTTGCTCCGTTTAAAACAAGTATCAAATCTCCCGGTACGATTAGAGTGGACGTAGATGCAGGTAGCCATGCACAATAATTGCGCAACACGAAGAATTCGAGCGTAGTTTAAGAATAGTGTCACATGGAATTATCTGTACAGCAATCGATGGTATATCGACCTACCGAGTATACTTCCTACTTCCGGAATAGGATTGATTACACCCATAGTGCAAAGTATGTACTCTTGGTAGCATTTGGTACCGGTAGATAGTCCCGTATTGCCCATGAATATCAACCGAGATAATTCTTTTCCATCCTATGTACGCTCGATTACTTTTCTTCTACAGTCATCGTAACGCTTTGGAATTTTTTTTCTATTTTTTATTTGAAACGCTTAAAGTGGATGTGATCATCGTCGAGCACGTCCTGTTTCGTCATAGATGAGATATCTTTTTATCGAGTTATCTCTGTTATCGTTTCTTAGCTGACACTAGATTTTACGGACATTTGAACGTACACCTTTTCTTCCCTCCTGAAAGTTGTCTTATCGATGGTGCATTTAAAGAAAAGCGAAACACGTAAAATAACAGAAAAAAAGAAACCGTCATGTCCTTCCTAGTTTAGCATGGATTAAAATGTCTTTCAATCTTTTTAGCATACAGTTTATGTCAAGGTAAGACATTCTTGTAATTCCATCAGTAATTTTTTTTAGCTTTCTGTTTCAAAAGACCTACGACGTAGTTTTCTTTCCTTTTTTTACTTTATGCATGCCACGCTTTTGGAAGAAAATGAAAAGAAATGAAACAATTACGGAGACGTTTCCCATTCGCGATATTACCTTGGAGATTTTATCGTCAGCTGGCTGTAAAATTTACATTCGACGGTGAAAGACACGCATAGCTATTACACCTCACGAAACACGACAGAACACTTTGTAATTATTGTTATCTCAATTTGTTCGCATTTCAAGAAGCAATTATCAAATTCTATTCCTCGTTACCATTCTCGTTTCTCGTTAACGACTTAATCGCCTTGAAACTTGGAAAAAAAAGAAATCTCCGTGCAAACTGTACATAGGTAGAAATTGTAAAAAATAAATCTGCAAAATTCATAATACCTGATATGCGAATGTCAAATTTCGACGAGTTGCAAATAAATTTAGAACATTAGACGTAGTGTCGCACTCGAGTGGTGCATCCATTGGCGCAATTCGTCTTATCTTCCTGTACGTTATCACGGTAAATAGTTAATAGCGACAATTTGCATTGATATCCGTCAGTTTGCTATGCCTTGCGCAGGTTTAGCGCTATCAACTTATTATTTTATTTATGTACACACGTAGCGTCGTTGATAGTGCCAGTAGAATGAACAGCGTAAAGTATTGTTTATCAGCGTTCTACCAAACACGTGCGATATGCCATAGGAATATTTTTCTACAGTGTTTTCAACATTTTCCATCGCCAATGTCCTTTCACTCTGATTTTTCCTCATTCTCGTTGAGAAAATTCAACGTTTTTCTCACAAAAAAACTTTCCATTTTAACCCTTTGGCCTGCAACCACGAGGGAGGAAATTTAGAAATTTCAATCAAAGGTAAACAAAACGAAACTGGCTCGTGCTGTGTCCTTCGAGATAAACGAAAACAGGAGTCAGTCTCGTAGTAACCTTCGTTGCGACCACACGTTACAGTTACAATTCTCTAAAAGAATTTTCGCCACCGATCTTCCTGGTTACTGCAGCCCCAGCAATCCGATAGCGTGCAGGTCAAAGGGTTAACGCGTCCGCTGTCACGTACTCGTGTCTTTTTAACACTAAACCTACCAAGGTGGTCAAAATCGGCTTCCAATTTGTTCTAAATATTATTTACATCGATAGAGGACTCTCAAAGTAAATATTTCACTATCTTGTGAATCCTAACTTAATTAATTAACCCTTTCGTCTACGATTTCTTTTCTGACTAAGGGCACAATGATTCAAGGATACAAAAGTTCTCACTGATTTCTAATATTTTCTATAACTGAAAGTAATATTGATAGTTTAGAAATAATGAGTCTGAAAATTTCAATGTAATCAGTTTTGGAAGATTTAAAAATTTCCTATTCCATTTCCCGCGTCACGAGTGTCACGCGTTGTTATAGGCTAAGGGGTTAATTATCTTCATTATCTGTTTACTTCCCTCTTCACAATGTACTTATTTAGTATATCCGACTTTTAGTAGATATAACAAAGGTAGTTTTAGTGTTAAAACCTGCGTGAAACTCGCCAGTGGCAGCGCAATGACAGTGAGACAAATGACAGACCGGCAAAGCGTTAAGTGCATGATAAAACTGTTCTTGCTCAAAGTATCGAAGATGCAAGATCAAACGTGAGCTTCTATCGAAAACTTCCGTCCATTGAAATTTTCCCCGCCCTCAAAAATTCTGCCAATTTAGTGGCAACTTGTCGAACAATCTCGTTCCATCCATCGTGCGATAACAGTTCCAAAGAATCCAATTAACGAAGTTCAATTCCATATTGCGCGTGTACAAAAAGCAAGAACCATCGGACACTTTGCTCCAATAACGTAGTATCTACGTTATTGTGCCATAGGTGAAAACTTGGGTTGCTTTGGTGGAAGCAAAAAGAAGAAGGATGGTCAGCCAGTTCAAAAGGAGACAACAGCATCGCGAACCACGAGTCCAAGGACGGAACCAGTCAGAGGAATGGAGTTACTCTGGCAACCGGAAGTCGTGCAATCCTATCTGAGCCTTTTGCGGACATGCTCGAATCCGGAAACCCTCGAGGCAGCTGCCGGTGCCCTTCAGAATCTTGCCGCTTGCTACTGGCAGCCTAGCATCGAAATTCGCGCTGCCGTGCGAAAGGAAAAGGGCCTGCCAATTTTAGTTGAACTGTTGAGAATGGAGGTGCGTCTAATCATTAATTGCCCTGTTCAATACGATTTTATTTCACCAATATCCAATGAACCTCATAGAATTGTTCGTCCTAAACACGAATCCGATCGCAGAATTGCTTAATCACCCTCAGTTTAAAAAAGAAGATATTTAGCTAAAATCACGCAGTAGATATTGGCGAAAATGATGAAAGTTTAAATTTGGTGAACAGGGTCGTTAGGCAGGCTTTTTAATTGAATGTCCTTTTACAAATTGCCAGGTGGATCGCGTGGTCTGCGCGGTGGCCACGGCGCTCAGGAACCTCGCGATAGATCAACGCAATAAGGAATTAATAGGAAAATATGCGATGAGAGATCTCATACAGAAACTACCCTCAGGGAATAATCAACACGATCAGGGCACCAGTGACGATACCATTGCCGCCGTCCTGGCGACCTTGAACGAGGTTATAAAAAAGAACGCCGAGTTTTCGCGATCGTTGCTCGATGCTGGCGGTGTCGATAGACTGATGAACATAACGAGGCAACGGCAGAAATATACACCTCGTGTTCTTAAATTTGCAGGTGAGCGGAAACCACCCTCTGTAGAAGTAACACCTTTCCACAAATCCCATATTTGTAAAGCAGAAACTTTAAAGACACAAGTAGAGATACGTTAACAATCCATAGTCCGAATTTTTTGCGCTATCCGAGGATCAATTTCACGGTAGCAGAATTAGAAAATAATACAAAAATTATTACTGTTGCAAAGAATGTCATGATTTTTCTAACTTAAATTATAATGTTTGGCAAAGTTAAAAGTTTGACTTTGGAGGATAGAAGCTGAGAATATTCTTTGCGTTAACTCGAAGTCGCAGGGGCGCATAGAGGGTTAAGTAGAATTTTATCTTCTGAACGCTAGTATTTAAATTCTGAATGTGTTAGAAAATTAGAAACTTCATTGAACCCAATGGCGCCGGTCCCCGATGACCCCATGACAGTCAAACCACCATTCGAAGAATTTTCCCCGCGATAACCGAATTACTGGAACCAGAAATTTCCTATATCGCAAGAAACATGCAGCGATGAACACTTTTCCTTGGTGGAAGACTTTAATTTGGCCCTTAAAGGGTTAACTTCTACCGAAAGGTTTAATTAACCGGAGGGTTAATTAATTGTCGGATCTCGCGGCGTAGAAACTCCCATTATTGAAATTCAAGCTATAGAAAGTCTCGTTATACCAAAGTCCACCGAAATTATCTATTAATCGGATTGCACAAATTCCGATTGGAATCCGCAGGACAAGTATTATTCACCATGTGGCAGCATCAAGAATTGAGGGACGTTTACAAGAAGCACGGCTGGAAGGAGCAGGATTTCGTCACGAAAACAGTGGCAGCACGAAATTCAGGGCCTAATTCCCCCAATAACGCAAACAGGTAATCCCCCAATAACAAAGGATCGTTTTAAAAAAAATTGCAAATTTTCTAATTTACATGAATCTTTCATTTCTCTGTCACAATATCATTTCAATTCCCTTGCGTTCCAGGACTCTGCTTTAACGTTGACAAATCTTTTGGTATATGATTTCCACATTCACTTATATTCCGTTACTTTGATTTATGCAGAGTCCAAGAGTCCTTTCAAGGGCCCGCGATTCTACGTTAATTGTAGTTATGATTGCAGCACACTTAATCGGCCAATGGCAAGCCAGGGTAGCACGAGATACGAAGATCGAACGATTCAAAGAGCAAATTTGAATTCTAATAACGTCGGACGACCTACAATTTATCAGTCTGTAAGTAACAACAACTAATGGTATAGCCAATCGAGACTTTAATCGTATAGGTACATATATATACACACGAATGTGCGTAAATACGCTAGAGATCGGTAGAAAAGCCGTTTTACACCCCAAACGTGAAAGTATATACATATAGGATAACCATACAAACGAAAAGAATGCATAATGGGAAAAGTAGAACGCGAATCCTAGCTCGAAGGAAATCTCTCACGATATTTCATTAGATACATCGTGTAATCTCGTTTATATCGCGGTTATCAGCCACGATTACTTTCAAATCGCGTGCAATGTGAACGAGTTTCATCTTTTTCAAAGTGCGAAAGGGTGGGGGATGGAGAGAAAGAAGAAGCGGATAGAAACATTTTGCTTGGAATTTAGAAAAGGAACGTTTTCTTTTCCCGAGAGATACAATCTTATATATATATCCACGACGCGTCTTCGAATGAGATTCCTTGAAATTTTCAACGTCTTCCTCCGGTCGATATCTGCGCTATTTGAATTTAACATTGAATCAAATCGCAATCTATTATATTTAACACCAGAACTATCAGCGTTAAATATATTAACCCTTTGCGAACGGACACATTTTTGAGTATTCAGAGATCATCATTTATTTAGCGATTCAAAATCGCCTTTCTATTAAAAAGTTAGAATATTAATGCATAGAAATTGTAAATTACTATTTGTGTAAGTAAATTCCAACGGCTATATTTCCATTTTTAAACTTCATCCGCGCATACGTGCGACAATAGATTCTAATTGAATTTTCTCTCAGGTCGCATATATGCGTTGCTAGTCCGCAAAGGGTTAAATAAGCAATTTTCAAAAAGAGGAGTTAAAAGGTGGAAGAGATGATTGATTCGGTAATTTTCACTTTGAAATTTTTTTTTAAAATTAGGAAACATTAGAAAAATTCCTTATTTTCCCTGGTAATTCTAGTGTTAAAGATAATGGAAAAAAGCGCAGATATTTCTCCGTGATCTTTCATTTGCAATAGAACGTATACGCGCGACTCACGCGATAGGAAGAATTTCTATATAGAAATATATATATGTATAAATATATTTTTTTTTCTTTTCGTTCTAACGTCGTACAGTTAAATAACGAAACACCATAGATCTCGATAGAATTCGCTGTACACTTGTTGTTTTTTTTTAACCATTTTCTTTTTGTTAATTTTTATATTATATATACATACGTTATATATGTCTACATATGTCGGCGAACGAAACATCGCATTTCCTGTATACGAAATGCCCGGAGAAATATTTAGATGAAATAGAATATCGTGTAGACGACGTATATGCATAAATCATAATAATCGTACACTTTATTTATAATATTTATCCGCTTGCACGATCCAAGAGAAAATAATGAAGTGAGAGACGTTAGAAGAGGAAAGAGTGGAAGGCGTAAAGAAAAAATTGTAAAAGGTGTATACCGTATAGTTGTGATAACGATGGCAGTAACTTAAAAAAAAAACGAGCATATTATAAGTGTATAAACTAAGTCAATTAACGAGTACCAATTATGTTTTACGCTATGGGAACGTATACCCGTTTTTTGCTAGTGCAGTATTACCGTAGGTTTTACCGTCATTGTACGACAGTGGACACAGAATACATAACGAAACGAATAGTCCAGGGAATTATCGATTCTAATTAACGATTTTTACCTTATATATGCGCAGATGTTTCTGGAAATGATAAAAAAAAATAGATAAGACAGGATTATCGTTATTGTTATCGGGTAATAGAACAATTTATATCATGGACGATGCGTACGAGCGAACTTTGACAGCAATAATTGAAATGTTTATGAAATTTCGTATGATTTGGATAGTTTGCCGACTTGACCTCTTGACCTACGATTTCTCCTTCAACTTGGTTCGCAATAATTTAGAATTAAATTGTTAAAATATAGACTGATCAGTGATTCCTCCTGTGTCGTACAATTTAACACTTTAAGGGTATTTTTTAACCCTTTGCGGTCCTATGTCTAGGAGTACTCGATATAGATTTTCGCTTAATTTTTCAATTTTACAATGATTTTATAGCATCACCTAAGTGTCCGTTAACACTAGATTTACGGAGTCAATTTGGCTCATTCAAAATTTGATTACTATATATATAATATGTTGGTTGGTTAATTTTTTAATAATAAATCTTTCATTTAAATTGATTTGGAATTATTTTCTTTGCAAAAAAATTTAGTTTTCTTGTATAAGTCAAATTGACACACTTTAGAAAAATAGATGTATCAACATCCGTAAATCTAGTGTTAATAACTATAGTCATTGATATGACTTTAAATAATGAATATTAAAATTAACGACATAATTCGGACCGCAAAGGGTTAAAATCTTACCAACTTCTGAGTGGTCACATGGCCGCAGATACTTTCCTAATACAGATTCGAAAATTAGAAATTCTCGTCGCTGAGATCTTAGCACAGTTAATTGCCATGATAAATTATAATTTATTAATTGCCATAGAAATAGATTAACAAATTAAAAGCCCAAAAGCGTAAGATCCGAAAGGCCTATTAATAGAATTCCAGTTGGTAAAGTGTTAATTTTAGGAATAATTTTCGCAAAATTTCAACCTTTCCTATCCTATTTGTCTTATCACGAGGGCCAGTCGTCGTAGGGCAAAGGGTCAAGGTTGTTTCTCCCTCACGTGATATAGATTTTCTCGATTACCCGATGAGGATCGTTAATTTTTAATCCGAGTGACTCCACTCTGCGAAACGACTTTGCAGATCATCATTTCTGACGACTATTGACGTGCAATTCATCGAATTTTTACGACGAGCGAAATACGCCGTTCTGCACGGTTTGATAAAACTTTATTATACGAGCCTCTTTTTATTATGAATTCAAAGGGAAAAAAGAAATAATCGAATTTTCGCCAAACGTTCGATACGCATTAGCGATAATTTAGTATTAAAAGTATTTGCATATTTAATAGTTGAATTAATATCTATGAAATTGTAAACTCCTCAACGATACTTTGATACGATCACTTTGGTTTCTTGTTAACGATGAAGACAAGGATCCCATTGGGAAATTGCCTTTCTTTCCCATAGTGTCTGGACGAGAACAATATATAAATATATTCATGCACGCGTATCGTTCGTCTCGTCCCATAAAAGCGCATCGTATATACAGAAAGTTGAAGTGTTAGATTGTTGAAATAGTGTTTAAAAAGTCTGTCTCGTATGACTCGATTGTTCAATGAACCTAGGTATTACCGGACCAAATATACTTTGAATTTCATAACGATTAGGTAGAATATTCAGCCGAACGAATTCCAAACAGTTTTCTAACTCGTTATATTCAATGAGCCCACATATTCACTCATAATAAATTTCCACGCTGATCGCAACGAGACTGGATGAATTTCCGAGATTTTCCATATTAACACGTTGAACGCCAAACGTAATTTCGCTAGTTTCACTGTTTCTACTGAAGCGAAATTTTTTCTATTAAATTGTAATCTTTATAAAACAGAAACTTTCAAGATAAAGATAGATAGGTATCTGGCAGACCTTTATCTTTCAAACACCAATATTTAAATATACATTTTGCCTGAAAATTCAGAAATATTACAATTTCAAACTGACAGAAAATTTCATTGAATTCAATAGCGCCGATCACCGGTGACCCTCACGGCAGTCAACGTGTTAATTTCCATGCTGATCTTTGAACAACAACGCACAAATCATTTCTATCGAATGGCTGATGTCTATCTAATTGAATATTTAGCGTTACGAATAGCGAAGGATTTCAACCCGATTGGACATGAAGAAATAATCATTTTGGACGTAGAGAATTAGTGAAATTAATTTCCACTTGTTACCTAAATAATTATAGTCTATCGGAGAGAGAGAAAGAAAGAATGGTAGAGAAAGGAAGAAAGTGAGAATGACTGAAAGGGAGTGAGAACGATGAACGAATGAATATCGATATAAGATCAATCGATTTATATTACTGATAATATTAATAATTCATTTCTGAATAAGCAGGGTATAATATACACACAGGCACAAAAGGTAGTCTCTTTACGTCGACGTTAAGCAGACAGGATTCTTCTAGAGAATATCTATTCGAAATTCCTTTACGATGATTCTCGAGGATTCGATGAAATTACAGAATCGATACGATTGTTGAAACATGTCAATAATACGAGAACGTTAACGTCAATGGAAATTGAACGTTACGTGAAAACGATTCTTTTTTTATACGTGTCTTAAGTGAACGAATTATTACAAGAGAAGTAGCCTCGCACCACGAAACATTATTTCTAGCGACACGTTGACAATTGCACGAACTTATTTATAATCTATTTATATCCAAATTAATCCAGCATAATAAAAAAAACTATCCGAAAGTACGTTCTAGCTACCTGGATCTTTTTTTATCGGCTGGAACGTCCATTAAAACTCTCCCTTAGAAATCTTCTCAATTTCACTCGGTTAACACCTTCACGCCGGCACGTACCACCGGTGGCCACGCTTGTCTCTCTCATCGTGTACCACCGGTAGTCCACCTCACCGCCTCAGTGTCTTTCACCCGGCAATTTTAACACGTTCGTCGCCCAGCGCGATTTGGTTGAGTTTCTCGTGGGGACCAAATCCGACTATCGCACAGTTGAAAAAAATGGTAACTCTAGAACCATTGATTTTAGAGAAAAATTTTATATACGAAAGTTTCATAGTATCGCGAAGAGAATATCAGAGTAATATTAATTTTTTATTTGTTATATTTCCTCAATGTTAGTTAAAGGACAACTTCATTTTTTTATAGGATAATTTATATCTTTCTTTGCAGATTTTCATTCTATAAAAAAAGTAAAGAAACTTTTGTATAAGTCATTTTCTTGTTGGACGTTATGTTAAAAAGATATTTAATAGAAGAGAGCCTACTGAAGCTTTTTTCGATATGCGGACTGTCTCCCGTCAACAATAAGAACAATTTAGTAATAAAAGTGATTTTTAAATTTGTTATGTTCTAGATCCTATATTTATACTTCAATGTTGATTCTATTAAATTTCTTTTAAAAATTCAACTGAAAATCCTATTTAACTTGAACAAGAAAAGCCTCCGCGGAAGTATACCCGTCACCCAGATATGGGTGACGCGGCGACGAACGTGTTAATGAAAAACACAAATTCTATTGCCGCCGTGAACGCGTTAAATCCGAAATAAGCCAGAAAATAACAAAACTCTCTTTCAGGACATTCTCAACGATCAAGAATCGCCGATGAGGCGATAAATTCTAATAGCACAAATCCAAAGATACATCCAGGCCGTTGCACGTCGGTCGAGGATCCTCTTTGGGGTACCTCGATCGACCTGCTGCGGACCGACGTCCCCCTGTTACCCTGGGACACAGCCCACCCCCGGCATCGCGGCATATTATAGCCAGGGCTTTGACTAACCGTTGGCTTGTGTGTGTTGCAGCAGCCGAAACCCGGTGAGCCGCTCTACGCGCAAGTTAACTTGGAGAAGAAAAAGAAGCGGCAGTATGAGCTGGGGGTGGGCCAGGGCCAGGGTCAGGGCCCGGTTGGTACGGGGGTCGGTGTCGTCGGCGTCGGTGGCGGTACCGGCGCACCGACAGGTCAATGGGTAGCCGACGGAGTAGGAATTCCTGACGGTTCAGCCGCCACGTCGACGGTGAACGTACCGCCGAGTTCGACGGCAGCTTCTGCCGGTGATTCTTGGGTCTAAGATGGTCGGTCGCTTCTGCGAAGCGTTTCTTTAACTCCTAGAAAGTCGGTGTTTTTTTTCTTTCTTTCTTAAACCTCGTCCATTCATCCCTTCCTGCACCCTTTGAGCCCACCTTGCACGAAGAATCGCGTTCGTCGTCGGTGAAGGACGAGGATGTCTTTCCAGAATGGAGAGAGAGAGGGGATGATTCCCGAGGATCATGTTGGAAGACTGGGTTTATTTGGGCATTGGCGGAGTTAAGTCGAGGATGACTCGTTTACTGCACGTATTAAGATGGTTTTAGGTTGTTAAGAGTGGAAGAGATATATATGGGATCGTATCCCGTGTCTATTATTATTGGACTGCGGGACAATGGAAGACTGAGAGAATTGGAATGTGTTAAGACGGAGAGCCTGCGACGAGGACGTTAGTCGAGAGGTACCTTCCGTTTTGTAATTTCTTTTTTGGATCTCAGGATAAGATGAGAGGTTGAGAGACACGATAATCATCCACCGAGTTGAGAACGCGAGAGAAATGTTGCACACTCCGTATCCGCCCTATCCCCTATGTTTTTCGATGTACGATAATATTACTATTTACTATTACTATTTACTATCATAGGCGAAGCGACTTGTCCGACCACATCCGCAGCAGTAGTCGCACTAATGGCTCTAAATCTTCATTGCACAATTCTAAATTAATATATATATATATATTATAAATATTATGTATACACATGTATATGTATATTTTAAGACGGTAAAGCTCAACGAAGATGGCTTACCGGTGATCGTGAAGTACTATTAAGTTTAAGTAGGAGAACGTATACATATATATTTGCGCGCGTGCGTGCATCGTATTATAAATATATATGCGAAGATATAAATGGATGAATATATTATATAGATCTATATATATATATATATGTATACACACATACACACAGACACGCGTAGGCAAATTATTGTATTATGTAAACTTTTTAAGGCTGTGGGTGTGGCGTAAGGATGTTGATTTATTGCAAGCTGGACTGTTTTGTTCGTCAGATCCGACAAAACGTGTCGGTCGACGATCGTAGGACAAAATATACTTTACGGCAACGTGCGTGCGTGCCTGATATTTGCGTGAAAGAATTTTCCAGCCTGCCTGCCTGTCTGTCTGTCTGTCTGTCCGTCTCTGTGCCGTACGTGACGAAAAGAGACGAATTCTCGCAACAAGTCGCCCCGTCAGACGAAATTAATTCTCTCCTTTTGCTCGAGGAGAAGCGAGATAAATGGAAAACTCGAGTTTGATTTTTACACGACGTTCCATTGGAAATTATGGAGAAAAAAGAAAGAACGGGATCGTGACCAACGTGCTGACGTGACCTCTGAAAACGTGAGGAAGGTCACGTTAAAGATGGAAGTATAGGGATGTTTAACGTTTATCCGATGTTTCACCCGGGAGACATTATTATTATTGATAGCCGGTATACATATTATATATATATACAAATAAATATATCCTTGTTCTATTTCTTAAATAATATTACGACAGTTGACGAATGTTCGCATACGATTTAGCCGACGGAAAGTAACACCGGGAGAGAAACGCGGGAAATTGAGTATAAGCGTTTTCTGTATAAAGTATATATATATACATATATATATCGTGAGCATTAAAACGATCGTTTCGATCGAAATCGTCGATCCCGTATGTCGTTTCCGATCGATACACAATGTCGTTCACGTTAGCGAGATACTCGCGAGCCTGAGAATAGATTCTTCCAACCTTGAATTAATTATCTCCATAGTAAGTTATTATCGTAATCGTTATCTAACTTAAGTAATTATCTTAACGCAATTATCTTCGTGCACTCAGTCAAGAAGGACAAAGATCCAAACTCTTTCCTCTGTTCCATTAACCCCTTCTCCTACAATAACAGTCGCATGCGGTAAATGGGGTAGGAAATTTTAAAATTTTCGAAAACCTATCAAATTGGAAATCTTAATGTGACCTAACGCGGTAATATTATTTCTCTAATATTAATATTACGTTAAATTATAAAGCAATCACTGATGAATTTTTATTTTAGCAATTAAATTCAGAGTTACATATAGGGAAAGGAGACAAACGTAGCGCAAAGGGTTAAAATTCATTTTGCATCCCTAGAATGAATGTGTAAACGAAGTGATAGCAGTCGAAGAATAGAGCAGCGAATCTATTCTTGCTCGAAATCTCGCTATTTTCGGTATCATCGTTCAAGCGTGTATATACTCATTCTATCGTGACATTTCAAACGTTCCCGCGTCTTCGACGAACGATCGAGGGTCGATTTGCTATTGAATTTCGATGATCGATCGAGACGAGCGTTTTTTGCCCGCTCAATTCGAAAAACGTATTAGAGTTACTCTAGGAAGTACCGATCGCTTGACTTCACGGTGGAAAATCTCGAGGGTAATCGAGAGCGATTGAGATTTATGAAAAACTGTGTGACACAGCTACGCCGGTGATCCTTTCTGCCATTGAAATTCTGAGAGAATCATTCCAAAGAGATCATGAAAAAGAAACGGACGAATATAATCGTTACGTCGTAGAAATACGGTAAATGAGGAGCAATCGATCTTCCCCCGGTTGATAAGCTGCTGGGAAAAGATTTAAGAACATTTCTCGAGATGTTTTTGTACTTTTTCATTCCCGGTTTAACTCCCCTAGATTATAACTCATGGGGTAGATAGTGAAATTAGGGAGAGACGGTCAATTTTATTAGCTTCCGAGTTGACGTACTTGAGGAAATCTGTAATACAGCGATGAACGAGGGTCGCATCTATCGTGAGATATCGATACACCTATCGATTCGTTGGAAGGCATTGTAATTACCATAGAAACACTATTACATACGTTATCGTGATATACGGTGTAACGAATTACATATTATATCATAGTAATATAATGTTACGTTTTTACATACGCCGCTCACAAGAATTAGGTCAGGTTTCAACGTCTACGCGAGGCCACAAGGAATTGCCTGACTTTTTTTTATTAAACGAGAGTATTATTTAACACTAGATTTACCAAGCCAATCAAAATGACTGGTACACATTTTTTTTCATAAATTCTACGGGTTTATGAGAGAGCCGTAGAATAAATATTCTTCGTCCATCCTATAAAACTTAACCCTCTATGGGCCCTCGTAACTTTGAGGTAACACGAAACAAATCTAAGCTTTCTTTTTCAAAATCGATTTTTCAACTTTCTCAAATATTACAAGTTAGCTCTTCAAAACCATGGAATTCTTTACAATCCAACGTTTGAAATTGAAGTAAAATTTATTAATTTCTAATGTGCTATCGTGGAACTAATCTTCAGATACAACAGAAAATTCGGCCCATAGAGGGATAAGTTACCGAATCTATTATCTTTTCCACGTCTTAAATTTCATCGCTTTAAGGTACATATTTAAAAAATTGAAATATAATAGATTTCACGCTGGTAAATCTAGTGTTAAAAAAAAATACAAAGCAATTTATTTTCAATTGTTCAATTATGTCGCAATCGATTGAGTAGGAACTTTGCGCGCACTTCGAAGATCGGCGCACAGATACTCCGTTAGTTTCTTCCACGATGCTCTCCTTTGATGAAAAACAATCAAACGCTTCCTGTTCCAGCTTCATATTTATTTTGAAACATCGCCCAATTTTTGTAAGAAGCGTATTATATCACTATAATATCGAGGATAAGGTATAAAGTGAATTTGCGTCCACGTGTTCGAACACGTCGAAAACCGTTGCGCGAAGAAAGTCTTCGCGATTGTATCGTATTTAAGAAACACGTTCCGGGCAGAAAGGATACGGCGATCGCAATAATCGAAGTTAACACGATTGAGCCAAGAAGATACGGCATCAATTAGTTCCTCTCCCCGATGAAGAAGGGAGAGAAAAATCTTTCGAGCTTATCGTTCGGACTGCTAGCAAGTCTTTTTTGCGCTCGTGAGATAGCGTGAAATCTAGTTGCGTGCCATTGTAAAATTGGCGCCGATCTTTTAGAAGATTTTGGACCATTCCGCTCAAAACTGACAAGCACGGTTTCGAGGCGCATTAACTAAGGACTATCGTCTCGAGTTTCGATATTTTCTTCCCCTTTTTATGGGGATATCGACGAATTACGAGAATTCTCGCCAATGCTGTTCTCGCGTGGATCGATACAGTATCGAGAGAGAAGTATCGAATTCAATATTGACGAAATATCCTCAGTTCTCTCGATGAGGATAGAATGAACTTGAGGAATCGAGGAGACTGGAGTACGAGAGTCGCGAGGGATAATTTAAAAAGTTTGTCATCTGCGCGTGAAATCTTGCGATTTGAGAAATTCGAGCTTGTTAGAATTCAAATTTCGAGAAGGAATCGCTCTCTGATCGAATCTTTTTGGAGTTAGTTGAGAGATTATTTAAAAGAGGATAGAGAAAGGTCGAAGATCGCTGATCGAGGACAATTAGAACTTGATGATTGACGAGGAGATTGATATTTGAATTTTAACATGCACGGATTGATCCACGATCGATAATGATTTCGAGCGAACAGCCTCGAACCGTCAGAATCGATCGACTTTATCGACATTTTGATATCTGCTTTTTATTCTTTGCGTATACCTCGCGCACGTGTACCAGGCGTTTATAATTTTCTACGATAATTAACAGCGCGGAATTGGCGAGGTGAGAATGATCAATGAAAGACGAGGAATTAACGAAGAAGACTGTCTCAAGCGATTTTATAAAAAAAAATAGTGCATCGAGTGAAATGCTCAACAAAGAAAAAAAATGGAAAAACGTAGAAAAAAAAGGAACTCTTGATTCCGAGGTCGAAAAAATTTGAGAACCGACGTAAGGCTGATCAGCGAAACGGGAAGAATTTGTATCTATAAATAGACAAAACGCATTTCTATCATCACTGCCGCGAGTTACGAATCGATCGTCTCTCGTTCGACTACTGCGTCGATAAAAATATCGATTTGGATTTATTAAACTTTTTCGCGGCAACGGATACTACCTTCATAATATTCCCAGTCCTCCCGATAGAAATTTCTACACTATTTTCATCATTATAAACATTTCAATTCAATATTTTCCGTGATAATGACGTTAGAAATATACGATCTCAAGTTTCTTCCAAGTAGAAAAAAGAAAAGTTTCAATTAATTCCGGCGGCTCTTCGAGGCGTTCCGACTTGAAAATAAATCCGTCGTTTTACCATTTAATGAATCTGATTACGGTTTTTCTCGGCGCAGAAACGAGAAAACACGTTCACGCGAACGATTAATAATGGCGACCCACTTCCCATTTTTTAACACGTTGAACGCCACCGGTATTTCGCTACTTTCATCATTTCTACTCGAGTGAAACTTTTCCTATTAAAATCACATCTTTATAAAATAGAAACTTTAATCACTTCGGTACGTCGCATATTTTCTATGCCGTATATAGTCGTCAAATACAATCGTCGACTATAATCGACGCTCGTAACAAAGTGATTAAAGACAGCTAAATATTCAGCAGACCTTTGTCTCTTCAACGTCAACATTTAATTACTCAATATGTTAGAAAATTCATAAATATTGCAATCTAAAAGTTACTTAAATTTCATGGAATTAAATAAGGGTCACCAGTGACCCCCGTGGAAGTCAACGTGTTAACCCACGCACCTTTTTTCCCCCTCCTCATTGTATTATACGCATAAAAGAAAACACCTCTGTAGAAATTCACAGCTCTCCTGCAATTTGTGCACGGTGAACGAATTTCGTTCGATTGTGCAAAAGGAAAATGTTTTTTTCTACTTTTCCTACTAAAAATCAAGTCAAACACTAATCGTACCGTAATCGGTGAAATGACCGATGAAAATATACAATTTTTGAAACCATTAGGTAAAGACTGTTTTGTACGTTGTTTCTTATATTAAGCTGACATAATTATCGTTATCGTATAACCAATTATGAAATCTGCTACTGTAAGAATAAGTATCGTTAGAGTGTCGGTACGGTTAGTGTTAAATGAATTATTGAAAATTGTATTTTTATCATTTTCTAATACGATATCGCGCGACTGATCTTCAGATACCAGAAAAAAATTCAAACTATAGATAATTAAGCGACGAAGTGAGGATAGATTTCGTTTCGAGTGTTCATGCACGTTTTCTACGTATTAATATATAATTACGATTGTAATTCCCATTAATATATGTCTCAGCGCGACAAAGATTCAGCCTATAATGGTTCTTATGGGGATATCCGAGCAGAAAAAAAAAGATTGTCCACTTTTCTACGTTGTCAGTGTTATCGCATTTTTACGCTGTCTTTTACGATCCTCCTGGAAGGTATATGACGTTCTGTCGGCCTAAAACTGCATTTAATTACATTTACTTTCGTCAAGTATCAAATGATCTATGACAAAGTCAAATAATTAATCGGAGAATACTTATAAATTTTTTTTAAATTGCTAATTGCGCCGCATTCGACTTCGATCGTATTCGAGAGGGAGCTGAAGTCAAACTCAGTCGATATTTCAACTTTTTATCGAATCGCCAATTCCCTCGTGTCGATGCAGAATAGAAATATTTTTCTTTTATCTGTTTTCTCTAGACAGAATTTTGGTATGGCTCTAACTCTTTGCGGATCATCGACGCATATATGCGTTCCTCCTCAACCGTCAATTTGGCCGAGGAATTTGAGGATTGATATAGTTGAAAGACTCGCACTCGGCTCACTTCAAACTGTCCTCTCTGCAAAGGGTTAATGAGCTCAAATTCAAATCTCCCTCCCTAAAAAATTGCCCAATTAATATATTACAGCCTCAATGATTAGCAAGCCCAAAACAAATGACCATTTCAATTAACCGAAAAGTACAAAAGGAAAAGAATTCAACCCGTTAGATTATCAGGACCGAATCATTTCCATCGCTGAGTTTCATTCCCGCTCCTCCCATCTTTCTCAATTTTTTCAAAAACCCATAGATCCATGCCGCTTGAGTTTCACCACTCACCGCGATCATCATTACCGATAATACCTCAAAAGACTGATAGCGTTAGAACACTCGAGTGAACATTCTTTTCGAAGCAATACCAAGAGCATTAATTATTGCGAACGTTGGACGGACACCGTAACGCTATACCCCATAAGAATGAAAAGTTAGAGAATGAAAAATCGGCAAATCGATTGAGAAATCCAGTTTTTTTTTTAATCGACGAAGAAACGAGAAGAAAGCGACGTTCTACGGAGAAAACTAAGGATTCTAACGAAGTACACGAAGCGAGGAAGAAACGAATGGAGATTGCAAAAGAAAGCATGAGAAATGTATTCACGAAAAGCATGCATACATAAAAACACACACACGCATTACGAATAGAAAATGATAGGCTACTGTGCTGCATACATATTTAAATTAAAGGAGCATTACATAAGCATGGATGTGCATCTTAGATGTATTAGAGGAGTTTCACCATACGAACACACGTACACGCAATTAGGGTTAATTAATTAAAAATGTTGTAGTCCGACGCGAGGGAGAGGAGAGGGAGACTCTTTTTTCAGATGCATGCAGTTTAACTTGACACTGGAACTATTGGCGTTGAATCTATTAGATTGCGCAGCAAAAATGATTAATTAGTTAATTTTTTTTTTTTTGAGAAGGATGGAGAACATCTAGAAATTTGGAGAATTTTTTATAGGAGTTTTGAATGCTTTGGTAGTTCTGGTGTTAAGATCGGATAATTCTGTTCTCGTTTTGTGAGATTTTTTGACGAAGAGAATAGAAGAATAATCTTCCATATGAAATATTTTGTGTTAATTAAAATTGTTTAAATTGTAAGTGTATAGTTGGGAAGTATGGATTAATTTCTAATCGATTTCGAATTGTAAGTGTTGCTCCCTCTTTCTTTGATCTCCCTCGAGAGAGAAACGCGGCGGGGATATCATTGTCGTCATTATCATTGTCATCGTCATTTATTTAACTCCGTACGTGTTTGAACGATTTATCGATGACGCAGTACTAATGAGGTAGTTATAACAATTTGTTGATAAGGGGAATGAAAGAACAACAAACATATTGTCATTATTTTATTGACGTCGTATTATTTATATTGAAAGAGTACCACGTATAAATATATAAATATAAATCTATATATATATAAATATATATATAAATATAAATATATACATACAACAATTATTATAATGACGATCGACTAGTGTACTTTAAAACCCGACTGACAACAATTAAAGAATTTAATTGCGCTGAACACAACCGAGTTCAAATCCTCCTCCGTTACCTTTCGCAGATTTTTCTTTATTTATTGTAATATAGTATTTATTAGACAATAGTATTTATGTTAAGTTTAATATTATTAGAAAATACTAGGTCTGTGGCGAAGGAAACGTAGCAGAGAGATTTGTGAAGGGATAGAATTAATTGGTACAAATTCAAACCTCCTGTCATCTCTGGAAAATTTTTCCTAATTTTTCATTAACTTCATGACAACCTAAATGATTCTAAATCCACCTAAGACTGTATTAGCCAAAATGACTCGTTGGAAGCAACAAAAAATAGAGAAATTCCAAAGTCAGATTCAAGGTTGACCAGAATTGAGCTTGATAATAGATAATTACTTAACAGATTCTCAGTTTATCTCTCTAACAAGTCGTTCTTGCGTCGATTTGTTTCGAAAATGGATTTTTCATCGGCAGAGAAAAGTTTTCCAAGATGACTAGACGTTTTTCCTGGCAGAAAAAGTGCAGGGAGGAACGTACGTACTAATACGACTTTGTGCCAATTAATTGTTAATTAAGAAACAAATTGCCACGCGGATTGTCAATTTGCAATTGTAAAGGGGTGCCCCTTCTGGCTCTCGAGCGTATCTCCACCCACTCATCCCCTTCTCTCGTCTCTTTGTCTCCTTTTCCAATAGCAGCGGAAATTGTTTTTGCGATTTTACCTCCACGTACAAGTTCGCAAGGCTTCGAGGAGTAAATCGCACGAAATTGCGAGTCACTTGGCTACGAATTAATATTGGCTTTTAATGATTTAAGTAATATCCAATATCGTCTTGCGGTTTATTTTCATGTTTATCATTAGCTTTATTTTTACTGCGAATTAAGTTACCAATGGAAGAATCCTTTTTCTCCTCTCCCTTTTTTTTAAGAGCATATTATGGAGGTAAGTGTATTTTAGTGAAAAATGAATTCAACGATTCTGGTTTCTGCGCGAGGCTGGAAACGAGTCGAGAAATGCGAAAGAGCGATAAGGGTTGCACAGATGATTGTATTTTAACAAGAACATTCTCGCGGCTCGGTGAACAGCACCACCTGCGCTCGCTGATAAGAAATTTCTAGTGGCGATACATTTTTTTTCAGCGACAGAATCCATACGTTTTAAATTTAACACTCTTTGCAAGAATTTCGCGCGGTAAAAGTAATTTCTGATTGATAATCTTAGTTACGAGTCAGCAATTATTTTCCTTGGCTCAATGTATCTCTTTGTCATTAATTTTATTAAATCTATTTAACACTTTACCGATCGGAAGCCTATTAATAGGCTTCTCGGGCTTTTTGAACTTTTAATGTATTAAATGGTTGCCACTACAATTAATAAATTATCATCTATCATTGCAATTACCTGTGTTAAGGACTCAGTAACGAGAATTTGTAACTTTCGAATAGATATCTGTATCAAGGAAGTATTTGTGACCAAGTGATAGGTCAGAAGGGGGTAGGATGTTAAAAAAATACCGGTCGGTAAAGTGTTAACATTCTATTTATTTGTATCATCAGCTTTCACGATGGCTCATTAGAAAATGATAAAAATACAATTTTTATTAATAGATTCAACTTGATTTTGAACTTTGATGTCTTTTGTGTTAGTTGAACGTCACAAGAGCCCAAGAGGGTTGATGTATTACGTTTATTCGACAGTGTGCTTCTAGAAAATCGTCCATCGATTTTTTCTAACCGTACGACCTTCGGAATAGAAATTTCCAGAGCCTTAAACAGATTTGATCTAAACCAATCGGTAGCCAGCGATACAAATTTCACCTCGTTTCACACCTCCGTGAACGATTCATCGGGATACACCACTCCCATGCGCGCCAGCTCACAGCGAATCCTTTGGTACTCCGAGCACCGTGAAAAGATCCTCTCGCAGTTTCACGTCGACCACTGAACCTATCGAGACGTCTAAAGATCGTAGAAGAATCGAGGGTTGCTGAAATTTTACCGAGAATTTGCCTATAAACTTCCGTGAACCTTTCAAACCGAAAAGTACCTCGTGCGCCATCCAAGTTGTCGCGCTTTCATCCCCTTTTCATTGCCGAAGAAATCAACGATCAGAGAGATCTTTTAATAAGAAAATTTTATCTTAAAAACTTAAAGCAAATCAATTGATTTCATTCAATGAATTATTCCGCTATTGAAGAAACTTAAAATCATGATGGACCTTAATGAGAATAAAGTACCCACTGAAAGTTCACGAAAATCTTTCGAGTTTGCGAAACGTGAATTACGATCGATCGTTGGAAAGATCGAAGAGACGAGGGTACACGATAGAGCGTTTAAATTGTTACGTGCATATTCGAGAATGAAATCGAGAACGATCAAGATTCACAAGAGACACCTGTGGATCCTTCTTCTACTCGCCTGGATCCTCGGGCAATTCCTGTGGAATTATATGCGCTCTGTGCGTCACGACAAGGTACGTTTTTCCATTTTCTACTCCCTTTTTTTTATTAACTATCTGCTTATGGTCTCTCTCTATCTGTATGACTTTTTAATTCGTTGGACAACTCGAAACTTTGAAGTTATTCATTGTGTGAAATATTTCTGGAATTTTGTAAATTTGCTTTTACCAAATGAAATTGCACATTAATTAAAGTGTCTGGCGGAAGTACCTTCCTTCACGCAGAAAGTTTTTCGTCCGCCAGAGGACTGCTCCATTTGCCGTGATGTTCAACAGGTTGACAGGATATCCGGCGTGGATCCTGGAATTTTTGAGGAGCGGTATGGTTCTTTTATTTTGTTATAGATTGTTTACTGTAATATAGCAGCAGATAACCAGTTGATTAGTTATGATAGAGGAGCAGATATAGGCTAATCAATTTAACAGATGATTCAACTTGATATAGGAATTTTGATAGATTAATTTGTTATGGTGTACTAATTACATTTCCATTCGAAACGCAAGTTACGCGTACACAGGAAGACCAGTTGTAGTGACAGACGCAATGACAAATTGGACAGCGACGAGGGTATTTTCTTTTGGTTTCTTTAAATCCCTTTACGAGGGGGAGGATGCTAATTGTCAGTTTTTCCCGTACAAAACTGACTTCCATAATCTTCGGGAAGTTTTTGAAATGAGCCCAAGTCGTTCTTTGCTCGAGAAAGGCACGGAGTCGTGGTACGTGGGATGGTAAGTTAACTTTTCCTACAATTTCTTTTATTCCTTTGAGATTTTCTGAGTTGCAATTTTCAAAGATCTTTTTTTATACTCGAAGAAACCTTTTTTATCAATTAGGGAAAGATAAAAACGGTCTTGACAAATTTTGGATTACCTGCAGGGATTCGATCTTCGAACCTTTGACCTATGAACCTTACGTTCTAGCGACTAGACCAAATTATTGAACCGAGATCGATTTTTTTCTCTCCAGTTAGATAGTTTTTCGTCATTTTATAAGTCATTATTAAAATTCAACCTGACTGAGGGAAAATAAAATATGTTAAACGTTATATTTAACCCTTTCGATACTACCGGTGACTATAGTCACCCGAAGCATTAATTATTAGATCATATGTTGTATTTGAATATTTTTCAAATACCATAAATTCTTATTTTTTCTCTTTTATATGCGTCGTAACTTTGACAGAGAATTAATTGTTTATATTATGTCAGTAATAATTAAAAGTTATTCGTCCCCCGCGGAATTGCTTCATGTTGTGTGTGGCAAGCTTGCGGAAAAGTACTCCGTAGCGAAAAGGTTAAAGTTTCTAGAATTATTTCCTTTTTAAGATTGTTAATTTCTTTCACTTTGAGTAAGAGAATTTCTTTCATAAATAATTTTCACATTCGCGGCATATTTAGGGAGTGAGTCGAATATGGTATGAGCTGTATTGAACAGTCTTGAGGCTTCGATAACTGCCTCGAAGCTCGTACGTATGCACACAATCCTTTAATGAGCTTATGGGGAACTGCATCAAGTATACATGTATCCATCATGCGAAACAATTACCTAGAAACTGGCATACGACCCAATAACGTTTCCACCAGGCTTCGATTTTATAATTGTGCTAACCAATCGATTAAATTTGCCGCCAAAATCGGGTGTTCCCCTTTCCCACCATTAATTAAGCTTCTAATATCTCCAATTACAATTATACCGCATTCTCGATTGAAAGTAAATTGACCAATCGAATCTCAATGTTAAAGAATTTTTCTTTTTGTTCTCAAAGATATTTTTTATCTTGAAAAAATAATTTCATGTTATTAATTTCAATTAAAATCATGGAAAATGTGAATTATTTGATATCCTAAGTGTTGTATACCATTCGTAGGAGTAACTGCGACGGGAAGATAGGTAATATATTAAGGCAACATTATCAGAGACCGTATTTTCTCCCTGCTACCGCGGAGAGCGAAAAGACCGATTGGATCTTTATGGGAAGCCCTGGATATGGCGCCCCCATGCACGTGAGTCTTCGTTATTCTCCCTCGTTCTTCTTCTATCAACTAAATCATAGAATTTACAGCCTAAATTAAACAGAAACCCCTAGCAATTTACAATTTTCCATTGATCATCGCAACTTTCGTTAACAGGATGATATCTCGTTCTATTAACACTAGAACTACCAAACCAGTCAAAATAACTGGTACACAATTTTTTCAAAAAATTCTCCAAGTTTACATAAGAGTAATAGAATAAATATTCTACGTCTATATCAATAAACATAAATCAGCCAATCGATCAAATTTTCTGCCGCTTTATTCCCCCTTTTTCAAAGTATGTACTTATTTCATTTATTAAAATATGATAGATTTGAGGCCGGTAATTCTAGTGTTAAAAAAGAAGCAGAACTAGTCGAAGTATAATTTTTTCTATTGTCTTTTGCCAAGTAATTTTTTACTAACCAAGTAGACGGTTTTGTTTCAGGTGGACGACGTCGAGCATCCATCCTGGCAGGCTCAGATAAAGGGGGAGAAACTTTGGATTCTGGATCCACCCAGAGAGTGTCATTACACCTGTTCAAGAATGAAAGTGACGGTGCATTCCGGTGAGATAAGTAAGTTCACTATTTCACGTGTCTGCAGAGAGGTAAACTAATTTGTAATTCCACGACAATTAATTTTTAATACTTAAGAGTACACCATGCATTAATCTTCGTCCGCCCCTCTGATCTTTTTTAAACAAATGACATTTAATTTGTCTCAAATGAACACTAATTAAATACTGCATATATATTATTCTCAAGAAAAAGTAAAGATATCTTGTCTCTTTTACAAAATAGATTACAAGTCAGAAAAGTCGCAAGCGTTTTTAACGTAATTTTTTATGGACGGATGAAGAATCGTTCCTATCATTCTGAATCATCTAAATGTTAATTTTTTTCAAAGGATAATTCTCAAACGAGTTTCACGACATTCGGCTTCCGTTATATTATAATTAATGTATCTCCATCGTATCGTCAGCGACTTAGACTTCAAAATGAGACCAGCTCGAGGGTTGCACGCCTGTTTCTCGTATTTGCCGAATAATCGCGATCGTTGAAAGGAGAATATACCATTTAACGGGCTGGCTAATTGCCGGCTACTTTATTTTTTTATTCGCATTTTTCCAGTCGTACTGGACACGAATCGATGGTACCACCAGACGGAGATCGTTTCGGAGGGGATGAGCATCACGATTGGCGCCGAGTACGATTAAAACTTGCACAGAAACTTTATTGTCTTTATGCTGTCCTTTATGTTCGATTAAAGCAAAGAAGAAATCCAACGAACTACCACTAAGAATTTACCTGTGTTTATTCGTCTCTGTATACTTCCACCGTTAACCCTTTGCGGACAGAGATATCTTTGAATATTGAAAAATAGTCGTCCATTTGGCGACAGCACTTTTAACACTAAACCTACCAAGGCGGTCAAAAGACCGATATCAAAATATTTTCTAAAAATAATCTAAATTAACCCATTCACTGCCAGAAAAACTAAACAACTATTACATTCCGTGTTAAAATTTGAGAAAAAGACAGAAAGGCTTTGGAACACTAATTTAATGAACCAAAAATATAATATCGACATTTACAAAGATACGAAGAACATTCTTGTTCCAAAATTACTATACACATTCGGCCATTATCGCTAAATTATTAATTCCAACTTGTAATACCATCACGAGATATCTCGTAGTTGGCAGTGAATGAGTTAATAGAGTAGCCGTGAAGTAAATATTCCACTTCTATCTTACAAAAGCAAAATGGGTCAATTAATTATCTTCTTTATCTCTCCACTTCTCTTTGTGTAAGGTCGTTATTGAGTATATTTAGATTTTAGTAGATATAACGTCGGTAGGTTTAGTGTTAAATCCAGAAGTCTTACTATCAATGCATATAAATTACAAATCACTATTTCCGTAATCATATTTCAATTTCTAAACTTTTACCGTGCAAACATGGAGCGATAAATTACAATTCAATTTTTTCTCATGCCACATATATGCGTCGCAATTCGTCAAAGGGTTAAAAAACTCACTCGAAAGTCCCCAAATGTCTTCACCATCCAAATAATTTTATTACTCAGGTGGAGAAAAATCCCAATAATAGAGTTTCACTTCTCTTCCAAAATCCACAAATTCCCCCTTATTTTATATTACCACATCTCCCCCTTCAACACCAATCCCGCCAAAAAAAAACCCATGAAGAAAACATCACTCCCCGTCATCCGAGGCGACACTTGCCCCATAACTGTCCACCGCGTGCCAAGTAGATCCCACTTAAAAGGACGTCTCCCGTATTCTCAGTTAAAAGCCCATCCCCATCGTCGATTACCGATGCGAGATGGTATACTCCGTGGTTTAATCGGAGGGAAAAAGAAACGGTCCCGTGGCACGGGCCCCATAGCGCAGATGGTCTCACGTGCTCGCACCTGGCGGCGGCAGGTGAGCCTTTCCGTGGGGGTTCCTCGAACGGAGGGCGAGGTCCTCTTTTTTCCCCCCTTCGTTCCTCCCTCTTCCCTCTCGCCTCCCTCCTCGTCCAGTGGCAAACGGTCCCCCGTTACGGTCCCTATTGGCTGAGCGTGTGCGACCGATCATATGTTATACCTGGCGCGTGTTAAAGTACCCTCCTCTCTTCGGAGGAAACCGATCAACTGCTAGGAATGAACTTTAGAATCCAGGCCGCGGTTTCGAGGCTGTCGAGGTCTTGGAACTCGACGATTCTCTGATAGGGCGGGAGGAACAGAGGGGGTGGCTGAATTTTAGCTAGAGGAAAGATTTTTTTCGGTGGTTGTTGCAGGAGGAAGAGAGGATTTTGGCGGGAATTTGGGGTGACGGATGATGGTGAAGGTGATAGGGCGACGAAGAAGGGAAGGAAGTTGAGGCGAATAGGGGTTGTTGTTCGTTGGGCCCTTTTTCGTAGGATGTAGAATTTTAGTATGTAGATTTTGTTTAGGCGTAGAATTTTAGGTTGATTTTGAACCACATAAAGCTTAATATATGTATCGAATTGGAAAAATTAGAAATGTAGCAGAAGTGATAAGTGTTTGGAGTTGGGCCCAACGATTTCGAGTCTGAGACTTTATTTACTTAGGTGTCAAAGTTCCACGGAGGAAATATGAGTTTTGGGGTGTACCGCGTTACATTTTGGGTAGTTTGCGGAATAATTGGAGAATTGTGTAGAATTGTAAAGTAGGAAAATTGTATATTATAAGAATAACACGAGGTAGAAAGGGTTTTCGAGGATTCGTAGAGCGTGAGGAATCGTCAAACCTAAACCAACAGCCACTGAAAGCACGTTTCCCGGCTACTTAATAATTTCATTCTCATCTCGACTGTTCTGCTTCCAGTCGCGCAAGTATTTCTGCAGTAGTTATCGTACGGCGTACGTCCTTATGATTCAGCGCGACGCTAATTGGAATAACAGCCCTTAATTATCGAGGGTTAACCGTGTAATCACACCGGCATGGGCTCGTTAATGTCAATGATTTTTCTGTTCCCGACGATAAAGAAAATAGTCGGCCGTACAAACAGGGTGGCGATGGATGGCTGTAATAATATACGCCACTGAGTGACGAAATAATTATAGATATTGATTTCCATAGAAAGCGCGGTCGGACAAGTGGAAGCGCTCTCCGGAGAGCCTGCTGTTCTATATTTAACCCTTTGCACACCCTACTATGTTTATATTAAATTATTGATCATTAAGGGACAACGAAAAAGTACCAAATCTTGTCACAACATTTTTCACCAAACAATACAACGTCACTTGTCGATAAAGGTACTTCGAATTCAAACAAACGTCGGAGAGACGGCGAAGTTTCAGGAGAGAAATTCAGAAGAACGTCCAATTAATCGATCTACCGACGATTAATTTAGTGTCTTTAACATTCAAAATTACATTAATGAAATGATGATGTTAAAAAATAATCTACTAATTCGAAATTCGATCTATCGAAGATTAATTTAGTGTCTTTAACATTCAAAATTACATTAATGAAATGATGATGTTAAAAAATAATCTATTGATTCGAAATTCGATCTATCGACGATTAATTTAGTGTCTTTAACATTCAAAATTTCATTTATGAAATGACGATGTTAAAAAATAATCTACTAATTCGAAATTCGATCTATCAAAGATTAATTTAGTGTCTTTAACATTCAAAATTACATTAATGAAATGATGATGTTCAAAATAATCTATTGATTCGAAATTCGATCTACCGACGATTAATTTAGTGTATTTAAAATTCCCAAGTAAGTCTGTCCAAGTTAAATAAATGAAGCAGAAAACTTGATCAATTCAGTCACCTACTCTCAAGATAGACGTAGAAAAATGAAAAAGAAACAGCGCTAGAAATTCCAGAAACATTTTCGCTCTGAAAAATGCTGCAAACGTTGCGACTATTAACAAATAGGTCCACGGAAACCGTTAAATAGACAAGTTTAAATACTTAAATAGACTTTGAAAATTTGGCCAAGTCGGATATCGCAATAGAACGTTTTTCTTTTCGTCAGCTCTCCTTTCGTCTGTCATCGGGGGGGATGATATCGAAGTACACCCCCGGGGGGCTTTCCGTTTCGATCTAATTACATTCCACGGGACGCACGGGGATGAAAGAAAAAGGAAAGAGATAAAAAAAATGGTAGAACGAGAGGAAGGGTGGTCGCAACAAAATCTCGTTAATTCATAAAAATTCTCCGTCCGCTTTGTCGGTGTCTTTTTTTCGGGCGAAATTAAAATCCGGCCACGTAACGAACGCAATCGATAGCCGAAGGAACGTACGGGGTGGTTGATGGGGATGCTCTTTATCGATGATCCATTTATCGAGGGTAATTTATGTGGATTGTAAAAATTTCGCGAATGTTGTGTATATTGGACTAATAAGAGAGCAAGGATTTTTTAATTAACGAAGATCGTAGGTATTTCTAGGAAAACCGGAGCTTAAAAGAACTTCTCGACGTGGGATGACCGTTCGTATCCAAGTCGATAATATGAAAATGCGAACAAATAAAAAGTTCTCGCGGTTTGAAGTTTACCCGGGCTTCGAGGTAACTTTATCGTCCTGCTCGTTTTGGATTTTGCGCTTTAATTACTTCGATTAGGAAGCGCAACTTTGCCTGGAACCTGGACATGGATAGGATTACCATTTCTTTTATATCTGGAATGGAACATTTTCATGGATGAGGTAAAATTGAAATATTTTGCAGAACCGAAGAATGCTTTTACGTGGAACTAATATGACGAATAGGATTGAAAGAGAGGGGCTTGCAAACGATATTACAATTACGCAGAGATTTGTCCGGTAATTTCATCCCTTGCGCCGATACCATGGAAGTTAACACATTGCGATGGCTTCGAATCCGATCTGGGTTAGCTCTGGATTAGAATAAAAATAACTAAATTCTCCCGCTTTCGATTGAACTTCCTGGATGAACGTGTAAGAGACTCGAAAAATTGCAAAAAATCATCCTCTCCTCTATAATCCTAAAGATAATCTGCAAATTACAACTTCCATAAACCATATCAACTTCATAGAAATATATTTCAAAATTAGTTTGTCAAAAAGAAATTTCGATTCAGATTTTACTCGTTTCGATCGTTTTAGTGTCATTAACATCAAAACTATTGGCGCCACATCTACTAAAATTTGAATATACTTAATAACTACTTTAGAAAAAGAGGAATTAGTTAATTAACTAATCTACGTTTTATGCGATAGAAGTGGAATATTTACGTCTTTGCTACTCTATTAATTTAGATGATTTTTAGAAAAAATTTGGGATCGGTATTTTGATCAGTTTGGTAGGTTTAAAAAATTCCAGAAATTCAGAAATGGAATCGTAAAACACTGTTTATTTTATTCAAAAAGAACGCGATTATCCGAAGCGAATGAAACTTGAGAAATCATCGGATGTCGAGAATTCCATCGGCGCTATCTCGCAGAGTGGCTCGAATCGCGCGGTCATCGATTAGGCGGGTTTTTTGAAAATTCATTCCGCGTCAGCATTGGAATATCCAACGTTCGTCAACGAGCAATGACCAGTCGGCCATGTCCGCAATATTCGCGTCGCAAACATATGCGCGTCTCTCTTGTTCGCGCCCCCTTTTCGCCCCTTCCGTAGATGTACAAATTTTCCATGGCTTCTGTTTTTTTTTTTTCTCCTACCACGGACGTTTCTCTCTCTTTAACTGGACGCTTTTCGTCATTATCCGCATCGTGTGACGTGTGTCTATCAGTCCTCCGCTATGTACAGAATTTATGTGCAGAGTGTACAGATCTCCCTTTTCCATTTTGACCGTACTTCGTTCGTCGTCTCTTCGATTCCACCTCTCTCCGATTTCCCCGTTAGCTCGATCTACCTTTCCTCGTCTATTTTCCTCTCGTGCCCTTCGCTGGAAACTGTGTCCTCTGAACTCAAGGCCTAGGTACCAACGTATTTAATTATTTAACCTTTTCACCCCCAACTACGAGGCATCTCGTGATTGCGCTGTAAGTTTAAGTTAATCGCTCAAAGAAATTCTTTTGAAATAATCTTCAGCAAGTTTCCTATTTCTTTAAGGAGAATCTAGTGTGCCTAATTGAAGAAAGGGAGTTAAGAATGCTAACGTTCGAGCAACGTATATCTCTCGTCCGTTTTGCTCTCTTGTAGTTCCTCGTTCTTTATGGCTGCACGCGCTTTACATGCTGACCACTCTGTCTCTCTTTCTCCCTCTCTGGCTTCCTCTCCTTACGTCATCTACCTTCTCTCTTTCACCCTCTCTCTCTTCTTCTCACATCCACCCTCTCTCTTATTCTCCCTTTCACCCTCTCTCTCGTCCCACATAGGTACACACGCGACTCGGTATATAAGTTAGCCCGCGTTTGTGCGCCCGACTGTGTATATACGCGCCGTACATACATATCGGTCGCGCTATCGATTATTTTACCCATGTGGAACTTTCCCCTAACCCCGTGCCGCCCCACTCGGCGTCGCGACGCTCGGTATAGAGCGCGATATCGACGTTACATCGCCGACTCTCACCCTCTGTGGCATCCCCTCCTCGTTCCTCGACCTCCCCACTTTTGGTAGCTAGGGACTACCCTCAGGAGCGGAGAAAACGGGCCGTCGATTTCACCCGCTTCGAGGATCGATCGGGATGGGTGCATTTGAAAAATCGATCGACGAGGTTGCTCCCTCTTTTGGCGGGAAGAATCATCTTGATAGAAATTTTCAAAAAAGAAGCCGCGAGATTTCTTTGCGGGTGGATGTAGGAAGATATCGTTTTTGGGGGAAGTTTGATGAAGTTTACGAAAGATAGTATACTGGAGAGTATAGTAGCTGTAGTAGTTAGCATAGTTTCGCAGATAGTAGATGACTGTTTGATATTTTTCGATAGTTTGCTGTTTGAGTGGTATCAGGCCCTTTAACGAGATCAGGGTTGAAAGAGGGTTGGTTCTACGGTCGTGGGACGTTGTTATAGTTGCACAAACTTAATTTCTCTCGGTTGGCCGAGCGAAGCGCTTTTATTTCTTTCTGTTCGACTTCGTCGACCGATATCGATTTCATTTTCTCGCGATGGATTGCGTCTAGGGAATATTCGTGTCCCGCGTGCGAGCAGGGTAATCCCGTTTCAATTTCAAATGTTCCATGAGGCCGTTCCGACGTTCCGATTTTTATCGCGTCGTTAAATCCCGATCGACGAGTCGAATCGACGTTGAACTCGCATCGATCGAGGTGCGATTAACGCGAGGATCATCTAGATGAGGTATATTTCACGCGTCGACGAAATGCGACACGTCGAAAAATTCAAATTCTCTCTGTCGATGTTCCCTATTGAAGATTCACGAGAGACAAAGCCCATTTTCCCGCGATTTATCGAGCGCCAATGGAAAAAAGCGAACAGAGGCACGAGGAGGTTTTTTGATTTTGCCGAATTACCCTTGCAAATTCACCATCCCCTACTTTTGCTACCGGCACGAACCCCAAAAATTGCTCTCTCCGTCATCGGCACGTTGAAATGACAATTTCGATCGGCTCGATCGATCATTTGCCTCCGCAATCTCTCGCAGCACGCAATATCGATTTGACTTTCACGCTACAACCACCGTCCACAAACCTCCTAAATTCACCCCTACCAAACAAGTACCCCGAGAAAATGGAAAATTACAAGACGAAGATACAAAGTTAAGAAATTTCAGTTGTTCGAAATTGATTTGAAGAATTTTTAGACACAATCGACCAAGAAGAATTGGACATTGGAGGGGTGAATGGAGATGCAGGGTACCAGGACCGATCGAGCAGTCCCTGAACTACCCCTCGTAGCCTTTCGAGCGTCCTCTACCCCTTCTTGAGCGGCAGCAGCAGCGACTCGTCCCCTCTCAACCCCTGCGTATCGAGTTCGTTACAGATCCCCGTGGCAAGATCTCCACCCCTCTGGTTTCCCCACGCGGGAGCCTCGAATCGCTGCCGCCACCCCTCGCATCCCTCCGCGACCACCGAACATATTCTGCTCGGCGTAGTCGCATTTGCGATTTGCGCAACTCCACCGTGACCGCTCGTTTCCTCTTCGTCGTGCAACCTTGCGACGATCTCGGGACGCAATCGCTTCCTCTCTGTCTCCCCTCTCGTCGTCTTCCATCGTGGACGGCGAGCACGCGACTTTGCGCGGCGAACTCGTCGTTAGAATCGTCTCGGCTTTCACGTAGACCCTGTACACACTTTGAATGGACAAGAGAGAAAGGACAATTCCAAAGGGGATGAAGAAAGAAAGGATAGAGAGATAGGGACGAAGAGATAGAAGCAGGAGGAAGGGGAAATAAAAAGAGAAAGTCTGAGATTCTGGAGATTCGAGCTCTCGAAGCTACCGCGAAACCGAAGAGAGGGGAGCAGTTAAGAAGAGGGTGGCAATCGAGAGAAAGAGGGAGAGGGAGAGAAAGAGAAAGAAAGAGATACGTGGAAGCAGGAGGAAGCGGGGTTGTATGCAAAAGAGAGAGAAGGAGAGAAGGACTGTCTCGTAGCGCGGTTTGAAGGGTGCGCACGCGTGCGCGTGAATGCGCACCAGCAGGGGCGAAGTGTGCGGACGACGTCGGGGATCGCGAGTCGAAGAAGATTTCCTCGGGGATGTACCATCTTCTGCGTCGTTGAATCGTCGAGATGCCGTACGAACGACTACGTCCAACGATCTAACGGATAGTAGCCGAGGAGAGAGACCTGAGGAATACACCGCATGGACGGACCGAGAAGGAGGGAGAGAGTGAACGAAGGAGAGAGAGAGAGAGAGAGAGAGAGAGAAAGAAGCCACGAGGTGAACACGCCGGCGTGATCAGCGACTCGGTCGAGGAGATCGATCGGTCGAGGCTTCAGCGGAGAACCGTCGACACCTATCGGCTGTCCCATTGATTTCCGTATCGACGCCTTCGGCTTCGTGGACTCTCCTGTTCCAGGGTATCGTCGATTGACGAGAAACCCTCGAGTTTCGACCATCGACTCGATCTCTGCACGAGAAACCCGGACGACTCGACGGAGGCTGACTCCTTGGAACTCTGGAGAAGAGAGAAAAACGTGGAACGAAGATCGCGAAACTCGGAGGACATCTTGAACGACGGCGACCCCGTCGGTTGGTGGATGGAAACTCGGGTCGAATCGGGAAGATACTTCGACCTTTCGATCCTAGAGCAACGTCACGAAGGATGACACTGGGTAGTTCGAGCGCGATTTCATCCCTATGTCGCGTCTCGTGGAAAATCCGATCGATCGGTGAACGCTACTTTGTCCCATGCTCTCACGGTGGATATTGATCGGTATTGATTCGAGGGATCGTGACGATTCGAGTGCCAGCTAGTGAGAAGAGTGAATTACCAGGGTTGAAATTCGCGCGTGTGTCGCAGGGAAACTTTGAGACTATGGATTTGGTAATTGACAGGGACGATTGAACTTTTGTGAAGTGCGTAGAGTGCGTAGAGTGCGTATTTGGAGGACTTTGAAGATATTCAAGAATCGTTTAACATTTATGAGATTCTTTTTGAAATTGAACTCAAACGGTGTGAAGATCGAGGTACGTCGATGACCACCGGGTCATCCGGTCGTCGACGATAGGGAAACGCGAGTCGATGTTTATGCTCGAAGTATCGGCGCATCGAGCAACGTCGGTCACGAGGTATCGGAAAATCGATAGAAAGCCGACTGACGCCAGCAGCGACGGTGATTCGCGAGAGTGGTGGTAGCTGGTGCAACGGTGTTACACGCGCGCACGTACTTGTCCGGCACCGACGACGATGCCGTCGGTGGTGACTCAAGCCCGGTGGGGGTGGCTCGTGGTCGCGTCGTCGCTTCGCGCGGAACCTCGAGAATCGAGTTAATCGCGCAGCTTTCACCGTAGACGATAAGAAAAAACAAACAAACAGAGAAGGTAAAAGAAAACAACAAAGAATCCAATAGCAGAAGAGAAACGACGATTGCGTTTTGCCGGTGCCCTCGTCGGCAGAGAGACAAAGGAACCGCGCGTGGACGTAAATCGATTCTAATTCGATTCTCGACTTTTGATCCACGCTCGAAGCCGATTTCAAGACGGCTCGTCAGTATCGCGTTATCTCGATAGACGTTTATCTCGTTCCGCGAAGGGAGGTTAGAGTTTCACGTGGACTCGTCGAGAGGTGGGGAAAAAAGTGGTGGATCGGAGAAATTCGGACGATTGGAAGGACACGAAGGACGAAGGTGGCGAGGCAACGGCGGGGTGTCTCCTCGCGAGAGGAGAGAGGAGAGAAGGATAATAGGAGTAGCACCTGGACCCGGAGGAACCTTAGTTAAGGCAGAGCACGCGTCAGGGTGTCGCGCACGAAGGTAAAGCGGAAGGAGAGGAGTATCAGGGTGGACCAGGTGGTGGCAGTGTCGAAGTT
Organism: Cerceris rybyensis; assembly: GCA_910591515.1. Taxonomy (NCBI): domain Eukaryota; kingdom Metazoa; phylum Arthropoda; class Insecta; order Hymenoptera; family Crabronidae; genus Cerceris; species Cerceris rybyensis. The sequence continues at coordinate 1,572,951 of OU342800.1, read as the reverse complement.
GGTGGTAGTGGTGGTGGTCGTGGTGGTGGTGGTGCTGCTGGCAGTGTCGCCGGTGGAGCATAGGGGAAGGAAGAGGGCGGAGTGAGAGGAAGGGAAAGGGTCCTCCGGACGGTTCGGGGTAACAGCGGTCTCCCTTTTGGCGAGAGAGACAGAGAAAGGGAACGGGAGCGAGAGAGAGAGGGGACCGTTGCCCCTTCTCGCCGGTTGGTCTCTCTCTCTCTCTCTTTTCCACTTTCCACGGGTGTCTCTCCGGCCGTCGCTCCACGCGAACAAGCGTATTCACTCGGGCGCAGAGTGTGCGTTCTCACTCGCTCCGCGTATGTCATGGGCGCACGGTGGTCGCTGCCGCTGTGGTACCGGATCTCTATGCCGATCCGACGTGCTCGAGCCGGAGGAGCGGAAGCAGCAACGGAAGCAACGTCAACGGTAGCGTCAGGAGCGACGAGAGAGTCTGCGAACGGCTCGTTGTCAGGATCAGAGAAATCGGTGCCGGTGTCCACGTTGTCATCGTTCCGCACGTCGTCCACGAGTGACGTCCACGCTCGCGATCACGGTGGCGCGACGATTCTGATTCGCTCGAACACGAGGTGGCGGTGGTGGTGGTGGTTTTTCTTGTCTTCGTTCTCGTCTTCGTTTTCGTCTTGCTCGTCGTCGTTGTCATTTTCATCGTCGTTCTCTTGGTTGCTGCGTGACGCGAGGTGCCGATTTCACGAGCAGTGACGACAGAGAGAGCGAGAAAAAGAGGGAAAGAAACGAAGGGTAGGAAAGAGAGAGGACAATCGAGGACTCACGAAGGGCGAGAGATTGACGCGCGAATCGCGATAGACTCGTGACGAATCGCGAAGAACGCGGACGAGATTTAAAAAAAAGGAAAAAAAAGGAAGGAACGTGATCGGTGAATAAAAAGAAGGGTGAACGGTGGAACGGACGGTGTGTGCACGCGGTGTGTCCGAGCACGGCGGAGCGAGTGCGCGCCCACCCGAACTAGATGTGCGTAAATGGAAGGTATAGGGGACATAGCCGATCATCAATCGCATAGCGAGCAATTACTGGACTCGGTCGATTCCCCGGCGGCGGTTTCTGCGCATGGCCGGGGAAACGGTGGGGGTGGCTCGAATGGGAACTGTGCCGGTGGAGGAGGAGGAGGCGGAGGCGGAGGTAGCAACAGCGTCGGTGGAGGTGGTAGAAACACGGTGGTCGGTGGGGGTAGACATCACCATCATCACCACCACCACCATCACCCCCATCACCACCACCATCAGCAGCAGCAACAACAACAACATCATCATCATCATCATCAACAGCAGCAGCAGCAGCTACAACAGCAGCAGCAGCACGAAGGCGAAGAAACGGGAGGAAGACACGGTGGAAGTGGTAACGGTGGAGGTGGTAACCCAGAGGGTATGTCTTCTTCGGCCTCTCAAAGTCCCGACATCGCGTGCGCGAGCTTGCCGCTGGAACTACTGGCGGCCGGCGCGCTCGGCGTCAAGGAGGAGCGAGAGCTCACCGCCGCGGAAGATCTGTCGTCGTCCCAGGAACCGCCGAGTAACGGCGGTAGCAGCGGCGGCGGCGTCGTCGTCGTCGGTGGTGGTGGCGGCGGCGGCGGCGGAGGAGGAGCAGGAGGTGGAAGTGGAGGAGGTGGCGGTGGCGGAGGCGGTGGTAGTGGCGGCGGTGGCGGCGGCGGCGGTGGTAGCAGCGGCAGTAGCAGCAGTAGCAGCAGCAGCAGCAGCAGCAGCAGCGGCGGCAGCGGCGGAGGTGCCGTCGGTGGCGCCGGTGGTGGCAACGGCAACGGAAACGGCGGTGGCGGCGGCGGTGGCGGCGGTGGCGGCGGTGGAGGTGGCGGTGGTGGTGGTGCCGGTGGTGGTGGTGGTGCTGGTGGTGGTGCTGGTGGTGGTGGTGGTGGTGGTGGTGGTGGTAGTAGACAGAACGCGAGGGAGTCCCTGTCGGTGATCGTGCCACCTCAGGACGTGGACGTGGACTCGCGTGACGCCGACTCGGAGCTCCTCAGTCCGGGCAAGCTAACGCCGACGTCGGGGATAAGCGTCTCGGTCGCGAGTATGATCGACGCGACGGACTTCAGGGCGATGCAGCCGGAGCCGACCTATCAGACACTGACCTCGGTCGCGGAAAGGATGTCGCCGCCCGGCTTCAGTCCGGGTTCCTCTTACGCGACCCTGACGCCGTTACAGCCGTTGCCGCCGATCTCGACGATGAGCGACAAATTCGTGTATAGCAGTCACGCGGCCGGTGGCGTCACGGGTAGCTTCGCGGTGATGCAGAACAATGGCCTCGGTAACATCGGCCTCGGAATGGGCGGCTCGCCGTACGCGTACGACAAGCTACCCTCGATGAGTATGTCGCCGCCGCACAATTATCCCTCGCCGGGCGCGGGCCTTCAGCCGAGTCCTCTCTCGCCGCAGAGCGCCTACAGTCAGAGCGGTCTCAACTCGCCCCACAAGTCCGCGAGTCCTCACTACGATCCGGCCTTTTTGCCGAGGTTGCAGCAGAGTCCGGCGGCCCTCAGCCCGTCCTCGCCGCCGGCGGTATCCGCGACGGCGAGTTTCGCGCCCTCGCATCATTCCCCGCCCACGCATTCCGTGCCCGCTGCCTCGCCACCGCCTATGCAGACTCAGCTGCAGCAGCAACAGCAGCAACAGCAGCAACAACAGCAGCAGCAGCAGCAGCAGCAACAGTCGATGCCGCAGCAGACGATATCGCACACGCAGCACGTGCAGCACACCTCGGTCGTCATGAAGACCGTATCCTCGGCCGGAAACGGTGCCGGGGAGGTCGAGGAGATCAACACGAAGGAGCTTGCCCAGAGGATCAGCGCGGAGCTCAAGAGGTACAGCATACCGCAGGCGATATTCGCCCAGAGGGTGCTCTGCCGTAGTCAGGGTACCTTGAGCGATCTACTGCGCAACCCGAAGCCCTGGTCGAAGCTCAAGAGCGGCCGAGAAACCTTCCGACGGATGTGGAAGTGGCTGCAGGAGCCCGAGTTTCAGAGAATGTCGGCCTTGCGGCTAGCAGGTTAGTCCACCGTCACTCGCGATATCCTGTTAACGATCATCTGTCTATCTATCTATACATCTTTCTATCTATCTATCTGTCCCTCTGTACCTTCTTCTACGTCCGTTTCTTTCTTCGACTAGATATCGTTGTCCTTCGACCGCACCGACAGTTTCCGCGCGCGGACTCCTCCGACGCGATCCTGCCACGATGGGATTCGAGTTTCGCGCCCGACTCGTTTGCCTCGACGACCGCCGGACTCTCCTTTCTCCCGTCTCGAATTTCGCCTCCGATTCGAGTTCCACGATCCACGCGAACCTTCGATCGATCGCCCTCGTCTTCCGACGATCCTAAATGTCTGTCCCGTTCGAGTTCTCCCGACGTCTCCGTCGCACTCTTTTCCCTCGATTGCAAGAAATGAAAAACATCCTCCTATTTGCTCGCGTTCAAACATCCTCGCAACCTTCTCTCCCAAAACCTCTATAATCTCGAAAGCACGAGATCTCGGTCGCCGCCGCAAGATCTTCCGATCGCGACGAAAAAGAAACAACCCGGTTATCCCGACGACCTCAACGATACCCCGTGATATACTCCGACGGCAAAAAGGGGGTAGAGGTGTTTTGGAGAGTGGAGAAAATCGGACGAGCGCGTGGACGCGCGTAGAGGCGCGGGCGGAAGCGCACACGTGGCACCCACGTGGAGAGGAGGCGTTCCCTTCCATATCATTCAGAGATAGACGCGCGGAATAACACTTTTCGAATTCAACATCCTTTGCCCCGGCACAACAGCGCGTACAGTTATTGATCGTGGTCACGCGGTGTCAGCATCGGGGCGCAGCCGCGACCTCGACGGCTACACCGACGCCATGTTCGCCATGCCGTCGTCGCCACGCTGCCCCGTGGCGGCATTTTACCCCTCTCCCAGGGAGACACGCTATCCACCCTGTCCGTTACCGAGGAACGTGTGTCCGCCTGCTTATCCGGCCTGCGCGAATTCCCGCCGTTGCGTTGCCCGGATAAGCGGATACGCCGCCACGGTGCACGGACCGGAAGGACCTCTCGAGATTTCGAGCTTCTCACGGATCATCCTGACGTTTCGTTTATCCCATCCCAGTGGACTTTTCCTTCGAGCTTCGCGCTCGGACTGTCTCCACATCCACTTTGCATTTTCTCCTTCAAACAGAAGCGCCAACGTTCGTCCTCGATACCTCGAATCGCTCGAACGTTGCTCGATGATTGCGCGGGACACTTTGGAGAACGGTTTCGAGAAGTTCTTTCGCACTTGTATCCATCGGACGTCGAATGGGTCCCAAAAGAGGGACCTTTGCCCACTCCGGAGACTTTCGACAAAGTACTTTGCCAGGTTTCTCAATTATCGCGCGAGGTTTGGTCCTTTTTCGCGAGTAGGACGTGAGAAATTAAGGACGTAGGTGCGCGATTAAGTCCAGCCCCGGTTTTACTTGGCTTATTAGTTATCGTAGCGACTCGAGTTACCGTGGACGGGGTTGAAAGTAAGAAACTTTTAGGATAATGGTGACATGGTAGCTGCAAAGAGCAACCTGGACTATCGAGAGTCCACGGTTGTCGGATAAGAATATCCTCGTAGAGTCCTTTCACGACGGAGGAGACGGTAACGAGGTCAAATCGGCAGGCAGCCTCCGAACGAAAGTAGAATCGCGCGTTCAGAGAGAAAGAGAGAGGCAGGCGGAGAGAGAGAGAGGGAGAGGACAAACATTTCTCCCAGGGTTCCAGTCCTTTCTCACCCCTCTGGGCTTCCGTCGTTCCTTTGTACGCCGGCAAAGGCGTAAAGATAATGTCGAGAAGGGGCTCGCGGTGTGCTAACTATTCTGCAGCGAGTCGAAGCTCTCTCTTTCTCTCTCGCTCGGCTTCTCGTGCGGTTGGTAAGGGTCGTAGAAAGCTTGGGGTGCCGTGGGGGTACCGAAGAAAAGGTGGCAGTAGTAAAGGGTTCGTCGCGAGGAAGAAGACAATGCTGCAGAAGAAGGGTTCGATCCAGTGCCCTTCAGATTACGGTCTCTCTCTCTTTCGCTATTGTTTCCACCACGTTTCTTTCTCGCTCGACTCCGAGACGCCGTGTCCTCTCGTTAGAGCACGTTCGAAAACGCGCGGGTTACTTGCACAGGTGGACCCCGTGAGAATCCTTACGAAACTCATCTCCCTTGAAGTTTCTCTGCCTCGATTTTGTTTACATACGTTGATTTCCCATTGAACTTTGGATTTTCGAATCTTTACATAGCGGTAGAATCGTCGAGGTTGCGATACGATAAATAATAACGTAGAAAACTTCAACGGAGACGGTGGTTTTGATCTTGAGCTTCGATCTTGTCGGTTGGAAGTCCTAGCCTTCTCTATACTCCCCATAGCCCTTCGTTCTTCTTTGTTTCGAGAGCTTTTCACTTATTTCGTTAAAAATATGTCTATTAACACGTTGACTGCCGTGGGGGTCATCGGTGACCGGCGCTATTGAATTCAATGAAATTTTATGTCACTTTGAAGTTGCAATATTTATGAATTTTCAGACACACTGTATATTTAACACTAGCACTACCGGCGTCAAATCCAACATATTTTAATAAATTAAATAAGTACTTTGAAAAAGGGGGAATCAAGCGGCGGAAAATTTGATTGATTGGGTAACTTATGTTTATTGATATAGACGTAGAATATTTATTCTATGACTCTTACATAAACTTGGAGAATTTTTTGAAAAAATTGTGTACCAGTCATTTTGACTGGTTTGGTAGTTCTAGTGTTAAATATTGGCGTTTAAAAGATAAAGGTCTGCCGAATACCTATCTATCTGTATCTTTAAAGTTTCTGTTTTATAAAGATGTGAATTTAATAGAAAAAATTTCGCTTCAGTAGAAACAGTGAAACTAGCGAAATACAGTTGGCGTTCAACGTGTTAATAACACCCAATCAACAGAGGTTCCATGGAAATTGAGAGCTCGCCATTGTTTTAGAAATGTTTATCAAAGTAGAAAAGTGACACACAAATTAACACTTTACCAACCGGTATTTTTTTAACATCCTACCCCCTTCTGACCGATCACATGGCCATAAATACTTCCTCGTTACAGATATCTATTCGAAAGTTACAAATTCTCGTTACTAAGTTCTTGATACAAGTAAGCGCAATGATAGATGATAATTTATTAATTGTAGTGGCAACCATTTAATAAGGTAAAAGTTCGAAGGCTAGATTTAACACGTAGAAGTCCAGAGTCAAGACACCCTGACGATTCTCACCCCCGGTGAATTCTAGAGTCGTTGATTTTTCTCGATAAATATTTTGACGTCAAATAACAATTTGAGAGGCTAATTCTTTTCTTCGAAATAGAGCGATGGATTATTGAAAAGCCGTCGGTTGTTCGCCAGAGGTACCGATAGAGTCGTCCACGGTGCTAGTTGCGAGAGTGCGTTCAAAGTTGTACCAACTTCGGCACGATCGTTTCATATGTCTCATAAATGATTCAAAAGGGGAAGATCGATGGGAAAACGGCGCTAATTTCAGTCTCTCTGTATCTTGTACTTCTACCTACAATATGGACGTACATTCGTCGGTTATATTCGTGTCGATGGACTGAAAGGAATACGTCGTTGGATTCTCTGAAATTTTAATCACCTCATTAAAATTGACATATTTATTAACCAAAGGAATGACGATTTCATGGATATCCGTTGAAAATTCCTACCCTGAATCTTAGAACAAAAGAAAACTTAGTTTAACGAGGAAAAAAGATGAATCTCTAGGGGTAGTTTCTTCGAAGTTATGGAAGTAAGGGTAAATTGATCGAAGGAAGGATGATTTCTTTTGACGATGAGACACCTGAAATCATTCGTTTACGGGGGAAGAAGAATTGCACTTTTACAAATTGCCCTTATTATCCGTGTCATTATTGTTCGTGCTCAAATTCATCTAGTAATGACCATACCTCCCTCGCATCTGAATGTCATTTGCGTTTAATTGCGTCCACTGCTGTTATTGATCGTTAAAATGGGTCAGGTACATTAGTCACAGAGCAACGAGTCCTCTCTTTTCCCTCTTTCCCTCCACCTTTACCTCCTGTCCACCTATTTACTTTTTCGCAACAGCGCGATATATCATTCTACCCCGTCTCAAGTACCATCCCCCACGTTTTCCTCCCTTTCTCTCTTCTCTCTGTTTCCTTGCTCGATTTTCTCTCCCTTTTCTACTTTCTCTCTCATTCGTCTCTCCCTTTGCCGACTCGTTACGTTTACGTAATTAGTCCCAGAGAGGTGCAAGTTTTCGCGCGGTCGCCATTGTCCTGATTTCCAAGAATGACGCTGTTTCGATTCCATTCGTTTTTCGACTATCATCTTCGCTTTAATTGCGAAGTCGAAGATCTCATTTTACTTACTGACTCACTTCTGACACATTTCTCAAGTTGCTCGAGATTCTGCACTCCAGGAATCTGAAACTACCCCCTCCGGTGGAAATAAGCGTAGCAATCGATTAATGGAATTCTAAAAAATATGAAAATAGATATTCCTCTAACCTCAAACTGTCCGTTCGCAATTGTAACTGTTATTTGAAAAAATTTCTATAGAATTTGACAGCAGGATCGTTTAAATTCGAGAAATCATCTTTTAAAGATTCAAATCGATGCGAACGTCAACTCGAAGTAGAAAAAAGCGTGTGTCAACGCAAAATTGTAAACGGTCCGGGCAATTATTCGTCATTTCGCTTGTCAATCGCAATGACGACGCGATATCATCGTCGTACGTGCAGAAATAGCACGATGATATTTCTGCCCGGCGATCGGCTTTTACGTGACGCAGACATTTTCACGATCGCATTACGGTAGAACGTTACACGACTGTCGACTTTAAATACCTATGTACAGGTAGTGTTACCTGTGTACAATCCGATGGGGGAGGAGGCGCGAAGAAAGGGGGCACGTGACACTTATGGGGAACCAATGACGTCAGAAGTACTCGTGGTACCCACATAATTCCGCGAGGAAGGTCGACGTTGAGAGTGAATTTATTTGTGAAAATTCGGCTTCGAGAAGTATCGAAGCAATCTATTTAAAAAAATGAAGCTTACAAGTCTTACTCGCACTTTGAGGAAAAGAGTTCTAAATTCTCGAATAACAATGGAAGAAAATAAAGTCAAAGTTCACAACCCCCAAAATAGTCGCGCAAAAATAGTATAAAAGTACTTTGTAACTCACTCAATTCTTCCTCTATGTTCTAAGAAAGTCTCACGTAAAAGTTCAAATGGAAATTCAACTTCCTAATTGTCCCGATTCCAAGAAAATCTGGACAATCGTTTTATACCTGGAAAAGAGAAATGAAAAAATAGAGAGTTCGTTAACAAAATTGGAGAAACCGCGAAACGTTTGTTTGCGCTGATAAGCGCTGTTTACGCAACAAGAACGGCGTCGTTTGTCGACTGCAAATAAAGAGCGTGGAGTGTATTGTTCATAATTTACACGGGGTTAACATCTGTTATAAAGTTCGACGGGAATCCACTGTGAAAAGGCGGCGAATGAATGTCGAACATTAATGCCGGTACACGCTCCGGTATTCTTTGCCTATTGTTTTTAAACTCCAAATTATACTCGGCCCATAAAACCACTGATATCGAAGATAAAAAAGTGCAGAGAACGAATCTACACGTGAAAACGTCGACTCGTAAGTCACGCCGGGGTTATGGACGATTAATTTCTCGCGGCTCGTTGTAATTTCAAAATGTTATTCTTTACGCCAGTTGGCGGGAAATAAACTTCTTTAAATCGTAAAATAGAATTACGCCGCTGAGCTTTCTATTTGCAACCAGGATTTTCCACTTTTTCAACTTGCAAATTACTTTCTGTCGTGTCAATGGAAATTTGAAATAAATTATAGGATTTTCACGATTCACCTGTTAACTTCTGCCTGAGCTCCACAATTTTAATTAGCCTCTCTGTCACTGAGATTATCATGCATTGATTAGAAAAATACAATAAATTAGAAAAATTTCCTGGGCCTTACAGTTTTAGTTGGCCTACTAATCACTGAAGTTGTGATACATTGAACAATAAATTAAGAAAATATTGCCACTTTGTTTGGACCTTATTTCTAGGTGTTTTTCGACGTTTAACACTAAACCTACCAAGGTGGTCATATGACCGCTTCGCAATTTTTTCAAAAAACTACCTAAATTGATAGGGGAACCGTGAAGTAAAAATTCTACTTCTACCATATAAAGCCTAAATGAGTTAATTAACTAATCCTTTCACTTCTCGATTTATCTTTTTCCGAAGTGCTTGTTCAATAAATTTAAATTTTAGTAGATATAACGTCGGTAGTTTTAGTGTTAAAACGTTCCTCCGCGTTTTCTAGTCTCGTGCTTGATAAAGAAAGAATCGATGGGGATTTTTCTACGCCCGAGAGAAGGCACGAGGACGCACACCGCTCGGTGACCGCTGCGGTTTCCGGGCTGTAGTCACAGGACAATTATTTTCATCGCGTTGCCTCCCCTGTCAGGCTAAGATTTCTTTTTTCCAAGTATAGAACAACCCTCCACTCGCGATACCACCTGTCCCACGTTATTAATAACAATTAGAAACTCCACCGAATTGTTCTTTCTCTTCTCTACCTGTCGATATCGATTCCATAGGGAACTTTCACCAAAACTTTTCTTTATCCAACAATCATGGTGAGATCGTTCTCCAAATCTCCATTTGTTCCTTGGAGAACGATCCTCCCCTTGTAACATTCTCTTCTAAAATTCTTTATATTTTTTTCCTGCAGTTATTTCTGATGGAAGTTAAGAGTATTCAATTCCTTCACCACAGCTTTTCTTTATCCAACAATCATGGTGAGATCGTTCTCCAAATCTCCATTTGTTCCTTGGAGAACGATCATCCCCTTGAAATATTCTCTTCTAAAATTCTTTGTATTTTTTTCCTGCGGTTATTTCTGGTGGAAGTTAAAAGTATTCCATTCCTTCACCACAGCTTTTCTTTATCCAACAATCATGGTGAGATCGTTCTCCAAATCTCCATTTGTTCCTTGGAGAACGATCATCCCCCTGTAACATTCTCTTCTAAAATTCTTTGTATTTTTTTCCTGCAGTTATTTCTGATGGCAATTAAAAGTATTCCATTCCTTCACCAAAGCTTTTCTTTATCCAAAAATCATGGTGCGTTCGTTCTCCAAATTTCTCTTCTTCTCTTGATCCTCCCTTCTTACATTCTAAAATTCTTTGTATTTTTTTCCTGCGGTTATTTCTGATGGAAATTAAAAGTATTCAATTCTTTCACCAAAGCTTTTCTTTATCCAACAATCATGGTGAGATCGTTCTCCAAATTTCTCTTGTTCTCTAGATCCTCCCTTCTTACATTCTAAAATTCTTTGTATTTTCTTTCTCCCGCTGTTATTTCTGATCGAATTTACAAGTATTTAATTCTTCCTCGCATCGAAGGTAGAAAAGTCCTTCATAAAATTTCATTTCGTTGAAGCATGGTAAAAAAGAGGAGAGTAGGTGTGAGGTTATAGGGAAGCGCGATGTTTCCGACACTCGAGGAGCGGTTTCCAGGCGGTTGTCCCAGCACGCGCCGAAATACGACACCGATCGTGCGAAGAGAGGCCTTACATGAGTTCGCATGTCGAACACAGTGTGCGAATTGCGAACGGATCCCAATGACGCACACCCTGTAAAAAATTCCGCTCGAATCGTCCCTATTGGGGAGCGTTTCCACGGGATATCCTGTCCGCAGACTGGATATAACGTTTCGCGGACGTTGTTCCTGGCGATTCTTCAACTTCTACCACAAAAACTGATGTCTTTTTCTCTTTAACCCTTTGCGGACGGAGACATTTACGAATTTTGACAGATAATCATTTATTTCGTAGTCCAAAACCACCTTTTTATCGAAAATGTGGGCTGCTAATGTATATAAATTATAAATTACTCCAGTTTTAATCGTATCTCATCAATTGTATTCGAATTTTTTAATTTTAACTGTGTATACATACGGCGATAAGCTATAATTACATTTTTTCTTATACCGCATATATGCGTCGCTAGTCCGCAAAGGGTTAATCCGTTGCTTTACGATTTTTATGGATGTTGGAAATTTCTGATGATTTTTACGACAAATTGTCGAACCGCCTAATTTCATGGGTTCTATTCGAAAGTTTCGGAGGTGTTTTGTTGTCTGATGGCGTTACGAGGAGAAAAGGCTATTCGGTAAATAGTACAGTTGGCCACGGGGGAAAGGCACGGGGGACCATGGTGCAGATGTCACGTGAATGAACACCTTTCCTCGAACAGCTGTTACGCGTTGGAATAGGAAAATCGTAACTTTCCGGCTCTACTGTTGAAAATTTACCGAAAATCTACCCAACCGATTCATCACTTTTTCATTCTCCTATGTTCAGCTGTCTGCAGAATGCTAAACATTCAAATTCTCTCTTTTGCAGACTCAATCTATTGTATTAACGAAATTATCTAATCCATAAAATCTATGATTCTCTACGTTGCCTCTAATATTAATTCAATATTCTCAAAAAAAGTACCATTTTATTTAAAGCAGTCAATGTTGTGTGTCTCGACTACTTCTTCTGATCTTCGAGTTCCATTTATTATTGGTGACTTCAATTGTTTAATAATTTTAAAATCATTAACGTAATTCCAGTGCTGTCTGAAAGAGCACCGATCGAGCGTGAATTCCTTTTCGTCGAAGAGGAATTATATTTTCTTCGAAGACTCGCTGCAAACGGCCGATGCGTTCGCCAACACTCGGCTCGAATTAAACTTGAGGTAGCTCGTTGATAAACGAAAGGTGACACTGGTATGTTTTCTGATAAGCACTTCTCTCCTCGATATGCCGGCTTGGTGATAAGCCTTTTGAACTCTTTCGCGGATATAAAGCAAACGAGGAATCAAAGTCGTGACCTTTCACCCTCTTTCAATTCACCTACACCTTGATAATAATTACAAAGTATTCAATAATTCCAAATCATTCAAGTTAAAATATTCAATCCTGATTTAAACACGCAGAAAAATTCACTAACAAAATTAAAAGTAGAGAAATCAAAATTAACACTTAACCCAATAGGGGTTGAAAGGAAACCAAAGAACGTTCTCCAATTTCATCCCTGTTCTCCAGAAAGTTCCAGAACTACTTGGAAAGCTGGAGAAAATCGTGGAAAACACCTGTATCTTAATATATGCTTGTAAAATCCTTATCAAATTTTCTCCCGAACGTTCCTCGAGTTCCGCCGGAAGTCACCCTCAGCCGCGGTTTCCCTCGTCGAACCTAATTACGATGATTCGTCGTCGTTGCGCGATGAAAACTCGAAAAGCAACATTTAAAGGAGCGCAAGATAGCGTTCAAAGTCGAGTAAAGAGTTGTTGCGCGAAAAGGGACAAATATTTCCGGCAAGTTTCGTGATGAATTCTCCCTGAAAACCGCTTCCACTGGCTGACTCATCCTCCACGTCATGCATGCGGTATATCTATGTACACCGCACGGAACACATATTACACAAAGTCTCTCTTTTACTCTCTCACCCCTCTGCCGTTTCTATACCCTGCTCTTTCCTTCGCCCTCTTTGCCCTTCCTCCGTCTTCCTCGCTCGTTCTCCACCAGACACCCTCTTTTGCTCTATCTCGCTGCTGTCTCTCTCTCTTTGTCTCTCCTTTCTACCCTCTTTTCCACCACGTAGACGTAGTAACAGGGTTCTCAGTGGGAACCGGCTTACTGTTACGAAGGCATACATGTCAGTCCGCTACTGTTACCTACGTGACTCGCCTATGTACAGGGTGGTACCGGATAGAAAGGGGAACGATTCCAAGTGAGAAAGAAATACGTCGATGACGTGAAACTCTGCCGCGGTGAATTACGTCTTTTACTTTGTCGTTCATTTTTTTTTCAAATTATGAAGCGAGATGGAAATTCGTCACTTAGGGTGTTACGTTTCGGGGGAGGTAGGACTAACGGTACTTTGCTTGTATCTGTTCTCGCTAGGGTTGGTCAACAGAGTGGTTAGAAAATAATGATAATATTTCCCCCAAAAGATAAGCAAGATATTGCCAATTTAACACTAGATTTACGGATGTTGATTATATACCTACTTTTACTGATGTGAGCCAATTTGACTTACACAAAAAGATTGAAGTTTTTTGCAAAGAAAATAATTCCTAATTCATTTAAATGAAGGATTTATTATTGAAAACATTTTTTACATAGAAACTCTGTTTTTAATATACATTTTCACTAAAAATGGTCTGTTTATGCGAGATGTACAAATCGAAATGATGACAGGAGTGGGTAGGTAAGAAAGATAATGTAGCGGAGTCGCGAAAACAAGAGGATGTCTCTCGTACAAATAAACATTGTATGCAAGGAGAGAAAAATTAGTGGAGAAACAAATCACGTGAGGCTTGAAAGCTGCAAGATACTCTGGTCTGATGGAAGTTACAAATTTCATGTGTTATGCGATTAATTGTTAAATCATTTTAGGAGTCAAATTGGCTCACAACCGTAAAAATAGGTATACCACATGCGATAATTCGAAATGAAGGTGTCTCCGGGAGCGAGAAATAAAAACCAATATATATTTTTCAAAAATAATATTTAACTTTTTTATATATATAGCAATTAAATTTTCAATGACTCAAATTGGCTCAGTTCGTAAATCTAGTGTTAATATTGGAAACATCACAGTGGCATTTAATTGCATTTCTTCACTTACCGATGCAAATTAATGTCATCCCCGTACTTCTTCCCTTATCCTTCACGTTCCAACCCTTCGAAGCTCAAGGATCAACATCGAAAGATCATTTTCATCGAATAATCGTATAAACCTTCACGTCGATCCACCTCAATTTCTAAAAGGAGCCTCCAAAGATTCGCACCTCGTTGGACGTCTCTCTTTTTCTCGCTCTTTACCTACGTCTTGCATATACTTTGAGCAAAACTACCAACTCGTCGTTAAACGACACGTCCTCGTCGTCATCCGGAAGATGATTGTCAAGCCGGAAGTCTACACGGAAGAGAGATGAGACCCGGAGAACCTTCTCGAGTCTACTTCGAGAAGGTTGGATGCCCTCGGCGCGATGAAAACCGGGACGATCGAATCGTCAGAACGTCGAAAGACAATCGAGAATTCGATCGCGCGTTACAGAAAATCGTGGGGCAGGAAATAACGCGTCGATGGGAAAAATAAAAGAAAGAGATACTGTGGCCAAGGGTGGCGAGATGTTTGAAGGGGTCTCTCGTTGGTCCGCGGATCAACCAAACGGATAGACAGAACACCCAAAAGAGAAGCCGGGATTTATTTCGTCCTCGATGATGATTCTCTTTCGATCGACGCATTCCGACGAGCCGAAACTAGAAAAGAGATTTATCGAACACATGGAATTAACGTCGCGCTTTTGTTACGCTGCTTGGAATGATTTCTGGGGATCCTTCGATCTTGCACGATTGGATTAACATTTGCGAAAGTATTTCTGTAGACTGGATTTCGAATATTTAAAAGTACTAATTTTGATTCGAAATAGTCTTTTTTTTGGTATTACAGCGATGATAAATGAGACTCTACATTTTGTGAGTAATTGATTTTTAATTTGTTAGCATTCAGTTAAGTTCTTTCCAAATTGTACGATGTTAACAACGTAGAATTTTAATTCAATTAAGTTTGAACTGTAATTGGATAACGCGAGACACTTTTGGAATTTTTAGGAAGCTTTTGGAAAAATATTTTCGATCGATCTTCCGGTTATTTCGAGCAGTGTACGTTTCGCCGCACGATTCGACCCTCGATTTTTATATATTCGTTTATATCTTGCTTTTGCAATTTTCAGTTTACCAAAAAAAAGGGACGTTGATATCGATAACGGTATTAAACCTGTATCGATAGTAGCACGAGATAATTCTCAGCATCGCTGGAGGATATCTGTTCTCCATTAAAATTCTCGAATTCACCGGGAATTCACGATATCGATAGGAATTCTCAGCGAGAAAATATCGATATTAACGTCTCCAATTTTACTGCGACAACGTTCTCCAAACCGCTGCCCGTTTCTCCCCCTTTTGTCCCTTCTCTATCTCTCTCTCTTCGACCCTTTCCAACCCTTCGAAATCCCCCATGAAACTTGGCCAATTTTCTTTATTCTTTTCTTTCCCTTTGTTTCAAAATTCCAAAATCGAACGCCACACGACAGTATTTTCAATACAGGACAAATCTCTGCACCATTATTTATTTTATTTTCGATCATTTATAGTTTCCTTTTAAATCATTCCCACGAATTATTCGTCCCAGAAAGTGCTGCCAGTGGCGATCGAAATTTTGATTAATTTAGTTTTAACGATAAGTTTTACGTGTATCTTTGAGTGAACGTGTGATACCCTGCTTTGTGTTGTATGATTTCTTTCTTAGCGTACAGCCCTCTCCTTTAATGGCACTCGACGTGGTTTCTACCCCTACCATGTGTTTTGCGACGTTCTTTCATGAATTTCTGTCTCTCGATCACTCTGACTACAAAATCCGAGGCGTTATTAATTACCTAATCGTTCGTTAAGTACTCTTTTAAATTCTTAAATTTTTAACTTAAAAACCGTGTTAAATTTTAATTTTAATGATTGAAACTTTAACACTAAAACTACCAAGGCAGTCAAGATGACAAAAATTTTCCAAATTGGGAGTAATCAAGTATCATTAACACTTTGTTAGGTGTATTTGGAATTTGTAATCAGAGTGATCGGGTTACAACGCTTTAATGAGTCTGAAACGACGAGATAAAGTCAGTCCGACCAAGAAAGATCAACGCAAAAGGACATCTCGGTTGAAAAATGGGGTTGTTTCCACCCCGAGCCATTAAAGGAGGCGACTGTACGTACGGCACAGTTCTGTATACGTATATTTTTATTTTATTTATTCATTTATTGCTCGGCCTCGCCGTTTGTGTTCGTTCGAAGGAAAGACAAAGCTCGCACTCGCGTTAATTAGAGTTCGAACGAGTCGCGAAAGCAGCAGTGTTAATTGAATGGTGTTAATTTAGCTGGCTTACACTTCCTTTCTCGCGCGAGAAGACAGATTTTTCGGCGATCGGCTCGTTCGCATATTATTCGTATTTAAAATTCGTGAAAATAGAAACGTTGTATTTAACTTGCAGAGAAACAGTTTTTTTTTTGCCGAAGAGACGTCCGCATTGAAATCTTCTCTACACCGTCCCCTCAAATTGGCTCGTTAATAATTAATTGCACAAAACTCTAATCCTTCTGCACTAAATTCATCGAAGACGACTAACTCGCTGGAAATACATTCTTGGAATGAATTAACACTAGATCTACTATAGCTTGCAATTTTTATAAACATTTCTCAGTTTTATTTAGAGGCAGTATCTCGCAGTACATAAATTAATTAACTGCTTCTCGTCTTAGTCTCTTAATAGTATAATAAGTAGACTGCGGATGTTTATGCAAATTTCGAGTTTCACAAATGCAGGTGAGATAGGAAAACCTATCTGGGGATTTGTCGCACTCAATAAATATTATAACAAATACCATACTTTGGATATTTTAGATATATTTTTATATTATGGTCTTTTTGTATATTTTAGCCGCATTTAATTTGTCATAAATGCATAAAAATCCGCAGTCTGATAATAAGGCATAAGAAATTTAACGTCCGTAGATCTACCGTTAAGAAACATTTCATCCACGCGAATAGTAAATAATAAATTAACAATTTTATTTCCCGCGACAGATGCTATTTCCACTAGACCGCGAAGTTTACAATTTTCCTATTAAAATCGCGACATTCGAACGAGCCGAATAAAGAATTCTCGTCTTCCCGCCATCGCAAGGTAACCGGAAGTGAGAAAGTTCCTTCGGCGATGCCTTAAGTCGAAGCGAGAAAGGAAGGCGTGTTGCGACGAGGATTTAGCCAGAGTGGGAAAGAAATTATAAGAGCGAGGGTATTCCGCGCGAACGGCTCGAAACTAAGAAAAAGCTGATTTGAAGTGTAAACGCAAGGTGTGTGTCTATCGGTTTGGTTTTAGCCCTGAGCAACTGCTCTGAGAGCGGAGGCGAGCCGGAAGCCATGCTGGATATCCACCACCCAGGAACCGGTCTCGAGTCTCATCACCAACAGTTTCACAACTCATATGGTAATATCAAATTCATCAATTTAATTATATAAATACTAGAACTTAACACGACACTAAACATCCGTCCCATTTCTCAAATCCTAAATCGTCTTTCGATCGTTTCCAATCGTGAATCTTGCACGGACGATCAGCAATGATCTCGCTGAGGATCGTTGCTCGATCGTTTCTAATCTCCGGTGGATTTTGACGATCTACTAATTCGAAACAATCGATTGACGTTGAAACTAGAAAATTGTCTACCTCGATTCAAATTCGACAGGATAATTGTACGCGTAACGCTAGTTACTTTGACCTAGAAGATCCTTAAGGCGCTTTTGCATCAGCGATCATGCTAGACGATTTGGAAAAAATTAGAAGTCCCTTGATCCAAAATGATCGAAACCTTTCCCAAAGAATCATCTAGATTCGTCGTTTCTATCGATCGGTAGATGAGATCGCGTTGAAACGTCGACGCGCAACCTTCTGTTTCCCTAGGATTTCCCTAGATCTTATGGTTTCCCTGTGGCCTCTGCTTTATCGGTGATTTTTCGCAAACATTTCGCGACGTATCGGCCATCTCGAGGAAGCAGGTTACGTAAGACGATAAGAGGAGAGGGGGAAAAAAAAGTAGAAAGAGCTTTTAATAGTAATAAGCTTCCTCCCGATGGTTCTTGAATAATTCTTAAGCGGAAATTGGGTCACGAATTTTCGTCCTTCGATGCGGACAAAATTAATAATAACGGGAGTTCTTCCATTAGAAATTAAAGGGGCTTTTAACTTCGACTTCGAAGACCCGTCAAGTTCGACGAGTCGTCCGTTCATTGCGACAAATTGAGTCGCGATATTCCGCGAGTTCGTTTCGCCGATTTCAGAAACTATCTTTGCTCGACGTCTTTTCCAACTCCCTTCCCATGGAAACGAGTCATTGTGCTGTTCTTTTTTTTTCAAAAGAAAGCAAGCTTGAAGAAAGAGTGCCTGGTTTTGTTCGCGGTTTCAAGAAGACTTCGTTCATCGATGAAATTGGATGAGTCTAATTTTGAAACTTTACGCCAGTTCGATCTTTTTTCTCATTAACTTGTTCCTCCTCTACGAGACATTACAATTTTTATCTATATTTATTTTAGAATTTCAAACAATTAAAAGTTAAAAGTCTCGATCCTTTCTCACCTCGCTGTAGCAGATTTTCCAAATAATTGAATTCTCCTAGTAGCAAAAAAGGCACAGTCCACTTCCTACTTCTCTCCAAAAACAATGAAATTAAAAAAAAAAATGGAGAAGACGATAGAAAAGCCGTTGACTGAAATTCTTCAGATAGAAAGTTCCTTCCGAAACGTTTCTCCCGGAATAAGAAAGTAAGAAAGAAAGAAAGACACGCTCTAGCTCCAGCGTACAATTGAATTAATTAATCGGTCCTCGTTTTATATCGATTTACCCGTCATCGGAGCGTTCTGAATAATACGAAGCCCCATCGAAGACGGCGCGAAGTATTTTGATCGAGCGGATCGTTAAAAGGCCTTCGAATTCGTCGGTTTTTGCATAAATCATCGCCACAGACGAATCATGCGCGTTTGCACGGAAATACTATGTGTTTGTGTGTATGTATGCGCGTACAGAAAATGCCCGATTATTTCAATTACGAAAGACATCGTGGCGAGCTGGTTATTCCAGAAGAAGAATTCGTTTCCTCGTTAAGGGGAGAAATAATGAGGACGTTTCGTTGAGTTCTCTACTTTTTTTCCCTCTTTCTCTCTCTCTCTCTCTCTTTTTTCGGTATACGTTTGTTTTATTTTTACTGTGCTTCGTTTTTTACGACCGTGCGATTTGATTTGCGTAAATTTAATGCGGTAGTGTCAGTCAGGAAGATCGTGCTAAGTGAATCGCGCTCGAAGGGTTGTTTCACTCGCGGTAAAAGAGGAAAATTGGGGTGGCTGAATTTTGCTAGAGATCGAGCTCTTTTTAGATCGATTTTGAGAGAATTCGAGAGAGAGAAAGAGTTAATGTACTTTACATATGGATTTAAGTGGATGGAATTAGAAAATTTCTACGGACGAGAATTCCTTGCCGGGGAAGAAAATCCTGCGTCCTCTGGCTTTCTCCGTGCTCTCTTTTTGCTAACGGAGTCTCATTTTCAATCGATCTTGGACGTATTAAAAATAGAAAAGGAAGGGGATGAAAACTGCACGAGTTTCTGCACAGCGAAGGGAAACGGGAGGGAAATCAATCCCTTGGGGGTGGCTCGAAAATTCTCTCCTCTTCGAAACACGCTATACCTATCTTAGAAACCTATATCTTATTCGATACTACTCAAAAACTACCCTTCGCAATTACCCATCACTTGAACTTCCCACCATCCCAAATTTTCCACCAACTTCACCCCCTCTCCTTCATTAAAGTCAATCGATCCAGTAGATACAATTTTTCTACAAATAATCCTGAAACTTCTAAGACTACCCCCTCAAAATTTCCTCCTCACCGTGTTACGAAAGTCACGCGTTATTGTAGGCTAAGGGGTTAAAAATCATCATCCAACCATCCTCTCCAAAGACTCACCAACGAGATCACTCTCCCGTTGAAAAATCCTAGCGCAATTCGCGTCAGAAGAAGCCCGGAAAAGCAGTGGCAGTTGGATTCGATGTAAGGGTTGCAAGAAAGCCGGACGAATGAAAGTCTAACGTGCAGCCACGGGAGGGAAGTTTAATTAGGTGCGCCTCGACGGTATAGACGTGGTCTCTTCGTGTGTATACAAACCGATACACCGCGGATTGCCGGAGAGTATCGGCCGAGGGAAATGGACGCGCCGGAGGGGTTCGAAGGGGGTGGTTCGTGCAGCATACACCGTCGCCGAGGGGGTGGAACGGGGAGCTACTGGATCTGGCTTAAAAGGACTAAACCCCCTGCTCCGCGCGGAGAACGCCACGGACTGGCACATATACGCACGAGTACATTGTCGATCAAAAGTTTATATTGAATGGAATCAAAAATTAGGAATCTTGGAAAATTTCTGATACATTTTTTAACCGGTAGTTTCAACCGGAGGGTAGTACAAATGGAAATTATATTGTTATATTAATTTTTTAGGGGAGACTGGGGCAAAATGGGACCGGGGCAAAACGGGTTGATATTCCACTCCTCTCTGTCCCATTTTGCCCCAAATCAAGCACCCAAGAAACTTCATTTTTTGCTATCCCATTATGCCCCAGTGCCGTTTTGCCCCGCTATACCATTTTGCCCCGGTCTCCTCTATATATTTCATCCCTTCGTTACATTTTGTAATTTCGATCACACTTGAAACTCTAATCAAGGGAGATTTGATAGAAAATCGTAGCAATTATCGAGGAAAAGCAGAAAGCACGAAACCTCAAATAATTCCAGGACCTTTATCCCATCCTTTACGTTTCCAAAACTTCTGACCGGTAATGTACGGTGTACAGATAGGTAGATTCGAACCGACGGATATATACGTACTCCTAGATACACGTACGATGGAGGATGGTAGAGGGTTGGAAAGGGGGTGGCGGATGGAGGAAGGGTGGCTCGTAGAAATGGACCGTTGCCTCGAGCACGACTCGTACCTATGTCACGAGGAACCGAATCGAGGGATGAGGCTCGAGGCTGGAAGGAAGGAAGGGCCCCGACTTTTGTACACGTCAGATTGAAATTTAGCGTGGGTTTTCAATGAGCGACCGAAGTAGCGAGATTACCTCGCTACCTCGCTGATACTCTACTTCGACGTTTTCTGACTTGCCCATGGAAGAGCCGGTTCGACGTCGATCGATCCTTTTTCTTTTCCCTTCCGGCTACATCAGACCCCTCTCTCGGTTTCGCCGTCCGCAATTTTCTTTTTCTTTTTTTTTTATTTCCTCGCATACCAACTACCAGAGGAGATATCGGTTCGAGATACTGATCTGCGAACCCTTAGATCCTTCCCGGATTTTTTTTCTTTTCTTTTCGGGAAACGAATTTGATGGGGGGTTCGTTACTAGTTGATGGCTCTATTCGCAAAGTTTCTAGGGTGCCTGATACCCTGAATTAACAATGTGCACGGAATTTTGGCGATTAGTTGGGTTGAATTGTTAACTTTTATTTTTTTGACTGGACAGAAGTTTTGTCGACTCGAGATACCGATTTGTGAACCCTTAGATCGTCCACGGATTTTTTTCTTTTCTTTTCGGGACACGAATTTGATGGGGGGTTAGTTACTAGTTGATGGCTCTATTCGCAAAGTTTCTAGGGTGCCTGATACCCTGAGTTAGCAGGGTGCACAGAATTTTGGCGATTAGTTGGGTTGAATTGTTAACTTTTATTTTTTTGACTGGACAGAAGTTTTGTCGACTCGAGACACTTGATTCATTTGTAGAATTTCAATCCATCGCGGGTAAAATTGAAGATCGACTTGTTCTCGTTCACTCTCACCCTCAGAGGGTTAATCATTGGAACAAATAATTGTATCTCTCGTAGAAATTCCGTAGCAACGTCAGCTGAAATCGAGCAGCCATCATCGTTGAAGATTTCACTGTTGAGATTGAAAAATCATACTTTTGAGAGGGTGGCACATGGGGCTCCCGAACCGAATAGAGGAAGATTACAGTGCATCCGCGGTCTCTCGTGGATCAAACTAATTACCTCGTTACTAATGAAATTAATTGCTATCGTACGCGTGCTCTTTGATGCGAGCTTGCTTAAAGATATCGCGTAAATTCCAGCTACCCCCGTTTCCCCTTCGGCTGACTCTTGTCAGCCACACGCCACCCCCTGTTAGAATCCCCCGCAGTGACGCGTTAACCCCCGTCCTGCACTTTGATACGTGCAACCTCGAAAATTCCACCCTCTATTCGCTCGTGCCGATAAACTTACCCGTTGCAAATATCACCCTGCATTTCGTCAGATGCGCACCGATGGAAAAGTAAACGATAAAAGACTAACGCGGTTGCAACAAGGATTTTCACGAGGGTGAGAGGAAGAAATTATTCGTAGAGTTTCAAGGGTGCTTTTTTTTGCAATTTGTAGGATTAGATAAGATATTTCAAAGTCTTCTGTTACATAGTCTATTCGAAAAATGTATTCCCTTCGCGGAAAAATCGTGCAGCAAGGGGGTTAATCAGAAATATCCGTCTCATCCCCGTAAAACCGAACATCCCTCTCTGTGCAGCCGGTCATCGGATATCTGGGAAACACGAAGACGCTCTAAAGGCATTAACGACTTTCGAGAGACGTTTTAAAACAGTCGCGAACGACAGGACACGGTCTCACCCCTTGCCATCCACCCTCGCCACCTAGGTTGCCCATTTTCTTCCGGGAGGAAACTATCCCGGTACAAGAAGAGGGGGGAGGGGGGCCAACAACGGTTCATTATCGAAAAATTGATCTTATTAGGCAGGAGGGCCGAAACTTTTTCGCCAGACATCCCTCGCTATTCCCACGTCTTGCGAGGGGCGAATTAAAAGACACTTAAACTCTTTTTCAACCCTCCTTTCGAGGTGCTTCCTTTTATTCCTGCCGTCATTCGACTTCCGCTGGTCGTTGACTTTCATTTGTCTTTCTAATGTTCTTCCGCAATGGATATTTATTTTTTTACTTTATTTGCGCGACTAGGAGAATTTAATTGTAAAAAGTATAAATTTATTAAAATAACTGGAAGCCAGACTTGTATCGCAGATATTTAACCCTAGATCACTAACCTTCGTCGATTCGACGACACGGATTTAATAAGTATGCCACATTAATTAACGTTATCGCAATAAATAAATACCTATCTTTAATAATAGAAAAAAACATGTTTAAATTTTGTAAACACTGTAGTCGAAAAGACGAAGGTTAGTGTTAAGCGTCGAAAAATAAGGTTGGTGATCTAGGGTTAAAAGAAGTCCAAAAGAATTTCGAGTTTAAAAATTGCCAGATTCATAGCAAATTCTTCTAAATCTTTTAAGAAAAGGACAAAGCTTTCCAAGAAGAAAATATTCGTCCGTAAATTTCCACGGTCGGTTCGTTTACCCGGAAGAAACGCGAGCAACGACAACGCCGGGGGATGATGTCTGCAAGGGTGGTTTATAATGCGAGGAACAAACGTCCCGGGGAGATATAAGTGATTTTTCAAGGAAAGGGGAACGACTTTCCTCGCGGCCCACTAAATAAATGCGCTGGAAGTTGCTCGTATCAATCTTAAACCGTGATCGTGGATTCCTTCGACGGTGTTCGAGGGTTTAAGTGAGTTTGAACGACGCATCCCACCCCCTAACCACCCCTTGGGGTCTTCTCGTAACGATGTATGCCTGTGTGTGAAATATTATTGCGACATTTATCTCCACCAAGGAACACGGAAGCATTTCTGCGACGAGAATCACGGGGGATGAGAAATGTTGGTGAAATTTCGTGCGATCATTCTTCCACGATGTTCCTTCGACTTCTTTGGGGTTGGTTCTTCGTTTTCTGATCTGTTCGTTAGCTCCCATCGCCGTGGATTTTGCAGAATCGTAGATATTTGCGGGAAATCTATCAGCGAGGATTTTGAGAAGGGGTAGCTATATATTTTACGGGGACTTTGTTCCCTACAGGGTTGTAAAATACGATATACACGCATTTTAGAATATCGAGCAATCGAGAGCACGCTTTGATTGACCCGTATTTAATAATCTGACCAACCACATCGATACTTCACCCCTTACAAAATTCTCCGTCTTACCATCAACCCTGAGAAAAATTCCCAGCCCGTAGTGTCGTCTTAAAAAGTCATCATCTGCGCAAATAGCGCGCAAAGGTCCTCCAAGACTCAAGGTAAAAGGGAGAGCGAAGAATCCTGCGTAAAACTGGGGTAAGATAGAATCGTAGAAGACAAGGTCCTTGGAAGACGAAAGGTGACTTGGGAAGAGGGAAAACTGTAGCGCAAAGGATGGAGGAAAGGTGGAGGGAAGAGGGGGAGGTAGGAGGTAAGGGGAGAATCGAGTTTTCTAAGGGTAGGGGGTTGCGATCTAACGCGACGACGACGTAGTTGCTTCTGGCGAGTACTCGTGTAACGAGGAGGCCAGAGACGCGGAGGAGAGGGAGGATCGAGAGGGGTTGCCTCGATGGGGGTGGCGAGCCTTTGTAACGGCGCGGGGCACCGTGCATGTAACGAGTTTCCAATAATGGCTCAGCTGCGTACCGCCATTGGCCGCGGGTTTCGTTGCCACAGAAGTCGCGAGAAACCAACCCCCGTCTTCACCCTGCAACCACCGAATATCCTATTCTACGTCTTTCTCCACATCTTTGCCGGCGATTTTCATTTCAATGGTTTCGGCTTGTTTTAGGGTCGAAGTCTGTTTCGAGGGTGGTGAATTTTGAGAAGAATTTTTTAGGCAGGTATCTGATTGGCTAGATTTAGGATAAAAGGAAGCATGTAACGCAAGTTTAGCAGCCTTCATGAGACCAACCCTTAACATCGGTCCTCGATTTCTCCCCGAACCGTTGAATCTAATCGGCCATTTTCTTCCAGCAACGTTTCACCTTTCTCCTCTTAATTTTTCTCCCGTCAACGAGACTTCTTCGTCCTTTGACCGCGTCCCGCCATTCTTCGATTCAACCTCGAGACTTAATCCACACTTTCCTCGACCTTTCGAATCTCCGAGGCTCTCCAATTCCAACCCCCACCTCTCTACCACGGTTTTGCTTTGGTTTCTCAATCTTCAGAGGATTCTCTGGTTTCTTGCCAGCCGACTTTCCTCCCCCCCGAGCCTTTCTTCCCGCGATAAAATCCACCCCCGTCCTCGTTAATTATCTCTTTTCACCTTTGCACCGGCTCTCGCGAATTTTCGCGACCGACGAGTCCTTTTCTCTTGCTCGATCCTTTTGATCTTCTCACGGTTTCACTCTGTTCGATGCTTCGATGTCTTCTACCCCCTCTTTCTCTCTCTCTTCTCGATCCTTCGACTGTATTCAACCCCTTGCCGTCTCCGTTGGCAGTTAAGAGGATACGTGCACGGTGTCGTCTAAGTTAAGGGTGTCTAAACCGCTTCTAACCGGTTCCTCGATCGATTTCGTGACTCGAGTGCAAGGCACACATTCCCAACGTTTCGCAAGTTTCGACGAACCGGCCATTCGAAGCTCGGTTAACTTGGACACGGTTTTCACGCCGTGCTCTAAGGGGGTGGCTGCCACTTGGGGTTGCGGCCGTTCCAAATTATCGGCGGTTTTACGTGCGAAGGAAATATTGTTAACGATATACCGAATTTATTCGGGTTTATTGAAATGTTCCAAGGTTATTGTCCTTTTGTTTAAATCTTTCCAAGTTATATTATTTATTTATGATCGAATAATTATTTGTGTTGCCGAATAAGTATAAGAAATTAGGCGGGAAAAGCGACACGAACGTTATTTCGGTCAAAGTCAATAAAACAACGGAAAGATGGGAAGAAAGGGAGAACACGTAAATGAAATTCTACGCACCACTCTCTGTGGAAGCACCGGTGAACCCCATAGAGCAAGTGGGTCCATGGTTTCCTGTGAATCCCTACGTTTCTCGATCGACACTCGATGATGCACGATTAATTCACCTGTGTAAGCGTGCGTGAAACTGGACGAGCCGTTAATTTATGACAATTAATTGCTCTTTCCCGCCGCTGGAATTCCGGTCTGCTTTTCGGCCTGCGATTGATGGACCAAAACGAGAGCACTTTATATCGCACGAGAAAGAGAGAGTTTTCGTTTCGGGAGGGAGAGTTCTACTTTGTCCCTGCCTTTCGGTTACTCGTTGATTTATGACGTTGATTTATTAATCTCTTTTCCTCCTTTTACCACCAGTTTCGCCAAAATTCGACTTCTGGCTTCTCCGTCGCGCGACTCACGAAAAAACGTGGATTTCTCGGTGATTTCACAAAATTTCTGAGCCTTACGCTAAATTACAATATCAATTTGAATTAATTTACTCGAAGAATAGGTTAAAGAATATTTAATAAAAGAATTTTGATATTTTCAACTTAACTGGACAGATTAATTTTATTGAAATAAAAAGCAGTAAATCACTGCAGAAGTTTGAACTCTTAGAATAAATCTCATTCCCATAGAAGATATAGAAATATAACGATGGGTTAAAACGAGACAATGTAATTGTTACATGAATATTCCCCTCCTCTATCTCATTCTCCCAGTCGAATTTCGATTGTCCAGCAAACATTAGCCCGAAAGAAATTCCATATAATCGTGGAAATTCAAGGAGAGAACAATCGACGATAATTCGATTCTTACGTAACCAGCGAAACAGAGGCGGATTTACGTATACAAATGCGAGACTATAAACACGCCGAGGCTGCTTCCCCGTGTCGTGCATAAATATATATATATATATATTTCTTGGCCGACTTTCACGGCTATTATAAGCTCGAGTATTTTCATTATATTTTTTTACGAGCACTTCGCATTGATACTTTTTTTTTCTCTCCTCTTCTTCCTCCTCCGATTCCCCCTTTCTTCACCGATACTACGTCGCGGATCGGCGTAACGATCCACTTATGGAAAATGCCACGGCAAAAGAAGAAAGGCTCTTGTCGCTTCTACTCGGACATCGTTCCGTCCTCGTCTCTCCATCCCTGTACACCAGGCTTCGTCTCTCGAGCAACCCCCTACTTCTTTCTCTCCTCTTCCTCCACCCCCTGGTCGCCTCCTTCAGACCACCCCCGCTCTCTATTCCCTATTCTGCTTTTTTCGGAGAGAATCCTCTTAGTCCTCTAGTGGCTCGCCGTCCTCGCTTCAGGAATATGCTTTAAGTTTATAAAATCGCGCCTATACCCGGTGGCCTCGCATTCCCTATCAAGGAGACTTTTAAAAAAATGTTGTAGACTGTTGGTAGCATATTTTTTACGATAAGTATTCGTTGTCTATGGTGTTTCGATACGGTTACCAGTGGTATATCCATGGAACCAGCGAAACGCACCCTTATTTGGCGAAAATTGTACACGGTATCGTTGTAGTTCCTACTGGACTCTTGAAAAAATTTTGTAGAGTTCTGGTAACATATTTTTCTTATTAGGTATTTGTTTTCTATGGTAATTCGATGCGGTTATCAATGGTACATCCATACTCACCCTTATTTGAGGAAAATTGTACACGGTGCCGGAGTAGTTTCTATTTGGGCCTTGAAAAAAATTTTGTAGAGTTCTGGTAGCATATTTTTCTTATTAGGTATTTGTTTTCTATGGTAATTCGATGCGATTACCAATGGTATATACATGGGACCAGCGAAACTCACCCTTATTTGAGGAAAATTGTACACGGTGCCGGAATAGTTTCTATTTGGGCCTTGAAAACAATTTCGTAGAGTTCTGGTAGCATATTATTCTCGATGGGTATTCGTTCTCTATGGTATCTGGATACGGTTACCAGTGGTATATCCACGGGACCAACAAAACTCACCCTTATTCGGCGAAAACTATTCCCGTTGCTCGTCATCGATCGACTCCTCGTGGCCTCGAAATTCCACGTACGTTTTCCTCGTCGATTTTTAACACTGGCTCGTTCTCCCGTCCCCTTTTCCTCGCAATAATTATCCTACTTACGTAAGTCAACCTCCGTGTCCAGCTATGAGCTTACGTAATTTAATCGCACCGGCAAGTAGGCAACATTTCGTGGAAACGGCATAAAAAGAGTTCGAGCAAACACAGGGGCAATAACTATACTTCAGGCTACACACGTACAATTATTTTCCACAGAAAAGTACAATTTATTAGAATTCTTCCGAGATATTGTCCCAAACACTTATCAAATCCCCAAAGATAAATCGAGCAACAACGATAATTCCGCAAAGTCCTACGTGGCAATTAATTCGGCGATTAATTAAACATTTACCAGTGCCCCGGTACCCATAGAATTTGCCACGACCATTAATTAATACAGTTCTCCCAGAAAAAGAAACACAACGATAAAAAAAAATACACTCCCCACGAGAAGAACAGGAGTTGCATTATTCCTCGCATTCATATCTCTACAAAGCCGATAGATTATCGGCGAATTCACTGCAAGGGGGTGCGAAAGAAACAACGACGAAGGAGAGAGGGTCGCGGAATAAGAAGAAGGGAAGGAACGGCGTAAAAAGGAGAAACTCATTAACGACTGGCGAACAAACGCGCCACCCCCGAGAACGGGGGGTTGGGATTTTGCGTTTGGTTCGCGCGACAGACAGAGTGCACCGTGCACAGTGCACATGTGCGCATAATGATCTCCGCTATGCGGCGAGGTTATGTCGGTGCACCCCGAAAGGTTGCCTTTAATTAGCATAACTACTGCGTACCAACGTTAGCCGGCGGAACGTTGCTGGCTGGTATGGTGGTAATATGCACCCCAACTAGTCCTTGAGTTATTGCCTGATCAATAATCTATATGTAGTAGCAACAGTAACGTAGGGCGAAACGGTGCCTGGTGGTAGCGTTGCTGGTGGCTATGGTGCCGGTGTCCACCTAACCCGACCAACCCCCTTGCACCCGGTTCTCTCAGCTTCGAGCCCTGAATATTGCAGCTGGGTATCGCTCTCCATCGATAAATCTCATCCTCTTTCTCCCTTCTTCGTGCTTTTTCTGTCTTCCACCCCTTGCACTCTTATACTCTTGTGCTTCGTGTTTCTCTCTCCCTCTTTCTACCTATCTATATTTCTCTTTTTGCAATCTCCCTCCTCGTTCGCTTTATGCGCGAGTGTCGCGCTCCTTGGTGAACGGGGAAAACTGGGCTAACTTCCGGTCCGCGACTGGAATAAGCATTAAGAGGTATTAGGGGCTGGATGCATTTGGTCGCTCGACGGTTTTGTTATCGGAATAATGATGCATCGCCGGAGTGGAAAATGTTGAGGATGGTTAGGGGATGCAGCTTCGGGATGGGAGACTTTTTGAGATACATTGACGTGGTGTTCGGGGGATGAATTAGAAGATGTTGAAAGAATATGGATGGTTTCGGTGGAGAAGGTTTTTCTTTCGATGGACAAATGAGAATATTAATTGTCTGCTGGAAGAAATAGTTATATTTTTTTAACAATTCCACTTTGTTGAAAGTTGCAAGTTTTCATTACAGAGTTGGTTCTTGTAGTTTTATCGTTACAGTTGTAACGATTTCATAATTGAAACTGTAACATTTTCATTGACCTCTATATTTAACCCTTTGCGGACGGAGACATTTTCGGATATTGACAGATAATCATTTATTTGGTTGTCCAAAACCACCTTATTATCAAAAATTTCGGCTAGTAATGTATATAAATTATAAATTACTCCATCTTTAATCGTTTCTCATCGGATGCATTGGAATTTTTCAATTTTAACTGTGTATACATACGGCGATAACCTATAATTACATTTTTTCTCAGACCGCATATATGCGTCGTTAGTCCGCAAAGTGTTATAGAACGTTCTTGTAATTATTACTTCTTTCCGCGACTCCTCCGTAACTCGGAAAAATTTTAATATAGAAATTCTCTACTTTGTTGCACTTAAACCAGCAATTCATCGAGCACCACTTTTACCCTCGCGTCGTAAAAACTCAGCGAGTCCGCGAATTCGTCGATGGCGCATTACCATACACATCCAACACCATGGTATTTTTCTCGGAACATAACAATTGTCTCGGTGATGTTTGTTGACAGTTGCGCGAAAGCACGTGGCCGATGCGTGGCCGCGCAAATTTTCCAAACAGCCCGCGCAAATAACGCTCACTGAATTCACGAGCGAAGCTCGATTCAGCGAACTCGATCTTCGCATGCTACAACGATTCCTCCCCATTCGATCGATTCCGCGTATTTTTCGAGAAATACGAGGGTAAAGAAATTGCTGGAATTTTCAAAATTGTTGCCGATGCGAATAACATAGCATTCTCTCTCTTTTTTTTCCCCCTTGGCAATATCATTGGTTAGAGACTTCCGGCCATGTATGCAAATTATTTCTACCTTTACCTTGGAAAAATAAGCTTTCAGAGTCTCTACTTTTGCACGCGAAATTCCTCGAGTATCGTTTTTTTTTTCTTTCTTTTAATATAAAATGAAATATTGTGCTCATTTCCTTTGGTATTTTCGTATCGGGTCAACTCTGGAAAATCGGGGACATTCGTGAATACGTGAAATGACCCAAAAACGTCCCTGTACATCCGATTACCGGTTAATTATATATTTAAACGTCGTTAAACTTATTAGCGGATTTACGTCGAACCGAGCAGTCCGGTCAAAGCACGACGCGCGTTAATATTTAAACGCGCCAAATCTTTCGCAAAGTGAAAATCGATTTACGCCCGGTCTTTCCCGCCTCTGCATTACCCCCGTGAGGGTTGAAGGACCGTTGCTGAAGAATTTCGATCGGTGGATAATTTATGGATCATTAGAAAACCCAATTCCCTTCGATTACATTCTGTTTTTCAAATTGTTTCATTCACGCAAAGTAAATGGGAGAACTTTTAGTGTTTAAATATCTCCCTATTATCAAGTGTCTCTTCTTTGACAAAATTAATTTTTACTAATTTTTTTCTAAATTATCATTTAATGAATCCCAGCCACGGTAAATTTGGCCGAAGCTAACCCCAAAACCGTAAACCCTCGGACAAAGTGTTCGTACCAGTTAAAGCCGAAATATAGAACAAACAAGAGCGACAGTAGGGGGTGAGTTTTCGAGGTACAGGTAGAAGTTTCAATTACTGGTACTTGGAGGGATCGTCGAAGAGGGCAACCGGACAACAGCATCCGGTTTGTGCGCGGAAATTCATACGTCTGAGGGTTCACTCACCCCGGATCGACGTGTTATCATCCTTCGATTTCCCACGTGTGTGCCGAGGGACGATGGGGTTGGTATGGTGGAGCGAGAAAGGGCAAAAAGGAAGCAGGATAGGAACAGGAAACAGAGAGAGATATAAAGGACGAAGGAAGGAGATAGATATCCAAGGAGAGAGGGTAGAAACGGTTCGGTATCGAAAATTCCTTGCATTTCGTTGCTTCGTAGGGTGGAAGGGGAAAGTGGGGGTTACTAATTTCGATAGCCGACCGAAAACGGGCAGGTACGGAGCCCTCTCAGCCCTCTCGGCGTCGTGGTGAGCTACGACGGAGAACGGCGGAAAAAAGGGTGGCCGGGGGTGGGCCAGGAAAGAGAGCCAAGCACACGGACCAGTCCGGTTCTGGTTCGACGCAGTTCGGTTCGGTTCCTAGCCAGTAAGCGGTAGATTAAAGAGAAATGGCTACACGTTCATATTGATTTTTGTCCTCAGTTCGCGGCTGGATGCGAGGGTGAGGGTGGGTGGATGGGTGGCCGAGGCTGAGGGTGAGGCAGCTCCGACTGAGGAGGAGGAAGAGGGTGGCAGAGGCGGTCTAGAGGGAGACCGTCGATCTTACCCTCTCTCTTTCTCTCTCCCTCCTCTCTCTACTGCTTTGCCTCTCTTCGTCTCTCTTTCTCTCTCCCTCTTACTTTCATCCCCTCGTCCTTCCTCTTTCTCCTCGCTTCTGTCTCTGGCCAGCTTTCTCTTTTCCTCCGTCCATCGTGCAACCCCTCGCGTTCCACCCTCGAGCTCGTGACTTCTCTCTTTCTCTATACTCAACGTCGATGCGTCTCACCCTCTCGCTCGTCATTTCACCCTTCTCACCGCCCTCTTCCTCCATGGCCTCTTCCTACTCTTTCTCCTCCCACCGAGTTTCTCATCCTACTTGCCACTCTCCAACCCTGCCACCACCCTCCACCGGCACGGCCCCTAGCGTACACCACCATCGGCCTGTCCCTCCTCGTACACCCTGTCTCCCTCTCTTTCTCTTTCTCCCTCTTCCGCCGCAGGCCTCCTCCTCCTCCTCGCCGTGAGCAGCCGCTATTTCAAACCCTCTTTTTCTTTCTCCGCGCATTCAGTACGGATTCCATCCTTGTCCTCGTTCCATCCGACGGCTCTGTCAGAGTCGGCGGAGGGCCACCCCCGACGGCTGAAAACTCGTCAAAAAATATACATTCTACGACGGCCGGCAATACGTCGATGCTCGCCAAGGGGGAGGGGGAGGGCTGAGGGAAACGCGGGACGGAGAGACCGGAAGGATTGATAAAAAGTGAAACAGAGAGCGGACTGATAACGATGCAAATTTTCCAGGTATCTGCCTCCTAGGGAACATCGAGCCCGCGGTTATTCCGGATGGAGGATAGATCAAATGAAGTTGAGAATGTTCGCGGGAATATAGGGGGTTGGATGGGGATGAAAAGGGGTGGAGGATGGGGAGAACGAGAGGCTTGATTAGCACGCCGCTCTCCGGAGGAATCGTATACTGTACGAGGATGTTCCGTGGACTTTGTTGCCAGAGGATTCTTCATTGGTTGATCGAGATCGATTGGATTTTCGGGGATACTTTCGATTATCGAGTTTCAAAAAATACTTCAATTAACCCTATCGCACTCAACCGGTACAGTCGAATGAAAATATGTAATTTATTTTTGTATTATTAATTAAGGGCCGCATTTCAGATAGTTTCCTCCATTAAGTTAACAATCTTCGTGTGTTTAAGTCATTGGAGTTTAATGCATCTCCATTTTTATCTTTCAACTCGAAGCTCTTGCAAAGCAAATTCAAACAGTTTTAGAACGATCGATACTTTTGTAATTTTGGACGGTTTAATTTCAGTTCTCCGACCAATGTTGACTACGACTCACGATTATTTTATTTACGATTTATAGTTGCAAATAGACGAATGTAGAACGAACAAGGCCAAGATAAATCTTAGAACCCCATAAATACCCCATCGTCGTTCGCGTCACGATAGAACGTCGAAATCATCCGATTACCCAAGTGCTCGAAAATTACCGCAAGATTAGAATTTACTAGGAGGCAAGCGTCATTAATGACGACACTCGTGAAGTGCGAAATTCATTGTCTTTCGGCTGCTGAGCGATCAGAATCGTCACAATGACTCTCGTAGAGGATTAGAGGCCTCGCTCGACAACCAGCTACGTTCTTTTCACTGCTTCTCCTACGTGGATCATACACCCTCGTTTCATCCCCTCGGAGAAAGGGAAAGGAGCAAGGCAAAAAGAATAGAGTAGATAGAAAAAGACAGCTCTTTTATTTTCTCCGAGACATCGACTTTGAAAAGTCTCTTGCATCTCGTTTCAACTTTCTCCGGTGTCGGAATTTTCACGAGGAAAAGGAAGAAATCGTAAATAACGTTTCAGAATTTTATTTAAGATGTGCATCCCCAATGACCGACTTTCTTTACCTCGCCTTCATAATTGGAACGCAAAGAAGCAGGAGAGACGTGCGAGGCGATTGTAGTCGCTTAACGGGAACGAAATACAGAGAATATTGCTACCCCGAGGGGGTAGTGGCTTACCGAGGGTTAATTGGTCCTCTCGTTCAACCCTTTGCGATTGTGCCGCGCACGGATCTGATTGCCAAATCAGTTAGAATGCCCCAGTGTTTCTGCTTGCTGCTTGGAAACGGTTGCAATTTGCTGATATCATCGATTTCGAGAAATTATTTATCCTTGTGGCTAATTATTTAATTCTAATTATATATTAACATAAAATATATTAACAGCTATCCGTCTCTAGTCTTCAAAAAAAAAGCTAACAATTGTATCGTAAGTACAGCAAGTTCCATAAAAAGTTTTTCCTACCCCATCTTCAAAATTTACTATAAATAAGAAATTTCTATTATCCTTCTTGGGTTGGAGAAGTCGAAGGAAAAATTCAACATCGACAAGGCCGATTTCCAAAGTATGAAACGTAATTAAATTCGTCCAGGTACATCGTCCCTGAATTCCACCCCCGTGGAGTTCTATCGCAATGCAAGAACCGATACACAACCCCAACAATAGCGCAACGAGAGACTTCCGAGGAAATTGAAATTCGTAGCGCTCGATACATGGTCGATGCTTAAGAAATGCGTTCTACCCTTCTCTCGTTACGTAATTTTGAAAAGCCAACCCCTACCTTAACCTCTTTCTCTGGGTCTCCCCGTTCCCGCGAAACCGGGCGAACCTTTCGGATCTCTCTCGGGAAGGTTTCTCGCGGTACCGTAATCGATTGCATTGTGGAGTCGGCTTTAATACGAGTTCCGTCGTCCATAAATACAATTCGAACGACCTTGCGGTTTATATTCCAAGTTGTGTCGTGCCAGCGAGTAATACAATTATTCCCGGAAATTGTACGTCAGGAAAATTGGGGGCTAAATTCGAGAACCTCGATGGTATTCGGTAGCTCTGGATAATCCAGGTAGTCTCCAACCCCCTTGCAATCTTTAGAGGTTGCTATATTACATGGTGAATATTTTCTGTCGATTTTTTTGCCGATGTCTTTGGAGCTCTTAAATTTCCTTATTTTTTGGAAAACTTGAGAATTTTCTCCCCGAAGATTTTCAACCCCTTCCAACGTCGAACGTTCGATGCCCGCGTAAAAAAGTTGGCAGAAAAATGCTTCGTTTCCTCAAACTCACCCCTCGCGAGATGGTAGTCGTTGAAGTCAATGAGGAGTTTCACTGAAAAAAGGAGCGAGGAATATAATTCTCGGACTGAAAAGAAGGGCGGAGGAACGGTCGAGAAATAATTTCTTCCATCATCGCCGCAACTTCGGGGCTTCGAATGGGAGCTCCCCAAAGAGAGAAAAAGGAGAAAGAGAGAAAGAAAGAACGAAAGAAAAAGAGAGGAGGTAGGGTCTTCTCTAGCGGAACTTGACAAATTTTCAATAAGATCGCTAATTGGCCGGTTATTTCATCCCCCGCGAAAAAGAATTCAGTGACGCCGGACTTGGTCTCTCCGGTTCCGTTGCCGGCGCCACCCCCTTTGCTACCCACTGGCAGCCCACTGGCCACCCTCTGGCACACCCCCTCCGCGTACACCGTTCTCCACCACCCCCCGGGCTTCTGCTGGCCCGATATTCCTCTGCTCTCGTATCCCCTGGCTATCAATGTATAGCCGTGCTATCGATCGGGTCCGGCTTTCATTTTTTGCTTATTTGACTTTTCGGCCCGGGGTTTCGTTCGTTCGTTCGTTAGCTCTTCTTCGAGGGCCATCGAACGACGCCCCACCGCAAATAATTTCCCGGATAAGCCCGCGGCTATGCGAGCCTCCGAGAAACCCCCTCTTCTCACCCCCATCGAAATCCCACCGTCCGCACCGTGAGATTCGAGCGGCAAAATTTCAAACCTTCCCGCCCAACGAGCCGTCCTCGACCATCGCAATTTCGATTTCTCGATTGGAACCGTGTGACCGGGATTTTTGTTCTCCACAAGGGGGTAGATTTTCAGGAGACGATGCACCAGGGGTGTTTTCCTCTTGGTAGGCGTGGAGGAATATCGCGAATCGGGGAAGAGGATTAGGCGGGTTTTCGTCGGAGTTAATGCGAGACAGGGGTTGAGCAGGGTGATAGGGGATTAGGGAATTGTATCCGGGGGTGAGAGGTGTGTATTTATTTTGACGTTAGGGAATTAGTCGACGTTACAGGAGAGGATCGCGACGAGGCTTAATCTCATTGAGAAAAATTCGATGCTTCACCTTGAACCCCATTACATTAATCTGACGTGTATTAATTATAGGGTGATTTTTACATAACACGGTACAAATTAATTTGACTTCTATTAATTCTGAGTTACTTGTACCGAGGTATCCATGTAACATCGCACGAATTAATCTGACTCGCTGTAATTGAAGCGGGAGGTGCCGTGATTTTTTAATAAAATGAAAAATTTCCTCAAAATATTCGATATCAGAGGGGGAGGGTCTGCCTTTTTATCCAGGGAAAAAAATACGCGAGTCTCCGCTGTATATCGATTCCCGAAATCGTTGATCGCGCGAGAGTTTTCAGCTTCCTCGCTCTTCGACTCGCAAGCCTCGTTCATCCCCATTCCACCCTTTCTCGATTCGCCGTTGTTCCCGGGTTACAAGCCAGCAACGAGTCGAGGTCCACCGCAGCCTTCGAAAGTGCGCCGGTATTCCTGTCGGTGGGCTATCGTATTATTAATAAAATATTATATAACGCTTTATAAAAAGCGCACGAGCTTCCACCCTCTCTCGTCCCCTGCAGGTGGCGAGGGGGGTGTGGTTCGAAGCAAGCTCGAATAAACCACAGAGACCATAGCTTCGGCATAGGGAACGAGAGATAAAGAGAACGAGAGAGGAGAGAAAGAGAGGGAGAGAGGACGGAGGAAGAGGGTGAGAAAGAGATACCAGCGAAAAAGGGGGCGGCAGAGGGACGAGGAGGAAACGCGAGGGGGTGGAGGCGAGTTCTGGAGTTCGAGCAATATATTGCGACTAAACCAAACTGACGGAATGCCAAAACTTTTTTGTAATTAAATTTTTCACCGCGGTAGAAAAGCTCCGTGGAGGGTGGCAGGGGGTTGCGGGGCGGTCGGGCAGGGGGTTGCTCGCGCCAGTATGTACTCCGCATAGATTTTTTTTTTTTTACCGAGGCCGCGGAGGAGCGAGGACGAGGCTGATTTTTTTATCGCTCATCAATCCCTCTGGCTTTGCGAACTCACCCTTGCTTTTTGTTAATGGGTTACAGGAACTACGTCTTTCGACGTAGGGGAGATACGCACCTTGCATTTCACCCTCGTAATTTTTTCAAGTTCCTCGTCGTCGACCTTAGTCCCAATTTTTCTATTTACTCGCTAAATGTCGGTTGTGATAAACTTGAGGACGTTTAATTATTCATAATTAATTGCAAGTGAAATATTCCATGATAAAATCATACTTCTTTCGAGTCAATAATTATGACATTATGTTTTCCTTTCTCGTTCTATCGATTTTTAATTTTCCACTGGTAGTTTCTGGAATTCTGGAGCAGTTGATCCACATAGTAAATTTTCCATGAGTTTTAAGCGACTTCTAAATCACCATGGCTGTCCTGCCGAGTTTTTAATCCCACACCAGTCAAATATCCAGGTTTTCTATTACTTTAGAATATTCGTTTCCACCGTCGCCATACGCGACGGGGTTAAATTTCGTCGGCCGTTAAACCCCATCCCCCTTGCACACGGGAACTTGGCTAAATCGCGGGCGGGAACTCGAAAACGAAGCTGGCCGCTCTAGAAATCAGCTGAATCGTGAAAAAGGAAGGCAACGAAACGCCTAAAAGCATCTGGACAAATGGCCCGACCGATACTGCTCGCCATTACGACACCCCTTGCCGCTCGACCGGTTTTAAACCGAAAAGAAAATTTCTTTCACGAAAAAAAGAGAACCTACCGATGAAACGAGCACACGCTCGTCCACTCTACCCCTCGCTCTGCTACAGGAAGAGGGACAAAGAGAGAAAGAAAAAACGATGAAAAGAGAGAGAAACACGAAGAGAGGGTCGGAAAGAGTTGGCGCGGAGTCACTTCCGCGGAGAACCAAACCCCAACTCCCACGATGGATGAAAAATGTGTAATTTTTATTAATTGTACCTTTATTAATTTTCCCCGGACCTTCGAAGGGTGGAAGGAGGTGGTCCCGGAGAACTCGGTGCACCACCTAGAAGGTAAAGAGGAGGGGGTTACATGCATGTACGGCACGTGTGCCCGCATATCTCTCTACAGCCGGTGGTACAGTCAGCTGCAATAATGGCCACCCTCGACTCCATTTTCCTCGACGATCCTCGTTCCGTCTCGATGCTTCTGATAAAATTGTTTCGTCTCGATGCTTCTGATAAAACGGCACCGCTTAAGCCAGCTGCTTCGAACTGTCTCTCTCCGCCTCCGATTTTTTTTCACCCCCTGTCCGTTGCTCTTTCTGCTTTTCGTTTGTCCTTCCACGTTGACTTCGGATAAATAAGACGCGAGGATGACGATAGAAGGTTTTGTATGTGTTAACACGTTGACTGCCATGGGGGGTCACCGGTGACCGGCGCTATTGAATTCAATGAAATTTCGTATCACTTTAAAATTGCAATATTTGTAAATTTTCTAAAATATTGAATATTAAAATATTGGCGTCAAAAAGTAAAAGGTCTGCCAAATATTTATCTATCTATATCTTTAAACTTTCTACTTTACAAAGATGTGAATTTAATAGAAAAATTGTCACTACAGTAGAAATAATGAAACTGGCGATATACCGGTGGCGTCCAACGTGTTAATTAAACATTTTCACCGTTGAATTCGTCCTTCATAAAAATCATTTCTTACGTCATAGAAACGGTTCTCATTTGTGGGGATAGGAAGAGTGGAAATTCCAAGTCCGAAGATGCGAATTCGTTTACCAAAATTTCACGCAGATCTTCGGGCCTTTGGTGGTAGGGGTCACCTGAAAACGCGAGGAGCATCCTCTGTCCACTATCGAATTAACCATGCACGTTCCGCTTTCCTTTGTGGTCCCGCTTTGCCAATTATTCTCCTCTTTTGTCCCGTCGACGAGAAATAGACAAAGAGAGACAGATGCGAGAGAGACAGTCGGATAGCGAGATAGCGAGAGGTCGAGAGAGAGAAAGAGATTGTTATAGAGTCAGAGAGAGAAAGATAGTCAAAGAGAGGCAGATATATACAGCAAGAGAGAGAGAGGGTTACAGCAAAAGGGAGGAAAAGAGAGACAGACAGTCCGGTCAAGAGGAACCAACCTTCCAAGAGAGGTCTCTCTCTGGAAGTGGCTATATAACGTTACCAGTAATTCAATAACGATCGAAAGGGCAGCCGGTAAGCGAAACCGGAAGCGCACGCAAATGAGGAAACCCTACAGACCATCGGAGGAAACCTGGCTTTCCTTGCGCACGTGACTACGATTTCGTGGATGGTGTTCCTTTCAGCCGTCTTGCGAAACTCGAATAATTCGATACCGAGAAACTTGCGACGTAAATTTCTTTGCAACAACCACCCCCTCTCCCCCTGCCGTAGGAGGGTAGCTATTTTCTGCCACGACGAGGCAGCTATTTTTAAGGGTAGCCTACTCCAAGTAGCTTCATGTTGATCGATTGCATCGAGCTGTTCTCCATGGGGGACGTAACTTTGGAATTTTCGATCGGGATCACTTTGAAAGAGGGTGGTTTCATCTCAAGAACGAAGAAAATAATTCTTTTCGGATGTTTTTATATTAAAAGTCCTCGAATCTCTCAAAATATTCAATGTTTCACATCTGAAATAGATCGAGGACCAAAGAAAAGGGGTTGCACCCCAACATTCTCACCTTGGATAGCTCCCATGAAAGATATTTCTTCTGATATCTTCCCATAAGATCGAAAGTACAACTAAAATTGAAAGTGCAACCCCTTACGTTCAACCATCGCCGACTCTTTCACCCTGAAGATCCAGGGGAGGAAAACGGGCCAGTGTCCAAGGTCCTTTGGAAATCGGAATTTATCGACGTTTCACTTTCCTCAGGATGACCCGGATATCCGGCGTACCTCTGCCACGGACGTGCACACGATCCGCCCAGCCGATAAGGCCTTCCTCTCTCGAGACGTTCGCCGGAAGCGGCGCCTTTATGCTGATTAATTGCCAGAGGGATTCTCCATCGCACCCTTTAACCACCCCCTTACCTCGAATCCTACGATAATTCATCGCTCAAGCATCGATCCTCGGTGCAGCTTGGTTTAACTTTGGAAAATTGTTAGTAACAAAAATTCCAAATTGTCCGGAGAGCTTCCAGATGGATTTTAAGGGTGGATATTTCAATGGGGAGAGAAAATATCGAGATCGATCGAGGCAGGCAAAGTCGCCGATCGAGGATCCGACGTCAGCCGGCATGGCTGCTCGTTTTCGATGCATATTAATCATACTGGGAGCCCGCCTCCGCATCGCACCGATCACGGCCATTCATCAAACTGAGGGATTTCGAAATCTGCTACGCGGTAAACTGAAAACCTTGCTCGACCCGACGACGAAGACGGAGACGTCGTGGTTGGACGTCGTTGTCCATCGGATGCATCGAGGTGGTGCTAGATTTTACTTAAATTCTTCGGAGAAATTTCGAATTTTTCAAAATATTTTACATATACTTTGTAATTGGAACAAAACAGATTGTGAGGTTCTGATATTTACAGTAGCGAGGGAAAATATTGCTGGGTTTTTTTTAACACCATCTATAGTTGGAAATTTATTAGTTTAACACTAGAACTACCGGTGTTAAATCTATCATATTTCAATATATTAAATAAGTACTTTGAAAGAGGAGGAATCGAGTGGCGGAAAGGATGGTCAGTTCGGTGATTTATGTCTTTTGTGATGGACGTAGAATTTTTGTTCTATGGCTGTTCTATGAACTTGAAGAATTTTTGGAAAAAATTGTGTACCAGTCATTTTGACTGGTTTGGTAGTTCTAGTGTTAATAGTCGAAATCTGCTACGCGGTAAACTGAAAACCCTGCTCGACCCGACGACGAAGACGGAGACGTCGTTGTCCCTCGAATGCATCGAGGTGGTGCTCGGTTTTACCTAAATTCTTCGGAGAAATTTCGAATTTTTCAAAATATTTTACATATACTTTGTAATTGGAACAAAACAGATTGTGAGGTTCTGATATTGACAGTCGCGAGGGAAAATGTTGCTGGGTTATTTTTAATACCATCTATAGTTGGAAATATCATTCCAATTTTGGAAATGATCAGTCAGAAAATTCTGAAAAATTTCTTTTCACTGCTAATTGCATCCCTATACGAGTCACGCGTATCCAGGGTAGCTTATCGTTCACTCTTCCGCGGCGAGTGTATTTTTATTCGCATAATTAGATAGCCATCAATCCTGCCGATGGCAGTTTGCCCTGGCCCAATCTGCTTCCCTTGCATTTATAATACACGACACGGGGTGAGCCGCGGGTCGCAAGGGGGTGGAGGGAGAACGAACGTGCCGCATAAATGGAAGGCAAGAATTTAAAAGAGGAAGCCCCGAGAGCGGAGCAATTTTTTCGTGGCTTTTCCTCACCCCGTGGAATTATAAATTATATTCGACACACCACGACTCGGCGATCCTTCTCGTTCGTTGTATTCCATCGATTTTGGTCAGCGGAATTTTGTGAAACTCTTTCCACTTTGGATTTTATAGAATTGAAAACAAAAAAAGAATTTCAACTCCTTTCTCTCGTGACACGATAAACGACATAGGGTTAATTATTTAATATGTAACTTCGATGATTAAAAAGTAATGAAGAATCCTTTAGTAAATTTAAAAATCAATTTGTGTAGATGCTTCAATAAAAAAATTGGCCGAGTATAGAATCGATTGTATGGTCGAAGGTCCACGTTTTTGAGAGCTTTCGTTGGCGCACGATTGAATTGTACCCCCTCGGCAACTTACTTTCGTTGGCTCGTGCGACGGTGCGCGGTATTTCAAACGCGTCGACGATATAAAAGCGGCTACAACTATGATACAAAACTCCATTGAGTTATATTCCACGTTCGTAAGTCCGGTTTCTCCTCGGTAAAATGCGAATACCGTAGATGGGATAACTGTGCAAAACGTGCACCACGCTTTACCTCGGATTGCCTCCTTCGATATTTTACCCCTTAGCGCTCCATAAGGCTCCGCTGTGGAGCCCCACAAAGATAATTATTATCTTTTTCCATGTTGCTAACCATAAAAAAGGTAAAAAAATGGTTTGATCGTAACACTACAGAGACTGAGCACGTTTTAATTACAGATAACAATTGCCAACACCGACGATTCCGCAACATTTTAAGCGTGATTATGCTAAATATATTTGGTTCCGCAGCGGAGCCTACGGAACGCTAAGGGTTAAAGGTTTCTACCAGCTTTAAATCCAAACCCAACCCCTTATTACAGTCACAATAAACATATCAAAATAAAAATCACCAACTCCAAAGACTCTCACCAACTTCAAACAAAAA
The DNA here is from genome assembly GCA_910591515.1 of Cerceris rybyensis. Classification (NCBI taxonomy): domain Eukaryota; kingdom Metazoa; phylum Arthropoda; class Insecta; order Hymenoptera; family Crabronidae; genus Cerceris; species Cerceris rybyensis. Next base: position 1,531,115 of record OU342800.1, on the reverse strand, counting down.
ATCTCCACCCTCAGGCACATCCAAACACCATAACCCCGATCCTCCGCAGAGTCCACAGTACCATAAAAAGCCGTCGTTCCATCGACACTAAAACGGCGGAATCATCGTCGGCAATAATGTCGTAATATCGCCTTAATAAAAGTCATCGAAGCACAGGGGGTTTTCGGATTAGCCGACGTCGATGGTGAAGCCGGTAGACGGTGGCACAGTTGTCCGTCCTCCGCTCCCTCCAACCCCTTCGTTCTCCCTTTCCACCAACCCCTTTCTGGCGAATATAAAATATACACTCCGGTAGGATATTCCTCGCAAAGTCGAAACGTGTGTGCCCTTTCGCGTGTGTATATCCAACCCTCGCGTGTGTGCTGGCATATTAAGGGCGGCTCTCACACGGACGCACGTGAACGTAGCAACCCTCGGCATAGCTAGCCATGCCGTCCATGGTGGGAGGGAAGGTATTGTGTTTATATGCATATCGGGGGAAGCCTCGGAGTCTCCCTTGTACTCGAACTCGGCGTTTTCCAATATTCGAGCCGAAACTCTCGACCGAAAAGCCCGGCCTTCGAATCCGTGCCCACCGCCACCCCCTCCAACCCTTTCGGTCACCCGACCGACTCCCCCTCGCCCCTTCTTCCTCCTCCTACCTCCTTCTCCTCTCTTCTGCTACGTCGAACCGTCATATTTGAACAAAATCGAAGCTATCCTACCTAAACGTTCTCTTTTTACCTCTCTCTCTCTCTCTCGCACGTAGTCTTTCTGATTCTGCTGTTTTTTTTTTATTATTATTATTTTTTTCATTCGTCTGGGCTCGGTCTTTTTTTCCGTGTCGCGCACGGCTTTCGGGGATGCTTCTTCGCGGGTTGGAGCGCGCTTGTTTTCTGCCTCTTTTCGCCCGATGGAGAGGGGTAGGTTTAGTTGGGTGATGGAGTGTTTTCGGAGGCTTCTGTGCAGTTTGAGGGCGAGGGAGAAGGTGGATTGGATAGGGGATATTGCTGAAAGTTTTAATATTTTTTGGACGATAGATGTAGCGGAAGATGGCGCGAGGTTTGATAAATGAGTTTCTAATTTTGTTTAATTGCTATGGTTATATTTCCTAGGTAGTTTTATTTCGGTGAACTAGGGGGTTTTAACCCTCTTGAACATAGTATAATGAAATAAAATACATTTAACGTTTATAGATCTAGAGTTAAAGCAAATCTTTCGTCTCTCGATTACAACCAGCTCGTTTCCCCCGGGATCACCCTTCCCGATGCACCCTCGCTCTCACCCTTCTCTCATCCCCAAAGTCCTCTCCTCTCGATCGACTCACCTTTCGATACCAGGATCGGGAGAGTCCCCGAAATTCAGGCCGATCGAGAGGAGCATCCTGACAGTTCTGTCATCCGCAAAAAAAAGGGACATGCCTCTGTGCAGAGTCGAAGAAAAAAAAAAGAGCCAGTGAAATCCAAGCGACAGTCGTCGAAGATCAATCGACAATCGTTAAAGCCCCTAAAAACGCGGATGCACCGTCGCGTTGGCGAAAAGTCGAGGCTGAAATCCAAAGATACTCTTCCCGGCGCAGGGGGTTGCGCGGGAAGGGTGTAGAGAGAAAGCACGGCTGAAAGGGGAGGCTAAAAAACGTTCAGCCACCTACACGGACGTGGAAATAGACGTAGACACAGACGGACGGATATTCGAAGAGTATCCCTCGACCCTCTCCACCCTCTATCCGACCCTCTATCCAACCCTCTCCACCCTCTCGTTCCCGTCGACTGACGCGAAAAGCCCGCAAAAGCGCGCAAAGGATTTATCCGCGACCTCTCGACTAGGATTGAAATAGTAATATGTTATTGGTAAGCTCTTCCTTTACATCGGCAGCGCCAATAAATGCTGCAGACAGGTTAACGAACCGAACCGTCCGGCATCCGGAACGAAAGGAAGAGAAAACTCGCGCACCAAGAGACACCGAGAGACTGCCCTATGATACGGGGAGAGAAAGAGAGATAGAAGGGGGATAGAAACGAAGGGTAGGAACGTAGAATGAAAAGGGTTAGAGAGAGGTGAACGAGCATTGGATAGAAGAGAGACGAGAATCGCCAGGTAGAAGTCGAACGACACAGGAACCTCCAGAGAGGAGGTAACCGTGCGGGGGTTGAACCGGATAGAGGTGGCATCGCTAAACTGTCGACTTGGAGCTTTTAATTCGCGATCAAAGGCCCGTAACGATCCGTCGGAAAGCCTTTCGGCAACGGCACTCTTGCCGACGTCAAAATTACTTTTAAATTCCATCCCTCGACTCGATTCTCCTCTGTGCCTCGCCGATCGCCGAACGATCCTCCGCCTCTTCGTCCCTTCGTCCCGATCGTCCGATCCTCCGGTTCTCCAACCGTCGACGACTCCACTTTGCTAGCTTTATATCGGGGCCGTGTGCGCCGGATACCAGCCATGAAGCGAATTCGGCCGTCGTTTAAGGAAAAAAGAGAAAAGGTCGAACAGGTGGTTCCGTCAAAGGTAATCGACTCTGTGGCCGATCGAATTCAATAACGAACCCTGCCAGAAATTCGTAGCGATCGAACGACCGCGGATGGAGCTACCGACGACGATAACGAACATTGGCTTTTCCCTTCGGCTCTCTTCGGTTCAACGTCTCCCACCTTTTTCTTATTATCTTATAGAATTTCCTTTCTAGAGTGACATTGAGGAATTTTATTTAACGATCGTACAGCTGTAGACCTCTGATCGTTTTGTACTCTTCTATCGCACGGAAGAGATTCATCCCCTTTTGACAATCCTCGCGGTCTATCCTCGCGTCCACCCTCATCCTCTATAACACTAATTACTGAATATTTCAAGTGCGCCGAATGACAACGATATACCAATTTCTCCCCTTTGCAGGAACATAATCAATTTCATTCCAGGTACATCTTCAGGAGAGCCCTGGCCGCAACTCTATAATCTCCTGACCCTTCAACCAAACCCCCAACCCCCCAGGTTACGGCCAGGGTTCACCGTGAGTCTTCGTTCACCCCGAGACGAAGCAGCGGAAATGGATCGTCTCGAGTCACCCCGTGAAATCTCCGCGAATTTCCCGCCACTTTTGGCTCTCGAGTCGAACACCCCCTCCCCCGTTTACAGGGTGAACGAGGAATCAGACGAATTTCCTCGGTATCGAGGAAAGTGCGAAAAGAACATGGAAAAGGAAGATACAATGTAAAGAGTGGAAAATAACTCGGCACGAGAGAGAGAACGAGGGAGAGGGATGTTCGCGGGGGTGTAAAAGTCTGCCGTGGTTTCGGAGGGATGCGCCAAGGGTGGCGTTAACAACGGAATCTCCCGTCGATCGTGTTCGAGAACGATCGACGAGGATCCTCCGCTTTTATTTTCATCCCCCGGGCTTTTCTAGCTTCCAGGGAAATTCGCGACCCTCGTTGATTTCGTTTCGAATTTAGAGTGGACTTGTTCTCTGTACTTGTTCCGTGCAGTTGGCACCCCCGTAAGAGAGCGACAACCCGCGACGAGGACGATACGTTGTCGCCGGGAGGAAAAAAAAGGACGTTGGAAGAATACCGTTCATTTTTTTTCTGCTGAATTGTTGCGCGTTTTTTTTTTTTCAAATTCCTTCTTCAGTTCCTTTCACCGTCGATCTTCGCGAGACGTCGATTCGTCGCGAGAAAATGCGCGCGCGCGTGGAGGATCGTTTGTTGGAGAAGAGAGAAATTGGAACCATAGAAATTATGGGAAAACGCGCGCGCGCGCAGCTCGAAGGATCTCCAATTTTCAGATACGATTATTTTCGCGGGGGTTGAAACAGCGGAAATGATCGTGATAACACGTCGAGATTCTTGTATCTCCTTTTGTTTTCAAAGATCGTCAAAGTTCTTTCTTACAACAAAGCAAATTATAAATGGATAATAAAATTTCTAATTGTAAACGTTCAAAGTGTCTTCCCTGGAGAACTTCAATGAATCTCGGCGCGAAATCATCCCTCGCGATTCGTGAAAATAATTACTTAGCGTGGACCCATCACGAAAACACAGACGACGGCTTACGACGGGGGTGTCTCGTCGAAAGTAGAGTTAAAAAAAAAGAAGCGTCGAGTATCGACGATCGGGGGGTTGCGCGCCACCACCCTGACCTAAGAGACAGAGACGATAGAGTGAGAGATAGAGACAAATCGATCGAAGCAAAGAAGAGAGCAAAAAAAAAGAGCAATACGATAAACGACGACCTGGCAAACCGAACGAAAGAAATGTCTGTACCTATATAAATGTGTCTTTCATTAACGAATTCGAGAAAAGATAAAACCAAAAAAAAAAATATATATATCTCTATAGACAGTACGGTAGAAAAAAAAAAAGAAACTAACAGTTGCTTTTCGTTTCTCGTCACCTCGAAAGGCCGTCGTCCGTCCCTGACCCTACCAAAGTGTGTTTTGCATTGCAGACTACCAGATGCGCAATGTTAACGTGAGATCGGTCAACTCTAAACGAAGGAAAACACCCTCCTCTTCCTGCTTGTGAGTCTCTCAGTTTCGGTGTTTCGTAACTAATTCAACCTATGATATATAATCACACATGTTACAAACCAGATATTATTATGACCGTTGTTGTAATGGATCGAGACGTACGTTGACCTTTGACCTTGCCTTTATATATATCCGTATACATATGTGTATGTATATATAAATATTTTTTATATATATATGCATACAAAACATACATGTTAACACGCATCTTATATATCCACGTAATATACATGTACACGGGGACGAACTACAGGTCGTTTCAACGCAGGATGTCGATGAGCGAGTCTTTCGTAGGACACCCCTCCTTTTTCATCGACACCCTCTCTCGCATTTCTTCGCACCATCAGATTGCTCGGCCGAATCTGAACTGAATTTCAATTGAAATTTAGTCTAGATACGAGGAATTTATTAAGTAACACGTTAATTATTATTTTAATCTGCACAAAAGTGCAGATCTCCGATGCTCCCTACGTGGAACGATCGACCGAGCTGTCATTCCAGCGAGAAAGGTGAAAATAAGGAGAAAATGAGAGGAGATAGGAATAACACCATTGATCGAGGGGTGGTCCATCGATAGGTCTTGCCTTCAATTCGATTCTCGTATTGAAACATCCTGTAGGTTGTCGCATAATACTCCTTGAACAGAACGAAACACGACTTGCCTTTCGCGTTTCTTCCTTTCGTTTCAATCCCTTGTTTCGTCTCCCTTTTACGTGCAAGTACAAATTGATTTTTTACGACTCGGAGAAACGAGTCGATCGATCCATCGACCTCGTGTCTTTCGTTTGCGAATTATTCGACTCATTTTCGTTGGGTCATCGCTCGTATAGAGCTCGGCCTCGGCTTTTTCTTCCTCGTTTTATCCTTCTTTCTTCGCCATTGCGAGGTATCTTTTCGTTTTGCGATTAATGCAGTCGCTCATCGATCTCTGGCCACTTCTTCGCGCACCACTTGATTCGTGATATTTCCTCCCGATCTGGAAAATTCCTCGACCGTTTTTCCATCGTGGAACTTTAGTTTTTCTCTCGTCAGCCTCTCGCGACAAATTACAATAAATTCATTTATTTCACTTTGTCTCCGGCATCGAATCGAAATCACGGAGCGCCGATTTCGCGAGAAGACGAACTCTCGCGCGAATAATCGAGAAACGAGGGAGAGAATCGTCGATGAATCGCGCAGACGTACGCTGCGCGATTTTCGCGAGGATTCCTCCTTTCGAATTCGCGAAGACGAAGGAAAGCTCGCGCTCGCACGCGCACGAAGAGAAAAGGATGTCCGGCGACTGCAGGCCTCGGTCGCAGGACATCTTCCTTCGGTGCGTCGCGACGCCCGGCTCTTCTCGTCCAATCGAATAACGATTCCGCGAATCGGCGCTTCGTTTTAACATATTTCTCTTATTTCCTCATTCAAAAAGATTACAAATTGGAACGTCGAGCAACTTGCAAATTTTTCACGACGCGTCACATTGTACTTCAAGACGTTGGACAGTGTGCAAAATTTTTTATTTATCGCGCAAAAACTTAGTTCGTCTTCAAAATCGGAAATACCAAACGACTGCATCGATTTGCACAGATTTCTTTTCCTTCATTTCCCGTGGCAGCGAGGACAGCACGAAATGGCAAGCAAACGGTTAGAACTCCAATTAACTTTCATCCGTTCCTTGAAAAAATCGCGCCAAAATTCTCAGCGTATTTTCTGACCCGTAGAATATCCGAAATTATTTAAAAATCAGATTTTCTTTTCTATCTCTGTACAATGAGCCTCATTGGCAGTAATGTACATTTACTGTGTTGAATTTGGGTCAAAGTAAATTTGAAATTGGGTCAAAAAAGAACCGTAGGAACGGACGAAGGTTAAACACAATACCCATACACAGGTTGAAGACGGGAGTCTCCATACAGAACATGAACAGCAACAATAACAGAACAATTCCATGCACGTTCGCTGTACCTGTATGAACCGTATATATCTATATTATCTCTCTACAATTGATACACGACCATGGCCTCTGTATAATTACACGCCCACAAGATCAAAACTACATACGCATACACGTCTTCTAAACGAGCGCAGAAACGTACACGCACGAACAGTCGCAAACACGCGTCTTTTCTATACCGTATTTTTTGCTGCTGCTTCTTTGAACGTAAGCTTTAGAAATTGAAAACGAGAAGAGCGACACAACAGCAAACAACATCGACACATCTTACACGTCTTCGATGAATTACACTCGATCGACGAGATATTTAACACTCTTGCATAAATGTTACACGTATCGTGCAGAGACGGAAAGAGTTGCCGTGCAATTAAATTACTTTTCCTCTCCCAGTCACACGTATTTATGCGTTCATTTTTCTTTCGCCATCGGATGAATCAATCGAATTTACAAATTTATCGCGACAAAGGTCGCCGCGATACGTTCGAACGAAATAAGAGGGAAAGGTCAAACGCATTGGCGTAGTGGTCAGATTAAAATTACACCTTGATGTTTTAAGAGATAGAATATTTGAGATAAGGGTTGCAAATTGAAAACGTGTCTATCTGGAATTTAATTTATATTAATTTGCCCATGTGCCCTTCATTTTACGGAGGACTGATAATTTTCCATTTCTGCACGGTACACGCGGCCACATGAAAACAGTCATGCGGATACATGGAAACGTACACGAGTATGCAGCGTACACGTGAAAACAGACACGCGTACATGGAACACGTATATGTATATTGTCGAAAGCGAAAGAGCGAGAACAAGAAAGTACAAAGCCTAACAAGTGACACGTACGGAGGCATTTTATTGAGAAGCCGCTCGAGAGTCGATGCTGTCGAGGAGTTTAGAGTTTGAGAAAGCGAGAGAGAGAGGGAGTTATACGTTGATGATGCAAAGAGAAGAGGGACAGAGAGAGGAGAAAGAGGTAGACACAGAGAGAGACAGAATTGAGAAAGGAGAAATTGGCGAGAAGGATGTAAAGAGACAAAAGAGGGAGGGTAAAATCGAGGAAAGAAACGTGACAGTTCGGAGTTAATAGAAACGCGCGGGAAACGAGGACAATTGAGGAAAATCGAGGGAGCTCTGCGATGCAGGATCGATTTTACGATCGGGATGTTCGTCGATCGTTCGGTGATAGGCGACGTTGGGGGTGCGCCTACTGGGGGTAGTTTAGGATGATTATTTTTTCCTTTACATACTTACCCTTAATATTTCTATCCTATGAAGATGTGATTTCAATAGGAAAAGTTTTCCCTTTAATTTAAATCTCGCGAAAATATTATTATTCTTTTTCTCCACAATACTTCTAATATTTTCAATTCTTTTTTTCTACAGTATTTCTAAAACGTCTCAGTTTTTCCACCCGTCAAAGTAAAATGAAACCAAAAATGCAAAGCATTAGTTGACCTCCCATTATAATTTGTTTATGTCACAATTCAAATAAAATCCAATCTCATGTTCCTGCATCGCTTCAAGTTCCAAATACTCCTGGTAATGATAAAATAACGATAGAATATTAAAAAAAGAAGCACCTCTTCACGTGGCAAGTGCGCACCCCCAAGCCGAATCGCCCGGCGAATGATCGAGTCGCGAAATTAATTGCTAAACTCACCGGGCGTCCTTCGCCGGGGAAATTGCGAAAGGTAATAGAGGCGCGATCAATCGATTTCGTGGCACCAAAATGTCCCGGCCTTGACCCCCTTTGCTAACAAAATGGAGGACGACTCGTGTGCCGCAACCCCGATCGTGCGGTGGCCATCTCGCGCCGGACAAAACACGTTTTTCTCGGGCAAATCGCTTCGAGCGAATCGAAACATCCAAATTTCAACGTACACCCCATGCTCGAACGTTCTCGTCGATGTATTCGTATGGGGTTTCATTGTTTCGGGTGAGTCGAGGGACTTTTGATCTTTCGAGGCACTACGGGGATGTTTTAGGTGTATATTAAGTTGCAATAGAAATTTACAATGTTGGTGGAAGACTTTAACCTTTGACACTTGATATATTTTGCTGATACTTAACACTTTACCGACCGGTAGTCGATTAATCGGCTCTTCGGGCTCAATACTTTTGGACTTTTAACTTATTAATTGGTTGGTACGGCAATTAATTAATTATTATTTATCATTGTGATTAACTGTGCCAAGGACTCAATGAAGAAACTTTGCAATTTTCGAAGGGATATCAGTATCGGGGAAATATTTGAAGGCAAATGACCGATCAGAAGTGAGTAGGATGTTAAAAAATAGCAGTCGGTAAAGTGTTAAAAGGAATTTAAAGAAATATTCACCCTTTGCCTGGTAATTTGTAATTGTTCTTGAGAAAGTGGTGAAAGCTCTTGAAATTTTGGAAAACTGTCGACCTGAATCATTAAATATGGTAGAATATGATTAAACAAGCTTCACATTAGTTCCTTATAAAAGTAATTGTAATAATAATTAATTGGACCATTTATTTTGAAAATGGTGTAAGTCCAATTTCCATAGACAGATTGCGGGGCATCACTTTAAAAAAAAATGGGTTAATTAAATTTTCTTGTTTCTCAATTCAAATTTTGCAATAACAAGTCATCCTCATGGAAAGTCTCAAAGGTTAACTCCCCTAAATTAATGTGACATTTTCAAATAGATATTTACCATAGCTAAATTTTCCTGCAAATTTTCACAAGTTGTTCCATAACTGAAACTGATCAGTAAGACCACGGAGGACGTTTTAGGGGTTGAAAATTTTGATCGACCAGCCAAAATAATTTTCCTCGAAGCAGAGTCAGCCCTCGATAACTTCCGAGGAGAATACTCGAGCAGGGTGAATCGCGAAAGCTCGATTGACGAGGCCTCGTCTATTCTAATTGGCTCCGAATATTACCTCCGAGTCGAGGGACGAACGATCGACCATCGCGAACGATCGGCTAACGCGACTCTCGCACGCTAAAAAGTACATGACACGCAAATGACCCAAAAACCAGTCGCCTATCTTATAGCAACATCGCGAAAAATTGTTCAAAGATTTTAGAAAACATTGCAGAGAATTACTCTGAGCTAGAAATTTTAAAAAATCTTTGAGAAATTTTGAAGACGATTGTCCAGAATTAGAGAGGAATATTTGTTCGATGGCAAAAGAGAATTTATTTGAGAAGAATTCGGTAAATTTTGAAATTTGGTTTGGCGTCAATCTTGCGTCGATTCTGCGACCTTTGTGGCAAAGGTTTCAAACAATTCGGCATGCTACCCTCGTAGATAAGGGTTGCAAGCTATCCTTTGAATTTCTATCCCCATTCTTCCCTCAATTTTTCACTTGCTTTATTAATTTTCACAGATATTCACATTTTAAAAATTCATATAATTCAGCAAAGACAACAATCTCGAAAATTCAACTTTGTCGCAGAATCGATACTATTTTCGCGTGCGAGAATCGCAGAAAAAGGAACAATGAGAGACGGAAAAAGAAAAGAACCGCAACGAAGATGATGTGTTCTAGGCAATCGTCCGTTGTGCTCATCTCAGGGTACCATTGTCACTACCAAGTAGCCACACTCTAAATTCGAAACCGGATCGTCAATCGGATAATAAAATCACACTCGACAAAATCAGACAACCGGATCAAGAGGATTTAGGCGCGAGAGGGTCGCCAGAGAAGCTAGGGTGAGAGCTCGAGATAAGGGTTGTTCTTGTTCGTCCCCTGGACTCTATTCTTCGACTCTTTCACAGTCTTCCATCGTGAATATCGCTTATCGATATCAATTAAAACAAATTTCCAGTAAATATACAATGATTGACAAGTTAATATTAAATTATCTGCATAATCAGTGTAACCAAATTTAACCCTTCTTCCAAGGGAGAAGAATTCTTCGTTTTGCATGTATTTAAGACAGTCAAATTCAATGTATATGAAGTTAAAAAATAATTGGTCAATCGCTGTGAACTCAATTCATGAAAATTAAATAATTACAAAATTGATTTTGAAATAATTCCAACGAGGAACAAGAAGAACCCTGTGGAATTCAGAGAGGGTGAACTCAAAGCGATTAAGGGAAGAGTAAATGAAAAAAGTCAAAATTGAAGATGAAACGATGTAGCATGTAGTATCACAAGTCGACTATGATTTTGATAAATTTAACCGTGTGCATTGTGCAACGTGTAGGCTGGATGATGACACGCGAGTCACCCTCTCGAGAGCGCCACTCGAGAATACGAGAACGCCACCCTCTCTGGAAGCCACGTAGGCGAAGGGGTTGGCTTTTTTTAACGCCACGATTCGCCGTCTTCTTCGTGAAAAGAGATGTCCGTCTTTCGGCGGCCTTCTTCTCCCTCTTGCGATTCGTATCCTCTTGAAATTCGATCGGCCATTTTTATCTGTTGCAGGATATTCCAAATTTTCTCTTATTAATAGCTACATTTTTTATTCCGTATGCTTGTTGGAGAATTTTCAACTATTTCGAAATTTAACTGGCGCTGTCTCTCTTTTTAAATTTTTATTTTCGTTTATTGGGAATTATTCCATATCAAAAACGGTAGAAATGCTCGATGTGCTTTTAATTGGCGGTTGATTTATCGTCCGGCTGTTAAAACGTTCCGCTAAATAATCGAAAGTGAAATGTCATTTTGGTTTAACGTACAGTCGAGTAACTCGTGCACGCGGAATATTAAAAAGAATTGGTATTCCGTCGGTGAAGCTCGTTTTCGATTTTTCCCCCACAATCCGAGTGACGCGAATCATCGTAGAGAGCTCGATTGTCGATGTAGGTCGATCAATTTTCAAAATTCGAGCGCTCGAAAGAACTGCGAAGTATAATCCCCGTTAAGATTAAAGTAAAAACGAACGTCTCTAATCACAAGTATTCATTTATTATTCTAAAACTCAACGTCTCTCTCTGAAACGATTTCCAAATACATCGACAATCGCAAAACCTCCCTCTGTCTAAACCCCAGTTAAAAAAAAACGAGGGGTTTCTCGCCGATTAATTCGCAATTTCGTACACCGAAAAGAAAAGAAAAATTCCAAGTATCGCGAAAGACAAACGAAAATACCGAGGACAAAGTAACAGAAAGAAAGAGAAAAGAACTCAGAGGAAGAGAAAGAGAATGTGAAAGAGAGGAAGTGAAAGGATTCAAAAAGAGAGATTAAAGCAAAAAGAGGGGGGATGATACGGTGCCGGTTATATCGTTGAGGAAGAGATGAATTTCTCAATAAAACGCCACCGGGCTATCAAATCTCTCTCCATATATATATATAAATATAAATACATATATATATTTATATACATATATAGTAGCATAATGCATGGCTGACCGTATATATACATACATACAGATATATATATATTAACAACATAATATATATATTTATTTATTATTATTAATATTTATTATTATGTAATTCTGAGTGACTCTAACGAAGAATTTTCCCCTCTGTTCTGCGTCTTCGAGTCTGTTCTCCAAAGCGATTCGAGGAACGTCCGAGGACGTTCCGAACGAATTGCCATTCCGGGTCGTGACACTTTGAGGAACTGGGTAGTCTTGAGAATAATTGAGCATCATTGGTAGAACGAGTATTATGTAGCTTCGCCATGTGGGTCATACATAGGGTGTCCCCGATTAACGTGGAATCGTTCCAAGAACGTTTACGTTACTATTTCGCGATCATTCGAGTCGCACGGGTGTTTTATCTTCGTAGGGGCGCACAGTGTCAACCCCTTCGCTGCTGCGGTTCGTTCTTTCATCGTTTTTATTTCGTTCTCTTATTTAACACTGGATCTACGAGGGTTAAATCTGTTGTACTTCAATAGAATTTTAAATTGATACTTTGAAAGGGTTCAAGTGTCAAAGGAGACCATCGGTTAACTCTTTGGGGTACGAGATTCCAAGGGAAAAAATAAATCCTTGCACAGACTTCTTATATTTATTTAAAGGGAACAGAATTGTAATAATTTATGTTTATTGTAGACGTGGAGTTTCATGGCTTTCAGAGATCTAGTGTTAAAATTGTAATTATGGCAGTTTATAGAGAATAACTAGCCTTCTGTGAACTTAAGGGGTGAAATAAGTAGAAACTTTGTTCAGGCTTTTATTTTAAGAGAGGTGAGAATAGGGTGTAAAAGTACGTAGAAGTGTCATAGCAGCGAAAGGGTTGAACGAGAAAGGGAGGAAAGAAGAGAAAGAAGCAGGACACCCTTAGTAACACGGCGATCCTTTCGTGAAAATTCGATGATGATGGCGACGACGACGACAGACGAAAGTTTTGCTTGCTTGCTTGCTTGCTGTTCAAAAATTCCTCGGCATGGAAACGAGGGCGAACGACCATGTGGAAGGTTCGTCCAGGACCCTCGTTTCCGGCTGTCCTTCTCTGTCTCTCGCGTCTTTTGTCCTTAGAACATACGACACGAAGACGTACACGGGGAAAAGTGATCTTTAGACGAACTGTCGCCCCGTCCACCGACGAAACTCACCCCCTGCGCGCTCACTCCTCGTCACTTTGCTTTTTTAGCGTTTCATCGGCCCAGGTTATCCCTGTCTCGTCGTATTAACACGTCCTGAACTGTCATCCGTTAGATTTTAACAGCCATGGGGTATTTTTTCAACGAGAAAATTTTGAAAAAAAAGAAAACCCTCTACTACTAAAGTCGATTAACCCCTCGACGAGCAGATTCGTCATCTTGTTTGCAGAATTATTGCGATTAAAATTTCAAGAAAGTTGTAAAAATCGTTTATTTCAAATGACAAAAGAACAGCGTTTAGGAAACGATGAGAGAAAATTGCCTGATGTGTAAAAATTGAGTGGAACGAGGGAGAGAAAGATGATAGTAGGGGTGAGTCTCGTCGTCGGAAGGGGGCTGAATGCTGTCTTATTGAACGTGAGCATTTTGCTGCGTGCCGAATATCCCCAGCCAGATAAATCCCAATTTTAGAATCCATTGTAATACGGAGAGTGCCCTTACTTAGCTGTTAATTTGAGGTCCTTTCGCAGGTAGTGTCTTTTTACCAACCCGATACCCCAACGCCCTTACACAGCCAGACGTACCAGTAATTGTTAGTCGATACCTTGTTAAACAAAGCATGAATGTTGAAGCCCGTTTGGAAAGAGAGTCGCACGTAAACTGGCGTAAAACAGCATTAGAAAAATATTCCCATGGCGACGTTTCATTTATCTTGTCTCTTGCGAAATCAAACATATGTAATTGTCTTTTGGTGAAAAATTTGTTAAATATTTTGGAGAGAAGATTAACAGAATTCTGCTTTGATTTCATACGGGTTGTTTGAGTGATTAATATTTATTTAATTAAAATAGCTAAATAGCTTATTTAATTAATAGAGTTTGAAAAGTTTTTGATATTCTTGCTTTTGCATGAGAAAAGGGCAATGGAGCGTCGCCACAAAGGAAAATATACATTGTACCGAAGCCACACGAGACAAATTCAGATCGACGGAGAATAAAACGAAAGAGAAATCGCGACAGTAACACTCTTTACACGAAATAACCGAGAAATCGGTGCTAAATTAATTATTATTTTGTCCAAAATAAGAAAAAGGCTCGATGATGTCGAAGAAGCATCCATTCTCCCCAATATTCATCGATGATTTACAGAAAGGAAAACCATACACTATAATATTTCAAAAAGTTATTCTAATATTTGTAAATTATATTATAAGTCGTGGCTGTATTTCATTGTTATCGGTGTCACAATTATCACAATTCTTCCATTTCTTATTGTCAGATGGTAATGAAATTACGAATTTCCACCCATTAACTTTCGACTCGAGATGAGTTAATTTCATCTCGAAGCGAATTTTAGGAAGAATTCCCGACGAATAGTTCGACTAGAAGCGAGTCGAAAGAGAATAATCGAATAAACGACGCGTTCAGGAACCCCGCAACAGATCGCTTCGACCCGGTTCTCCAAACCGGAAGAGCAGTCTCCGTTTTCACATTTGGTTAACAAGTTTTCCTTGCATTTAGTATTTTTCCGATTTTTTTTTTCATTCTCTTCAACTCTAAAATTTCAGTTTCTGCAGTTTCAAAACAAAACAACATTGGTTTCTTTGTTACCCGTAGGAATTTTTTAAGGGTTGTAGCAGAAAATTTTGAGTTTCGCGTGAAAATAATTTTAATTCGGATAGAATTAGACCGAGGAAGAAATTCGTGAGGTACGATCACGATCGTATTGCAGAAGTATCGAGGAAACTCGATCGCAGGTCGTGCGCGGAAATCGAAGAAAGATCGGAAACCAGAAAGAAGAAACTTACAGCACGGAGTATCGCGAATATCCGACGGAGTTGGGACAATAAGCAATAAAATCGAATCACCCTTATAAATCTCCTGGGAGAGACGGAACACGAAGGGCAAAGCTGGAGACACCGGTACCGTGCCTCTACTACCCCCTCTACAGGGTGTGCTTTTGAATCTTCGTAGACGACCGAATTCAACCCTTCCCTGTTCCTCTTCATTTTTCCTTCTACAATTTTCACCCTCAACTTTAACTCTTCCCCATAAAAACCATCATATCTTTGCATCATTCAAAATACACCACACCAATAATTCTCGAAGTCCATTAAATCAATTTATCAACTATTTTTCCACTCTCAAAAATGTTGAAAAAATCCAGAGAAATTTCAAATGATCCAAAAGACACCTAAAATTTAGCTAATCAAACGTCCTATCGTTCTTCAGGGTTCCCAGGCACACCCGGTGTATCCAGAGGAGGGGGTGCACGAGGTCGAGGGGTGGAAAAGGTCGGAGGACGAGGCATCGGGATCACGTGGCCCATGTAAATGCGCGTGTATCCTCTGCACGCGTATTATTTTATTCTATAGCAAGCCGGTGAGAGAGAAAGACAAAGAGAAAGAGAAAGAAAGTGGAGCTATTGGGGCCACGTGACGCCAGCAGGCAGCTCCTTCGGCGGAGACGCAATCATTCTTGAGTTATTCGAAAAGGGTGCCGTCTGCGGAGAGAATAGCCGAAGGCTCACCCTTCTGGCCCGTGTCCCGATACACACCCCTATAGAGACGTCTACGTGCCTCTCTTGCATCCCTGACAAAGTTCGTTTTGATTGGCCATGGAGCAGCTTGCTCGATGCATCGAAATCCCCTTGCATCCGAGACTCGAAGGACTTTTATTTCACGCTCTTGATCGATACGTAGCTACTTCAATTTCATTTTTACAATATTAAGATCACCATTCCGCTTAGATTTGTCCTTTCGACTAATTTTTCCGGTGAGTTTCTTTCTGCCGAAGATTTAACGTTGTCTCTGAAAGATCTTTGTGAGAATTATACGTTGACAAAGTTAATGGGGTGTCCTCGGTGAAGTGTTCCTTCTCGACAGATTTAAAAATCGTCCTTTGCATTATACTTGCAAAAGTCCCGGCCGAATTTGCGAACGTCAGAATCGCTGGATATCTCATTAATGCTTCATCGTGCGCGCCACCGAATTTGGCATACTTTTAGCCCCTTCTGGAAACCCTCATCGATCCTGGACGATTCTCTGTCTCTGTTTAAACAGGAACGAGTTATATTTCGGTTGTTTCACCCACCCCGTGTACTTTGTATCTCGTTGGAATTCTATTTGTCCGGTTTCTTCGTTACTCTGACTCTTAATGATCTCAATTTAGGGTCTGAAGGACTCCACTTTATTCCGCATCCCTTTTTCTTCCTCGATCTACGAAGTTATCCAACGGTTAGCTCGTTTTCTCTACATTCAGGTGCAATTTTATTTGTCTCCCACATTACCGAGTCCCCTAACGATCTCGTTCTATGATAAATGAAACCACCCCCTATTTTATACCCCTATCTCTTCGGCTCTCTCTTTCACCGCGCCAACGACAACGACGATGCTGATGATGATGATGATGATGATGATGATGATGTCGCCAGACGACCATAGCTTCTGACACCTGACAATTTCGACATTTTCGTCGCGAAGAAGCTGTCACCGGTGTATCATGTTCCTCATTGAACGACGGAATCGCGACGCTTCGAACGAAGTGGGCTGGGGGTGCGGATAAAACATTCAACCCCTTGATCGATTCACCCGGGTCACCGAAAGAAGACGGGTCTAGAAATTCCATTCTGGCCGCTGAGAATTTTCTAACCGTAATCTGTAAACGATATTTTCCAACCCCGTCTTTCGATCGATGCTCTTCATCCCCCGATGCAACACGGACCTCGTAAATTTGACGTTGAATCTCCAAGGAATATTTGTCGATTATTGAAATTTACGTTTCTAATTAGAATCGGTCAGAGAGCAGTGTCCTCAAATAATTCCGACGTTTCGTCAATCCTCGTTAAGACGTTCCGTCAAATGTCAAAATCTTTGACGAATTCGATCGGCCAATTTCTTCGACGTTTTTCGTCATCCATTCCGTAACACGTTTTGCTGGATAGAACGACGGAAAAAGGAATCGAGATTACAGAGAGGATTAAAACCTCAAAAGCGAGACGACGCGTCGTCGAGTTTGCGCACCTTTCATCCCCCGTGAGAGAGGACAGGCCTCGTCGAAAAACGAGCGGCCGAAAAAAAAAGAGAGCGAGGGGTTGGAATACCTCGAAAACTATCGTAAGTCGATTGCCGCGATGATACTTCGCTCACGGTGTCCGTTCTTTTTTCGTGGGGCAAATAATGAACGCGTCAATTTTACGTCTACGACCACCCACTCTCCGGCTGTCCACCCCCGTCGACGGGGTTGCGAGCTCCGGTGCCACCCTCTGCTCGTGCTCGTGCCATTTTTTTCACGACATTCCTTTCATTCGTTATCGGGATCGCTTGCTAATGGCACACGATTGCCCTTTGCCGAGTCTCTCTCCCTTCTCTCTCTTCTTTTTTCTTCTTTCTATTTTTACCACCCTTTTTTTCTCTCTCCTTTTACTTTTCTAATATTTTGCAATATTATTAATTGCAGCTCAGCCCCAAAAGGAGAAAATTTTTCATCTCTAACTTCATCTCTGTCTCTTTCTCCCCCTCTGACAACCCCCTTCAAAGAAACTACCCCCGCGAAATCCAACCAATCTGGGCATTCGATTTCAATAAACCCACCGCGCCATTCTCAGAGAAGAATCAAAGAGAAACAGACCGAGGGAAAAAAAAGTAGACTAGAAAAAATAAAGCAACGAAAAGAGAGACGAACGGAAATTTTAATTGGGAATTATTTCGCCGATTCGTTCGGTGGATTTTCAAGGCTGGACTCGCCGGATGGCTTTCGGGATTTTAAGATCGACGATGGAGCGGAAGGGACGGGGCACGGGGTGCAGAAAGGGTGCGGGAGGGGGTTGGTTCTGATGGGAATTTAATTGGGAATTATTCCGCGGCCGGGGACACGTCGAGGGAGAATAAAATAACGTTGGAATTTTGAGGTATTCCGCGATTGCCGCGGATCTCCTGTCTCTCTTCTCTTCCTTTTTTTTCTCTCTCTCTTTTTTTCATCCCCTCGTATCCTTTTTCGTAGCCTGAGATGGGCTAGAGTCTGGAATTGCAGATATTCCGACGTTTCAACCGTAATTTTTATCTCGCTCGCTTCGAGGACGTTTAAATATTTGTCGCAATTAAAAGGATTCTTATCGAGGGTGAGAGTTTTTAGGAGGGAGTTAACGAGGGTGTTTCATATTTTCATATTTTCCATTTCCAATAGGAACTTAATCAATGGAGAAAATCAAAAGATAAAAATGGATTTTGAAAGTAGATCGAATAATGGCAAATAGAATTGCAACCCCCTCTACTTCTACATCAAACCCTTCACTCTTTTTGGAATTAAACTTCTCCATTTAAATCATTCATCTATTTTTCACCTATCGAATGAATCTTTTAAAATACACTCCATCAAGTAATGCAAAATTGACAAGCTTCGTAGACAAGAATTGTTGGAGAATAGAATGCAGTGACACCGATAACAACGTTCGTTTGTTGCAAATAAAACAGAGAATTTTTGTTTAAAAAGAAGGTACTCGTTGAGCAAAGAGAATACCATCGAATCGTTTAATCAAATATCGGAAACATACGAATCCCGTAAAACCCACGTCGCCATTTTTTTCCTCCCCTCTGCCCTTTGCAATTATGCGCAATAAAATGACATCCGTTCACAAAGAGCCGATGCACGGTGATTACGTTCCAATTTCAAACTAATTTCGTCCGATCGAATCGAAAATATAATCGTTATTATTTCAATGGGGTGAAAAGGGGGCGGTGGACGTGCACGAATCGGCGACCACCATTAAAATCGGGCACGCGTCGCTACGTTTCAAATGAATTTTCCATGGGAAACGAACGTTTCGCCGGAAGCATCCTTCGCGTTTTCCCGCGCAAAACGCTCACATAGGTTTATTTTCAAAAGGCATCATCGAACCTTTGCAAATGATATTTTAACCTCGAAGAATTGACGTTTGATAAAACGTTACAAGTATTTCTTCCATTTTAAATTCATCTTCAATTTAATAAAGCTTAATCTTGCATTGAAATTTACTACAGAATTAAAATATCAAGAATCTTTAATCAATAAAAATAAATTTTGTAAGAAATTGAATTTTAAGATTGAAATACATTAAATTGAAGATCAATCATATAAGATTTCAATTCGAAACGTATCACAAGGTACAAGTTATAATTTGACATTGTGCAAAATACACATTAAGCACAATGAAGATAATTGAATTATCCGAAGGAAGAAGGTTCACAGAAACATACAATCATGATAAATCACTCACGAGACACTGAAACGAATACTTTACTCGCTTCTCCAAGAAAAATGCATCTATGACACTCTCTCTTGTTGCATCGTTTACACGTACAAGCCCCGAGCCCTTTACCCTTTTGGTAACATTGCCCTTTAGTGATATGTTATAACAGCCAGTAGCTTTAAATTTGAGATATTCGTGTATGCAACTCAACTACCCTCGCCCGTGACCCCTTTTATCCAGTGACTTGTGTACGTGTTATATTATATTATACGTATATATTATATTGTATTACATTATATTATATCATACATACAATTACTATCTTTTCTTAAACAATCTCAATACGTGTAAGTCGACACTCTGTTTCTTCTGCGAGCTGCGAGAAAGAAAGAGAGTGGAGAAAAGTTTGAGCGTTTAAAGAGAAAGTGAAAAGATTCGAGAGAGAAAAAAAAAGAAATAGAGGACAAAAAAGTCAGAGAGAAAAGAAACGAAAGAAACAAAGACGACCGATTCAACGAGGTCGTCCCACACGGCCGGTTCACCCTTATTCACATTTGTCTTTTTTTTCTGCTTTCAGCTGCACAGATTCCACATCGAGGACGTAAGTACGATTAAATTACATTTCCCATCGTTTCACATCTATTTACTTCTCGGCTGTGCTTTTCAAGCTTCGCCAGCAGCGATACCATCCTATTAAACAATCGGCTCGACTTTTACAGTGGTTCAAAATTTAGACTTTTTTAACACTTGCCAAATCGCAATTTAGAAATAAAACCAATTAATTATCGACCGTTCCATGATTCTTCCAATCTAGAATTTCAAAGCCGCAAAGAGAGTGGCTTCTAGGGGTGGTATTGCTATCGTGAACAGCGATACCATATTATTAAACAATCAGCGGACCGATTTTTACAAGAAAGGGGGTGAAATTGGTACTTAGATTTTTCTAACAGCAGACAATTTTTCTCGACAACTTCAAAACGTAAATTAATACTATCGCGAAGAGTAGAAAATGTTAAAAGATGAGTGTTCAAAGACACAAATTTCCAAGATTATTTCGTGAATAAATAAAAATTCAAGGACCACTCGACAGAATAGCAACTTAGAAATAAAGCCGATTAATTATCGACCGTTCGATGCTTCTTCGCATCCAAGATTTCAAAGCCGCGAAGAGGGTGGCCGCTGGAGGGTGGTATCGCTATCGCGAGCTAATTAAAGTCGTAATAAAGATCTTCTCGCGGTAAAGGCCGTCAAAGTGGAGCCATCAATTTGTAAGGGCGAAAGATGGAACTTTGAGAAAGGGAGAAACGGCTTCGGTCGCAAAGAAAAATAAAAGGTGCTAAAGGAACGAAAGAGGCAAAAGGAGAAGGAGATTCTTTCGTGGAATTCATCCCCTCTACTTCGACGGCCTTCGCGTAAGGGTTTTTTTTTCACGCGGCTGACGGGGTCGTTTTGATTTTAGCATGCAAGAGGAAAGACGAGATGGCGAGCCAGGCAGAACACCAACAGCCCGCCCCCAAGAAACCGCGGCTGGTTTTCACAGACCTTCAGCGCCGTACTCTACAGGCTATTTTTAAAGTGAGTATCCTATAACTTACTTTACCTACCTGATCGATATGCTAAATCCCAGAGTATCCTCGCGATTTTACCTAACGCCTTGGGGCTGCGAAACGGGGAATTTCAGTGATTTCTTTTATAGTTTTCCCTCGAATTGATATATCGAATGTGTCGTTCTAGGGGGATGAAAAATTCTCAAACCTCAGAGAAATTGGAGATTAGTTATTACAGAAATATATTTTTATTGGAGTATTTTATTATTTATGATTAGAGTACACTATGCTGTTTAACCGTTTGCGTACCACGAGCCACTTTCGCGCTCTTCAGTTTTTTTATCGAAAAACCCAAGGACATTTTATCAATGTTGACAATTGAAGGAAGACTTTGTTAAGAATGCATCAGGTTTCTCTTTAGTAATTCCAAATTAGGATACAAGTGCGAGAAGATTGTTCTTGTTGTGCACTACATAAAATAAAACACCAACTTTAGCGTATTTTGAAATAAAATCTCAAGAGCGCGAAAGTGGCTTTTGGCTTTTTTCGAAGTAATTTTTTAAAACCCTCCTGGTATTCAAACGGTTAACATTAGATCTATGGAGCCTGGAAAATTTATGAGTTCCTACTTTTTTATAAATAATTTTCAAGTTTATAGAGGTGTACAGTAGATATTTTAAGTGTTACAATGCACAAGATTAAGAGTTCGTAAAGGAGAGGAATTAGGATTTTTATTTTTGTTAGCAAGTGGAGTTTGATTAGTTGGAAAAATTCAGAGGTTGTTTTTAGTTAGAATGATTCTTTGAAGGAGGAGGGATAAAAATAGGGAGAATTATATTTTCTGAAGTTAAAAATTTCTTAAGTCGAATCTCCGATTTTTCGCAGAAGAGAAAGAACACCTTTCTGCCGATGATACACCTGAATTTCACTGGCTCGCGTCAACCGGCAGCGGTGACTATCGATCGCTCGTGAATAATTTCGCGAGCGCTTCTTCGCTCGTACGCTTTTCGCGTTTCACTCCGACCGATCGGGACTACGACCTACGTTTTTAAGATTAGACATCGATAATGTCTTCCTTCCGGGACAAGTGCCTGCGGCAAGGACGATTCTAAGCATACAAAATTTGTCCATTTTTTTTATTCCCAATTGACACCACTTTAACAATATTTAAATCATAGAATATGATTATATTTTCTATCAATCGTCGAAGATGTTTTCGTCACCAGTGAATTAATTTTTGCGACATTAACAAGGGAAGAAACGAAGGCGCTCTTTTCTCGCATAAAAAATTGCAAATTCAATCGAGCTCGAGACAATCGCGGGAAGAACGTTCAGCGGTAAAAAGGCAGGAAAGCATATTCTCAGAGTCTTTGGAAGTGTGCCAAATAGTTTGCGAATTGACCTTAGCCCAGTTAACGCTCCCGCTCGATCTTTCTCCCTTCTCTCCTCCCTTCCATTTTCTACCCCTCGATCATTCGATTTCACCCCTCGTACAATTCGATCTTGATTTTAAACCTTCCAAATAATCCGCATAATTGGACCAAAAACTTAAAATTCCATCGTCTCTTCCACTTGTGCATAACTTAAAAAGTCTAATGCAAGTAATAAAAATAATTTTAAAAAATTGGACCCTCTTTGGCAGAACATAAGTATTACAAATGTATATATCCGTAATTTAGAAGATTTGAAATTTTAAAAAAACTAATTGTCGACAATAGAAATACTTTTGAAATTGTGTTTAGAGAAGGGTGTAATACAGAAAGCACCCCTTTGGAACGACGAACGAGTCGAAGCCGAGGAAAGCTCGCACTTTATCGTTCAGTCGTTGAAGAAAAACAGCGATTCTCGCGGAAAAGTACTTTAACTGTTCCCTCCGGGGTGTTCAGGGAATTACGGTGTAACCCGTTGGGCCGGTTGCGAGTAATTAGATCCCTGCTAGTGTGCCGGGAGTGGTAATTAAATTTCTTTCTCCTCCGGACTTTTCATTTTCGCCCCGGCAAACTGTTTCGTTCCTCTGTTAATCAGTTGCCCCTTTTAATTTCGAAGTATGCACCCCTAATCGATTCTCTTGCGACCCGTGTCTCCATTTTATTCCTCCCTTCTCGATTCCCCATTTTTTAAAAGAATTCCCCCTCCTCCTGCAGTTTTAATAAAATTTACAATTCCATTTAACAAACGATTCTTTCTTTTGAGAATAAAATTGTATTGTTCTATTAAATTTGTTTACGATGAAACTAATTACTTTGAACCACCTGTAAATAAACATCCCCATGATGATGGTGTACGGGTTGAACCATAGCTCTCCTCCAATTTCCTCCGAGAGACGATTTTTCCTCGCGCGAACTCTGAGAAGCGAGACAGTTTTCGAGAGCGCGCGAGAAATGAAATTTCTTATCTGAAAAAGCTCTCTGTTTCTCTCTCTCTCTTTCTCCCTCCCTGTGAGATCTTCCTCTGTGCAGCTTTCACGGAGTGACACGTATGCAGGCCCACTCTGCCTCGTCTCCTCTCTGTTGGCACCCTCTGTTGCGCACACTGCCTGTCACGGAATAATCACGATCCTCCAGCCGATAGTGTCGCGTATTTTCCCAACAATTGATGCATTTCTCTCTCTCTCTCTCGTTCTCCCCTTCCTTCTTGCTCGGCCTCTCTCTATAAATGAACTAGCAACAGTGCACGCAGTCCGGCACTTTCTGGTTTCTGGAGTCAAAGCCATCCTTTGCCATGCGAAAAGCACACGCACAGGAAAGTCTCTTCGTTTTGAAATTCCCCATTGAATATTTTGTGAATCGAGAATTTTGAAATACTTGAAATACTTTTTTATAGAATCGTTGAAAAAAGTGGATCAAGAGATGCTTTAAATTGAGTATACTTTGATGTGTCCCTTGGAGCGTATATATACGCCTTTCGTAGTCAAAGGATTAAATATAACTGATATAACGTGGATAAATCTAGCGTTAATACTTCCTCCACCAATTTCATTCAAAATTGTAATTAAAAAATCATCACATCCCTTGACAGTCAACTCATCGACTTACTCTTCAAAGCAATACTCAAGTCTTTAAAAATTCCCATTTTAAAGAAATATTTCTAAAGCCGCAGAAATTTCACCCCAAAAATTGTAAAAACCATTCCATCGTCATCGTTCGATCTTAGACGTTCTTCCGGAGCGCTTCGATCACCGCCAGCCGTCCGTGACAATTGCAAATTAATTCTCGAACCGCATTAATTATTGCGCTCTGATGCATGCGGCGGGGCTATTGGTTTGCAATAATTGTTGCACGGTCAATCGATAGCCGGTCTACGCTGGTCGACGCTTATTGATCGTGGCAGGAGTCGAGGAAGAAAACGTCGCGTGGGAAGAAAGCGTGCCAGCTCGTTTAACGCGCGTTACAGAAATGTTTACCGTCCCCCTTTCACCCCGTCCTTTCACCCCCTTCGACCGATGGACTTGCTGTTCCTTTTATCCACAAATAGTCCACGATGAGGGACTATTTTTTTCATCCTTTAACGACGTAAGAGCGTGCTCCTTGTCCTCGAAGCGAGCGAAAGTTCCAACGATGAGAATGAAATTGCCAGGGTGGAGAAATAAAGACGTTTTTGTGCCGTCGCTGATGTTTGCAAAAGGAGGGTTGTAGGGGACTACACTGACTATGAAGTTACGAGGGTGAACTAACGATTTCTAAGGCTCACCTCGAGTTTTCATCATTACTGCCAGGATTTCTCCTAAATTAGCCCAATATATTGTCACCTCGGTGATTCTAACTTCGCCGAAATTGACAAAAAATTATAAAAATACACAGATTGTAGGATTCAGGACGATACGTAGAAAAAAACGATAAATACTTAGACTTCTGTATGCAGTGATTTAGAATTGAATTCGTAAGAAAGGTAGAGGAGACCGGGGCAAAATGGTATAGCGGGGCAAAACGGCACTGGGGCATAATGGGATAGCAAAAAATGAAGTTTCTTGGGTGCTTGATTTGGGGCAAAATGGGACAGAGAGGAGTGGAATATCAACCCGTTTTGCCCCGGTCCCATTTTGCTCCGGTCCCATTATGCCCCGCTATACTATTTTGCCCCAGTCTCCCCTACTTTAAGGTTTTAGGACACATCTAATTACAACCCTTTTTTGCAGGAGACCAAGAGGCCATCGAAGGAGATGCAGGTGACAATCGCTAGGCAGTTGGGCCTGGAGCCGACGACGGTCGGGAACTTCTTCATGAACGCCCGACGGCGATCGATGGACAAATGGAAAGACGAGGACCCAAAAACGGTCGCGGTCGAGGAAGGACAACTATCGCCCACGCTAGGAATCGGCCAGCGCCAGCCAAGCGACGTTTTGTGACACACGTCCGACCACGAGGAGTACCACGACGAGTCACCCGAGGAAGATCTTCCCTTCTCGTAGAGGGCTAAATGCCCCCGAGAAGTGGGACTTCCTTTAGGACGATCAGTAGCGCGATCCGTTGCGATTACCAGTTTGAAGATTTTTACACGGTGGAATTCTCAATGAGAGGGTGGTTTTATTAAAATTTGATGGAACTATTTTTCAACCGGTTTTAGCAGAATTTAAGAGGACTATTTGGATTGACTCTATCAGAAGTTAATAGGACTACTTTTTAACTGGTTTTATGAGAATTTAATAAGTTTTAAACTGGAGGAATTGCGGATGTAATGGGTGGATTTTTGAAAATTAGTGCTCAGGGGATGATCGGATGGAAATTAGGGATGGTTTAGAGGAAGATTAAGAAGTTTGAGACGACCGGAAAGAAGAACTTTGAGATACCGGCTCGTAATTCGGTGGAAAAGGGTGCAGAAGTTTCCCGGGTAGTTTCGAGATCTTTCGAATAGTCTGGAAAAATTGGAGAGAATGGTTCCGCAAATTCCAGTGTATGGCGGACAGGGGAGAAGTTGAAAATAGTTGGACAACCCCCGGAAGGCACGTTGGAGATTTTGTCGTCAAGTGCTCCCATTAAAGCGAAATTTTTTTTGTTTATTATTAAATCTACAGGAGCCGTAAAATTAACAGGCTACTACGTTTTTGTTACTTAATAGTTTTTCATAAATGTAATCTCCAACGAAATTTCTGCAAAGAATCTGGCAGCGATCGCCTCTAATTTCGTCCGTGCAAAAAAATAACCGCTTAAGAATATTCAACTGTTAACCTTTCGATCCAGTATCTTGATATTTGCTTTCTTAAGGGGTGAAGTTATTATCTTATAGGCACAACTCCAAAGAAACGTTCACAATTGCAGTAATAATTTTTTAACGACCTTTCCCAACAAAGAAACATTCCTTTTTCTGCGTTGAGAAAATATTGCGATCGACACTACATTCCGCAATTCCATCTACAGAGTCTGCAAAATGAAATACAAATAATTCTGTCGTCCTTGAACCACCCTCGATGAAGAACATCCCTCTAAAATACCTAGAGAATCGTTGATTTTTGAGACTTGAAACTCAAAATTCTCTGTCACTCATTTTTAACCACCTGTCGCAAAATTTTGCAACGGAGGTCGTCGCGGAGTTGCGCTAAAACAAACGATTGTCCTAATCGCCGATCGACGACGTTGAAACCTTTTCTCGAGAAGAAACTTTTTAGCGGGATAATTGTATGGGAAGAATTGCCCCATAGGATGATTATTCTATGGAGAAAGGTGGACGGAAAGTTGCGAAATTCGAGAATTCTCTCGAGAAAGACTTTTTTTTCGTGCCATAGTTTGCCATATTAGGATAAGTTTTGCGTCTCTGAGACGTTCGATATGTTTGCGTTCTAGTCGGCGGGTTTTTTGAAGAGAAAATTCGTTTTCCCTTTATCTAGTCAAAATTGTTAGTAGTTTTCGCGCTGTTGGAACTTCAGAGGGATACTTTACGTTTGAAATTAATATGTAATCGAAGATTTTGGTTTTTCCAAATTATAATATAGTTTTAGTTGCACGAGCGTACCAAAGTTGCGAAAAACGTGCGTAATTAGTCCAATTGCTTCGCGAAATCGATTCAAGTGCTTGGTAATCGTAGCCATCGAAGTGCCAGTTTAAAAAATCCTTCATCCCTTCATCAGTTCCCTCCTAGAATTTTCCAACTAACTCAATCAGTCTCGTAAAAATTCCCCGTTAGATGAAAATCCAAAAAGAATCGAAATCTCACTATCAACTTTTCATCGTAGCACATAATAAACAAAATCTACCCCTTACAAAATAATTTTTCAATAAAAAACACACAAATTCTTTCACAATAAACAACTGGCACTCGATGGAACAAACCCTAATGTGCTCAGCACGCCTCTCAGTCGAATATCTTCGCAATTTTCTGTTCGCCGGACGAAAAAATGGCAAAAATACCCCAAAACGTAAAAGAGAGAGGGTAGAAGCGTCGTCGAATCGGCGGTAAAGGGTAGAAAGCGGTTATAAGAATAAAAAAAAGAAAGAATAGCCGCTATGACTCGTCGTGTCCTCGTTGGTCGCACCGGAAGCGAACGAAGGAGGAAGGATCATCTTGGAAGTGGCAGCACCGTGCCGGATGCACCTGCCAAGTGATACATATATATACATACACTTATATGTATATGTATATGCATATGTAGATGTATATAATATTAAAGAACAGCAGAGAAAGAGCGCAAGAAGACTATAAACGTTGTATATCAGAGTGGACGCTCTTCTCTGCAAATCGATTTCTGCAAAAAGGACCAGAGATTAAAGATGGACGCGAAAAGAGTGCATTCGCGAGGTTCAGTGAATATTCGTTGCACCCTGGGCAAATTTCGAACGATATATAAACCGCGCGCGTGTGATAAACGTGTGTTTGTGTGAGTATGGATGCATGAGAGAGAAATAGAGAGAGAGAGAGAGAGAAATTTTGCAAAACCGCACTCGATATCGTACTGCAATTGTGCTGTGCTATTGTAAATATTTAAACGAAAGAAAAAAAAAAAGAAAGGTTGGAGACACGATGGAAACTTTTATTACGCGAGCGAATATCGAAGGGAGATAGACGGAGGGAAATAGAGAAAAAGTGCTTCTTTCTTGCGAGATTTTGCGCTCAGCTTGTTTATTTGCATTCGACCACCGTACTGTGAGGTGTTAGGAGACACTTTTGCCTCTGTGTCGTTCCTCTTGCCCATCTTTTTCGTACCACACAGTACATTTTCGTCGCGGACCACCGAAAGAGATCCGCAAGATTCGCACGAATCTCGTGTTCGCTGATTTCTATTCTGCGCGATGCCACGAAAATTATCTTCCGCAATTTACGTCTTTGCCGCGAATTAATGCGATTTAGAAATCCTCGTAACGTCGTTTCATGAGAATCTGACTGAAAGACCTCGAGCGAACGAAAATAAGGAGAATAAAATTCATGGAAGTCTTGGAAGGTATTCTTCGCATCGCGCGGTTAATTTCGCGTAAGATTATTTAGCCGATTAAACGAAGATAATCGTTTCCCGTCGATCGAGTTTCATTTAACTTTCGATTGCTCGAGCAGCAAAGGACAAAACGAGCCGGAAGAGGGATGCGCGCTCAGTTTCGCGAAAGAAGTCATTGTATAAACTCATCGTACCAAAAAAAAAAGATAAAATGGAAAACAGGACAACAGCCGCCATCGCAGCTGTCGATTTAAGATCATATATAGTACAAAGTAAACATATATTATTGTAATAACGATTTAATTAATGTATAAGACAGCGAGAGAGTGAGAGAGAGAGAGAGAGAGAAAGAGAAAAGGGGTGCGTCGCAGCGTTTCGAGGTAGAGTTGTTAGAAGAGAAACGAGAAAAACGGTGATACCAAAACTCTGTTGAGTGCTTTCGGTGATGCGTTGAAGGGATGAAGGAAGGGATCGAAGAGGGGGATGAAAAGTGAGAAGAAACAGCAGTGTCAGATAAGAAAAAGAGTAGAAGAGGGTGGAAAACCTCGAGTTTTCGCGCAACTTTCCTCGTCCGGCGTACGAGAATTTTTCTCATCAACGATCATCGAGTTCTCCAGCTCCTGAATCGCGATTTTCATCGTCGAAAAGGAACGAAAGATAGCTGATCCAGCTCTGGAAAAACCATGGAAAAGTCTTTCGTCGAGCACGTTTGAATAGAAAAAAAGATGAAAAGCTTTCACTCGGAGAAAATTTGGAAAAGTCTATCGACGAGTCACGCGATTCACAATCGTTAGGACGGGAAAAGCGACAGGGAAAACTAGGGAATTTCTCGCTCGTGGAAAAGTTAGAAAATCGTGGTTAAAGCTGAAGGTGATGAAGAAATTCACGAGGAGTCTGTACGATATACCTGTATATACGATTATTATTGCCATCATTTACGGATCACGACAGTTCTCATCGTCATTGTCATTAATATTATTTATATTATTGCTATTATTATTTTCTTTTTTCGCACGGGACGTTGCCAAGTCTTGTTCACTGATTGCTTCGTACTTAAGAATATTCGCGTGATATTTCATGTCTTCGGTAAAACGGCCTTTAATTTTCTATTTCCGGTATTAAC
Source organism: Cerceris rybyensis (assembly GCA_910591515.1). Lineage (NCBI taxonomy): Eukaryota > Metazoa > Arthropoda > Insecta > Hymenoptera > Crabronidae > Cerceris > Cerceris rybyensis. The sequence continues at coordinate 1,501,939 of OU342800.1, read as the reverse complement.
CTTGATGCCATTGTTTCAAGTTTAGAGACGGTATAACGTATCAGCGTATGAAAATTCCGTTATCAATCGCCTTCATACGCTGTCTCTGTTTGCCAGCTTTGAATTTTTGCGGGTCTCCACCTGCAAAGCTTTCTCAGCTGGATTTGTGGTGTTGTATTACTATTATTATTATTATTATTAATTATTATTATTATTGTAAATTATTGTCATTATTATTATTGCGATTTTTATTAGAGCGACAAACACGGTTGATTATCGTATAACGAGACGTTGTTAAAAAACCGGGGTTAAGGGTGAGGTCAGAGGTGGACGAAGGGGGTAGGAAATGGTGTAACCGTTCGTGAAATTCTGTAAGGTATAGAAAGACGTAGAAGCATCGCGTACAAGGGGGTGAAAGGGCGAATAACAGGGGGTGAGGGTGAACGGAACACGAAAAGGGGATTATTAGGGGTATAAACCGAAGGACACGCGCTAGTTACACGCAAAAAAGAAACCACTAAAGCAAGAACATAGTATATATATTATTATACATAAATATACATACTATAAATATATAAATATGAATATAAATATAAATAAAAAAATGAATGATATATATATATATATTATATTATATATATATATAAATAAAACTGCCACTTTGCGGCAGCATGGGGTAGTTAGGGCGGGGTACAGGGGACGGGGAGGGATATTATTATATATATACAAAAATACATCCACACAGACAGACGCAGACACATTAATATATATGTATAATATAGTCTGCCACCAAAAGGCAAATCCCCCAACGAGGGGTGCGATTATCGATCGACCCTTCGACGTCGATCGATCGGTAATCGGTTAAGTTTATTGTTTAGTCGAGATGGAGAGATAAACCGGGGTCGAGAGGACGGGGGATGAAAAAGTTCGATGATCTATTTATATATATATATACATATATATTATATATATTTCGAGTGCCTCGTCTCGGACTCGTTCGATCGAGAAATACTTGCCGGGGGATGAGGGAGAGGGTTCGATTGGGGTTGTTGAGACGCATGGACATTGTGAGGGAGAATCTCCGAGACGATGAGACAGGATTTTAAAGGGGGTGGTTTGTAAGTTGGTGGAGGCGATGGAAAAATTATACATACGTACGTATAAATATATAAATAAATTAATTAATTAAGAGGCGAGGGTTTAACGTAGAATACTAAGAGAATCTATTTCGGGTCCGTGTGTGTATACGCGTTTTTTTATATTGCAACGACACAAGTCGAGCGCGCGAGTTTTAAATTAAAAGAATTAAAGATACGTAGTCGTAAATTATTTAGTCCTTGGAAATTGGGGTGGCCGGGGGTAGGCGCGTACGTGGCCAAGGTCGTGAGGAGATATTCCGAGAAGTTTTATCGTATCGTGCAGGATGAACTGCGAGGAGGGATGAAAAATTATCTTACATATTTAATGTCTACGTAATTAGAGATAACAATTAAGTACCTGTATTCCATCCGGTTATAATCAAAGGGTTTTTTTAAAATTCTTGTTTCTCAAATTTTCCTTTTTCCCAAATTATGCTAATTAATTTCAAAATTTTAGACAATAGAAAATATTATTTCTCGCAGGCCATCCTGTATCGCACAGATTTCTGGCTTTTCAAAGAAGAATTAGTCCCTCGCCCTTTCACCATTTTCTCCTCTCAATACTTAGATTCATTTTTCATGCGTTAAACGTTAAAGAGAATCGAACCATTTACACCTTCATTAACATTACACCACAAAAATCGACCAATCATCGACAATTTCACAAAATATTTCCAATCACCCCCGAAAATCCAGAGCAATAAATCTCTCGAAAGCCCTCAATTTATTTATAATTGTTCGTCCACTATCTCGTTTGCATCTCACTGATTCTTCTTTACGCCAAGCCATCAAAAAGAAATCAATTAATAGCGTGAAACAGCAAAATAAATAAGTGGAGCGTCAGTCGAGGAGAATGGTTTCTTCGGGGGTGTCTAAAGGAATGAGTGATTCCGGGGGTGGGTTGTGGACTCTGTAAAAAGATAAGACGTAGTTGACATTGTTAATTTAACACATATCCAGTGGAATTAGGAAAGCAACGACCAGGGCGTACAATATATCTGTTTCACCCTTGAAACGAGCAAAGCAAAAAGGAATCACGAAACTCCAAACAAAAAAAAATGGAACACATTTTCTATAAAACGTGATAATACGTCAGATTCCAGAGATACGTAAAAAAGAATAAAGTTACTAAATCATGTAAAAAAAACAGTCTGTATTGTACGCCAATGTATCGAGTCGATTTTTAACCCGACGCGAGTCGGAAGGGAGGAAAGAAAAAGGAGTAACCGAGATGAGTAAGAGTTAAGGAAGACACAGGATGAATATTCGAGACGAAAACAGGGAGGCCGTGAAATTAGCCCGCGTTTCGTATAGAGCAATTCGCGAGCTGATATTAATTAATTAAAAGAAACCTAAGAAAAGAAAATACACGAAGAAAGAAACATAAAAAAAAGTCCGCGGTTTAGAGACAAAAGGGGTGAGAATAACTTCGAACTTGGAGGTCGATGAGGACGGGGTAAGGGTGAGCGAGGGCGAACGGTTCGTACGACAATAAGGTATCGATTAGTTAATCAGAGATGAAATAATGTAAAATACAAGTGCAAAAGCAAGTATACATTATTATATTTATTCTAATAACAAGAACACGATCCGCCGGTGATTAAAACCGATCGAGTGGATCACCATAGAGCGGACCCCTCCTCTTGCCGATAGAAGAAAGCGCGCTTTCCTCGAAGGGGGGTTACAGTGAGAAACGTCGATGGGGTTTAACGAAGTTTCCATGGACTTCGAGGCACCGTCGTCGATTACAGCAATTAGATTTATTAATAAAAGGAACAAGAGGAACGCGGGTCGACGTGAGAAAGAGGGCTGCGAGAATAGAAATAGAAAAAAAAGGGAGGTACCACGAAAACGAGAGGTTCGAGCACGAATCGACCCTCTCGCTTTGAGGTCGTTGACCTTTTCTACCCCCCAGAGAAAAGGGACGACGTGTTCGAGTGGTACATGTGGGAATCGATGTCGCGGATCGATTGATCTCCGCGAGAAACATACCAAAGGATCGTAGATTAATGCGAGTAAGAAACAAAGTACATTATTTATTGTTTACACTTATCCATTAGCGAGCGAAACGCAGATACCGACACGATTACACGGAGAATTACATGACATTACATTGAATCACATAACATAACATAACATTACATGCATAAACACATGAGAAACATGTAAAGAGACACGGGACTGCGGCGGTTAGGAACCTGAAAACAAGCGTGGAAGCGGCGTGCCATATAATATATATAAATATATTGATTTTCAGATTTTAAGGCGAAAAAAAGAGAGAAAGAAAGAGAGTGAAAGAGCGGAGGATAAAGAGAGATGGAAGAATGGATACGTGTAAATGGTGGAATTGAATTTCCTGCGTTCGTTTCGAGGAAGATCGACGAACGGGCTGTTAGTTTTTTCTTCTTTTGATTTCGCGCGAGTCTACCTGTTCGTTAGGCGTTGCTCTATCGTCGATCGTCGTCGATGATCGCGAAATTCGTGAAAATCAAGGTCGATTAGGTTCGAGATATCGTGATAACTCGAGTATTAATAATAAATTCGGAGAATTTTCATCTTTGGAACAATTGCAAAATTTTATAATGACTTTTAGAGGTAATTATATGCACTTGGAATTGACAAATCCGAGTTGCAGGGAAATTTTCAACTTAGACATTGCGAATTTCGCGAGCGCGCAAAAGCCTCGTCAAAGAAGAAATTTTTGCACGACGATAATGTGATGATAAAGAGGATAAAGAAGGCAAATGTGCGCAGTCGTCGCGGGAAATTCAAATCCAGCCATGGTGAATCGATGCGCGACTATGTAATAGACGCATTGACGATCGAGAAACCGCGGGGGCGAATTGTAAACTACTGTAAACTACGATGTTACTACGTTTTACCAAGAGCTTATTGTAGTATCGAGAGTAAATCATTAAACACAACTTAAGTCGTAAAAAAAAAGCAAATGAAAGATAACAGACAGACAGACAAAACAAGCAAGCAAACAAAAAAAAATATATATATATAAATATAAATATAAATATAATAATAATAATGGTATTGAGTGTAGCACGATACTTCTTTACACTTTTGCACGAGACGTGTGTTGTACTTAAATTAATTATCAATTGACATATGTAATTAACGTTTTATTACTTAGCAATTAAACTTAATTTATTTATGATTAAATCGAGAGTCGCTTGTGTTGAACGCCCTTGTTGCTGGATCGTGCGTGTGCTCGATTACCGATTGCCCTGATTCGCGATGAACGAACAAAGATAGCAAGAGAAAACCGGATAAATGAGACTAACAGAGTTAGAAAACACACGAGCAGAAAGAGATAACAATGTGCAATCGAAGCGTGCCGAAATAAATCGACTTCTGTCACCGAAGGCATACCATATTCTTCATCTCTCTCGACCAGATCCGTGATCGAAGGATCGTCTCATCTCGAATCCGTCTTTCGATTTCACGACAATCGATACAATCATCGCAATACTTATCAATTTTCAACCTTCACCCAGGACAGAGGACATTCTTTTCTTTTTAATCACAAGACAATGAATTTCAGATATTTTTTTCTTTATTGAAAATGCGTATTGTTAATACAAAATAACATATAAAAATAATTTCATTGACGGAGTATTTCCTCGCAGAAACGAGCAACGTTAATCCAGCCGTTGCCGTTTAACCAGTGAATGCTGGGATACCAGTGATAGCCCTTCCGAGTATCAGAGCATGGATGTCGTTGGTACCTGCGACAAAAAGTGTAAGCCCTTCGATTTTCCTGCGATTCGATCTCCAAATGATCATACCAAGTCATCACGTACCTTCGTATGTAATTACACTCTCTAAATTCATAACGTGTCTTATAATATGATATTCGTCGGATATTCCATTGCCCCCTAACATCTCTCTGGCAACTCTAGCGATTTCGAGAGCTCGCATTGCTGAGTTTCTCTTTATTATGGAGATCATCTCTGGCGTTGCTCTATTGCAAATATACAGAGGATATGTGTACGAATTTAAATGTTGTAATGTAACTTGTAGGTAATAGGTCATGATTAGGTCACAGCTAGGTAACTCTAAGTGTTACTCAACGATGTATCCATAGAACCATTCAATGACAATGCTATTTCTTACTTGTCCTCATCTTTCAGCCGACCAACCCTCAAGCAAGCCTGAAGTCCAATTCCAATGTCGCACATCATGTCGGCTAGTTTCTTTTGTATGAGTTGATTAGCCGCCAGTGGCCTCTTAAATTGCATCCTCTCCATCGTATAAGACCTAGCCATGTTTAAACACGACTCAGCCGCCCCCAAAGCACCCCATCCTATTCCATATCTGGCGTTGTTTAAACAAGTAAAAGGCCCCTGTCGATGAAATCCTTAATCTTAATACTTCAATCTTTCGTTGCAACAAAAACTAAAAACATTTCTAAACTAAATTTCAAAATGTATCATTTTTTCTGCAACCCCATAGCTTACTTTGAGTCCCTTAACTTTTGGCAGGAGATTCTCTCGCGGTACTATAACATCGTCCATTAAAATCATCCCCGTGACTGATGCCCTCAACGAAAACTTCCCCTCTATCTTCGGGGTGGACAGTTTATTCTGATTACCATCCCTCTCCACGATGAACCCTCGAATCTCCCCATCCTCGCACTTCGCCCAGATTATCAGAACATCAGCAATCGGCGAATTGGTAATCCTAGCAGATTCCATCAAAGAATTCTTAATACCTCTTCCATTTAAATTTCCTCCTACCTTCCCAACCCAGATCAATTTTAAACCTACCATGTCTTGCTTCCCCTGAGCCTATAAATCTTTTTCTCTGGATCATAAACAGCCTTTGTCTCCATGGACGATGGATCGCTGCCGTGATTAGGCTCCGTCAGACCAAAGGAACCGATCGTCTCGCCGGAAACTGCGAAGGATCATCCATCAGGATCAACAGAAACCGGAAACAGCGCAAGAGGGAACCAACGTACCGAGTTTCGGCAGAAATCGCTCCTTCTGAGCATCATCCCCAAAGGCATGGATAGCACCACAAACGAGGGACGATTGAACCGAAAGGGCAGACCTGTAACCACTGTCTACTGCCTCGATTTCCTTCGCCAGAAGTCCATAAGCTACCGATGAAACTCCAGCGGCACCGTAGCCCTTTATGGTGCAACCTAGAGCACCCATTTGACCCATCTCTCGCATTATTTCCTTGTGGAAGATCTCTTTGCGATTTGCCTCGACCACTCGAGGCATCAGCTTCTCCTGGCAGTATGCCCGGAATTGATCTCGGACCATTATCTCATCCTGGGTCAGTTGAGACTCAAGGGCGAATGGGTCTTCCCAGTTGAAAGTTGCTGATGGAGATTTTTGGCTCTTTTTATCGTATTTTTTGTTAGGGCCAAAGGTCGTGGGTGAGGAAAATACTTAATTTAAGGTAGCCGAGTAGGAGAAGTAGCTTGGTAGCGGAATAATTGATGGTTTTATTGTAACTTATATTAGTTGTTACTGATAATTCTTTTTTACTGGAGCTTTGATATTAAGGATAGGATTTTTATTTGTGGCTTTTAAATTAAAAAGGCGGTTGACCTATCGATGGCAAATAGGAGAGTGGCGAACGTTAAATGTCTCGTGCTACCATCTAGCGACGTATTTATTCTTATCGTAACAGTGGAAACTGCCTTGCACCAACTGATAGTGAATTCGCAACACGATTAACTTCCTTGACACAAAACTTAATGAAAAAAACACTGTTGAATAGATAAAAAAAAAAACTTACGCTTTCCTCCGAGCAAAGAAGAGACCGAGATTTCTGACCAAGTGGATTAAGAACAACACAATATAAAAAAAAATATGATAATACTCCCAACCAGAGGTTAGGTTTGCACGATTTATAAATAATTTAGATTCTCTCAAGTGTGCATTAAACTCGTGAGAAACGATAGTTTGAATATTCCCGATAAAAGGATACGCCTGATCGAATTTCCCAGAGGAAAACGAGGGCATTGCGAAAAGAATTGTCGTCCGAGAGCCGCCATGTCGAACGAGAGCCAACAGAAAACTGACTTGTTGACTCCGTTTCTTATCATTGTTTGCTCCCCACTTTCTTGAAGAAACGAAAATACATTATCGTAAGCAAGATCAGTTTACTCTCTTTCGTACGAATTCCTTGACGGTTCTTTTTTTATCCGATGACCTTCGACCGAGAGACCTCGGCGGGATCGGCTCTCGGTGTCAATTCGATAGATATCGTTCGAAAAATTAGCGGTAAAATTTGAAACTCTCTGTTATCGTTAACGTAGAATGATATTTTTATTTTATTGCTTCATATAGCTGTACAATATCTTAGAAATCTTGAGGACGGATTCCGTTTCTTCCTCGTTTTTTGTAATTGTTTCTTTAAAAGGAATTCATCAAAAGGCTCACCATAGTTCGCAATTAAAGCGGATGGTAACCGCGGAAAAAAATGGATCAGATAGATTCAACTTCTTACTTAACGATTAAGCGCCAGCAAAGTCACAAAACGTATCCAAATTTTTCCTGCCCTCAAATTCCCTTTAAAGATACAGTTTTAACGAAGTCAGCTGAATTCCCAGGAAATTCACAATTTCCCAAGTCACCTGAACAGTCTACAAATGGCGGACACCATAGCAGCCGATCGATGATCGTATCGAGCAGAACATTTGCGGGTGCCCGATTCGATGGAACGATACGATTACACTACCAGAACATCGTCCTTTCGCTCCGGACCATCCGGTAATCTCTGACTGAGCACGCGAATATTGTTGAACAGGAAACCAACGGAATCCGTGCACGGCCGAACGATGGCCTGTGTCAGAGCTGAGAAAAAGTTCCTCGTCGCGGCGCAGGTGATTTTCCACACGCGGAGACAGGGTGCCAGACACCATATATGCTGGAAAAATTGCAGTTAGTCGGACCACCATGGATCGACGATAGTAATTCATCCCTATCAAGCAAGTCCCATCTACGATCGCAGATTCTAAGTACCAATTGGTGGAAAACTAAAAGAACTCCCACCCTATGAACCCCGTTCGAGCAAAGAAGAAAAGAATAACGCCGAAGAAACCAGTAATATTCTTCGACAACCTCAAGAAGTCTCCTGAGCGGCGGAGCTTCTCGCTAAAGACCGCTTATTCGCACCATTTTTTTTATTTAATTCACCCTGGTCAACCTCCTGAAGGAGGTACTTGACAAAGTCGTAACATTGAAATATCTTTATTAAAATATCTTGACGCCTAGCGAATCAGATCCTGCCGAAACAGGCCTACCTCCGAGGAGACTTCTTGAGGTTGTCGAAGAATACCTGTACAACGTTATCAATTCTATATATTCGCATGGAAAGACATACCCTCGATCATTTCCAGCTCATGGACAATAGCAGTTTCTAAGTACCAATTGGTCAAGAACTAAAACAACTCCCACCCTATAAACCCCGTTTGAACAAAGAAGACGAGAATAACATCGACAAAAGTACAGGCCATAGAAGAAACCCGTAACACCTGTACAACGGGGTATCGATTGTACGTATTCGCGTGGAAAGGCACGCGGAAAGGTTATCGACTCACCTGAAACGCGAGGCAGGCAAACGTGAAGCCGAGACAAAGGGCGAGCAACGGGGCGACGAGAACCGAGAGGAATATGTAACAGCAACCCCTCGAGAGCCGGAAGCAGTGGCCGCTGAGCCGCCAAGCACACTCTGGGCTACGGATGCCTTCCGGTTCTCCGATTACGTCATCCCACATCACCTGCGGCAACGACGGGTTCTCCGTTTCGTATCGAACGAGAATATCCGACGGCTATGGCTCTTTGCGGGGTGCCGAAGCGCAAAACTGAGGCTTTTAGGAACAAATGGCCGAAGAGAGAAGGATGCAACGGATGGAGATGAAGGGTTTTGTCGAAAGCTTTGTTTCTTGTTTGAGAAGTTTAGGTTTGTTGGGGTAGAAGAACATGGACGGATGGTGAAAACGGAAGGAAACTTTGACACTAGATCTATCCTCGTTAAATCTACTATGTTTGTATATTAAATAAGCAAAGCTCATAAATTTTGAGAATTTTTTAAAATAATAGTGAGCAGGAAAATGAATTAAATTCTCTTCTACTCGATTCAAAACATCGATGTACCTGAAGATGCTGATTCAAGTTGTTGGGATCCCTATCCTCAAGGTCACCGGTGCTTTCGCCCTCACCCGAGGACTCCGGCTTCTCCATCCCTGGAATATTCACCCGACACTTCGGTAAACTGCACCGAAACGCATTTTTCACTCTTGCGAGCATGATCAAGCTGATTCTATCTCATCCGTTAAAATCCGAGGCTATTCGCTCGCAAAATAGGAAACTTCAACGCGGCAATTTCATTCGCCTCGTCGTCGTCGAGGGTTCAAAAGTGCCCCGACATCCGGAACCGACTGACGAGAGGCCACTCGGAAATCCATAAGCCATTGATCAGACTGAATAATTAACACGTTCACCACTGCCATGTATGGCTGACACTCTAACTTTCCCAGAGACGATTCTTGCCCTTTACCATCCCTTTCGTCATTGAGACATATTCAATGACGATTCGTGCAAAATTTAGTACGAATGTTTTGTCAAATATCAAACCGCACGTGGAGGGAACTAATTTTGACTTGAAGAATCGTAAAGAAAAGCTTGAGACGGAGCAAGCTAACTCGAGGACGTTCGAGAGACTTATGCCACCCGTTGCGACTCCGGGGGTGGCGTTCTGTCGCATCGAGTAAATGAAATGTTCAGTGGGCTTACGTGGTTCTTACTTTCTTCAGTTTACAGACGTTAGTCTATCGATTCGATATACTAAGTTGCGAGTAGATTATGGTAGTTTAGAAATGTTTTATCAGTGTGCGAGAGTCTCATTTGTCCATAGTTAACTTCGCTGGTTAATGAGAGATAGGGAAAGTATATGCTGGAATTTTTCCCTCAAACTACGCTTCCGAACTGAACTGTGGCAGGTGAAGTAAAGAAGTTTGAGAGTTCTTCAAAATTGTGAAAATTAGAAACACTCTAACATTCTTATTTCCTTTGACTCGAAATAGAGATTACATTTTAGCAGATACTATACTTTTAAGTATTAGATTTTGATATTCAAATGTGAAAATAAATTAAAGAGGAAGAGGTCAATTACGATTTTAATTTGAGATATGTTGGATAATCGAAAAAATTGCCTAGTATAATTTTTCTGTAGTCTGCACTCAGTTAATTCAGAGCAGAACTACCGCCGGAACAAATGCAAACGTCGATGCAGCGAGCAACCTGTTGAAAAATTTCCTAATGGAAGCACCGAATCGTTAAATAGTCCAGAACCACATTGTATGCCTGGTTTCCCGGTGAAACAATAACAAAACATTGTTCAATACCTGGAAGAAATTACGCTCAAGATCGTCCATGAATTTTTAACAAATCCCAAGTATCGCGCAAAGTTGCATCGTACAATCGATCGGAAAACTTCCAAATCACGAGTTGAACTTTAATAATTCAAGAAGCTTTTAATCCTTCGGAAACACCTGCTCGCTTCTCCTACATTTATACTCGCGAAACTTTCTTCCTCGACGATAAAACACATAGTTTCTATTCATTTAAACAATGACATTAATATCTCCTCCCTATAAATTAAATTCCATACTTTAATTAATTTAACAAAAATTGCTACAAAAAGTCCCACCAGAATTTTCCAATTAAAATCACAAAAACCCATAAAGTTTCCACGACTTTTTAAAATAAAAACTTATCACTTTCTTGATTCATGCTCGCAGAATGAAGGAACAAGTCTACTCACTCGTTTCCCCGTTGGCTACTCGTGATCCCCTTATTTTGCTCGCTTTTTTTCCCGATCTTCCGTTAGAGAAACGAACGAACGTTTTTTCCGGTTGCTAGTTTAACACCGAAGCAGCCAGGTGCGAGCAGGTGAGGAATAATTCCAAGATTCACCGAGTGGACAGCGGTCAGCGCGACTGCGCGCTCTCACTTCAACCCCCTCGACCCCTGACCTCACCCTTGCCATCGCTCTCACCCTCGAGGCGAACGGGCTTTCCGATACGGGTACAACCACCCCTACGAAACGAAAGTGAATGGCCCGGTGACTACGGCGACCGATTAAATCGGGACGTTCAACCCTTCGCAATTCTTTTCCACTCTCGAATTAGGGTCGATTGTTGCGGGTATTTTAGATGGTCTACTTTTTTTCAGGCATTCCTTTTATTTGTTTAATTGAGTCAGAGGTCGATGAGAATTTAAATAGGTGTCAATTGGAAATTTGTACCCTTGCCTTTTTAGCCACCGTAGAAAACACGAAGAATATTAATAAGATAATCATAGACAAGTACTTCGTTCCTGGTTGAAATAAATCATTTGCGTTAAGGATCGAGGGTTTGCCGTTGCACGCGATGTTTCTTTAAGAAATCAAGGAAAGCAAAAATCTGCACGAGCAAGAAACTTATTCCTACATCGTGGAAGATGTCTTATCGATAAAAGTATTCGATTTATCACGCGACTTCTATTCGTGTACGTCCTTAACTTCAATTTTCAAATCGAACGATATCGAGCATGGAGGAAGAGTATTGTTTGAGAGGAAATTACAAAAATAGTTTGGATTTTTCAGCCCTTCTTTTTTCCAGTATTGCTGATTAATGCTGTGAAAGGCTGTAAATCGATAAGAGAGGTGAAATGCAAGCCACGCAAGCGGGTATTTTCCGTGTCGACTCGCATTGCGTTATCGCAAACGTGAGATTTGCGCGGATAAAGAAAGTTATTTAAAAATGTCTCTCGTCCACGGTGTAATTATTGCGATAGCAGAATTAATCTGACCTTCGTTATTTTCTCGAAACTGCGAAATTTCATCCGCACTCCAATTCAATTGCGAATATGAAAATTTACTTATTTGTGTATTAATTGTTTCTTTTCAATTGTCTACATTTTTTAAATACACTGAACAATGTGTTTTTAATCTTTTCATCTCTGGCATGTTTCATGTGAATTTGTTACTTTGATGAAATTAGAAATTTTTAGAGGAGATGAATTATTGCAAGGACATTAAATTTACTAGTGAAATTCAATTGATTTTATTACCAACAATATAAGAACGTTATCAAACGTTTCGGAGTCGGACGACAGATGGAGCAAGCTTTGCCATTCTTCAAACGAGACCGCCGACTTTATCGACAGCGTGAAACGCATCTACCAAACTGATACGAAATTCAAACTAGTGATGCAATTTTCATATCCTCTTGCCCTATCGCGGAAATCAGTTCATCGATCCACGAACCACATGTAAATTTATTCCTCGCAATTTCTAATTTATTTCACACGAGAAAATTGCAATTCTTAGAACATCTTCTCCGAAGATTTACAAGTTTCCACAAATTCCAAAAAATACTAAATTCAACCAAAAGAAGTCTAGATCCTCGCACCAAATATTAGCAACACCCTCAGACAACACAAATATTCATTCTCGCAAATCCACTGATCCAGTTGCTAATTTTTATTTTAAATTCAGTTAAAAATTAATTTTCCGATCATCCTCTTCCCCTTTTATAAAGAATCCAGCAAAGAAAAAATAGCCGGTGTCTTGAACGATCGAAAAAGAAGGCGCCTCAAAGGAACTAGTAGATGGCACGAAAGGAATGAGGAACCAGGAGGAGGAGAAAGAGGAGGGCTACGAAGAGGAGGACAGAAGAAAAGATAGGGCCCGCGGAAAGAGAAGAGCAACCGGATGCAAGCGTCTGCCCCGAGATAAAGATAGCTCGGGCTTTCTTGTCGAGTTGGCCGGCTCATAAACGTCGCCTTCCTATTACGTGTCTCTTGCAGCCAAGTTCCACGTAAGTGCATAGAAAGTCCTTTGACGATCGCGCCTATCAAAGGATCCCCTTCAAACGGATCCATTGAGCGCTCTGACGGGCCTGCGTTCCTTTGAAAAATTACGTAACGCTCTTGGCATCTCCGTTAACCCTTCCACGGACGAGGGTGACTCTAAGTATTCTAGCTCCACCTCAAGAAGAGATTAGAACGAATTTTGACGACCGATAGGACGGACGTGACCGTAGAATCGTGGAGAAGATTTGAGGACTGGTGGATAATGATTGTGTAATGTATAAACCTTTTCTGGATCCACCGGAATAAGAGAAGTTTTTCTCTTTTGAGTGTGTGATATATTTAAACTTCGTCTCGTTCAAAAAGCGATACAGATGTTAATGAAATAATCGCGAGAATAAGATAATAATGAGAAGTCGACGTTAACACTAAAACTACCGACGTTATATCTACTAAAATTTAGATTTATTGAACAAATACTTTGGAAAAAGATAAATCCAGAAGTGAAGGGATTAGTAAATTAATTAATTTAGGCTTTATATGGTAGAAGTAGAATTTTTACTTCACTGCTCGCCTATCAATTTAGGTACTTTTTTAAAAGAATTGAGAATCGGTCATTTTGACCGGCTTGGTAGGTTTAGTGTTAAAATGAATATTGAACTTGTAACAGTTTGAATTCTGGTAGCTAAATAGTCACGCCTCTAATTTTAAGATCACCATAGAGCCCCAATTCGAGGATGGAAGGAAATATTGAATAGAATCTAAAATGGATTAACCAAGGAGCAATTTAATTCCCATCGGTTCTTCGTTGCGTAAATGGAGGACGTTTTGCTGAATAATTCAAAGGTCAGATACGACTTTGAGGGTCGCAGACGCGTACACAGATGCGTACACAGGAGACAGAGGGCAATCTACCACAGACAAAGGATGACCGAAGGACAATCCTGTGAGAGATACGTTCGAGTTGCCCTAATGGAAGGCTATTCTTATCAAACGACGTTAAAGATTCAAGCAAACGACATTGCACCCTGGAGAGAAGGAAGCTCGTCGTGACTTTGGCTCGATCCGAATCATGTTCCCCAGGGTGCATGTGTTATTGCCATTCTGAGATTACGCAATCTGAAATGAATGAACATGTCGATGCTCAGATTGCGAGAGAAGTAAGACAAGAGAGATGGAACACGTTGAATTCTCCAAAGGTACAGTCTTCTCGATTGCAGAGGGGATTCTCCCACTCTGTGAAAAATTCGTTCCAGCTGCTTTGGTGAATTCTAAATGCATTATTCTAATCGATAGTATGATTTTGTATTTGCGCAGCGGTCCGTCATAAGGCCCGTCGAATCGTTGCGCAAAGTCACGGCCCGATCGTATCGTTCTCCGTTTCTCGTGCTCGATCTTGCAGCCAAGACAAATTCACGGATCGGTTCACATCGGATCGAGGTTGCATTATAGGGGTATACGTATTATTAATAGAACGATACACGACTGATCTATCGTAACAATAAAATATGCTTGTTAGATAACGTCGATCGGAAAAAGTTTCGCTCCGTCTATCGTCAATTTACATTCAAGGGATTTATAGACAATACGTAGTACCCAGCCTAGGTATCACGCTTGTGTAGGATCTCTATATATTTCCTAACTCGAAAAAATTCCGATCTGTCTGCTACACGATTTAAAGAAAAATAAATCTAATAATTAATTCAATTCATCGACTTTCAAGGCAACCATAAACTCCAACGTTTAATTAGCTACGTTGATACGTTTAATTGCTACACTTGTATCACAAATTTTCTTTCCCCTCCTGCAATCGCATTTTCCAAAGTGCAGCCCGAGGAGAAAGAAGCACGGAGGAAAGTAAAATCGTCAAATAATCAACACCGATCGCCGTCGAACAGGTACAATGGATTTACCGAAGGTATTAACGGGACAATAGAAATATCCGCTCTAACCAGGGGCCCATTGTCCTATCGATCTTCAATCTATCACGGGGAATCGACGTCAAAACGCTAAACAAAGCAGTCGCGTCTGCGGATGACGGGACGTAGATCGGGAATGGCATGAATGGAGTCCGATCTCTCCTATTGTAATGGACATACCGAGGCACAGCCTCCAGTCGAGGATTGAGAATCAAGAATCGAAAATCAAGCAACTTCTTCGTGGGGTTCCACGACTGCTCCCTGGATCTCGTAATTTTCTTTTCAGAAGAGGATTATTTTTTCCAACGATTGGAAGATGACACTTGAAAAAAGGGACGAGGTGAGTTAAATTATTCAGCGTGTGGTCAAAAGGCAGATTGTTTCGAGGCGTGTCCCGAGAATACGAGCAAAAGAGACGACCATAAATGCAGGGGACACGCGTGCGGCTAAGTGGAAATACGAGGTTCAAAGATACGCGGTTAGGGTTCTCGTCCCTTTTCTCCGTCTTTCTCTGTCGCCTTTCGACGCCCCCGTTTTCTTACGTCATCCATGTCGTTGCTGAGTCACGTCGCGTCCCTTTCTCTGTCTCTACGGGGTCCCATAAACATTCACCGCCCTCGCGTGCACCTCCGAACCTTGTCCCCGAAATTGCCGAGCTCCGCTATTTCTAGAACCTTTGTCTTCTCTTCTAAACACACTGCAGTCACTCTGTTAAGTTTACTTTTGCATTGAATTATAATACAAGGAATCAATACGATTTTTCCACCTGACTATCCTTCCTTTGATGGATCGAAAGCGACGGAGTCCTCACAGGAAAATTTTATTTGAACCAATTTTTTGACGCATTCAATATTTAAATAGTGACGTTAAAAAGTTTCTGTTTTGCAAAGGTGAGACTTTAATAGGAAAATTATCACGACAGTAGAACTGATAAAAATTCAACGAGGAGTCGCAGTCGATGATTCAACGATGCAATCAACTCGGCCAGTCGGTGACGACGGGAAAACTGGCTCGATTAGTAACGGTAACTTACGAAACGGAAATTCGCAGGGTACAAGGCCACCCCGCGGCATTATCGTAAGCGAAGAAATTAACGTAATAGCAGTCACGGTGCCCTTTCAATTCCCCCGATCGCGGCAGTGGCCTGATCGATATACATGTACACGTAGAAAACGTGTAATTCAAGATTTCCCAGGGATCGGTCGGTGCCGCGATTGGATCTGAATTGCGTCAATGATCGAGTTGCATAATTGACTCGTAACGTGGCATAACTTCGCGTATCGCTTGCAACCCCTTCTATTCACGTCGACGGAATTTCTTTTGCTTTTATTCTAAGTTAGATACAAAGTTTACCAATGAAATGGTAAGGATCCAAAGGCGCTTGTACGATTTGTTTCGTTGATTTTAAGAAAAGAAGCGGAAAAGTGGTGCGCGCCCTTGAATTTTGCGCCGTGGAACATTTACTTGAAGTCGAGGGAAAATTTGTTTTTAAAGTTACTTTTTTAGTGGAGAAAGTAAGAGGTAGTTGACGTCTGAGGATTTCTAGTTAGATAGTTGATAAATTATTATCCATCAAAAGAAAGGGAATTGGAGGTTTTCAAATTTAGCGCCACTATTAAGATCCAACAGGAAATACCAACTGTAAATATCCCTGATACAGCGAAAAAAAGTTAGGAGCATTTTACCTATATGAATGCGAATTGCCGGTCGCCGAATTACTAAGGTCTTTGGAAGCGAAAAGTAAACATCGCGTGTTCGTTTTGTACTTACAAAGTGATTTCTATACATCGTGCCACTCGATTTCTATATCGACGTAAGCTGCGATAATTGTAACTTTGTAATCTTACGAGAAATCGTTAAAAAAAATCACGAGGAAAAAGTCGAAGCATAAATTGCACAGAATTATTGCTTCAAGTAACAGAAACTAGTGCGCCGATTTCGCCAATCTCTTTATCGAGAAATATTAACTCAACAGCGACGAAATGAGGTAATGAATTTTAACTTTCATTTATTTCAACGGAATTATCAACACTGCGATCGAACTCGTCGACGAATCGATATATTTTTTAATGAATCGTTGCTTTAACGATTCTATAATATATTATCTACAGTTTCAATCGTGCGAAAAATTACCTCGAAGATCGAGCCGTCTCCGGTTTCGTCCTTGTCAAAGCAAAAACGTTTGTCAACATACATAAGTCTCTCTACGTCGAGGACAGTTACCGATTCGAACAGTCAACAATTTTCTCTCATACAGAAACGACCTTAAATCCTATCTACACCCTACCACATCTATAACCTCAGTAACATATAATTTGTAACACATAAATAATAATTGGTCACTTATATAACATACAAATAATTAAAACCACACGGCAGATCGAATTAATGGCACAGCCATCAAAAAATACCATGAAATCGTCTCAAAGAGATGAAAATTAATTCCAACAAAATCACAAAACAGTTGCAGAAGATTGCCAACAAGAAAGCCCGCTAAAAAGTCAACCTCTAATCGGAAAAGCGGTGGCTGCTGCTGTTCAAACACCACTGATAGTTACAGTAGCTATACTTCTGAAAGTTCCGACTTCTCAGACAGCTGCGACTGCTCCGATTCCGAATGCTGGGACTGCGACTTGGAACCGAGACGCAGAGGTAAAGGAAAATCGAAAAAGCAATCGAAATCGAAGAAGACGAAGACCGCAAGAACGCCCTGCAGCACCAAGACGTCCAAGAAGAAGGTGTCTCGTAAGAGCAGTAAGTTCTTTTCATATTTTTCTACTTCTCTCTGATTATTATTTTTACATTTATTTTCTTTCTCAAATTTTGGCATTCTTTTAGGACAGCCATCGACATCGTCGAGCTGCTGCAGCAGCGATGGCTGCTCTTACAGCAGCGATGAAGAATCTTACGATTGCGTGCCCAGCAAACCTCGTCGTAAATGAAAAGCTTAAAACGTTAATTGTCCTGTCAGTCCGTCGTTGATCGACGTATAATTAAGTGTTCTTCCACGTAACGTAAAATATCTAAAATACTCGTAGTTTCCATCCGATACGATCTACAGTAATTACGTAACCTTCAATCTGAAACCGTCTTAATTTCTTTCTCGCGTTTTTTTTTTCTTTTTTTTCGAAGAATTCAATTAAACGTGGAAGAACGTTTGGACTTTTAAACGATAGCTTTTAGATGTTGGCGCGATAATTAGCATAAGTCGAATTTTATAACGGGACCTTTCTCTTATTTAACGCAGGCGTTTTTTTTTAAATTTCTAGGCTAAGTTGTAAAGAAACGTAGGCTAACACCGATCCCGTGGCTGCGTAAAAGTAACCCTGCGCGATTCTAATTAATTTTCCAATCTGCCGGCACTTAATTGAAATTAATTCGCCATTATTTCCTATAGCTGCGTAGTTGTGTTTCTTCGATGGTAGCAGTAACTACGGATATCGAAGAATGCTCCTTAAATTTCGTGTTGATCTACGATTTCAATTAAATTATTTAATTTACTTAATTACGTGACCCCCGCTTAAAAATTGTAATCGCTGCGAGAACGGTTACAGCAAATCTCTCGATAAAACAATTCCAATTTTCCATGGACATTGTGCAAAAAAATATTACAAAATTTCCCCCTGTGCTTGTCGTGCAAGCATTGAACTATCGTAGGAGAATAATTTGATTCTTCGCTGTCGAATTATTCTCACTTTCTATTCCCGTTAGCAACGTGTTCCCGCTGTAAATCGTATTATCGAGCACAGACTATTTATTCCGTGCACTAAATTTATTTCCCGCCATTTGTCTTATTACGCAGCCACCATCGCTAATTTCAAGAACGATTTTAAAAAAGTTTCGTCTCGTACGATTTTAACAGACGAAAAAATAAAGCGAAAAGAAATTGAAGAAAATGAAAGATACGAATAAAATTGTATAATAACCCACCGATTTCATTAATAAACTAGCACGTCAGTGCGCCGGAAAGAGCGGCGATTTTCTTGCACAATTTTCCATCGGAGTTAAACTCGTCGTGAGCGCCCGACGAGTAGACTAATTGCGCGCACGTGTGCTCCCTTCGTAGTTTTGCCTGTAATCGGGCGTATTTCCTCGACCGTGAATAATTTCGTAATTTACAGCAACAGTTTTAATGCGCTTTAACGCGCATTTCTACGGGAAACGCGAGAGAACAGGTTGCAACGACCCAATGATGTTATTCTGCCAGCAAACTGGAAGGATATTTGCAAAAGTACAATGCCGGAGAATTGTTTAATAATTGGAAGCACTACGACCATCGAAATTCCCATGACAATTAAACCCAAAGAAGGAGCAGATTCCCTCAATCAATTGACTTCAAGTTTTCCGCCACCTCGGACAGATTTTCCTAATTAATTAATTAATACCACAACCATGGTAGCTCGGAGATTTAAAACAGTAAGTCTCAGGCGGAATAACCATATTACTTGACGCAAAAAATATTTAAAAGTATCCAAAATTCCAACCCTTAACGCGAAGAGTCATCATCAATCGTTCTCCAAAGAAAACCCCTAAACGTTCTCCGAGCATCCAACAAAATTACCATGGAATCGTCCCATGAAAGTAAGAAATTCCATGTAAAATATCCTCGCACGAGACACGCAACGATTCCACGCTGAAACAGATTCTCCACGTTGCGTTTAATCCCTGGAGGGGTGTCAGCCAGGGTTATTTATCGGCCTCGACTCCCGGTGAAGCACCCCTCGCCCTCCTTCGACTGCATACGCGTCCTTGTGTACACGAAAGAGGGTGGACGGTTACATTTTGCCAGCGAGCTTTGTTCTTAATTGGATTTAAGGGTCGAAGCTTTTACGACCCCCACGCGGTACGAGGATGGAGGGTGGAGGTGGCTCGAGAGCGCTCCATTTTCTTGTTTCTCGTTAAATCTACCCCCAGGTTTAATCGACGAATACGATGTTATTGCACGGTGATTGTTACAACCGTAGAGTAAATATGGAGAATACGGGGTTGTTTTTGCACAGGGATACGTGTCTGGAAAGTTCTGGAGTGGAAGTATTTGTAGATCATTGTAGGACAATTTTTATAAATGATTTAAACGTCTCAATTAGGTAGAATAATATTTTATTTTCAAAAACATACATTCCAAGATATACATTCATTCTACATTTCTATATATATTTAAAAATGTACAGATGATATTTTATAAAAGCCGGTAATTCGAAGCGTGAAAAATGATGTAGTTGGACGACGTAGTGTAGAAAATAGAATCGTCCAGGCAGAATAGAAATTCCCGATTACCGCGTGTGCACCGTTACGCGGCGAGATAATCTTATCTAAATAACCGGCCGTGTCATTGCGGGATTTCAGGTTGCCTCATCCGCGAGAAGGAATCTCTCTTACTTCAATTCGATCTGCGTTACGTAATCAAATTCCAGCCGGCTCGCCTCTGCAAAGATGCGAGCGTATATACCTTCGGGTACGAGTGTGCTCGATCGCGCTATTATTAATTTAACGTCGGTTGACCCTTGCTCTTCGAAGGGCGTACATACTCGTTGCTGGTAATGCGTATATATTTGTTGTTCAATGAATCATAGCCTCAGTGATTCGAAAGCTGCCTACCATAAAGTATCCTAGGCAAAATGACCATAGCAATTAATTCCAAAAAAAACAAATACTTGAAATCAGTGGACCATAGCTTAAACCACCCTTTTGCGTCGAGTTCCTCCCAATTTACTCTTTAATTGCGCGACAGCCTCGGTATTTCTACATCCACCTAAATCGGCGAGTCTCAGGCCAAATTGACGTCATCCTTTAAAGCCCAAAAAATCTGGTGAAAACAAAAGGAAAATTCAGTTCTAACGTTTCTTCCAGCAAGGTATATAAACAAACGAGCCGTAATTTGGAGATAGTCGAATCTTAAGAGCCTCGTAGAGCAGACGGGCGAAAGAAACGAGGGAAGAAACGCGACGAGGAAAATAGAGTCGGCTGGCTCGTGGTTCGAGTCACGTGCGCTCGTGCAACGTGCCGGCTCTCGTTGGGTTCACGGCCTGTCTCTACCTTGCCACTGTAGATAGGAGTTGTGACATAATAGCCAGGCCACTTACGATACCGATCTGCAAGATCGGTTAGCTCGTCGCCGGGAAAATCGACGCTGTCCGTTGAATCCGCTTGACCCTATTCGATTTGCAACGTATGCTCGACTTTAACCGGACGAAACCGGGGGAGGAGTTGATGTTATGATGCTCGACGATGTCGATGGAAAGGGGAAGGTGTCTTCTTTTTTTCCTACGAGGAGAAATATGAAATAGGGGGAATCGAGATTGAAGAAATGACGATGCTGGATGGATATTTGAAATAGAGGCTACGATGGAAGTGGAATCGAAGCTTTGAGATTGCAATATTGTAAAGTATATCAACGTATTAATGCATCGATACCTACTCGACTGAAAATCCATCTAGAATCCATAAAACTGTAGCTGCTAACCCGAGTAATAGCAAATAATCAAAGTAAAACTCAAAACAGACAAAATACTTAAATATCTCTCTATTTAACATTGCAAATTCTCCTCCAACGTAACCAGCCAGAAAAAAAGCAAGGCCCGACTGAACCGTAGCCTCGACGGAAGTCGTCGCAAAACGAGCAACAACGTAACGACGATAACAGGCTGACGATAAGCGCATAATAACGCACATTGTATCTCTCTGCATTACGCGTACCGAAAGCATCGCTCGGCGAGAGTTTCGCAATGTCTCTCGGCATCTCCAAGGGTAAAAAAAATACATGAAGAAGAAGCTTGCCATCTACAAACGATAGAAATGCAATGTTTGATCGGAGTCTACGCGCAGATATCGACGAGATTGCAGAGTTAGCGATAATTCAGCTCGTTTCGCAAGCCACGGTCGAACCAGGTGCGCGTTGGGTGAGGTAACTCAGCCAAAGGTCTCCGTCCAGTCGCATTGTTCAGGTATCTTAAGTGGGAGTAGTTATGGTTAGATAATGCCAATGCTTGCAGCATATAATTAGTGTCTTAGCTCCGATATGATATATTATTCGCCGTCTCGTTAACGCGAATGGAGCGGAGATCGTTGAGGTTTATCGTTGCTCTCGATAGAGAGACAACTAATGCGAAACTTTTATTGCAATTTGGATAAAGCGGAAGGCACCCAAAGCTGGAACACCTAAATGAAACGCTGGAGAATTTAATAACCCAAGAAAATCAAAATAGATGTCCCTTAGTTCAAATATTTTTATATTTCTTGTGTATTATTTTCGCGAATTGTCAAAAGTATTGAGCCACTTTTGGCAAGATACTTTGTCGTTAGGAGGTTACGCGGGCGTAAGAATAATTTCATTTGCAGAGAACGTCAGGTAATAGCGTGACCGATGTCCGCATGGTGTCGAACACGTGTACGCCGCGCGAAACTCTTACGTAACGGTCGAGCAGAGTCGAGCGAATCTGAGCGGACCGATGTGGAGGTGTCTCCTGGTTTCTTATCTCTTCGTGTTTCTCTCTATCTCTCTTTTCTCTCCTTGGAACTAGGTGTCTGCGTAGAACCGCGCACGGTTTTCATTCTGATCTATATTTCTGACAGTCACCCCTCTTTTCCGACGACCTGACTTCTAGGTTTGCATTGCTTTATTTTGGACTTGATGGAAATTTAATTTACTTTCACAATTATAATCCACGTTAAATCTCAGCTCCTAGGGCAAACGATACCTCGTTGAATACTGTAGAAAATACCGTAATAATTTAAACGAGGAATTCGCGGAAACATCTCTGACACATCGTCAGCAGAGGTAGGAAAAGATCGAAGTGCGATTAATCTTCTATTATTAGCACAGCTCGATCTCCTCGATGGTGCATTCTGTCCGTGGCGAACGTTGATAGGATTATTGCTGTGGAAAAAATGATTACGTAACCATAGGAATAAAAATAAGGCCGATCGTCGACGAGTTCCCGCGCAAAAGGAAAATCCGCGAAGTCTTCCTGCCCGTAAAAATAGGCCCTCCGTGAGACCAGCGTTCTCCACTCGCTTTCCTTGACACACTTTGTCGAGAAAATTGATACGGATTCTCGAATAATGGACAGAATTTATCGTGCCTTTATTTCGTGAGAATCGGTGCTTATGTCAATTTCTCCACTGTTTATGGTGCGACTAAACGGCTGCTCGTAAACAATGTCGATTGGAGCAACCGGTGCTCCATTTTCAACCGAGATTATTAACCCCAGAAATTTGTTTAACACGCTTATGTCCGAGGAAATCCTGTTCAGGCCACGCGAGCTGCTTGTAAGTGCGTATTGCTGTACTGTGATATAGAGAATTGCAAAGGAAAAATGAACTGCATCAGATGCAATTCTCTCGAGCGACACCAACGCGAACGGTACCGTTCGCCGTACCACATTTCCTCGGTGTTAAAGAGACGAATGAGTTGACACTGCTGGTCCAAATAACGGTACGCGGTCGTCGTTGCAAGATCGCTTGCAATTTACGAGCCCGACTCGATTGTAAATTCGGAGCTTTTCAAGATCGCGAGGAAGTTCTCCAGAATAATCGTCAAGATGGAGAAGATGGCTCGTGGTTCTTCTTTTTCCTAAGAAGCAGCTTTTTAGATCTTTAATTCTCTCTGTAATTCTTCCTATTCGTTTATTCTGGGAACAATAATCACGAGCGAGTAAATAATCGCTCGGAATTTTGAAAATCCGAAATAGCTTTACTCCGAATATCATCGAGGGTACGTAAACAATCGTCAATTATTTCCCCTGAAGTTGCATCAAGAAAAAACGAGGACAACGATCCGCATTGTCGGGACGATCGTGCCAATTGTTCTCGCGAATTTCTTCGAAAGATCGTCGAGCCATAGATATCACAGGGAGAGGATAAAATATGGGAAAGATGCAAAAATACTCGCCGAT
Source organism: Cerceris rybyensis (assembly GCA_910591515.1). NCBI lineage: Eukaryota > Metazoa > Arthropoda > Insecta > Hymenoptera > Crabronidae > Cerceris > Cerceris rybyensis. The sequence continues at coordinate 1,478,183 of OU342800.1, read as the reverse complement.
ATAGAGACCGGTCGCGAGGAGAAATTGGCTGTTGCGCGAGCGTTAACCCAGTTATTTTATTGTTCCGTGATTCGCGCTGCCGGATTCCCCGGTGCCAAGTATTTTCGCGATGCAGCTCCGATTCGATCGGTCTCCAACCTACTCTTTCTTCAATTTCAAATCGTCTCTTTTCTATTCACTGACACCTCTTACCTTTTAACCCCTTAGCCTCCAAGTGCCATTCGTGACGCAGTAGGTGTAATAAGAAATTTGGAAATTTCGTGAAACCTATAAAATTAAAAATATCTATGAGACACGATATAATAAAATGATTTCTACAATATTAATTTGACGTTAAATTATTACGACATGTTTAGAATCAGTGACAAATTTTTTAGCAATTTATCTCCAAATCTATGTGAAGGAAGTCACAGAAGAAGTCCCTAAATTAATAGAAATGCACCAATTAACCGGTAATATTTCTTGTGACAAGATTTCTCATTTCTCAAAATACTTATTTAAGTGCAACAGATTGAACAGGCACACATTAAGAGAAACAGAGGAGCCTTCGAGAAGACGTAAAAGCACCATGGGAGATTTGCTCGCACGGACCGTCGATGTACTTGGGCCTCGAGTTGGCCTACTTGCACCCATGCGAGCTTCGTGCACGACGATCCTCCACCTCCATATCCTCCTCCTGCACCTCCTGCGCTGCCTCTTTCGTGTCGTTGACGTAACAGGGCTCGCGACACGCGAGAGGATAGCCGAGAAAACGCGAGAGGAGGCTGGCATTGCCACGGTGACTCGCTAAAGTAGGTTTCTGGAGCAGAACAAAGCGACCACCGCGACCACCGCACCGACGACCACGACGACGATCATGGGCAACGGTCGGAGAGGAAGAAAGATGAAAGATGAGGAAGAACAGGAGAATCGACGAGGTGGAGGAGGAGGAGAACGAAGGCCCGCGTAAAACTGCAATAGAGCCGGTGAGATAAGTGTTACGCTAGCCTGCCATCAAATCATTTCGCAAGGGCAAAATCGCCGATCGGGAGACCGCCGCCGAACGTCGAAATCGGCCAAGGGAAACGGAGAAGGAAACGATCGAGGTCTCGACGCGCGGCCTCTCCGTTCTCGTTCGATTACATTTTTTTCTCAGTCTTTCTTCGCCCCTCTTTCGACAGCTTCCATCGATTGTTCCGCAAAATTGCCTTCTACTTTGCCCAGCCGATACGTACATTCTTCTTTGGATCGTTGATGTTGTTGGAACGATGGATTTACGATCGTGCTTTTTCTTCTTTCTTTTTTTGGATCTGCTGTTGCTACATTTACTTTCGAATATTTGGAGGATGTTGACTGGGATGATATTGTTACACCTGGCGGAGGGTCTTCCGCGTTTGGGCATTTCTTTATTTCACAATTACAAATACAGTATGAAATAGAACGTCTGTTCTCTACGAAAGCTCGGTAGCGACTTCCTGTATAAACGTTTCCGGTCGTCAGGCAACGACCGGCCGATCGATCCATCGACTTCGATTCGATACTCGAATCCAGCGGGTTCGAGGGAACAGCTTCGTTCTATACGCCAATATGAAGTTGGCGTAACACTGCCCCCTCCTCTCGAAAAGCGGTCGTCTCGACCGCGGTGACTTCAAATTGGAGAGCCCAGTTTTCAGGTTATTTCTTGAATCCATAACCTTTGTAAAACTGCTTGGGAACCCGATGCCTTAGTTTGAAGAGGAAGTAGACAACTCCAAAGATAACTGGTCTACTGGTGTGGCTCCGATCAAACTAACGCCTCGACATTTGTCCTCCGACCCAAGGGAAAACCACCCAAAAACCTTGAGTGAGACGGTGGCATTTCATCGATTCGGTAATCAAGTTCTTTTCTTTCCAGAATCCTTTTCCGTTTCATTTTCTTGCGGAATCTTGTCCCATCTATTCTTCAAATCCATCTTGCGTTCTTAATTCCTTCGAAGGTGTGCGGGTATCTTCGAAACGGGCAAGTCGATTCACGTGCACCACCTTCGGCTTCGCTTTTGGAGAACGAACAATCCTGTAGATTAGTTCGTTCAAACGTGCCTGTACTACGTATGGGCCTTCCCAATTGGCTTGTAATTTTGGGCATTTTCCCTTCGTGCGTTTTGGATAGTACAACCAAACTTGTTCTCCGGGCACGAAGGAAATTGGCTGGGAATGTGAATCGTACCAGGTCTTCATCTTCTCGCTGCAAAGACGCATCCGTTGGCGCACGTACTTATGAATTTCTTGAAGTCTTCTTTTTGTCTCCCCGACGAAGGTGTTATCTTCTATAGTCACGGGGGTTGGCCCTCTCAAAAGGTCAAGAGGAAGACGTAGATCGTGACCCATAAGTAACGTAGCCGGTGTGTATTGCGTCGTTTCGTGCCGAGAAGATCGGTATGCCAGGAGGAATAGCGGAATCCATTGGTCCCAGTCCTTTTGATTGTCTGCGATATAGAACGACAAATACTGCAGCAGAGTTCTATTCATCCTCTCTACGAGTCCGTCCGACTGAGGGTGGAGTGGCGTCGTCCTAGTCTTCTTGATTCCGAGCAACTGCATTAGTTTCTTGAAGACTGCCGACTCGAAACTTCGACCCTGATCAGAATGGAGCTCTAGAGGAACACCATGTCGACTCACCACCTCTCTCAGGAGAGCTTTAGCAATTGTCGCCGCGCGCTGATCTGGCAACGGAATCACCTCCGGCCACTTGGAAAAATAATCCACCACTACCAGCGCGTATTTATTACCGCTTGATGATTTCGGCAAGGGTCCAACAATGTCGAGCGCCACCCTCTCAAAAGGTGCCCCGACATTATAAATCCTGAGGGGTCCTCTACCCTTCTCCTTCGGACCCTTCCTCGCCGTGCAAGCGTGACAGCGGCGACACCACTCTTCGACATCCATTCGGTGTTCGGGCCAAAAGAACCTCTGTCGCACTTTCGCAAGAGTCTTGCGTACGCCGAAATGTCCTCCTGCAGGAGCCTCGTGACATCCGCGCAGCACTTCTTCGACCTTGCTTTTTGGGACCAGTAGGAGGTGCGATGCATCTTCTCCGCTCGCGGATTCCCATCTTCGGAAAAGCATTCCGTCCTTCACATCCAGCGAATCCCATACCTTCCACAAGTACTTTGTTACAGGTGGATACACGGAGATCTCTTCCCAAGTAGGCTTTATTCTTCCGATCTTTTTATGTAAGAGGAAGCCAATTTCTTCGTCCTCTTCCTGCGCTTTCTTCCAATCTGTTCTATCCGTTATTTCGCAGATAGTCCTAAGGATGTGATCCGAGACTTTTTCCTTTCTCCGTTGTGCTGGAATTCTTCGCACGGGCGAATCTATCTGCATTCAAGAGATTCACCCGTGAGCCCGTGTCCAGGACTATCTGACACTCCTCTTCTTCCAGGCGTCCCACGACGGATGTAGTTTCCTTAGTGGAACACCTCCCAACTACGACGGGGATTGGAAGACTTCGAGTCGGTGGTCCCCGTTCTACGCCGGCTCTGTGTGGTTTCCCTCAGTCTTCTTCCGTTTCTTGGGACAATTCCGCTCTATATGTCCCTTCTTCCCGCAGGTCCAACATTCTATCGGCCGCTTCACGGAATTGTTGCTGGAAGCTCTTTCTTTGACGCACGATCCCGTCGTCGTTGTTTCCGTTGTCCTCGGAGGAAATCTATTAAAAGATGGAGAAGGCCGAGTCTGTGTCCTTTTTTGTATTGGAGCTACAGAAATAGACTCCACGGCTTCTATCTCAAGAGCCCTGACAACCGCGGCTCTCAGATTTGCGAAACCGCCAAGTCTCAATGTACGTTTCATCTCTTCGTTTTCCAGGGAAGAGATAAATTGAGAGGCTGCGAGTCTGTCCCGTGTTTCCGCAGGACAGTCGCCGAAAGCGGCATGAGCCAACCTCTCCACTTCCGTGGCCAACTCGGAGATTGACTGTCCTTTCCGCTGCCGACAGGATTGGAAGAGGAAATAATTTAAATTTGATAGATTTTTGGTTCCAAATCGTGCCTGAAGAGCCGAAACTAAGTCCTCATATAAAGGTTGTCCGGCAATAGAAAGGGAAACTAGAATACTACGAGCCGATCCCTCCAAGGACGCCACTAAGGCTAAAGCCTTCTTCGGTGCATCCCAATTATTCGCACAGGCCACTGTGTCAAATTGAATTTTATATTCTTCCCAAGAAGAAGTTCCATTAAACATAGGTGGTTTTAGTGTATACCCTAATTCCGTACGCGGGGGAATCGGCTGCGAAACAAGGGGAGCCGCGATCCGTGTATCCCCCGTAGGAATCGGATCACGACTCTCCACAGCAACAAGAGGAACAGAAACTTCGGCGTTCTGGCCGATCTGTATCGTGAGCGCTCGTAGCTGGGCTTCGAGCGCTCCAAACCTCCTATCGAGGGCTGCTCTCTCGGCCGCCCTTTCTTCCGCTTCTTTCTCTCGTTCTCGATTCCGTTGTGCCTCCGACAATTCTTGTTGTCTTCGCAACTGAGAACTCAGATTCTCCAGAAGTCTTTCCAGACGGTCCGGCTCCTCCGCAGGCGTAGTGGGTCGGGAATTTTCTTCCCCTCTATCCAGCATCCCGCTTCCGGCACCAATGTTACACCTGGCGGAGGGTCTTCCGCGTTTGGGCATTTCTTTATTTCACAATTACAAATACAGTATGAAATAGAACGTCTGTTCTCTACGAAAGCTCGGTAGCGACTTCCTGTATAAACGTTTCCGGTCGTCAGGCAACGACCGGCCGATCGATCCATCGACTTCGATTCGATACTCGAATCCAGCGGGTTCGAGGGAACAGCTTCGTTCTATACGCCAATATGAAGTTGGCGTAACAATATATTAAATAAGAAGTTAACCCTTTGCCAGTCGTTGCTACGATAGGCATTTCAGTTAAACCGAACCACATCAACCCCCAGAAGAGTCTCAAAGTATCACCGAATTAAGAAACGTAAAACGGATTTTACTTCAATCGACCTAAAAGTCTCCCACCAGTTGTTTTTTTTTCAATCTGCGGTCAGCCGCGGATTTTGCTCCCTCGTTTCATTTCGCAACGCGTAATCGTTCGAACCTGTCCCGACATAGTTGTTCAGCTAGACAATTACGTAATTGGTAACTCGTATTAATAGCTCCATTTTTTCCCATCAACGAATCGACGTTCCCTTTTTCGTCGGTGAAACGATGCAAGCCTCGATTAATTGCGAATCTCCCGAGCAAATTGAAACACTCGGGGAGAAACTTCGCAAACGGAGTTGCAGAAAAATTAGTCACCGATTCAAAAAACGAACCGTGGCAGAAGGCGCTCGATACGCGCCGATTTCGTAACGTTCCTCGGCTCGAAACTTATGTAATGGCGAGCTCATGATTGCAGTAACTCGCCTTGCACCGCGTATGAATATATTTGTATTACATATTAAGTTCGCATGTTAAATCTGCGAGGCCATTTCACGCGTTAAACTATGGCGGGATAACGGAATCGAAGAGAATTATGGAGATGTCGTTGGAGTCTTTCACGTGGGAGGAATTCTCTACTTTGAGTCGAAGAAATTTACGAGGCGAGAAAGAATAACTTGGTATTCAGAATATCGAGACATATATTTAAATAAAACTATAGTGTCTAAATTTAAAAAATATAAAGAGAAGAGAATATTTGCAACTCTGGTCGTAGCAATTTTACTCGATAAATAATTAATTGCCCCACAAATTACAAAACACAAACACCTCCAAATCTTTATCGCCGAACCTGCGAGACACTCGCAAGAAAAACAAATTCAACGAGGAAACTTCGGCATTCGTTGTCTCGTATTAACGACAAGTGTAATCCATTTGTTGAGAAAATATTTACAAAAATTCGCGAAAAGAATTCGTGAATTCTCGCGACGAGGAAACTCGACGAGATATGTCTCGACGGTGGATAAGAAAAATAAATTTCATCGCGCAACAGTCTCGCGATACAATCGTTTTTAGATAATCATCGAATACAGGTCTCTTTTTCCCGAAGCGACGATTATAACATTCGAAGACATGGTATCGTGAAATGATAAAAGATACATATATGTATTGTTTTCTCGCGAAAAAATGTGTCGCGAACATCGATCGAAAGCTGAGACGGTACGGGGACGTTTATTGATGACTCGCGGCCGCGATAATTAATTGCCTCGATGAGAATACAATAACATCCTTGCAAAAAACGCCCGTCATTCTTGGCGTGTGTTTTCTTGGCAGTCGGGTTGCGATTGCATAACGAGCGCATTATAAAATGTGCTCTTCTACGAGCTGTTAAAAGCGCACTCCTTTTTGGCGGGAATCTTCAGATCGATCTCACGTCAATTCAAATGTCTCCTATGTTCTCTGGATTTTATCTATCAATGTATACTCCTTTTAGAAATATTTCTCAAAGCTGTAACATTGGCATATTTATAATTTTGCGAGTGTTAGCATGTGTTACTGCTGTTATTAAACAGTTGAAAGCAACTTCGAGCCGCCAGCCGTTCATATCGTCGCCGGAATCGGTAGTTTTGCAAACGTTTTACGTAACGCGATGGAATTTGTCGTTTTTCACGATCGCTTTTCTGTTGCAACATGTCCACACTATCGTTGCGACTAATTACTTGGTTGCTTTCCGTTCTACGTTTGATAGTATCTTATCGGCTTCATTTGTCTCTCTGTTTCGTTACTCTGCATCGATCTCCATTTGTTTCTCGCTCTTCCTTCAATTCTACCCTGCATTTTTAACCAGTTAGGTATGTTTGACGACTATATTCGTCATTGCTTTCATTCTCGCGAAACACGTAGGGGCGCGCTTTGACAATAAGACACCACAGTTGACTGGTTAATAGATAATGCCGATATTTCCTCCACCCAAAGAGGAATTAATGAAAATGCAAATAATTCTTAATTAAAAGCAGCACGATTGAAATTCCAGTATTGGTGGAGCACAGAAGAAAAGGAGAAACCAAGGGAGAAGGAGCATCGACGTCGTATCGTTATTTTTCCATGATATTTCGCATGCCCCTAGCAGTCACGTATCAAAACGATATTTCAACGTCTCGATTTATTAGCAACGGCATTATCGACAATTAACGAGGACTTCCTCGCTGGTTAATCGCGGCATCGTGTAACCTCATTTGCCTCGGCCTCGATTCCCGATGAAAACATCCAGCTAATCGTCCAGCCGCATACTTTTCTAACAATTTCGCGAACCTGTCCCCTTTTTAAAAAGTCTCTTCTAATTTGTTATTTAACATAAGTCATAGAGGTTTAATATCTCACTGGAAAACCAAACCATTCGATTTACGGCGATAATTGCAACCGGGCTCGTTGGTGAGCTTGAAAGAGCCGCGATCTAATTACCGAAGACTGGAAATTGACCTGTGATTTCTTAAGTGCTCTCTCACAATCAATCTGAGCCGCGAAAGCACGCGTGTTCGCCTGTGCACGTGGTTGCTCGTGTTATGTCAGATTTCAAGCAATTACGTAACCCATGTCCACCGTGAGTGGTAAATCCAGTTAACGCGCTGAATGCCGGGCCAATTTTATGTAACTCATTCGCACGGACGAATAGAATTTTCCTTCCACGATGAATAGACATTGTGACGAATTATTACGTAAAACGATTACGTTCAGCTGTATTATTGTTACATATTTAATGTATTTAAATATAACAGATTTAGCGCCATTAATTCCAAGGTTAATTCTAAATGATTGCAGAGGCAGGTCAAGCAAGAAATCATAGCGCAGGAGGTTAATTTAAAAACATCGGCGGCAAATATCTCGATGAAAGAGGAACCACGCGATTTGTCGGAAAACATAACATATTATTGACGCGACGTTAATCGAGCATCAGCTCAATCGTATATAAGAGAAACAATCGACAGAAATGCGACAGACAAGCGACAGATAAGACGGTGCGACACACCGAAAGCGAGATTTCGCGGAAATCCAGGCAGACTGGCGAGACAAAAGGGTGAAGCGGGGAAAAAAAGTAGGATTAACACGGAAATCATTGGAAGTAGAAGATGATTGCAGCCGCGCCCCGCTCAATGACTGTCCGCAAACAGTTTCAGCCACCTGTTTACACATTCGGCCGCGATTGTGCGGCTGCCACGACAAGATACTCCGCCGTATTTTGACCGTGAGAGGACAGAACAATGTTAATAACGTTTTTAAGCCGCGTCATCTCATGTTTTCGACTTTCGTGCTTAGGTCAGGTTAGACTTTCGAGAGAATGCGGGACAGGATGCGCGAGGAAATCGCGCGGAAGGTCGACCAAGGATATCGAACGTCCAAGCTCCAACGTAAATCGACGTCGATTCTCAATGGAATACACCGTTCACTTGAAAATTTAATAACTAAAAAGTACCAAAAGGTGCGTGGTTGAAACTTCTCAGATATATTCCTCAGACTATATAAAAATAATTAGTGTAAAGACTCTGACCGTCCAGCTGTGCACTTCTTTGTTATATCTACCGAAAGTTAGCGAGATAGAAGACTTTGAAGGCTCTCTTTCATTAAATGTTTGATTTAAATAAAGCTCGACAAGAAAATGGTTTGTGCAAAAGTTTCTTTATCTCTTCTGCAGAATGGCAATCTGCAAAGAAACGATAAGAATCTCCAAGATATTATGAAATTTCTGTATATAATATTTTTCTCTAAAATGAACCGTGCCCGAGTTATTATTTCTTTCGATTCAAATTATCGATTCGATGCATTGTCGGTCGGGACTAGCATAACATCGACGTCTCCGACAGCTCGATATCTCGATCATCGTCGTTGCTCCCGCATTCGTCCAACGAGAATGACATCACCGTCGACATCGTTGAACGAAACAACAAGAACATACAGCCGCAACGATATTTGTTCTGTGACTCTTCGCGTATCGCGTCTCGTTATTGTCTTAGGTGCACAATATTTGGCTTTGGAACCAAGATGGAAGAGTTTTGCGCAGCGATCTCGTCGAACAAAAAGAAGCAATAAAAAACAAGACGAGCAAAAGGCGCGTTCGTGCAACGAGCACGAAGAGACAAATGGATTTTTAACTTTGCTGTTTCTATCTCTCTCTCTTTTTCTCTCTGGTTGAGTTAGGTCGGGATTTTTAGAATGTTATTGACGCATCCTAACTCGCATAACGAATGCGCCAGACGGAAGTCTGGTAACAGAAACGACCTCTCGGAGGGACGTCCTCGACGATGCGTAGTAACGATTCAATGAATTTTTAGGCTGACTCGTTACGGAACAACATGCTGGCTCATTTTGCCATATTTTCTCGTCTCCTGCGACGTGTTTTTGAGCTGCTCCGATTGACGTCCGCCACGGGGATATTTGGCTTTTGGCTTTGAATTGTTTTTCTTCGAGAGCCGATGAGGAAAAAATATTTGTAGGTCAGCGGTATTAGCTGCGGAGGAAAACTAAAAATAGGAGAGAGAGAGAGAGAGAAGAAAGTTTTTATTTTAGGAACTCGCGAATTAATATCTTGGAAGTGTTCGTTTCTGGGATTACGATTCGATCCTTGTCAGCTCCAAAGAGTAAGCCAAAGATCGACATTTCGAGGTTGCAGAAATCTGCGAGGTATTACGCGAATTTCGGCAAGCCAAAAAACAGAGGAAAAAAACAACGTCGCACGATCGAACGTAAGAGGACCAGATAACCTCGTCATAACGTTAAGTTAGGTCAGGCCTACGAATTTAGCACGTTACATCATCGACGTGTCATCGGGCCAGACGAAAACACAACTGCTGTATGCGTGCGAGGCAACGTTTCTCTGTGTGCGATCCGAGTGCGTAAATCTCTCTGCCGAAAATCGCGATTTTTCGATCGTACACTTTTTTTTATCTTTCGTCGAATTCGCAGAGGCCACGGAAAGATCTCGATCCTTGAAATCGAGACAGATGAACGTATTCATGATAGAAATGCTATGAAACTGTGACAAGATTTTTCTCTAGTAGAAGGTGAATTTTACGAAATTAGATTCGCCTTTTGCGAGCGATAAGATTGTGCAAGAGCCCGCATATTTACTCTGGGACGTATAAGGATGAGTGAGCAAATTGGAGCAATAATTCGGGCAATAAAGCGAGTGGGAATCCTCGCGATATCAAAGCGCAAAAATTTGGTGACTAGCCCGTTTTGCAAATCGCAGGGTACTTTTTAACTTGCGAGGGAAGCCATGAGAAAATAAGCTTGCAACGAGAGGTTTGCGAAAATCGATGCAACAGGAATATGGCAAGAGAGTTCTATGGTGGCAAAAAACTTTTGCGCCGACAGGTTTTTCTCTTCTTGTTTACCTCTTTTGATTATAACTGTGGGAGCTTTGCAAAGTGTTTCCGTCAGCTTTGAAGAGTCTGGATGACATGGATTCACGCGAATCTTAGGATCGATGGAAAAGAGATTGTTGAATTGAAAAGCAGTAGGCGAATCGGTCGATGACGTTCGACTTGGCCGATCCCATTGTTTTTCGCAGAATGTTTTTTGATCGGTTGTAAGTGGAACGATAACTGATCACGCGAACCTCGAGCAAACAAGAGCTGTCTCATTATCGTTGGTTTCGACGGTGCGTCGCAATTTTGCGATACTTTGACACATGGACTGGACTGAATCTTGGCGGACGCAATTATAAAAGACGAACGTTATATAAAAGAAATAACGTAATGAAAGTTATAATCAATCGTATTAAATTCGTATCGACAAACCCCTGCGTCCTCGCGCTACGTCTGTCATTCGGATGATGACCAATGCCCTCACAGATCCAATTACGTCTGTTTTATTTTTGAGAGGATAAATCACGGCGAAAATAAAGTAACATGTTCTATTTTAACGTAAGTATATCACAATTACAGATTCGTCGTCTCTGTCAAACTATCGCGGAAGGTTCCGCGAAAAGGCGACAATGAAATGGCAGCAGGAAAGAAGCTTTTAGGTAAATAGAGACCTACATTCAATCTTCAGTTCACTAAAGAATTCCAGCTGTGATACTAAGAATGAAATGATCATCAGGAAGGGCTGAAAGACGATTGCCCAACCAACGAAGGAATATAAATAGCTGATTTTAAATCCAGCAACGAATATACATCCATAATATCTGCTCTCTTAACAGCTACCAACCAGTCATGACCAAGGAACAACTCGTGCAGATATTATTTGGTACGCAGAACAATAATACTTTATAAGTAACAATTTTTTGTTGGTGAAAAGATTGAAATTTATATTTATTCTGAATTCTTTCAAGGAGTCAGGCCAGTATCAGGCCAACGAGCACAGGGGCAGGACAGCAAGGAGAGGCAGAGTATTACCAGGGCAAAGAGTTGAGCCAGGACAGACAAAGGAGAGCCAGGACAGCAACAGGATAGACAGAACTGGCAGAGCAGTGCCAGAACAGCAAGGACAGGAACAGAAGGACTGGCACATGACACCCAGGACAGACACAGGACAGGCAGAACATGATTAATTAATTACACGTATTTTTCGAAGTACACAATTTTATTCCATGATGTGTAATACACTTACTGTTGTATAATAGAAATAATGAATAAATAATTTGTTGTATCTCAAACAGTGTTAACATTTCATAACCTTGCTCCATTCCAACAATTCCATATTCCATGCAAACCTATAGTATATAAGTCGAATTTCCGCTTTGTCTGGCATGTCGCTGAGTTGTATCACTTGTCCACTTGTCACATTCGTCGAGAAATGGGTTGAAGATCGTAGGAAGAAGAAATCATCAGCTCCGTCTGACTTATCATCGACTTGTACTACTTTCTTGCTTGTAAAACTTTGTCGACAAATTTTCTAACTGAATCGAAGTATATACCACCGAATTTCAGCTACGTCTGACTTATCACTGACTCGTACTACTTGCTCACTTTGCAAATTTTTCCGAAAAGCTCCAAAAATGAAATCAGTAGTATAACCCGAAATTTCTCAGACCGACCTTTAGCTCGGTCTGACTTATCACTGACTCGTACTACTTGCTCACTTTGCAAATTTTTCCGAAAAGCTCCAAAAATGAAATCAGTAGTATAACCCGAAATTTCTCAGACCGACCTTTAGCTCGGTCTGACTTATCACTGACTCGTACTACTTGCTCACTTTGCAAATTTTTCCGAAAAGTTCCAAAACTGAAATCAGTAGTATAACCCGAAATTTCTCAGACAGACCTTTAGCTCGGTCTGACTTATCACTGACTCGTACTACTTGCTCACTTTGCAAATTTTTCCGAAAAGTTCCAAAAGTGAAATCAGTAGTATAACCCGAAATTTCTCAGACCGACCTTTAGCTCGGTCTGACTTATCACTGACTCGTACTACTTGCTGACTTTGCGAATTTTTCCGAAAAATTTGCAAACCCAGCAAGTAGTATAACCCGAAATTTCTCAGACAGAATTTTAGCTCTTGTCTGACTTGTCACTGACTCGTACTACTTGCTCACTTTGCGAATTTTTCCGAAAAATTTGCAAACCCAGCAAGTAGTATAACCCGAAATTTCTCAGACAGAATTTTAGCTCTTGTCTGACTTGTCACTGACTCGTACTACTTGCTCACTTTGCGAATTTTTCCGAAAAATTTGCAAACCCAGCAAGTAGTATAACCCGAAATTTCTCAGACAGAATTTTAGCTCTTGCCTGACTTGTCACTGACTCGTACTACTTGCTCACTTAGCGAATTTTTCCGAAAAATTTGCAAACCCAGCAAGTAGTATAACCCGAAATTTCTCAGACAGAAGTTTAGCTCTGTCTGACTTGTCACTGACTCGTACTACTTACTCTGCGAATTTTTCCGAAAAATTTGCAACCCCAGCAAGTAGTATAAACCAAAATATCTCGGACACAGTTTTAGATGTGTCTAACTTGCCAAATGAAGAACTTATAACTACAATACGCTCGCAAGGTACTTGTAGGGAGTATGGAATATTAGGAATGGAAGTGTTAAAGAAGTTTAACAGTGTTTTCATTTTAACAAATTCTTTATTCATCATTTGTATTGATTTCCATAAGCGTATGTGATACAATATTCATCAAATACAATTGTGGGTTTCTAAGACTATGCGTTTATGCAATAAATATTGATCTGCCTGACCTCTGCTTGTCCGGTCTGTCCTGCTTGTCCTGTGGTTGTCCTATCTCTGCTCTGCCTGTCCTGGTTGTTCTGTGTTTGTCGTACCTCTGCACTGCCTCTCTTGGCCGTCTTGTAGCTGTCTTAGCTGTCCTGACTGTTCTGTGACTGTCCTGACTCTGCTATGCCTGTCCTGCTTGTCCTGTGGTTGTCCTATCTCTGCTCTGCCTGTCCTGGTTGTTCTGTGTTTGTCGTACCTCTGCACTGCCTCTCTTGGCCGTCTTGTAGCTGTCTTAGCTGTCCTGACTGTTCTGTGACTGTCCTGACTCTGCTATGCCTGTCCTGCTTGTCCTGTGGTTATCCTATCTTTGCTCTGCCTGTCCTGGTTGTTCTGTGTTTGTCGTACCTCTGTACTGCCTCTCTTGGCCGTCTTGTGGCTGTCTTAGCTGTCCTGACTGTTCTGTGACTGTCCTGACTCTGCTATGCCTGTCCTGATTGTCCTGTGGTTGTCCTATCTCTGCTCTGCCTGTCCTGCTTGTCCTGTGGTTGTCCTAGCTCTGCTCTGCCTCTCCTAGTTCTGCTGTGGCTGTCCTGGTTCTGAACAGCCTGCCTTGGCTGTTATGGATCTGCACTGTCTACCCTGGTTGTCCTGGCCCTGCTCTTATTTATAAATTCATTGTTTCGAATGATATACAAAAAGTGGAAAATACAATAGTATGAAACTGAAACAATACATTAAGTTAGTACACTACATTTTTCTAACCTCCACTTCATTCCGCGATTCCGCGTATGCAAAGGTTCTATGAGGTTCGAGCTGTCGACGAATTCATCCATGAAAATGAATCCGTTTGTTTTGCGCTACTGCAATTTCTTATTATCAAACTCCGAGGTTCGCGTTGATTTGTTGTCGACGTAAATTAATTACGCAAGCCGCGAACGATGCTAATTATTACGGGCAAACGTAAATAAACGATAAAGCGGCCCGCTGTTTTGGAAAATGTCTCGCAATCCCCTTGCATTTAATGAGATGCATCCTTGAAGTATAATTAAGCGACCGCGTTAATTTCGCGATATCGCCAGAACGACCGTTCGTTTCGTCCCTCTTCACGTTTCTCTGCACAATCTCCGGCCAATTTCTTGCAGAATAGCTTCGTTTAGAAGAAAAACGGTTTGTGTCCTTTCAGATTTTTTTGAGTAATTTCCAGCCGCTGGTCCTGATAGTTTTAACGACGCTGAATACTTTACGAACGGTGAACTGCCTCGATCGGCGCGGTAGGCCTAAAACTGAGAAAGGAAATTCACGAAATGATGTACTTCAAGTTTGATGAAACTTTGCATAAATATTTATTAAGTTTCCATGACAAAACAACTCTAATTTATTCGTAGTCGATTATTTTATGCATATCTAAAATATTATTTCAAATATAGTAGCCTCGATTGAAAGGAATAAAATAACATCAATATCTACAGTAATAATAACGAGACAGGGTGGAAGCATTTAGGAACGCAAACATATTTGCAGACATGGTCCGACTATTGATAGGACGTTATCAGAACCGAAACGTCACGGTGCAGCTGTGCTGATTCGCGCCAATCCGGAGCGATTCGGAGCGATTTGAGGCGAGGCTGAACTTCGCGGATTTGCTATTTTAATCGTCTCGTGATGTAACCGCACGCATAATAGTGAGAAAGTTAAATATAGTTGTCGCTAATAGAATTCCCAACGTTCAGCGAAAACGTTGACGAAGCAATGCTACAGAACGAGCAGAAGGTGCTCCAATAGATCTGACAGAATTATATTCTCAATACTCTTCGATTGTAGCTTTACTATCTAAATATTAGTCAAAGGGTTAATCCAAATATTTTAGCAGTTCGTAATAACACGGTGCATCGGGATAATTTTGTAGTCCATTTGCAATTACATCGTATGAACCGTAAGAACAAAAGGGAAGAACATAAACCGACACGAGAACGGCTCAAATGATACCAGGAATCGACTTCATTAAATCGAATAAGCCGTGCAAAATGGATAAAAATAATTTGCAAGAAACGAGCGCTCTCCACTTCTGTCTCTTCTGCTCCTTCAATGAAAGAGGTTTTCTTCGTTAATTAGGATCGCGTTAAGCCGCAATTAACTGCCGATTTAATCGCAACAGTGTTCACTACGGCGAGGATTGCAACGATATGCAAATAATCGCGCCTGTCTGAAGAGAAAAGAGGAGAAGAAGCGAGCAGAGAAGGAGAGAAGAGAGAAATATTAGCGACTCGCGCAACGATATCTTGGTTGAATCGAGAAGGCCAGGCAGAACGAGCGCGAGAAGTGCAGTTAGAGCGGTAATGGCGCGGTTACGTAATTTAGAGGCAGGTAAAAGCGGTAATTTATAACTAAACTGGTTAATTGGCCGAGGATAATTCCGTGCTATTCCAATATCTCTGGTATTCTCAGGACTCTTGTGCTCCTTCGAGCATTATCGAATTATCGAGACCGATTACGGTCTTTTTACAGCGGCCGCTCGAGAGATTCCAAAACTACGGTCAGTTCGCTGAGAAGATTTCAACGACACGAACTGCTTGCAAATTGTACTCTCGCTTCGAACGATGGGATGCTAAGTGGTTTAGAAAAATTTGACGAATGTTTTCGAGGAATTCGCGAATGAATTATCACAGATTCCACTCCACTCGATCTTTGCATTCGCCTTCGATGAATGCATCGCATTCAGCGTCGGATTCGCGCGCAATTTGTCTCGGTACCAGCATCGGTCTCCTCCCCGGCGCGTTTGTTTAATAAAAGTCTAGACTGCGGCTACGCGAAAATACTCGTTTGTGTTTTGATAAGAGGATACGCACCAGCCGAGCGAGTTCGTCGAACCACTTTTCTGTCTGCGCAAGGTGTTAAACAATGCATCGTGCTGTCCCTCGTCTTCGTTTATTCTTGCGACTAGGTGTTCATTGACCATCGGGAAAAGAAATTTCTCGGTCCTTTTTAGAAGAATCGTATGTGCACGATGTAAGAATTTCTTTCGGAGATTTGCAAACAGCGGAGAAAGCAAGTTAATTTCCTCGGTCGACCGATAAGCCCGCAAAAGTACCCTGACGAAAGTGCAAATTGCGGGCACGCGTTCTCGCAAAATCCTCGCAGTTTATTTTCACGGTTTATCGGCGCCAAGCTAGGAGAATCAGCGCTTTATCGGCGTCGGCGGGTACAACAATATTTTCTCGTGGATAAAAAGCTCCGATTGTACAAATAATCGCGACTCTCCCCTCTTCTCCAGGGCGGAAGCGCGACCGAGAGGGACAATTCCGGTTACCGGAATTCCCCTTTCTCCGTCTGCCTCGATTTCGCGCGACAATATTTTTTTCCAGCTTCGAATTCCAATTTCGCAACGACGTAATCGTCTGACGTTTCTTTCGTGCAATCGCCGATCGCATCGGAGTCGCTTTATCTTGGGATTATTGTTAAAATAAATCGATAATTCGCAATCCAACGATCATGAGCCGTTTTTGCACACTTTGGTGGAAATAAAAATCACGCCAACACCCTCGGGCAGAGCGTAGAAGTCGAAGCAGCGATGTCATTGAGATATCGGCGACGATATCGCGCCGATCGTCGAGCGTTGAACTCTCGTATTCGCGACGAATCGGTGAAATCTCGTCGTTGGCGCGCTTTTAATCGCAGCTTTCCATCGAATTCTATCGTCTCCGCTGCAACTCGCTTCTTTGCTCGCGTACTCGCGCGCACACGTAGAAACGATAATGATTGCGTCACGTTGCGCAATCATTGTTTACGGTTCTCGGCTAGCAATAATATCAACGCGCGCCGCGGACGTTTATATATAGAATTCTCGATGACAACGCTAGAGTAAGACCACCTTAGATTTCACCCTGCGTTGCCTTTGCACTCTTAATAACGCTAATTGATCTTCGGCATCCACCGAAATAAGAGAACTTTTTGCTCTTAAGGGTGTGATAGATTTAAACGTAGTCTTCTTCGAACAATGATGTTGATGAATATTAGGAGAGCAAGAGAATAATGAGCGCTTGGCGTTGAAATGAGTATTGAACTTGGAAGAGTTAGAATTACAATTAGCAATGACTTAATATGCATGAACTGAGACTGAACTGAACTGAATCTGATGAATAAGAACCTTGGTGTAAAGGAACTCGGGGATTTTAAACGTTTTCGGAAAAGGAGTAGCAGTAGGATTACACTGTTAGAGAGTTGAAGGGTCAAAGTAAGGGTTAGAAATGATGATTCGCGGATGACTAAATTATCTTATATACCAGCGACAGATGGATGAATATTACAGCGCTTGCGCTTTTTTTCCCTCGTCGAATCGTACCAAATTGAAATTCTATTCGTCCAACTTTATATCCGTCGGTGATGCATAAATTCCGAACTAATTAAAAGAGCCATCGTGCAAAACAAAAACCCATTGAGCGGAGGTCATTTGTATTTTGTGCGTCGTGCGGCCTCGATAAATTCTGTTTTTCTCCGTCGGCGCCTCTTAAGGAGAGGACCGTCGCGAAAATGCCCCGAAGGATAACATTTGTATTCCGAGCGACAATTGCAAATCATATTTCACGCTTGGCGCCCGATTGCGCGCCATTGTGCAACGACGACGGGCGTTCGTCGCGAAAAGAATTCGCAAAATTCGCGAGGAAGGAGAATCGATGTTCGAATCGTACGAAGCTTTGATAGGGAGACGCCAGCGGGCGTGATACAAATTTTCGCCAACATCTGACGTAATTCGCGGTTTTATTGCGCGACTACGCTTGAAAATATTGTTTCAGGCTTCCAGCAGCTCGACGCCTCTCGGAACTCTCGTTCCCAGGAACTTCGAACGTGGGAGTTTCTGCTCTTTCAAAAACACCCATCGTTGCGTTTCCAAAGATTACTAAAAACGCAACCAAATCTGGAGCAATCGAAACACCGATCGAAGACGCAACGACACGTGTGCTCCTTCGCGCAAAGAAAGGCCACCTTCCAAGAAAGAAATTTGCATCTTCCTCGACATCCGGGGACCAACGACACTCAGAAATTCCCGATGCTCCTGCCCGTCGCCTCTTCGATCTTTCCTGTCGAGTTCCAGGAAAGTGATGAGCTTGAGGACGCGGGGCAAAATCGGAGACGGAAAAAGAATCGCATAATTCGAGCGGAGAGGAAGATCTCGAGCAAGTGAGTGCCCGAGAGAGAATGAAATCGATGAAGAGAGAGAGACACTTGGAACCCGACGGTGCCGTCGATGACGTCGCAATGACTCGACGTCGACCGAGGAGGACCAATGATGGGCCACTCGTTTGCGATCGCGACGAGCGCACCTCCGACCTTGAATCCCGCCGAGGAGAGGAGTTCGATGGCCTCTCTGCCGAGCCAAGGTCACGGCTGATGCAACGCTCACAAACTCCGGTTCCTCTTCTTGCCGCGATCTTCCGATATTTCGCAAGGTCACGCCGAGATACCGCGACTTTGCTTTTTTGCGACCGCGAAATCGGTTGGAGAACGGCTCGGAGAACCGAGAGGGGAAGGGTTCGTTGGGTTCGTTTCGTAATTCGATTTCCATGGCTATGGTGGTGTTACTCAGAAGGTTCTGGTTTGAGTGGGTGTAGAACCACAGGGGCTATGATATTGTAACTAATAAATTGGGAAAAGTAGTCAGAGAAACGAATACTGTGATAAAAAGAGTTTTCTTGCGAGCACGACTAATCAGGCAGAGTCTCGGAGACCGCGTAAAAAGGATCGCCTAGAAATAAAGTCTCATCGATCGGACTTTAGCACGGTAAGACGAACACGATTTCTATTCCGACGAAGGGCACATTAACCGCTCCATTTGATAAGCATTTTTTTTTCACTTACGATTAGCTAATTATACCGCGTACTCGCCCTTTCCATCGATCTCTCTCTCCTATGACAGAAATAAAGTCTAATAGGCGTTAAACTTTCGTCGAAGCTGTTACGTAGTCCCGTCGCCTTTGAAAAACCTGCCAACCCTTTCGACCCATCGCGAACGGCCTTACATGGACGTAAATAAAGTTTCCAGTGTGATCAAAAAATAGCATGGCGATCGCCAAATATTCATTTTCTTCTAAATTTTCAATAGAATCGATTTCGTTTTAACATCGACATTGCGATGAGTTAAACCGGACGGACACCATTACGAGAGCTTATCGCGACGAATGAAGTCATGTATTACCTAACCGAGTCGCAAGAGAGAGAGGAAGGAAAAGAGAGATGGAAAGAAAGGCTGCCACGACTCGGAACGTATTGTTTGTAAACGCGCAATTTCGATGCGAATCTTCGACGGACAAATATTTACCAATATCCCTCTTAACGTCATTGCGCTAAAGCGAACGGCAAATATTATTGTGACGGATTCGCGAATAGGAGGAACAAAAAGTACTCCAATTTTTCTCTTCGAAGCGAGCGGGAGATACGATTTTAAAAATACGACAAGGTTCCTTACGAGTTGAGAATTGACTAATTTTTATAGCCTCTAAATTTGTTGATTCAGGGCGCAATTGTAGGGATAAGAAAGATAAAGGGTCCAAGTGAAATACAAATGATGTGTCGGATGGTGTCATTACCAGAAAATAAAGGGAAACAAGTGAATTGGAGATTTGGGATTGAATTAACTGGATCCATGAGAATGATCGTGGACTTTGCGCGAGTAGATGAGTAGATGCTTTTGTTGCATCGATTCGCCGGAGAAAGGGCGATAACGAGCCTCGTCGTTGCCTTCAATTTCCGTCGCGATGACTCCTCCTCGACGTCCGAGCCACGTCGGAACGATGCGTTATGCAACTGCAAGTGTTTTCAACGAGAATCGGTCCAAAGTTCGTTCTCGAAACCGAGCGGCAATTAGGAACTTTGTTCTCACTTCCACGGACTTTTGGAAAAACCTTTTAGATGCAGCCAACATAATTAGAAAATATCTCCAAATTCCTACGTCCCTTCAATCACTGGGATGAGAACAATCTCTCTGGGAACACAACTCGCGAAAGGGTCAAGTCTGGGTCAGGTCAAAGGGTTAATCGTAACAGACAAAAAAACAAAAAACACGTCAACAGCAGAAAAATCTGCGCCCCGTTGCTCGAGAATCTGCTCGAACGGGCCTACGTTTATCGTTCTTAGCTATCGATACGAAAATCCGCGGGAAAAGTCAAGCATTCGTCTCCATCAGGCCTATTATATAATATTCCATATCCGTGGCAGTATCTCGGAATCCGCGTCCTACTTTTTCCACGAGCCAGGGTATCTTCGGCCGCGAGCGCGCGAAAGATCGAGAGGAGGCATGCGATTGTTCTAAATTTATATGTGCCGAGTGATTATTTGTATTACGATTACGAGGCAATGATAAGACGGACGATTATGCAATCGACAGGGCATACGATCGGCCCTCCTCTTGTTGCCCTCTCATCGCCACGCTTTGAGCCGATCTTTCCTTGATTCGGGTCAAATTCCGTTTAGATAAACTCAAAACTATATCGCGCACGACTTATAATAATACATGAGCCTACAATGACACAATAGACTTCTGTCCTTTCGTGCGTTATCTATGGCGAGCAGAGAGACGAACATATGTCGTCTAACGATAAGCCACTTAACGTTAGATAGCGTTCTATTTGCACGGTCTTCACGAGACGGAGATTCTTTTCTATTCTTGGTATGAGAAATTTCGGAGTCAATGACAAACCCAGAAAAATTTTTAAGAAGTTGCCAAATTAAACTTAACTCCTTGATCCACAATAGCCTGTGATGTAGATAAAAGGAGCTCGCCTCGGTCTACAGGAGAAATTTTGCTCCAAAAATGAGAGTTCCTCAGCGAGAGTCTCGTGTTATATTGAAACGATCGTCTAAAAAAAAAATTCGCCTGACGAATCTCGAGTTTCGCGAAATCGCGAACGTCAGCTCCGGTCACGTGCCGAGTCGAACGGCAGATTTCCATCGACATAACTTTTTTCCCGGGGAAACGTGACAGAGCGGTTATACGGCGAGCAGTATGGTTTACGCAACACGTCAGCCGTAATATGCTAACGTTTTTGCGCGCAGGAGGCATCGATAAACGACGGTCACGTGTCAGAAAATCGGACGAGCGAGTCGAGAGCAAGTGTGAATAACTAGGCGCATCGGTTCTAGGATCGCGAGACTTACATTTTGGAGCCATCAGATCCTTTTTCAACGATGGCGATATTTTTAAAAAATTGTGGACAGTTTTAAAGTCATCTAAAAGAGAAAACTATGATTCCTAAGCAAAATTACCATAGCGATCAAAGGTGAAGTAAAAGGAAATAAAGCTAAGAGATCCTGACAGTCGCAAGTGGCATGGCCCATCAGGGTCAGGCACGATACTACCGCTGCACGATAAACGTTTACGTCCGATTACCTTCGAAAGACGGGCCATGAGATCGAATGCGAGTCGAAAGGATGTCCATGGCACTCAACATTGAATTAACATAACGGTTTTCGAGTACGTTCGAGCAGAAAAGCAAAGCTGGAAAGTGCCGTTTCATCGGTCGAGTCCTCGGAACTTTAAGGGCAAGGGGCTCGATCGATGAGCAACGGCATTACGTGTAGCTTTCTTAATTAGTCGTTAATGGGTCGTGCATCGAGGTTAAAGCGAGTCATGAAATGGAAGTAGCTGGACTAAAAATACAGCCTCGGAAGCACGTTGCGGCGAACGCGACTTTAATCTCGCGGTAGCACGCATTCGTCGCGCTATCGCTCCGTATTTGCATCGTCGTATGCACTGGATGAAATCGGTATTAAACTCGACCCAGATCGACCGGCCAGCGATACAAAGCGATCGCCTACGATTTTCGCGGACAGGAATAGTACCACTGGTTGCGTTCCTTTTCTACTCTATTCTCGTTATTAACGCATTCTCTGCAATATCGGGCACATGAGTTCAATTTTTTTTAACCGGCGTTACGCGAGAAGCTGATATTTTTGTTCGTAGTAAAACGGTAGTTCGATAAAGGGGAGATTTTTATGTGCAGGAGTTATAATTCATCCAATAATAGATACTCAAGATATTCGATTTTATGGTGCGATTTATACAAAATTACCGTTCACTAATTCACGTAGATTAATTTCTGTATCTTCTATGTGATAGCCTACAGCACACAAATAGCTTACTTATCTCTGACCCTTGAGTGAAAAAGTTCTCAAGGAAATGCCAAAGAGTTTGACTGCCGTCACCATTGCGTCCTTCGAAGGACTTAGTTTATGATCTATTATAAAAAATTTGGTGCTGCAACTATGCAATTTCCAAATACCTGGCCAGGAGAAGTTCCAGAAACGAGGTTGTTCTCAGGCCCCAAAGATCAGCCGTCTCCAACGGCATACGCAACCTCCGTAAGATCGTCGGCCAGGTTTCGCGGTGCCGTTGGAAAGATTATGGAACAATAGAGAGATAAACGTAATCCATTACGGCAGCGAGGAGGTAGACATTAAGAAGAGAGGCCGGGGATGAAAATGTCAGCGCAGGCCGTCGACTCAGGAACGAACGGAATCCTCGTAAGCATCCTGCGATAAGGCACCCCCCGTTGCGATTCGATATCGTCGATCTGCCCTGACATTTCGAACGAAAACCGTGCCACCGACGACCATCCTTCGTTCTCGTTAACGTCCGAGGCATCCTACGATTCCTTTTTCTGCTACCGAAAGAGAGGATTGGAATTTCTACCTCGAATCTCAAGAGAAGTGGCACCGTTTTAAATCCGAATAATCCGACGCATCGTTGAATATCCTCCCCAAGACCTTTGCGCTCCGCATTACTTGTTAATTTTGTTATGAGTTGAATAAAATTATTTTCACAACATTTTCTGTCTTTGGTTATTTTTTTTTAACCATACCCATAACTATAAGTACGGACGGATATTTCAGTGATATTAATAAATCAGTATGGAATTGGAAAGCCGATATTAAATTGTCAGAAATTAAATGAAGGACTCCCAATTTTCTCCAAAAATTCTCCAAGTTTGTAGAAGAGTTCTACATCAAATATTCTACGTTGGACTTATAAAACACACCTTATCGAATCGATCATCTTTTCTACCTCTTGCTTACTCTCTTTCCAAAGTACTTAATCCATTAAAATATAGTATTAAAGTTAAAGAACCTTGGTCATTCAGCACCAACAAATTGCATCTTAAGCGCGTTACTAAAAAAAATCTATAAGAGCGAAGATATACGCCTTTCCTAAATATCGATGAGTACCTAAGAGCGTATATATACGGCCTTCGTAGTCAAAGGGTTAACGGTGGCTGGAAAGCCGAGCAAAATCATCATCCGGCGTGCCACGAGCGGCACGTGACTCCAGTTCGTAGGATAGCTCGCCTACTTCAAGTTACGTAAGCTCTCCCGCTCCTCTCTATTTTTCTACCTCTCTCTCTCCTTTCCCTCCGTATTCTCGCGGTCTTTCTTCTCTCTCTCTCTCCTATCTCTCCCTTCGTCTAACGGCCCTCGCGATTCCTCCTCGTGGATGGCTCCTCCAGCACGATTTGTCATTCGTCTTCCTCTTTCTCGGTGCTCTTATCGGGCGGCCTCCTCTCGAAATCACACGGCGGTACGCGTGTCAACGTAACGGCGAAGCGTGCCCTCGCACGCTGGAGGCCTCGAGTCGTTGCGAAACTATGCGAAAAATGGGACTAGGTCGACGCGCAATTCACGCGAACCAATTTTCGGAGCACGAGGGTGAATGCTTGCCGCGGATTAACTCCGATTCAATTACGGGATGCTGCCCGAAGAGATGCAAATGTTTTTGAAATACTAGTATATTCCTTTTCGTGAATAACTTCAATTTCTATAATGGCGAATAGGATTATTCGCGTTTCTGGATCCACCGGAGTAAGGGAACTTTTTGCTTGTGAGTGTGTGTTTTGTTTAAACGTCGACTTTGATGAAATGTGCATTTGACGTTGAAATGAATATTGAATTAGAATTAGCAATGACTGGTAAGCTTGAATAAACTGAGCCCGAACTGAGAAATGAACTGAGCTAAGGTCGAATTGAATAAGAACCATGGTGTAAAGAGACGCAGGGTTTTTAAAGACATTCGGAAAAGGAGTAGAAGATAGGCTGGCCTTACATGACCTTATATACTAGTAATAGATGTTTAGGTCGTTGTTGATTAGAGTCAGAACTTAACAGTAGTGAAATCGAGCAAAGAATTATTAATTTTTATGTTCTTTGAAGAGTGATTAGAAACATTTCTTTCGTTGGCAAAGTAGAAGTGGATGGGTCCAAAATTCACGGCCGATTCTTTCCTTTTGCGTTTGCTTGACTAACAATAAGAGCATGTAGAGCGTATTTAACGGCGGAGCGAGTGTGTCTCTCTCTATTACGAAACTGAACGAAAAACGGGACTAGGTCGAGTATCTGGAGCGCACGGAGAGCACGCTTCGCGAATCTTGCGTCGAGAAACAATGTATGCCGGATATAATGGACGGTTCCCTTCGTGTAAATACGGCACGCAGCTAACAGCGGAACGTTGGGTCGCTTCAAAGAGCAGACACTGGGTTGCATATTTCAGCGAAAGTATCGCTCGATTTTTATTTTGCCTTCTACCTTGCCCAAATCGAATTCGAACTCGTCTCCAAATGTCCAAAGGTCCATCAAAAATAGTAAATCCTAAGCAAAATTATCATAAAAATTGAAACCGAGAGATCTAAATACTTGTCATCATAGGAGCCAATTTCAAACATCAAGCCACCTCTGCTAATTTTCTTCTAATTATTTAATTAATATATCGTAGTGTCGGCTCAAAATCGACCTCAAACAGCAGACGAGGTTGTCACGGCAATTGGAGCTAAAAAAAATACATGACCAAACCCACACAGGACTATAAATAAAAAAAAATACTTCCCCTAAAAGAAAACAGTCCCCGCCATTGGAATTCTCGAAGGTATCGTCTGAGCCTCGGCAATAATCGCGGAGGCCGACTGATTACCACGCCGTGCCGGCACGTGATCTCGGAAAAACGTGAGGCTTACACAACCGGGCGAGAATTGCGAGAATTGCGAGGATCGTGAGGACTGCGAGGATTGCGAACAGGCAGGTGCTTCGACGGTCCACGAGCCTCAAACGATTCTGCGACACAAACCGCTCTTACGGCTGTTACGAGGGTCGACATTTTTAACGGATATCCGCAATCGATATCTCTTGCGTCATTCGAGCTGCTGCCGCTTCAACGGCACGTCGATCGAGTCGATTATCGTTTCTGCTTTTACCCCTTTCGCTCGGTCAAAGATACGTCGAGATCGGATTGATGAGAAGATTTCGATGAGGATGAATAAATAGTTTACAGAAAAATCTGCGCGTAAAGCACTTTGAAGTATATCAGCAATTATTCAAGCGAACGAATTTACGCGATATTTGCAAGCTGACTCAATTTGCATGGATGGATGTATCGTTTATTAACGATAATACGGTTCATCGAGCAGGGCGTAACTATTGGCAAATTTGCTGCAAACGAGTCATCACGTGGTTCGCTTAATTACCGTTTTTTTCCTGCAGTTCAATTAACGAGCTAGAGTTCAAATCCTCTCGTCAATTTTCCGCACATTTTCCAATGCATTGAAGCATCGTATAGAAGCATCTAATCTCTAAAATGTTAGCTTGTAAATAAAATTCGTAGGACAATTAACCCTTTCGGTACGGACGCATTCTGCGTCGCGCTGCTCCCGCTGACCGAGCAGCCGCGTCAAATGTCCGTACTTGCGGAATAACTACAAGCGCCCGTCAGATGCACAATACCGCGGTATCTTACGCAGAGCGAGTGCAGTCGATCGTAGAAAAAAAATGTTTAAAAAATTATCACATAATGCAATTAGAAAATATAATATTAAACCACATACCGTGAAAATATTCGGAATGTCTGAGCGAGCCGCCGGGTGACTATAGTCACCGCTCGGACAGAGCGAGCGTCGGGCGTTGGGTGACTATAGTCACCGCTCGGACAGAGCGAGCGTCTGGCGTTGGGTGACTATAGTCACCGCTCGGGCCGAAAGGGTTAAAGAATAAAAAAAACAGCGATTAATATCCCCGAGACTCTTTTGTTTCTCGAGAAAACGAAAAACATCGACGGACAGGTCGATCAAGAACACTGGAGATCCATCGACGTGCTTGAGGCAAAAAACGTGATCGTTATACAACCCGAGGTATTACACGAGGCAGTTATGCAGCCCGTCGCAAACTCCGATCGTATAAATAGGCTTGAAATTAATTTCTCGCCGACCTCACGCTTTTATTCCTCATTTTTTCCCCTCGGGTTTTCCTCACTGAGAAAAACGATGAACGAGCGCTCCAACTACCTAGCTTATCTTCGAAAATTCCGTAGTCCTCTCGGTTGCTTTTACGCGCGATAACGAGCACAAAGGGACAAAAGAAGCAATAAGTCGTTCCGGTAGAAAATATACTCAGTTTGTTGATTATGTAGAAAGAGTGGTATCGATGAAAGTGGCAATTACACCAAACTCGGAGAAGGAGAATGAAATTATTAAGAAACTTGGGCGTAAACTGTGTCCCGAGTTAATCCAGACGAAAAAACTCGACGTGACGACCCTGGATCAAATTACGACGAAGGACATCTACCGCCGTGTGTGAGCTTAAATATAGGTACACTGGGCTCAATTAATGGCAAAAGTCTACGATGTTCTCTCTGGAGGAAGCTGTGGGTACAGCTACCTCGATAAATGGTCCTTGAATATTTTACAATATTAATTTTTAATCAATTGGAAGAATGATCCATGTTTCAAAACGGTATCATGTCTTAACTGCATCGTTCAAGGGCCATTTATCGAGCACACTGTACGCAGATCAAGAACCTTGGTCGATCGCCTTCCTTCTTTTTGCCAAGCTCATTTTACTCCGCATCAAAGGCCGCCCCGATAATCGTTTCGTGTCGGACAAGTTCGAGATGAAAATCGAGAGTAATACGAGGATAACTACACCCTGCAGGGTGGAAGATCGTGCAATTTTGCATACGTCGATATTAACAGTGAGATGGTGCACGTTGCACATACGATGCTGCAGTTGAGATAACGAAGGAAAAGGACTACTCGTTCGAAACACTGTTAATACTATAATAATTATTATTATTTCATTATTCTTATTATTTGGTACTTGCAAACGTTTTTAATTAATTATTCAATGTACCGTAACTTCGGTTGCCCTATGGATATCTAAAGTGGTCGATCCTTAATGAAATAACCTGTCGATGCTGAAGTACGAGAATGTGAGATGCATCTTTCAACCTCGTCGATTTCGATCACCGATCGAATCTACGCTAATTGATCTCTGCGATCGACGGAGGATCCTGCGGGCAGAAATGATTTTACGATGAGCACGGCGAAACCGATCGACTTGGCATTTCGAACGGAGAAACCGAAACGCACAAAAGCCACTTGGAGCCTGGGGAGTGTGGAGTTAATGGTCTTTTGTGGCGCGGTTATTATTCGCGCTTGCGCAATTCGCTCTATCGCGATAGGACTCGAAGCGCCGGGATTCTACGGTCTTGGAATTTCGCGTAACGTTGAAATTTCTCGCGCTACCTCGAAGGGTTTTGATACTGTAACTTTTAGGGCGTAGAAAAAGTCAGAGTTTTTCAGGAAATTCAAGGGGAAGGAGAAGGAGGGAAATTTGCAGTGGTTGAGACATGTATTTGCATAATTCCAGGTAAAACGAAACGGAGTTTGTGCGTCATTGACGCTCGGAGAATCTTGCGCTATTATATATATGCTGGCAATGTGAAAAAAAAATGACGGCCGGTTATCGCGAAAAGGTTAGTTCCTGAAATCACGCGCGATTATTATTCAACGATTGTTATTATTATTCAACGCGATTACAGGCACGCATATCCATGCCGAGATATGCGGCTCGTTTTATTTGCATTTTCATTGTCGCTTACGTGATTACTAATAGCTCGCTGCGTGCGTTCTCCTCTCTCTTTCTCTACTTCTCTCACTCTTTCCCATTCCCTCGACGCCCAGGCGTTGCTGAACTTCCTTGGATGACAAACCGACTTCCAAGGATCGCCGCGCGAGGATAAAAAACAATCTACGCCGATGGATTACGAATCGTCTCGTTGAGGAGAAATTGACAAAGATTCAACGTACGATTTGTTCGCTTTAAATCTTCATTTCCGGCAGCGCTGCGCAAACGGTTTTACAAGAGTTAACAATAGCATACGAGATTCGAGAGGAAAGTGTAAAGAATTCGATAAATCTGGCAAGATCCTCCGTTGAAACTTGACTGTAGTTTACGTGGTAACGTCAGAAGAATCTCCATTACGAGATATCCAGGCAGGAAAATGTCTGGCAGTTTTATTAGAAACTGGCCAGGAGGCGAGGATAGGGGGCTGCAACCTTTATTATCGAATCAAGGTTGCCGGCTTTCACTCGACGGAACAACCAGAGATACGAGATCTCTCGACGGTATTACGGCACTGTCGTGTTGCAGAAACGCTCACCTTTCGGGCTTATCCTCGGGTAAAAACAAACGCGAGGAGATCACCCCCGAAGACGGAGAAAAAATTGCCGAGGATAGCTCCGGAGACGGCTGCAACACCGGGGGCTTACGAGAGTTACGAAAATAGGCGCATACTCGAAATAGAAGAAAGACCGAGGGACTGAAACCGTCGGTGGAATATGGAAACTTTAAGGTTTGGGAATTTAGGTGACGAACAGTTTTGAAAATTTCGCATTCAGCATATATTAAATTTCTAAGTATAGAGATCAATAAATTGAAAAATTTCGGGGGCTGAACATTTTGACATATGGAAATTAAAATATTTTCAAGAGTGCAGCGTGTAGTACTTTGCAATTTAGCGTTCAAAGATGTTCTCTATTTGGAGATTTAGAATTTGAGAATAATTCTGGAAGAATGTGGAATTTTTCGGCGATGCCAAATTTGTAAAGATCGATCTTTCCGCGTGGTAGAAGTTGAAGCGAGCATAATGCGCATTGTACCGGCGAGACCTTTTTCTCTGATATACGGTGCACGATTGCGCGCATACAAAGTACACCATTTAGCATGATGTAAGCACAGTGGATAAGCATAATCGCAGAAAGACCTTGCCACGAGGACGCCATTTTGCACGAGATTCTTACGCAAGTACTGCAATTCCCTCGTTTGTTTATCCACCTCGGTTCAATGATTTTTTTTTCCTTCCTCTATCCTACGAAGCAGCCTTCGCTCACGAGGTATCGGCTAATTATTTGAGAATAAGCGACAATTGAAAAAAAAACACGTTGTTAGATAACGCTGCAACTCGGAGAATTGCAACTCTCCATCGGCGAGTTTGCTAAATACCGAACGATCAACTCTCGACCGTAGGTTTCTTGGCTTTTGCATCGGTATTTTACAATTTTTCTCGCCGTTGCATTGCAAATTCTCTGCTCTCTTAACTCGTCAAGATCCAGTTTTTTCAACGAGGAAAAGCCACCAGGAACAAAAGCTGAATGGATTAAAATTTCTGAACGGCTGGACTTTTAACCCTTCAAAATTTAATTTCAAATTACCAAGCGCAGCGAAGGGTGCAGCGGAGGGTGCTCAATTCCATTGTCAAGCGTACTCAATGATCTTTTCTACAATGTAGGGTATATTCCACTGATTGACTAAAGCAATGTCCTTTCTTCAGTAAAATTTTGTAAATATGTAAAATGTAGGAGGTTTTCTGCCATTTTGTAATTTTTGAAATTGAGAAACATCAGGGACTTATGATTAACAGTTTGTCCTCCAGATGATCCCATGTCGAAAACTACTTTGTTGCCAATGTTTCGCAAACTTTGCAGCTTTCTTCCTTAGGGTTTTGAAATTGAATCAGTGTTGGAAAGGATAATCATGAAAGCCTGGGGACTTTAATACAGAATTTTACTTTCGTTCTGCTGGATTTGAAGCAGAGGATTCTTTCATGAGCTGTTCTACAAAGTGAAGTGTATTCCACAGATCGGTATGCAGATAAAGCAAGATTGCCCTAACTACCGGTATTACCGCAAAACGTAGCTCGTTCGTCGGATCCTTCGATGTTATCGTCTAATAAGATTTATCATAGATAAATCCTTCCTTCGTGAACGATGACGCGTCGTGTTTGTTTTTAATAATGTTGCAGATCGGATCTGCGACCTGGATGGAATTTGCAGCAAGGATAATTGGTGCGATTTAATATTCTTAACACTTGACTAAAGTGCAAGAGTGTTGTCGGAAATATCTACGTAATTTAATTACTTTTCTGTAGCAATAGGAAATCGTTCGAGATTCCAACAGTGTTTCACACTATTTTATGTTCTTTCTTTACGTCTATATTTAAACTTACTTTGATGATTTTTGGTCTACTTAAGACTTCTGATAACGTTGTAGTACTTTTGTACAAATCAATGCATCGATTTTTATAAATTAACACTAGATCTACGTCTGCTAAATCTAGTGTTTTATAATATATTAAATAAGTACCTTACAGAAAGGTGGATCAAGCGATAAAAAATATGATTAGTTAAGTAATTTCTATATTATAAAATACGTATGAAATATTGACTGTACTACTTCTCTATCAATTTCAGAAAGGTGAAATTTAGGTGAGATGAAATTTAGGTGAAATTTATGTGATATTTAGGTGATATTTAGGTGAAATTTAGGTGATATTTAGATGAAATTTAGGTGAAATTTAGGTGATATTTAGATGAAATTCAGATGAAATATAGGTGAAATTCAGATGAAATTTAGGTGAAATTTAGGTGAAATTCAGCTGAAATATAGCTGAAATTCAGATAAAATTTAGGTGAAAATCAGCTGAAATATAGGTGAAATATAGGTGAAATTCAGATGAAATTTAGGTGAAAATTAGATGAAATTCAGCTGAAATATAGCTGAAATTTAGGTGAAATTCAGCTGAAATTTAGGTGAAAATCAGCTGAAATATAGGTGAAATTCAGATGAAATATAGGTGAAATTCAGATGAAATTTAGGTGAAATTTAGGTGAAATTCAGCTGAAATATAGCTGAAATATAGCTGAAATTCAGATGAAATTTAGGTGAAAATCAGCTGAAATATAGGTGAAATATAGGTGAAATTCAGATGAAATTTAGGTGAAAATTAGATGAAATTCAGCTGAAATATAGCTGAAATTTAGGTGAAATTCAGCTGAAATTTAGGTGAAAATCAGCTGAAATATAGGTGAAATTCAGATGAAATTTAGGTGAAAATCAGCTGAAATAAAGGTGAAATTCAGCTGAAATATAGGTGAAATTCAGATGAAATTTAGGTGAAATTCAGCTGAAATATAGGTGAAAATCAGCTGAAATATAGGTGAAATTCAGATGAAATTTAGGTGAAATTCAGATGAAATATAGGTGAAATTCAGATGAAATTTAGGTGAAATTCAGCTGAAATATAGCTGAAATATAGGTGAAATTCAGATGAAATATAGCTGAAATTTAGGTGAAATTCAGCTGAAATATAGCTGAAATATAGGTGAAATTCAGCTGAAATTTAGGTGAAAATCAGCTGAAATATAGGTGAAATTCAGATGAAATTTAGGTGAAATTCAGCTGAAATATAGCTGAAATATAGGTGAAATTCAGATGAAATTTAGGTGAAATTTAGGTGAAATTCAGCTGAAATATAGCTGAAATATAGGTGAAATTCAGATGAAATTTAGGTGAAATATAGGTGAAATTCAGATGAAATTTAGGTGAAATTTAGGTGAAATTCAGCTGAAATATAGCTGAAATTTAGGTGAAAATCAGCTGAAATATAGCTGAAATATAGGTGAAATTCAGATGAAATTTAGGTGAAATTCAGCTGAAATTTAGGTAAAATATAGCTGAAATATAGGTGAAATTCAGATGAAATTTAGGTGAAAATCAGCTGAAATATAGGTGAAATTCAGATGAAATTTAGGTGAAATTCAGCTGAAATATAGCTGAAATATAGGTGAAATTCAGATGAAATTTAGGTGAAATTCAGCTGAAATATAGCTGAAATTTAGGTGAAATTCAGCTGAAATATAGCTGAAATATAGGTGAAATTCAGCTGAAATTTAGGTGAAATTCAGATGAAATATAGGTGAAATTCAGATGAAATTTAGGTGAAAATCAGCTGAAATATAGGTGAAATTCAGATGAAATATAGCTGAAATATAGGTGAAATTCAGATGAAATTTAGGTGAAATTTAGGTGAAATTCAGCTGAAATATAGCTGAAATATAGGTGAAATTCAGCTGAAATTTAGGTGAAAATCAGCTGAAATATAGGTGAAATTCAGATGAAATTTAGGTGAAATTCAGCTGAAATATAGCTGAAATATAGGTGAAATTCAGATGAAATTTAGGTGAAATTTAGGTGAAATTCAGCTGAAATATAGCTGAAATATAGGTGAAATTCAGATGAAATTTAGGTGAAATATAGGTGAAATTCAGATGAAATTTAGGTGAAATTTAGGTGAAATTCAGCTGAAATATAGCTGAAATTTAGGTGAAAATCAGCTGAAATATAGCTGAAATATAGGTGAAATTCAGATGAAATTTAGGTGAAATTCAGCTGAAATTTAGGTAAAATATAGCTGAAATATAGGTGAAATTCAGATGAAATTTAGGTGAAAATCAGCTGAAATATAGGTGAAATTCAGATGAAATTTAGGTGAAATTCAGCTGAAATATAGCTGAAATATAGGTGAAATTCAGATGAAATTTAGGTGAAATTCAGCTGAAATATAGCTGAAATTTAGGTGAAATTCAGCTGAAATATAGCTGAAATATAGGTGAAATTCAGCTGAAATTTAGGTGAAATTCAGATGAAATATAGGTGAAATTCAGATGAAATTTAGGTGAAAATCAGCTGAAATATAGGTGAAATTCAGATGAAATATAGCTGAAATATAGGTGAAATTCAGATGAAATTTAGGTGAAATTTAGGTGAAATTCAGCTGAAATATAGCTGAAATTTAGGTGAAATTCAGCTGAAATATAGGTGAAATTCAGATGAAATTTAGGTGAAATTTAGGTGAAATTCAGCTGAAATATAGGTGAAAATCAGCTGAAATATAGGTGAAATTCAGATGAAATTTAGGTGAAATTCAGATGAAATATAGGTGAAATTCAGATGAAATTTAGGTGAAATTCAGCTGAAATATAGCTGAAATATAGGTGAAATTCAGATGAAATATAGCTGAAATTTAGGTGAAATTCAGCTGAAATATAGCTGAAATATAGGTGAAATTCAGCTGAAATTTAGGTGAAAATCAGCTGAAATATAGGTGAAATTCAGATGAAATTTAGGTGAAATTCAGCTGAAATATAGCTGAAATATAGGTGAAATTCAGATGAAATTTAGGTGAAATTCAGCTGAAATATAGCTGAAATATAGGTGAAATTCAGCTGAAATTTAGGTGAAATTCAGATGAAATATAGGTGAAATTCAGATGAAATTTAGGTGAAATATAGGTGAAATTCAGATGAAATTTAGGTGAAATTTAGGTGAAATTCAGCTGAAATATAGCTGAAATTTAGGTGAAAATCAGCTGAAATATAGCTGAAATATAGGTGAAATTCAGATGAAATTTAGGTGAAATTCAGCTGAAATTTAGGTAAAATATAGCTGAAATATAGGTGAAATTCAGATGAAATTTAGGTGAAAATCAGCTGAAATATAGGTGAAATTCAGATGAAATTTAGGTGAAATTCAGCTGAAATATAGCTGAAATATAGGTGAAATTCAGATGAAATTTAGGTGAAATTCAGCTGAAATATAGCTGAAATTTAGGTGAAATTCAGCTGAAATATAGCTGAAATATAGGTGAAATTCAGCTGAAATTTAGGTGAAATTCAGATGAAATATAGGTGAAATTCAGATGAAATTTAGGTGAAAATCAGCTGAAATATAGGTGAAATTCAGATGAAATATAGCTGAAATATAGGTGAAATTCAGATGAAATTTAGGTGAAATTTAGGTGAAATTCAGCTGAAATATAGCTGAAATTTAGGTGAAATTCAGCTGAAATATAGGTGAAATTCAGATGAAATTTAGGTGAAATTTAGGTGAAATTCAGCTGAAATATAGGTGAAAATCAGCTGAAATATAGGTGAAATTCAGATGAAATTTAGGTGAAATTCAGATGAAATATAGGTGAAATTCAGATGAAATTTAGGTGAAATTCAGCTGAAATATAGCTGAAATATAGGTGAAATTCAGATGAAATATAGCTGAAATTTAGGTGAAATTCAGCTGAAATATAGCTGAAATATAGGTGAAATTCAGCTGAAATTTAGGTGAAAATCAGCTGAAATATAGGTGAAATTCAGATGAAATTTAGGTGAAATTCAGCTGAAATATAGCTGAAATATAGGTGAAATTCAGATGAAATTTAGGTGAAATTTAGGTGAAATTCAGCTGAAATATAGCTGAAATATAGGTGAAATTCAGCTGAAATTTAGGTGAAATTCAGATGAAATATAGGTGAAATTCAGATGAAATTTAGGTGAAATATAGGTGAAATTCAGATGAAATTTAGGTGAAATTTAGGTGAAATTCAGCTGAAATATAGCTGAAATTTAGGTGAAAATCAGCTGAAATATAGCTGAAATATAGGTGAAATTCAGATGAAATTTAGGTGAAATTCAGCTGAAATTTAGGTAAAATATAGCTGAAATATAGGTGAAATTCAGATGAAATTTAGGTGAAAATCAGCTGAAATATAGGTGAAATTCAGATGAAATTTAGGTGAAATTCAGCTGAAATATAGCTGAAATATAGGTGAAATTCAGATGAAATTTAGGTGAAATTCAGCTGAAATATAGCTGAAATTTAGGTGAAATTCAGCTGAAATATAGCTGAAATATAGGTGAAATTCAGCTGAAATTTAGGTGAAATTCAGCTGAAATATAGGTGAAATTCAGATGAAATTTAGGTGAAAATCAGCTGAAATATAGGTGAAATTCAGATGAAATATAGCTGAAATATAGGTGAAATTCAGATGAAATTTAGGTGAAATTTAGGTGAAATTCAGCTGAAATATAGCTGAAATTTAGGTGAAATTCAGCTGAAATATAGGTGAAATTCAGATGAAATTTAGGTGAAATTTAGGTGAAATTCAGCTGAAATATAGGTGAAAATCAGCTGAAATATAGGTGAAATTCAGATGAAATTTAGGTGAAATTCAGATGAAATATAGGTGAAATTCAGATGAAATTTAGGTGAAATTCAGCTGAAATATAGCTGAAATATAGGTGAAATTCAGATGAAATATAGCTGAAATTTAGGTGAAATTCAGCTGAAATATAGCTGAAATATAGGTGAAATTCAGCTGAAATTTAGGTGAAAATCAGCTGAAATATAGGTGAAATTCAGATGAAATTTAGGTGAAATTCAGCTGAAATATAGCTGAAATATAGGTGAAATTCAGATGAAATTTAGGTGAAATTTAGGTGAAATTCAGCTGAAATATAGCTGAAATATAGGTGAAATTCAGCTGAAATTTAGGTGAAATTCAGATGAAATATAGGTGAAATTCAGATGAAATTTAGGTGAAATATAGGTGAAATTCAGATGAAATTTAGGTGAAATTTAGGTGAAATTCAGCTGAAATATAGCTGAAATTTAGGTGAAAATCAGCTGAAATATGCAAAGACGAACAAAGCCAGCAACCGAGCGAAAGACGACGGTAAAGGTTTTAGAAGGTCTTTCTCTCTCGTAGATGCCGTGGGCGTCTCGTTGGCCCCTAAACTCTTTTACGATTTTTGTCTGGGCTTGCCGAGAAACGACTTAGCGGGCAAAGCTACCGTGATTTATCCGTCCGTCCGTCGAGTCGCGTTTCTCGCTTCTCCATCTTCCTCCACGTCTCCCTAAGTTCTCCAAGACGATCCACCGCCTTATTTTTGTCCTCAGTTAATGACGTTCGCGAAACATTATTTTTACCGTCCTCGCCCTTTTTCTTCCCTTGGCTTTCTCTCTTTCTCTTTCTCTCGCTCGTCTCTCCACCCTCGCGAGAGTCGATCTTTTTTGTCCAGACTCTTCGCGCACCAGATACGACGTGCACTTTGAACTTTGTGACCGGCGTCGCGAGGACGACGAGACGAGCGAGCCGAATCCCGTTGACGGGCGCTTGCAAAATGCGCTGCAAGTGGACGTTTAGGGAAATGCAATTTTCGCTTCAGAACTCCCGCTAAAAAACCTTCACGCTTCTGCAATTAAGGTCGATTCACGCTCGTCGACGATGCAACGATTGACGGAGAGATCGCGTGCTGGTATCACGACAGTGATGCATCCACGTGGACGTACAGTGGGTCTTAACTATAGCGATAAAATAATTTTTTAATGTTTGTTTTTCTTACAATTTCGAAGGTAATCAAATCAAAATTCAAAACGAAGCAGTGCAATAATCCCAATGGTTAATCAATTTCTCGGATTATTCTCGCGCCAAGTAGACCGGTCGCTTTAAATCGAGCGCATAATATCGACCTGATAGTCGTCTCTGCGTGTTGCAATCAACGGTCAATCGTTGGCTCGTAAATTCGCAAGGAAGTCTCCCATTAATTAGCGGGAGCGAGAGGATCAGCGAGAAGATCATCGCCGGTTTCACGAAGGTTTGTCGAGCGCTACAGCGTCAGGTTTACGTAATGCAATTAATACCCTTATTACGAAATCGCTTACTATTTGCATCACACGGACGTTGCCCATCTGTGTCTAGGCCTCCCAGCCTTATGCAGTTTATTCAAAGACACTCGTTATTCTTGCGCTACGCCGATTACGCGCGCGACTCTCGCCTTGCACAAGACGTCTGCCCCTTCTTCTCGAGTTTCAGCGGGTGTTAGAACCTAGACCACTTCGAGCTTGGACATTTCATGAATTTCACGCGATAGAATTCGTTCATAGACGAAACGATGGACGAAAGTAGCTCCAGAACGATGCACTTACTGCAGGAACGTTGCGTCGATTAATTGCAAATAATCTCCATAGATAGCATGATAAATTACACTAGGAACGATATTACGATCGATGTTACGTAACCGTTCGACTCACACGGGCCGAGAGAGGCAGAGAAAGAAATAGAGAAAGAGAGAGAACAGCAGACCGTTAGCCGAAAGAATGTTAGCCGCTAACGGAATTGGAGCCGTTGTTCTTTTCTCGCGGAGAAGGAGCTCGCCGCGCCTCGAAGTTGCGGAAGAGAATTCTGTAGTCCGAGGATTAGACGGGTGTAGGTGGCTGGCCGATTGCCGGTTTGCCTGCTCGACTGCCTCCGAGCGAGCCATCGATCGACAACGAAAGATCGGTAATGAATCGGAACGAGTCGCGATCGCTAACGGTAAAATATTCCCCGTTACATCGAGCAACAACAATGAGGATATAGCCCATGCTAATTCGTTCTTCTTCCGCTTTCAACTCGCGAGGAGGCGACTCCCTCGCCGAATTCCACGGGAATGGAATCTGTCTATAGACCGGATAGAATAAGAAGTCATATCAGTCCTTGAAAACTGAGCTCAGCGAATGACAATCGAAAACTAAACTCTTATGTCATCGTAAAGTTTTTTTTTAAGCCACTCACTCATTAGAATCGAAAGGGCGGAAGGACGAGGAGCTCAAATCTGTCGGGTGAATCGGAGCAAACCACTGATCAAGTGCCTTCTTCCTAAATTCTCGCCGTAGAATCTTCTTATTCGCAGTTTCCTTCTCTTTGTAAATTCTCCGCGAAGAAGAAGCCGTGTAAAATGTTCCCCCTGATTCGAAGTCGAGCAGGTCGATCCGGTTGTCGATCCGTGAAACGTATCTTCCAAAGATACAGAACGCGAGAGGAATCGGGGCAGCTGGCGAGGACCGATCGTAGGCAGAGATCGTAACCGTTACGGAACGAGGCGATAAATCGCGCGATCTTTTGCATCGAGTTAGCTCGTCTCTCGACCGGTTAATCGGTTATGGGACACGAGCAGAGCGACGATGAATATCGAGAGGAGCACAAACGACGCGATTGTCGAAGGAATTGTAGATACTCGGATGAGGATGAACGTCGTTAACGTCTTTGAACCGTTGCGTCAACGGAGAAGCGCCTACGGTCAATAGAAGCTCCATTGACGTTGAAATTTCTCGCAACATGTTTGAAAAAACGTCTCTGAAACTTTGTAGCTTCATGGAAGCCGAGAAATTTCAAAATACAACCTATATAAATTTCGTCCTCCGAGTCTGTCTGCTCTAAAGGATCAAAAAACGAGAATCTTATTTTCTATGGAGTTAAATAGATGTACGGGGTGGATGAAGTTCCCGTTGAAAACGTCGGAGAGGCGAACGATAGGAGAGCAAGCAGGAATAACTGTAGTCGTAACTGATCACACGGAGGACGTTAGAGGCGGCGCTGAAAGAGCGTTAGATCGCACAAGGTGGAAGGACTCGATCGCACCGAAACCGGTTTCATACTTCTACCGAGGATTCTCCGGACCTCTCGCAACTTACACGACGATCTTCTTCCCTCGCATCTTCACTAACTGAGTCAGAGTTAGGTGATTGAATCTGCAGGATTACCTAGATCCTTCGGGACATTCTCTGAAAATCGAAGTCTTTCGGCCGCTGAATGCTCGAGCGTTAATTACGCTTCGATGCTCGCGGAGAAAAGGAGACGAGATACTCGACACGCAAGAACCGGCCGCGATGCAGAGATGCAATCCAGTCGCGTCTCGCGAATTGCGGCAATGACTCCACGAAAGCGGTGCAATGTCTACTGACGCTGGTTCGAGAGAGGGAAAGAGAGGGAGAGAGAGGAAGAGAGAGAAGAAGACGAAGAAGGAACGGTAGAGAAAGAGAAAAAGAAGAAGCAGGAGAAAGAGAAAGACTAATTGTAAGAGAGAGAAGAGGACGCAGAGGCCCGGAGTGTGCCAGTCCCCTAGTTGCTTAACGCTCGGTGCGTTCCGTTAGCCGGTTGCCTCATCATCCTCGAGCATCACCGTACTCCTAGCTGGCAACCGGTTGCTCTATCAGCGTCGATGAGACCCGCAGGAAGTCGATTGCTCCTCTCCTTACCTAATTCTCGGACTTCCATTAACGTTGCGTCGCTGACATTGCGCAATCGAAGGAGAGTAGTCTGCGAACGACGAGCGAATCTAGGGCGAGTTCGTCGACGTCGAGATTCCTCGATCGTGCCGAGAATCGAAGACGATTTTCAGCGAACGTGGGATAAAACTTGAGTCTTGGATAGCGTGGGAGAGTAGATGTATGAAGGAAAAATTTATCTAGTCTTTTCTCGATACTGATGCAAATTTTCCCTACATCGAGCATTCTTGTTTCGTGGTGCTGGCAATTGTGAATTAAAATTAGAAATCTACAAAAGACTTATACTGTCCTCTCTACTGTACTCTGAAATATTTCTATGAAACTTGCGGAGCAGAGACGAGGCAGAAGTCGAGCTATCGATGAAATCACGATAGAAAAGAGCGCGCAATTCGCGCCATTGCTCGAGGCGTTCTCGAGTTTGCGGAAACGTTCGTTTAGCGCGAAATGCAAGGATATTTATATCCTCAATGCCAAGTGTATTCTTACGATACGACGCTTCCGCTTGTATAACAGTTGCGCCGGGATACGAAGGACTCGCGAATGGACACCCATGAATACAAACGAGTCACCGGTCTCGCTCCATTAATGGAACTATCCGCGACGATCGCCGTATTTTTCCTTCTTCCGACATTTGCTTCTCAGTTTTCCCAGCGTGAAACTCCAATGACAAGAATTCCAATGAAACTTCGACCCAAAGAGGAAAATCTTCCTCCAGAAATCTCTTCAAAAAAACAGCAAATTCCAGCAACCAATTTTAGCCACAGATGCTCGAACCTCGCGAAAATTCTCCTGCCTCGCGAATCGTCCGAAAGGTTGAGGAGGAAGGACATCGAGAGACCTGAGAATCGATCGTTCCGAATACGTCTCGTCTCCATTGACGAGGATCGATCGGCGATGCGACACAAAGAGGCACGAATGCCCGTAATACGCGGAGGTGCGCGTACAAACGAACAAACGTACAAACCCAAGATAGTACGTGTGTTTGCTGGTTTACGGGCGTGCGCGCTCACCCACCGAGGGCATACGGGAAACTTGGCTCGTGTGACCTATTGGCCCAGATAGCGAAACCGGCGATACGCGCCGCGAGAGGCCTCCTTTACCAGCGAACTTCGCCTCGGAGGAACGACATTCGGCCACGTGTACCATCGACATAGTTTTTTTTCCGTTGCATCGTTGGCCTCCGAGCCGATGGAAAGATTTGGACGAAGAGGACGAGACTGATCGAGCCTCTGGAAAATTATGAGCGTGTGGTCTGGCGATTCTTCACCTTTGACCGATCGCTCGATCTTGCAGGAAGACGAGAGAAGACGGTTACGATGCGAGTCGCGTTTCACGGTCGAAATTTCCATAGAGTATCCTCCAGGGTTATCACGAGTCTCTTTCCTGAATTGCGCAATCTATGGGAGAAGGAGACAACGTCGTTTCCTTAGCGCAGGACACACCGTTGTTCACTCGGAACGACCTGGACGACGCGTGCCGCAATCGATCCGGAGCGAGAGACCGTTAGAATTGTTCTCGTTATTATGCTAACGACCCTCCTTCGTTTTCTTTGCCCATGCCGCCGCTCCTCGAGGAGTTTCCACGAATCAAGGTCGGTGCATCGATCTCTAACTCGTTTGGAAGAGCGATACGCCCGTTGACGACGTTCTCCAGGCATACCGACTACGATCCAACGACGGTGATGGTTTCAAATCGTAAAAAAGACACCTCACATGCGAAGAGGATCTCCGGGTAGAAATTAAATTGCGCGCGAAAATTATCTTGGTTGGATTTGACTTGAATCTGGGTTAGGTTTGAATTAATTCTAAGTTTGGTTCGAATTAGATCCGAATGATCTCCTTTAGGGTCGATCGACTCTATACGCAGCAAATTGCGCATCCTTGGCGATCTCGCGACCAGCCTTCCGCTCGATCGGACGAGCAAAAAAGTGAACCGCAAAGAACGCGGCGAGGATTTACTCGCGCGATAAATTCAGGTACGCAAGGCCGCGTAAGCCGTACACGTAACGCGCATAACGTTGCGTGGCCCGACTCGTTTCCTTCTGCCGCGAGCGTGCGTTCGCGTAACACGGTTAAATGGTATCGGCCGACTCGTCGTGACGGCTGCTCTCCTAGTTCGAGGTCCTTGAGCCGACGGGAGAGTTGCGCAAAGACAGGAAGCGAGTCTAGGATTCCAAGGATTTCCTGCATCAAGTAAAAGACTCATCCCTTTTTCCTCCGCAATGTATTCATTGTGACTCTTGCTCCGCTTGAAATGAGAAAATCCCAGAAAAAGATCGTTCCCAGGGAAAAGTCGAGGTAAGGTCCGTTATCGTGGTACCTTGAAACCTGGGACTCAAAAGGTGGAAGCAGGCACGGGCCCCGGGCGAAGGTACGCGCCGATCCGTGAACGTGCGGACCGGTGTGCGCGTACACGCTTATTATGTAACGATGTTAACTGTAAATATTTACCGGAGAGATCCCCCACCACGAGACACGATCGGCCCGTTGAGGCTGCCCGGTTTGTGCTCGGTTTGCTCGACCACCTCCGCTCGTCCTTCCTCGTGGTCGTCGGCACGGAAAGTAGACCGAAAGAAGTCGCGGCAGAAGTGGGGTAGCTGGCTACCGGGGTGAGAGGGAACCGCCGGAAGGGCGGTGAGCGGAGGACCGTTTAAAAATATCCAAGTGGAGCACTCCGCTACGCTCCTGGAATCGACTTATCCGGTACGAACGACGGACACGATCGACGATGACCTCTCGCTCGAAATTTACGATTTTGGAACGCCAGGGCACTTTGGGACCGATGGAGAACGGAGAGGTGCCTGGAACGCGGATGCGTTCGTTCGATCCTGGAGGACAATGGGATCGGTTGATGAAAGATGTTCAGTCCTTTGGAGAACGGGACACGATCAATGGACGAACCTGTCGATCGTCGAAAACGGAATGGGACGAAAACGATAACGGTACTCGTCGAGATTAGATTCCTGAGAGGCTCGATGTCTTTAGGTGGGAAGCGAAAAGATTCTAGGTTTTGTAAAAAGTCTTAGCGTTGCGTGGAAATTCTATGAGGGCCTATCATTCGACAGAAGGTTGGCACCTTCTGTGTTACCTGACCTAAAAATTAATGAATGTTGCGCCACACGTCGGCCCTGCCGTCCAGTGGAGTCCGTGTCTACGAGATTGCCGCCTCCAAGAGATTTGTCCCAATTATTTAACTCGGTAGCTCGCTGCCCATGTCTCTAATATGAGGCCCTAGGCGAAATAATCACGGCGATTGAAGGCGAAAAATGCAAAAGAACGAAAGAAACGGTGACTCGAGCAAAGCACGAAGCAGCCTCGGGCGAAATTTCGCACGATCACCGCCGGGACACCTGACATTGGCATTGGCAGTGACGAAATTGCCGTAACGAAGGACGCGCAGACCAGGTTGCTCCTACCGGTTCGCCCGAAATCTGCTTTGGATTAGCCCAAGCGTTACGTCGATCGTTTCTCTCTGTTTCTCCTCTTTTCTTTTTCTCTCTCTCTTTCTCTCACTCCCACCGTCATGTAAGTGTTACATGTGCACTTTCTTTGCTTGGCTCGCTCGAA
The DNA here is from genome assembly GCA_910591515.1 of Cerceris rybyensis. NCBI lineage: Eukaryota > Metazoa > Arthropoda > Insecta > Hymenoptera > Crabronidae > Cerceris > Cerceris rybyensis. The sequence continues at coordinate 1,435,545 of OU342800.1, read as the reverse complement.
AGAGCCGGCGGAGCCGCGTGAAAGTCGCCGCTCAGCTCAAGAGAATCGTGCCGGCTTCCTCGATCGGCTTCCTCCTCGCATTGAACTTGCGCCACTCGCTCCGCTTCAAGGATCCTGACCCGGAATGCAGGAACCGCCAAAACACGATTTCACAATCGTGTCGATCGCGTCGGAGATTAAGGTGTCGCTGAACTCTACGAACGTTATCGTCAACGAACCGAGAGATTCGATATGTCGATTCAAGAATTCCATGGTTTTTTGTCTTCTCCGTGATCGATCCAGGTGACTGCGTGGACCAAATTCTAGAGTTTGCGTTCATGCTGAATTAAATATTCTCAGCATATTTGGAGAGATATTACGAGCCAGATTTTGTTTCACCTTTCCTCAGAAAATCCTCTTGAAAGACGGGAATTCTAGAAGTTCGATTGTGATCTTAACACTAAAAGTACCGGCGTTATATCTACTCCTATTTAGAAACACAGAATAAGTGTTTTGGGAAAAGAGTAATTAAGAGATGAAGCGATGATTAATTAATTAATTTACGTTTTAGAAGATAGAAGTGGAATTTTTGCTTCTTGGCTCTTCTATTAATTTAGGGAATTTTTAGAATAAATTGGAAACCGGTCATTTTGACCGACTTGGTAGGTTTAGTGTTAAAGACTCGCTTCTGAGATATTCCTCGGAGGAAGAATCACGCTGGAAACGACGATTAGGCGCGAATTTCGCACTTTTCTGGTCCGATCGGTAGCTGAGGTTCCTTCTCTCTTTCTCCGTTTCTCTGTTTCTCTTTCGGCGAACCGCTAGCCGTTTCAGTTACGAAACCCCGGCAGCGGGATTACGAAACGAGAGGACGTAATATCGCGTCGATGTAGGCGAGCCGATGCCGAGCTCTCTATACGTACCGTTAGATTTTCTCCTTGGTACCTCGGAGAGCGCCATCGGCATCTACCTTCCGTCTTCCTTCTCTATCTCCACCTCCAAAAGGCCTCACCTCCTCTCTCGAGCATACCGTTCCCGTTTTTCCCTCGAATTCGACACCGATTGCCGTTTTCCGGTGATCGATAACAAAGATCGGGGCTTCTCGAGGATGGAAATAAAGAGCAAATCTTTTTATACCGAGACCTCGTTCTCACGGTGACTAAGGATGCAAGGAGCGTGATTCTCGGTCCATTTTCGCGATGGAATCGATGCCAATTTGGGATGTCGTGTCAAAAGTAACGCGGGAATATCTCGAACGACGATTTTAGAGAATCGAAGAGAAAGAGGTACGTCGAATCAGGGGATTTAAATTTTTTAAACTCTCGTGCCTTCGGTCGCGACCCAACTCGTAGGTTTATTTCGGTTGAGGTGACCCAATAAAACTACGTTACGGTTCGATGATTAAATTTGGAACCTCTGAACCATTTATGATAACGTGAGATGAGCTACGATTGCGGGAAAAAATTACGCAAATAAATTTACTGGAGTTGTGCTTTGCGATGAAACTAGAAGAAACTTGGAATTAGATGGACACTTGAAACCATAACTCCTAGACGAAATCATCGAAGCGTCCCATCCCCATAGATAACTACGCTCCACATGCCCGTAATCAACGAGGGAAGCAGACTTTCACGTACTTATAGAGCAATGCAGTCGAGCCGAGCGTAATGCAACGAGCTCGGTCTTACCTCACTCTATAATTTCCCGCGGACTTTCCTCGCTGTCGCTCGCTTATTACCTTTCCGAGGGCCAGCCATCGTCGATTGTGCGTTTCCTCGCGGAAGTTGGTTTCTCTTGGGGTTAACATCCCCAAAACGACCAGAGGATGTGGAAACAAGAAACACAAATCGACGGGTCGATCAGGAAGGCTGGCAAAGATAACGCGAAAATGTGACAGGAAAAGCTGACCGGTAGAAAGTTGAGGTATCTGGGAGAAATATCGATGTGAAGATAAATCGAGATTCGATCTGAGAGGACTAATTACCTACTTGAGTGGTAATTAATTATACACAGACACAGTTTTGTTTGAAATAAACTGGGAGGGTACCATGAGTTGGCGTTCTCCAAAGCGGTCCTTCAAACTTAAGGGCAACCAAAACCACCGGCGCGGAAGCGCGTTAATTTAACCAAGTTTGCTAACGAAAAGCCAACGAAAGGAACGGAACGTACGCCTCGTAAAAAAGATTTTAGCAGCAATAAAATGACGATTTATCTAACGGTCGAGCACGAATTGCGAGGCGCCGACAACGAACGAGGGGGGCCGCGGAGCTCCCGATAGAATTCATTAACATAAATTCTTTCGGCCAGCAATTTTTCGAGGCGGCCTTCTCCGGTGCCGTGAATCCGATCTAACGATCGTAGGTAAACATAACAGTACCGTAACCGGTGAACCACCTAATTCGGCACCTCCTATGAATAGAGGAACACCGTTAGACGCCGTTACGGCCATTTTTTCTTGATTTTCAGACCGCCACGGGCCGGATCTCATGATAACCGCCTATCTGTCTTGCTCGCTTGAATTTTTTTTAACGATGACGCAAATACTTTCTTGCGTTTCCTCCTTTTGAGATTTTGGGCGCCAAGTGAGTGCATCGATGATCACACAACTTTGGTGGAAAGTGTGAAAGGCCTGCTTCGAGGTGATCCGAGAATAATTTTGATATTTGGCAACTTTTTGCGTAAACTCAAAAGGCTGCCGGCATGGCAAGGAAGCAGAAAAACTTGCCTATTTTATTTAACAATGTTAAAGAAGATGCAAACGATTGAGAAGTACAGGAAAAATGCCCTATCGACGTCTAATATTCGACAGCTGCTCGGAGGATGAAAAACTTTGCCGAGCGACGAGGAATCGCGAACAGGTCGTCGATAATCGACGGTACTGTTCTGGCAGATCTTCGAACGAAGTGCCGAGAGGATAAAAATAACGAACGAAATCTAATCGGGTTTCACGTGGGCCGATCAAGGTAGTGGCCTTGATCTATCTCGTAACGTTACGTTGCGAGGAACTCTGCGGGTCCCGTTTCGAGTTTGTCGACTCGAGAGACCCGTTACGTTCATTCAGGAGGAACCGGTGCGCCTTCATTTTTACTTTTAGATCATAGCTACTTAAAAAACAGTCTGTCACCTCTTCCTTCCTCGATCGGTCCGAGTTTCCCTCGCGATTTCAGATAACAGGAGTTTCGATGGTCCAACGACCTAACTAAAACGCAGGACATCAGCTTTGAAGAATTTTTCTAAATTACTATTTCTCCAATCAAGCAGAACCGACACAAGACAAATAAACTTTTCAGCCTCTTCTGCCTGCAATTCTCAAAATTGACCATCATCCTACAAATTTCCATCGATACTTCCTCAGAACCTGCAGATTCCCTATCAGAGTTTCTTAAAGCTCGCAAATTCACCGCAATCGAGGAAGACCAAACGGTCGCAGCCAAATACTGCCAGAATCGGTTGAGTTTAAAGCCCAAAAAGCGGTGTCCTTGCCCGGCGTTTTCCGGTGGTCGTAAGAAACGGTACGGAACCCGTTTGGAGGTTGTCCCGTTACGTCCACCGAGGAGGAACCACGACACGACACGCCGTGACGGAGGCGCCTCGCGACGAGGATCGAGGATCGAGGATCGACGCGGCAACGAGAGGAGGAAGGAACGTGCCCGGAGAGCGGGCGCAGAAGAAGCAAATGGAGAGGAGAGAGGCGAGGAAAAGAGGAGAAGAGGAGGCCGGAGGGAACGGAGCCAGTTTTCGAACGGTCCGGAGAAAGTGGTGGCTATACATTTACTGACCTACATTACCCTCGTTTTGCCCCCTCCTCGGTGTCAGCAAGAGAGGCTGACACCCACCCGGGCGTACCGCCAGCGCACAAATTGTCCCGTTACACGCCGGCCGCACACGTCATCGCCGTGACCCACAAAATGACACCCGGCTACCTAACTCCCTCCTTCGCTCGCTTTTTCTCCCTTCTACCTCCGAGCCACCTTGTTCCCTCGGTAAACTGCGCCTTCTCTTCCTTCTCCTCCTTCTGCGAGTGCATCTCGCATCGATTTACCCTTCGTTCTTTTACGAACGTGTCCCTTTTGATGGAAAATCAAAGAGAATATATACATTTCGTTTCGATCGGTGCGGAAGGTCGTTGACCTTTGACCGGCTTGGTTTCGTCGATTGCGCGGTGGATGGGAATTGAAACCGCGATTAAATTCCTATCTCATGGACGTCTTTGAGAAGCTTTTTGTTTTGATTTAGACATCGGGAAGTTGACCCAAATTTGGACAATCGTCTACGAGATATGGACGCGATAGCCTCGGTGATTCGGAGACCGCCAAAGCTGCACGTTCTCTATTATGGTTCACGTAACAATGTTGATACGTGCTCGATGACCTCGATTCGGTTACCATCGAGATCTATAGAATCTCTAATATGATTTGGCGATGTAATAGCGCCGATATGAAATCGACGACCTCGATTGGAGAACTGAAATTATTTCCACCGCGGTGGATACGAATTTGGAACCTTCATTTTGCACTTGGTTGTCGTACTTTATCATTAATTCGTCACGACGAGAAAAACCTTCTAAGTTTAATATAAATTTGTAATCACTAGCAGCAGAGAAGCATCAGAGAGACTCTCGATGACTCTGTAACCCCAGGATTTTATTTTTCTCGCTGCACTGCCGAGACAAGGATCGCGAAGGCAGAAACCTCCTTTCTCTCGTGCAAAATTCATCGTCGTCACGGCGAACCAAGTAAAAAGACAATCGCCACGAGCAAGAAGGTAATCGAATTTAACACGGCATCGTGCCGCTCGCGAGTGGCAATTTTAATAAGCGCGCGAAGCGTTATCTGCTTCTCTATCGTGCCGGCGATACGAAAAGCCTTGGCATTATTTTCCCGGTTGGTGGTAGGCACGTTACTTAATCGAGTTATGAAACTCGCCTCGCCGGTATCGGCCAATCGACAGATTAGAACGTTCGCACGCTAAAACAATCGAAATCACTCGCCTTCCCGAAATCTCCAAAAAAAGAAGTCTGAAAAAAATGCGCCTAATTCTTTTCAGCCTTCGAACGATTTGACTTCGATAAATGCAATCCTCGCACTTTGTCACGGATCTTGTCCTACGTCAAAGATAAAAAAGCGCAGCCGCAAAGTCGAAAGAGAAAATCTCTGAAACCGCGGACTCGTCGAAAGTAACTCCCAGCTCGGCAATTAAAGTCGGCGATAAATATTAATAAAGAGCAAAGAGACTCGACGTTTCTTTCGTCCGAAATCGTTGACCGACTTCTTTCCTTCTTTGCATCGAGCCAAGTTTCGGCTCCAAGGCGCTTAATTGCCGCTAAAACCGCGAAGAGAACTCGAACGAGACAAAGAGGACGAAGAGGATAAAAAGAGTAGGAACGGAGAGAAGAGCGTCGCATCCGGCGCAGCGGGTGTCGAGATATGAAAAAAGTGGTCAAGGGCGAACATGCAGGATCGTTGCATCATCGTCGACGATGATCGAAGCTGTTTCTCTTCCCATGAAAGACACCGTGATGCTCTGAAGAGAATTATCAAAGAAGACATACTCTTGCGCGAAATTCTATCGCGATTTGGCCGCAAAGAATTTATCGAGAGATCTCAAGGAAGCAAGTAAAGGGAGAAAGAAGCAAACGAAGAGAGGGAAAAGTGAGAAGAATTTTTCCAAACGATCGCCTCCTCTGCAACAGAGGGACATTGAACCACGTTGCTATTCGAGGTCGCCGGGAAGAGAGTCGTAAAGTTAGAAGTTCTTGGCTACTCTCCCTGCCGCAAACCCGGCGAATCGACGCCACTTTCTCCTGCGGTGAGCAGGTCTGCGAACACCTATCGAATCGAATCACCTTCCTCTTTCCTCTTTTTCCCTCTTCGATCGGCCTGTCTCTCTCTCTTCTCCTTCTTATTCCTCTTCTCCATCTGTCTTCGTTCAACGTCTGCTATTTTTACGGAGGTGCCGTTTCTCCTTCCCCTTTCCCGCGTCTTTTCTGGCTTTCCAATGTTATCTTCTCCCTTGCGAGTTGCTTCGAACGTTACTTGTTACACGGCAGCCTGAATTCTCTTTCAAGAGATTTTTCGCCTATTTTTTCTATCGGAGAGAAGACAGAGATCTTGGAGAACGGAAGGCGAATGGCTGATCGGAAATCGGCTGGTTATCGAGCGCTCTAGGATCGTTATTGGAAGAGATAAAATTAAAGTAGGGCATGAAATAGATTACCGTGACCCAGATCGAGCGTATTATCGAGATTCGATAAAGCCGACGACACATTTTCCGAGTCGATGCATTTCGCGGAATTAACGAGATCGAATAATTAATGGGGGCCGAGGGATCGCTCGGTGGCCCACCCTCGCGTACAATTTTAAATATTTGCAATTTGCATTAGTCGCTTTGTTGAGTTCGAATCTTCGATCCGGAACGATCGAATTCACCGGGAGATCAAACGATATTATCATATTTTCTCGATGTCCGTAGCTAACGTTTTGCTGTTGTTGAAAAAAATGTTGCAAAATTCAATTCAATCGGTGAGAGGGTCTCTGTTTAACAGGGATGAACTTTGAATGTGCACCGGTCAAATATTTACAATATTTTTCGCTCTTTTTGACAAGTGCAGCCATTTTCAGTGAGATTGAATAAAAATTCTAAGACGATGGTTGAAATGGCATCCCATTGCTCGATCTACGAGCCCCATCGAGTCCAATGGAGTCGCATTTTTCTCGCAATTTCTCCGTGAAAGAACCGCGAGGCCTCGAGCAACGAGTGAAAGCACTCCGATCTCGCGAGAAAATTCCATCGGCCACTTTTTTCCCCCACTGACCGCCTAACTTTCCCCTCATTTTCGCCATCTCGTCCTCCGTCAATTTCCCTCCTTTCAACCTCCAAGACCGAGGGAAACGATCATCCTACAATCCATTTACAAAATCATTGCCAAAACAAGTAAAAAAGAAAAAGTTTCTGTGCCAACAAATGCCAACAATTTCCACGTAATCTTTGATTCAAGAAAATTTCCTCGATTCCACTCGCTCCGGCTTTCGATCTGGCAGACCTACTTTTTCGCGCCAAGCGATCTAAATTTTCCTTGACAATCCTCGCAGCATTGTTTTCCAAAACGTCGCCGATATTTCGAGGGCGATACTCCGCCTTGGACGTTTATCGTTGCTGACAAATCCCACGGTGGAATTGAGTCTGAAAATAAGCCAGGAGAAACGACACGAAGTGGACGAGGTGAAATGTTTCTCCTGAGAATCGCGATTAAATTTGCGAGTGTAGGCGAAGAAGGACGAATCGAAGAAGAATGAAAAGGAATCGAGGAGAAAGGAGGAGGGAGTAATCGCGGAGAGAAAAAGAGAGGAGGAGAAGGCAAGGAAGCGGCGCGACGGGCCGGTGAAAGAGAACTGGCACGCTGTAATATCGGGGTCAAGTGGCACGATAGTAGGCAGCGAGGAGGCCTACTTTGCTTTAACTAGACTGCTATGGAGCACCGCGCAAAAGAGTAACGCGTCGCGATCTTCCTTCATGGCGGTCATAGCCGCTCGAAGCAGCTCGATGCCGGGCCTTTCTAATCGTGGCCTGTATTTCGATAACTCCCGCGTCAAACGGTTATCCTCCTTCCTGCCTAAGTGTTACGTACCATCTCATCCGTGGCTCTTTAATCACCCGTCCTCTCCTCTCTCAGATCCACCCCGAAACGTGAGATCATCCGAGCGAATTCGACCTGCGTCTTTGTCTTCGCTTCTTTATTCGTCTTCTCGGAAATCCCAACTTTTGAGAGACAGTCCTCTTGGTTTTTTTAAAGTGTAGGAAACGGAGAGGAATTTTGCTCGAGTTTATTAGCGATATGAAAAGATCGGGAAGATTGGCGAGGAAAGCGAGACAATTCTGCGCGCTCTTGTCTCCCGGATTACGAAATACGATTGTGTAACGACGAATTGAGTAACGAAGGAGGAGATTAGATAATAAGTGGTTGAGGGCAAGTACTACGATCTGGGTAATATAAAAAGGAGGCTTATTCTTTTTACCGGGAACTTCGTGTAACTGTGTACCAACGTCTTCAAATCCTGATTCGCTCTAAATCGAGTCAGTTTTTAAAGCTCCTACCTCCAACAAGTTTCTCCGGTTCGACTTTTTGTCAAGATGTTATCGGTAATTTAATACATTTCAATTCCAGAGGTAACGGGTGTATCGAGTTTCTTCCACTCTTGACGGCAAAAATGTTTCCTATCTACTGTCAGCTATGCAAATCTCTCAAGATGTGCCAAAAATCTGTGACATTGCACCATCCTCTGGAGGTCGAAGGAAACCACTCGACAATTGATCCTCGTCCGGCAAAGGGAACTCGACGTGAAAAAAAAATGGGGCGAAGGCCAAGCCAACGGCAGGAGCTGCCCGTGAACTTGAATTCGGCACGCAAACGGCGCCTCCCGTTCGAGTGGCTCGTTCCATTTGTCGAAGGCTGAGTTCAATGGCTTCGAAAGTTTTCGAAAGAGAGGCCCGCTCTCGAAATTCCACCGGCACCGATGAATTGTATACATCATCCGGCGTTACATAGGAGGACGTGCGTGAATTACGCATCGCCGATTGCGATTTCGAAACTCTTCGTGACTCGGGGCCGGTCGGAACGAAATGTATGGGAGAGAGATAGATAGCTATAAGAGAGAGAGAGGGAAGGAGAGAAAGAGAGAGTTCATTGCCACCGGCTGCGTTACGAGTTCGCGCGTGTACCTTGCGTTTCCACGGGATGATCGAGCTTATCTCGAGCCCCTGTTATATCAGCGATTTTGCCGTCGAGTCGTTCGAGGTGGACCTATTGTCGTCAATATTTCTTCAGGAATAATTCGTCAGCCGTGCATCCGTAACGGAATATCTGCGGAAAGTGAAAAATGAGGCAAAGTGCAGAGGAAGCAAAAGAAAGCACGTCCCCCGCCGCGGAAGCTTCTGCATTTGCGAGCGGAAAGTCTCCGCAGGGAAGAAAGTATCTTGCCGCTCTCTCGATAACGATCGCTATCTTTGATCGGAATAGAAGAAAGGAGCGCATCGAGAGGAAAGACAGAGATCTGAGGAGCGACGAAACGAACGGCAGCAACCTATTTCGTTGGGCGAAGTCGCCCGTACAAAGAACGAGCGGAGTTTCTCTCAATTTCTCTCGATTATCCCCCGCGAGACGATCTCCTCGGTGGAGAAGGGATCGTTGCGATGTTCTCTAACGAACGATCGTTCGTCGTTGTAATCGCGAGAGTCACGTCGCGATAATCGATCGGACGTTTTCACTGCAACGACCCACTTGTGCCGGCCGGTTGCGATTCTTGCAGTTTCTGCCGGCGAGCGATCCTCTCGTTTTATCGGCCCGGAGAAAGTCTCGATCTCGAACGTGAAACCTCCGATCGAGATTTTCAAGCCGTATTCTATCCTCGATGGAATCGCGGACGGAAAAGAGCGCGAAAAGTTCGTTGAGGTGGGAATTGCGCGGGAGAAAGTGGAGGGCGGGGGATTGCGCTGATTGTGAGAACCTGTCTAAAGTGAAATAAATTATTTTACTCGTTAACTAAATTAGTCTACCTGATACTCAATAGAGTAAGTTATTATCTAGCACCTCCAACCTTCAGCTGACCTGGTGTGTAATCGCGGATTAGGCTCAAGTTGGCAGCCTGACGATTGCTGCCTAGTCAGCGATTATATTCTAATCCAAAAGGAGGAGCAAAGCGAGAAATAGAAACACGATAAAATGAGGCAACGAATTGCGAATTACGAGGAAGATTTGGAATTACCAGAGGCTTTTCTCCTCGGTGAGATTACGGAGTTAGATCGTCGAACGTGAAACGGCGAAAGGGGCGCAGCGGTAATTGGCTTCCCGTCACGAAAGCAAGCAACCGAGCAAACGATTCCTCGGTGTAAGAGTAAACGAATCGAAAGCGCAATTTTCCTTGGCCGTGGCAGCGGCTCGACGATGATTTTCTCCTGGCGCGAGCAACGGAGAAAGAGATTGTCTCCCAGCGATTACCTAAATGATTATATATCCGTTCTGCACTTTCATCGCCGCTAATTCACTCCGGCCGAGTATTACACTCGCGAGAGTTACTTTAGAGGCGTAAAAGGAGAGTTATCCGTCTTCGAATGCCGCAAAGACGCGGGCCTTGCAACGGAGAAAGTCTTTTTTCCATTTCCCTCCCGCTATTTTTGTCCTCTCCCTCGACTTCGACGATGCCATCGACTTCTTCGCTTCGAAACGCACCAAACGAAGTAGCCATTTAGAAAATTACATACCTCGTTTTTGCCTTTGACAAAGCTCCGCGAATTTAGAATTATGAGTGTAACGAAGATCACTGGGAAGCTGTCCCGTATCGCAAAAAATTGGGGGGCCTGAATTAGATCCATTTAATAGCAACTTCGCTCAGTAATCCAAACTCTCTCAGTTTTTTTTAAATCATTACAGTATAAAAGTCAAGTTGAAAGGTAAATCGAAAGAGGATGATCGCAAAAGATTGAAGAAAGCTGCGCAAAAAGGCAGCATCGAGAGGAGCATCGGCAGGGTTCACACCGATCCAAGGGATCTCCATTCGAAAGATCGAATCTTTTTCGGTGGATTCTCCTCGCGATTATCCAAGCGATGATCCACCGTCTACTTTCGTCAGTATATGAGCTCGGTGTTACTCGACGATTACTCGGAGTTACTGCAAATGAGGCGCCGAGGAGGAGGAGGAGGGAGAGGAGAGAGGAGCAGGTAACCCTGGAAAGAGGAGAAGGAGCTGCTCTCTATTCCAAGGTGCAAGAGGAAGGACCAGTTAACCGGAGAATCTCCTCTCTCCTCTCGGTGGAGGTCCGCTCGTTCCCACTCTTCCTCCATGGAAGGAGTCCCTCGTTAAATGCGTAACTACCGGCACGCGATGCACTTTCATAAAACTTTCAGCTTTCCATCGGCCGCGATACGAGCGGAATGAAAAAGAAACGCGACACACGAGTCCCGTCTCCCACGAGTCGATACGAGAGACTCTCTTCTCTCTCCTCTGTATGCTCCTCTCTCGTCTCTCCTCCGAGGGAGATCGGTTGGTAGTGTCCTCCTAATGAGGCCGCGCCTAATCGCATAGACGTTTATTGTTCGTCGAAGAACAACGGGGAAAAGCCTTGTTCGAAAGTTGCCAGGATTTTCTTAATTTCTCTCTGTCCTTACTAGGGAGACAATTCGAGTCGATTCGTGGAGGAATCTTTCGACGCAATGAATCTTTGCGTTCTTGCAATTAATTTCATCCCTGAGAAACAATTTGCGGCCGATCGTTCAAAGGATCGGCCCTGCCATAAGCAGAAGTTTTTCATTCGACCAAACCATGTCGACTCTCTGTTCGCTTCCGTTCAGAAAAGAACGAATAAAGCGGAACCTTGAAACCCACCTCGACTTTGAAAGAACAAGGCAGCCTCGTGTTTCGACTCGACGATCAGATTTTTCCAATGCAGCTAAAGGAAAACTAAATCCAGTTCGATCCGAGAAAGTCGAACCGGCTGTATCGCTCGAGCGTGCAATTGACGGCTCACTCTTGCCGATTCTAACGCGAGGATCTCCCTCTCCGGATCTCGAAACTCTCTCGACGGTCTCTTTGGAGATTCATGGTGGTTTCGCGACACGCCACGGTGTCGGAAGCGATCGGCCGCGGCTAACGGAAAGAGAAAGGTGAAGTGCACGCACGTTGCACCGGCGTGCGCGCTCCGAGAGAAGAAAGTGCAACGACGATGACGTCCGATCCCGCACCCCGCCATCACCGTCGTCGTTGATGCTCGTTCCTCCTTCTTCTCCTCTCTCGACCTCCGTTTCCTCCACATTCCCACCTCGACTACCTTCAAGAGTACCTTTGCGCGAGTCCTCCTCCTCCACCTCTTCCTCCTCCACCTTGCGTCTTCCCTCTCTCAGCTTCCCACCTCTCGACCGTTCTCCGCGGAACCCTGAAACTGCGAGAGAGACCAGACCTACCTCAAGATGTCCATGCGACCTGAATCCCCGAGCACGCGAGAAAAAGAGAGAGAGAGGACGCTCTGACGAGGCACTTTGGATACAGAAATACGCGTCGCCGAGAGCTGACTTTTACGCAACCAACAACCTCTGCCTCATCGACGTACAACGGATTACCGCCGACGAGATCGCCGGGGCAAGGTTTTCAATTTCTGACACGCGATCATTCCGCGAACACGATTCTATCGGGGGCGGTTTCGAGTCGATGTGTTCTTGAATATTGGTGCTTCGCCTCGATACGAGGTTGCAACTTCATTACCACTGTAGACAAAAATCCTTATAATGTCCTGTCTCCGCATCTTTTCCAATGAAATTGAAATCGCAACGTACACCGTGATGATTCGACGCGGTTAATCAACGAGGGGAACCTTGGCGGTTGGAACTTGATCGTTGCTGCTCGGCCGTCGGTGGCGGTCAACTTTCTACGGGCAGTGGTCTTTGCGATTTTTCCGCCGGTAGCCTCGTTTCGTTGATTCAAAACCGTTATAAACCGTAGCCACGGCCGCGAGCAATAGTCGCGATCGCGAGCCTAAGCGATGCACGCTCCGACTTTCACGTGACACACTAAAACCGCAACAGGACACCCGACAAATCGAATATGCGATCCCGAGATTTCCCGAGCCACGATACTACCATGGAAATCCGTTTCTTCCTTGGAATTTCCGTACACGATGATCGTTCTTTCAATTCTGAACGCACCAAAATCTATTTACAATCAACGATCCATAGGATGGATAACTCAAACTTTCCACGATTTCTGGAATAATTGACGAAATTCGCATCTCTCCTTCTGTAATTCTCAAAATTTCCTCCCGCTAGAGATTAACTTGTTAAAGGATCTGGTCGTGAAACCATTTAGGTACTTGGAAATTGTCCAATCTCCACGATCGCTCCACGATAATCGGTCTAAAAAAAGCTCGACACTTCGACATTCCGTTTCCCGCTTATCATCCAATTCGACGTCTAGGAATTGTTTGTCACCAGGAAAGACAAATAATAGATAGCGATTCGAAGGACTCAGACGCGGCAAATATTACGCAACGGGCTACACGGGCTGAACATCCGTCTCCATCTTCGGCTTGATCGCCCGAAGAGAATTCGCTCCCCGTTCGACGGAGAATCAACGAGACTATTACATTCATTTGCACTATGTACGGCCTTCGTAAAATAGGCCATTTGATATCGACGATAACAATTACAGCCGATATACTCTCCTAGCTTCTTGAAATGGAGAGTACGAAAAGGCTGTCCCGCAGGAGACAGGTCAATCGATACGTGATCGATAGTTTTTGTATTCACTTATTCTTTGCGGGGATGCAGATTATATTTCATTGCGCCAGGATAGATTATTTTCGTATGCGCGTGCGCAGGTTATTTTGGTATGCGCACGCGCAGGTTTTTTTGGATGCGCGTGCGCAGGTTTTTTTCGCATGCGCACGCGCAGGTTATTTTCGTATGCGCAGGCGCAGTTTTTTTTTGGATGCGCGTGCGCAAGTTTTTTTCGTATGCGCAGGCGCAGGTTTTTTTTGGATGCGCACGCGCAGGTTTTTTTCGTATGCGCGTGCGCAGGTTTTTTTGGATGCGCACGCGCAGGTTTTTTTCGTATGCGCAGGCGCAGGTTTTTTTTTGGATGCGCACGCGCAGGTTTTTTTCGTATGCGCGTGCGCAGGTTTTTTTCGTATGCGCAGGCGCAGGTTTTTTTTTGGATGCGCACGCGCAGGTTTTTTTCGTATGCGCGTGCGCAGGTTTTTTTCGTATGCGCAGGCGCAGGTTTTTTTTGGATGCGCACGCGCAGGTTTTTTTCGTATGCGCGTGCGCAGGTTTTTTTCGTATGCGCGTGCGCAGGTTTTTTTCGCATGCGCGTGCGCAGGTTTTTTTCGTATGCGCAGGCGCAGGTTTTTTTGGATGCGCACGCGCAGGTTTTTTTCGTATGCGCAGGCGCAGGTTTTTTTTGGATGCGCGTGCGCAGGTTTTTTTCGTATGCGCAGGCGCAGGTTTTTTTTAAATTTGCGCGCGAGTTTTAAATTTGAATTTGCGCACTCGTAAGTAAATTTTTAAATGCAGAGGTTTATTTTTGTATTTTCTCTGATATATGGACCTCTCTGATTTATACCGGCAAAGGAACACAGGCGACCACAATCGAGTCATTGATCGCTGATAGTGATCGTTATCGCTCGACGATGATGATTAAACGTCCGAGTAATTTCAACAACAAAAAGCATTTATACCGGACTCTTCTCCAGTGATGAAACATTCGACCGGTATTAGCAATAACTATAATGGATTACGTTTACATCTATATGACTGTTGCCGCTTCGCAATTGGCTCGTTTCGATTCCCCAAAGATACGATATATTAAATAATAATTGAGGAGAAATTTCTTAGCTATAACGGAGAATTTATTCTCGGGATCCTACTAATTGGGAGTCTGAGCCTTCTCCTCATTTACCGTAGTCTCCCTTTTAATCGCTTCCTAACCGCGTGTATAACTAATTTTACTTCTTTCCTCAGATATCTTGGAATTAGGTCAGTATACCACATCCACTTACAATCGCGCGTTAATTAATTTCTTCCAACTCAAGTGTCGCCAAACAACTAAACTCATGGAGCTCGAATTCATCAAGTTCCAAATTCTAAGGGAACTGACCAAGTCCATCCTTCATCCAAAACGTCATTCTTCGTAAACTCTCCAAATAATATTGCCCATTGCCTTGTCAATCATAAATAGTTACTTTGTCTGAGTTTCAATAATCCTCACCGCTGTTTGGCAAATATTTCGAGTATCTCTAAAGTCGACCGAGCCAAGCGGTACTTAACGCTCGAGCAGGTTGCGTCACTGCGATAACGCGGCCACGGAAGCATAGAAAATGATCTAATCCCCGCTGACAAACGCACGGAGCCACGACACGCTTCGAGAAAGCGACAAACCTCCGCTCGTAATTGAAACGCGTGACGTACGGTCTGATTCATTCGGGGACAAATAAACCGGATACGAGAAGCAAACTTGCAGTTGGACCGTTCGAGTGCACGTTTAAGTGCATTGAAGACCCTAGACCCTTCGAACGTACATACACATTTCGTGTTTACTAAAATGCAAATTTCGTTCGTCTAGGTGCATGAGATGGTTATTCGCAAAGTAAATATAAGTGAGATTGAGACAGCGAGGCTACAATATATTAATTAACAAGTTAGGAACTATCAAAGAGGTAGCGGGGAACTTGAAGTTGGGTCCATTGATTTTTCGCAAGCGCATATATACGTCCTTTCGCAAGAAAAGGGTTAAATCGCGACGCATCGATCGACTTTCCGGAAAGAGATAAGGTTGCGCGTGCGACGCGATAGCCGCGATTATCAGACGCGATAACCGAAACGACGATTGTTTGCCCTGACATTAGACAGCGTCTGCTTTCTTCGCCGTTGCGCAATCGATTTTGTTTGTACGCTCCTTCTCGCGAAATCGTCTTTTGTAATCCTTCCGAAGACAGAGAGTGACGTCGGGGAAAAGCAAAGGGGAAAAACTGTTTTCGTATCTGGGTAATGCACGGCTCAGACGGACAAAGAGACGATAAGATCGAGACGTCTGCTAGACGAGGAATCGACGGAATTGAGGTCGATCCTTTCACGAGATGAACTACGAGCAGTACGAAATTTAAAACCTCTTTTATGCCAAAACGCTCCTAATCATGGAGACATAATAAAAATGAGAAAACCTTCGGAATTTGCCAAAGTTTTCAAGAACGTTCGATGAGAACAAGCAGCGGATCGAATTTACAGAGCAGAACTCTGCCACTTCAAACGTAAGTTTAGACCGTGCGAGAATTTCCGAGCGGAGAAGGGAGGTTCACCTATTTTTTCAAGCAGCGAATACTCGTCGCGACGACTCGATGACGATGCGGAGAAGGCATCAGGAAAGAGGACCGGGTCGCATAGCTTCAAACGGATGAAAAAAATAAATGAAAAGAAAATTAAATACCAACAACGAGGACAAACCTTCGCGGCCCAATTAACCGCGAGAGTCGAGCAAAACGATCGAGAAACGGGCTCAAAAATACTCGTCGATTCTACGCGTTCGACTTCCTTTTATGTCGTCCCGGGCATTGTGTAGTATTTATGTAACAATAGAATTAGACGGTGAGTAGACCAGTGGGACATGGAGCCGAGAGGAATCCGAAATGGAGCATCGAAAAGTCGTCGACTTCTTCTTCCCCTCGTCTTCCAATCAGAGACGACGAACTTAAATAGACGTATCGAGAATGATCGGGTATTCCTGCTCGATGCTTTTTTCAAGGGGTGAATCGAGTATACTCGAACGAACAATAATCGCGAGAAAAGAATCGACACGTTTGCTACCCACGTTGCTTGTAAATTCGCAGAGGTTCTCGCATATTTATGCGTTTTCATCGGCAGCTCATTTATTTGGCCTTGCACGCAAAGAAAGGAGGCTGCGACGCATCGAGCAGTTGTTAAAGATACTGCGCGATCATCTCTAGAAATGCGTCGCAACAAATATGTAAAATGATTGCGAAATTTACGGTGTTCGAGGTTTGCTCCACCCCATCCAACTGCATCGCCGAAAACACGATTGCGCGAGATGATTGCACGAAGAATCGCTGTGCAATCGGTCGCATTCGATGCGTCGCGTAATTTCCGCGAAATCGCTTGGAATACGTGACACGTGTACACCGCGATGCATTTTTAACGCAATTGCGCTCCGTTCCGCTCGATCTTGGCGAGAGGTTTCCGGTTGGGAAGGTGGCCAAACCCGATGAGACTCGTTCTCTCGGTCTTTCCGACTAGAAACAGCCTGCCACGAGGAAGCCGATGCATCGCTACGCCTCGTGTCTCTCGGCCAACGACGTAAGGCTCGATTCTCCTTCGAATTGCGCGACATTTATGGCTATTCTCGCCTCATCGACGGTGGAGGAGCGAGACGATGGGGATTTCGAGGTGGAAAAGCGATCTTTGATCTCACGATGGTAACTGCGACAGCACGGATCATCGGCGTGACATCTTCGTTGTCTCTATGACGAGAAAAGACGTGAAGCCGACAGAAAATGAAGAATTCCGTCGACTTGCACGAGCTAAATGTAAACATCGGCATATCGGTATCGCGCAAGAATACTCCGCCGCGTCGCATAATGCGGGGCGATCTTAATCCGGCGCGCATTAAGCCGCTGCAACGTCGCCAAACAGTCGGTAATCGATGCAATGACTCGCGATGATTTTACGAGCCACGTGTTTTCGACCACAATCCGCGAATCAGCAAAACCTTGCCAGATTACGCGACCGTGTTCTCGCTAGCAATGCTCATCTTTCCTGGCCCGCATTGCGACTTGACGTCGAACGGCAAACGACGGTGGATTGAACGATCAAAGGTTTCGGGGGGAAACGGCAAATCTGGATTATAATTCTTGGAAAAACGGCAGGAGAAAGAGGTAGATAGAAAGAAAGAAAATATGGTTGTTCGTTGTACGGCAACGACGTACTTCCGCGTGACTCATGGGGTTGATAACGGGCGATTTGGCTTACGTGTTCCTCGCCACGTAGGCGTCCTCGCTTTGCAACGTCCCCGTCATTGTCTCGCTTAAAAAAATCATTCCGACGTTCACTAGACACCTATCGCTCGTTTTATCCTCTTTCGGAACACCTTTTGCATCATAGTACAAAAGAAAAACAAAATCCTTCGACACGAATAACAGGCAAGACTAAACATCCCAACGGAGATAGCGTTCAGATCGTCGCTCTTTCCGGCCGCTAAAAAGTGTCCGCCTTATCGGTTTCGAACAATTGCCATCGATTGCACAGTCGCGTTCGTGCAATCGATTAGACCTGCAACGATGCGATTACCCCTCCACGTAACACCAAACGTGGTAATTTCGTCGCGTCTAACATCGTCGTCGGTTTCGCGCGGAGGAATCGACAACGCGAGGGAATTAATCGGGTCGATATCGCCGGCGTACAAATCGCCGCGCTTTGTTAACTTTCTATCGATCGTGCCGATCGATATCGTACACGCTTGCTGCAAGATAGAACCTAGCGATAAAATCGCTTTTCAAGCGCGCGGTTTAACGCGAGTCTCTTCCATTCGTCACTCGGCCGTTTCTGCGCGTCGTTGCGGCCTTCGTGTTCGTCCATGAGCGCGACAGAATTTTCTTCGATCCACGTCAGCGGCTCTCTTTCAGTTACCGTAACGGATACCACCTGCACGAACTGTTATTGAGACGTCCAGGAAGACGGAGCGCCGTTTCGAGCAAATTCCTTCTAGCTCTTTTTTTTTAGCGCGAGTCTCGCGGCTGAGGTCTCGCAGAGACGGGAATCGAAAACGAGGTCTATGAGATCGAGAGTTCTCTCCATCGTGAGATGCCGATAGAAGCTTAGGGAGCCACGAAATGTCTTGCTCAGAGAATAGTATGCTAAAACCGAAAATACCAACAAAAAGATTCGTGTTTTTAAAATCTGACATCCAGCAGCTCACGAAATCGAAATCGACTATCACGAATTTTACGTAACCGTCCATCGCAACCTCATTCGCGTCTCCAGCGGCTAGTTATCGTTTCTCGAACGACGAAGAAGGAGACGAGGATCGAGAGCGAGAGAGGAGAGTCGCGATTATCGGCATTCCACGTATCGTAACTCGGTAGTTAGACGAACAAGAGTAACTAGATTGTGTCACAGACAGCACTGACCTCGGATACTTGGACGCGCGGAGCGAAGACCTTGCACGCACGGTCTTCTTTCCTTTTTTCTTTCGCGAGTCACGTGTCACGTGTACGAGGCGTGAACGCGCGGAAATTTCTCGTCCTGATCGGTGCTACCTGGTCGTTTTTTCCCTTCGTCGACGACGACGTAGATGTACCGTTACGACGATCGAGCAAAATGCGAGGCAAGGTGAACCGATCGCCAATACGGCTAAGCGAACAAATGTCACCAGCGATACTTATCTCCTCCGATCCGTTCACCTTCGACCCTGCGTCATTCCTGTCCACTGTCCACGTCGTAAATCGATCATTCTGATTTACGCGACTCCAGAGAGGACAAGCTGGCTGTCGCTCTCTAGGATAGGGTTCCTTTGAAGCCGGCAAGTGCCTCAAATGGATCTAGAATGATTTAAGTCTTTGACAAATCTCGGTGGACGAGTAATCACGTCGAACAAAATACTTTTTCAGCCGTCTCAAATCTACCTGCGATCGAAGGACCCTCCAGGGTCCTAGTCATCGAGAGATAACTCCGTATCGGCTGAAGGAGCCAGGATAGAAGGCTCAGGGATATCCTGACTCTCCCTCGTGACGAATCCTTCGTCATTCTCGCTCTTCCAACGACGAGAGATCATCCACTCTCGTTGCAGAATAATCTAACAAGAGATACAATATTCGCGAGTGAGAAATCCAAGCCAAAACAGCCGTGCCAAAAGTGCATCCCAACGACTCATTCTCGGCCTTTAACCGTTTGACTAATTGTAAGAAAGGCGTATATGTACGGTCTCGCAGATGTATCAAGTTGGATATATGCGCTCACGGACATTCGTCGCATTTATGAGTGCTCCATAGTCAAAGATACTTTTTGCAAGTGTCAGCTTCGGAGCTGAAGACTATGCACCGATCGGATTTCTTCGATCTCTCGAGCGCCAAGCGGGCGCACGACGTTTGGTCGATAGGAGCCGATATATTTTGGATTTAGCGTGAGGTTTGATTTTAGCAGCGTGCAATAAAGCACAGGGCTAATCCTGGCTCGGCTAATGCCGATTCTCGTACGCCTCCGTTGCATTACATAATGACGATTATACAAGAGTTGCATGCTGCGGTCGGATCAGGGCCAACGCGATATTACGTAGCAAATAAATATATAATTGGGTTGGCTAGATCGTAGGCTTAATTCAAGGCTGGGTCCATGACATAGAATTTCAGGAGTCTTACGTACCGTGCCGTATCAACCGATTACGACGGACTCCAATTGCGAAATACCCTAGCATCAAAAGGAAATCGATACCTTTGCGGGGGAGTATCGATATTCAACGAACGATAGATTACTCTCATCTACTCGGATTGCCGATCGGATCAAACGATTTGGCAGCTAAACGGTATTACAATTGCTCGACCTTGCGAACGAACCCACAGCTCAGATTCCTGCGTTAGGAAAAATTCGCGGTTTCTCGGATTCTTCGAGAAATCGTCGCAAGTGTTGCAGAAGGGACTGATCGATTCTCGTTTTCCAGCTCAAACGGAGAGATTACTTTCAACGTCGTTTATGGACATTTTGGGCCCCAAGAAAAAAATCCGGATGGGTCTCAGTTTTGTAAATGAACAGAGAGTTTGCACGCTGACTACTTTTCAGTAAGAGAAGAGATTCGTAGTCGTGATGTCGAGGATGTCTTTCCCTGAACGATGAATGCTAAAAGAAATCCTCTTAGGAGCATGTTTGAATAGTCATCGCGATAGCACCTGCCACTGGTTACGTCAGCCGTCGGCAATTAAACTCGAATCTACGCTCCTATCATCGCCGTTCCGTTAAGACACGATTACACCCTAATGGAAGATCTACGATGATTGTCTTACTGTACTTCGCCGTCGATGATGCGCTCGCAGTTCTCATCAATTCTCTCGCGAATGAACGACGTCATTTGATGATTCAAATCCTATCTGCGATTACAAAAGATACCGGAGAAATGATTGCTTCTATGAAACATGTTTTTCCGTTTGTTGAGAGAAGTTGAATAATTTACAGCTTACTCTATCGGCATGTTAACTCTTTCTCTGCCACTGGTACATGCATGATTCGAAAAGAGTTTATTACCTATTGTCGAGACGAGGGATTAGCGTCGATTTGTAATCATTCTAAATAAATCCAACTGTGGAGGGTTAAGAGGGAAGGAAATATCCTATCGTCCTCCATTAACACTAGAACTACCAAACCAGTCAAAATGACTGGTACACAATTTTTTCAAAAAATTCTCCAAGTTTATATAAGAGTCATAGAATAAATATTCCGCTTCTATATCAATAAACATAAATCACCCAATCGATCAAATTTTCCGCCGCTTGATTCTCCCTTTTTCAAAGTATTTATTTAATTTATTAAAATATGATAGATTTGACGCCGGTAGTTCTAGTGTTAAATGAGTCGTTTCGATCGAAACGATCAGCTCCGTGCCAAAACACGTCGTCGATCGTGCAAAGGCATCGATTCCCCTTCCCGATCGGACGATCCGTCCGTCGAACTTGGCTTCGTCGAGTCACGTTCTCACAAAGGAGCCGAGCACGTGTCCCCGGACGAAATTACGAACGAATTCGCGACTTGATTTTGCCGGGAAATCGTCGATGTGGCGATTCTCGCTTCGGCAGAATTTACGTAACACATCGGGATCGCGTTACCGTCCCTCGTTCTCGGCCGTTCCTTTGTCTCCGTTTCGTTCGCACAACGATTTGCACGTCGTCGACGAGTGGGTTATGCGCGATTAAAATATTGCCGTGCAATGTTGCAACAGCGCCGATAAAGACGAGCCACGCGGAGGAAAAAAAAACATACCGCGAGTTGAATGCCCTTTTCGTTCGATATTTTTGCAAGCGGCTCTCCGCGCTTTCATTTATCGCGGCTAAATATTCCGCGAGCTGTTTGTAGAGCTCTGCACACAAACGCGCCACGCGGCTTGACCCGCGAGATAAACGAAGATACGAGGAGAAAAAAAAAACAATGCTGAAGATCGCTGCACGTTTTTATGTACCGTTAATTGCAAATTTAATGCGCCCCGAATCGCGTCGCGGCGAGAATTTGCGCGGGAAAACAGAGAGACTCGCGATAAGTCGATTTAAGCCTAGATCTATGAGAGTTCAATCAGCTATTCGCAAATGGATTCAATAGGTACTTCGAGAAAAGAGGAATCAAGTGGCAAAGAAGACAATGAGTTAATTAACTTATGCATTTTAAGGTGCACTTGAACTATCTACTGTTCTTCTTCTCCTCAAGTTCGAGAAATATTTATAAAAATAGTAGTACCTCGTCAATTTCACGACTTCCGTAGATTTGACGTTAACAGCTCTACGCGTTGGTCACGTTTCCTTTTTCACGAATTGTTTAAAGTCTGTATAAAGTAATACCGGAATCGCACGAAGGCAGACCTTGTTATCCCGGTTAAACGCGCAACGATCGGCGCACGTCCTCCTCTGCGCCGTTCGATGCAGTTAAAGGAAGGTCGTTGCAAATGAAAAGCGATACCTCGAAGGATAAACGTCCACGGTGATTAATATTAACGCATTATCGTTGTGCGCCAGCAAATCGCCAAGTTTTTCGTCCACATACTTCAAAGATACACGTCCATTCTCCGATTCGAAATGGAGTCGATTTCGACGAATTTGAAGCAAAGAGAAGGTAAAAGATTTTTTTGCGATTCTCCCGCAAGACCTGGATTGTTCGTTTCGATCGAACAAACAACTAAGATGCCGCGCGAAAAGAAAAACGTCCTTCCCGGAGTGCGGAGATCACGGCAGGTCGAGTCCTCGAGGCGAAGGCGATAAAGGAAAAAGAGAAGACGTACGCGCGCGAGAAGGTCCCATCGATTTCCCTGACAATATCATCCGGCCGATTACGTTGTACGTCGTGCGTCCTCCTCTCCCTCCTCTCGTCGGTCCTCCCTCGCTCCTTCGTTTATCTCCTCCGGCCCGATCGGGCGTGACTTAACTTAACGACAATGTACTTTGTTCGCGGAGCAACAAAGAAGAGCAACGAGGCTGCAGAAGAAACGAAACCGGTGGAGAAGAGAAACGAAGAGAAGAGGGAGCAAGAGAGGGAGAGAGGGAGGCCAGGGGTGGCAGAAGATTCGTAATGGCGAGAGAGAAGCGGGTTTTCACGGCGTTGAACGGGCTCGAGGGAGAAGAAGGAGGTGGAGGACGAGAAGGAGAACGAGGAGGGCTCGGAGGGACGAGAGGAGGAGAAAGACCGAGAGAGGGAAAGAGGGAGCCAAGAGGGCCTTGGACGGGCTGTCCTTGACTCAGCACAGTTACCCCGGCCCGAAGTGTGACGTCATTCTGCATAACTCGCCTAATTGCATCGTTGCTGCCGCTGGCTGCTGGTGCTGCCGCAGCCGCAGCCGCTGCACTCGCTGCAACCCCACTCCTCCTTCGCTCGATCCTCCTCCCTCGACCCCCTTTGCCACGATCCCTTCCACGGGAGACCTCTCCTTCCCCTTTAACCCCCGACCGGAGTGCCGACGATATACCCTTTCTGTTATCGATGCTTCCGAACCCGCCTAAACCGTGCATCCTTCGCTCAACGACCGCTCGAGTCAAAAATATATCGACCGATATCGTGCAAAATCTTTTCGCAGGTTGCCGATATATTTTCAGTGGCCCCTCTACACAATTCGACGTCGAGAGGCGTCGATGTCTCTGCGAAGGGATGAAGGGTGATCGCCTGTTGTGCACCCTTGGCTAGATCATAGGCTCCTCGTTGAGATCCATAGGCTTTGGGTCAACGCTCCTGGTCGAGGTGGATGAGATATCTTCGAACTGCCCACTTGTTTTTATAATGCAAGTCGAAGACCCAAAATGGTCGCTGCAGTGGTGGAGAACGTTGGACGAATCCCAGAAGAAAAATCGTCCCGAGGAGAGACAAAGAAACGATCCGTGGCTTTTATTTATCGCGCGTACGAGTCGAAACGCAGGCGCATAATCGAGCATACGGAAACTTTTCGCACTCGCGTGCATCGCCGCGTGAATCGTTTGCGAGTCAGCGATTCGAGGATCGTCCGGGCAACGTTCGAGGTCCACCTTCGATACCCGAAATGCCGGCGAACTCGTGTCCTTCCTCGAAGACCCTCGGCAGGAAAAAATAATCTGCGAGAATATGTCCGATAATTCACGGTATTATCGTCATTGCTTCCGACAAGTTCGGCAAATAAGGTCGATCGATGGAGAAAAATTCAAGATCGGAGGAGTCTCGTTTTCCTTGACTGAACGCCCGAGCGTTTCGTGAGTTCGTTGAGATCTCCTTTTTTTTTCTTTATCTCTTTCATTCTTTCTTTCCTTCTTTCTTCCCCTTGCCGATGATCGCGAAGATCCGACCCTGAACCCGCTTCTTCGTCTTCGTCTTCTTCCTCCTCTTCTTCTTCCTCTCGGACGCGCCCGCGCGCCTCGCGGGAAAAAGAATCGAGGATGGTATCGTTACGACCCTGGATCGATGGCTCGGTATAGCACAGCCGGTGTAGCCACCGGTCGAAGGCAGCTGTGAGACCAAAAGAAAGGAGTCGTCGACTCGCGCGTTTTAACTTGGCCTTCGGTTATTAGCAACGCAAACGGCCGACACACGCTCGACGCCACCGAGCCCGGCTTTTCTCCTCTCCCACCGAGACGAACAAAGTGTATCCTCCGTCGATTCGCTCCTGCAACGACGAGCTCCTCGAATATCAAGCAGGAGACTTTGTTTTCCCGCGTCGTCGACGATACGCGCTCATCCGCATCTCCTTAGATCCGCCATTTTGGTTCACGTTTGGAAAAAACTAAATTTTACCCTGTTCCTCGAATTAACCAGCGTATATCAGTTATGCAAATATTGCGACGCATTTTTCCAATGGTTTTTCGTTAAAGTGCGCCGCAGTCGATTGCAGACAAAGTGTTTGTTTGCACAGATGCAAGGAACAAAGCCTTCCCGCCGTTTTTCCTCCTTCCAGCGAAAGGGGTAATCCTCGAGAACCACGTCGGGGGTTATGGCACCTCTTCGTCGCCTCGACCAAGTTTATCGGTCTCGAGAAACAACGACGGAGGTCTTCGAAGGCACAGGTGTTTTCGCGATTCGCGAGCGACAACGTCGACGCGACATATGCGAGCGGTAATTTTTAATTGGCGCGATAGGAGGACCCGCGAGACCGAGTCAATAGCATCCGACTGTCCGTGGATAACCCACGGATCAAGAAAATATTTTCCTCGGTTGCTCTGCTTGGATCGTCTTCTATCGTTGGCAATTGACGTTGCGAAATACTCGTGCGAGTCGCACGCCGACGCTAGTTGCGCGCGAAAACTCGTCGAAACGGAAAAGCGGAGCGCAATGGGGGAACGAAGGATCGACGGGAGGATTACGCTCGGCCGTGTAATCATCGAGCAATGCTGACGTCACTCCCGCCTATGGAATATAATTATCTTTATTGCATCTCCTTTTCGAGGACAATCGGCGTGTCGCGTACCTGGTTAGGCTCGATTCCGATCGAGCGGTCTCGCGCGTCGTATCGGCAAAAAAAAGGCCCAAGGACGATGCGCGCGGAAGGACGGAAGGGAGAAACTCTCGCTCAACCAACTCGCGCATCAGCCTCGAGAGATCGATCTCGCGGGGAAGTTTCAAACGTGAAGTTTCTCCTCGTCTAACTTTGGATCTTTCACGATGCCCCGACGAAGTTTCATTCCCACTCTTCGTGAATTTCGAAGACCTAATCCAGACTTTTTATCGATTCAGCTTCTAAAAAGGTCAACCACTTGCAACACTTCGAGGTAAATTTGATCGTTCAATGAGAGATATCGAATTCCACCAGGTACTTTTCTACGGACGATCGTCCGAGACGTTTCGGCGGACCGGGGATCGCGAATCGCCGGAGAAGCAAACGGACCGAGGAAGAGAGGAGACGAAGAGGAAGGGAAAAGGTGGACAGACTCAATAGGTGACCTTGACGGCCAGAGAGTCCTTTAAGAGCCGAATGGTCAACGTTCCGGGGACCTTCGGAGTCTCGGAGTCTCGTAGTCACGGACGGCCAAACTGCAAGCAGGCAAGCAGGCAAACAAGCAGGCAAGGAGGCAAGCAGGCAGCCGAGCAGGCCAGACGCTCCCAATAAAGCTCGCTCCCATCTGCCTCCATGGCATCACGATGCACCGGCCTGCACCTCCTCTCCTTCGCTCCTTTTCTCTTTCTCTCCTCTTTCGTCGTAATTTTCTATCTTCTCTTACCCTCTCTCGTTCCTCCGTCGCGATCCTCTTCGTCGCCCTCCTTCCTCCATCAACCTCGCAAAACTAAATCCGGATCTTTCGCGATCCATGGAATTCTGCCGCCCAATTTCGCGCTCGTTTCCTTTACCTCGAGATTTTCCTCCGTATTTCCTCTGCCTGAAAAAAGAAAAGTGGAAAAAGGTTAGAGAAGGAGAATGACAGCCTGTAGGCAATTAAGCGAGGTAAGCAATGCTCGGGATCGTTCATTTGCATCGATTACCTTCGGGGATGCCGCGCCTCGGCGAACGACGTTGCGCATATTCAATTTGTGAACGAAGACACGCTTTTATCGCGCGCGAATTAATTATACTTGGCCGAGCTTCCGGTTGCATTTCCTTTGTTGCTCTGTTGCAACGGCCAACGCACGCGATGTCAGCCCTGTCACGCTTTGGGGATGACGAGCGGAGAAAGAGAGCTTTTACGAGGTTCTCGAATTCTGTGGAGTTGAAATCATTTTTTTTCTGTCCTACCAGCTAATTTTCTCTTTGAACTGGCAATTGTCAAAGGATGGTCCTCTCGCGAGGGAAAGAGTTGCAACAATTTCGTTACGTTCTACCTGCCAACCTTTTAACGTTGGATGTTGCAGCTGACAAACAGCTTTTTTCAACAAAATTGTATAAATTTGTTATCGAGACGCCCTCGCAGCAAGTTACGAGCACAATAAATAAAACGTTTCACCGGGAAAAACAGCGGAACGTCGGACTTTCTTGAGCCAAAGGAGGACCCTCCGTGTTAACGTCGGGTCGACCCCGACTAATTACACATTATGTTTAAATTTGCGCGCACAAACAGGAAAAATCGGGCATACATCGCGTCCACTAATTAATTTAATTGCACTTAAAATGCGAATACATATTCGCCAGGTGAAAGGAAAAAGCCGGCAACTGTTATGATAACGAAGTTTTATCGTTTTCCCGGGAAAGGTGTCGTGCGAACAATTAAATACCTCCGGTTTTCATCGTCGCTGATGGTCCAATTTAATTCGTCAACTCAACAACAACAACGTAATTCACCATCGACATTTGTATTCCACAAGCAGAGTATTTTACTGTGGCCTTTCACCCCTCGTGTCCTCGTTATCGAGCGCATCGTCACGCTGAATTCGTACTCAACCATTTAGGTCAGTTTAAAAAATAATAATTTTATTTTAACTACCGTTATTCAATTGCACTTATCTCCGGAAGCAAGGAGTAACTTCTGAACAGCGATTTCTCGCTGCCGGAAGCACGAAGCTCGCGGATTGGAATTTTTTCCGAATCGGCGATTGGCGAGGCAAGATATTTCCCGATCAAAGCGAATGCCTTCGAAGGGTTGCCGGCGATAAAGCCATTAATTTCTGCGGCACAGAAGCACCGGTGTATCGTCGGCAGAGTCAGAGACGAAGACAGAAGCAGAGTCAGAAGGAAAGTCCGAAGGAAGAAGCCGAAGAAGAAGCAGATGCAGAGGCAAAAGGGGTAAGGGAACGAGGCTACTAGCCGTAGAACGACGCGACGTCTTGGCAGCGGCAGAGTCGGCTGCCTTAACGTTTTACGATTTACCGACTGCGAAATAAAGTACAGTGCCGGCGAGGCAAGCAACCACGTCGCTAATGTCAAAGCACGAGAATTAACGGCTTCCCTGGGAGCTCGAGTACCGAGGATACACCTTCTTTCGTGCGATACTTAACGCGCTTAAAGCCACGCGCACCGTGGACAAAGCGATGCGACGTGCGCCCATTCTCGCTCCAATTTGCCGACACTTTTGCACCCTTTGTCTGCGACGTTCCCTTAAATCGGTACCTCGGGAGGTGGACCAGCGATCTTTGCAGAAAAATATCGACGTTTCGATCACTTTCGTAGGGGTCCAAACCAAAAAGTATTCCTCGCGCGAGACACAAGTGGTTCGCGAGGGATATATCTTCGCTGAGAAATTATATGGCGACTAGAATATGCAGATGTGGTCCGATATATTTGACGAGGAAGCGCGTATATATTCGACGAACAAAGCTCGCAATTGTCGGCAAAGCGCAAAGACGGAGAACTCGAAGAGCGACCCTATGTTTCGTAACGGCGCATGGGAGGTTATTGCGCACCACCGACGATTAATGCAACGCGGATTAAATTGTCTGTCGCAACTGGCTCTCTATCGCGTAATAAACGAATTTTTCCCATCCGTTCTCGGAGAAACGTCCGTTCCGCGTGTCAGGGTCTGGCGAAGATACGAGCCGCGGGGTGTCGTAACGTATCCGCCGTAATACCGGATCTTCGTCGTGGTTTTAAGTCCCGGCGTCGCCATTTTGGTTCTTCCCGACGCGTTGCCGTCTACAACCGCGTTATTAAGTCTCACGATGAGTTTCTTCGTGGTCATTCTGCCTAGGATTTGCAGAGTTTTCGAATTTTCAATCGAAAGAAGCGCATCGAAGGCTCGTTTCGTCGTCGAAGAAGGGGAGAAAGTTTCGCAAGTGTTAGAATACTTGCCGAGTTCGGCAAAATTTGTGCACCTACGGTGAAAGGGGAGGGAGAAAGAGAGAAACGGAAGGTCGATGACTGAACGAAATTTCGGGAAAAATGTTGGAACGACCGGAAATGACTATAGCCAAACGCGTGGCCGTAGAGAGGGAGGAGCAAAGAGTTAAGTTTAGGCGAGGGCAACGGACTTCTGATTGAAATTCGAGATTTTCGAGCAAACGTGGCTCAACGTCGATAAATCGTGGGACAAAGAGCTATCTCAGATTTTCAGATTCTTCCTCGAAAGATTCTCGGGCCATCGAAACGTCAGATTGATCGCTGAAATAAAGAATGTCCAATCGGAAGAGCGGGCGATCACTTCGGATCTGTAGAAATTCAGAGCTCGAGTTCGCCAGGAAATCCGCAATAAAGCGGCAATAAAACGAGCCAAGTCAAATAACAGGGACGTTAAAACGCGAGCTCTTTTGCATTACGGCAAAACAAGCGATGACCGCTCGAGCATAGGTACGCCTGCATTATAAATTCCGCGAAGGTATTAGCCGGACAATTAGGCCCGCGTTTATGCGCGCGGAAACATTCCGAGTCGCGATAAACTTCCATTTGCCGGGAAAACGACTTAGAATTTCTAGCACTGTAATTTCTACCACGTTGGTGCACTCCTTTCATAGTTTTTAGACCTCGGAGACTATATTGTACAACCTGGACAAGAGTTGCACTTTCTATCAAATAATAAATATCTATTTACTATCTGGTTCTCTCGCTGTCTCTCTAAAGATACTCGCTAAAAATACAGCTTATCCCTTTGCGGTCCTACGTCGAGCAAAAAAGCGATTATAGTAAATTTATTATCAAGTGAGTTTTATTTATTTCACTACAAAATAATTTGAACCGCAAAGGGTTAAATTCTCCGCTTACCGTTTTCTTCGTGAACGAGAAGATTCGCGAAGTCGCAGTGATTTATCGACTCGCGAAGACAGTCCCAAAGGATTCGAGCAGGTAAAGCGAAGTTGGAGCATCGGCCTGCGTCTCGATGAGAGATGGAAGGACAAAAAGGACGAAGGAAGGCTACTTCGGAGGAAAGTTCCCATCTCGCGTCGACGTCGGACGATATTTTCGGTTTGCCGGAGCTAAAAACGCATCGCGAATTTCGTTTTCGTTCAGCTGCCCTCGCGATACATTTCGACCGCGAGCTCTTTCTGCTTTCTCGGTTCAACGAGGGTCATTCCTGAGTCATAGACCGGACGCCCCGGGCCAACGTGCTCTTCTTCGTCCTCCTCTCTTTTTGTCATCGTTTCTCTCTTTCTTTCTTGCATCCGTCGTCTTCCTTTCTCTCGACGAAAACCCTCGAGCTATGCCCGCCTTCCAGAAATTTCGATGACGAATTCCCGAGCGGTCCTCGGGCTGAAGCCCTGAACTTGAAACAGCGGGGAGATTCGAGCGGTGGATTACGATTTCGACCTTCGACTGGGAGGAGGCTAACCGCTCAAAATATCCTCGACTTTTTCCGCGGCCAGTATCGCGCCGCGATGCCTCCGAGCAAACTCGAGGGAAGCCAAAACATCCGATGAGATATTATTTACGAGTGGCTGCAGCCGCGCGATTCATCGGGTGCGTTGATTCACCGAGGAAAAAGGAGGGAGATGCGTTTCTTTTGGACGGCCGACAAAATCTTTTGAACATAGGGAACATGGGGCTTTGAGAAGTCGAGGTGTCGACGGACGAAGCATCTTTGACCTCGAGCCATCGACGTTTTAAATGTCGAGGACCTCAAACGAGACTAAATACCTCGAAATTCGGAGACTTTGAAGTCCTGAGGCAAAGACGAAAATTCGCAGATTGGAGTGACTCCATGTTCTTGGACTCGGACGCCTCTGAAAACTTGTCCTCGGAGAACTCAAACTTTGAGAGGGAGTCTGAGAAAATTCAGAAATATGCACACCACCGGGAACAGTGTCTCTGATTTTTTTCACAATTTTCGGCGAAGCAGATTAGGAGAAATCCTAGTTGGAAGGGTGGCGATTTAATATAGTCGAAGCGAAGTTTTCCCAAGCTTGTTCAGCATGACTTTAGAAATCTCGAAGACTCCTCCAAAAAGGGACGGTTTCCCCTCAACTTAAAAGTCCGTGTCGCCAACGCGAGCACGTAGAACTCGAGAAGCGGGGTGTAGCGGAGAAGTTGTTGTAGCGAAGTCAGAATAATCGTTCTATTTCGAGCGAGGATTACACGAGAAACGTGAGAGTCGGTGGTCCGCGAAGAAGCCTCGGTTCTGGTCACATTGCGGCAACGTGACGAAATCCCGATTTCGACCGGTCCGTTTGCGTCAGCTAGAACGCGTATTTCTTCATTTCCAACTTCGCGACTTGAACCTCCCTTATCCTTTCTCGAGATCGATCGTCCTCTTCGTTTCCTTTCTCCTCCTCTTCTTCTCGATTCTCTCGATATTCCCGATAAGCCGGCAAATACTCTCGAAAACGAGAGTGAACGAGGGAGAAAGGGAGGAAGGAGCGCGAGATGGAGAATCGTAGATTTCTTCTTCCCTCCTTCTTCCAGTTCCACGCATTCCTTCGAGGAGCGATTCCCCACGCTGCGTAACCTTCGGTAAGCACGTATATATACGTTTCTATATTCTTTTCGAGGGCATCGCTCGTGGTCGACGCAAAACGCGCTCGTTGCAGCTACAACGACGAGCAGGACGAGCGAATGGATGGAAAAAGGGCGGAGAAGAGGCACGCACGTGCAAGTTTTCACCGTATTACCCCGATGCTCGATGATGCAGCCGTGTTTTAATGAGCCCTTTATGGGGAACGATAGGCTATTTATATCCTCTTTCATGGGCACACTTCTAAATCGCTTCTCGCGGTTCAAGCTGGGTCGTGATCCGTCGACGACGTTGGAAATCTACGGTTTGTCTTGTATCTTTCCAATATAGCTGCTCCGGTTCTTTCTATAATTTTAGATGAGACTTGAACACGCGGCAAAGCTTTCTGTGACACTTAATGTTTCATATACTAATTATCGACTTTTCGAAATCAACAATAATGTTGCATTTTAACAGGAATACACCGCAGTATCTACAATTGTTCCTAGTATTAAATACAAACGAATAATCAACAGTAGACAATTTTCCGAGATTATATTTCCTTATCTGACAAAAAGTTATTAAATTAATTCGGAGCGCAAAGGGTTAACGCTAGATCTATGACCGCTAAATCTGGTATATCTAAATATATTAAGTACTTTGAAAAAAGATACATCAAACGGTAAAAAATTGAGTCATCGAAAAGGACGATTTTCCTCCCTGACGAAGAAAAGACAATGGAAGAAGTATAGTCCAACGATTACCTAATCCCGAGAAAGTGGCGGCAGGGTGAAAGTTCATCGGGCCGAAGGTTGGAAAGTTGGAGGGAAAAGATCGAGCGAGCAACCCTCGTTGCCCGTGAAAACTAGCGAGTCTCCTAGTAGCTCGCAAAAATAGGTCAAGATCCAAGGTGGCAAAGTCGAGAGAGTCCCTACGGGGGCTAGAAGAGCGGGCGCGGGTCGAAGGGCACAAAAAAGGGAAAGAAACGTCGCCGAAACAAAGAGCACCTCCGAGGTAAAGGGAGAAAGAGAAAACGAGGGACTAGAGCGCGATGCAACGGAGCAGGAAGGTGACGAGGTGGGGCGAGAGGTTGGTGGTTCGAGGATGAAGCATATAGGCTGCATCGTGGAGGGAGGGACGGAGGGAAAGAGGGAGAGAGGGAGCCGGCGGCGCGACGGCAACCGCCGCTCTGCCTTGAACCTCGCACGGTGCATTGCCCGTCGCTCAAGGGCGTCCGCCGCCCAACCCCTCCACGACCAACCTTCTGCCCCACCACCGACACCCCACCTCCGATCCCGGCGCGCTCGATCGCTGCACCAGTAGCTCCCATCGCCACCGTCGTCGCCGTCGCCACCACCGTCGCCACCTTCGCCACCTCCGCTACCTTCCAAGACCGTGCCCTCCGACTTTTCGTCGTCCTGATCCTCCTCGAGAGGACCTGCCACCCTGTTCGCGACAAATGACAAACGACGAGCCAAGATTACTCCGAGTTTAGTCTACGGCCTCCCTTCTGCGAGGATTTGTCGCGGAGATCGAAAAGTCTCAGGAAGGGGCGACGAAGCAACAAGGGGTGAAGATCGAGAACGAAGAGCCGAGGGTTGGCTCGACGAAGAGGAGAAAGGAGGAAAGCTCGTTACGGGAGAGACTGTAGAGGAGACGATTCCAAGTTTGTTTGGCGGACGGTTCGACGGCATTGAACGAAACGTTGAACCGCGCCGATAACGGAGGGGCGGACTTTTGCGCTCTGCTCGAATCGTTCGAGACGTAGAATAACCAAACCGAGTTCGGAATACCGCGTAGCTGCTCTCTGAAAGCATGATGCGGTGAACGTTCCCGTTTTACGAGCATTCTTCCCTCCGAGGAGGGATACGTTCAACGTCGTTTCATGGGACAAGGTTGATAGGAACGCATGGAGAGTTTGTCCTTTAACCCATTCGAGACAAATTGCACACCGTATGTGCAATGCATTTCCGAGCTAAAAAGACCGACTGCACACCGTGTGTGCAATGATCTTGAATTGCAATTATCAGTCATTATAGAAAAAACAGACCTCGAAATAAGACTAGCTTAAAATAAAATGTATCTTACAAATGTGTAAACATTACATTTGGTATTTGGTTCAATTTCGACCCTAAAGTAAGTGACCCAAAGCCACGATCATTACAAATACACGAAGTGGTACATATAAAGCCAAAAGTTATCGGTCTCTCTGGATAGTCTCCAAAAAAATGAACGGTCTCAAATGGGTTAAAATTCATCGCGGCGAAAATGCACTTTTGAAGATTTAGGTGCAGACGAGTGTACAGGGCGGCGCCGGGAAGACGGCCGGTGACGTCAGCGGCCGCAATCGATTCAAATTTGAACCTATGGCGCTAATTTTAGATTCTCGAAGCTTTCGTTAGCCGACAAACATTTGCCTGCCCTTAACACCGAGAATGGTCGTTTGGGATGTTAACCGGGCCAATAGAGACGAGAGAAAAAACCCTGAGGCTCCTCTTTCGGTCTTATTTCCACCATGAGACAAGTCACCCTCGGGGATCTTCTTTTTCTCCTTTGCCCGACGTCTTGACGTTAGCCAGACGGTCTCCGATGCTGTCGGATACACTAGAAACGACTCTGCCATTGACTGAAAGATTGCTGGGAGATGAACGTCCCTCTTCTCGATGAAACGGGGTGTGTAGAATTTCCGGGGGTGCAAAAATGCAGAGTCGAGCGACGACGAAGGAGACAAAGTCGGCCAATTTGCCAGAGACAAAGAGATATCCGGCGTGGGTGGAGACGACTTTCCGTGGCAGGGTTACGGAAGGTAGTCTCGAACGTAGGACGTAGAGGACGACGGCGACGACAACGTATAGAAGTTCTCGCTATCAAGGTCGACAGAGTCGACGTCTCCCTTCTGGTGGGGAAGGCAGAGAGCAACGGAGGGGAAGTTGCGGCACAAAGAGCATTCCAGGAATCGCGCGTCGAGGAACTGGCCCGAAGGCGGTAGATATCGCGCTTACCTCCACCCTCCCCCGTAGAGCTGCCCCATTGCGCCTCGGATAGCCGTCGTTGCGCAAGAATCAACGGTTGTTTTCGACTCGACCGATCGCCCAACCCCCTTCGTTCTTCGGTATCTCGATGCGCAATGCGGACGATAAGAAACGGGTCGCCTTGTCTCGGATTTCTGGAAATCTCGGCAATCGAGAAGCTCGAACAAAGCTCACCGTGCACATTGACGAAACCGCGAGAACGCATTTATACGGCTGTCGTTAGGAAGAAAATTAGAGAGGACGAAGGGATCAACGAGAATCGATGGGACGGTTCTACCGAATCGGTTCGAACGATTCGTAGAAGCGGAAGGTAGAAGTGGAGGCTCGATATTGCAGGTTTGCGTGAAATCGAATGATTCATCGCCGGCATTGCGCAGCGAGGCGCGTGTGTCGTCGTAGTTTCCCATGACAGGAGGCAACGAGTGACACGAAAGCCTAGAAACGGGTTACATCATTGCGGTATTCTCGACCAGTCGGCAGAGATTCACGTGCACGGTGTTCGACTCCTCTCCAGTCGATTGCGCCGTCGCGAATTCTTTTCCCGATTCAAATCTCATTCGACTTTTCGCGGGCCGAGAATCATTTGACAGGATCTCGCACCTGCCGGTCCTCTCGACGTCTCGACAATCGAAAAAACGTAAACAAGCTTGGTCCAAGCTCTCGAACGAGACGTGAATTTGAATGTAACTCTCGGAGGGATCGGGAGCTACGAGAAAAGCGGGGCAAAGAGCGTCGAAGCGTGAACGGAGCGGTCGATGGTTACGGCGCGAGGGTAGCCTCTCGAGCACGTAGAGAGCGTCCCTATGACACAAGAACCTAGCGGCGCAACTAGTTGCATAATCGGCTGCATTCCCGGTGCACTCGCTACTCGGCGAGGAGGGTTCGCAAATACGCGCGGGAAGAGCCGAGGGCCAACGAGACGGGCCGAGAGTTGGCGCGGGAGATGCGGGGGTAGAGATGGGGGAGAAAGGAGGATAGAGGAGAGAAGATAAAATGAGAGGAGAAGAAAGAGGAGAAAGAGAAGGGAGAGAGGAGAAACGAGGCGCGTCACGTAGGCGGTTAGGGCGCGTTCGCACACTCGCACGAACGGAGCGGACGGACGCGGTGGAACGGGACAGAAGGGTGCCGGGGTCGTGGCGGAGGGTGGGACGAAGAAGGTTGAGGTTATAATACCATTGGAGCACTGGCCGCATGACCTTGCATATGCGTCTAGGTCGATGAGCCACGGTCATTGGGCGTCTCGGTCGATTCTTCGACGAATTTCGGCGACGGGCGACGGGGACCGCGACGGGCCGACCGGTTGCGTAACGTTTACGGCGCATCGAGAAGCCGGGGCAATTAGTTCGACGAAACGACCCTCTCCCTCTCCCTTTCCTCCCGAAGACTCGCCGGGGACGAGACTTTCTCGGGCATCGATTAAAAATTGTCGGAGGAGCAGGTACCGCAATGCGTATTATCGGAGAAAAGACTGGAGTGCATCCCTCTCGACGTAAGACGGGAGGCGGCGGGGTTAGTTGCATAATCGGTGCACTCGACTCGACGCGTACTCGATAGGGCCGAGGGCGCGTGGGCGGTCGAGACGGGTCTAGAGAAGGAGCAACGAAGAGACGAGAGGGAAGGGCCCAAGATCGTGGAGGCCCCGAGGCCTCGACGAGGACGCTTTGGAGTGGCTCGGGTTGGTACACCGTTGGATCGGTGACCGGATGGCCTTGCAAATATGCGCCAGGGGCAAGTCCGACCCGATAGGATGCGAGAAAGTCGCCCGATATTTCTGACCGCCTGCAATTTGCTCGCTCAAGCGTTCTCCCAGGGGACAGACTCCGAAGTCTCGTGGACGATCGTCCGAGTGCAACTTTGAAACTCGAAGATACACCTTTCATCTAGCGGGCCCAAGGGCCCCTCCACTCCTCCTGATAGTCCACGGTGGTCCTAGAAAGAAGCTCTCGAACGGAGACCTCACCGACGAAGAGGATAATCTAGCTAGAGTAACCCAGTTGCATAATCCTACCGCGAGCCTCGCGACAAGAACGATAAACAGGAAGAAACAATAAAAAGATTGGTGCGCGGCGTAAAAAGGTTGATGGCTGGTGGAAGGAGGAGACGGAGGGCGAAGTGGAGGAGGAGGAGGAGGAGGAGACGGAGGAGGAATGCCGTTTCTGTTGACGAGGAAGGGGCGAAGGAGAGGAGGACGACGCCGGACGAGGTTAGTACCACTGCACTGGAGCGGTGGCCGGGTGACCTTGTATTTGTGAGCCTGGAATAAGTCTGGACCGATGCGCCGCGCCTCGTTTTCATCGTCGAGCATGCCGTCGTCGTCGGTGCTCCTCTTGCCGCGCGCGACATCGCCGTCGTTCGTGTGGCCTCCCTTCTTTATCGTGACCGAAGGTCCGACAGGACGTACACACTCGCGATATATTTATAAATATCTTCTTCCCTCTCCTCCTTTCTCTCTTACACTTTTCTCTATGTCGTACATTTCGCCGAGGACCAGGTTCAAAGAGAGACGTTACGAGTCGGACGTGGCTCCTGCCGATGACGTCTTACGGGGGATGCAAGAGGGGCGCAAGGAGACGCAAGGGGATGTAGCAGACGAAAAGGCGCAAAAGGCGAGTCGAACGATCGGGGGTATACGAGGTTACGGGCCGGTTCAAAGCTCGGGAAGAAGGACGGCTCGGTTCGTGGTAAATCTTCGGGCGGTGGCTCCGAGATGAGCGCCCACGGCGCGACTATTTGGATGCTTGGGAATACGTGGAAGACGTTGCATTTGGCTTCGTGTTTCACTGGGATCTTTTCGGTTTCGACTAATCATTTCGTCTACTCTCTTAGATCGAACCAGTGGAATTTCACTGGTTCACCAGTGGAAACTCACTTGTTTACCAACGACACTCACTGGTTCCGCCAGTGATCTCGGCGGCCATCAAAGTTCACTGGTTTACCTGTGAATCTCACTCGTCAGCATATTCAAAAATAAAACACGGCGCATGGCGCTGCGGCAGCGGACGCAAATTTCACTGGTTCGCCAGTAAGATTTGTATTCACTGGTTCGATCTAAGAGAGTAGTATCTATAGTTTTGGAAGTATCGAGCAGAGAGAAGGTCAAGTTTCCCAGAAGTGGCGGGAAATTGGAAGTAGGAACCTTAGATTGAGAGTAGTCCAGTTGGTCTCGGGAGAGCCGATGATTTCGATAGCGGAACTCTCAAAAGTTTGATCTATTCAATAAAATACGGTGTCCAAAAGAAGGAGGTAGATGTGCCGATGGGGGAAATGAGTTAAGCCATCGATAAGGAACGTCGTAAAATAATCTCTCCCCGTTTGGAGCGATACGCTCGGTGCACGCGATAATGCAGTTTTATTTTCCTGAAAAATGGCATTGCGTACATATCGATGACATTACCGAGAACCGTATCTGCAACAAGGATGTTTTCAAAGGCAACGTATCTCGCGATTATACGTTACATTAATTGAACGCTCTTGATGCCATAAGCCTCCCGGACGAAATTATGTATGGAAGTTAGGTGCACTCGAATGGCACAAGATGGATTGCAATTTCGCACTCTGAAAAACAATCCTCTCCCTCCTTTTCATCTCTCTCCGTCTATCTTTTGCCGTTCTCTCCCTCTCATCCTCTCGTAGCGAGTTCATCGTCCCGATCGAGGCTTAAAACGTACATAAACATTTGCGATATTCTGTTTGCACTCCGCTTATTTAACACTGATTAGCGTCAATTTAACGAAATCGCGAAATTCTTTATCTCGGCTTCTTTTACGGCACTTCCAGACCGTAGAATACCATTTTCGAGCTACGTAATACCGACGATAAATATATTCACAGTCGGGCCTCGAGAGAACGAGGACAAATGCAAACACGAACAATGACAAATATTTTTCCTTCTCGCTGAAATAATCGTTGGCGAGGCAGCTACCCGAAAATCAACGACTCCCTTCTCCCGCCTTTTTTTTAACCCTTGTCCAAGGGTAGGTCGACCTTCGATGGACGACTTTGCAGAATTTCACGCCGAGTTTACCAAGGGAGATCTCTTGCCAGAATTATTATTAAATTATTATCGCGAGTCGTTGCACCTCGGGCTTTAAATTCACGTTTGCCGCTGCCATTGAAACCTTAACGCGCTAAACGCTCGGCTAATTTTGTTTTACTTTCCATTTAGACGGCGAGTAAATTTAGAAAACCCGTCTGGGTGTAAACGGGACAACGTGGGGTGCGAGCCCCGTTTTTGTTCCAAGTCTTTCGATCGAATTACGTCAACTACGTGGAAAGACAAATAAATTGTCGTTTAAGAGACATATGAAAATTACGCTATGAGAATATTTAAATTAAATGTATTTCATCTGACTTAAAATGAACGAGGATAAAGTAAGAACTTTTTGACTAGTCGTTTTTCCTACAATCAGGATCGTCCAAGGATCCTATTTCAAATAAAAGCGCAAAGACCCCGTAGAATATACACGACGATAAATCATGGTGCTGGCAAAAAAAGGATCTCGTCGATTTGCAAAATATTTGTCAGCCGAGCGAGGCGGTTGGTCCGTGCACCGATCGGTTGGGCCTAGACGATCGCGAATAATTCCGAACGACGCACGGGAGGCCTCTTCGGGGCCCGGTGATCTCACTTTCGGGGAATGCCGTCCGGACGTTTCGCCAAAGTGCATCGTTCGTTGTCGCGACAACGATATCGACCTCTCGTATCTTGCCCGCGACGCCTCGAAAATAAACGAGGAAAGAGAGCGCGCACGAGATAGCAAGTGAGAAAGTACAATCCTCTGGAAAAAAACTATCTACCCAATTATCGAAACGTTCGCTCGGCAAGGTTCGGGAACAGAGTTCACCGTTTCGCGACGAAGAACCGCGACGGTCGATTCCAGACGTGACGTAAGACCAGTCGAAACTGCGTAACAGAGTAAACAATATCGATCT
The DNA here is from genome assembly GCA_910591515.1 of Cerceris rybyensis. Lineage (NCBI taxonomy): Eukaryota > Metazoa > Arthropoda > Insecta > Hymenoptera > Crabronidae > Cerceris > Cerceris rybyensis. Next base: position 1,396,627 of record OU342800.1, on the reverse strand, counting down.
ACCTCTTCATCGACGATACTCCATTCGACTAGAAGAAAATGCCTATCGATATCTTCAAGAAGCAACAGGGTTGCATAAGTAACGTAAGTCGATGTAGACTCGACCGAGCATCGTAAGATAGTTGCGCGGGCAGTGCGCTCGTCCAGATCGTTTCTCTAAATCAAGACATCTCGATATCGCGTCCGGAGAGGGCGCCCCGCGAAGTCAGAGCCTCGAAGGGGCGCCTCGGAAACCGGTTAAGGGCTGCCAGCGAGGGAGCGAAAGTTCGGGCCCCGATCGGGGGTCCGACGAAAGGAAGATCGAGTCGCGCGATCGAGAGCTCACCGATGGAAGCCGAGGGGATCCGAGGGGAGCCGAGGGGACCCGAGAGAGACCGAGACCGACCGAGAACACCGGCTGCCCACGCCTGCTCGATAAACGGAGAGCCGACCGTGGGAGGAGATGCTCGCGCGCCTCTGCCCCACGCACCCGCGGCGCACGCACCGACGTGCAACGCGCACACCCGTGATCGAGCGAGCACGACGGAGCTCGATAGAGGAGGAGAAAGAGAGACGAACCGAGGGAAAGAGAGAGGGAACGATCCTCTCGCGCGATAGAGCAAGGTGCAATGCTCGAGCGGCGCTGCACAAACAGCGTCGGGCGTCGCAGTCCGCACCAGCCAAGGTCACCCGGGTAATGTCCCGATGCCCCCTATGCGGGACAAATTCAGCCGTTCGACCGAAAGCGGCGCGGCGGAGGAGGAGGAACGAGAGGGAACCTCGACGGTCCCTCTCGGTGTCTCGATCGGACGACGTGAATCGAACGAGGAGAGAAGAAACGGAGGTGTCGAGGTTAGGCTGGGCCACGGGCGCTACCACGAACGCTCCACGATCAGCGACCGCGTCACCCTCGCACCGGAGTTCACAGAAATGGCAGAGAACGTTATGCAACGTCCCGATGAGAATAATGACGGGAGAGAAAGACGCCGAGACTCTTGCGTTTCTCTGTTCGATCGATGAGCTGGATCGTCGGGATATTGCGATCAAGAACGAGAGAACTTTTCCCACGTCTCGTCCAGTGTTTTGGAAGTGGTCCGAGAGTTGGCGAAAATAGAGGCAATGGGAGAGACGATGCTCCGTGCACTTTTCGCTCGGCGATCCAAATGCGTCTCAAAACAGTCCTGTGTCAACGATTCGAGCGAGGCTCGGGTGGAAGACCGAGCGACCTTTATTCCGGATGGGGCAAAGATCGAGTCGACGGTGGTGGGCGGAGTACTCGCGTCTATTGAAGGGTCAAACGAGCAAAGGAGCCTCGGGTCCTCCAAGGTCCGAGTTAAAAGGAACGATTATGCAAGAGCGAGCGGTGCTTTCTTTGCGTCGCTTCTCGGAACCTATTCGGCATCGATTAACGCCTCGTTGCTGCGTCGACTCTCGAGTTACGTCGCATCGCGTTACCGCATGTTCCTTGGAAGAAACGTTTGCACCGACCGTTCCGACTATTTCGGAGTCACGAACGTTCGAGGTTTCCAAATAGCTCGCAAACAAAAATCCTCTTCCAGATCTCTCGAAATTCCAATTTACCTTGCTCCATCAGATCAATATTTCCTGGAAGAATCTCTCCTTCGAGACTCGCAAACGTCCTCGCGACGAATCGAGGAACGTGCATCGTTCCGATCGACCTTCGCGCTCAAAAAGTTCCACCACGTAGCCGATCGTTTTTTTCGAGGAAGAGAAGAGTCGATGCATCGTAAGCTCTGCCAAATGCACCGGATGTTTGTTCGGTAGGAAAAAATGGCCCGATTGCTCGAATACTTCCGAAGAAATGGGCAGCCTCGATGCAAGATAGAAGGAGAGATCCGAGAAAGACGAAGAAGCTAATGCTCGAGAGCGAGTCTGGCGCATAATGCTACTTATTTTTGTGACGGGCGCTACGCGACGCGCTATCATCGGCCGTTTCGTGGAATATTTTGTTTGCGGCGCATCCGTCCGCCGACGAAACCGGATGACGCTCGAGACTGAAAGTCAAGCGTATCTCCAATGAAAGAGACCGGTCGAGGAAGAATAATAGCAACGATTACGTCGCTCCAACCACAACTCCTGCGATGGATCCGTTATCGAAAGAAAATTGGACTCATTTCTCGTCATATCTGAACCCTGATACGTTTCTAACTTTGGAGCATCCAGGAGTTTACCAAGACGGATCTATTTGCGCAAACTTGTCGTTAACTTCCACCCGAGACTGTACGGTCGAGCAGGAGGCGCACGCATCCCGATCTACCGCGACTGCGCAGTGGGGGTAGCTCGTTCGCGGACCATTATTCGAGCCGACTGTACGTTAACGAGGCCCGATTCGCTCTCGGAAATGCCATTGACTTTGACACTGGCTGGGAGAGTCGTAACCCGTGGCTAGCCGACCGAGCGCTTCTCGATGTTGCGTCGCATTGCCAAATGGACGGTGATTTTGAACGAGAGTCTCGTTCGAGGGCAGATGAGAACTTGAAAACATAATGGAGAGACGCACGGAGCACCTGGCCGATAGCGGACAAATTAACGATCTATTAATAAGCGACTAGCCGGGCGTATAAATTCGGGAATCGTTTCATCTTGTTTTCGGCGAAACGTCAGCCTTGGCCCGCGCCCAATTAACCGTTCTTTTTGCAATATCATTGCCCCGACGGTGCCTATGCATATAGCAATGCCACGAATAAAATAAGGAGCTGCGTAGTTTTCGGATCATGGCGGAAAAACCATTATTCACGCGAGGAGAGACGTACTCGAGACAATTACGAGCGAATTACGTCGGAGAAAAAAGTAGCCACTTGTTTCGACCACGTCCACTTTTGTTGAGTGAAAAACAAGACCTCTGAGACGATTTGCATAGTCGCGAGTTTTCTTAAAATTCGATTACGTCAAAGTCTCGACGAAGGCAAAGTTTCATTCTTGTCTCGCGACTTTTACGATGGGACCACCGTCGAATTATTTCACGGCGAGGTAGAATTCCGTTGGATCGTTGAATTTTGCATCTTAGATCGTCCACTGCGTACACAATCGACGGATATGGGAGCCATAATCTCTCAAAATAACCATCTTAGCGCGATAAGCGGGCATTCGTAATAAAAGAGCAACGTGAACGAAAGGAAAATAAAAAGTGAACTTATTTAAATATTCACCTGCCGAGAATGCGTCTTTTGGATCCCGTCCGAACAAAACATCGTAAACATCGCGTATTAGCATACGAACCGTAACGCAAAACGTAAAAATACGCCAAAACACGTCGACGCGCGACGAGATACCATGCGACTTTTCCAAATTGGTGCGATCGGGTAAACAGCTGCGACTATATCCCCGCACCCTATCGATACTCTATTCTCGATCGCATTTTTTACATATTCAATTTGAACGCCAAATCGATGCAGAAGATGGTTCGCAACTTTAACGTCCAACTTGCAATTAACCGATCTCCTCAAAATATCGAGCGAAACAGGATCCAGATTGGTCGTTTCACACCGATTACGCAATACCGTTCATCTCCAGCTTCTGCACCTTCCACGGATCGGAGCAACTCGTCGGGTAGCTGGAGTCCATCTCGATCGGCCGATCGCTATCGAAAGGGTCGTTCGAGAACGTCCTATCTTAGGTCGATTTCACGCGGATAGATTTGTTCTCGTTGACGCACCGGCAGAATAATATTGCGCTGCACAACGGAGTTTACGAGGCATGTATTCCTTGAGTTATTTCCGTCCCGGCAATCCGACGATGCGTTCCCGAAGGTACGACGACCCCGTTCGAACCGTTCATATCGACAGACATTCCCCCGTGATGCCGGTCGATTAAAACCGATCTGCCCGGTTACGTAAGCCCGCTAAGGAGGATCCGTTGCGCGCGAGACATCGAGATGTTGTTAATTAACTCGTCGCGCCTTACGGAAGACACCGGCTGCCGGTGATCGTAAGAACGAAATGTATTTTTGTACCGCGATGCGATTAATCGAGGAACCTGTCGAAGACGGACGAGGAGGAGGCGCCTGTCGATTCCTCGATAGAGTGAACCTTGTCTTTTCCACCTTCGAGGTGGATTTCATTGCTGAGGTAATCTTATCTAGCTGAATTCTAAGTTTTGCAGACTCACCGAGGTGATAAGACGTTAAATGATAATTTAGGAAAAGTCTACCAAAGCTTAGAACCACCTTCGAGGTGGATTTCATCCCTATGCGAATTTTATCTAACTGAATTCTAGGTCTTGCAGACTCACCGAGGTGATAAGACGTTAAATGATAATTTAAGAAAAGTCTACCAAAGTTTATTGCCACCTTCGAGGTGGATTTCATCCCTATGCGAATTTTGTCTAGTTGAATTCTAAGTTTTGCAGACTCACAGATGAGGTGGGACGTTAAATGATAATTTAGGAAAAGTCTACCAAAGTTTAGAGCTACCTTCGAGGTGGATTTCATCCCTATGCGAATTTTGTCTAGCTGAATTCTAGGTCTTGCAGACTCACAGATGAGGTGGGACGTTAAATGATAATTTAAAAAAAGTCTACCAAAGTCTAGGGGGAGTCGATCTCATATATCTCGTAATCTCGCAGTTTTCTTTCTCCATCGCCCGTTTCTTTTCACTCAAGAACGGTCCAATCGACGGACGGAATTTCCCAAAGTTTTTCGCCGGAGAAACTCGACGAGGAGGGTAACCCTCGAAACGTTGCCAGCGGTTTTTTTGCTCGAATCTCGACGTGAGATCGCTCGAGAACGGCTGGCACCCCTCGAAGCACTTGACGTGACCTTGCTTTGTCACTGACCTGTCCTAGGCGCTGTCTCTGCCTCGGTGGCCATAACGACGTATGTACATATACGCAACAACGACCGGCTCTCCCTCCGAGTATACGTGGTTTACCGGCTTCTCTTAGACTCCACGTATATCGGACCAAATGGAATTACTCCTTAGACCTCCCCCACATTCTCCAGAGTTATATCGTCGATGATGTTAACGACATTACCGCTTTTTCTCTGTCAATTTTTGAGACAAAGACTGCCTTCGTCGATCGACCGAACGTTTCAGCACGTTCGGGCAGTTGGTGGCGGGAAATGTGTGGCTTAACAATTACTTTGCGCATGTACACAGTCGTTTCTCGTTGACCTAATTGTGCAACGATTTTGTGGCAATAAATTAGAAGAATAATTGCAAGTGGAAAAAGTGCAGAGAATACTCGATGAATTATCAGTCGTTGTCGATATTCCGACAAGTTTCGGTGGCATTAATCCCCCTGCCGTACAGTGACCCTCGTTTCAAAATTGCAAATATAAAAACTATCACGATAAAATAAAAGTAAATCTGTGCTATTTAATATTGCGTCAAGTCATATGCTGTATCAGAAATCAAGGATAGATCGTTATACCTGCAATTAATTCAGAATTATTGTGCATTCAGCCGCAATGGAAATGTTACGGCAAGGGGTTAATTGCTTCGGAAAACAGCTGCGAGACGGTGCGATGGCGAGCGGGAAAGTAATCCTACAGAAATAACCGTGACAAGAAACATGCGTCAATTGGCAGCTGAGAAGGATTGGGAAACTCGAGAACATGGAACATTGTTAAACGTTGATTTATAGTTCCTACCTGCTCTACGCTCGCTCTCGTTGCGGAGGAGTATTGCGTAACGTGTGGTCTTTCCCGGTTAACGGTCGGGAATGATTTGAGACTTTTTGCCAGACAGCGCAAGAGACGTCTAAACCAAAAATTGCCATTCTACATCCAATCTATTTAGATGAAAACATACGGCCCGATTATCTTCCCCCCAAAATCGATTTAGGGTCGAATTCCCGCCAAGCAGCGACTCGATACAAACTCGATCCACCCACACGCGCGACGTCCGGTGCAACGGCACCTTAAATTTCGGCAGTCGCAATCAGAAATAGCGTCGAGCGAAGTTCTACGGATCGCGGTGGCGTAAACTCGTCGAGATATTTATTTTCCTTGCATCCACCGGAATCCTTATCTCCCATCGAGTCTATTCCTATCGTCGTCCGGCAGTCACGCCCGAGGGAACGATTCTCGATGGGAAGAAAGTCGCTCGAATCGTCCAAGAGACGAGAGACAACGTGAAAGAGACGACGTGGAAGATGCAATCATTGTTGTCGACTACTCCCGTGGAATTAGGAGGCCGATCTCGTCGATGATCGAAGCAAAAAATGGAATCGCAAACGGGAAAAACAAGGTGCAGTCGTCGAAAAATATGTGCGTGTATCGCGATCGATCTCTATATGCGCTCTTTCCGAGAAATATCGGAGACATAACAGCACGATAGCCAATGGCAGAGGACTCGTGAAAGAAAAGAGGCATAATTCTACGTCTTTCGCGGGACTAAAAATATAAGAGCCGGCAGAATTGGCATTGCAGTCGCATGCGCCAATTGTCATCTCGAAGGATGATCGCGCAAACAACTCTTTTTCACGTGCCGTCGACTCGTTGATTATTTATCCTTCCCTCTCTTTTATTTCATTTCTTTTTTCCTCCTACCAGTTGATCTCGCACGCGCAATTTGAAAATTACGATCGTCCAGGTAAACCGAGAGTTCGACGGCGCTACCTGCGATTAGTGGCGCACTCCCTCTCTTTCTCTCGTTCGGCGAGGTGAAAGCTGGAGGAGAGGAGAGAGAGGAGAGAAGATTTCGTACGTAAAAGTTAGGTGCTCTCGGTGCATCGTAAAAGCCGTGTTTGCGGTACGTGTTTACCGAAACTGCAGCAATACGTCTGGCGGAGCGAAATAACAGAGCGTGTTTTTTCCCCGATGCGAAAGACGCGCCTTCAACTTATCGCGAGTCGATAGAGACTCGCGAAATTTCCACGCCGATTCGAGACAACGAACTTTTGCGAATTCTCGTCGATAGATTCGATGCACCGTAGCTCAATTGCTTGTTGTCAGATTTCATATTTTTGCGCGGGAAATCTTCCATAGTCGTCTTGATTTTGAACGGGGTGAGATAGGAGAGCGCGAATGCGAATTTGGAAACAGGTTTGAAGCATACGAAACGCAAAACGAAGGCACGAAAGTGCAAGCAGACAAAACAGCCAGGTCTTCCTTCTTCGTAGCGTGTTTTTGAGACTTGGTTGCACAAAATTAAAACAATAATATTACACCCGCGAAAGACGGATGTATATTGACAGAAGTAAAGGTCGAACGTTCTTAACGTGTTTTCCATTTCACTCTGCCTGGCTGCTGCAAAACACCGTGAATCATTCCATATTTTCAAATCGCTCCCCCGTCTCCTCCTCTTCGACCTCATCTGCTCCTCCCGTCCCCTCTTAACTTTTAATCCTTTTTCTTTCGACTTTTCTACAGCGGCAAAATCAACCAAGATGGAATATTTTCGATGTGTCGAAGATTGGAGAAATAGAAGATGTTTTTTTAAATAAAAATTTAACAAATTTGATGCTCCAGTCTATGCCAGATGGCCGAAAAGGGCGGGAAAAAAATGGATGGGTGAAACTATTGATGTTCGCACCTCGATGTAAGCTTGGGATGAAATTTCTTCGAAATGGAAGGATTTCGAGGTAAATGTCAGAGGGTAATTATTATCGGGGACTAATTGTTAACGCGAGGCTCAGGAAGATTCAACGAGGCGTGAGAGACTAGCGTGGAGGAAAGTCGAGGCAACTCCGACAGACGCACTCTCGGCATTCTCCGAGTAAATACGGCCCAACGGGTGGAAATTAATTAAGAGATTAATTAACGAGGAGCCATCGAGAGGCACGAGAGCCACGCTCGAGTGCACATCGTCGATTTGCTCCCGTAAATCCGAGAATCCTCGATGTAACGACGGAACTTCGACCTTCCTCGAGAACTCGCGCGAATTAATCGTCCGTGCGACTGTAAAATAATCCTTTACGGGAGAACCCGCTCTTTGCTCGACGCGTTAACGCGATCGTTTTCATCGGGCCCTGACTGTAGAACGATGGAAACGGGTATTTAGAATTTCTTTCCAATTCTGGAGGGTACGAAGATGAATTCGCGGTGGAGAAATTGCGCGACTATTAACAGGTGAAGCAAGAAAACACGTAAGAGGGAATTTCTCACCTCTCTAGAGGATCTCTAGAGGCTAATAATTTAAAAAAACATTCGCTTTTAAAAATTCAATTCGGTGCTCGATTAACCTTAGAAATACCGGCGTTATGTCAATTTTATTTAGACATACTAGACATTCCAAAGTAATACTTTGGAAACAGAGAAGTTAAGAGATGAAAAAGATCGTTAATTAAGTAATTTACGTTTCATGGAACAGAATTAAACTATTTGCTACACGGCTCCCCTGTTAATTTGGGGTATTTTAAAAGAAATTGCCAAAATTTTTGATGCACCAATTGAACTATCGAGTTTATTGTAATTTAAATTCTCACTCACCGACAATCAAGCAGCACGTCCCATCAGAACTGTCCTGAAGTGTAGCCTCGACGGTTCTGCGATCGGCTAGACCTGCAAGAAAGAATTGTCATCAATGCGATCGACAGTCGCGGAATAGAAAGAGCGTCGATGAAAAGAGGATATCCGATCGAGGGGTCTCAAGGGCCGAGTTTTTTGTTCGGGGACAAAGGGAGAAGCTGGAGGAGTAGACTCGCGTGCGTATGACAAAATTCTGGAGCCGTAAAAGTACCGTTTTAGCTCACAAAACTCACGTGGCTGAAACGAATCGACGATCACGTGGAGGCTGCAGAGCACCCGAAGGACACCAGGGACACCGAGATTGGAATAAACTTAACGTAATTAGATTGCCTAACAGCTCCTTTGTTCCCCTTTTTGCGAAGGAATTGCGCGATCGCGATGATGATTCCTAGTTACAGGTTTTATCCTGCATCCACCGTGCGTGATCCACCGGAATGAGAGAAATTTTGCCTCTGAGTACGCGATAGATTTTAACATCGGTTCTTTCAGACAGCGATACAGATGCTACTTAAACAATCCAGAGCGTGAGAGTATAATTATTATTATTATTATTTACGGGAATTAACCCTTTGGTATAAAAGTTTGGTACAATTTGATAACAAATTTATAGGTAATAAATGATGATGCTTAAAATTAAAACTAAAATTAATGCTAATGCAATACTAGTGCTAGTGGAGGTAAGAAATAATTTATAATTTACGGACAGCAATGTTAGTCGAATTTTTAAAGGTACCGAAAGAGGATGTGTAAAAGTCAACAATGTCGCAAACCCGATTCAAGTTCTGGCAGACTCGGTTGATACAATCGTTTTTGCCATAGTTGGTATGATGAGGAGGAGGTACAAAAATCAAGTTTTTCCTTGGACGGAACATTGGAACATATATATTAAATTGTGATCAAATATCTGGCGAGGTCACCAGGTGATGCAAGGTCTTGTAGGCTAAAAGAATGGGAACTTGACATTGAGATAAATATTGAACTTGGAAGATTTTGAATTAGAGTTAGCAACTGAACGAGCAATGAGTTTACAAACTTAATGAATGAAATAAACTGAACTGAAACTTATAAATATGAACTGAGCTTGAACTTAACTGAAATTGAATTTGATGAATAAGAACCTTGGTGCAAAGGGACTCAGGGTTTTTAAAGGTTTTCGAAGAAGGAGTAGGAGTAGAATGATGGTATTAGGGAGTTGAAAGGTCAAAGAAAGTAAGAATTTTCGGACATGAAACGATGATTCGGGGATGAGTGATGATGTCACTGCGGCACATAATATTCGTGTTTACAAAATATACCCAAAGTTATTTTACATACCAGTAATAGAAGGGTGAATCAGTACATTGTAACGATATTTTTCGCATCGAATCGATGGAAGCATCGGGCTGTTTTTGAGAGAAAGTCGACTATTTTTCTATCCAGGAGTTCAACATCTATCGTTGAAATCCAGCAAGAGAATTGTCACGAGGTTCGCGGGAACAGCGACCGATCGTCGAGAAAGGTCGACCGAACGTAACGCGACAGAAGTTGCTCGTTAGAGAAGAGCGGGTGGGAGAGCCTCCGAGAGAGTTTCTCCCGGGGGTCATTGACAAGCGACAGATTTACAACGGTACGAGCAAAGCGAGCCTATCCGCGTCGATTCCCGGCGATTCGCGACGGGACGTTTGCGCGGCAAGATCCGCAGGGAGAACCGGACGCGGAAACTCGCCGATTATTTTCTTACGGCTACTCGTGCGTTGCATCACGAGCGAATCGATCGTAGAAACGAGACGAAGCAACTCCATCGACTTTCCGGATCCAATTAGTGGATTATCCAACACCTCTGGGAGAGCTCTTTTTCCAAACTGTTTCGAATCACGGCAATGTTATGATTGTTTTGATTAGGACCTGCCGTTGTAGATGCTTAGATATCTAGATCTCAACTATCGGGGAAGCGATGTAAACATCAGATACGACTATTGTTTGAAATTTCTCCAAACTGTTCAGTATCATGACAATGTTATGGTCGTTTTGCTTAGGACTTATCGTTATAGATGCTTAGATATTTACGGTGAGTTCTGAACTGTCGGAGAATCGATAAAAATATCAGATAGAATTAATTTTTAAAATTTCTCCAAACTGACGAGGACTCACCTAATTTTTGATCCTTGAAATCAGAGCTGGAAAACCAAGTTTCTGAGTGATCGAGACATCTTATCGTGGAGATGGTAGGTTTGTCGTGTTTCAGGATCCACTGGCTCATCGTAGGTGGCTCGTCGTTTCGAAGAAGAGGTGAGAAATGGCCGAAATTGGAGTCACAAATTGGGAAATGACGTTGGACGAATTCGCGGGGGAAGAATCGACGAGGAAGAAATCGGTTGACGTGGTCTCTGATGCAACATTACGACTCGCGTAGTTTACACGATAAGAAAGTCGGAAGTAGGACGTTGACCCTCGGAATTCGGCATTGCCAGCGCGAATTCTCGGGCTGGAAGTCACGGGAAAGGCGGAACGGACGTAAAAGGCGCAAACAACGTATGACGATGTCGGTTCAGGGAACTCTCGAGTGAGAGTTTCGTCGATGCTTGCCGAGAATTTCGTGGCAAATCGGGGTGATCGACCTCGACTACAAAGAGCCAACTTAACCTCGATATCGTGCCTCGGAAAAATACGGATTCGCGGGACTGCGATACCGTGTCGCCAGGAAATCTCTCATTCCCATCTCATTTCTCCAATTCGATACTTTCTTTGATATCTATTGTACGAGATGTGCTGAATTTTTTTCCATCAACTGCAAACAAATAGATGTAACAGGTGAGACTACTATCGCTACAAAAAATCTACGAACAAGTAAATTTTCCTACGCCAAGTTGCCTGTATCGCTACATATCTTCTCCTTAAATTGTTCTCCTTCCAGTTTTACTTCAATCTGAAAGATTCAAAGTGTACAGAAAGAGGGAAGAAAGAGCAGGAAATCGGAGATGCTCGAGGGATAAATTCTTTCCGGGTGATTCTATTCGATGTAGACGAATGAAGGCATCAAATGCCAACAGGTATCCGACGAAGAAGGATGACATTGATCGTATGTCGGAGGAGAGAAGACTTGTGGATAAAGCGGTGGCTTACCTGTCCGTGACATAACGCTCGTCACGGATGAGCGCACATACGGTGCGTTTGCGCATTTTCTCCAGCAAATATTACGACGGTAATTCGCGATCGAGCATGACGATGACTCTCGCGAGCGTAACGAGACGACGGGTAGAGAGACGGATGGAGAAGAAAATAGAAAAAGAAAGGTGACTCGCGAGGAAGGAAGGAAGAAACTGAGAGAAAAAGAAAGAGAAAGAGAGGAAAAGAGAGGTGACTCTCTCGTTGCGGCCAGTGTCAGTGGCCTTGCTTTCTGCGACCCACTTTCTCGCGCTTGCCGATGCTAACTATTCTGTACCCCGATCGGCGCCTCGAAAATGCAAAAAAATCGAGCCTCGACTTGGAAAACCTTCTCCCGCGCGATCCTGGAGAACGTGCAGATCGATTGCAACTTTTTGATCGTCGATCGAACCTCCTTTCTAGCGTTCGCCCTCTTTTTCAGCCATCGATCTCGGACTTGAGCTCTCTACGAAGTTTAGCTAGAAAAATTGCAAAGTTTCTTTGCATTTGGAGCGAAAGACTCGAAAGGTACATCGAGGAAAGCATGGATATCTGAGAAAATTGCAGTGTCGAGGCAGCGAGTCCGTTAAGGGACGCAAGAATGTGCGCGGAGATCGTGGAGAACGGTAGAAAGTAAAATCGCTCGACGAAGAAATCGGTCTTCGACTACAAAAGTACATCCTGCTCGGTTGTTGACACCTACCCGGGAAGGTTGACCGCAGCCGAGGAGGACGCGCGACGGGAATCGTTTAGAAAACGGCGACTCGGCATTCCATTGGCATTTTACGTGCGAGCCATCGCAACATCGATGGCATAATCGCGCGAAAACTCATTCTTTTGTGCTCGTCTGCATTTTGTCTTCAACTGCAATTGTCGGTTTGCCTGTGACCTATGGTTTTTCGCGACGAGCAGAGTGGGCGAAACTTGTAGCACGTGTTACCGCTGTGGTACCACTGTGGTACCACTACGGTATCGCTATGGTATCAGTGCGGTAACACTCTAGTGTCTCTATGGTATCACTTTAGTGTCTCTGTGGTACCAGTTTCGTAGCATTAGAGTATCACTATGTTATCACTGTGAAACGACTCTGGGTGTCTCTATGGTACCACTGTGGTAGCATTAGAGTATCACTGTGTTATCACTGTGAAACCACTCTGGTATTTCTATGGTGCCACTATGGTACCAGTTTGGTGTGTCTATGGTACCACATTGGTAGCATTAGAGTATCACTGTGTTAACACTGTGAAACCACTCTGGGTGTCTCTATGGTACCACTGCGGTGGCATTAGAGTATCACTGTGTTATCACTGTGAAACGACTGTGGTTGTCTCTATGGTACCACTGTGGTAGCATTAGAGTATCACTGTGTTATCACTGTGAACCACTCTAGTACCTCTATGGTACCGCATTGGTAGCATTAGAGTATCACTGTGTTATCACTGTGAAACCACTCTGGGTGTCTCTATAGTACCACTGTGCTAGCATTAGAGTATCACTGTGTTATCACTGTGAAACCACTCTGGGTGTCTCTATGGTACCACTGTGGTAGCATTAGAGTATCACTGTGTTATCACTGTAGACCACTCTGGTATCTCTGTGGTACCACTGTGGTACCAGTTTGGTGTGTCTATGGTACCACATTGGTAGCATTAGAGTATCACTGTGATACCACTGTGATAAATACCACTCTAGTGTCACTGTGTTACCACTATCGTGCCGCTATAGTCGACAATAGGAAATCCACCCCTCTAACTCAATTTCCATCTTACTATTTCTCCAACGCTTCCCAGATAGAAGCCTCGCTCCACTATCGAGCCTCGGAGAATGTCTTTCGGTCGTTTTCCGCATCGATTCTCCTCCGCGATCTGAAATATCGGAGGATGGGACTCGCGCAGAAACGGCGGTAGTGGCACGCGCGCAAGAACACGCGGTCAGGCACGCGCGCGATCGGGTATCGCGGAATCGGTTTATCTCGCACGTGTGCAAACGCGTGTTCTCACCACGTTCCTCCTCCGATTCTCTCGTGGCACGAGCGACCAGGAATGCGCTGACGCGATCCCCCGTTGTCTCGCGACTATGAGGACTCGCGACCCCCGACCCTTTTGTTTTTCTCCGATCGAGCAACGATCACTCGATCGCCGATAATCGCTTTTCAAGCATAAACCTACATTGCCAAGGCATAGTCCAACGTTTTTGCAGCTGGGTTTGTTTGTTTTGCATCTTTCAACTTCACCTGCTGCGCTTATTTTGTCTACGGCGAACAATTTTAGGTTGGTTCCAAACCATGAAAATTGAGATGCAAACACCACGTGTGAAAAACTTCTCAGAGGGAGAAATCGAACCTGAACATCGTCTTGGTACAATGGTGGTCTCTTGGAGTAAAAAGACGAAAAGAATGGGAAGATCTACGAGAAAGTAATCTCGCGAGTCGATTATCGAAACTCGTTAGCGCACGGCGTAGGCGAAACGACGGAACGAGTTACATAAACGAGAAGCGAAGAAGTCGCAACCGCCGTCACCGTTGGAAGGCCAATGTCCCGACCGTTTCTCCGTGCGAGAAACTCAGCTCGAATGTCGCGGAAAATCCAAGCTTGCTTTTTCCACGGTTGCAAGGCCCCCGCGAAATCGTTTGCGTGGCGAACGCAACTCCACGCTTCGTCGAGCGGCCGTAATCGCCGGGAAAAAAGAAAGCCTCGATCGTAGGAGAACGTCGAGGGAAAAGTGCTACTTTGTTACGTTCTTTCGATCGCGAGATATTAGCCGCCAAGGTGTAGGTACTTTCATAAAAATGTACCGCTTCTCGCTGATCATGCTGGCTTTCTTTCCTTTGCTTTTTCCATCATACACCGTTCAATTTAAAATAGGCTTCTTTTTCTAGCAGTCTAACTTTCCGCGACTTTGTTCAACAGCCTTTCTTCCATCGTGACAAAGCGATTTACTTCCACCTTGACGTTTTCCTTTTAATCTCTCGACACTCGTCCCGGTTTTCTGTTTCTTCTAAATTGGAAATCGGTACGGAAAAAGGCGCGAAGTAACTTCAATCGAGGGAGGTTTGAGCAAACGGTGATTAGAATCGGCAAGAGAACCGATCGCGAAGGCATCGCCGGCAAAGAAGAGGCCGAAGACTTTCGAACGTTCGAATGCACTTGCCGTGGAAACTTTCTTCGGGGACGGGAGGGCGGCACGAGAAAGCACCTGGCTCCCTTGCAGCCGCATTTCATAACTGCTTAACGTTCCGTAACGCCGAGGAATAACAGCCGCCTTGGCTAAACACCTTCAAACGACGCTCTCCTCTCTCCGCTCTGAAATAACGAGCCACGTGCGTGCTGGCACGCGTAATACGCGCGTAACACCCTCGCGAGTTGCTTTCGCATTTCATCGAGCGCACCTCGAAAATACACCTTGCGCAATAAACGACCTCCTCTACGCCCCCGTTTTCGTGTTTCCTTCTCGCAGAATCTTGCCACCTTACCACCGCTGGGATATCGCGAACTTCCGTTTTCGCGGCTGACAGAGAAATCGCGAAGGTCGGCGTACCGGTGCTCGTCGACGCGGCACAATTTATGCCGATTCAGGAACCCTCTGTCGCAAGTGCAAGCATTCGAGTTACATAGTCCGAAAGAGGTCGACGACTTTCTCCGATTACCTCCGCGTGACACTGTCACTGAAACTGAGCGGAGCGATTTTTGCACGGACCGTTTCCTCGCCTGTTTACAGCGGAAGAACTTCCTCTGTTTTTTTTACGGATTGTTTGGGTCTCCAGGTACTCGAATAACGTTGAAATAGAACGTGCTGTTTGGTAGAATTTGAAGGAACGTCCAAATTCTGGTAAAAATAGAGAACAGTGGTACCAGCAGAAAGACATCCGTTCTCCAAGTGGTCCAGAGACGTTCTCCACCTTTCTGCTCACGATCTATCGCTTGTACTTTAATTTTTTCATTGCTTTGGATAATAGCAGACTTGTCTTTTAACAGAAAATAGACTATGAGTCGGAATCCATCGGCTGGAAATATCTAACGAAGAGCCGGGGAGAAGGATCTTAATTTCGGAGATGGAATTAACGCTGGAGCCCGGTTGTTCTAGAAACTGCATTTGCACCAGCGGGAGGTGGGAATGCCCCGGAAGGGTAAGAAAGCGGAACGGCGAGTAGTACGTTACACGTACTTGAAACTTGAACGTGGCTCGCTCGCCGAGTCGAGTCTACATGGTTGCCTCCGCTTTTTCTTCGCCCTGAAACGATACCTTTCCCTCCTTCGCCCTCCAACTTCCGGTTTCACGTACGTTCAACCCTGCCGGAGCTCGTTTCAACGATTTTTCGCGACAATTGTGTCACTTGCTTTTTGCAAAAATGCCATTGGACCCTCCTTCACTCTCTCTCTCTCTCGTTAACTGTCTCTCGTACTTATCTCCACAATGCCCTTACACTAACCCTACGTTCACGCAATCTTACATTATTTTTGCAAAGGTTAACCCTTTGCGGACTAGCAACGCATATATGCGGTCTGAGAAAAAAATGTAGTTATAATGTATCACCGTATGTATACACGGTTACAATTGAAAAATTCAAATATAATCGGTGAAATAAGATTAAATGTGAAGCCATTTATAATTTATATAGATGTCCAGCCTAAATTTCTAATAAAAAGGTGGTTTTGGACCGCCAAATAAATGATTGTCTGTCAATATTCAAAAATGTCTTCGTCCGCAAAGGGTTAAACCGTGACGGTGAGAAAATGATCGAAAATCCAAGTTAAATTTGCTTACATGCTCCATATTCTAAAAAGTGAGGAAATAAAAAGGACTGGGTCATCGAAGCGTGCAAGTTGGGTCACCTTGTGACCCTCGGGTCACTGGTTCGCTATCCATAGCTCGAGATATACACCAGAGACCCAGGTAACTCTGAAATTCTACCCCAAGTCCATCACGATTACCTGTCTACCTTCCACGCCCCTTCGTCATCCCTTTTCCCTCTCCACCACCCTAAGGGATGACTGTGT
This sequence comes from Cerceris rybyensis, assembly GCA_910591515.1. Classification (NCBI taxonomy): domain Eukaryota; kingdom Metazoa; phylum Arthropoda; class Insecta; order Hymenoptera; family Crabronidae; genus Cerceris; species Cerceris rybyensis. The sequence continues at coordinate 1,380,098 of OU342800.1, read as the reverse complement.
CTCCCGTGAGGCGATGAATCATCGATTACTCGCCTCCTGCGATCTATTCTCGAAGATAGCTCCGAGGTCGTGCTTTTATTTTTCGCTCAAGATCGTCATTCACTCGAATCGGCGCTAATTTAACGATCGCTTTCGAGGGAAACCCATGAGTCGTGGTTTCCGGCAAAGAGCAAACTCACTTCGCCGTCTGAGATTCAAAAAGGAAGCGCATTATCGGCGATGACTCTCGCGAGAGGCGCGATCGACGATCGCTTCCAGAGGAACCAATAAGCCGCGATTTCTGGCGAAAGAGAGCTCGATAACGATAAGTATAAATGGCAAGGGAGACGATAATTGCACGAGGATACAACGGCGTGCTTTCACGAAGCTGAACAGCCTCCAGTTCGCTCGATCGTAAAAGTATCGGCTGGCCAATGAACCGTGGCGAAACGTGGTGTCGCCGGTTATCAGGGACAGGCTATTTTGCGCCGATATTTTCAATTACGAGCCGACACCTTCTCCCACGATTCGTTTTAAGTGTCAGGAAGAATTCCGGCATCGTTTGACATCGTTGAAGAAAGTGGCGGGAAATCGAGCCACTGTCAGTCTCGATGGACGATTTAATAATTGGAATTACCGCGCTCCCGGAAGACTTCATCTTTGCGTAATGTTTGGAATTTTCCCGCGATATGAGACAGCTTCTTTTTGGATCTGGGTGTTCTTTAATCGAGGATGAAGTGTCGGTGATATGTTAGAGCTCGTGTTATGCTGTAGCTCTTAAACGAAACGATTGTGGAAGCTGAAAGGGCGAGATAATCGCGTTGGAAAAATTCTAGGATACGAGGTGAATCTTCTGTCGAGAGATAAGAGGTTGGGTTCGAAGAAGATGCAAAGCAACGCAGAAGGAATGACGATAAGCTCGTGAAAGGACTAATGCCGAGGGCGAGACCGGAGAACCCGGTTAACACCGGAAGCTACCGATCCCAGGGTCGTAACTTTTCCTCGAGATGGGCCGAGGGATGTCGACAGCCCCTAGGAATAACTAATGAAAAACTCGGTGCACCGGGACCGGCGTTTTTTTCAACATCTGTGGACTAATTAGTTTTCCTTCCGCGGAAGAAGCCGAGATTTCGACGATACTTCGAGGAGATAGGAGGAAATTTTGAACAATCGTGTGCTTGAATCGGTAATTGCAAAAGAGAGGAATAAGATGTTAAGTTTGCAGAGATTGATCGTCTCTGGACGAAGAGCAGGTGTAAAGAAAAGAAACATCGCCCACCGATAGTTCCACTTTCCACGAAGTAGCGCGAGGTTCCCGCCAAGCCATTAAAGTTGCATCTCCCGACGCAAGTTCGTGACTCATTGTAAATACCGAGGAGCAAGCAAGCCTACGCTTATCTCAGATTTTCCGATCGTTCCACTCCGATGGACACAACAAAGCATTTACGACGTCTTGAAACGAATTTTCGAACGACCTTAACCTTTGTGCACAGGACGCTTCGAAGCAAACAGTACCGAGCAACTGACGCGATAGTTATTTAATCCTTTGAGGACTACAAACATATGGCCCGAGTAAAAAAAACTTAATTATAGTTTATCGGAGTATGCATAAACGATTATGCATTGAAAAGTTGATATATAACCGCTGAAATATGATTTTGCAAGTAGTAATTTATAATTTGTATACATTAACCCTTTGCGGACGGAGGCATTTTTTAATATCAAGAAACAATCAATTATTTAGCGATGAAAAAACACATTTTCATCGGAAAGACGGTCTGTTAATTTATACAAGTTGAAATTTACTCTTTGTAAAATAATATTTCAACGATTATATTTTAATTTTTCAACTCTAACCGTTTATATACAGTGACTCCCACAAATATTCGGACACCAATGTACGATTGGCTTTATTAATTAATATCTCGGTTCTTTGAAAAGCAATCGCCCAGTGTTTTTTACCTAATAATTAATACTGCGTTAGTGCTCATAAACGTACAAAATTTATTCACATAGTTTACACATTTTGTATAATAACATTTAATAAAGGAAACTATATCGTACTTTTGGGTCACAAAAATATTCGGACACTATGCATATAAATATCTCTTAAATAAAATTTAACATTACAACTTTCATTTTAATACTTTGTTGCAAAACCATTTTGTTTTATAACGTGTTTTAAACGATTTGGAATATTATAAATTATTTTTTTTAAATAGTCTATTGATATGGATGCCCATTCATTTTCAAGCCTTATTTTTAGTTCTTCTTTTGTATGAATGGGGGTCCTGCGAATTCTTCGATTCAATTCATCCCATAAGTTTTCTATGGGGTTAAGATCTGGCGATTGTGGAGGCGGATGGAGCACTTTGGGGCAATTATACAACAAAAATTCTTGCACAATTCGTGACTTGTGCTTAGGATCGTTATCCTGGTAAAATTTGAAACTTTCGACTATTCCCATTTTGATTGCACTTTGTTTTAAGTTGTTTTTTAGTAGATTTAAATAAGCATTTTTATCCATGATGCCATCGATGAAAACTAAATTGCCAACGCCAAAAGTAGAAATACAGCCCCAAACCATTATACTGCCTCCTCCGTGTTTTACTGTGCCTCGCGTATTAGTACTTTTAAACTCTGTATTCGGCTTTCGCCATACCATATATCTCCCATCAGAATTGTAAACGTTAAATTTGCTCTCGTCAGCAAATATAACATTTTCCCACCATGAATTTTCTTTCGTGAAAAACTCTTTTGCGAAGATCATTCGTTTCTTCCTGTTTGCTTTACTAATGTAGGGTTTTTTCCTAGCAACCCTACCAGCATATCCATGTTCTCTCAGAGTTCGTCGAATTGTTTCCGCCGACACCTTCTTTTTAGTTTCTTCTAAAACCTCACTAGCTAATCTTGGTGCACTTAAACGTGGATTTTCCTTAATCTTCCTCACAATTCTTCTCTTTTCTCTCGCGTTTAGAATAGGTTTTCGGCCGGTTTGTGCGATGAATTCAATACGATTTTCTTTGTAAAATCGTTGAACAATATCCGCGACAGTACTTTTACTCACATTAAGCATGGAACTTATTTCCCGGTATGATTTCCCCTTTTCTCGGTGAAATATAATAAGCTGACGAATATCAAACGAAATGTTCTTACTTTTGCGACCCATTTTGATGAATGTTGTACTTGCTACTGAGGCATCTTGAAATTGAGGCATATTGGTATTGACCTCATAAGCTATGTTTGTAAACACCACATTCTGAGAACTGAAACATCGCGAAACCTACTAAGTGTCCGAATATTTCTGTGGCCCGAAAATGTATCATTATTTTGTTTATTCATAACTATTATATAATGTATATAAATATTGTCTACTAACAATATATTCCTAATAACATTAATAACTCAGTTATTATTAGGAACAGTAACCGAAACGATTGTTTTTCAAATAACTGAGAATTTAATACATGAAGCTAGTCGTACATTGGTGTCCGAATAATTATGGGAGTCACTGTATGCACCGACAGACTATATCCAATTTTTTTCTCAGGGCGCATATATCCGCCCGTCGTCCTCAAAGGGTTCATGTATCTCGCCAATGAATTGCGACTTTTCGATATTCCTATAGACGGAATTCATCCGGTATATTTGCAAGTAATTAGATAAGTATCGTTGGATCACGACGAACGAATTAAAAGTAGGTGGGAAATGGCGCCAAATCGCTGGAACAGCAATAGTCACGCGTGTCACAAAACGGAAGAGAATTACGTATTCCATTATACAATTGCACGGTAGTCCCTCCAGCGGTGAGATAGCCGAGAAAGTCACCGAAGAAACTCTGCCTCCGCTTCCTCATTGCAGAGATTTTCCAGAGACGTCGAACGAGCTGAAAGAAACGAACCTCCACCTGCTCCACCGTTCAGAAATCTATTCCACCAACTTTTATTCTCCATAAAAAAATTCTATGACCTCAGAAACTACACTATAGAATCTCGCTGGAAGAGTAGACTCAGAACTGTGGAAAAGCGTTCGCTTTTCCTTCGAGGCAGCGATTCTTCCTGACGACGCGATATTGAGGAAGGTTAAGGCGAGTGGATGACGCAAACGATGAGAGCACTCGCGAGGCATAACCGACCAGAAAGGGGCATAACGGAAGAACGGAGACGGACGACGAGGTTTCCTCTCTCCCTCTCGTGCCTCTTCTCTCTCTTCCTCCCTTCTTCCCCCAGGACCAAGAGGGAAACGACGAGCAGCGGAGGGAAGAGAGACCCTCCAGTACAGGAAAGAGGGTGTCGGGACAGAAATAGACGAGCAACCTCGTGGCGAAGCCTCGTGAGGACTACTCTCGGGCCTCGTGAGGCTCAACCTTCGAAATCGCCATCAACCCGAGACGAGGATCCACGTGAATCCTTCTCCCACCTTCGAACTCCTGGCGCCTTTTTTTTACAGCCTTCCACTTTTAGCATACGCCATGTAACCGAGTATTTTCAGTAGAAAGGATACTCAGTTTCACTCTGGTCTATGATTAGAAGAATTTGGAGTTTCTTCGATCGAATTCTTCCTCTTCGTTTGAATTCAATTTTTTTATTTCACACCTCGGGTGGAAATTCCCTCCGACCACGAAATACTGCGGAGTTTTGCAAATTTTTTAGCTGTTTTGCCTAAAAATGTGAGGTCCTATGTATCTCTCGTATAATTCGCAACAGTTCTTGGTGTTCAGACACGTCGAGATCCGTTGAAATTCACGTTAAACGGAAGAGTTAGCGAGGCAAGTAGCGTAATGCGCGAATGCTCGGACACGTCCAAGGATCGGGTTCATCGGCCACTTTCTCTGGCCCCGATCGTCCTCGCAACACGTACACGGTGTTTCAAAAGTAGTTCTCACTACTATCAGGGGTTGTTTTACACCCTTAGATCAATAGAGATTAGTGAAAAAAATGCGACAAAATTCGCGAAAGATGCTACTCTAAATGTATAATCGTTCCTAAAAATGGACAGTAAAGAGACGAATCGCGGAGACTCGGATCTCCCGCCCACGCTGCTCGATTTCGGCTCTGGTCGTTCAACGGAATTCAAAGAGAGAGAAAGAAGGAGCCGGGATATCGCAAGCGATTAGCCTTATCGGGGCTAGGCAGGACGAGAGAAAAATTCTGGCGATACGACGAGAGAGCGAGCAGACCAGGATACGAGAGCGACGACTCTATCGCCTCGCGGACATCCTGGATGTATCCAACGCCTCCTCCCCGCTCTGGTGTCGTTAACCTTACAAGCAAAACGCGTTGGACGCTTCGTCCGATAATGAGGCCCTTTTGGTGCGCTCGTTCGAAGCTGTTGAGCTTCGAAGAAGAGCCTGCTAGAACGCGCGGTCACCAGCGTTCGGCGCTCCCCGGGACAAGGTTGCTCAACAATACCCCTAGTCGTTGAGTGGCGATTTCTAGAGGATGCTCTCGTAAGCGACCCAAAATAATCAAATTGAGGTGAAATTAAACATATTTACCCTGACTTTAAGTTACTGTATGAGGTGATTGTAGAGCCAATGCTATAAATTGACGGAATAACGTTGCGTAGCTGAACTTGTATGGCGACGGAGAGGCAGAGTCGGTGCCCTCGGCTCTTTTGTGAAGGTATTTTTAAGGGGAGGTGCACGGACTCTCGAAGAAGGGGAGCTCGTCTTGTCGATTGTAGTCCCGAGGTTCGTCCCCCTAAGTAAAGGACCTACAGAAAGTTTCCACATTTGACAATCTAAATCAGAAATATTTCTGCGATGATGCGTCTCGAGAAGCGTTCTAGTCAATAATTAAAAAAGGGGGCACGGCGAGGACGGAGGCAGATCCTCGGACCAGCAATTAGTGAATCTGAATTGAAATCTCCGTCGGTTCTTAGGTAGATATTTCATAAATTACTATTTAACATACCACAAGGATCGTTGGCTCCTCAGCTTCGTTATAATTCCCGTCGATATTTGCATTTAAATGCCATTGAACGAAGGTAATTTGATTATAAGGAAGAAACAACAAAGGTTCCATCGTAGTTCTCCATCCTCGAAGATCAACGATCGAGAGCGAATAGAGAGAATCCCACGGAGGAAAAACATCGAGCAGCCACTCGACACGATTCCTCGCATCAACCAATCCGGAGAATGCTTTGAATCGACGATCAGTTAAGAAACTTCATCGAGAATCCACTCGAAGCGTTCTCCATTCAGGGGACCATCGATAAGAATTGTTCCGCGTGCCTCGTTATCGCGATTCCTTCGTCAAATGGGAGTCGAAAGTTGAATTTATAATCGAGCTTATCAGGAGAAAGAATTGCATTGGCCTTTCTCGAATATCGTTTCACCGATCGACGAAAGAATCGACCAAGGGGAGAATAGGGTATCGAAGAATTCGAAGAGCCGATTCCATCGAAATCGACCTACTTGCACCAGCATGGCCTTCCTGCTCCGGAAGTCGTTGAAAGGGAAAGAAACCTCCCGTTGCCGTTGAAATAATTAAACTGTTCCCTCCCACCGAACGTTCGATCGTACGTATCTCCTCGATCGTTTCAAATTAGCGAACTTTTTCGACCAAATATCGATCATTCGATCGTTCGCTCCACTTGATCAACGGAGAACGGCAGAGGCTATGGAAATCAGTTCCTGGAGAGTGGAATCCGAGAAGTAGATTCCGTATCGGTTATCTTCGTCGATTGCGCGATTCAGAACCGGCCGATTCGCAGCGAGGTGCAGGCGATTCGCGCATCGGTAGCGTCAACGCGCTCAACGTGACGCACTCGCAAAGAAGAGGAGGAGGAAGAAGAGGAGAGGTGAGACGAAACGATTTCTTGCAGGCAGAGTAGCGGCCAGCTCGGCTCTGGGTAACACGGTACCATCAACGAAGGAGCTAACGGTGTTCTGCCCTCGATAGCCGCCATTGTGAAACTACATATTATGACAGAGGATCCGTCGCGTGTACCGCTTCACCACGACACACTTACGACGCTCGTCTCGTCTTACTCTCCTCCTCCTTTCCTCCCTCGCTCTTCTTTCATTCCAGGTGATCCTCACCTTCCTCCTTCCTCTGGGCTTCCTCCTTTCCGTCGTTTCGCCTTCGATTCAAACATCCTCCTCACTTTCCGCGAAAAGGCGGGAAAATTACTCTCAGCCTCCAAATTTCTGTCTCTTCCGAGATTGTGTGGAAATAACGCGGTCAAGATTTGTTTCAATTAACAGGAAGCAAAGAATAACAATGTGAATGAAACCACACAAATATAACTTTAGATAACAACCCAGACTAGATATTGGCGTAAGTCTCTTTGAACCTCTCTCGCTCGAATTTCCACAGAATTTCCTGACACCCCAATTTGTAGGAGCGGAAAAATGAAAGAGAGTCACGGTAATCCATGGTGCAATCCATTTCACTTGAAAAGAGACAGCGTAAGTTGGAAAATAGAAAATTGGAAGGGTCAATTTTTGGTCTCCTGTCGTAAAAACTTCTTTGTGCGTTTCCAAAGGTAAAACGGCACAATTCTATCATCCGTTAGTTTGCCATTGCGAGAAATAGACGGCAAGGTTTTGCAAAAGGTCGTGCCGGAAATCGGACATCCCGATCGTGCTCGAAGACAAAGCGTAATTGGGAAACTGAAGCGAGTCGATTATTATTTTCCCGGGATCTTGGGCAATCGTTGTGCTCGTCGTTCTTTTATATGCAAATCTGACGAGAGGAGAAAGAGAAAGAAAGAAGTTCGTCGACGTGCAATCGCTCGGTGTTTGCTGATCGTTATCAAATGTCTCGGACGACGATACCGATGAAGGGTTTCGCAACGAGAACCACGGATTTCCTATAAACTTGTATCTCCCGTGACTCACAGACTGCTATAATAATTGCGCAAAACGGGAAAGGAAAAACATTCTTGGCAATGAGCTCAAGTTGCAATTTTCCCTCGCGATTATCAGAGAGGATTATTTCGAAAATTGTATTTTGAAATGATCATTTCCACGGCTTCTATCTTACTCTCGATATTATTAACAAATGACTTTTTTTTCTCTGAGATACATTGAACTTGTGCAGATTTTTTCTAAATTGTTGCCGAACGATTCGTCGTCTAGTGGCAATTCTAATTTAAGCTAGCTAAAGTCTCTGAAAAAGTCACAAGAGGAAAGAAAATTTGGAGGGAAGGAACGGCTGGGAATTGTCGTTTTTTTTCGCAATCCTTCGTCGCGTGTATTTAAAGTGTAACGTCGGTGTCCCGTTTCAGCGACGATTTCGTCCGAATGCAAAGTAAGGTTAAAGTGTAGCGTGACTGAACGAAGAAGGAGAGGAAAAAACGAAGGAAAGATTTCGACATCCGGCGGAGAAATAAACCGCAACGTAAAGCGAAGATTGACGACTATTAAATCATTTTTACAGCCAGCTACGTTTCTGACAATCGAATCGAAAGAGCCGGCAAATGTGGTACGAAGTACCGTAAGACGTATTTCGTGAAGATCGTCGGACGACCGTCGCCTTAATCGAAAAATCTCTCCTCGGTATCTCGCAATAACGATTAAAATTAAACGAAATGCTCCGAGCCTTCTGACAATGTCAATTAACGATATAAACGTCTCGACTTTTAACTCTGCCGGGAGAACGACTAATTTTAATCGTTCTAGAATTTCAATATCAGACAACTTTCAAAACTCCCTACTCTTCGCGAGTCGAAATATATAAAATAATTAAAAATACTTCTCAAATGACGAGACGATGCCTTCTATCTCCCTATAGTCCCAATTTCGGAAGAAGTCACTTGATACGTTCGATTCCAATACGTGACTGGTCGAAGAAGCACTGAACGCCTAATTTTAATCATTCTAAAATTTCAATATAACAAAACTTTCAAAATTCCCTACTCCTCGCGAATCGAAATATGTTAAATAATTAAAAATACTTCTCAAATGACGAGACTATGCCTCCTATCTCCCTATAGTCCCAATTTCGGAAGAAGTCACTTGATACGTTCGATTCTAATGCGTGACTGGTCGAAGAAGCACTGAACGACGAGTTTAATGTTTTGTTGTCATTTGCCGAGGTCAAGATTCAAGAACCGATACGATAGGAATAAGTCACTCGTCCGAGTGACTTCTCAGTCTATATGTTGTACAGTTACCGTGATCATTGCGCCGAGAATTAGTCCTGCTACTTCTATTTGTCCTCTGAACCCCTCGATCCTCGGGTCAATCTTCTCCAGAGCAGCAAATAAGAAAGAGTCCAAAAAGTGAATAATCTAACTGTAAAAATATCTCGATACTTAAAGTGCATCGTTGCAGCAGCACTTTAGGATGCACCCGCCTTTCAAATCGCAGGAAAGGATGGGTGCTCACTTCCGCAGGGTGGAAAATGTAACGGGAGACTGGTATCGTAAGATAGACACCCGCGAGATTATTTTGCAATGTTATAAAAGAGACGAGATACGGTTATGCGTGCACACAAAGGCCACAAAAGGCAGGAAATTGATCGGAAGAGGCCAAAGCACCGCTAGACGTTGTTCTTCTCCTCTTTTCTCCTCGCGTGCCAGCGAGGAGGTCGTTTTTCCATCTATCGACGGGAAGAGCTCTTTTACCCCGTGACCTCGATTTTTTATTTTCAATCTCGAGGATCTTCTCGTTGCACCGGAATTCTCTGCTACGAGCAGATGCGCCTTTAAGTCCTTTTGTTCAGCGATTTTTTTTTCATCGCTATCGAGAACCATAATTTTATAATACCAGAATTTCATGTAGATCCTAACCGTTTTAGATAGCGGGATTTGACATATGACCTATTGTATCAGTGCTCTACAATTTCTAATTGAATAGCGCGTGCAGTAATTCAGAATTGATTCCTTAACACTAGAACGACCGGCGTTAAATTTGTAACATTTAAACATATTAAATAAGTACTTTGAAAAAAGGGGAATCAAGAGGTGGAAAATATGATCGGTTCGGAAATCTGTGTTTTATAAGATCAGCTTAGAATTTCTAGTGTAGGGCTCTTCTATAAATTTAGGGAATTACTGGAAAAAATTGTGAATAAGTCATTTTGACTTGCTTGGTCGTAGATTTCTCTGCGACTTCTGATGGACCGTAGAATTAGAAACGATCCGAATAATATTTATCGTTACGTAAACAGCGATCGACGAAGGAGGAGTCGCAACGGTGAAAGTCCGGCTAGCCGATATTAACGGATTTCGCGGTGATAATAACATCTCACCAGTCGACAAAACTCAATAATCTCCAGCTGCATGACCCATCTCTACCGTCGGGACTATTTGCGTACGAGCAGTATGGCGATTTGCTCGTCGTCGGCAGAGATTATCTTATTTCCGATCTTACTACCGATCCCTTCCGCTGGGTCGATGACCTCCTCGTCTGAGATTTTCGAGATTTCAATCGACAACATTGATTAAAATTAATCGCAGTTGAAAGACTCGATCAGTCTGATGATCGTCATTGAGGAAAGTCGAAATGATATTCTTCCGTGCTGAATTGGTATCAACAAGAAATATTAATTATACCGGTGCTCCAAATGAACTTGGCGCAGGTGCAAAAAATATGATTCCAATCCTCAATATCGACTGATTGCAACAAGGTTAGCAATTTTTCGCAAACTACGTCCAGCGGAAAGAAATTTAACAAATTCCCCGGCAAAGAAGAAATATTCAATAGACAAATAGATGGAACAAAAGCTTCCTGTAAAACTAACGTCGCAGATCCTCCTGGTCTCGCTTCTGTCTTCATTTCTCATCGATTTCGAAAGCCTCGTGTCTCATAAATCTCAGAGATGATAGTAAATCTCGTCTGAAAGACTCGGAGTGTACACAATGTTACGTTGCCGTCTTTGCAGAACGATATTTCGAGGCCCCGACGACTTTAAAGCCTGGCCCGGTACCAGAACAACGTAAATAATAGCTAATATCCGTATTACGTAATCCTACCGACCTCGAACCCGGTCGAGCATACTCCACGTGCTCCATTGCCCTACTTTTCAAATTCCAAGAGCTTCTGGGCGCTTTGCTCTCGAAGAACCAATGTCCCTTTTCACCGGTAATCCTATTAATATCGCCTCCACCCGCAATTTCGACTGGCCGAGACTTTGCTAATTAACCGTCTGAACGAAACGCGAAGAAGTTTCAAATATTTGTGAAAAAATAGCGAAACTACTACTCGAAGCATTGGTATAGTCCGTAGCTAGATTTATTCAACGATTATTCTCAAAATTCGCCAATGGAGAATGCTTATCGAATGTCCGACTTAATCGAGAAATATTTTAAAGTATCCGTAAGCTTCACCGTTCGAAGACACATTTTTTTCTTTTTTTGGCGCGCTTCACGAGCTAAAATCTTGGCAACTTCGACACGATATTCCGTTATGGAATGATCGAACCGGTGAATAGATAAGTGAAAAAATGTTTCCGACAAAGTGGCTTTGCTGCCTAGTGTAGGATTTTAACTTCGGAATATTAATCGTAAAAATAATTCAAGAAGAATCGTGCAACAAAATTCAAAATCCAACCTATCCAAGTTCCTTGGGAGGTTGCACGATTATCTCCGAGATAGTGGCCGACCGTGATCTCTCGTCGGTTCATCAATTACCGCGAAGGTCGAGGCAAGACCCGTCGAAATTCAGAGGACGGCCTCAGTTGTGAGGATTTTCGCGAAGGAGAGCGCATCGCTGACTCGACGGTGCAGCGATGCCGATGCAGCGGCGACCTTGAGGGCCTTGCCCCATCGACCGTGATCGTCGACCTTCAAGGTCGACTCTGCCCTCGCGATACCAACCGCGGGAACGGGACGCACGGCCCACGGTCCACCTTGGTTCGCAAATTCCTCGATCGTACGACGAGAAGTGCGAAGAGAATTCTTTCCATCGACCACTTCCCTATAACTTAGTCACAAATCTAATTTATAGCCTCGTACCTATCGAAACTCCAAATAATCTGTTTCTTTGAATGCGATAGTATGTCTAAATATTTGCCAAAGTCCCATCGCCGTCCAAGAACTTCGCACAAAATCGAAACGAACTCTAATCGTCTCGATTTCGAGTAAAATTCTTGGAGGCCGACGTCCCTATTTGCTCTACAGGGTGCTTCGCCCCCATAAAACACGCTGACGCTACCATACTCTCTTAGGTGGCTTCCTAGTAATTACAGCAACTCAGCAATAACCTACAAATCACCCAAAACTTGCCAGAAGTGACGTAGGAGGATTCTACATCATCCTCGACTGCTACAGCAATCTGTGTAGAACTCCAAAAGCGAACGTTGCCCTTTTCCTCCATTCTGGAGCTCATCGTCCTTTTCATCTCGAAATTGCAGGTTTCGGGCGAAACCGTTCGCATCGGTTAAATGCAGAAAGGTGCAATCCATGCATTTGCATGGACACGCTGGGAAGAAGGGTGGCAAACGGGGAGGAGAGGGTGTCGGAAGGCTGCTTTCTCCGAGGTGCTCGCCTAGGATTTCCTGCCTCGTCGGCACGTGATCTTGGAGCGCTCTACGCTCTGCGGTTACGCGTATAGTTACGTGGACGCCGGCTAACCTGACTTTGCACGCCAACCGGGTATTCCTCCTCCTCCTTCGCCTTCTCTTCCTTCTACGGCGACTCTCTCTCTCTCTTCCTGCGTCATTCTCTTCTTACCTCTCTGTTGTACAGGTGCGCAAACGGATGCCGAAATTGTTGCGAAATCCACGTGGCCCGAGGTCTTGCGGGCATTCGTGCAACGCGTTACAGAATGCACGACCTTGCACCGGAATCGAATCAGCGATTTCTCCTCGACTCTCTTTTTCCTCTTGCATGGCCCTCTGAATGAGGGCCCTTTTATTGAGAGACAATCTCGACCGCGTTAACCTTTGAGAGCTCTTGGAGGAATTTATCAATTCGGTGCGAATTTTTGGCCACTGAGTGACCAAAAGAGTACTTGAAGATTTAACTCTAAGAGTGACCCTCGTGATGAGGTAAATGAGATAGGAAATTTCCAAGTTTTCCAAAATCTATTGAATTGAAAGTACTAAGGAGACGCGACGCGATGATATTATTTCTATAACAGTAATATTGCATTAAATTATACGGTGTGCCAAGAAACACTGAATGATTTTTATTTTAGCAATTAAATTTCGAATTATAGTGGAGACAGTCGCGAAACAAATCGCAGGGCAAGGGATTAACTAACTTAATAGGGTCGTAAATTTGCGCCTTCCGTATATATTGATAGACTTGAGAAAGCGTATATACACGTCTTTAGCAGTCAAAGAGTTTAAAGGCGATTCGACAAGATTCGTGTCGTGGAGGTATCTAAAGAATCAAACTTCTGAATTTTTGCTCGAAAATATTCCCCTTTTCGAAATCAGCCGCAATATTCTTGCAATGGCAATCGAGAAGCTGGAGTTTTCCGCAAATCCGCGGTTTCCAGTACGTCGTAAATCCATCGCAAAGGGTCAAACGTGCACGGAGAGTCGAATCGCGCGCGGCAGCTTCGTAATTATATAACGAGCGCGTAATTGCAACGGAATCGACGAAGGAGCAACCGAAGGGAGGGAGGAGAAAGAGGGAGAGGGAGTTCGAGACTACGAGAAAAAGTGTAACTTTCACTGGTCTAGCTTCCGCGCGTTCCCTCCCGCGAGACTTTCTTCGAGCGAGAAACGGCCGATCGATTTTTCCTCCAACGCGGAAAAGCGCGTCCTTATCCGGCGTCGTTGCACGGAAAACAGGAGAGAAAAGGGGAGAGAAAAGTAAGCGAAATAGAACTAGAAGACGAAGGAGAAAAGAGGAAGGAACGAGAGGAGGGTTAAAATCCTCCGACGTTAAAATTAGAAGCTCGAAGAGAAAGAAGGAGCTCTCTCGTACTCGAGACCACCTCAGAAGCTTGCGAGCAGGGACACCGGGTATTAATAGTCCGCGGGGCGTTAATTAATCGACGATCGGTGACTATTTATAATGGGAGCCTGAGAGAACCGCGATGGATCGTACGTTATCCCCACAGTAGACGCCGAAGGCTATCGCAACTACCACCTGCGGAATTAATGAACGATCGTTGGAATTGTAAACAGCCACGATGAACCGTCTCTTCGTTTGATCTCGTCGATTGAAAACAGAATCGCGATACACTCCTCCTATCTTCTTCTGACTTCTGCATCTTTTGATTTATCAATGTTTCACTCGCCATGTAGATCGATCGTTCGCATTAATAACCGATCGACCTTGCGGGCGATCGATCTTATCGGCTCTGGAATCCTCGTCGGCCACGTAATCGTTCTTACAAAATTCACCGGGGCGATTAACGGGAGATCGATTTCTCGAGGGAGTAGGTGAGAAGGCAAAAATAAATTTCTGCGTAGAACGAGAGGTCGATCAATCGTCGCAAAACGATTCGTTGGGGATGTAATTACGGACGGAGGTATGAAAAACAGAGGCGTTAATGCGTCAATGACCAAATCATCGTTCTGACCTTTCGCTCTTTCTCCGCAGCGAAGTCTCTCCTTCGTATCTTTCCTTCTCTTTTTTCTCTCTCTCTCGTTGTCTCTCTTTCACGAACTTGAACGAGCCGACACCCACCGACGAGCGAACGGCCATGCGCTTTTTCGCTCGACCCTCGGATCGTCTCGTGCAATTATTCAGCCTCAATATTTCCCAGGCCAATGCACGCCAGCAGATCCCAGCTCTTTCTCCGTTCCACGATTCACCGTCGCGGAGATCGAGAGGAAAATTGATCGGAGAAAGGACCAACGTGCCGACCTCGAAATTCTCTTTCACGTTGGGACTCGAACGAAATTGTAGTTTCGAAGAAAAGGCGGGAAGCTTGAAAGATTCACTGATTGCAGCTCCAAATGGTAGCTCCTTAAAAACGATATGTTCGAAAGAGGTACATTCGTCACCGATCGGAATAGCCCGTGTTTTTCCTCTTTTTCGCGACGTCCTTCTGCGCGTCTTTCACTAGCGAGCGCTATCAGTCGAGAAGCTGCAAGAGTTATCGTCGTACTGACCCGTGCCAAATGAAGCAAACCCCTCTTCTTGACTGTTTTGCGATAACTCTATATCCAGGAGCGATTGTTAGTTATCGAGCCTCTCCAATATTACAACAATTTAGCAATTACACCGACAGATACGAAGTAGGAGTAATCTCCGCTCGAGGCAAAATATTTATAGTTGCATCGACCGCACGACGTAATTCTCTCCTCGATCGTGGAAACCGTGCGTCGGTTTTTTAACCTCTGATTCCAGCAGACGGATTCCAATAGGTTGCACGATTATCCATTGTTATTCATTGTCCGATCTGTCGTTAAATAGTTGCGAAACGGTGCAACGATCCTCTGAGATGCACTTTTAATCGATGTAGTTTTCGACGACGAAGGTTACTTAATTGCTTAATCTCTTGCAGGAGTTGAGATAATGGTTGCATTACATTACTTTAATCGTAACGGTGTAGTGTCCGTTGCGACGGAAATAAAAGAGCAAATACCGATAGGCTCCACCAAAACAAAACTTATCGTGCAAACCTCCGACTGTTTTGAACGATCGTCCGAGCATGGTCGAGTTCAGCGAGACGGTCGTTCATGGTCGACGGCCGCATCGAGAGGGTCAATATTAACCAAAGAAATTGCAGTCCCGCGATGCAACGACTCCCTCGTCTTCGACGAAGCCCACTAATCTCCATGGGCGGTCTATACTTTTCAGAAGATTGCCTCCTTCGTCGTTGAGACCATTGAGGACAGAATCCAGAAGGGTCTTCGAGTTGCGTAAGCCGGCACATCGCTCGATACCATTCCCACGGAGAAACGAATGGTAACTGTTGACTCTGACACCGAGAAGACTGACACCAAACGGAGAAGTTCAAGGTTTTACTGTCGTGAAATCCTCTGTCATGGAATCCTCAATCTCGAAATCCTCAATCTCGAAATCCTCAATCATGGAATCCGCTATTATAGAATCTTCTATCACAGAATCCTCTTGATTTCAAAGTTGCTCCATATCTTGCAGGAAATTGCATCCTCGTCATCGAAGGCGGTTCAGGAGAGAATCCTGAAGAATTTTCGCCTTGCGTAATCTAGAAAATCGCTCGATGCAATTCCCACGGAGAGAGGAATGGTAACTATTGACTCTGACACGAAGAAGATTGACAACAAACGTAGAAGTTCAAGGTTCCTCAATCATGGAATCGTCTATCATGGAGTCTTCTATCACAGAATCCTCTTGATTTCAAAGTTGCTCCATATCTTGCAGAAAATTGCATCCTCGTCATCGAAGGCGGTTCAGGAGAGAATCCTGAAGAATTTTCGCCTTGCGTAATCTAGCAAATCGCTCGATGCAATTCTCATGAAGAGATAAATGGTAACTGTTGACTCTGACACGAAGAAGACTGACAACAAACGTAGAAGTTCAAGGTTCCTCTATCATGGAATCCTCTTGATTTGAAAGTGTTACTATATCTTGGAGAAAATTGCATCCTCGTCATCGAAGACGGTTCAGGAGAGAATCCCGAAGAGTCTTGGCGTTGCGTAACCTCGGAAATTGCTCGGTACCATTGGCACGAAAGAAGGCACGAGCAGCGTTGACCTTAGACTCTAAAATCAAGGGCTGCACGAGACACGCGAACGTTCTCTCGGTTTAATCGGCTTCATCCTTCCTTTTCCTCCCTCTTGCATCGAGCGCAGTCTCGTTGCTCTCTTTCCCTTCGTTCCTTCCTTTCCTTTCTTTCTTTATTTATTTCTTTCTCGCGCAACACTCTCAAATGGGTCGACCGGTACACACGCACGTAACGGCTTCGTCTTTTTATCGTACATTTCACCTTTCTACTTTGCAATCAAGCACTTTCATATTGCTTTCACTTGGTCGATGAAAGTACCGTCCGCGAGCCAAGTAGGCTCCCGTCTTTTGTACAACGGGTGGCCGGAAAAAATTCGCATTGCAGTCTACAAAAATCTTCATAGAGAGTATCAACGATCGTCGATATGAAATTGCGGCCTGCATTCCGTGAATTCGATCCGTCGGAAGTTTTACTTCCTCGACGAGTACAATCGATGGACGTCGTTACCAGTTCATTTGCTTTATCTTGCTTTCGATCGTTCGAAGGTAGGCGATGGTAAAAGAAACGCAGGATTTTTTCTTCCGTTGCATCGAAAGACGTGGAGTCGAGAACACTTTGAGGACACTTTTAACCCTTTGCACTCGGACCGATCTCGGACGTTATCTATTGGCAACTTTATGGCACTTTGTTGTTTGCTATCTTGTGCCATTTCAATAAAAATGATTTAGGTAATCCTCTGCAATTACTGATAAATTCGGAGGTTCTCTCGGAGGGGGTGGTCGAGTGATATGGTAGACGTAGTGTGTTCTCTTAGGTGGGATATCAAAGTACAAAGGATTATGTCGTTGGAAAAAGTGTCGTTTGTTTAAAGACACCCGGTAGGAAACGCCGACGAGAACTTCGTAGCTGTGGGTTCTTCTTCGGGATTTAGGAGCTCGGGGTCGATGAACTCGAGCGAAACTCGAGGACCTTGACTTCGCCGGAGGCTATCGTTGTTGACTGTTGCGAGGTGTTTTAAAGCTTTGATTATTTATTGGAGAATTCGATGTTTTCTTCCTTCGAGAGTGACGAATTTTCATCACTTTTTATCCTCGTTCGCGGTGAAAATTCAGATGGGATGAGCGAACGTGGTTTAATTTGCAAATTTCCACGGTAATCGAAGGGAGCCGCGGAAAAGGCGATTAAATTGGCGCGAAATAATCCGCGGTTTATCGATCGACATCGGTGTAGCCTCGTTATCCGGGCCATCGGATAAAACGTACCGATTAATTAGAGAAACCGCTAAAACATCGTCCCACGTTTGATCGAACGAGCGCGAGATATCGAACGAACCCAATCAATTAACGCGATGCATCGATCCCGAGGCGATATAATGGACTTGGTTGCGACGAAATTGCAGAAATTTCCAATCGCTGCGCCTAGCAATCCGTCATATTCATTTCCCGCCATAATTGCCAACGATAAAGAAATACAATTCATATCAAATTTCTTTTCCAAACCCATCGCAAGTTTCATCCTATCTTTCCATCCTTTCTCAACATATATCCAGCATCGCACATATTCTACCTACTAACTCAGCTAATTTTAACGTCAATGCTTCCATATTACGAGAAGCATCGTGAAACGGCAATCGAAGTTGCGGCGAAACTCCACGAGCATTTCTGCGCGAAATTGCATCGTTTCGAGGCGGCGTAACGGGGGAATTGAAATGCAGGCGTCGCGCTATCTAAGACATTCGCACGCGCAATCCGGATTACAGCTGCATCGTCACTATTACTTTAACAGTTACACTTTCTCCACGGCGTCTTTCCCCGGCAACTCGAGGTGAGAGCCGAGCGCAACGGGGAAATTATTGTTAAACGAGCCGCTTGTTTAAAATATGCGCACTCTCTCGCTCTCTATCCGTCTATCTATTTCTCATCCTTCTCACCGTATCGACGATTGCAATCGACCAGGCCGGATGCTCTTAGATAACGTTAATGCGATCGAATTTAATTATTCGCATTCCCCTCGAAGCGTCATCGAGAGGAATCTCGACGAGGAGATTATCGTGTGCGCGTTTATTAACCTCCAGATACGAAATTCCAACGAGAGAGAGGAGCTCGGCGCAGAGAGGACGTTCTGGGGCCAAAAAAAGCTCGTTCGAACCTGGTATCTTTGCGATTTCTGTGCTCGGCGCAAACAAACGTCTATCTTTACACTTCAGTCGCAGCGATAGAGTTTGAATTTCGCACCCTCGAGTTGACGCGGTGGCGGGAAAATTGAAAAGATTGCGCCGATGAATTGCAATGAAGATAGAAGAAGGAACTTGGACGAAACGAGAGCCAAAGGAAGTCGCATATTCCACTTGTGTTGCGAACAGAAGAGAGAAAGAGACGAAGAAACTACAAACGCGGACTCTCTGCACGCGGAGGGCCGTCTGTGCAATAACTATTTCTAAACGCAACCGTGAATCTCCATCTTCGCAGACATATTTAACTCACCGCGATCCGTGTAGCGCGTTGACGAGACTCCCGCATATTTACGTGCACGCGAAACGTAATCGGCCGTGTAAACGCGCTGCACTTTCGACGATGCATTTCCCTCATTTGCAAACACGATCGAGATTTTCCTTTGGAACCTTGTCTCCTCGAGAGGAACTCGAGAATTCATCCTTCTCCATTTACTCGCAAATAATCAAAGTATTTTCCTACGAGGCAATTAAATCAAGGTCTTTTCACCGGAGAACAATTGGCGGGAAAGAAGGTGAGCTCCGTTGAGGCGGTGAAAATTTCCGCATTGTTTTTCGCATCGGCGAAATTGGCTGGCGCCGTTAGAGGTTGGAAATGCGATTATTCTCGGGCGAGCGAGCACTCGCGAGGTTTTAAAAGAAAGTCACAGAGCCAGTTCGGCCAGTCACCTCGTTTATCGCGGTCTCTAACGTGCAAGGCCGCGGAGGGACCTCGATATCTCGATTAAACCGAGCTTTCTTCGAGGTTTCGAAATCCTGGTGCACGACCGGTTTGCAACGTCTTACGTATCCCCCGCTTTGCTGGAGAATTCAAGAGAGAAAGAGAGAGGGGAAGAGGCTTTCTCGATCGAGCACCGATCGGTAGACCAATGGGAAAACGGAGTTAACAACGCTGCATTTGTAACGAGCTCGAGATAACGAGCTTCGAGATCCTCGGATTTTCTTACGTTCGACGGTACCCTGACAATTTTTTATCCACCACTCTCGATTACAAATCCAAGGTTGCATTTTTGCGAAAGATCGTTTTAAACCGTGGAAAAGTATCTATGACTAATTTGCAATTATAGAAATTCTACCGACTTGAGCAACGCAGAAACTATTACAGGTTTGGGTTACTTAACACTTTGGCGATCGGGCCACTTTATTAATCGGTTGCCACGGCAATTAATAAATTGTTATTTATCGTTGCATAACTGTTTCAAGGAGCCAGTGAGGAGAATTTGTAATTTATGAAGGGATACCGGTACCAGGGAGGTATTTGCGACCAAGTGACTTGACCGAAGGTGGAGAATGTTAAAAAAATACCCGTCGCCAAAGTGTTAACATCGCCTACTCCAGAATTTTCCATTTTTATGCAATGGATAATCTTAAATAAACTTCTAGTCGATTCAAATTTCAAATCTTCCCCGCAAATCTACAATTTTTAATCCATCCGAAATTGCAAGTCCTAGACAAGATGCAAAAAAAA
Source organism: Cerceris rybyensis (assembly GCA_910591515.1). Taxonomy (NCBI): domain Eukaryota; kingdom Metazoa; phylum Arthropoda; class Insecta; order Hymenoptera; family Crabronidae; genus Cerceris; species Cerceris rybyensis. Next base: position 1,359,914 of record OU342800.1, on the reverse strand, counting down.
GGCGCGAAAAGAGGCGCACAATTTTTAACCGCGAAGAACGCTCTTATCGTTCTCGCCTCGTCGTTCGATTATTTGCGACTCTTTTTTTGCAACTCTGCGGGGATTAATCCGCGCTTTATCGGCGCATTTTATTTTTATCTCGCGGTCGTTCGCGCGAGCGAAAAAGAAGCGCGCGACACGCAGCACACACGCGACGTGCACATGCACGATGCAGACGAAACTGCACCGAATGCGACCGCGAGATAGCGAGGCGGCTCACGTACCGGCCTGTCCTTGAACATTCCAAATTCGCCCACCATAAGCAAAACGCTCGCGACGAAAGACCGTCGAACGACGCGCCTTCTGCGCAAACGACGACGACCTATGCTAATCGGATTGTCGAAACTCCGCAATCCGTCGTCTCGATCGTACGTTAATCCAATCTGAAACATTTCGCGCATTTATCGACGAACCGATGTTTCTCTCGAGCCCTCCAATCAGCGAGATCGACGAGCTCGAATGCGACGACGAGAAAAACACCGCTTTGCCCCTTTTTTTGCACGCACGTTCCTTCGTCGATCGTGACTCAACGGCGACGATGCAACGCGTTGCAAAACTCGGAGCGCAAAAAGAGTCGCGTTATCGCGTGCCGGGTGCGCGACCATCTCGAGAGGATCGATTCGAACGACCGACGGTCTTCGCGCGGTGCGGTTGCAACCCCTTTCGTTTGTTGCGCGCCCGCTTGAAGCGGGGCGAGGGACTCTCGACTGTTTCAACCCCTTCGTCTCTGAATACAAAACCGAAGGTGGAGGTATAACGTGATTTTAACGAAAGGGCAATGAGCACCAGGGTCGTGCCGACGATAGACGAGAAAAGGGGATGGAAGACTTTGCTCCTCCGATTCAAAGTAACCCTGAGGTCTACGGTCGCACGTTCTAGGGGTGAATTTATGTTTTTCTTCCAAAGAGACTTGAACTTTGACTTCGAGTAGATCTCAGCTAGGATCGTTTCACTTAGAATCTCTCTTAAGTGGGTAGGCAAAAAGGAATCGAATTTGGAATCGCATTTCCCGCGCATTCACGTCGACGCGTGAGTTTCAAGTTGGAGGAATTCTGACGAAACGGTGCGCCATGGAGTGTAACTGTTTCGAAGTTACTCCTGCAACCTTGGAAACGTTACACTTTCGTTCGTGGCCGATTCCGATTCTATTTCTGCATACCGAAACGGTTTAACGGGTGGTCGACGTCATAGGGTATCCAACTCGAGAGCAAGAGAATTTGTCGTTCGATTCTAAACCGAACAAATGCCTCTTCCGCGAAAGTCCTAATTGTCAGAGCCGTTTGGGATTAAAGAGACGAGGATGAGACGTTGCAGCGCAAATTTGCGTATCGATTCGGGGAGGAGCGACGAGACGAGGCGAGGTCGGCCGGGAAGAGAATTGCATAAAAAGCGAAGGTGACCGCCGGTGATTCACGGGGGCTGATGCCCTCGTCGTCTGGCATTCAGCTCATAGAGGGCGGAGGCGAAGGGGCAAAGGAGGCGGAGACCTCCCTGCCCTCTCCTCAGCTCTTTGTTTTCGACCAGATACAATTCGCAACCCCCAAGCGCCACCCCATAAGCCGCACCGCGAGAAAATCATTCCCCAAGATCCATTTTTCCCTCAAAGACCGACCATACTCTATTTTTCCCATCTCTCAGAAGCAACCTCGTCAAAGTTCAAGTCAAAGTTGATCAGCCATCGAAAACCAACAAAGATCTAAGAGCAGAAGAGCACGAGCCGCTCTCCGTCGTCGCGCGACGCAATCTAATCTAACGGGCGTGTGGCAAACGCTGCGTCGTCGCGCGAAAGATCGGCCACGGTGCACCTCGTCGTCAGAGGTGGGGATCGGGAGGAGAACGTGGCAGTGGGGGCGACGAAGGAGAAGGTGGAGGAGGAGGAGGTCGAAGGGGGGAGAGGAGAGGAAGGGGAGTAGGAAAAAAGTGGGGATAACGAAGCCCGAGGGGCGAGACGAAGAAGCTGACGCAGAAGCAGCCCGACAGAAGTGGGAGAACGCAAACCGGGCATGCCGTTCCCCGCGGCGGGTGGACTGGGGCCCCCTCTCCGCCGAAATCCTCCTCGTTCATCGGGAGGGGCAGGACGAGAGGGAAAGAGGGGAGAACGGAGGATCGCGGGTGCACGGACGCATACGCACACAACGATCGAGGGTAGACGGTACGGACGATCGGCGGGGATCACGTATACACCGACACACGTGATCGCGGCGTCAGCCTTCTCGCATCAAACTCGAAGGCAGACACGACATTGGGGCCAAGAGACGGCAGTCGCGAGTCTCGCTCACCGCGCACTCAGTTTGCAGCCCGACACCGTATCGAGTGGACGTACGCGTTTCTCTGCGTGCAACCGCTCACGAATCTTCGTTTTATCGTACGCGTAATATACGTTGCAATAGGTGCGTAAACGTCGCGTTTCGCGGCCCTGCAACCTTACAAAGGATACATAGACGCTCGAGGAAGCGGCACGCGAGATCGGGGACCGAAGGCGACGCGGAGCGCACGCCACGGTACCCTGTCACCTGCCACAAGTTCAAGTTCGTCGTTACGGAGCAGAGGAATCGCGCGATCGTCGAGTGACTTCGTGCGTAACTTTGCGAAAGCCATTGGACCATTTGGTTTCTGCCTTCTTTTTTTTTTTAATTCTCACCGCTCCTGTGCGACGATTGTTCCGCGCTTCTGGATTTACCCGTGGAAGAGGGAGAACATTCTCGATCGCGGCGAGAAGCTGTTACGACACGGTGACTCTCGTTGCGTCGGTTCGACGAACGGGATACAGTTTTATCGCGCTCGCGGCCAGTGATCGCTCGGTGGCTCGCGGACTAACGGAGGAACGCTCGACCGTTGGACACGATCGACGAGTGCCCCGCAAAAGCACTGTCTACGATTTAAAGGAACTTCATCGGGAGCAAAGTGGATCACAGTTCCGTCGTTCGGTCGTGCTCGACAGAATCTTTCAAAATTGGTGAGTACGCGTTAGTTTATTCTCGTTTATTCGACTCTATGGGATCATCCTGAGAAATCGTGCTGGATCTATTCGCGGATTGATTTTGCGACGGATGGAACGAAAACAAATTTCAATTCGGGGATTTGTTTTCTCGCTGACGTTCGAGGAACTCGAGTTTCCAGCTAATCGGAGATATCCTCGCGCAATGTCACGCGCCAAACTTGCATTTCCTTGAATCAAAACGTGACTATCGATGTCGCTGCTTCTCTCCTCGGTAATTCGAGAACTATCGTCCCGCATTCGAGGACCTTGATCGGGAGTTTCGAGAATTTGAGACAAAAACGTGACAGTTTGAACGTGACCGTCGCATTCTCGCGAAATCCAAGAATCTTCCTAAATTTTGTCGCTGCAGTTTCTCGCATTCGAGGTGCACATACTCCAAATCGAATTTCGCGACCTTCGTCAGCAATAGATGACGCAACGTCGGGTGGCTAGTGCGAACGATTCATCCATTGTTTCGAGTCCGATCGATTCGATCGTATCTTATCTTCCACCCCAACGACATCGAGTGACGAACTCTGACGAGATAACGAAGCGAGACGACTCCAAGAGTCATGCAACGTCTCGACAAATTAAATTCCAATTTGACGTTGCAAGGTGTACAAGCTCGATCGAGGAACGAATCTTTGCTCGCGCATTTACGAAAGTCTCGTGCAACGTTGCAGTCCTCGTTTTGACGGAGAGAGACTCGATTCTCCTCGCAGCGAATAGAATTCGTTGCTCGTTTCTATCGAGGTAATGCGAAAAACTATGGACAAATTGCGTTTGAGCGGGAAAAATCGGAGGTCCACGTGGACCCTGACAGACCGAATCGATCGAGATCCTCGAGAAGCGAGGCTGTCCTCCCCGTTGGCTCTGCGCTCACCATCGATCCCCTCTTCTCTCGTGCGACTCTACCCTCTCTTTCTCTATCGCGAGCAAAGTGGGCCACGGCCTAATTTGCAGAACTCTCTCAACCTCGCCGCACCGCGTAAAGCGTGCGTGCGACCGACTCGAAGCGAAGGGCGAGCACGTGGATCGACCAGCGTCATTGCGACGAGTTTCTCGAACGGTCTTCGTCGACGATTAGATATCGAACGATTCAAATTCTCAAAGATGACAGTCCCCCAGGTATCGACAAATTGGACAACTTCGCCTAGCGCAAGTTTAATCTCGGTTAGGTCTCGGTCAAGCAAAGTTGCCGACAAAGGTTCACAGTTGGCGGTTCAGATTTTTCAAGTTTGCAGTTCACAGTCACGTGACTCCGATCTACCCAAATTGGCGGAATCTGTCCGGAAATGCAGGATGTTCTCGCGCTAGTACTGTTTTCTCGAGCTAAATTTCTGATAGCCGATTGCTCTATCGAATACTCGCACATGCCTCTGCCTCCTCGAGCAAGTTGTATATTATATCGGAGCAAAGATTGCGTCATCGGACGTCCATCGATCGCGCGATTCGAAGAAACCTCGCCATTCTCGAGAAACGATCGTTCACTCGTTCCTCTTCCTTCGAGGAAGTCGTCAAACGAAGACTTTTCTTTGCTTCCAATTTCGTAGCAGGGGTTCATTCCAAGGTAATCTACGACTCGTGGACCTACTGGAGATCGTGCACGAGTTCGTTAATTCCTTCGGGGTGGTCGTTGATCGATCGCATTAGGAAATATCAAGCTCCGTTGTTCGCGATGACCTTTTCGCGCTTGTATTATGCAACGAAGGTGAATGGTCTAACATAACAGCGCGCGCGCACGTGTAGGAGTCACGTGGCGAGCAGCGGCTGCTACGACACAACGACGCAATGCTCTTACCACCACCATTCGCCATCGACACCACGAGACCTAGCCGCGAATTGCGCGAGCATTTTCTGCAACACCGTGCACCGACCGCCGGTTGCATCACGCATCGCGAGCTATTTCTTAAGCCGTTCCCGCATTGTTTATCAGTCGATACGCCCACCCCTCGTCTCTCTATCTCCTTCTGTATGTATGTCTATATCTTTGTATTGCTGGAGGAAAGAGAAGAAAAGAAAAAATGAATCGAGGCAACGTGCTCGTTTTTCCTTTTGAATCGCATGGATTCGAGACGTTACCTCGACTCCTTCCGCTCGTCTCTTCCGTCGTCTTGCGCGCATTTGTTACGTAACGAGGAACGGAGAGGAGGGGAAGCGTATTCGCGCGGTTCTTCCACGTTACCCCAGGTCACGTGTCGCCGGCGACAAACGCGACGAGGCGAGGCGCAAATCTCACGTGGATCGTCGTAAACAGGAGGCGAGGTTAGCATGGAAATTTCGAGATAAGTCCCGATTGCTCTCGGTGATGACGTATCGCTCTCCCTCTCCCTTTCCTATCTCTCTCCTTGTTTCTTTTCGCCTCTGTCTCTCTCCTTCGAAAACTTTGTACCTTGTGCGCTATCGACGTGTTGCGTTACTTCGCCTATTTTCCCTCGCTATCTAATGACTCTTCCATTCGCTTGCGTCACTCGATAAAAAAGAAAGAACAATGAAGTCGTGGAGAGAATTATCGAAGATAAACAATCGATTAGACGTGGTAACGGCACGAGAAATTGGAAAAGAGTTGGAGATTTCGTGGAGAATTATTTTGATGGGATGGTACCAGTATTTTCTCTTTTTTTTTCTCTCTTCTCGCTACTCCGAATTATATCGACTCGGCTCGACGAGCGATTATGTAACGGCCGAAGTACGCTCTTCTAACGGCACGTATTTACAGTGGCGCGTTCCCTGGGAGAAAGAGAGACCATCGAGTATCTCGTTTCTCGTTCGCCACGCTTCGTGCGCCGCTTTTTCCTCTCTTCACTCGTGTCTTATCAGAGAACTAAGGACACGACCGTTATCCGCCCCATTACCCTGAAACTGGACGCGCCAGTTACCAAATACCTCGTGTTCATCGACGCGACGATCGTTCTCCAATGTTCTCCAGCTCCGTAACGGCGACTTCGACCCCGGAACTTCGAAAAATCGTTACGAAGTTCCGGTTCTGAGATTATATACGGCTTACTTGGAAAATCAAAGGGCAAGGAAAATCCCTTCTCTTTCCTTTTGCCCATAAACTGTGCCCTTGTACCAGCTTTCCCGCGCCATTGAAATCTAAAGGCGAATTGGAGAGAAACTTGGCGATATTGGGAGAAAGATGAGGAAGAAAGAGAGAGGACAGCAAAAATGTGCGATAGGGCGAAAACGAGGGGCGGTAGCTCGAAATAGTTATCGAGTACGTCGAACTTAACTACGGTAGCATAAAGGCACGTGCACAATGCCGGCTACTCGATACCGCTGGCTATGCGTGTTACGATTGCGGTCAGCGCTCACGTAACACCGAGCACTGATACCGTTATCGGGCCGACGCAGGCATTTCGAACCGGTCTCCGATTTCGTTTCCCGCTCATTATGCAATTGGCCCGCGATAACGCGACCGCCAACCAAAAAAAAACGAGGAACGCCTGAACCTCTCCTCGCGAATTAACTTCTACTACGGCCATTGCTGGTACTCATAGAATGTAAATATCGTTCCAATTTCGCATTCCGTTATCATCGAATTCCTCGCCGGATCGAAGCTCAACAACGTTGCCTAGATTTTCCTAAATTATCCTTCGATATATCTTGCGATCGATGGTAAACGTAACACTACGTAACTCTTTTAATCCCTTGTCGAACGCTTTCTTCTCTGGGTCCGCGATAATTCAGAATTAAATTGGTAAAATAAAAATTAATCGATGGTTCGTATAATGTAACGTAATATTAATATAATAGGAATAATTTATTGTAGCTATTGTACGGTAAGGGGTTAAAACTGCCGAATTTAAAGCACCGAACGACCGTACGAGTTGAAGCGAAAATGCGCGGGAAAAGAAATGCAGAATGTACTTCGTCGCCGAGGGTGAACGAACCCAAATACACTCGCGGTGGCAACGAACGAGGATTGCAGAGGAAAATAATTATCGAGGACGTTACGGATGCGAGTTTTCCCGTCGACGTTTCTTATCTCTCGAGGGCGATAAAGTCGCTCGATGCATAACGTAAATGCGGCCGAATAATGGCTCTTTGGAGAGCTCTTTAAACCTATAGATTCACAGAGAGCACCGTTCTTCTGGACAATGCTTCCAGCGACAACGTAATTCGACGAAAAAGTGTCCGATGAACGACTCCTTGAAATATTACACGAATAAATTTCTCCGAAAGCGCGAATGCACTTGCATGCGGCGCCGTTCCTCGAACGACTCGTCGCGGATGAGAAACGAGCCCTGGCATCGCGACAACGGATGAGTCTGCACGGCAATTGAGATTTATCGCCTATCGGGATTATCGGTGAAACGAGATACTTCGGTGCCTTTCGCACGTGTGGATTTCTGGGAGAGAATTCGCCCGGGTAATAATAACTCGAAATCAGTTGAATTGGAATCGTTTTCGTCTATCTAGAATTTGAAATTCTCCTAGATTCTATGAACGCGAGAATGAATTGTATAACGGAGCTACAATGAACCATTTTGCTGAGAAATGTTTTAAAATCAAGTTAAATCTATTATTCATAATAGTATTTTTATCATTTTCCAATCAACTGTCGTGCAACTGATCTTCAGATGCCAGAGAAAATTCGGATTATAGAGGGTTACTATCTATAATGTATTACTTTCATTTGTAGTATCGTTAAAGTGTTACGATAATATTGAACAACGTAAATTATCGCTTCCTACAACTCACAAGGAACTCGAAAACAACGGAAAGCTATCGACGACATTCGTGCTTGAGGAGAAAAAGAGAAATAAACAAATGTTACGCGTTCCCGCGATATCTGAAGCGTGGTGCGCGCGCCGCGGCCACGTGCGTCGCAGGAACATTGCGCAATCGTACAGAGTACACGTGCGCGCCGGACAACGAACACTCGTGTCACCGCTTCGTCCCTTTTTCTTCGTTTTTCGTGACTCACGATCGCTATCCGCTCTATCGAACAAAGACAGCGTTCCCTCTCAATTGTTCTCGTATTTTTTTCGCTCGAGAAAATCGAAAAACCTGGGCCGTGTTCCCCGCTTTTTTTCTAGCGGCGAAGACGAAGCGGTTGGATATAATTAGCAACGGTTCTCGCAAGTTTCCTCGTCCTTGCTTTCTGAAAGCATCGATTCGCTGGCCGTTACTCGAGAACTCGTAATCTCCTATGCGTCATGCACGCTTATTTGCTCGCGTTGGCAGAATAAGGAGGAAAAAAAGTATCTGTGGAATTGTCGAAACGACGATGATGCAACGGGAGCGAGGAAATCGATCGTTTCCCGCGTAGAAGTCCAATTTTTTCGCAGTATCGCGACACGAAAGGTTTTCCAGTATGTCGTATCATCCGACGATCTCTTGGAAATATGGGAAAATTAGTTGAGACAACTCGCGCAGTTTCGACGATGGAATTGCGTCACAAATCGCCGGAATGGCGTGTCACGTTGCGCAACAACGCGACATAAGTCGTCGCACGTGACGGATGGAGATCGATATAAAACTACGAATTCATTAAGTATGAATCGTAAACGACAAATGGCACGAGTTTCCTCGAATCGCGAGACTAAGACCTGGGAAAAAATCTTAGGTCACGTTGCGCACTTTTTTCCCGCGCTTTTCGTTCGATTTCATTTCTCGCTAGGATGATTCAAGACGATGATATATGCGTCACGTGAGACGAACCTCTCCTATCGAGTCTCGACTAGGGTACTTGTTTTACTGAGATTTTAGGTGGGTTTCGAAGGTAGGCATCGCGTGAAACGAATTCCTCGGTGGTGACTCCAACTCGAGGATCGTACCTTTCCTCCGTTCGCCTCGTAACTCATCAGCTCTTCCCTAATACATCGCTCAACGATGCCACGTTCGATAATAAAAATTCCAGCAACGAAAATTCCTCGGTAGCCGCCGAAACTCGAAAACTTGTCGGTAGCTAGATCTACGCCTACCTAAACCTGAACGAAGCGACTAGCAGTTGAAGCCAGAATACCAAATAATATCGAAAAAAAAAATTCCTGTTAATCAAAACTAAGCGTTACTTTTGTCAGAGATGTCACTGATATGTAAAAAAATCTACTAGTTCTAAAATCATCCACAAGTAACTTAATCCGTTGCGGGCTAACGACAATTCTCTTAGAAAAAAAGAGTTCAATCCGCGAAATTCGATATTTTCTGGTCGATCTGCCAAAAGTGTCGCTCGTGACCCAGTGAGTCGACTCGGCGACCCACAATTTCGAATGCCTCGGGCGATAGCGAGGCTTTTCAAGACGCAGAGGCAAAACGTGATTCCAAGGCAGGAAGAACACGTGCGCCTCGTGCAATTCACGCGGCCTCTTGGAGTCCATGGAACGAGTATTTCCGCGTACGTCAAACGGTGGAAGGATTTGCCGATCAGCCAAGAAGCGTGTGTCGCTTAACAGTCTCGTGTTTCGTTTCAGGAAAAAAAAAACGAAACAAAACACTTTGATGATGTCGGTTTGATTTATAAGCAAAGGGTCACTGATGGCAAATTTTAATACTTTCTTAACATTATACCGACTTGTGACTGGTCACTTGGCAGCAAACACTTCCCTGATAGCGATATCTCTTCGACAATTTACATTAATAACTAACAATTTACTAATCGCCGTGTCAACCGATTAATAACTTAACACGCTGATTCTCACGGGGATGCCCAGTAATCGTAGCCATTTAATTCAATGAAATTGTATGTAACTTTTAAATTGCAATATTTATGAATTTTCTAACAAATTGAAAATTTAAATATTGACGTTAAAAAGATAAAAGTCTGCTGAATTTCAATCTACCTGTATCTTTAAAGGTTCTGTTTTAAAAAGTTATGAATTTAATAGAAAAAGTTTCACTTCAGTAAAAATGATAAAACTAGCGAAATACCGGTGGCGTTCAGCGTGTTAAAAGTCCAAAAGAGTTGAGCCCAAAGAGCCCATTAATATATAATTATTATTGTTCTACCGCTAAATCTTTACAAATCGTTAAATGTGCACCAAAGTCGAACGGTGTTTTGAGGATGCAGGCACATCTGGGTTCTGCATTCGCCGCATCGTTTGATATTTTTTTTTTGGAATCGCGGTAACGATGTCGCTTTCCGTAAAGCGATCGCGCTTACCAGGAACTCAGAGAGAGGAAGGAGGGCTGCGGAGAGGGAACATAGAAGGCGTTTGGCGTTACACGGCCACCGAATCGCAATATTCCCGCGCTTGCCCAATGCCGCGCAATTATTTCGTGCGTGCGTGACGCTCGCCAAGGGTCCCTCTATTATTATCTCTCCATGGAGAAATATTGACCCCAGAAGACGCGAAACGGGCTGGCAATGTTGGTCGAAGATACGATCTCTCTTTTTCTCTCTCTTTCGTAGCGATAGAGTCTACTAGCGCAGTCCTTTGCGCAACGAAAACCTAACGTTTCGCCATGGAGTCGAGTAATTACTTTCCCGTATAGTTCCCGGCTACTCCGGTTACTCGTTCGCGTTGTTCAGACTTTTCGAGGAAACGGCGATCGTTAGTTGCAAAATTCTCTGCTTTTCGATCCATATCTAACTCTTGGCGACCAGTATTTAACACTTCGCTGATATCGATATCTCTTCGAAAATGACAAAGTCTCGTCACGGAGTCCTTGGCACAGTAAATTACCAAATAACAATTTATTAATTGCCGCGGCAACCGATTAATAAGTTCAAAGTCCAAAAACTTAGGCGCCGAAAAGACTACTAATCGAGACAAAAGTTTCAAAGAATTTCACGATCCTACTTCACGCTGTTCTACTCCCTAATCTAAATTGCTGCCTGGACAGTCAGCAGCCTTTGCCAATAAATCTACGAAATACAAATTCCTACACTATCTTTTTCACCTTTCAATGCATATCCAGAACTTATATAACAAATTCGAGCATAACAAACCTAACGCCCAGAGAACTATCGTCGAGGACGAATCGACGCGCGCGCAAACTGGCGCGAGAACGCAAATTTCCGAGTTCCAGGAGGAAAGGGTGACAACCTCTTCCCTTCCTACGTTCCTGGTACGAGCACGTGCGTGAGTACGTGCGTACGTGAGCGCGCGTACTTGCGAGCAGTAGGTACGTTGCACACGATTGCAGCAGGAGTCGGTGCACGACCGATACACCCGCGCAAAGAAACGCTTAATGGCTAAATATGACTCACTCAGAGAGCTCGCCTCGTCTGCCAGAGGCTCATACAATTCCACGAATCATCGACAAGGTGGTCGATTGATAGTGAGAAAAAAATTACATTTATACCTAAAGCAAAGAATAATCAATGAAAGTCGAAAAGACTAGCAAGAAGTGCTTCCTCGTGGACTAGGATGACTCGGAAGTTCAACGATATTCACGCACTTCGAGTGGAATTCGATAGATTACGCGAAACGAGCAGGATAGAATGCAGAAACGAGACAAACGAGACCGGTTGGGTTCTCTATCGCTGAATGTTTCGTCAGAGGTAGAAATTCGCGTGGGCGACCTTTTCTGCTCTGAGAAAAATCGCTCGATCGATACTCAGTCCCGTACAGGATAATATGAGTCACGCGAAGTCGTACGTAACTCTCGCGGCTGAAATTCCATGGGATTGCTCAATTCGGCGAGCCTCGGTGTTCCCCACGGTGTATGGGCGCGTTAGTGCGAACCGAAAACCTCTCGAGGAACTCTGATACGTTCGACGCTATGCTCTTGTTGGAAATTGCACATAAGAGGTAAAAAATGATTTTGTACGAAAGAGGGGACCGGTGATCGCGTTACGGTTTCTGGACGTAAGGTCCGGTCGATTAATGGCGCACTATTCCGTCTCTCCCTTTCATATCCGCCTATAACTTCTCCCTGGCATCGCTGTGCATCGTATCGAGGCGTGTACCGTTGAGGTCATTAGCCGATATCTGCCTAGCATAGGTAATTGATTCACCCTACATGATCCGGCGTGTGCAACCGTAGGAATACCAAAGCAAAAAAAGTACTTGGAGATACATAGGAACTCGAGTTGTTTACGCGTTAAAACGTGTGCTCACAACGATCGCGTGCACGTCGATGGACATTTTTTTCCCTTCGTTGCATAGCAGCGCCATCGAGTTGCCACTTGAGACACGAGACTCGAAAGATACATAATCGATAGGGAGAAGGACGCTTGGTAGCCTCGTCCGATCGTAAAACGACTACAAACGATCACACGAGGCCGAGAAGGCACGTTGCCTGTGGCAGAAGTACGCGATTAGAGGTTCTCGTACGTCGACGTATTTACGAGAGGATACCGCGCCGAGGGGCTTCCGTGGTATAAACGGCTGACATTCACTCCCAGCAAAACGCGTATAGCACGTGGACGTAGAAACGCACGCGCGCACGATGCAACCAGACCCTTACGTAACTCTAGCCGCGTGCTTCGACGGCTAATTCACGCGTTTGCTCTTTCGACTGACTTCTTCTTCTTCTTCTCTGTTCTCCTTTGCCCGTTTGTCTTTATCTTTGTTCTCTCATTTTATAACGGTTCGATAGCCTCGTTGCTTAACCCTACGAGTGGCCGGCGTTCACGGCGAATTGACCGGTTGCAACGTTGCAAGAATAATCCGTGAATTACGAAGTGCTCGAAATAAATCTGTACTTTATTAGTTTACCTAAATGTAACGCAATCTTTCGTCTACGTGAGCTAGCAAAATAATTTTGGATGACTGGTCACACTTGAAAGAGATGCAAGTATCGCGTGTTATTGTTTCAAATAGGTTATGAATCAGCGCCATCGTATGCGCGCGCCGCGAAACCAGTTCCCGAAATATTTCTAAAAAATCGTGGCAGATGGGGTCGATGGTGGTCGTTGCTGATTCGTCGATTCGAACTCTAACGGTTGTTCCTACTTGCGAATTATTCCGACGCTAAGAAATATTGCAATTATCGTAATGAAATGCAAGAGGAACATCCTGCTACATTTCTAATGTCGTCTGAATTCGCGGATCTAGTTTTTCACCTACGTGCCATTCAGCACGTTGGTGTTTCTACGAAAATGTATGGCAAAACACGACAATTAACGTATTATATATACTCCTGCTTAGTTTTCTTGGAAAAACCTGCCTCATTGTGGATTATTTCGAAGAAACATGCTCAAATACGATGAAACAACGACAAAATACGAGTCACGGCGGTAGACGAGGGGCAGAGGGGGGAGGTTAGGGGGACATCGTTCGGCTTTGGGTATCAAATATCGCGAATTTTTGTTAAAATCTAGTGCCTCTCGTGCTAAATCGTCTATCGAAAGTATATAGAACGCAAAATGTTAGAAAATATAGTTGCACAGACCTTTTAGATGCGACGATCTTGGCAAAGTCGGCGGCAGGGGGTCGGGAGGGGGGTGACGTCATCCTCTGCAATAGTAATCCAATGGTTTCTGGAGAAAACACGAGTGACACTCATTAAATTTCACTCTCGCGCACTCCGTGATGTTAATGGACGATCGAATTTACATATATTTTCCACTCGCGACAACTTTTTCGACCTTTTTTCCCGAATTTTCGCGGACTCGCGACCCGGCTCCTGCAAGACGCGGAGAGATACTTGCACGGCAACGTGCCTTCGATTATCGAAATAATGCAGTTTCGATTATCGATATCGATTTTCGCGAATGGCGGAAAGAACGTTAGGTGACGCCGTTCCCGCCCTATAGAGGCGCTATTGTATGTAAAAAATATGAATAAATACGAGAATATTGTTAAATTTGAGCAATAATTAGCATAAATACGATCCGATTCTTTGATCTGTAACGTACGGGGGCTTGTTTTTATCTGAGAAAGTAGCAATTTCTTTGACGATCGAGAGCTATGTTTTTGTCAAGAATCGAGAAGGTTAAGTTGCAAAAACTGTAAATTACTATTTTCGCCGTTGTACTTCGACAATTAGAGGCTAATATTTCGACTTTAATCGTGAACATCGTTTCCTCGAGGGTATGTATGCAACGATATTGCTCAGAAGACTAGTCAACCTATACGCGGCCCGGAGATTTTTCGCTTTTCGAAGAAAATCGATACGATACTCACGAAATTTCACTCCCTCTCGTTGAATGAGGTTCGAGGATGATAAAATTTCCAAGATTTTCCACCTGACGACGACTTTTTTCACACTTTTTCCCGACTTTTCGCGCACACGCGACCCGGCTCTTGCACCAAGCGGAGAGATACTTGCGGTGCAGCGCGCCCTCGAGAATCGAAATAACGCTCTTTCGATTATCGATCTTCGCGAAAAGGCGGGAAATACGGTAAGCACTTCCAACCAATAGAGGCGCTATTGCAGGCGGAAAAATTTGAATAATTATTAGAATATTATTAAATTTCGACGAAAATTATCGTAGATATATGCGAATACTTTTAATAAATCTCAAATCTATGGGCAATTCGAGGGAATTTCATGACCTCGCAACTCTGAACTGTGCATGCACCCAGTTTCGAAATCGGAGCATCGTTCTCGTATTATAAATGCCGAAGGTTGAATAAATAAGTACTTCTACGGCGTGATACGTAAACTGCTGATAGTGGCGGTGCAGCACGTGGCACGTTTTGCAGAAACGCACGTGTTACCTTACATAATCACAAGGAGATACACCTCATGTTGGGATTAGTGCTTGCGTTATCTCAGTGACGATGCGCGCGAAGCGAAAATTCCTCGTCCTCTCTCCAAGTATCGATAAACATCGAACCGGTCGAGTGTCGCTAATTACATTAGAAAATAATCACATCGTGCGATTAAAGCGTCACGAGTGAACGTTTCACGTTCACGAGAATTACTAAACTCGCTCGAAATTGCTAAATCGAGTGTCGTCGCTTCTGACATTTCCATCTTCCAATTAAAGCGCAACGGGAATCAGACCGTTCGGTACTTAAAACGTGCGCAAACGTTTTGCGGAAATCCAGACACGAGCACTTACGTAATCAAGCCGCGTGTTGGAAACTGATACGTCGCTTTCGTTGCATTTGCTTCGTTGACCACTCCACGAACGATGTTCTCCAATTTCTAACGAAAAAGATCTCCTTTCGTGGCCATACCTTCTACAGTAGCCTTCTTCGCAGAGACGATCAAAGAAGACGGATAGGTGAACGAGGTCGAAGGAGCGATTACTTAAATAGGGATGCGAGCATTTATTTGATCTGGATTAATTGAAAGCTCTTTCACCAAAGGGGTTACCGACGATCGTCGGCGTCCGTTGGACACCGGGTTCACTGACACTTTCGACCTTGAGGAGCACGACCTTACCCAAGGCTATTTTGCAACTTCTCCTCCGGACGCTCGTTGCCAGTGCGGGCACGTCTTTCGATCTCTCGGAATTCTTCACCTTTGCCCGCCCGTGTCTCTCTCTCTCTCTCTCTCGCGTTTACGTTACGAAAGATCTCTCTTCTCGCTTGCTCTCTTCTTCTTTCTTCGTCTCGATGTTTCCTCGATTGCCACGCCCACGCGCGGCTTGGCCACCGTGGAAGATCGTCCTCGAGCCACCAAAATACGCGTCGTATCTTTACGACGCTTCTGGCATCGGAAATCGTTGTACAAACGAGCTAAACCGTTCACTGTGCAAACTAACGTTAACCCTTTCAAGTCTATCGGGACATCATAACCGAACGACTTTTTCCAATTGTCTCCTGGGTCAAATTGTTCCCATTTTAACGTATCATTGAGAAGAACTTCGACCTACAGAAAGTACCTACTTTTTATAGAGTTTTTACCTGTTAAAAGGGGAAACTGGAGAAATTTGCAAGAGTACTAGCAAGAGAGAATTGAACGTGGATTTGAAACGATACAATACGTTCCGCACGAGAGACACAAGGCGCTTGGAGATAATCGCAAGTCGTTCCCTTTGTTTCACCTCGGACTGGCTCTAGATAAAGAATTGGAATTTGTAATTATTATTACATCGCAGGTTCGATTCTCGCGGAGGGTATGACGCATGGTTTTCGTAAGAATGCGTCATCGGACCCGCTCGCCGATAGTCATTTGATTACATTTCGTCGTATGACAGAGCTTGCTATAATTATTACGCCTTGTGTCACGACAGAGGAATGATTACATTGACGCATACCAACCGATAGAATCATTTGTTCTCCGTTTGTCGCGGAAAAAAGGACCTCCTGCAGGGTAAACTGCTCGATCGTACAGATCAGCGAGGATCGTAATAACACGGCGGACAAAAAAAAGGCAACCGTCTTTGGAAGTTTACGAGATTGTTTTCCTTCTTCCGCATCGAACGACCTTACGTCAAACAAACCGTGGAGAGACGTTGCCGTAAGCGGAGCGAGTTTCGTTCGTCGTAAATGGTGTTACGTTCTGACACAGTGCAACCTTCCTGATAAATTTTCCGGTTGCGAATCTCTTGACGGAAAGGCCGAGTTTCAGGGAGAGAAAAATAATACCTCGAGGACAAAGACGAATGGAGCAGTTTCAAGTCGACCGACCGGTTAAACGTTACGCGATCATCTCGAGACGACGGGTCATCGGGATACCATCGTCGTCATCGTAATCTCCTGGCACGCAATACCACTTTCGTCACCGCCGCTAATAAACTCATCGCGCGCGTTGACTCGAGAGAATCTCTGCCTTCGACATTTCAATCGCGCGGGAAATGCAAGAATTCAAGTTCATCCTATGACTTAAATTCCCAAGATTTCGATGAACGTTTTCAATAGAAACTAATTTCGCTTTTTCCTTTGATTGCAGATGTACTAAGAAGACAAATTATGGTGGCAGAATTTGTCGCCCGTCAAAGTGGATCGCCCATCAACGGTGAGACCGCCTGCCTAAACAGCAACATGCCGGCCAGCCACACCATGGCGCATGCCGGTCACGGTGGTCACGGTGGTCACGGTGGCCACGATGCCCATGGACCGTTACCACCCCTGACGCATCCATCTCATCACGGTGGACCACCATCCCTTCAACAGCAACAGCAGCACCATCAACCCCAACAGCAGGGTCCTCCTCAACAGCAGCCACAGCATCACCATCACCATCATCAACCCCAGCAGCAGCAGCAGCAGCAGCAGCAGCAGCAACAGCAACAGCAGCAACAGCAACATCTCCATCACGATGCCCAACAGGTGACACATCCTGAAAATTTCCCCCCGAACTTCGACATCAGAAAAGAGCTATTTTCTCAGCGCAAGCAACGAGAGTTCATCCCGGACAACAAGAAGGACGACAGCTACTGGGACCGCAGGAGGCGTAACAACGAGGCCGCCAAAAGGTCTCGAGAGAAGAGGCGATTCAACGACATGGTACTCGAGCAACGAGTCATGGAACTCAGCAAGGAGAACCACATTCTCAAGGCTCAACTCGAGGCGATAAGAGAGAAGTTTGGTATATGCGGAGAGTCGGTGATCAGCACGGAACACGTTCTGGCAGCCCTGCCAGCCGAGCCTCCTATCAGCGTGAAGAGGGCAAAGTTGCCCGCTTCTGCGGCTCTCCTCTATGCCAGAACCCCGAGTCCGGTGCACACGTCGGTGATCCATCAACCGGTCAGCGGAGCCAGATCGCCCAGGTCACCTGCGCAACTCTACGTTCCAGAAACGACCGCCTACCCGGAGACCGAAAGTTTCCAGTATCCCTATCCTCATCCGGCGATGCACCTCGACACGACGAGTGCTCTCAATCTTTCTCGCGGTCGACGAGCTCAGTCGCCGTTCGAGCTTTCCTCTGGAAGCGGCGACGAGGGACCACAGCTCGTCGTCAGCTCGCAGAATCCCTCGGCCAACAACAGTTTGCCTCACAAGCTGAGGCACAAGTCCCGAATCGGCGACAAGGATGCCGCGAGCGCGCTCCTTGCTCTTCAGGGTATCAAGCAGGAGCCTGGACCAAGAGCGTCGCCTCCATGGGACAACGAGGGTTCCAGCGACGAACGTGACTCTGGGATTTCCTTGGGTGCCGAATGGACAGGTCCTACCGTCTCCGCCGTTCCAGAAAGCGAGAGGGAGGTCAAATCGAGACTCGATCGTCTCGCCTCCGAGGTCGCATCCCTTCAATCGATCCTGCGCCTTGGAAAACCCGCGGACACTTTGGTAACGGGGCACTCGTTGCCTCCAAATGCAACCGTCAATGGTCCGTGAAGCGGACGTGCTCGTTCCCGACGTGGATCACGCCCTGATCGGACCAACTACCGTTCTTTTCCTCTCGCCGTTCGCGAGCTTCCGAGAGGCCCTCGGGCGGATCCGAAGAATCCTCGGGCCTGGAGTTGGAGGCAACGGCGACGACGATCATGATTCCTCTCGTATATCGCGCCGGAAACGGAGAGACCAAGAAGACTCTGCCCGCGCTTTCTCGCGCGAAAACGATGGCGCGCGATGACGACGATTGGAGCGGGGTAGAAATATTCTTCGAGAAGAGCGTCCAAGTCGATCGACTACGACTGGCTTGACAGTATTGGGTACCCGTGTACGTCGATCAACTTCGCGACGATGGGTGCGAGTCTTGGAACCAAGTCTTGGATCGGCTAGGAGCGAGAACGTGGTCGAGGATACGGCGCGACTCGATCCCTTGCCAAATGGCTACAATGTCCGCTCCATCGTGATGCGCTAGATGTTAAGGACAATGCGATATCTAGGTGATAAGTAACTTATGTTGTAAGACTTCTTAGGCTATTCGTTGTAACTACTACCATTATCGTTATTAGCGAGTTTGTTAATTCGGGCAGTCGTAATCGCGGCAAGTTGAGTCGAGCGTATCGACTACTGTGCACTCCGGCAGACCTGTGTGCGACTATTCGAACAGAGATCGGATCGAATGTCGTCGTGATCAGATATTCGATTCGCGTCGCTCGAAACCACCGAGAGATTCCGTATCCATCGTTCTTTCCTCGATGAAGCATCGTTTCAGTCAACGACGGAAGGAAGAATCAACTTTCTTTGCCCTATCGTTGCTCTAAAGACGAAGGAGAAACTAGGGGCAATGAGCCACGACTAGAGGGACCATTCGACCTTCCTGCGCGTGGACAAAGGGCACTCGAAGATCATCGGAGTGGAACGACACCTCGGATCTCTCGGTTTCACGAGTTTACACCCCGATTGATAATTGGTCGCGCAACCGGCTATCTCACTACCGCCAGTTATCCCTAATTAATCCCCGTGTATCGTGTACATCGTCATCGTCCGAAGCAATAACTCATCTTTGTCGTGCTGTCCTCCCGTTCGTCTTTCCTCCTTCCGAGCGACACGCGAAAACTGAGAAAAATCCGAGCGAAGATTCGCGGTAAGGAAAATATCTCTTGAATATTTCCAATTTAATTAACACGTTCACGTTAGCAAAGTAATTTGTGTTTTTCTAAGTACTGAAGCTTGAGCCACCATTGGTACGTGCCGACGTGAATGGGTTAATTCCACGGCGAAACTTCGTCCGTGTCTGTTCTCGACGTTTTTTCTCGTCCCTTCGGATATCGGCCTTTATTTTCTGGCCAATGGACGATCGCCGTGTCGACTTTCGCGTCTCATCGCTTTGTCCTCGCGTCTTTCGACAGTTCTCCTTTTTTTTTATACTTTTGTTATTAGCGTACGTACTACGATTAACGCGACGTGTGTGTATATATGTATGTATTAAGACGAGGATGCGTGTAAATTTCGTGTTTGTCCTCACTGTGAAAACCGTCGATGCTACTTGAGCAGACGGAGAAGACGGGATTTTTCCCCGTTCACCGGGAAGCGTCAAGTTCTCACGGTCGAAATGAAAACTCACCCGCGGAACTTCTTATTCGGATAACCCGAAAATTTAATATCGAAGTATTAAGCGAGACTATAGATGTATGTAATGTATACATAGTGCACATATACGGAAGTATACATATATATGCGCATATGTGTGTATATATAAATATATGTATATACATGTATGTTTTCTTATCTTCTTTTTGGCAAATTTTTCATGTATTTTTCAATATCGTGAGAAATGACGAAAGCGGTTTTGCGTCCGTTGCGTATAAGCGCTTTATTTTCTCGTACACGAAGAAATCATCCTATCGATTGTCGCACGATTGAACGATGCCGAGAGAAAAAGGAAATTCTATTGAGCGTACCGATGGATTTTACTTTGGAAATTTCCCGGGCGAATGGACGCATCGATCGAACGCGTTATCGAAGGATAAACGATAAGCCAAAGTCGACGATGATTCGCAGATTCGATTTTTACGCGCGAAGATATTTTTTTAATTAGTACGTAATATTTATTGATTTTCTTAACGATAGAGCGAGAAAAATTCGGGAGTATCGAAAAAATAAAAACGAATTTAAAGAAAAAAGAGGGAGGATAATCGATTCGGTCAAACGCGTTCATCGATGCTCCGCTTTCTGTCCCGACGAGACGAACTCTATGATTAATAACGCGTGATAATAATAATAATGATACGGAATATTAAATCGACACTCGTAAAAACGTACCTCTATTTATTAATCGCCTATGTTCGCGGAGCTCGTCACGAGATGGTATTTCAAATGGAAAGGAATACAGGAAAAAAAGAGCGCAGTCTCTTTTAAATCTCCCGCACTCTGTCGTTCCGGCAACGAGACTTCAGTGATTCGTAGTATTAAATTTTTTAAAACAACGTCGCTACTCGACGATTGTTCCTGATAAGCCGGCGTATCAAAGTCGAACTCTTCTTCCTATTTCAAATACTATTTCTATCCAGCTCTGCTTACGTCACCGGAAAAAAACGAATGACTGCGTTCGTCGATAGAACCTGGATTAACGATGCGGAGTATACACCATTGAGCGCAACGATTACCCTGCTTTTCCGTGGTCTCTGTAACATCGAGGGAAAACCGATGCTCCAAGATCGATTTATCGTTTAACGAAGGAGCTTCGAGAACACCTTTGAATTAAAACGCGGGTCGATAAGTCCAAGAGAAAGATCGGCGTTATTCGTGGAAGGATCTCGTCAGTGCTTTAAACCTTCTTCTCTTTTCGTTTGTATTTTTTACTTTACTCTCTTTCCCTCGCGTGAATCTTCTATATTTTGTACATGTTTTTACACACGACAAATAGACGTGCATAGTATTGACAAATTTTCTACGAACAACAGCTGACTCTTTGGCGACGTCGCCTTAATATGCCTTGCACCAAGAAAAGACAGAGAATTCGTTGGAATAATCAGAGTAACAATTAAACGATCGACGTTATTAACTTTTGCCGTTGATTCGCTCGTCGACGACACACCACGAGTGCCTATACAAGTAACATGGAAGCTGAATGTATCCCGCGAGTAAAAGATAGTTTCCTCCAAGTGGCTCGAAGGCGGATCTCGAGTCTATCGTGAGAGAGTGAGAGAGAAAGTATAGTTTTCATAGGCGAGAAGCTACATTTTGTAAATACATCAGTTTTACCTTTTAACATCGACGCGTGCAAACCGCGTGATCGTCATACGCTCGAGAATCATCGACGATCGTGAATTCCAAGCGGATCTACCCAAGCAGATGTGCATGCAACGTACATAGATGCATATATGTGAAATACATACATACATACAAACCAGACAAAGTACATAGGTACACGCGTACACAAACTCTCTCCTCCCCCATTCCACTTGCTCGTTCGTCGCGAGCGAGAATCATCACCTTCGAGCACGGCGACCGTAAATCGATAATATTGTACATATAATTGCACTTTTGCCAAAAAGCACGCTATTCGTGCCGACGAACTAGCGCAAATCTCGGAAGACGTTAAAAGCATCGGCCGGAGAAGGAATTCTCGATCCCCTACCCCGTCCTTCCTTCTTTCCCTGTTCCTCGTCGCCGAACTTCCCCCATCGACTTCTGCTCCCGAAATAGTTTTGAGGGCGTTTCGAATACAGTTCCTATGCGAAGTGTGGTAAAGCAACTTAAACGGTCGACTGTCGTTTAAGCGAAGAAACATGATTCCAGTACGAGGTTCGATTATCCTTCTTTCTCTGGCTGTACGACGGAGATATAAGTATTTAGATCTAAGGAACATATCCACAGCGTGTAGTGTACTTGTATATGAATACCGAAATAAATATTTTCAATGTTTTTGACAATAATCCATAGCTGTTTCTCTCTCAAAATCTACCAAGTGCGAGAATGTCTTTGGACGTTTGGATATTGGGATCGGTCGATTTATGCTGCTTTCAGTTTTTAACGGAAACAACGTGACAGTTTAATTGCGAAGATCGAAATCAACGATTGATACAGCGGTAAAGAATGCAAGAACGGATGCTTCGTTTCTGGTAAATCATATATTTCGTAGGAAACTTAATCGATGTAGAGATTAAAGAGCGACGATATCACCCAAAAAGGCAAGGAGTTCGCATTATCTATAAATATCAAAACGGTAAATAGAGACCACGCGTAAGTGTGAAAAAAATATAAAAAAATATATGTCGTAAAGTTAATTTGTACAAGTGTAACGTATAATAATAATCGATCGTGCAAGGATGACGTTCAGGACCAAAAAAACAAAGTAACGTTGCCGCTGCACGGCCAACGAGACTGCGGATTGTCTATAAAAAAAAACTCTATTTTGCGTCGAAAAGCAAAGAAAAAGTGTCTATACGTCGATAATATCGATACGACGTAGGTGTGATATAAAGAGCGGTGCTCCCATTTCGATTCAACGATCTTGCGATCTGTTTTCTTTACATATTTACGACCTTTCCGAAACTACGACGCGTCCGTCCGCCGGAGGTGTTCTCCCGTGACCAGTCCGACGGATTTAATGACAATTTCAACCTTTACAAATTAATCACCATAATTATTTCCGTTTCTTGCATTTAGTTCTACCTCGACGCCTGCGCGAAGAATTCGGACGTGTGTCTGTCTTCTTTGATGATCTGTAAAAAATTTCAATTAATATTAAAGCTCTCTAGCTAGCGAAACTCTTCAGTCGTTGAGCTGCTAATTGGAACAAAAGATCCATCACCTGTGAACCCTGTTCACCGACACGGAAGTGTGTTTCTTCAAGGTCAGGTGTTGCTGGACCAACTCGGCTAATTTACCTTGCTGAGCCAACATCGAGAGGAAGGTACAAATGAACTCGTCGTAATTATGCGTTCGCCGACAGTCGTCAATCTGATGAAGAAATTAGTTGTCCCAAGCACATAGATAATTAAGCCGTTCGTAGGTCAAATTAATTAACTCTAATTTTTGAATATTTACAAGCTAAAGTGTCAAAGAAATTAATCAAATCATTTTTCATTTGAGATTTTACAGAGTTAATCAATTTGACTAATGAATGGCTCATTTGCTGTGAACATTCCGGCTGTTTGAATCAAACTCCCACCTTGTATTTGTTCCTCTTATCGTTCTCATCCTTTAAGCTCGTCTCACAAATACTAATCTCGTGCTCCAAGTTCTTCAGCAGTGCCAAAAGATCCTTTGGAGCGAAAGTATGAGGTTCGAATAATTCTGGATACTTGGAGCACAATTTAGGATCGATTTTCTCGACCTTCTTCTCCTCGGTGACCGTGTCTCCATTGCTGGTTTTTACTCTAGCATGAGGTATTCGAACTTCCCCCGAAAGGCAGACCTTTTTGTGCAAATGCCCACTATCGGAGACCAGTCTTTTTCCATTTATATTAATGTTGCCGAGAGAACGACCTATCGAGGAATCGAAACCTTACTTAACCGAAATAACGCTATGGATTTGAGTTCCTAGAGAAATATAAATCTTCGTACTCAAGCCTGCCTCGTTCTTCTCATCTCCAGCGACTCGAATCACCACGAACTTTTTGAAGTCCTTCGTCGACGTTGGACTGCTCTGGCCGGAATTCCACCCCCATGCTGAAGTAACATGTAAGGTTTAAGTGTTAATAAGTGTTAAATCCAAATAACTTTGGAAACGAAACTCCAGTATCGTTCCTAAAATTGTATCATGTTGCTCCTTCGCTTAAACGTTCCTACTGATGTTCCAAGCGTATCACTGAATGGTAATTACTTAAAAAAACGCAAAGGAAGAAGAATCCGCAAGGTGTAGGTCATCTAACTGTATGGTCGAGGTGTCAAAGGAGATTCTGAAATATGGGGGAAACGTGCGAAAAGCAAATAAAACCTGCCAGCTCAAGCACATGCATTCTAGTCCGTTGTACAGAGATGCACGCATCGTTTCAGCAGAATGAAACTGATATTTTGTTATTTCATTGCTGCTCTTGCTACGATAAACTCATCAAAGTGTCCTGAATTTAAAAAACCGCACTCTGCTAGCTGTACTATGTTCTACAATTGTGTTAATTTGCCAAGTGGTGGATATGTTTGGGTACCAAGCAAGTGTACGGAGGGTTTGGTAAGATAAATAGCCTTTTAGCAGAGACTATTACTTGCTAGACGTTATTTCTCTAATGAGTCTCCTGTTTCAGGTATTTCAACCGTACCTACGAACTTGTGTTCTTCCTGGTGATACCTGGACGTGCGAATTGTCCATGGAATCGTCCCTTACGAAGAATAAATATGAAACACCGGAAATAATGGATACGAATTTCAATGAGTCTGGTTCTACGGAATTGCCTCAAGATTACATCGAATTTTCTGAACTAGCTGACTCGTCGTACACCACTTATTCTCAGGTGGACGAGGAGGAAACCGTTACTTCAACTTCTCCAATGGAGATCGAGAAGGAAGAAACGAATCAAGAGGACGATAATGTAAACAGGAATCGAGACAAGAATCAGAATTTAAAGGACAGATATTCGTTACTCGGCCAATTGATAAACCATTTGCTGATTTACAAGGAGATCACCGTTCCCTTGGAGTTTCTAGAATCGTCGTCATTTTCTAAGAGGCCCACTGCGAATGCAAGCCTGCTGGAACCATTAAAAAACCCTGATGGAAGTACTCGTAATAGCATATTGATGAATTATCTGATACAAAATTATATCCAGCAGAATAATTTGCAGAATAATATTATAGATAGTCCAAGACCAACAGAATCAGAATCAAGCCAAGCTGTGGAAAGAGCAACCGATAATCCTACATTAAACAAAGAACAAACAGAGAACGTCGCTGAACTGCTGACTCCTAATCTGGACAGCGAAAATAACATAATTTTAGTCAGTGACAATCTAGGAAACAAGCAGTACTTTACGATTGAGAAATACAAGTCTGTGGCTCATCGCTTGAATTCACAGTTTACTCGTATTGTACCTTGTATAAAAAATATCAGACTACCAAATACAACCGACTGTGCCAAGTACTACACGTGCGAGCCTCGGACAGCTTCTGTAACTGATTATTCCTGTCCGTTGAACAGCGCATTCAACAAATTCGCTAGAATCTGCGACACGGTTAGCGGCAATGCATGCATTCGAAGCAAATCTCAAAAAGGTGGAAAGATCAATGCCACGGATAGCGCGAACCAAACGGATAAAATGGAAGAACGAAAAGTATGCACGGAGATAGGAAAAATAAAGGATCCTAACTCTGATTCTCATTATTACATATGTTACTCCCCTTCGGGAACATCCAGAGACATTAAACAGATAAGGCTAAATTGTCCGAATAGCTTAATATTTTGTCAGAGCAAGAAGGTATGTACGACGAAGCGTCTCTGTAAAATTACATGAAATGTAAATAAATTTGTCCTCACCTTGAGTGGGAGAATTGAACGCAGATCCAATTTCCGACGATGTATCCGTGCTGGAAGAACTATGCGCGGGCGAAGTTTGAATTCTAAGAGGCGTAGCGTAATCTAAGGCGCACATCACTACCTTCTC
The DNA here is from genome assembly GCA_910591515.1 of Cerceris rybyensis. NCBI lineage: Eukaryota > Metazoa > Arthropoda > Insecta > Hymenoptera > Crabronidae > Cerceris > Cerceris rybyensis. The sequence goes on along the minus strand of OU342800.1, from coordinate 1,334,232 downwards.
CATTCCACTGGAATCGAATTAAATTACTGTAATGCGTTTAACTTATTTTAAATGGGTATTATATGTTTAAAAAAAAAACTTCTATCTAGTTAAATGCTGTTTTGTTTACTTTGATTCAGTCTTTCCAGAAGCTATGCTCGAAGCAGACTCTTCAATATCCGCGGCGGAATCGTTACTCCTCTCGACGGTAATTGTAGGCACGGAAGATTCATCAATCTCTGATTTACTCGATAAAACACTCTCATCCTCGTTTTTACTCTTTTTCTCGTGCGATTTGTCACACTTCTCAGAACCGCTCGAATTTTTCTCGGCCCCTTCCTGATGGCTTAACTTAACGAGCTGCTGTAGCGCTTCCAATACTATTTGTCTATTAGTTTTTAACATAGTCAACTTATGCGAAATGGCAAGACGTCTATCAGGCACAACAGCCATCAAATTAAATCTTATATCCTGCAACTGTTCTCCCGTTGCCATTCCTAAACGATCCGTAATTACCCGTCTAAATTGTTCAGTCCATTCTTCGTGCTCCTCCCATGGCCCGTGATCCATAGGATATGGCTTCAACCCATCCAATTCGAATAATCTACCATTTATCGGTACGTAACTAACAAAATGAAAGGCTTCACCGGTAAACCTACCGGTGGAAACTCCTGTATTCTTATCTTGTCTTCTCTTAGCCTGAGGCATCGCGTGTGAATTGTGCGCGCAAGCTAATTCAGGTGTATTACCAATGGCCCAACCTTTATTCTCGGGACACATTCCAGATGTGTGCATTTTTAAGCGGGACAGAGTCGTACCCAGGTGGATATTGGGGCAATTAAGTAAAACTGAGAGTAATGCATGTGTCGCGCAACTGTTTGGCACAACCTGAGGAAGAAAGGATAAGTATATTATCTACACATAACTATATTTGCAAAGAGGAACTTTCTTTACAGAGAAATTTATGTATACGTGAGGCAAAAGAATATCTGTGGATTTGGCATTAACCTGTTGTGCGAAAAATATGTTGTTAACAATTTCTTCATCCTTAACAAAGCTTTCATCCTGCTCCACCACCTTCCGTCTAGATCTTCTTTCCTCTATCCAACGGAATAAGAATATAAAACCATAAACAGGTCCCTCTAAAGACTTTTGTAAATCGTATATCTCCTCCACTTGTACTCCTTTTACTCCGAAATCTTCCAACAGCAACGTAAATAAACCTAACAAAGAAAAATATATGTACAATCACATTGTCAAGTACAATCTTTCCTTATAGAGATAAAAGTTTTCGCAAATTTGCGCGTTCTACGTGTTCAAATCGAACGCGGTGCTTCGGAAACGAAGACAACGATAAATTTTTCAACCTGAACTTACGAACATTTGTAAAAAGTGTAAGTTCTTTTAATTCATATGGAAGGTAAAGTTATTACGATTTAACGATGTATTCGGATATTTTGATATTAAACGTCATTAAGATAATTTATTTCCTCTGCTGTTCATTTCTACCTGGATCACTTTCCAGTTCTAGCCAACCCTCTGTTAATCGATTAATGTCAACAGGCATTCTGCGTCCGATTTCACGCCCGTTGCTGTAAAAAACTTTACATTATTTCCGAAATCGTATCACACTGTGACAATTAAAGGCGCCATGTTACATCAAAACATATCTCACGTGATATAGTCACGTGGAAAGAGCTTAAAGAAGTATTAAATACCATTTTCAATTAGCCTCTTAACTTTTTTTTTTATATTTCTTTCTCCTTAAATGTCATCTTTGTATGCCTGCCTCGCCGAAAATCATTACTAATATTACGAAATAACGAGCGTAATTTTTTTTACATAAAAGTACGCGTTTAATTCAATTTAAAACTATATATATTAAATCGCCTTTCATGTAAAACGTACACTATATTGTCTGCGTAGTGTTCATGGTTGTCCATGGGAGGGAGCATGGTCCGGTTCATGAATCCCCTTAACCAAAAATATAGAAGATCCGATAAATAAACAGGAATATAATAATTGAGGATTATTAAATAAATTGTAAATAAAATATTGAAAGATCCAACAAAAATGACCACGCTTGCTGCACGAACAGGTACAATCAAATGTAACTAACGAAATGGCGAAGTATTACCGTCAGTAGAGATTGTTTTATATGTAATACATTTGTTTCTTTTAATTGTTCACTATAGTTCTGAGAGAATGGAATGTTTTACAACCCTTCTGCACGTATCTTCCTCGTTGCACGCTATCAACCGCCGTTGAACGCAATGAAGAAGTAGCTAATGGTAAGACACGTTGCTTTATCCGTTCATTATATATTCACAATATATCTTTATATCATATTTTATTTACAGCAGATGTAAGATCGTTGATAGATCCACTGACACATCCAGATTTCTTTCAAGTTCACGATTTATTCACGGTAACAGATTTATTTGAAGCAAGGGTACATCTGGGTCATAAAATAGGATCTTTACACAATAACATGCGACCCTTTATATTTGGGAATCGATTAAGCCATTTAGTAATAGATTTAGACCAAACCGCCGAATTATTGCGCGATGCTTTGAATTTTACTGCTCACATCGCTTTTCGAGATGGAATTATTCTGTTTGTTACTAGAAGTCCACAAAATTCTTATATAGTAGATAAAACTGCCAAGGAGTGTGAAGAATTTTCACATACCAGATATTGGAAAAGTGGAACATTGACGAATGCTACGCGTCAATTTGGAACTATTACCAGGCTCCCGGATCTATGTATATTTTTTAGTACTTTAGATAGTGTTCTACATCAACATCCAGCTGTACAACAAATGGCCAAAATGTGTATCCCTACTGCCGGCATCGTCGATACGAATTGTGATCCGAACCTCATAACTTACCCTGTACCTGGAAACGACGATACGCCGTGTGCTATTCAACTTTATTGTCGTTTATTCAAAGAAGCGATAATGCGAGGGAAAACAGCTAGGAAATTAATCTCCAAGCGTATGCCGGAAATATAGTTCTTAACATAGAATTATATATCCTGTAGAGTTATTCAAGGAAAAAGATTAAATGTTACAATCCTTTTCCAAACTTTACTAATTCTGTTCTCCTTTAAATACTTTCGTTAGACACTTCCAACGAAAGAGAATATCGTATTACAAAATGTTATATACAGAAATAACGATATACAATATTTAATTCACATTGTCGGTTCATCGAACTGAAATACAACGTGACAATTACTCTTCCTGTTTCAGCTTAGTCTTATCGTCTCGCAATTTTTGTATGAATCTTGGTCCCAGTTTCTCGATTAGCCTACAATACGGTGCAGATTTGTGTTACCCATATAAGTAAAAATATCGTGTATTGTTTTAACATGTTACATACCACATTCCCAAATTCGGATAATAATTCACCAGATATAATACTTGAAGAGGCAGCGAGTGTGCGATCCACGCGTCTCTAAGTTTATTCGCTATTGCAATTGCCATTAACGTTGCACAACGATTAGCACTGACTTTCCTTTGCGATTGTTTCGTCTCTTCGCCATATTTCTGCATAGATAATTACAATCGTCACGTAAAAGTACATTTCTTAAGTTTCCTAAATTATGCTTACTTCTCCTTGCTTCTCTGTAAAGGCTTGTGACAAAAAGTTTGTCTGTATGGGTCCCGGGCACACAATCGTAAGTGGTATATTTTTATCCAGCTTCTCTATTTTGAACGAATTAAAATATCCCTGAACAAAGAATCAAAACTATTCAATGAATGCACGCAACGAATACATTAATTCAGTTTAAATGTAACAAATACAGACGTGCAATGCGTGTTTCGACCCTGAATACGTCGCAGAAAAAGGTATGCTTGTAAGACCAGCGAAGCTGGAAGTGATCACGAAATGTCCTTTTCCTACTTTAAAGAAATATTTTGCTACCAATCTGCTTAAGGATACTTGAGAGAAAACGTTTAACTCGAACATTTCTCTGTCGACTTGCAAGTCAATGCTTTCCCATGTAGCTCTTTGACTGCGGCCTGCATTGTTTACCAAAATATCCAGCTAAAATACACAATCAAGTTACTGCCAGAATTTATAAAATTATCATATAATTTAATCATACTTTTCCAAATTTTTCAAGGACAGTGTTAAGAGCTCTTTCATGCCTATCGTAATCACAAATATCGAGAACCAGTACTTCCACATCGGACTCATCTAAGTTTGGGTTCCCTGAGAAAATACAAAGAATTAATTTACACCTAGCAAAAGCAGGAAAAATTTGCAAGAAAATATTTCCCTACTTTGGAGACATTTGGACTTCACTTTTTCCAATTCTGCTTCCCTTCTAGCCGATAGAACTAATTTACAATTAGCTTCTGCCAAGACGTAAGCAAGATGTTCCCCAATCCCACTGGATGCTCCCGTTATCCATACTACATTTCCCTTCAGAGAACCTATAGCAGATCAGTGTTACGTTTTCTCTCAAATGTTAATGCCTATGTCTATTTGAATACATACTGATCGGCTTCCCAAATTTCTCATATAGAGCAAGTTTAATATCGCAGTCCAAGAACCATGGATATATCAAGTATATCAAAAAATAGATTACAACGATTAAACCTATAACTGCCAGAAGATCCATTATTCTTAATCGTTGCTTGCTATATATACTGAAAGAAAAGCCATCTTAATATTTATATATTCCACTGTTATAACTTGAATTTTCATAGTAACGATTAGTTTACCATATTTTAAGCATCAAATTATATTAAATATTCCAGTATATTATTACATTTTAATATTCTTCCAACTTACAGCTACCGGTACCTACCGAGGTCGTTGCACTTGTCTCTGCCCCTTACTCGTCTTATTTTAAATTACAGCTTACGTTCTAGCAGTCCTTACGTTTCAATGTATAGTTCTTCATTAGAGCGTTAATTACAGAGTACCCAGTAACATGGTACATAGTCCAAGTTTACTTTATCAAAAAATAAACAGCAGGGGAAATTATTATGTATCAGCGAGTACCATAATCATGTGCGATTATATAGCGAAAAAAATATCATTTCACAGCTACCAAGTAAACCCACGAAACTTGTCCCTAGGTCTGGCTTAAAAACGCTTATCTAATCGTTTGATATTTACGGCCTACGGTGCACAATCAATTGCATATCAATCATATTCTTTTCATCTAGATAAAAAGGGATGTGCAGACCGACTTTCACGTGCAGATAAAAAAGCAGATACTTATATCGAGGAATTTTACGTAATATGACATTATTCATTGTTTTATATTCCGCAAAACGAATTATTCATTTATTATTTTAATTTCTGATAGCATAATTGTCGCATTCAGGTCTTAACTGGGAAACTGACAACGTGAATTAATGCGTCATCAAGGATCACGTTGGAGCATTCCGGGTGTCATGGCGAAAGAATTTTAACCGTGTACCCACATAATCCCTAAATATCACCGAGCATATTCAATTAACCGAAATATACTCTCAGTTAATTATTATATTTATTTGCTTGCAGTTAATATACATATTCGCCAATTTGGCTCGCTCTTCAACTCCGCCTCGACGTTCTCCTTATTCGCTCGAAGTACAGATACTCCTAAAACACATACAAATCATTGCTCACCAAGTAATTTCATTAAATCTTACTCAAATATGCGTGTAAAGATAAAATGAATTAATTTCGTGCAAAAACACGACACGAGATCGATACGATATCGTGAATTTGACGATTAAAGCAAAAATCACTATGGCTGTCTGTACAGTCCATGATACAAGTAACGAGTGGGCAGTATTAATTAAACTTTCTCGCAAGACTGTGCTATTCAAGATACGGCGGTGTAAACGAACGTATAGCATCAATTCTAAGTCGTTAATTTAAGAAATTAAATTTAAAGAACACTCAATATTAAATGTTTACCACTAAAAACGCTGCACCGAGCAACAAACTCTTCAGCTTCAAGTCCGTGTCCGAGGGAACCGTAATAAGTAGAGTATAATCGAGTGAACTATTGTCCCACTGATGCATCAGAGATGCAATTTGATGAGTACCATCCACAGAGATTACCTAAAAACAATTAAAATCGTGTAAGAAACAATCTAGTCCAGATAAAATAGAAAATGGATTGAAACTAGAGTGAAACTGTTACTTGAAATTGTGCTTCCTTGTACATGCAACAACCGCAGACATTGGGCCCGTATATATTGCAGAGTTGTTTTCGTGTCTGATCGTAAACCGTGAAACTAGGTCCCAATATGCTAAAATTCTCTTCCACTGTTCCAATAAGGTTGGAGGTTCCCACTGTAATTTTCTGCACGAAAGATTTACAATGTCATCAACTTCAAGCAAAAGATTTTCGACGAATTGAGTATCGATTACGTGTAACTTGCTGAGGGTGTATGTCCATCTGGAATTTATTTTCATTAAAAATGCAGTTTCGCCGCATTGATCAAGCACGTTCAACGTAAAATCGCCCCTCGTGAATTTCGAGCAGCCCAAAACGTTCGGGCGATTTTCCCCTTTCGATTCCATCGCCAAAAATAACGTCTCTGCTTTCGGTACTTTCACTCTGTATTGGAAACCTCTCTCGATTCTCCCGAGTACTGAAAATAATGCGCGTTTTTTAAGCTTTGAGTCTATGATATCACGTAGAAAATATTTTTAATTTCCCACAAGTAGCACAGAATTTGCCCGATGGATGCTGGTGCAACTTACTGCAGCCCTTTTAATTCCAGCCATCGAGCCTATGGTATACATGTCCCATGGATAAATTATTAGGTGTACAAATTAATTCTCGGCCTTTTTTGACTAACTTTGACATTTATTTATAACAGTGTTTATATAAATTCGATATTAAACATAATCTTCTTCATTTTCTATACGTTTTTGCCATCTCTCAGGTAATTGTCGGATTCCAGATCGGAAACATAATAGTGGTTCACATTAATGAAATCATTGAGGCATTTATAGACCTGTTCAACTTACTTGAATTTAGAATCAGTTAGGTGGTGTTGTAGGGATCGAAATAGGTGGTTATTTGAAGGGGCTAACTCTGGAGAATATTCGAAACTGTTGAAACCATTTTTTACAAGTGCTAGAGAAGTGCTAGAAGACTATTCAAATTTGGAAAAATTCTAATCTGAATAGGTTTTGTGCTCGATGAAATCTGGGGGCCGAGAATTAATTTCTACACCTAATACAATAGTCGTTTGTCCTTACGCACGTGTACTTAGGTCGACGATCTGCTGGATTTCGAGTTGCTCCACGTTGCCCAAGAAATGGACACCGGAAAGAGCGCTAAGCTGTGATCGCGGAGTTGAGACCCAATCCATGGTGTTTATCGGAATTGGTCTCCTCTCAGGCCGAACTGTGCATTAAAAAGATCCTATTTTATTTTCCTATAGAATCTACGTGAAATTGTATCAACTATTGCAAATCTGATAACGAATACACCCCGTATTTAATAGAGTCCACTCAAAAATTGAACAGCGTCGAAGCAGGGTGATTTAAATTTGTACAACCTTTGAAAATCTTTATCCACTAGGGAAATACGTTGAGAGATAATTTCAAGCTATAATACGGAAGTACGAGACAATATTTTCCGCACATCGGGATCCATAACTTCACCGTAAACCCGAGAGTCTTATCGCGTTCATTTACCTTGCGGTTGTGCGGTAATGACGTTCAGATTTGCATAAACGGGTGGTGCACCGGGCTCCTCGTTTTCCCGCATCTCCATAGTTTGAATATTCGCGTTGGCATGGCCTGCGAAAGACAAAAACAATAGGAGACTATCCTGATCATTGTTTCGATTAATTTACTGTCCATTAATTGTCAATTATATTTAATAGATTTGGCTAACGGATTGGAGCTATTCAATGGTTTCTAATTGGACACGAACCATTAAAAAAAAATTGTCAATTAATTTCTCAAGCCGGTGATCCCTCCTTTTGCGTCTAAACTTGTAATTTCAAAACTAGAAGCAATGGTTTCTGTTCTCCAGACGAAAAGTCTACGACATTTAATCATATAACGTGAAGTAACGAGGGAAATAGGAGCAAGGAGTTGATAGAACGTAGCCAATTAAAATGAGTTCGTTATTATCGCGTGCAAGAATATTTCTTGTCGTGCAAGCAGCAGTGGCCTCGAATAAAATCGTGACAATTACCAGGCGAAATTTCAGGCGCAGAACGAACAGGAGCCTCATTGATCTCCTCGTAACGTTCCATTTTGGTGGCGTTGAGTATTCCTGGATCGACGGAGAGACTTGAACTCAGGCTCTCTTAATTACTCTGCATTTTAATTACCGTTAATACACCGCGAAAACGCCTAGACATCTCAACGATCGTTAATACCTCGTTAAAAATTCTACATCTACTTCTCGAGCGTTTAACGGCATCAATTTATCTCCATCAGTTAATTCACATCGACGAGAAACTGACAAATTCTCCTACACGTAGGAAAATCGAGCGAGTTCAGCGTATTTGAAAAGTACGCGTTAATTACGAAGGTAGACGAGGATGCTGAGGTTCGTTTGTCAAGGAATCGCGTCGATTTCCTGTTCCTCCTTGAAGCGATGTCATCCTCGAGAACTTTCGTCGAAATACTGCCTCTCTTCGGCTTTGTTACGTCGAAAACGGCGATTCTTTTCTCCACCTTATCGTTGATAAACCGCAGGCTTATCGGCTACCCGGATAAGCCGTATCTCACGGGCTATCATGAGAAATCCATTTCTGCAGAGACAAAGCGTCGAGCTAAACAAAATTCGAGGGTCACCAGTGACCCTCTCAATTCGTGTCCGAATAATCGAGATATTTCACCGTAAAACGAATTATAGAGCAGGTAAACTCGTCAGATTCTATCTGGTCTGAATTTCTTCGACATTCGATAGGTCAGTTGCAGAGTATTTCGTAATACCGTGGATTTTTGCGATTAAACTTGTATCTCTTATCGATTACGACGGTCAAGCGAGGAAAATATGACTTGTCGCTTGAGAAGATCTCGATAACCTTGCAGACTTTGAAAGAATGACCTTGAAAGTAGCGTGTCTCTCTAAGATAAATAGCTTTTCTTCTATTGTTGAAAGGAACAGGAGAATTGCGGATTTTTCGTCAAACGAGGTATTATGTAGGCGATATTTTTCACCTGGAGAACATGTTCCTATCGTTGCTGACAGACCGGACCCTTTTTCTCTCTCTGCAATAACTTTTCTTCATGTGCCTATCCCCGAAAAGAATGCCTCTATCCTCTATAGAATAATGAAAAAATTCTTTACTGTTTTCTCCACACCTACCCTTAAAATTATGTTTTCGCTGGAAAAAAGAATGGTAAGAAATACCGCGTAATTTTTTCCGCGTTCTCTAAATTGCGATTGCGTTGAAAATTCATTGGAAGCGCGACATACTTCTCCGTTCCGTCGAATATATAAATTCCTGGGAGAACTGGCCACCCCGGTCACGTGCATAGGGGTGGTCGCGTTCCCTTAAATGGAAGTGACGTGTCGTTCGATAAACGCAAAAGGTGGTGAAACCGTAGAAACGAAACGAAACCGCGGCAGCTTTGCTCAGCGAATCGTCGCTGGTCCAAGGATTTATTTCGTACTCGATGAAATAACAATTCCTATTTTTTTTTCTCCTTGGACGATCAAGGATACTCCAAGGACCTTCCTTTAAAATAGAGTCGAATCTTCCCCAAGAAGTGACGCAGGGTGCTGTCTTTTCAAAACATTCTGCGCCTTATCTCGATTTCTACGCTCGATAATTGCGCAAGTAGAGGATCAGTATTTATATAAGAGACTCTTCTACGCGCGCAATTTCTTCTCCTATATAAATATTAAGCATCAAACGTTCGCAGAATTCCAATTAAAATACGCAAAACACCATAGAACCGCGTAGCGAGCTGCCAAGTTCCAACAAATGCAGAATCAAGAATTTTTTTTGCCAAAGCTCTTGCTTAACCCTCTGCGGACTTAGACATTAAGGTAAAAGCACCAGGAGTTAACACTGTACCAGTAGTTGACAATTCTTGAAAAAATCTAAATAACCCGAGTCGAAAATTTCAGCCCAAAATCCTCCTAAATTACCAAATAACTTAGGATATTTAGGCTGAATATGGAAAAATATGTTACATATAAAAGAATGCAAATTTTAATTCCACAATCGCCCTACACTTGTTACTTTTTGCCACTTTTACCTAGTTTAGGAGCAATTTAGGCTTCATACAGCCCAAAATAATCCTCAGCATTCTATAATGAGGAGCTTTAGAATTGGATTGGAATTGGAGTGGAATGATCGAGGTCCAAAAAAATTCTCGATATACTAAAAATTAATTTGGTTTAGGAGATTTAGAATTTATATGGAATAAAATGATAATTTAATTCCAACTTGCTCCTGAAAGCCCTATTTTTCGAAAATGAGTCGACAGACTTGGAACTTCTGAAATATTTTTAGGGGGTGTAAGATTAAATTGGAATAAAAATTTTACCTGATTAGTCCATATAACTCCTAAAAATCATATTTACAGGACTTTGAGGCGCGTAGACACACTAGTTGAGGATTTTGAGGTTCAAAATGGTATACATAATTAAGCGGCAAATGAGAGATCAAAAGAATCTAGGATTTGAAGTTTCTTTTTAGCCTGGACTTTTCGACTCGGGCTTCCACCGTATCCACATCCTGCGATAAATTATAAAATCTTTTCTCACACCACATACATGCATCCTTGGTCTTCAAAGGGTCAAGATATTTAAATACAATAGATTTAACGCCAACAATACTAGTACCAGAGTCTAAAGAATCGAGAGGACCGTAATCGAGAGCAGTTAGCCTCCTGCCGAGTCCAGACTCTTCTCGATCCATCCTTCGTTTCCAGGACGAATCAAGCAGAGAAGAAGAGAACAACCCTTATGATCTATCACCGATACACCGTGGCCCGCTAAAATACGATCCATCTTTCTCCATGATTCCATCGAGTATCCTGTATTCGAAGAAAATACCGGAGTCGTTCCTCCCCGATTTAATCATGAGTATTGGCCCCTTCTCGGAGGAGGCTGTCGTGCGTCTATAATTTTCCGGTCGGTGTGTTTTCTCAGGCACACCCCACACGGGTTTACTTGTTGCTGCTACCCGATTCTGGGTTACTTCCATGCGCGTTTCTATCGATCTTCTACGAGTCCTATATAAAAGCTCGCGTCGTTGGTAGTTATAGAAGACAGACCGGGTCCCCATGTACCCAGAAGTCATCCTAGCGAGAGACGACAGACGTGCAGATCTCTTACGCGAATGAGACATTAGAAACAAGTAAGTAAAGATCGTAAAGAATAAACGGAGAGATCGATTAAAATCGGTAATTCAACTTTTACACGCGGATTTCATCACTTTTTTACATTATTCCCTCGAACCTCTCTCCTTCCAAGCGAATCAACCGGATGTTCTTCGATCGAGTCAATTATCGACAATCACCTGTTCTCGATCGTGTCGCGATTCGATGATTTCCTTCTCTTCGTTCGAATTTACCGAAATTCCACGCTATTTTCGATCGTTCCTCGACTCTGTGCGGTAACATCTGTTAGGTGTTGCCCCTCGGCTGTTATCGTGGAAGATGCGGGCCGTGACCGTCCTAGGTTCGAGTTAAAGGTGAATGATCCATTGGAAATAATCGCAAGAATATAAAACTGTTGTGAAGTTTCCAGACTTTAGTTCCAAAAGATCTTGCGAGTAACGTGGAACGTTCGATACGCCTGATTATTGATCGCGGCCAACGTAGGCAGGATACTCGTCGAGAATCAAGGACGAAAGGTCCTCGAGGATATTTTCAAAGTCTTCCCGATTAATCGAGGTATCGTTGAACCAAAGAAACTTCGCGATCGGCACAGTTCTCGATATGAAAGTGTTTGCGGAGAGACATCGCGATTCGCGCGCGTTCCGAGCGTAGGATTAAAACGAAATCGGCCAGGTTATTGCGATGCGGCAAGAATGATTGTAGGTATAGAGTAACATTACTTTTATTGATCTGACCGCTCGCTATAGGACGTTTACGTGGCGACATTGAGGAACACCCTGCGTTCAAGAGCCAACGATCAACCCTCTCTATTTCGCGCGATTCTTGATAGCCGATCGAGCGATTATCCGATCGTTGGAACGAATTAACTTTAAATCGACAATGTATTGTTACTATAGAAGGTCGTAGCAGGGATTCTCAAGGAAGGGAGTTTCGTGAGGGACCATTGTCCACCTTTGATTAATTAGCACGAGCCCCTGTTGCATCATCGCACGGTAGATTTCATTGCTATGTCTTCGTTTGGAACGAGGGACTTCCCTACTGTTCAACTTTAATCGATATCGGCCCGCGAACAAGATTAACTTAACATACTTTCTCTATTTCTTTGTTTCTAATGCTTTTTCTCTAACATTAGGTAGAACGATGAGAAAACATTGTTTTTTAATTTAGAACATTAGGAATTGTCGAAGACTAAGTGGTGTGTCGCAGCTGAGGTCGATTTGTGAAAAAATTAAGATCATTGTTGACAAAATATTAACGCTCATTCTCCTCCCAGACGATGATGCTATCGCAACGATGGATCGTGCTGTTGTTCATAACGGGAATAGCAACGGCGTTGGGTCCAATTCCAAGACAACCCGGGGAGGAGTCGCTGAGGAGTGCTCTGGACGCGGTAACTCGCAAACAACGATCGTTAGACGGTAATTCTCAGGACTACTACAACGATCTTCGATCGTTCAAGTATCATGGAGGCGAGCCAGAGAGGAAATTTGAGAGAGAACGGCAAGGTGAACGCGAGATGGACGTGGAGGACGAGGAGATGGAGTTCCTGCCTAATGGTAATTTGTTGTATTAATAATTAAAGTTAGATCACTGAAAATATTCAGTAAAATTAAGTACCCACAAATATCTCCATTAGATTTAGTGTTAAAAATGAACACTGCTTTTCAGACGCGGGACAACTCGAGACTGTCGGAAACGACTGTCAGGGTTTGAACAGCAAGTTGATAGAGAGAGCTCTCATAGATTCCATCGATACCGCTCCCGAACAGGTAAGTTTTTACGATCTTTCCACCTTAACCCTTTGCGCTCCGAATTATTTTATTAACTTTTTGTCAGATAAGCAAATATAATCGCGGAAAATTGTCTACTGGTGATTATTCGTTTTTATTTAATACTAGGAACAATTGTAGATACTGCGGTGTATTCCTGTTGAAATGCAAAACTATTGTTGATTTCGAAAAGTCGATAATTAGTATATGAAACATTAAGTGTCACAAAAAGCTGTGTCGAGTGTAGCTCGACATAGGAGTGCAAAGGGTTAAAGAAAGGAAAGAACGTTTGATCCAGCTTGAAATTTACAGGAGGAACCGGTGACGTCGCTCTTTCGAGAACGCGAACGAAGTTCTAGCCGCAAAAGAGGCAACGGATACGGCAACAGCTATGGCAATCTAAACGACTATGGTAGCCCGAATGGCTACGACAACGTTAACGTCGATAACAACGGCAACGAGGCTATGGTCGTTGATGATCCAAAATGGCTAAAGTTTCTAATAGGAGCTCTCAACGAACAAGAGCTTCTTGCTGACAAAGACTACCAAAAGATGCTCCCCGACAGATACAAATTGCGCAAGGTGCTCGGCAAGCAGGCCCTATTTGGAGGACAAAACCGGGAGGTCGACGACGTCGAGTTGCCAGAGCGGGATCAAGAACAGAGTATACTCTACCTGGCTCCTGCCGAGAGGAGGAACGTCAATGGAAGATATCCGATCGGTCGCGATATGAGGACGTATAGAAGCTTGGTTAAGCGTTATCCCGTCGCCAAGAGAAGCCCGAAAGCTCTGCCGATTAAAAAGCAGATCACCGATCCAAAGGTAATCGCATCCAAGGGAATCGTTTCGGTGGACGAGGACCCTGTGCCATGGGAAATTCTGAGGTCGCGTGGTTAGGATATTCTCTCCGTTTAACCCCTTGCACTATTTCCACGAGTCTGACTCGTGATGAAAATTTTAGGCCAAACTTGAATATCACGAGTCTGAGTCGTGGTATTAATCTCGGGCAAAGTATTCATATCTCGAATAAGATCCTATGTCTCCGTGCAAGATTATTAAATTTAGACTTTGATTCAAATTCATTTGAGTTTCACAGAAGTTCTATTGCGTGGAGTAAAAATTAGCGCGGTAATCTTTGTCAGTCGCTAGATATCGTATATCGGGCGTTCGATTTAGGCATGGATTCTTGCGAGTTTATCGATAGTGCAAGAGGTTAAAGCTAGATTTAGGAGAATTTGTCTGACGTTGATACTTGTAAATCGAAATAGTCTCGTTTAGCAAAGGGACAAATTTGAAAAGGTTATTCAATTTAGCTAGGAATCGGTACACGAATTGGACGACCGACTATTTTCTAGTTGCTTTCTAGAATCCATCGTAAACGCAAGGTCGATCGTGTTCAAAGGTCGCTCAAGATCTGGGAGCGTTGTTCGGCCCGCAGTCCACCGACGATCTCAATCGCACCCACGGCCACGACCATGAGCACGATCATGATCACGATCACAATCACGACCATGATCACAGCCACGTTCACGATCATGAACGAATCGAGCAACACGAACATGACAATTCTTCGGAAGCGTCCACCGTGACCCCGGTACCAAAGGGTCAGAAGGAGGACGCCAGGAAGGTAGGCAAATCCGAGACTATCGAGGTGAGAAAGAAGAGCATCGACTGGTCCCAGTACTTTGGCATCGATCGGAGAAGGAAGAAGGCTGTTCTCACCCCCGGACAAGGAACGCAGAATCAGGACGACGAGTGGATGCTACAGCGTTATTCCGAGGTGAACGATTCTCTCTATTTTTAACGATCGTCGAATGTTTTCAGTTAACGTCGGATCTAATTGTCCAACGAATTGTTCAGAACATGGCCGAGAACTTGAAGCCGAACGAACGAGAATACGAGTGGGAGAACGGAGAGAGAAGAGAATACTACGATCAGCCTGACTCCAAGAAGGAGGAGCTCCTTAGGAAATTGATATCGCGAATAGCTGACAACATCTCGTTCAAAAACTTATGCGACACCTTCATGTATCTACGGGGCAATTCTCGGGAGAATCGAACCTCCAATACATACGATAACGTGAGAAAAAATGAGGACAAGCGCAACGGTAATGGCTTGGAGGAAATAGAAGGTACGCGCCCGTGATATTTTCCGTATAATGCAAACGGAATGACTTGCTTTCATAATCGCGATCGTTGCTTAGGCATCGAGGACGATGGGACAAACTGTCCGGAGCTACGCATGATCGAGCAGAACTGCGAAATTGTGAACGATCTGACGGAAGATCCTCAGTCTCGTTTGCTCTATCGTCCCTGCGTCATGGTCAAGATCTGCCTGGCTTGCGTGAGTGATCATTCATCTCTTTGGTGCAGTCAACCCTCCTGCGGTTACCTTGTAACGTGAATTAATCGTGTTAGCAGTATATTCAGTCAGTTCATCCCTAATTAGCAGGGTTGACTGTATCCTCTATCACAATACGGTAACTCGTACGAATCTAACGATCTAATTGTCGCTCATTCTCCAATACCAGAGGCCTCGGAACGAGATGAAAAGCTGCAGGTCCGCCTACATGGCGAAAATGGGGATAATCTGTCAAATGGTGGGACTAGTGGCAGGCGAGAAGGCAAAACGGCTCTGCGTAGTGCGTAGTTCTATGATGTCCCTGCGAGTACCCCAGGCCGCCTTGCAGTGTCGTCTCGACGGCGACTCCTGCTTGCAACGTTACTATTCTCGTTATCTCCGTCACGATTCCTACGGTGGACAACGATCGAACGACGACAACGATT
Source organism: Cerceris rybyensis (assembly GCA_910591515.1). NCBI lineage: Eukaryota > Metazoa > Arthropoda > Insecta > Hymenoptera > Crabronidae > Cerceris > Cerceris rybyensis. The sequence goes on along the minus strand of OU342800.1, from coordinate 1,318,410 downwards.
CGATCGATCTTTAAAGATCGGAACGACAAGAGGAAGGCTCTCGAAGCGCAAGACGCGTCGACGGGATCCGTTTGTTTGCGCGCCAGACGCGAACGAAGGCGCAAAGTAGGCTGGCACATACGAGAAAAAGTCGCGTGTGCTTCTCCAATACGTGTAAACTCGAATCGAGATTTGTTCCTGTAGATAGGCTCGATTATTTTGCTTGTTTAGCGTACGAGGCACGAAGCGAGGAAGAGCAGCCTTCGGCTTCGTTGCTCACTTACTCGAGCATCGAGATGAAAGGAGATTAAAAGAAAAGAACACGATTTTGTTCGACGTTCGATTCGAGAACACGTTCAGAGGGACGATCGTATGGCTGTTCTTGTTTAACGATTGTATTAGTTTGAGATACGATTATGTTCCGAATTATTGTCTCGTAATATCAACAGAAAATGTAACGTGCAAATCGATAGCGATTCAGTCACAGTTTGCGAGATTTTCAGGCTCGTCTGAAGGATATTATTCGTACTCACTCGAAACGATCATCGCACTTCTACCGATGACCATTGGCAACGATTCGTAGACAATAATGATCGACCGAAACCTTGTTTCATTGAACTTTAACCCTTTCGGTCTCTAATATTCCAATATTTCAATCGATTCGATTTCTTTTGTACTCTTAATATTGATCACGAAGAAATGAAAAATATAATTTTTCACATTTTTCTGCGAAAGGAGGGATTTTTTGGTGTTCAGCGCATAGATGCCCCATTGGGCATTAAATCTATAACGTGAAAAGCGCTCTCGGCTTCTTTGAAAGTCTTCTGGGACTTATATGACTCATTGGGACCGAAAGGGTTGCGAATTCTGATATTTGACACTCTCAAGGGATTCCAGTTGACGATAAAATATACCTTGATGGAATAAAAATGCAATAATACCTCTACGTGTCGATTGTTTCGGCGGCGGCGACGAAAAAGTTATCGAAAATTTGAATTGAAGCGCGCCGGTCTTCGAGGGAGTATGGCTTCGATATCTCGAAGTTCGAATGAGCATCTCGCGGAGAAATTCGCGATCGATATGATACAGCAAGAAACAAACGATCATTCGGCTACGTAAAATGATGATTAACGATGAAAAATAATGATTACATTACTTTTCTACATTTACGTATGTGCATGGAGCACGACGAGCAATGGGTTACTTCGATTTTCTTTCATAGAATTAAGGAATATAAAGAATTTAAGGAAGCCTCCTTTTCCGGTTTTTGAACGGAATTTCAAGTGGGAAATGTATACCGGAATAGCCATTGGCAAGAATACTTGAAATTTGAACGAGACGCATTTCAAACTAGCGTAAATTAGCGTTTCGATTACTGGAGGAATATCGTACTACTATCTGTCTTTGTGTTATGAAACTGTGAATGCATTCTAAGTGTCAGTCCTATACTCGAATGTAACAAATATATTTCAACATAAATGTATTTATTCTCGCTTATTGCTCGGAGAATTTACATGTAGTAAGTTCGTTTGTACAGGAATGGAACTCTTATTTCGTCCCGTTTACTGGAAACAACGCGGGACGATCCATCGACAAAGAAGTTAACGTTACACATTTTTGGAGGACGACTCCCCGTTATCGTCTGGCGTTTCCATCACTTCTTTCAACGATTCTAATATCTTGAGACAATCTGGAGTGTAGAGCTTCAGCATTTCTAATTGCAGCTGAGCACATTCAACTGAAAGAGTACAAAGTTATCGTGAACTTGGCACTCCCGAGCTTCATGAATTCTAACCACGAGAACGCTACCTCTCATCTTCGAAATTACTTCGAGTTTCTTCTTCAATTCCATGTTTGCCTTGTGCATCTCAGAAACGATATCTTCGTCGCTGCCCGACATGATACTCAACGATATAATTATTTCTTTATTCGTTGCGAAGTCTCAGCAATACGAAACTATGACGCCAAATCGTCCACTTAATTTAAACGGTTTCCCTCCTCGAATTACCTCGGCACCGTATTGGTCCCGAGTCACGTGATCATGTCGAGTCACGTGACAGAATGGCGTGCCACGATTGGTCAACTTAAAACGTAAATCCCGCTCACAAGACGCGACAGTGCACTCTAGCGGCGGAAAATGTGCATACAAGGTGCACCGTGATTGGCCCATTCGAAATGCGCTTCGACGTTCACCGTAAAGCTTTGGAAATCTACAGTTACATAATCTATGATTACCAAAGCGTAGCACATCGTCGCAAAGTGGCGATGGCGTTTTATGTTCTGTATTCCTTTGTGAATAAAGAGTGGTGTTTGTGCGCGATTTTCTATGGGAGGCCGGTTTACTAATAGAGTCCGTCGATTAAACAACGAAGAAGAAGGAGCGGCTGATCTGTATGGTATAAGGAAAAGCAAAGGCTGGAAGCGTAAGACTATCGTGCGAGGGAAATACACGAACTCCCGCTTACCACGGCCGGCGAACATATTTGTGCCCGGCGGCAAATGCAATATTTTGGCGAGGAGATACGGATAATCCCAGGAAAAAGGGAGTTGACGCTGTATGTGATAAACTGTGGTAAGTATAAGTTCAGGTAACATGAAATTTTTCATCCATTTTTACGATTGTACAATGTTCCCGCCGTAACCTTCCATTCTCGTTGTAAACATCGTATCGTTATACAGGGTGTCTTTGAACTTTAGCTCAAAGCTGAACCTGTTTGATGATTGCACAGTATATGCGCCTCATAAATGTGAATCTCGAAATATAATCAATTTAATTATAAAAATTAGGATGCGAAATTCGTTTTACACATGTTTATATGAAATATTCATCGATGTTTAGTAAGAATTTTTATTATATTATAATTTATGGCGATAGGATTATTGCGGAAAAATTAAGCGTTACCCTCGTTATTTAGCTTACCACTGGAGGAAGAATAAAAATGTCCGACACTGAAAAGGAGAATCGCATGATGGACAATCGGGACAAGTCTAATGAAAGCGTAGAGAAACCAAACACTCTTGGGAATAGACAGAGCCTGAATTTAAGCGACAGTCAAGATTTCCATCTAGTAGATTTCGATGACGACGAATCTCAGACCGAGTCAGAAAAATTGAAACCTGTGGAAGAATCTCTCCCACTGAAGTCTACTAATACGCCGATGCAAGAGACTTTAAACCCCGTGGAAATTACGTCGGACAATGCAATCAGTGAAGCAGCAGAGAAAAGCAAGGATATGGAAAATGAGAATGAACCAAAGGGCGAGTCACTCAGGATACCGGTAGATGAGAAAACGGTCGGCGACAGTTGCCAAACGGAAGATAAAAAAAGACTCTCGGACGAAGAAGACGATATAATAGAATGTACTCCTCCGCAGATTTTTTCCCCATCCAAGAAGCAAGTTTTGGGCACCACAGACGCGATAAAACGCAAGGCAGAATCGTTGGATGAGCCGCCTCACAAGATCGCAAGAACACTTTCCGGAGAGAATGCTTTCAGTTCGGAAAAAAGGAAACTAGAAGAAGAAGAAGAAAGTCGTTGTATGCTTAAATGCGACGATTCGCAGGAAGATTTCGCTAAAAATTGCTCCGATGGGAAAGTAATTATTGCGGAGAGTCAAGACATGATCGAAAATGAGGCAGTGGAAGATATTTTCGCCGATGCTACGAAAGACGAAGATCACGGCAAAGACGACAAGCATCTCGACTCTTGTATCACCAAAATGGATCAAAATAAAAAAGAAAATTTCGTCAAGAAGGATTACGAAATAGATAAAAATGAAAACCTACACGATACGTCGAAGTTAAGTCAGACCATTGTTGACAAGGATCACACAGAGAAAACTTCAGACACGGAAAACGTGGTGCAACTAGCCGACAATAATACCACGCTACACCATGCAAAAGAGACAGATAGTATAACTACTTTTAAGTCATCGAACGACGATAGATTGAAGTCTGATGGAGATAGCAACGATAAAGAGGATCAACGGAATTCTGAAAAGGATTTACACGTAGAAACGATAGATAACGCGACTGTACATAATAATCAAAATAGTACCGTAGACAAAGAAAATGGCCTTGAATCCGTGGGAAATACTAATTTAGATTTAAAGAGTAAACACGTTGAGGCAAACGATGTTCCCAGCGACTGTCAACCCAACACAAAATCTGCTGCTAAAACGAGAATGAGCGTAGAAGTTATATTCGATCGCACAACTGCTATCCACGAGACTAAATCAAAACCCACTGAACTAGTCGAGATCGACGAAGACGGAGAGAAAATTGTCCTAGATTCGTCACAAGAAGATTCCGACTTGAAAACAGGGAGTAAAAGTACACTCGACAACACAAAAGCCGAAACGACATACAAAAGCTGTTACGAGAGTAAAAGCAGTAGCGATTTTAGTTACAAATCAATAGAAAACACCAAAGAATCGTCGGTCGTCTCGTCGACGACGGACTCCAGACTTGTAAATGGTACCACCGAATCGAAGAAATGTGATACCGATAGTACCACTAGCATACAGTCAGATACATTTTCAGACATACCGGCTGTTCTTGAAAGAGCAGACATTAATATTCCTACATCTATACACAATACAAGCAAACAGATCAAGGCAACCACCTCAGTCTCCAAGGATGAGAACATGGATCTATTGAGCGTCAGCGAGAATGAACCTGACGTGTCTATCACGGATGACGGTAAAAATAAGTCGGATATAGCGCACAGAAGTTCACCGACAAAGTCTGTACAAATCGAGAAAGAAGTCGGAATCTACGTGAAGATGAAGTGCTTGCTGCATGTTGACGAGGGTACCAAGGAACTCCTCAACAAGGAAGTAATGTCTGTACAATGTGAGACTTTCACTGAACAGACATCTACGCGATATAAAACCAACGATACCTCAGCATCGATGGCTGACATTTCTGGCAACGACAACAAAGAAGGTTCTCCTGGATCGGTAAACAGTAATCCACAAATGTTTCAACTTAATCCGTCCAGATTATCTTTCGCTTCTACGGTCAGCTCGTTGAGTTCGGCTTCTAGCGCTGCTTCGCTAGCAGCTAAATTGGCAATAAGAGATTCGCACTTCTCGTTACCGCGAGCACCTGCGAAACATGCGAAGAAGCATGCTCATGAGTTACCTTTGTCGACCGACAAACAAACAATTGACGAAGCATACGAACGTTTAACGAAAGAATGGCAAAACAGTCGTCTACTAACGACAACTGTTTTGAATTACGCCAACGCGGAACTCAGCTCGACCGATGCTTGTAACATCAGCACCGAAAGACTGGACGACCAGTTGCAGAAGATAAGATCTTCTACGCCTGAAGTTCACCAAAATTTGATGCAAACGGCGACGCCAAAAAGTACAAAGAAAGGTAAAGCTGTGAAGAGACCTCGAAGCAAAAGCGTCAAGTCGGAGAATCAATCAAATGGAAAGATCTCTCCTAAAGTTCTAATCCCTGCGGAAACTAATAGCACGCCTAATAGAAAGAAAATTAAAACGGAGAACATAGCGGATACTCCAAGTACCGTTAACGTATCGAAACCCGTTGTCCATGAGGTAATGGGGGACGAGTTAATAGGGAAAGAAGTGTTCGCCAAATGGTCCGACAATAATTATTATCCTGGAACAGTCACTGATAAAGTGAAAATGAAGTATAAAGTGAACTTTTACGATGGGAAAAGTAAAGTACTCATTGAAGACTTCGTCATACCAATACCGAAAACATTGAGCGAAGGCTTATCTGTATATGCCACCACCAAAGCTGACGATTACGGATCCTGTGGTATAATCGTCGACATTCAAGCTACAAATAATGATGTATTTTACACGGTAGAAACCGACGAGGGTGAGAAACTGAAGGTCCAAGTGAAGGACATCTTTCTATCCTCCGATCAAGCACAAGTTCTGAAAGAAGAAGGCAACACGGATACCAACAATCTCCCAACCACGCCAAAGCACCTGGGACAAGTAACTCTGGACAATATGATCGATGGGAAAAGACGTTCTAGAAGAATAGCTACACCGATATTCTCAACACCAAAGTCAAAATTGGGTTTGCAAACTCCAACGAGTAAGGACATAACTGAACCTTCAGTTTCTGGGATGTCGTCGAAGCTGAAGAAGGAAACGAGAGCACCGTCCGATAGCGAAGGTATCTCCAGCGATTCCAGCCTCTCAGTCAAAGAGGAAATGGCATTGAGCGGGGTACAACCGGAAGTAATCGGTACACCAAACGAACAGATAGTGAAAGGACCACAGAGCAGAATAAAGAGCAAGTCGAGAAGTAAAAAGAGAGTCGATGACGAAGAGACCATTGCTACTTTGGGTCCGATACCACCTGTTGATTCGACCCTCTTCAAAGGCATATCTTTTATCCTAACATTTGCATCTCTGGAGACTCTGGACAAGTATCAAACTGAGAGCAAGGACTACACGTCGGATCCAGGAACAGAGAACGAAGAGGAATGGGTCAAGAAACCGTTTGTAAGAGATAGACTGACTGCACAAATCTTAGCAGGAGGTGGAAAGCTTTACACGGACTTCGATCAGATACCGCAGGAGGAGTACAAAAATACAAAACTTATTACAAATGTTCCAAATACGACTGCAAAAACGTTGCTATGCCTCTCAGTTGGTATACCAGCGTATAATCATAATTGGATCATACGGTGTTGCCACGAAGTAAGTGATAATACGTTTTGTTTGCTAATAATAGCTAGGACCAACGTTGTGCTCTATGATTTACCTATCATTCCACCGTAGAATAAAATTGTAAGTCCAGCCGAGGACGAATTACCTGCTGGATGGAGTATAGAGAAACAGTCTTACGTCGAAATGTTTCAAAGGCCTGATAACAAACCTTTGACTCAAGTCGTCGTAATTATTCCAGTCGTGGAATCGGAGAAACAATTCATTGCATTCTGGCGTCAGATCTGCGAAAATGCTGGTGCTGTTGTTTTATTAGCAGAAAACCCAGGTATGAAAATTTCAAATGGTAATATTCTATGGATAGAAAGTAGGAATGGAAAGTTATAAAGGTACATTGTTTCCAGATGCAATGGAAGGGTTTGTAGAGGGAACGGTGGTCGTTGCAAATAAGAGGTGTCCTTCGTGGGCAATCGAAAGGGCCAACGAGCTACAAATTCCGTTACTTTCTACAACTTGGATAATTCAGTGCCTGGTCGAAGGCAAATTGTGTCCACATTACTCTCATCCTCGTTATAAAATCTAATTATATACAAATTTAAGGACATTTAACGATCGAGAAATAATCTCTAAGTGTAAGTGGAAGAGGTGAGACCTTATTTTGGCATATCATACATTTAACTTTTGTTGCATCGGGTCGGTTGTATTCGATGGAATCGACGATTATTTCTTTTAATCTCATTCTTGATTTGCAATTATGAAACTTAGGAAATATTAGTATTGTAGTATACTATTCTTGATTTATGGGTACCACTTTTTCGGAACGGATTGTGTAAAGGTTAATTTTTCGTTGAATGACGCAAAAAAAAATTCGATAACGCAGACGATATCTATTTGAGAGGATGGAGAGAAAGAGAGACACTTCTTTTTCCGCGAATTTTTATTACACGAAACTTCAATATGCATATTATGTACGGTATCGATTATTACAAACTCGTAGTGTTTAGAATTTTTTAACGTTTTCTATAAATCAGACTTCAAATCACCTTTTTATAAGATTGAAATTATAACTTTAAGAAATATTTGACGATATCTCGATCGTAACACATATGAATAAACATCATTGTCGAATTTTGTTAAATGTCATCGTAACCTTTACGAGGACCATTTGTTTCATTTCTTTTTTTTTTTCTTCGTTGCTAAACTCACGTATAATAGATCAAATTAACCATTTATGTTTGAAAAAACCGATCAAGTTTTACAGAAGGAACTTTGATCGCAAAGAAGAGATCGGCATCGAAGGTATACGAAAAATTAACGGCTGCGTCTAAAGACTACTAAATGAGAAAACAATGAAACAAATGTTTTACGCTCCGAACTATTTAAAGGAATGGACAACTGCAATAATAAATCTCTTTTGATTTATATAGGCCGTAGCTGAAAAGTTAGTTGTTTTAAATTCAAAGATTTCGTTGTTTCGTTCTTCGTATCATTGATGTTTATAGTGAATATTGAACAAACCGTGTATCAAAGTTAGTTAGTAGTGGGTGATATATCCTGTAAATACTTTTCTACTCAAAAATTATAGCGATAGGTTATTAAGATCTATCTAAACTTTTATTTACTGGATATATATCCCATCGCTAAAATAAAATATATGAGATATTTCTTTACTTACCTATAGTGGGTATATGTTCAGTAAAAAAGAAAAAAAAAACATAGCGAACGAGTTGCCTACAAATATTTCCAGTTAAGGTGTAGCACTAAGGTTTTGGATTTTAATCAAGAAAGATATAAGACAAGATATCTTATTCATCACGTTTCAGTAATTCATTTTACAGAATCCAGTTCTGTTAAACCAAATAATAATAAGACGATAACAACAACAAAAAATAATGTATGTGGAAAGTGCACATGTGCGAATGTGTGTATATAAGTAAATATATACATATACTACAAATTTTATTATATAAGCTGTAGCTATTATGTAAAATGTTTGGGGACAAAATACAGTGACATATTTTGGCAAATATTCGTTGTAGTTTCAAGACTGACGTATAATGATTTAGCTGATTCAGCAGGAAAACGCAATTCGTACCACCAACAATAAAAATACCCAAAATAATGCATAGTGTTCTCAGTATGTATGTACAAAAATATTAATAAAATAACGTCGTTCTTTATTTTAAGGATTATACCAATCGAGGAATAACAGGGAAAACGACATAACTAACAGGAAGAAAAGTATCCATACTCGAAGTCCGGCATTTCGTTGAATAGCTTGCCTAATTTGCTCGTTAGCTTCCTTCACGTTTTCTGTCGATCCGACGACAGTTGTCATCAGTCGATCTAAATCTTTATCTTGATCCAACACCTTTTCGGTGAAGATCTCCTGAAGTTCAGCTATTTGTACTACCTTACTTTCGATTTGCTTTACTTCTTCCGTAACCGAATTCAATTCATTGTACAATTGCTCGTTTTCTGATTCGAATAGCTGAATATCTTCCGGCGAAAGTTCCTCCTCGTACGTTAATGCGTTAACATCTCCATTTATTTCTTGTATTTTCATAGGACTAGATTCATTAGAGCCAGTCTTACTCTCTTGATCCGTGCTAGCTTTCTCGCTCGATTCGGCATCCGATTTATTTTTTTCTACTTCCAACGGCTTAATGGACTTTGTTTCCAATTCCAATTTAACGATTTTCCTTATCTCTACGGCTCTCTTCACTCGCATTGCCTTTTGCTCTGAGTATATTTTACATACGTTTTTTAAATAATCCTCTATCAGCAATAACATAATTTCTCTATGCTCTAAATACTGTGAGGAAACTTCTGACACCGCAATTTCCCTCCTCAATTCTTTGATCAGTTGAGAACAGGTGGTCATGATTTTTTGAGCACCTGCGTCTATCTCATCTCTATCAGAATCGGTCATGTTAGGTATGCTTGATAAGCAATTAGAGAAATTTAAATAGGCTTTACGATTTTCTAATAAAAACTCCTGTAACTTTGCGATCTGTGCAACGACAGCCTGAGCCTTTATAAAGAAAGCACTCTTCGCCTTTGCTTTCTTCAATGGATTTCTCGCATTATTTGGTATTCCAAGATCTTTGTTACGAAGACTCACGGTCTTCACACTTGCTTTGAACAGAGCAGTGACGTCCATCATCGATGCTTTATTAAATTCTACGCCACGTTTATTAGAAAAATACTTTATTACATATGTTGCTCGAAATCACTGTCATCCAAACAACAAATTGTACTTTAAGGTTAGTTTCAATATTTATTGTAAAATAGCACGGAACTCTTTATAACTGCTATACGAAAAATATAGTATTTCTCAATGAAATTCCTTTATTGTACATTTAAAAATTGTGTCGTGCGGCTCTGACAGAATATCACAATGCACAGCTTAACCTAAAACGACAAGAGTATTTAAACGCGCTATCATAATTGTTCTCTATTGATAATATTGGCACATAATACCATAAATGAAATAAGAAATTGTATTATTACACTTAATACTCCAAAAATCACAGTTCCATGTAACTTCCAATCCTTTTAAAATCTCCGTTTAAATATTTCCTCGTTAAAAATTCCGTCGAAATATGGCAAACTCATAAAGACTTTCGAAACCGTATTATAAACGAAAATTCTGGAAACCCGAGGCTCTCGCTACATTTGCAAAAATCAATTCCCCGACGTACAAATAATAAATTTCAATTTACTATGGTACCGCTCTATGCTACTGTGAGAGCTAAATGTTTAAATCTCAAGCGTAAATCGATAATGCAATTGTAAAAAAAAAAATCATTCCACATTTATAAAGATTTCTATATGTTTTGATAATTATAAAAGGGCATATCGTGTAAAATATAAGCTGAAAGATCATAAAAGTCAATGAGGGGAAAGAATTCATAAGCAATATTCTCGTAGGAATTGAATAGTCGGTATTGCAGTATTTCGGTTTTGGAAACCGGAACACGTAACTCGATGGAACACAGGTCTGCACTGGTCCCGAAATGACAAGATGGCACGTCAGCAGCAAGCAGACGTCGACGAACTATTTGACGTGAAAAATCACTTTTATATCGGCAATTATCAGCAATGTATCAACGAGGCACAAAAAATCAAGGTTTGCTCTTAATAAAATATATTTTTCCTACAAGGATCATCGTTATATTCGTAGTTTCTGCTAGTAAGATTATCATGCGCTTATTGGAACACATTGCCGATTTGTCACTATTATTTCGCGTGTACTAATTAAATTTACATTAAATGGATCAGCATAGCGATGAGATAATATATGACGATGGTTTTTAAAGGCAGTTATTAAATTATGGATAATAGGGGAAGGATATATCTTTAATTCGTTGTGTTTTAATTGTTATAGCCATCTTGCCTGGAGGTGGCTATGGAACGAGATGTGTTTCTTTATCGCGCCTACATAGCGCAGAGAAAATTCCGAGTTGTTCTGGATGAAATTAATAATTCGTCACCGGCGGATTTAGTGCCGCTTAAAATTTTGGCGGATTATTTCGCGAATCCGAGCCGCAGGGAGGCGATAGTCGCGGAGTTGGATCAGGCGGCGAACAATACTAATTACGAAAATCACAATTTCATGATAGTAGCAGCTACTATTTATTATCACGAAAAGAATCTGGAAGCTGCCCTTAGGATACTACGAAATGTAGATCATTTGGAGTGCCTGGCATTGACGCTACAGATATATTTGAAGATGGATCGATTAGATCTGGCGAGGAAGGAATTAAAAACTATGCAGGAGAAGGACGACGATGCGACCTTGACCCAACTCGCGCAAGCCTGGTTAAACATAAGCAGTGGGGGAGATAAATTGCAAGACGCTTATTACATATTTCAGGTATAATTCTATATTCACGTGAAAGATGTTTTTGCTAATTTCTTTGGTAATCTAAAGTCATGGTTTTTGCATTTAGGAAATGATAGACAAGCATTCTAGTACCAGTATGCTGTTAAACGGCCAGGCAACTTGTTTCATAGGCCAAGCTAAATACGAAGAAGCCGAGACAGCCCTACAAGAATCCTTGGACAAGGATAGCAATAATCCAGACACGCTGATCAACATGATTGTTCTGTCTCAGCATATGGGAAAACCACCTGAAGTCGCGAATCGTTATTTGAGTCAGTTAAAAGATTCTCATTTGGAACATCCATTTGTTAAAGAATATTTGCAAAAGGAGATAGAATTTCAAAGGTTGAGGAAACAGTATTCCTCATCCGCCTGAAGGAATTAGAACGAATTTCGGCATTGGATTAGGTCGAGCATGAGTATTAACAGTAACATAATACAGAGTGTAGAAAAGAAGTGCTGCAAGATGTAGAGTATCGTTATTGGAATGCAGTAGATGAAGTCTTTGCTACGAATTTTCATCTTATTCTCCATAAAGGAATATTTCTCCGTATGTGAATGCATTTTTGTTTGATAATTTTATACCTAAACAAAAATTTTTCTTTTACATTACGAACTTTCTACAACGTTTTACGAGTGGTCTATTTAGCGATACAAGAATGAAATCACAAATTTTTACGACTACAATTGAAGTGTTTTCAACGACAAAGGAAAAAGAAAAAGTAAGATACGTTTACTTTCTAATTAATAGTAAAAAAAAGAACAAAAAGAGTATACTTCTTACAATAATAATCATAGAGGTAACGATATGGCTGCCATTTTATAACACAATTACAAATTATACAAAAGATATCGAAAGAAATTCATCATTGCATGCATCATCATTTACACGACCTAAAATGTATAAACTATTAAATAAAAATATTCCATTTCACATTCCTATAACAGAGATAATGCATTTATTTCGATAAATATCGATTTATCAGTGTCAAATTTCAAATTGAAGTATACTGTCTGATTTATTATTCTATTACGAGTACCAGCTATTTCTAACGAGATATTAACAATTTATAATTGAACAATAATAAAATGCGCAAGATTCCTGATAGAATTATTGTAAAATAAGTATAATAGTACATATTTAAGTAGACTTTTAAACCGATAGATTTTCAATTTAATAGCTCATTCGGTAATTGTGATATTTCTTCTGTTCCGCCATCTAACGACGTGCTTCATAAATGTCCAGTAAACCGAGAAACGTCTATTACGTACAAGAATTCGAAAATTCAAACACGCAAGTTTAGTTGTTCCGAATGCGTTAAAAGTGATAAACTCTCGTTGTGCGAATCAATCAAGGACGCGTTAAATCCGTGAAATAACGTGTGGTAATAGAGAAAAATAGCCGGTCGTTGGATTCTGGCGGGAGATAAAATTACATCGAAATAATTACGGTATTTCTCCTCGCGGTAATAACTTTTAAGAAACGAACGAAACGTCTTGGTAAACATTCCCTTTGAATAGTTCGTCCTATACTTCAACGCAAAAGTTCGCAAACATGGCGACAGAAAATAGGTATTCTATCGCTTACTTTCACGTTATTTGAAACTATATTGCGGTCTGCATCAGTTTGGCGCATTTTTATTCGTACGTTGTACCTAATGTGTGCAGTGCCCGTGCATTTTTCACATCTTTTTGCGTACTGCATCTTTCGTATTATTCTATTCGACAGGTGGTTTTTCAAAACGATTTTTCGACGCAGTTTGTTAACTTATTCTATAACTTTTATTAAATATGGTCAATTAAATCTTAGAATTAATGTAGCAAGTAAAATATTTGTCAAAAAGTGTTGGCAAAACGGTTTCTCAATGTCGGTACAACGTAACCTAATTCGTACTTTGATAGAAATTTATTGGTATATGTTGTACGGATTTATTGTTTTAGAAAAGAAATTGAATAGATTTATTTGTTTTAGGAAATATGGAATTCTCGAATGATAAGCCCTACCAAATTGGAAACACCTGGAACACGATACTTTGAGAAAGCTGTGGTCTCCAAACGGAAGAATAAGAGTAGAGTTAAACTTGGTGATAGAGTTTCTCTATATTTGAATATATGGAAATTTAAATGCAGAAATACGATAGAAACTTGCAACTCAAAGCAGAGAATAATGGAGTAGAAAACGAGACATCACGGTCCATATATAGTTCTATAAAATCCATTGCAAGCTTGCTAGTCCTTTATTTAATGATAGATCATTGATATAATTAATTTGAAGCTACCTCTTCCTTCCATTATAATTTCAAGTACAGCATTATTGAACTATATGACAAAGTATTGCTTGAAAAAATATTTCTTCCCTGTTAAATCGCTAAGATAACACTACAGATTTAAAAGCATAAGATAGAGAATTCACGATAACATATATATAAAAAAAAATCTAGAGCAGGGAAAAAATATACTTATTTTGATATGTTAATTATTAGTGCAAGCTTTATTATTTATTAATTTTATTTTGAGCTTTGAGTGTATATTAATGTAAATAATATTGAGTATCTTGATGTGGTATCTAGTAACATAGTAGCTGTATTATCGAAGAGTATAAGTTAATAGAGTCAAGCGGTATATTTTGTAGTATTTTGTACATTTATTTTGACTATGTATCACGCTATGTATCCACCACAAATGATGGTTCAGATAATGGGTGGCCAACAGACAAACGGACAATGTCCACCGGTGCAACCACGCACAATGCACATTAATGGTGTAAATGCATTTCATCAAACAGAATATACTCAATATCATCCAGATACATGCACACAGAGTAGACTTCAAATGATGCAGGTATGTGGTAGTGTGCATGAACTACAATGATATTATCGTACATTCATTTATCAATTAAATTTCTGGGAATACAAATGGAATTCTTGCAGACAGGATCTTACCCTCTGGAATTATTGCAGTTGATGGGAGTCGACATACCGTCCCTGCGCCACATAGGATATATACAATCAAACAACAGTACACCTTCCGGAAATTGGCAAAGACGTTCGAACCCGTCGAACAATGTACCCGTCATACCACCTCCACATCTTACCTTCAGAACGACCAATACTAGCTCCATAAAGAAGTCAAATTGGAGCAATAAATCGGGGAAAAGAATATCTTACCGGGATTCATTTATGAACAGCGAAAAGTATAATAGCGATAGCGGTTTCAGCTCACGTTCTCCGACACCGAATAAACATCAGACTGACAGTAGTCAGACCGAAAGTTCAGACGAACGTGATTCAATAATTTCATCGCTCGAGCAGGGCATAAAGTGAGTATCGTTCGGGTAACAGCGAAAATACATCATTCTTAAACGATAATATTAGTACCTTATTAATGTTTCAATGAATTAGAGGTTTATTTTGTTCTAGAAAACCACATAGGATACATTCCGGTAATGTGGCGAATAACGGAGTAATGCAGGGCGACATGAGCACTTCTGCTCATCACTTTCATCAAAATCAAAGACCTATTACTTACTGTCATTCTGCTTCAACCGTTAGATCTCAAGTACAAAATTATCAGAACAAAAGGAGATATCAATCAGGTATTTCGTGGTACATACAAATTCGAACTTTTAAGGTCGTGTTTAATAAATTGCTTAAATATACATTATATTTGCAGGAAGAAATAGTCCACCTCCACAGAGATTACAGAGGAGTAAAAGATATACAGAATTAATATCACCAAACTACAATATGTTTCCTAGATACTGCATCGCACCGGATCGATTCCTCGCCAGATCTCACCTAGTAGAAGTAAATCGCGTTCCAGACAGTTTACTTACCGGATCTGTCTGGGACACACTTTCTAAAGATATCTGGTCAAAATTTGTATCAAACCAACAGACAGAAACTGTCTATCGAAATAAAATGATGCTTTGGAGATATCTATATGTTTACATTAAGGTAACGTAATGTTGCACGGTCACGATATAACGTAGATACGTCTCAATTATTTGCCTAACGTTTCATAATCTTTATATTGACAGACTACATTCCCAAAGTACGGATTATTTATGGTAGGATCTACAATGAACGGATTTGGATCTGATAATAGCGACGTTGACATGTGTCTTTTGGTAAGGCACACAGAAATGAATCAAAGAAACGAAGCCATCGGACATTTAGAACAAATATTAAAATGTCTAAAGAGATGCGGTATGTCAGTACATATTTAAATCTATACTAAATATACCGTAGCAATTAACGAGTATATGTCTTGATTGCCACAGATTTTATAGAGCAACTGGAGCTTATACAAGCGAAAGTACCAATTCTAAAGTTCCACGATACGATCAAAAATTTAGAAGTCGATTTAAATTGCAACAACGCAGTTGGAATTAGAAATACTCACTTACTTTATTGTTACTCTCGAAGTAAGAACTTCAAAATTCCTACGATATTCTTCACCTTCCGTCGTTCTCGCTTGTAACACTAATTATACGAACAAACTTACAGTTGACTGGAGAGTGCGACCGTTGGTACTCGTCGTCAAACTTTGGGCACAGTCGCAAAATATCAACGATGCCAAAAATATGACGATATCCAGCTACTCCTTGGCACTTATGGTCATCCATTTCTTGCAGTGTACGATTAATTACGATATCTAATTCTCTATTTCGAATACGTTACCCGTAAAGTGTCTATTTCACGACACGTCTCTCGTTTCATTCGCGTCGAAGCTCCAGAGGGGAAATGACAGTTTTCTCTTCGGCTCAGTCGGTCTCCGCCAATGGCGTGATACCACGATAAGACGTCACTGTTACGTCAGAGCTACGTCACTGCACATCGCCTGATAGCCGAGTCGACGATCCTCTTTCATTCGTGTCCTTCCGTTCGGCTCGAAAGCTGGTCGTGTTATGACTCATCTAATCTCTACGTTTATCGTGTTTTCGTAGGCGGTGTCAGCCCACCCGTCCTGCCGTGTTTACATTCGCTGTACGAAGGTAAATTTGCGCCGCACACGGACATTCACTGTATAGACATCCAAGAGGAGCTCGATATACCAGCTTCCATGTTCTGTCCTGTGAATCGACAATCCTTGGGAGAGCTGTTCGTAGAATTTTTCAAATACTACGTCATGTTCGAGTAAGTATTAGCCATCTAACATGTTCGTTGTATCTTAGAAATGTAAGAGACGTATTACGTGCCACCGGTTCCTATTTTGTTTACGTCTCAGTTATATATCATGTTTCTGTGACGCGGTAGTCTTAAGTGTTAAGCGATTAATTACGCCAATTAGATGTACTACAACTGGTAGAATATACTAAGCGGGTGTCGTTTAATTAGTTTCAATCAGTATGCGATATCCGTGCGCCTGGCAAGCAAAATACCGATAGAGGATTGTCGGAGAGCGCGATCTTACAAGAACGATCCTCATCAATGGAGGTACCTGTGCATCGAAGGTAAGCAAATTTGAAACTCCTGCTCCACGATTTCCAGTTTTGCTGCATGTGCTGCAATTCATTTAAAAAATCAACGGTTCTCCCTGATTTCTGATATTTCGTATAACTGAACGCAATGTTAATAGTATAGAAGTAATTCTAACGTCTCGCAGCCGGCTGATACTTTCATGTTATTTCTATTGTAAGCTAAGGGATTAATTATCGGTTTCTCACCTTGGGCACTTGTAAAACGTTTGTTTAGAACCTTTCGACTTAACAAACACTGCTAGATCGGTTTACGACCCGGACGTATTTGCCAGGATCAAACACGTATTTGAGCGTACGTATCAAAAACTGAAGAAGACTCACGATCTGACCAGGATATTCGTCAGGATGGATTCCACGTTGCCATACATTATGACGTAATCGTGATATACAGGCTAGTATACAAACGTATTAACTTAATTAGCATACTTTCGTAAAAGCAGAAGCAATTTATTTTTACGATGAGCCTTCACCGATGTAGCTCGATGCTACTTGACTGATATCCCATACGATCGCCGACGGTTTACGAGATCGAAAAGAGAAAAGAACAAAAAAATATACATTGAGAGAACGTTTTTTATGTCAGTCTCGAGCCAATATGCTCGTAATTTCTGATGAAACGCTTTTGTTTGTAGAGCAGCTTGTCTGTGCGTTGATCTCGAATTTTCTTGTCGTTTCGTTTTCGTTTTATTTCATTTTTATAAAGTCGCTAAACCATTTTGTCGAAAGAATGTTACGTGCGGAGTAGAAAGAAACATTATCCTGATCGAACAAAAAATTCGCGTGAGATATTAGAAGAGATACGTTGATAATCTTCGAGACAATGAACATGATGAAATTAATGAATCAATGATTAGAGGGAAAGGATATCGAAGTACTTTGGTACAACGTAAAATACGTGCAATATGAAATCGATTGGACAGCATATTTATATACAATTACCGTTTTCTCTCACACAATTATTTAATGATTCTTCAACGATTATCGAACGTGGTGCCTTAAATTATCGGCTGTTACGACCGATTGTGATATTTGTAGTAATCTTCTAAATGTGATAACATCGAGAAAACGTCATTTGAAAAATTTTGGGTTCTCTTTGACAACTGTTTGCAGTAGAGATTAATGTTGGTAAAACGTCACAAAAAAAAAAGTATCTTATATTTAATGCATTTAAAAACGACGTCTTAACACGTTGATATATTAATATATACACGAAAAAGAGAGACGGTACTTACTTGAAACGAGAAGTCACGAAGTGCTTTATGCCATTTAAGAGAAAAGCGAAAAAAATAATTGTTTAACTATATCGCATTTAATTGGAGAAAAATAAAAAAAAAAAGTATAAAATTATTTCTCGGAGGAAAAGTGTAAAAAAAGTACAAAAAAGCTACTATAAATATTAAATTTTGCTCAGATAATCGCACAATAAGTTTGCGAATTGACGTGGATTTTTTCAACGTCTAATTAAAAATTCCTTTCATTAATGTACAGAATGATAAAAGAAGAAATCTCTATTTATTAGAATAATTTTCAATCTCATCTTGGAACAAAGTAGAGCTTTAATTACCCCTTTTTTCTAGTCTTACGTCGACTAGTCTATTGGAAAAAAAGAACAAAAAAATTATAAAAATGTTCGAAGAAAACGAGAGGCTGTGTTAACAGTATAAAAAACAATTATATACTATACTTACTTCTTAGGTTTGCGTAAATAAATTACCAATGGAATACTTTCACGATAGCTTGCAGAATTCAAACATTAACGATTAATGTTTCTTCCAAATTCATTTTGATAAGTGTATTTTTGATACAGGCAACACATTGTGATTTTTTAATTAGCCAAAAATTAAACAGTGCCATTTAACGTACTTCAACGAGTCCAATACACACAATTAGTGCCAAATTAGCAATTATATTTTAATAGAACACGTGCAAACTAAACAAATATCTTATCAAAAAATTTTCCGACTATAAATCAACATCATTGGCGGATATTTCATCGCCGATTCTATAAAAACGTAACGCTAAATCTTTAAGATGTAATAAGACTTTTGTAATTTTGATTTTTCTGTTAAATAAAAAGCATTTGTATATTCAGCAATTAATGGAATGCTTCTATGGATTATAAGACGACTATCAATTAAGTTTAATACTAACGTGATACAGAGGAAGATTGGAGAAAAAGGGATAGATGAACAGGTGCAAATACAAAGACGAATATTTTTCAAATAAAATTTATTTTTTCTTCCATAAGATTTCACAATGAATTTTCATATTATAATCTGCAGTTAGCGGTGCGCTGTTGGTCGGAGAGAAAATAAGGAAAAGAATTTTGTGATGCATAATGCTGGTTATACCTTCAGTTCTTTTTTTTCCAATTTACTGCCCATGTAACCAATTTATTACCGCGAGAAGCCAGCACAGAAAGAGAACAGAAAATGAGAGAAAGATAGAGATAAGCAGGGGAAATAGAGGGACTATGAAACACAAAAAAAGAAAGCGTGTTTGAGTGGAAAGAAAAATTAGTAGATAGAACGATGCTTCGGTCAGTATATTAGAACGAGTAAAATACCTTGAACGCTAAATGGACTACTCATATCGGTATGAATAAGAATACACGAAATCCGTGCGACAAGTCACGTAGACGGATCTCTGGATTACATTTGTCGCATTCGAAAAAGTCGAAAGAATGCACCGTTGGTACTCGATGGAATTACCAAATCTCCTCTCACCGGAGATCGTTCGTTCTTCGTGTTAACGCGTAAGTTAAGAAAGTTGTCGCATCGCGAATAATAATTGCAAGTCTGTTTTTTACCTCTCGATCGTTCCGACTGCAAGCTGCACTACTCAAAGAAACACAAAATAATATAAGTGGAATTCCGTTTCTTTTTCCATTCATGCACTCTGTCGACCCCTGCGGTAAATAAAACGTTGATTTAATGAAAAAAAAAAATATATATATAGAAGGAGATAGATAGATAGAGAGGAAGAGATTGTAAGAGAGAAACGAATTAACAATGATCGAAAATTAATCGGTAGGATTCGCCCGTTGGTCTGCATGATGTTCGACCATCATGCGAAGCCCATAGGATTCCTCCTTCGTGACGATGCTTTTTTTTTTTAGTGTCGGCCTCATACTGTTTGACGACGATTCGATTTTGTGACAATTTCCGACGATATTCCGTGTCGGCTAACGAATTGTTCGATCTTTTTGTCCATCGCGTGTCCACGCGTACAAGAAACGTATTCCCCTTTTCTCGTTGCGTCGCTCTTGGTGCAACGATGCAGATGGTAACGACAATCAAACACGAAGCGAGTCGAAAGCGTGATTTCGGTTCTCTTGAAATCTACAGGCGCGTTGAACAAACAACGTATTTATTCATCCTCTCCCTTCCTTTTTTCCTTCCGTCCGATACCAAGGGACGATGGAATACCTCGAAGGGAAATGAATGTAACGCGTTTACGCACATCAATGCCAATACGGATTGCGTTCCTTTCGTTAACATGGTTCCGCTATTTGATCCTCCAGGATTATCCTGATGCTACTAGTGTTTCGCGACGTTCTCTTGCTCTGCCGTGGATTCGTCCGGTTGTTGCTATTACAACACTGGCGCACTTGTCGAATTTTGGTCGAGTCATGAAGCGTTACACGTCCCATTTTTTTTTTCTGTGTTTTTTTGGGGGTATTTTGACATTTTTTTTAACTCTAGCGTCACTCGATCCCCGCGATAAAACGGTCCGTTCACGGTAAGTGCGTGTCACGGTGAGTTGGTAATTAATTGTGTCGTCTCCCAGTTTATGATGTTTTCTGTGTGTATATGTGTTGTTGCTGCTGTTCTTTTTTTTTTAGTTGGTTTGTTGTCTTGTCGCACTATTATCATCCAGTGGGGTATTACCATCCTTTCTCCGTCTAGTACACGTTTGTTAGGCGTTGACGGCAAATAGCGACGAACTCCCTGTTTGTTTTTTTTTAAAAACCCTCTTTAACGCCGACGACTGCGTGCATATACCGTACTCGATCGCCGAGCCGTTTTACCGTTTTGCGCAGTTAGTGATTTGTGGTTGTTGATCGAAGAAGAATTGGTCGAACGAGCCTTCAGTCGCTCCCGCGACGCTGCATGGCAATTGCGTTGCTCAGCCGTACGGTCTCGGCTCAATAAGGCTGGGAGAATTGTCCCCCGGCTTGTGACTGTCCGGATTGATAAAAACCACTTCGATCACCCTGGTAGGTCGAGTCCTGCGACAATAAACCGTCCATTTGAGACTGAAACTCTCCGACAGCGAAAGAGTCCTGCGAGAGTTCAGCCTGACTCAAGCCAGGTTGCGAGAGGCTGAAACCTGGTTGCGACATTCCCTGTGTCGTTCCTTGAGTCAACGGTAAACCTGGCTGACTGTAAGGTTGAGTGTTCTGTTCAGTTTGACTTAGTTTGCCCATTCGTGGTCCTTGTTTGTTCTTCGTCAATGCAGTTCCCCTGCGATTGCGTTGATTCTGTCTGGCCTGTAGGGCTTGTTGGTGCTGATTATAGAAGCGTGGTGGCACGTGTGCCATGTTCATGAACATACCGACCGGTACCGGTACGTTGTTCATCGCTGCTTGTGCTCTCTCTGGGCTGATGTAGCTGATGGTGTCGTGCGTTCTACTGAATATATCCAGAGGAACGTTCCTCTGATAGTAGGGATTATGATTTTGCGTACCGTTTACCTGAGTTCCTGAACGATCGTACACGGATCCAGGAATTAGAGCTTCCCTCGCGTCGTACATGGACGTTGACATAAAGTGTGACCCTGGATTTGCCGCGTTTACGAGCTTTTTCGGCTTGGCGAATTGAATCATAGACTCCTTGAGGTTGTTCAACGGTCCCTCGACTAGAACTTTCTGCTCCTTGTAGAAGCTAAGCAGATGATTCCAAAGAGGTTGCTTAGAGAGTACCTTCGGGTTGCCTACTATGATGATTCCATATTTTGCGCGAGTCAGGGCAACGTTCAATCGTCTAGGATCGTTTAGGAATCCAATGCCTTGATGCTCGTTTGATCGAACGCACGACATTATTATTATGTCTTTCTCTCTTCCTTGGAACGCATCCACGCTAGCGACTTCTATCTCCTGATAGAGCTTAGAGTGCAACGACCCCTGATACTGCATGTATTGCACCAAGTATGCTCTTTGACCCTCGTATGGAGTTATCACTCCGATTTGCTCGGGCTTCACCCCGCAGCGGAGGAAACGCGTCGTTATTTTTTCAACATTCGACGCTTCCGTTCGATTCAGGTAAGACGTTCCACTTCCGGCAATTTCCTCCTGCCCTTGAGTCACGTAAAAGAACATCGGCTTGTCCGCGGCTGGCCAAGGGAAGTCGATCTTCAGCAACTTTCTCTCATCGGCGCAAACACCGTTTTGGAGCGAACCCTCGTAGAAAAAGTTGGACGGGAAACGCGATAGATCTGGGTGCATTCGATACTGCACCTCTAATCTGAAAGGTCTGATTCCAAGTACGACCAATCTTTCAAACAGGGACTGAGACAGGCCTGCTCTTGCAGCCTTTTTGCACATCACTACTGGTCCCAATTGACAATGATCGCCAACCAAAATCAATTGTTTCGCGCCCAGAACAACCGGTACCATGCATTCGGGTTCCGTTGCTTGCATGCTCTCGTCGATAAGGATAGAATGGAACTTTAATCTGTGCAATCTCGGATCCCCAGCTCCCACGCATGTACAGCAGATTACATCTGCAGCCTCTAAAAGCTCCTTCTCCGCAGCTTTTTTCAAAAGCCTGTACCGTTTTTCATCGACGCTCGACAACTCTCCTGTCTCGTCTTTCAACTGTTGCAACTTCTGCAACTCGGTGTTTGTTTCCATGTTCTTTATCTGATTATGCAGGGCTAGGAAACTTACTGGAGAATCGATTGCCTCTCGAGACTTTGCACAGAGACGTACAACTTTTAGATTAGATTTGTGAATTTTCTCGGTAAGCTGATCGACAGCCGTGTTGGAAGGTGCGCATACCAGGATGGGACCACCGTTTTGTTTGACCAGCTGGTAAACTATGGTTGCACTGGTCACAGTTTTTCCTGTACCAGGTGGTCCTTGAATCAGGGATAAGGGCCTTTGAACGGCGTGCTTCACTGCGTATACTTGTGATCGATTTAAATCAGGCAAATTTGGAGCACTGAAATGTTTAGGAAGGTGACAACGAAACAGAACTTCTTCTACCTCGTGACCCAATAATCTGTGATAGATATAGGCAGATACGGAAGTGTCGTCCACGGCAAATTTCCTTAGGGCTAATTGCATACTGTAATGAGAAAAAGAAATATGTTGATATATAAATGGATATGAACACGAGTTAGCTGCAATCTCGAACTATCGCTTACCGATCGAAACTCGTACTTTTCCAAATGAAATCAACCACGAAATTACTGATGCATTCCGTCGGAGCACCGGAATTATTTTTTAATTCGATTCCAACTTCTTCTCCGTAATTATCGGGAATTTTTATCACGTGTCCGATACCCGACCATGGCTTGTGAAGCTCTCCCAAGTAACGTAATCTTAGCTCGTCTCCGTGCATCAGTTTCATGTCCCCATCTGTTTTAGCTAACATAAAGTATGCTATTGTTTTTTTATTCAAACCGACGTCCCATCGAACTTCGATGTTTTCTTGCGTTTGAGATTCCTTTAATCGTTTGTCATAGTCTGCCTCCAATTTCACGAGGGGGCCGAATATATTTTGATACTGATATCCATCCTCGTATCGAAGCAGCACCTGCTGTGGTTCCTCGTCTACTCCAGGCTTTTCAAGATCTTGGAAAGTCGCATCGACATTATCGCGCCAGAGCTCTTCCAATTTGTTGATCTGCTGAGCAGAGATCTGTCTGGCTCGTAGCTGCTCTTGTTCGGATGGGATCTTTACTAGCCACGCTAGAAAGCTGCGATCCTCGATCAATGGTTTCCACTGTTCCTGATCCCTGAACGATTAAACGAGAGAAACTTAATACAGAGAATAGAATTGAGGCTTTGATTTTGCCGCTGTGAGAAGCTTATTTTACCAATTCATGTCTTTCAAGGAACTTTGAGCCGCGCACGGCTGTCGGCATAGAAGCACGACAACTGAATCTGCCTTTGCAGGAATGAAGCCAAGGACGAAGACGTTTCTGACAGCACACGAATAGCACTCCAAAATCGTTTCACCAAGTGGACCATCTCTGTAATGATTCAAAAGATTGATAATAGGTAATTGCGTTAGATCCATGGATATTTGCAAGAATTATATTTTCTCTAATAAAATACCTATGCAGAGTGACTTCCTTGTGCTTAGCTCTGACAAGATGATTGATAATGTGAGAACCGGACGTATTTCCCCGGCCATTGCAGAACCATTTACGGCACACGTTGCACATAACGACGCAAGATGCCTCGTGAATGCCACAATATTTACACGCATGTTCAGGCAAATCACGATTATAATAAGCCTCTTCCTCTTCCTCCTCGAACTGTAATTCAGCCAAGCTTTGTGCTGCTCCAGAAATCTTTAAATCCAATGACGATCCTCCCGTGCCATTGACCTAGATAAAAATAATACAATTACGAGAAAACGAATAAAACCTCATTAAAATTTCAAGCATCGGATCAACCAATAAATTTTATTCTCTCTATTTCAAACGATACAATTTTCGCCAAAGGAACATGTGCTTGATCTACAGTTTTCGTATTATAATCGTTTCAATCGCAACATCGACTTTAATTTTAACAATACGACAGTTTAAACTTAATTCACAATCTCCAAATAACGTCCTAAACGTTAATTCATCTTGCATAATAATGTGAAACAAGAGTACTCCAATTCGAGCGCACCTAACCTCGCATTTTCGCAAGACCTAAAATCATACGTCGTACGAGCGCTCCGAATAATAAAGTAACGTGTCCACGACTTCCTGTGCGTGGTCAAGGCCACGCTATCGTAACAATACGATTATTAATTTAAGTATAGCTACAAAATATTCGAAAACCAAATGGAAAAAAAAGGGTGCTCGGGTCATAGAATGAAGATAAGGCGTGGACATGCGACTTCGTTAGCGAAGGAAATACTATCGCAATTCACAGAATAACCAGGAAGAAATGAGGTTAGGTGATCGTACGCGTGGCTACGAGAAATCTGAAACGACAATGAAAATTTTCAGAGAGAATCATCGGGTAGGTTATATGGCGAACATGTGGAACATATGACGAGCCGAGGGAAACCAACCTGTACAGGCTGGCTGGCTTGACTCTGTGCAGCATCGTGCTGCGATGCCTGTGTCTGGCTCGGCGACGGTAACGTGAAATCCGTAAAGTCAAATTCGCTTCCCTGGGTATCAGCGCCGATCAAATCTGCTTCCTCGGTGTCGAGGAAGGTCAGAGTTTGGCTGCTAGGCCCATACGCATCAACGCTCATCCTTGCTGGCACGATATCCCGATGTCCTTTACGTGCCCCTACAGGAGATAAAAAGAGACCGTCCCGGAATCGCGTAGCGGCAAACACCACGTTATTAACGGTAACACCACGTATCAAGATGATCCGGAAATCTTCGCACGGTTTAACTGATATGTAAACGAACCACTGAGATGACCGATCTAAATACTTGGTTGAAAGAAGGCCACAAAATCCTACGCCATACTTCGCCTCGCGCAAGTCTCGCGCCCACCAACACCGACACGAGTACACAACTTTTGCTCCGTGCGCTCGTTGCGCGTTACGTCATCAGCTGATTTCCAAATCCCTCGAGAAATCGTCAACGGAGGTTGGCTTTGAGAACGATTTTATAACCGTGCGTCGATTGCTTTTTACGAATCGGAATACCCTGGATCGATTCACTTCGAAAACATTATCAACGAAACATGCGATAAACGCGAGACTGAGCTGCATTCTGATAGATGACGACACGAGCGCTGTTGAACAACCAGAGAAATTGGCGGGAGAAGAGCTTCACGTTTTTGTCAATTATTTTTATGCCTTTTGATCTTTCTCTTTCCACAATGCTCTCAAAAGTATCGTCAGGTTTGAGATAAAATAGGATTTTTATAAGTTTACGAACTTCGTAGGATGTTAACGATTTATTTCATCGATTCAAAGATCGCGGAAATCTCTATGGAGGAGGGAACCGCTTAGATGTCACTCCTGTATTTCAGATATTCACCAATCGGAAACCGTACTTTCTAGTTGCAACTGCACGACACTTCTACAAGTTTCTCCTCTTTACATTTTCAAGGGACGGAAGACTCGCGAAACGTATCGTTTCCGTTCTTTTTAAAAGTTTCAAACTCCAGCTGGTATGCTTCACGTACTTTGACTTTTCAACGTCAGATATTTTTACGCGAATTACATTAAATTACAAAGTTTCCTTTGCCAGTGATTTTTAACTGTTGAATTATTGTGAGGACGGTGACGTTAACTTCAGGGATCATAGAATAATAGAAATGCGGATATTCTTTTATAGATACATTTATTGTCGGCCTTTTCTAATACATATACTTACACGTATATAACAATGATCGAAAACCTATAACTACAATTGAAATAATAAATACAAATTATATACACGTACAAATACTTGCTGCTTCGATCTCTATTGACTTTCATGGTGTTCAACGGCGCCTCTTATGTCGAGAAATACGATAAGAAAACTTAAACACACTTTTCCCAAAAATGGACTTATACCACTTTCAAAGAGAACGGCTCATATATAGTTCCAGAGGACAGTGCCGTTATATATCCCAGTGATATACAGGGTGTACCATTTAACCCTTTGACCGTGAAACGCGTATATATACGCTCTCACAGATTAATTAATATTAACGAAAGGCGATTACGTATTTTTAGGATATCGACAGCCGGTCTTTAAAAATACAGTCGTCTCGTTCAACTGTAATTTTGTCGTTTCGTCGAAAAGGTGAGAAGAAGATTAGGTGCATCCAACAAATTGCATCGTGAATATCTACGAGATCAGTCTTAAGACGGTGAACCGACTATCGATTGATTTTATCGATCGTTCGAGTTTCGAGCGCATTCGAAATTGGAAAGGAATTTGCCCGCCAAAACTTGACGAAGCGATTTCTAGAATTCTATTATGTATCACGATAATATCTATCACTCTTAATTAAAAATTATACATTCACGGCCGTTGTAGGTGTCTCGACTTGGATATCTCGTTCTTAGCTAAAAGAATATTGCTTTTAAGTAAAAACAGAACCGGAACAGTAGCGAGATACCCACATCGGATTCGTATCAAGCGAATAAATGTATATCCTTTCTAAAAATCTCTAAAACGTTATGACTCAGTCGTTTGTCGTGGTGGAAATTTCTTCGAGAAATTTCTTCTATCTCTTCGCGTCGAGTACGATCACAATATCAGATTCAGAGACGTGCCAATAGTAGCTGCAACTTCCGGTATCCGAAGATTTCCGGGATTACGGTGAATCTTTATTCTTGATTTATTAATGATTATCTATCATTGGCACATCCCTGACAAAACTGTCTTAATACAGTAAATAGTAGTTTCGTGAGGCGGTTCTACGACGATCAGTCTATCGGATGAAATCGTGGTAGAACCTCCAGGAATTCCTTCAGAACTCACATTACTTAACTCCCTAACTATGTCACAATATGAAATTAATAACTCATTCAGGTGCGATTCATCTTTCGCTGTGGATCTTTCAAAGTTCTGGGGCAAAATTTGAGAAGAACTGCTTCCCAAAGCCGAGTAGCGATTCACGGAGGAAAATTCGGAAATTCTCGATGTTCAGATGGACATCGATCTTCAATTCAATGATTCCTCCCTAAACTAGAAATCTCCATCGACTCTCCCTCCTTCTCCTTCTATAATTGGAGCTCCTTCAAGCCATATACTTAGGGTCAGTACTGAGGATTAGGTGAGTTTCTCTGAAAGTTGCTCTGCTGATTTTGATTCTGTTGCAGAGGTCCAGCGGGGCTTGGTCTACCTTGCTCTCGATACTGAGGAGGACCCGGTGGTCCATTGGGTGGTCCAGGTGGACCAGGCGGTCCAGGAACCTTTCCATAATTTCCTCTCGTCGATCCTTGGTAGCTTCCATAAGCAGAATCGTCGCTACGCCTAGAAACGTGACCGTACATACTCTCCGGTCTCCTAGAATTTGCCGCGTTATCCGAGCTTCCCGACAGAGATCCACTTTGATTCTGATGTTGCTGTTGCTGCTGCTGCTGCTGCTGCTGTTGTTGCTGTTGTTGTTGCTGCTGCTGCTGCTGTTGCTGATGATGATTCTGTCCAGACTGACTGGGTCCAGATTGCTGAGAATTTTGACCACCAGGAGGAGGTGCCGGAGCGCGACCATAGATGCTGGAGCCGGTGGAAACCCCATAGATACCATTCTCCCTGGTACTGAGGCTAGTAGAAATTCCCCTGATGCCGTAGATGCTCTGAGTGCACTGTTGCAGTTGATTTTGCATGTTTTGATTTGTGCTATTGTGATTCTGCGCCGTCGGGTTCTGCCCATTTGGTGGATTTTGCTGATTCTCTCTAGGTGGATTCTGTGGCGGATTCTGCCCTATTCTTATGGGGTAGAGGCTCTGCGCTGGCACCAGAGGACCCGGTTTGGGAATCATTAGGCCATCGCGAGGTCCTGTGGTAGATTTTGCATACACACTCTGAGAACGGTTCAAATTCGCCCGGGTTAACGGTGGAGATTTGCAGTAAAGAGACTTGGTGCCTCCGTAGATCGATTCGACGCGTTCCAGAGCAGTCGGAGGTGCGCTGTAGATCGACGAGGATGCGCCAGCAACTGGTCGATAAGTAGCATACGTTCCAGGGAACTTGGGACCAGTTGGTTTGTCCAGGTCGTCGTAGGTGTCTTCGTCTGATCGCATCGATGAATTGTCACCGTCGTCTATCTCTCGCGAGTCCTTAGATCTTCGAGGACTTAAGACGTACTCGTGAAGGAGAGCCGCCACTGCGCTACCCGACAGTGGTCCAACCCAGTAGACCCAATGGTTGTCCCATCGATTGCTGACGAAAGCTGGTCCCAAAGCGCGAGCTGGATTTAGGAACGGGCTCTGAAAAAATACAATTGATTATTTATTTAACTTATTTATTACAGCAACCATTTTTGAAAGGGTAGCGGCTTCACGAGTAATCCTAGCTTATTCTGCTTTCTAACCCTGGATCCGAGCGGACTTGGGTGAAGTATTGCTAGGGTTAAATCGACGAGGAGGTTCAGCCTGTCGGACGTGATCACCGTGGCGTCAACGCGGATGCAAGAAAGACCGGTATACGAGGATCTTTTTATTCAACGAGTACAGGGCTCCTCGCTTTTTAACGTATGGTACACGTGAATTTAGATTTTTCCTGTTAGGGTGCATTGTACACGCGTCTCGGAGCAGGTGGGATCGCGATGAAGTTCTCTTTTTTCCTACGTCCTTTCTCGTCCCCCCTCTTTCGAAGCTTGCTCGCTCTTTCCTCGTGCAGCCGCAGGTGCTCTTTAAAGACGCGGACATGGGTCCGATTCGAAAGAGATCGGGGGAAGCTTTGGATAGACCGGTCGCGAGAGGCAGAATGCGTACAACGGAAGAGAACGAAAAGAACTGTCGCTTTCTCGATTCTTCGTATGAACAACGCCTATGCAAGTTCCGTCTTTTGCATTCTCATAATGCTCGTGTGTAAATCTTTACCCTTTTGAAATTTAATTATTTAATTGTCCGTTTCATTAAAAATATATGACCCATGTAGAATAGGGTAGGTAAAAATATTGATATTGAATAGAAGAAAAAGATTTACATACCGATACTAATGTGGCCGCTGTGTATGCTGCGGCCAACACGCCAGCTGGCTTTAAGGAGACGTAAATCGGCAGGTATCTGAACGTTTCTGAGGCAAAGTGGGCCAGTACGACGAAAACCGAGAGAGCCAGTTCCACCAGGAGTCTTTCAATGGCACCACCGAGTCGTCCAGGAGACGTGAGGGTTTGCGTGTTGGTAGGTGTAGTCACTCTGAAATAAAAAAGAATATTTCTCCATATACCAATCCATTCGTAGTTACAAATATCGGAAAATCGCCGACGGAGCGCGAGAAAAAAATAAAGTCGTAACTTGAGAGAGAAAAACAGGCGTGGAGCAACCCCTCGGAGCGATCTGCCCTCCCATATGGCACTCGCTTCAACCGCAATGTAATATACGATGATTTTCCTATTGAAAGTAACGCTAAGAGCGGCACTCCGCACAAAAACCCCCTGCGGCAAGTCAGTCCCAGTGGTGTAATGTTTATATTAGCCGGTGCATCCTCGAGCCCCTGGTTCTCTGGGTGCATCCCTCCTCGCCTTCTCGTTCGCATAAAACCTCGTTAATTTTCTCGGCTCGTACAATCATACGGGGTCGCAGTGATACGACCTTTTTGTCGGCCTGATGACTGTTCCTTCGCCTCTATAGCTCTCACAGTTATTCTTTTGTCTTTCCTTTGGGAAAATATGAAAAAATACCCGGAGCATCGTTCCTCCTACCCTTCGTGACTCATGTGAGTTATTGTTTTCTCTTTTTCCATTAAGAGTCCCAGTGACACCCCCTGGATCAAGGTACACCTGTACAGAGGTGAGTTCTCCCCTTCCTCCAAGTATGGAGTACTCTGTCCGTTCTCTCAGTCGATGGCGACTAATCTCAATTCAAAATGGAGCCTTGCCTCTCTCTCTTTCTCTTTTGGATCGAAATTCAGAAGCCCTTAAGTCCGTCTCGTACATCGACACGAAGCACATCCCTCTGCTCTCGAGTAGATGCAAATGAAAGCCCTCTCTCCCCTCTTCTTCTCGAAAGGCCACGCGTTCGCGTCACGAGAGAGCGAATTGATGAAATCAGAAATGCAGATCATGACCACACAATTGGGATCAACTGCATCGTCCATGGTGCGACGATGGCCAGAGCTCTCGAGGGGTGGACGTCGAGAGAAAAAATTGAACGGCGCGGCTTCCAGTTACGAGCCCCTGCGTGATAAGCGGATTTCTACCTTCCTTTCTCCCCATGGTCCTTTCATCTTCGGCGCTTTCATTCGTTACGCCATGGACAGCTATGGGGGCGTGCGGATTTTTTTTTTCTTTTTCGTTGTTTCGTAGGAGAACCTTTATTTCTCGATATCGCAAAATCGTCTAGTATTCGCGATGACTCGTACAGTTTTCCAGGTACTTCGTGCGAACGAAACAGCTAGATCGTGGAATATATTTCCATATATCTTCCCAAACGTTCTTATCGCAAGTGACATGCAAATTTTCGCGGACTTCCTATCAATCGATAACAGCCGACGACAGAGAATTTCGCGAGAAGGGCTTTAATCTCCAGTTCCGTCGAAAGAGCTCAGGGAAACACTGTTCCATTTTCGCCCCTTTCAAGAGACCTATTTTTACCGCAGACAGAAAAGAACGCTTTTTTCCCACCTGCTCTTTAACGTCGGAGTGCCAGGCAGACTCCATTTTTCTACGCTATGCAGTCTCGCGTTGAAAATAAAAGCAAAGGAACGACACACGGCAAACGAGAACCGTGCAGCCGACTTTGCTGAAACTTTGTATCAGCCTCTTTCAACCGTTATCCACGTGCGCGAACGTCCCTTCATTTCCTCGTATCGATTCAACCCCCTGAATTCGCCAAAAATTCTTCTTAACTACCAAGCTACCCAATTAAAAATCATTAGACTTTCTAGCATTCCGCACAGTTGATCACGGGTATAATTAGGGATCCCCTCTGATACTCTCTTTAGTGTCAGACTTTCCATCGAGTCCTCAGGCGCTGCCCCAAGTCAAAAAGTAATCTCAATGTTTGCCAAAAATTCTCCTCCACCACCGTATGTCTACCGTAAAGCCCAGAAACCCGACTCAATCCCCCAAAACTACATCTCGGTCTCTAGTTTCAGCGGCATCTTTCGACCGAGCGAGAACAGCGTCGAAATACACTTCTCGTCGCCATTCGATCTTCTCCGCTGTCGATCCTGAGAACATCGGTGCATCCTGCGAGATGTTGCACCGGCAGTTCTCACGTTCTCCAGTTTAAAAGCCAGAATGACGATCATCCATCCGAAACTCATCTCGTTCGATCGCCCCGTGGAAGTTTAATCTTGCGTGCACTTGACTCGAGAGCCCGTTCTCGGGTGCAACCTGTGCCCCATTTTCGAGATTCGCACGAGGGTTCAGCGAGCCCCGAAAACACCCTCGGGGGGATACGAGCGATATGACGTTTTAAATAAATTTCAATTCGGGGGAGAGAAGAGATCGGTGGCCCCTCGGTCGTGTTTAACGAGCTATTGATACCCCCATACACCCACTGGACCGAGTATCCCCATGGAGAGACTCCGGAGACTCGTGTAACCCCCCTCTTCTGGATTTTAGGTCTCTAGGACACCTCCAACTGACCCCTTCTTCCTTCGGTCCCTTTTCTGCCACTCGGAAAACCACACATGTGACAGAGCGTCGAAAGGGCGACGAGATCCGCTAACCGCGATTCTATTATAAAGTCTTGCCCTATGGGAAAGTTCAGATGCCCCGTTGATGGGGTGGGAGCAGGAAATTAGCTCCTACGGTCACTCGGGTAAAGCGTGGATCGAGAGGTCGACCGTGGGAAGAGTGGAAGGGGTGAATCCGCAGGTTCCGCGTGGAATTGCCGATAATTAAGAAGTCTAACCGTATCATTTCGAGCATTGGTCCCCCATGACGCATTGTGCAGAACGATGGAAAGTGGGCCATTGGAATGAGGCTCGTTTTTCTCGACGAATGGACACAGTTTTGTAGTCGTTGAAAGCAAACCTGCAATTTCGTGGAATATCCTCTGCGTCCATTGAAAGAGAGACCATCGAACGAGTTTCCCAGTACGGTCTATACGACGCTGCAGGTGATATTTCTTCATCCGTTACCGGTCTCTCTGTCTTGTTCTTCCATCTTTCTTTCTTTTTTTACTTCTTTTCACTTTCTTCGACAGTATTTCCCTTCGACGACCGCCCACTTTCGCGTTATTCGTCTTTCGTGGAAGGTTGCATGCCGCGGAGAACACAGAGGAGGCCGATTTTGGGGGTTTCTCCTTCGGCAACGATTTCCTGCGACGGGAAAAAGAAATCCGTCGCGACAAAGCATGGGGAATTCTTTTAAAGGGCAAACCCAACGAAGCAGGTCGGATAGGAATTCTATCCTTCCCTCTGAATGGAAAGGTATGAAAAAGAGGGAGGCAGGAAGCGCGTACACCCACTGAAATCCGCTTGTCTGCTGCGAACAAATGCGTTGGAGTATTCTTCTTTTTTTTCCCTTCTTTTCAACTTTTATCGTGGACTCGCGCAAAGCTTTATCGCAGAGCAGCCCCGTTAGCTTGAAAATTCTTATCCATTCTTTCGTTTAACGTCTCTTTTCCATTACCTCTACATTCAACTTCCTGTTACAGTCGAAATTTCCGTGTAATTCAAACAAAAGAAGTCAGTTCGATCCTAGCGCGCGACTTTCATCCGGTTGTTTCGAGTTGTCTCAAGTCATCCGATATTTTCTTCGATATTTCCTACTTTCCATAACCGAGACCAGTTTCCAGTGCAGTTGAAAATCTCTAGGACCCAAAGAGACCGAAATATCTATCAAAGAAAAGATCGCACACCTGCAAATCACTCCGGCGAACTTCCCCGTTCACCGTAACGACCACCAACCACCATGAGGATCCGTATTGGCGATCCTTCTATGAAAGAATCCATTGACCTCTTTGTAGGTATAGGAAGAATCGTGGCAGCTGGTCAAAGATCATCGTGAATCCTGCCAGACCTCTCTTCCATTTCTTCTCTTTCTCTCTCCCTCCACCCTATAGATCTTCCATAAATCGTTTGCCGTGCCTTTTTAGAGGGAAACACGTGCCGGCCACATGTTGCACAAAAGGAATCCTCCGTGGTCCTTTAGGATATCGTAGCGCAAGTCGTCCTCACAAAGGAGCTTCACGGACCCCATAAATGATTCTCTTTCGGGCAGAATCGAGGGGCTCACCGAGTCGGCAGATGTTCTCCGTCTCGAGATTCGAAGACGTCGATTCACGGGCAGTAGGGATAATGCGGAAGAAGAAAGGGATTCTGAAACGATTCCTAGGGCTGCCAGGATGTATATTGAAATTTATTTCGACTCGTCGATCATGCACGAGCCGAGTGTCTCGTTCTGCGAATACAGTATTTTTCTTTTTAGAATCAAGAACAGTCGTGGAGAACGTTCACTCATTTTTGTAGAGGTGCAAGAGACGAGAGAAGCTGGAGAATATTTGCGTGCTGCAATGAATCAACAATTGGGAGAAATACCGGAAGGTTGAAGCTAAAATGAGAGAGCTAGGAACGCGTTAAGTGCATCGAATCGGGTCGCCTGCGATTAAGAAACGTTAGGAGGATTCTCGAGAACGAACACGTGGTTGCGACCATCTGTTGGTATCCTATTCCGGCTAGGCTGCCCTAAACCGACCCTTTCCACCCAGCTACTTCTTTTCTTCGCCTTGATATTTCAACGGCGCGTATAAACCTCTTTTTTCTATCAAACCGAATATTCCTTTACCAACTTCCTTATCTACTATCTGTAAAACATTCTCTTCCAAGCTACCAGCTACCACGAAATGATTTATTTACATTTCACACCATATCGTTCCCATTCGTGCCTGAGAAATTTAAACAATACACCTCAGTAGAGCTCTCCTTGCAGTATGTTTATTCTCAAAGGCTAAACAGTTTCACGTCGTAACTCGGGCAACTTAGAAATGTTCTCCAGACCATAAATTTTCCCAGGGATCATGGAGCTCGAGTTTGGAGGCCCGATGGTCTCGAATTCGGGCCCAATGATTGCGTTTTAAAGTATTTGCCTCATTCCTACGTAGAGTATGAACACTGTGGGCCCCATAAGTCCTTTTTAACGCGATGCCTTCAAGGACTCCAAGAGGCGCGCGAAAGAGGGCCACATGTGTCGCACTTTTTTCCCCATGAATTTATTTTTACTCGGCAAAGAGGGAGGTAGATGTTCGTCGGCATCGACACGACGGTATATTGCCCTTGATATTTCTGACGGCTGGAATAACGCACCGAAAACGACGAGCGTTGTAAAACCACGGAATCGCATTGCCGTTAAGTCCGCCGCTCTTTGTGCCGATGGTAAACGGTGTTTCGAGCAGGTAAAGCATTCCTACTAAAAGCGGTCCTACCTGACCCACCTGGCTTTCACGGCGTATTTTCGGCGAAACAGTTTCTCTTCTTGTGCGCCGCATAAAAGCTATGACCGTAAAAGCGCCTGGAATTTTCGGTCAACTGAATTTAAGATATATAACTCTCCGAGAATGGAAAATATCTCCTTGCGCTTTGTCTTTAATTGCGTTATTTCACGAAGGAGCTACAGCTTCAAGTTTTTAGCGAACATAGAACTACCGAGGTTGTAATATATTAAATATTAAATAATTTAGAAAATCTTTCTAAGAGACGACGGACATTTGAATTCGTCTCACCACTTCTCAAATTGAGCCTTTAACTTTTAATTTATCCTGGCTGCCATGAATTCTCTTTGTTCCGCTTAGAAAAACAGAGTCAACGAACCGATTTACCCTCCGATAATGTTATCGTCGTTTACAAGTTGCCCTAGGACCAAAAGACTACCGGGCTGATCGTTAAGTTTTCCAACGTCGTTACAATAAAATTCATTTACGGTGAAATTTCACCCACGATAACCTTCGACGGTTAAAACCGCAGTTATTTGAACGTTATAGAAGCTCGTGTTCCTCGGGCAAGCTTCTTCAAAGCACGGACTTAAGAACTCAATATCGAAGGGTTTTCCGTAGAAACGCAGATATTGGGTCTCAACGACGAATCTCTACCTCTGTAAATCTTCCTTTCTCGAACCGGACGATATTTTCACATCGGATGACGGGCTTCCGTTATCACGGAGGATCTAAAACGTCTTATCAGACCGGAAGTTCGACCAACAGCGTCGTCGAAACGATGCAGAAAGATGGAAATTGAGAGATTGCACGATTTTCAGAGCTGCTGCTAGTGGCTTCATAAATAAAGACATCTTAAATTACAGAGAAGATGATCCCAAGGAGTCAAAAGGTGGTTTGGCGACAGGAAACGTGTGGTTGAAGCTGTTTCGTTGGTGGACATCCGGCTCGCCACGCGCACTGCGTGTGTCTTGCCTGACGTCACGGCACACCTGCTTCCTCACAGCTGTTTCCTCGATTCGTGGTGGCAAACCCCCTCGACAAATAAGTTTAGCCTATGCCTCCACGTTTCTTTCACCCCCTACACTAATTTTTGACTCGATAGAATCACTGCTGAGAAGCTAAAACTTTGAATTTTACGGTTCCGGTGATCCCCGATCTCTGAGAGTGGATACGCAACGCGATAGAATGTTTTCTATAATATCAATTCTCAATATTGTAGGATGAATCGATGACTTAGAGTGTATGGATTGTAAAAATGTATCTACCGACGAATTTTAAATAATAATTTAGGACTTTTCCAAAGCTGACCTCTTTACCCACAATGGTCCCGCTCGAAGGAAATTTAAACGGCCGAAATCGGAGTGAAAAAGTGAACCCATAAAAAGCCATTTACTTTGCCCGGTGTATTTCTGTTCAGGAAAAGTGCTCCGTCCATGGTGGTAATGGAAAAAGCCTGTAGCACGATGAAGAGGTGACAGTAAATTCTTCACGGATAGTTAGACCCGCGGTTCCTGCTTCTCCCATAATCTGTCTCTCTTTTCCACCTCCTTCCCCATCGCGGTGCGCAATTTATCGGCTCAATTTTTTACAGTTACACCCCAGAGCCAAGAGGCCATCGGAACGGGGATGTTTCAACCCCTATAGAGAACGCGAGGATACGTGTTTTACAAACGCCATAGTCGGATAGCAGACTCGCAACAGATGCAAGTGCGCGCACCTTCTCTCGTTCTCCATCTTTCTCCCTTTCTTTTTTTTTACTAGGGTTCCTCTTTTTTGTCATGGGGGTGCACGGTGTCCCATGAGACTGCGGATGGAAGGGACGACGAGCCCGCCCGGTTAACTAGAGTATTGTTCGATTATTATTTCGGTACATATCGCGCACTTGTTACCTCTTTGTGGTGTCATATGGTGCGGTTCTGGAGCAATGAGACGATAGTCGTGATCGATTGAAACGAAGCTTTGTTGATCTTCAATTAGTTTACAATTGTTGCAATCTTATTTAGAGATGTGTTCTTTTAGAACGAGGCTAATGGTTAGGATCTTGTTTAATGAATTTGCGCTACAAATCGTGTCTTGATTTTTATGTGAAATTAAAAAAACTATTCTGTCTTTTTGGAGCACAGGGTTACAGCAGAAAGTGAATTAAATTCTCCGATTGGCAGCCGAAGTTAAGATCGAAAAAATTTGGTAATCAATTTTATTTTTACTATTTTTAGGAACAGTCTGCAAATGGTTAATGGCTAAACGTGCGCATTCGTGCGATCGTCAAATAGGGGTGTTGCTATTTTTTTTTGATCGGGGAGTATCAATGAAATTTTATGGGGATACTTGGGGAGAACTGGGCGTTATATACAGCGATCCTTTTACGGCTTTTATTAGGGGTCCCGCATAGTTCTCTGCAACCTGCGAGAATCTACGTCACCACAGGTTCAAGCTTACTCCTATTCCCTCTTTAAAAAGGTGATTCCTTTAAAATAACTCGCTATCAATTTACTTTGAGAGTACGTAATTGCCAGTCGATTCCTCGCGATCGCTCTCCTTAGTCGAAAGTTTACATTCAGCCAGTGCAAAGAGAAAGAAGACGAAGAAGAAGAAGAAGAGGCAAATGAAAAAGGAGCATCGCAACGAAAGGAGACAGGAGAAGAAAGGGAGGACAATGATCTTCGTAAACGCAAAGAACATCTGCTCGGCTCCGGATCATGGCATGTCCTTCTTCAACGAGCCGATCGCGTCGTGAAACTTGTCCCACCTCGGCATGCATAGCTATTCATTATCTTCGTCTTTTAGTACGGTCGATCCTTTTTCCGCGGCGATCTTTTTTGGTCCACGAAACATCTGCGGCAGCTGCGAGGCGGTGGCCTGCCGCAGGACTCGGAACGAGGCAGGTGCTCACCTTCCGAGGTTCTCCCTAGCCCTGCCAATTACGCGTGCCTCTTTTTGCCTCTTTCTGCCTCTCCCACTCTCATCTCGACCTTTCTTCCACCGCCTCCGCCCCCTCCTTCTTTCCCTCTTCCTCCCAGTAAGCAGCAATCCTCTTTCTCTCTCCCTCCGCCTTTCTTCTCGCGACTCTTCACCGTTCTCTTCTTTTCTTTCTTCAATCGACACTCGTCGATTAATAACGAACCTCTCCAACGGATATCGCTGCCTCTTTATTTCCTCCTCTCAATTTTATTCTCGCAGTTTACCGATCCAATTGCACGCCGTTCTCCGTCTTAGCATCTTCCTCCTCGAGCCGAACTCAACCCGCTGTAAACGACCCAACCACCGTGCTCCATCGGTTTCTTCTTTTTTATCTCCCTGTCCGGCGTTACCGAGGCAATCCTTTAACCACGGCGGAAATCGAGGCACGTGCACGGAGTTCCATGGACCTTTAGGCATCCTCGAAACCCTCCGAGGGTCTATCGTGAACGATCATCGCCCGGCGTAACGTTATTTTGAGAATTATAGACCGAGCGTTATGGATTAATAATAGGAGCGAGGAGAACCGATGAAAGTACAATAACATAATGCCCTGTGGCATGAGCACGAGTAGATTGTGTTGCTGGAACGTATAATGTATGCTGGAATGACGTTGGAGAGCCGTTATCGTTGCCACCGAAATTAGAGAAAGGAGATATCGGTTCACCGGGGGCTCTGTCTCGAGGTGAGACTCGAGCGGATCGAAAGTACCGCCAATTAAGATTGTATCTTTGAAGGAAACCGGAGAGATCTGTAATCGCACTTTGTAGATTTCGGGATACAGAGTCTTTTAAGAGTCCAAGTGATTTATGGACGCTAAGAAGAGAGGAGAAATTTAGATCATGTTTTTGTCAAGAGAGTTGAAAGTATCGCACGAGATTATTTTATGATACGGAGATTATCTTGGAAGGTGGAAAGAACGAGGAGAAAGATCCGTAAGTTTCAATGGACGGTTTATAAAGTACGGTTTCATAGATAACTGAGAGCCGTAACTTCGAATTTCTCGAGCTCTAGGCAGCTTTACGCCGTTTGCCAGAGTACATACGTGGAATCAGAGGCAACATATCGCGCTGGAAAATATCCCGAAAGGATTCTCTACCGATAAGAGTCCCTATCTCCCAGATATGGAAACGTAAGAGAGTGCTTTTGCATTTGCCATAAAATCGAAACATACGTTCGTGCTGCACGATATCAAGAATACTTCGTACTCTACCAAGCCAGAAAACATATTTCTCGAACATCGACAAAATTTCATTCATCGCAGTTGCTCCACTTTTAACAGCGTACACTTCTACGGTCAGTTTGCGCGAGAGATTTCAAAGTTCCCTCGACGCTACCGCGTCTCATATTTTACCACCCTAACTTTCAATTTGAATTGCATCACGTCAACGGCCATAACGGAGAAAGTTTTTACAAATTGCAGATATTTGCGATCGTGAGAAATTGGAAAGTTGCCCTTACAAGTATTGCGGGCGTCTCGAAGAAAACGCGGAGAAGTTTCAGGGCCTCGGCCACATGCCTTCCTCTCGGATTCCGTATCTAACAGCTGCCCTCTCGTCGTCGCTCCTTTCCCCCCATAACCCCGCTATCTCTCTCATCCTATGGAACGTGGTTCCTGGCTGTATTCTCAATACGACCGACCGGTCGTCGGGAAAGTAATCTCCAAGTCGGCCGAGAATAAGAGAATTTTCGAGGATTCGACTTACCCGTAGAGCATCGCAGCACCGGCTATCCCACCTCCGCATTGTGCAGCGACATACAGGGCAGCTCGAAGAGGAGATATCCGTCTGCAGAGGGCGAAAGACACCGAGACAGCTGGATTCACGTGGCCACCTGCGCGAAAAGCGTTTCTCTTTCATTTTTTTTTCCATTTCAACAGCTCTTTCGTCTAGGACGAGAATGGAGAATCACTGATTGGAGTCGCTAAGCGACCCACTTCTGTTTTGCAACATGGAGTTTAATGGGTCATTCAAACAAATAAAAATGACTTCTGTTTGAAATTTTCCCGGGTACCATTTTAATTCTTTCCGGAATGAGAACCGCAAGAACCGGAGAACCAAAAGCAACAGTTTCTGTCTGTCGCATTCTTCGCGCAGATCGTAATCGAGGAAAGAGGAGGTGGACGCGTGCTCCGTTCATTTGTTAAGTGGCTTCGCGAGGGAAGGATAAACACGATCGTGTTTCCTTTTATTCAGCGGCGAAACGTTAAAAGTATTTACCATGTACCCGCACGCTTTGACGCGCGTGCGTGAAACGTACTCTCAGCTCGAATACACGTACGTTCTAATAAATAGATACACGCATCGTATGCTATATCTGTATCGACCTCTATAATCGGTTAACGAGCCAATCGAGAGAAACCATGAGGGCCGACGAGAGATCCGACAAACGACAGAAATCATTGCGGCGTTTGGTACTTGGAACGATTCGTCGAATCTCTCCGATCGCTGTGAACTCTACCTTTCTCTTTCTATCGTGACTCTATTGTTTGAATAGAACGATCCAATTTGTGATTTCCGACGAAGTAAATAAAAACCGTATCAAAACTTTGCAACGTGCAATGCAACCAATTCAATACGATTGAAATAATTGACAACAATTAGTATCTACGTGAACGCAGAAGAATCGAAAGTGGATAGTAGAGTGGACACGTTATTATCTATATCGCGATTCACGCTGCAAGTCTCCGGTTCTAAACGAGACGAAATCATCGCATCCGTTGGGTACTCGTCGATGAAAAGTGTCCTTACCGCTGATATGACCAAAGATCAAAGAGATTGCCGCCATCGCAAAACCCGATGCCACGGCAGTAGCCAAGACTGAAAGTCCACTTCCGGAAACTGCGGAGGATGCCGCTGCGCCGGAAACCACCAAGCTGAAGAGGAACGTCGCGAAGCACTCGACAGCCACTGCTCTCCAGAGCTCGAGACTTCGAGCTTCGATCGACATCGGTGCTCTTCTGGGTTCAGTGAGTTCCGCATTGTTCTCCTTCAAAGCTGATAATCTCGAGAGAAGAGTGACAATGTGAGCATCCACCTCACGCGATAACGTTTCCGTAGTCATCTTCTTAGCGTATTACTTTTAACTGTTGCGAAACAATTTACACGGACTTCTCGCGTTCTTTCGTTCCCTCTTAAAACATACTTTTAATTGTCACTCTGTTAATCGTGCCTTCACCGAAGCGCAAAGTGTCCTGATACACTGATTTTCTTTGAAAACCTTCCTCCAAAAGATTTTCGACTTTGTGGATCGAAGGATAATATCTCGGCGTGCACACGATGAGATATATTGTTGTTTTCCGATCAGAAACGGCGGATAGTACGGTCACTGGCGATGCGGAAAGTCGCGAGTCGTTGAACCGCGAAGACCGAACGATAAGAATCGACACGAGAATAAAACGCGAGATTCTTGGAGGAACGAGAACGTGGACCGATGTTGCCGGAATGGCAACGCGCTCTCGAGTGACAAGCCGATCCTCGAACGAAACAAGTGGGCCCCAGTCTGCGAGCTCCTCCACCACCGCCAACGCCCCCACCCTTCGGCCAGCCTGCTGCTGGTGCATCTGTGTCTACGTTCTGTGCATGTGCAGTTCGTGTTGCCTCGGGTGCCGACATCCTCGGGGATGTACCCTCGAAAGTACCCTGAAAAACTTGATTAGGGGAGGACTCGACGATACTCGAGGTGTCGTCGGCAGGTATCGTAGAAATAAATTGACAATAGGTTTTCTGTTACGCCGTTGTCGCTCTTTATTAAAGTACATTTGTTTCGCATTGTTTGTAGGGATTGTTACAATTTTTTTGCATATAGGTATTTCAAGGTGACAGTGTTTTATAAATCGGAGTAAAACTGCTGGCGTTGTATCTATTATATTCAGATATATTGAATACGTACTAAGAGATAAGGAGAGAAAATATGATCAATTAAGTAAATTAGGTTTTGTATGAGAGAAGTGGAATATTTTATCATAGTCCTCATAGAAGTTTAGGATATATTTAGAAAAAAATGATAACTGGCCGTTCTGACCGCCTTGATAAGTTTGATGTTAGTATTACATTTAATTGTACGATATAAAAGTAATAAAGATATTTTCATTTTAGGAATTAATTCTGATTTGTTGCACTCACAGTCACAACTGAAATCGAGAAATTAATACTGATAGACTTAACGCTCTGTGGAGGATGGACGTAAATATACGCTCTTGAAGGATTGGTTTTTGAAATTTATAGCAAAAATAGATAAGAGGAAATGCCCTAAACAGGATGCTCAATGCTGGCAATGGCAATAACGATGTAAATTGCAATTAAACAATTACTAAACCGGTGGATTTCTTATTCCCACGAGTTCAAAGAGTATTTTAACGTCGAAGTTCCCACAAAAAAGGGATGTACGCCCGACGGGGCACGAACAACGAGCATAATAGCATCCATTTAGATCAACTTTGCACGAACGTCAGATGAAGCTGGACCTTGGACGTCGTATACAACAAATTTGCATTTGCCAGTTTGATTTTTCTTCTAACAAACTCGAGTAGAATCGAATAGATTCGAGAAAAGTCGCCGGGATCGTGGTCCCTTTCTCAGAAAACTGGTTTTCTATGGTACGGATACGAAGGAACAATGCAAGATGCAAATTCTATGAAACCTTTGTCCGTAGAATCACTAATTTTAGCGTCACAATTATTTGCAATTCTCTTCTTTCAATTATAAAACAGGTATCGTAATTAGTTTGATAACTTTTTCTCTCTACGGAATATTTTGAAAGGCTTTATTGTATATTTCTGTTATAAGGTGCTCTCCTTCGAGTTGACTCACTTTTCTTCTCGGAAGGCGACCCCGTCGTGTCGAGCGTGACGATTCCATAAGGATAGAGCAGTAACCCGATATAATTAAACCTGATTAATTCTTTACTCGGACTGTACACACGTACGAGTAAAGTCGCCGGGGAATGGTAATAAATCCACCAATTGCTGTAAATTGAAGAACGCGCACGAGGGAGGATCATTGAGAGGCAAAAAAGGTTTTACTCTATCATCCCGTTAGCTTTGCTCGATGAGCTTCTGAAAATAAGCACTACTAACCGCAGCCTCTTTAAAAACCCTTTTTCAATGTGCTATTTGACGTTCGTGGAATTAAAAGTCTGTCGCATTTTTGTAGAAAACTCTTTCAATGAGCAGGAGTGTGGTAGGGATGTCAGGGGAGAAGCAGGACAGGTAGGAGATAGGTAGGACAAGCACGAGAGAGTTAGGATTGCCTGGAGACTGGCAGGACAGGCAGGACATAGGTAGGACAAGCATGAGAGAGTTAGGATGGCCTGGAGACTGGAAGGACAGGCAGGAGAGTGGTAGGAAAGCACTGGCTGGACAGGCAGAAGAGCGGTAGGGAAGCCTGGAAACCGGCTGGACAGGCAGGAGTGTGGTAGGGATGTCAGGGGACAAGCAGCACAGGTAGGAGATACGTAGGACAAGCACGAGAGAGTTAGGATAGCCTGGAGACTGGCAGGACAGGCAGGAGAGTGGTAGGAAAGCCAGGTGACTGGCTGGACAGGCAAGTGATTACCAGAGCAGACAGAGCAGAGGACGGCAGGCCAGGTATAGGACTACCATGTCAGGCAGAACACGGTTTATTAAATAAATAACTCATAGTATTAGAAATACATCATTTTATTTCATGATATGTAATACAATTAATGTTGTATAATATAAATAATTAATAAAGATATTGTTATACCTTAAACAGTGTTAAACTTTCTTTACCTTGTTCTATATCCAGAATTCCGTATTCCATACAAACCGATAGTATGTAAGTCGAAATTCCGCTTTGTCTGGCTTGTCACTGACTTGTATCACTTGCCAACTAGTCAAATTCCTCGAGAAATGGGTTGCAGATCGTAGAAAGAAGGAATCATCAGCTCCGTCTGACTTATCATCGACTTGTACTACTTTCTTGCTTGTAAAACTTTGTCCAAAAATTTTCTAACTGAATCGAAGTATATACGACCGAGTTTAAGCTCCGTCTGACTTATCATTGACTCGTACTACTTGCTCACTTTGCGAATTTTTCCGAAAAGTTCTCAGACCGACTTTCAGCTCGGTCTGACTTATCACTGACTCGTACTACTTGCTCACTTTGCAAATTTTTCCGAAAAAGTTCCAAAAGTGAAATCAGTAGTATAACCCGAAATTTCTCAGACCGACCTTTAGCTCGGTCTGACTTATCACTGACTCGTACTACTTGCTCACTTTGCAAATTTTTCCGAAAAGTCCGAAAAGTGAAATCAGTAGTATAACCCGAAATTTCTCAGACCGACCTTTAGCTCGGTCTGACTTATCACTGACTCGTACTACTTGCTCACTTTGCGAATTTTTCCGAAAAATTTGCAAACTCAGCAAGTAGTATAACCCGAAATTTCTCAGACAAAATTTTAGCTCTTGTCTGGCTTGTCACTGACTCGTACTACTTGCTCACTTTCCGAATTTTTCCGAAAAATTTGCAAACCCAGCAAGTAGTATAACCCGAAATTTCTCAGACAGAATTTTAGCTCTTGTCTGACTTGTCACTGACTCGTACTACTTGCTCACTTTCCAAATTTTTCCGAAAAATTTGCAACTCCAGCAAGTAGTATAACCCGAAATTTCTCAGACAGAATTTTAGCTCTTGCCTGACTTGTCACTGACTCGTACTACTTGCTCACTTTGCGAATTTTACCGACAAATTTGCAACTCCAGCAAGTAGTATAACCCGAAATTTCTCAGACCGACTTTTAGCTCCGTCTGACTT
Source organism: Cerceris rybyensis (assembly GCA_910591515.1). Lineage (NCBI taxonomy): Eukaryota > Metazoa > Arthropoda > Insecta > Hymenoptera > Crabronidae > Cerceris > Cerceris rybyensis. Next base: position 1,273,486 of record OU342800.1, on the reverse strand, counting down.
GTCACCGATTCGTACTACTTACCCAGTTGTATAATTTTGCAGAGAAACTGTCAACCTTGCAAGTAGTATAAACCAAAATATCTCAGACGCAGTTTTAGTTGTCTCCGACTTGTTACTGTGTCGTTATACTTACGCACTTAAAAAATAACGTGGAAAAGTTGTCAACCTCGCAAGTAGTGAAAACCAAAGTATCTCAGACGAAGAGAACTTATAGTTATGATACGCTCGCAAGGTATTTGCAGAGAATATGGGATTTTAGGAATGGAAAAAGTGTACGGTTAGAGAAATGTAACAATATTTTCGATTAAACAAATTCTTTATTCATCATTTATATTATACAACAAAAACGTATCTGATACAATATTCGTCAAAAATAATTTTGTGTTTATAAAACTAAAGATATTTATTTAATAAATGCTTTCCTGGTTGCTTTGACTGTCCTGTGGTTGTCTTGCATGTGTTCTTCCTGTCCTGATTGTCCTGTGGCTATCCTAGCTGTCCTATGGCTGTCTTTGCTGTTCTATGACTTTCCAGACTCTGCTCTGCCTGTCCTGCTTGTCCTGTGGTTGTCCTAGCTGTGTTCTGTCGGTCCTGGTTGTACTAGATCTGCACTGCTTGTCTTAGCTGTCCTAAATCTGCATGGTCTGTGATTGAAATCCATTGGCTGAGAAAGTCACGAATGAAATCATCGATTTTATCTCCCTTCGGCGTTTGTATATCAGATCTAGAGGTGCTCATCGAACATCAAGCTCTAATTCCGTTCATCAAAGTTCTCCACAAAATTCGGACGTTCTCCACTTTCGAGAAAATCTTTCCTAGAGACCAAAATACTTTATTAGTTCAAAGGAATAGAATTTGTTTAATTTAAAGTACTTGTAAAATATTGGGGGAAAAAATTTTTTTTTCTAGATGCGATAGAAAGAAAAATGGAGGAACCTTGCAATGAGTATCACTGTCTTAATCTGTCGTAGGTGAAACCACCGCTAGATAAGCGTCCCATCGCACGAGCCAACGATACATTTTTATTCATTGAACCTTCGGCACCCGGAAAGTATCTTCCGTTCACGCTACAACATTCCTGGACGATCATAGGGTTTCGTTAGATCGTGCTCGATCGTTTCACAACGTGTATCGTTCGTTGGCGCGTGGGCGACCGGTTGTGAGCGCGTATTTGCACGCGAGAGGATTATTACGGCTCAGTACACTCGAGACATTGGCCCGAGTAACGTTTGTATTTTATAACAAATGATCCCTGCAAACTATCCGCTTTAATTTCCGTCCAGTGTAGTCAATTTCTCTTCAATTTCATATCAGTTGTAATATACTAAACAAATACTTTGAAAGAAGGAGAGCTCAAGCTACAAAGAAGACGATCAACTAAGTCATTTGTTATAAGTCAGACGTAGAACATCTATTATATCGCTCGAGGAATGTAAGTTCAAGGAATTTATTTAAAACATTAGAAACAAGTCATTTCGACTGCCTGGATAGTTTTACTGTTAATAATATTCTGAATTAATACGAAAATTATTACAATCCATTGGCACGTAGTTTTCGCTGCCTGTTTTCGCTTCAACGAAACTCGAGATCGCTCCAAAACGTAAAAAAGAATTTCAGGCTGGGGTTATTACTGATTGACTACCTGAGGACCAACAGTGGAGTCTTCAGTGGACAAACAGCGAGGAACCGGAGAAGAGTGACTAAAACGTGACGGTTTAAAGGGTGTTGGCCCGCAAGCGTGCCGATCGTGCTTCTCGTTGATTTCGTAAGTACACGTGCAACCACGCTAATGCCTCATACAACAGTCCAGCGTCGACTATTGTTACGAAAGCCTACCACGGCCTATTTATGGAAGCGTAGTTGTCGCGTACACAACGTCCTCAATGAACGTACGTTTGCCCGTAGGATTTTACTTTCGTCGTAGACCGCCTTTCGCTTTTCCCCTCTTTGATGGGAGCTTCCTGAACGAACCGACTTCTCCTGACGTGTGCACGGGGAAGTGTCACGCATACGAGTACACACGAACAGACCACACCTGTTCTCTGTTCGCAGTGAAACACTTCGGATTCTACACGCGGGAAGATGGCCGCGCGTAGTACGCGCGCATCGATTGGGCGCGTCTGTTTTTGCCTGTGCTCCATTTTAACCGTTGTACTGTGTCAACAGCAAATATCGTTTGGTAGCAGATATTATAATCGTGATGGTGTTTATGTGCCCGATCGACAGCCCGACACTTATATTTACAAGGACAGAAGGTATGGGTATCGACCCAGCTACCTGGACCCTATTTACAGGGGACCAACGAGAGCGCCGGAGGATCGTTTCCTTTATGAGGTAAATGTTTGAATGAGGAGAGAGAAGGAGACGCAACAGGCTTTATTTATGCTGGATTTTCCTATTTATAATTAATAGAAGAGCGATATACGTTCGCTAATTGGTTACTTACCTCTTTATATTTTTTCTTGGGAAGCACATCTAATTAAATGTTAAACGACTGCTGAATTTTATTATGGCTTTCCTTTTAAGTATCGAAAATTGCGTAAGTCGGTTTTGCAATGTTGATTTGCCATTTTTAGGATTCTACAGCCAGAATTCCACTACCGGGAGTGCTCGGTGGATGGCGCGAAGATCTCCAAGGGAGGGAGAGACCAGATTCCAAAACTATGGATAGAGATGTGACGGTAACCACTGCTTATGGACAGGTGCAAGGATTTAAGGTTTACTTGTATGACGATCCACAAGCAAGGCACAGACCTTGGAGTTTACCCGTGGAAAGAGTTACCAAGCACGTAGATGTATTTTTGGGCATTCCATATGCAATGCCACCGATAAAGGAGGGACGGTTTAAACCTCCCAGACCTCACAGAGGTTGGCAGCTTTTGCAAGCTGTAGATTGGGGCCCTGCATGTCCTCAACCAAGCTCTTACACCGGTGCAACTAAAGGAATCAGAGACATCGACGAAGACTGCCTATACCTAAATATTTTTACTCCTTCCATTGGCTCGGGATTAGCTCGGCCTTACCCAGTAATGCTCTACATTCACGGAGGAGAGTTCATGCATGGGGCTAGTAATTTATTCCCTGGCCACATGTTGGCAGGCTTTTACAATGTCGTAGTTGTAACGATTAACTACCGCTTAGGGGCCCTAGGATTTTTAAGCACAGGGGACGAAAATAGTCCGGGAAACTATGGAATTCTGGATCAAGGCATGGCACTGCGATGGGTCTACGATAATATCAGAGCTTTCAACGGAGATCCCGACGCTATTACGCTGTTTGGACCTGGAGCTGGAGCAGCTAGCGCAGGATTATTAATGGTAGCGCCGAGAACTCGCGAAATGGTATCCAAAGTAATCGCTCAATCAGGCTCTGCGTTAGCCGATTGGGCAGTGATAATAGACAAGTACAGAGCACAAAATACATCCAGAGTATACGCAGAAACCTTAGGCTGTAGTATAGAAAACAGTTGGAAATTGGTGCAATGCCTAAAAAATGGTCGCAGCTTTCTGGAATTGGGAAACGCTGAACTAAAGCCAGATATTGGAATGTTTCCCTGGGCTCCTGTGTTAGATATGAACTTCACAGTACCGAGCGACAATTGGTACGAAGATTGGAGAGCATCGGATTGGCACTTCTTTACCGAAACTCCGGAAGAGGGAATAAAAAATCATAGATTCAAGAGAAATTTAGCATACATGGCTGGCGTGACTACACAGGAAGCGGCGCACATTTTATGTACGTATTAATTCTATGGAGAATATTGATTTCACCAATTGTTTTCTCATGGTAGCATTCATTTCAGATAATAACGAAACTCTGGCAAAGCACCATTATGTAATTGATCCAGAATTGTTTGATCAGAAAATCTGGGAGCTCGTGCTACAGTACAATTATACCCTTAACCGTCAAGGTGTTTACGAAGCTATAAAATATATGTACACTTATTGGCCTGACCCTACGAATGTCACGTTTATTCGTGACCAATATATAAATGTAAGTTACAAGGGTAAAGATAAAATTTCACTTGTAATGGCATGTCTTGGTAATGGTGCAATTATCTAAAACTTTTAGCTCCTATCGGACTTTCACTATGTGGCTCCCTTTGATAAAATCGCAAAGCTATTGGTGGAGAAACGCGTGCCTACTTATCTATATGTCTTAAATACGACAATAGAGGCATTAAAATTACCTCGATGGAGGAGCGTACCGCACGATACTGAACTTCTATGGCTAACGGGAGCTCCTTTTATGGATATCGGTTGGTATATATTTTTAAAATACCAGTTTCAGACTTAAACGACATTAATACAATATCTATGGTCTAGAATTTTTCCCTGAACGATGGAAATTAAAACGGGACATGTGGACAGACAACGATCGCAATATGAGTCACTTCTTTATGAAAGCGTATGCAAATTTTGCAACGTACGGGTACGTTTCTACGCATCTTCTATATCTAATGTTACTTTATTTTGCGTTCGTATATCGTAATTCCTTCATTTAGACATCCAACACCGTCGCAAATTTTGGGACTCCACTTCGACGTCGCTAGACAGGGAGAATTGCGATATCTTAACATTAATACGACTTTCAATAGTTCTATTCTATTGAATTATCGTCAGTCCGAAAGTGCATTTTGGTCTGTATACTTGCCAACAGTAATAGGACGCATAGTCCCAACGTATCCTCCTGTCACAGAAGTAAATGTCTTTTAAGATTCGATAGATCTTTCTCCTCAGAGTAAACTTAAGTTCCTAAATGACCATTTATTAATTACAGTACTGGTGGGAGCCGAAGCAACCACTTCAAATTGCATTTTGGTCAGTGTCGACGGCTTGCTTGTTGCTGATCGTGTTGTCCGTTGTGTGTTGCATGCTTTGGCGTAATGCCAAAAGGTAAGAAAAGGTAATCAGAACCAAGTCCATGTGACTACATTCAATTTATGTAGCACAAGCTACGTCTATCTGGTAGTGCATGGGGATACTGGTTCTGGTATTAATTATCACCAAAGTTACAGCAGACTCTCGTGTATCGTTTTACTTTATAGAATATCGAATATTAAATTTATCATAGCAATAAGAATTTCAAACGTGTTACTTTGGATTGCGTGTGTTGTTTCAAAAAACTTCTTGTACAGCACGATTTTCTACAACGTGCTAATCATTAACAGCGCTATGCGAGAGTCTACTGCACATTGATTACTAAGCATTTCATTGATCCGATACATAAGAAGTTCACGTACTCATTAAACCTTCTTTCGCTTGTAATGCACTCAGCAAAACGAAGGCTGCCAGGATGTGTGCAGGTAAATCTAAATTTCCTTGCAAAATAGCACTGTACATTGAACGCACAACGTGTACACGCTCTAATATCTCTTATAAATTCTCTGTAAATATTTGCAATGCTGATTACGATCGTATATCGCAATAACTCTGGGATATCAGTGATATTATTTTTCTTTAGTCTCTATCAATCGATCGTGGTTGCGGTCATTCAGAAGGGTATTCCAAGGGAACGCTTTCGTAATTCGTTGTCTCATTTTTTCTCTCTTTAGACAATCTGATCACTACTATAGCGGAGACATCCTGATGGTACGAGAAGACGAACATTCGGAGGGAATCGAAAATATAACTCGTGCATCTAAAGAAAACGTTTACGAGTACCGTGATGCTCCACCGTTGAGATCAAGAACTCCACGTCAGAATGAAGCGAAACTTCAAGAACGACTGGCGCAAAATCGTAAATTCAGTTCGACTCCGTCCTTGAGAAGCAACTCGAATATTTCATTGAAAGATATGCGTTCAGAGGGCTTCGTTACAAGTTCGCCGAATGGTCATCCGAAGCTGAGCAAAGCTGCGAGCCAGACTTCTTTACCTAAGAGTAAAAGTAAAACGCACATAGTGCAAGGAATACCGCAGACAGCTGTATAATCGTGCCTTACTTATTGATGAGCACGTTATTTATTTTCATGTATAAAAGAAGAATCGTAATTTAATCGAACAAAGACAGAGATTTCCGAGAAATCAAAACTAAGAGCTAGTTAACAGGAAAGTAATTGTTGCAACAATGCTGCCATGTATTATAAACGAAGCCATCACGTTGAAATGTGACTGAAGTTAAAGTAATTCTTTTTTACTTTGTTATCGTTAAAAGAAACGATGTTTTTGTATTCTTAGGGAACTTAAGACAGCTGTTTTAGAAGTCCGCTAGGTATCCGTCCAGGAAAGTACCATTGTTATATATAAAGGTTTATATATATTTTTGACACAGCACTTGTAAATATTTCTATGTATTTTGTACTTTTCGTTTTCTATACCACCATGATGTAATACTTTTATGAGGTTCGACATTGCACGCAGTGAGATATGTTGCAAATGTATTATTATATCTTCTTCATTAAAAGGCAATGCATTTATTACAACACTTGTAATAATACATTTTGCAATAATGTAAATTATATGGAATTTACATGTCGAAGAGACTATACGGTTGAGCAATTTAATGTTTTATATTTTGTATTTTATATACTCTACTGTTAGACAACGAAGTATTATACGTTTGATATAAAAAGTTTAAGCTCATCTTTTTTTTATTCCACGAAAGAAATGATAATAATATATAAATATTATATATTTATGTACTCTTATTTCGTCGAGTTGTTTTTTATAGTGCGCACAATAATCGGACGTAGCAGTAGCCGAAACGATCTCATTGTTACCGATTTAATTGTAAGTCTGAGACTCTGAGATTTCTATCTGCCATTTTCCGGCAACGATTCGCAATATGTAGTTGTAGATTTATACAGTTAAACAAATTATTTTATTACTTAGTGAAATCCGAAACACCTTGTAGTCAAAAGAGATTTATACGCTGCCAGAAACAGCGAGAAATTTAAGCACAACACGAGATTGTACCTCATGTTAATTTATGGATTATATTCTATGAACATATTGCATTATTCAAGTATCACCATTATAGATTACTTTACAATGAAGAATAAAAATCAAACACTTCACAAAGTGCTTCTTTTAATTGTACAAATTCCAATCGAGTGAAGGTATGTCTGTTTGATGTATTTTGTTTAATTCAAGATTGTAAATTTGCATCGATGGTGATTGATTTTCCGTGACAAAATTAACGGCAGTTGACAATGAAGTCAAGAGATGCAGATGTAAGTTTTAGGACTGATATTAAATAAGACGCTGTATTAATGGCGTTGGAAATCATTATGTAGAAGCAATCATCAGCGAGAGGACGAGTCGACCATGAGCAGCAAGCGAAATATAGGTTCGATCCTTTGTATCTCGATGTGAAGTATCCCGATACAGCGATATTACTCCTCAAATGTAAGGAGAAACCAATTCTTCTCGCTGCTGCAGCTGCACTTGCAAAATATGGCAGCAAGTCGCAACAAAACTTAGAGATTCTATTTGATCTTGAACTCGTCGACAGCGTCATACCGTTGATCGAGCATGAAGATTTGTTTACTCGAAGGTATAAATTAATTTTCAATTAATTTTGAAGTGCCTCGTTCATCGATTAAACTTTTCCCTATTCAGATTCGCTGCAAAGCTATTAGCCGAGATGACTATTATTCCCTCCGTCCAGGATCACCTGTTGAACTCTGATTACTATATACCACACTTTGCAAAGGTGCTGATCAACGACAGGGACATGTTCATGCAAGAATTTTCATCCCTAATTCTTGCACAGCTATCCAGAGACATGTACGGTGCAGCTCAAGTGTTGAAACAATGTTCAAACATGAATTTTTTATTCGAAAGAATTCAATCACCTGACCCAGACGTGAAGAGGAATAACATAGAGATAATGTACAATCTGATGCAAGATCTAACCGGCATGAAGAAAATCATGGAGGCCAAGGTACATCATGCTGGAAAATCTTAGCTACCTCCCTCATATATAATCATCTGCGATTTAAAATCTCACAGGACTTCAACCTCAATCCTATATACGACCACTTTGAGTCGCCTTACCCAGAAATTCAGCGATTAGCTCTCAACGTGATCACTGATTTAGTCAGCAAGAATCGGGATGAGAGTCTTCAGGATCTGTTTCGTCGATCGAAAGGTCTTCAGGCTCTACTAAAGCTTCTGGACGTAAGGCATCGCTGATGAAATTTTAGCTGGCTATTCCAGTAAGTCTTCCTTTCTTCAGAACGAGGAATGGCAAGATCTTCATGCCGAAGTGCTCAGAATACTTTGCCTGGCTTCTGATAATTCCACTACGGTGGAATTATTGGAAGATATCGGTGGTATCAAGCAGATTTTAAGATACATGGAGGACTCACAGAGTTCAAAACTCTTCGTGGCGGCATTTGACATTGCTGTTCGTCTTGCGCACACGGCAGCTGGTAGAAAGGTGATTGCACCTTTTCATTCAGTCCATGGAATTCTCTTTGACGTTCTTCCTTTTCCACTTTGAAGGCATTGCACTCGTATGGGATCATCGATTACCTGTTGCGCACGCTGAGAGGCACCGGGGAACCTGATACTTATGAGATCAGTTGCCACGGTATTGGCATGATGACTCTGTATAATCCTGCTGCCAAAGAGTTAACTGCTGAGAATTGCATCAGCAATGTCTTAGACGTTCTTAAAAACCAGAACTTAAAGTGGTCCGCAAGACAGGCTGCTCTCTTTGCACTGACCGAATTGTTGAAGTGCGACGGGCAAAATTGTGAAAGCTTCTTGAAACATGAAGGACAAGTAAGGCATTATTTATATGTTATTCAGATCCTTATTTTGATTGGTACGTTTTATACGGAAGAATTATCTGGTGTGGCTGATCTCACAGTCAACGGGGAAAATACCCATAGAGGTTCAAACAGGAGCGGTCGAAATTCTGACAACGATTGCAAGACAACCAGGTCTAAGGAGTACCATAATTAATGTGGATACAATCGATACAATGTGTTCAACATTTGAAGTACACGTTTTTATCTTGCTAAGCTGATCTGAAAAGAATATAATCCATATCCTCAAGATGATAACGTTTTAGTACCCATGTCCGTCAATGACCGAACTTAAAATCGCCTGCTGCAACGCTTTATCGACTTTTGCTATCGATAAAATTGGAAGAGACATTTTCCTGCAAGTAAACGGACCTCGAAGATTATATAATCTGTTGTCTGACGTGGAATCTATACCGACGAGAAGTGCAGCTGTCCAACTTATTCAATTGCTATGCGTGGATCCTGTTTTGTCAACTTCCTTCGTCGCTGATAAATATTTGCCTTAGTGAGTTCCTTCGACACTTATCGCCCCGATAATATAAGTGTTTATTGACGCTATAATAATTGAAGAATAATGCAAGCATGATAAACAATCGATCGTCTGCAAGAGCAATTCCATCTTGGGACACCTGTATAGAAGCTCTGTTCAATTCCCATCTGCCCATCAAGTTCGCTTTCACCGGTCGTCTTTCTCTTCACGATGTTACGCAAGATGGATTTTATGTTTTACGAAGAAACGTTTGCCCGTACGAATTCCATTTTACGCATATTTTGCAAGAAATTCTATCGTATTGCAACTCTTTTTTCCGGCATGACTAATATTTTATTTAAATCTGCATATGTTTAATTATTCATGCGATTCTACGATCGATGTAGACACGATCTAAGACTCGTTTGATCATACGTACACAGAAAAAATCCATTATGAACTTAACATAATCTTTAACAAAAAGGTTCGCTGTATTCAATTACCGTAGACGTCTGCGTCTGCTAACTGTGCGTCTATTAAATGTTCTAGGCGTAACGCCGATAGTTAATGAAGGCTGACAATCGAAATGAACTAACTGGCCACCTTTGTTTCAAATCAGATATCTCTTCTTTTACGTTGTTAATCTTCTAAACAGGTTCCCCGTGTTAGACGATATATTTCACTTCAAATTCTGTCCCCTGGAACCTGTATACGTCGTGAATTGTACTCGTCCTAGAGCATCAACTTCCCTCGATATGTCTGATGAAAGAAATTTGGAAGGTGACATTGCTCAATAATTATCTCATCTTATTACTTCCTCTGGACGAAATGGAAAATTCAATTGTAGACGCAGAAGCGGCGAGATGGGTTCCTCTAACGAGTGAGGGCGTAAGATCGCACTTAAAATTTAGTCGTCTACAGTGCGATCCTCATCTGTATGAATATATAGAGCTCTTCAAGTGCAAGCTCTTCGCGAGCGAATCGAAGAACTCGTAAGTGTTTTAAATTATGCTCTCGTTAAACGAACAAACTGACAATTTTGTGCCAATCTTAGAGTACAGCAGGAGGAATCTGGCCTTGCAAATATAAGATACATAGTCTCACGAGCGAGAATGCTGGGAAAATTCGTCGCTCGTCAGATGTCCGGACCTGATCCCAATAGTGGGTGCGCGGATCATCAATTGGAGATCCATCTGAAGGAGATAAAAGACAGCATAGAGACCAGCGTGATTCCGCTTGGAATGCTTCGAGTTGGTTCTTTTCTAGAGAGAGCGTTGCTCTTCAAAGTGATAGCAGATAGAATAGGTCTTCCAGCTGCTTTGGTTCGAGGAGAATACGGCAAAGCTTGGGTAGAAGTAGCCGTGCCTCAGGTAAAGCCACTTAGCATTCAATTGGGAAGCCGTTTGATTGAACAAAGTATAATAATTTAAAAAAAATTGTTCACAGATTAAAACACCTAACGAGGAAGTCTCCTTCGATGTTTACCTCGATACAGACAAGTCATGTCCCGAGTTCGTTGCTGTCGCCGACTCCGGGCGACCTTATTTGTCAAGAAACGTAGAGTCTGATAAAATCGAAGCAATCTTGAATCACCGTGAAACGATATTCCCAACGAAACTAATGAAACCCAACTTTATCGTCGATTTGATAAACGTCCCTGGAGATTTGCTTCCAATAGGAAGTCATCGAGCGAGAATGTACTGCGAGAGACAACTCTCCTGTAACACGATATGCTGTGACTGACGACATATATCTCCGCGCTATCGATACAGTTACGGTTGATGTTTATAAGTTTATTGTATCGAAAATGTATTACAAAATCGATATAACTAAATAAATTTTTAAACTTTGAAAAAGTTGTTAAATCAATGCCTTCCCATCCTCCTCCTTCTTTGGATCGTTCGTAAAGAATATTCGCGATGATCTACGAAGTTACTTAGTCGTAATAATAATATAAAAATTTATTTACACATGGCACTACGTTTTCTAACGACTGCCATAGAACTCCTTAAATTAGCGCGTTAACTTTTCTCCGTCACGATGGAATATCCGATCGAGAACGATTGTCCATTTGAAGTAACAACGATTCTATTAAAAGAACGTTATTGCTCAGATGGTCGCTGAGTCTGATGCCTCTGTTGCCTCGGTTCTCCGAGTTTCGCCAGTCCAAAGAAGCTTTTGTCCTGTTGAAACAGAGTGTATCTTTCCGCTCCGACATCTTTTAAAACGAGCACGTCGCCAGCATCTAGGAGCGTCACTTGAGCCGAGAAACACGATCGACTCTTGTGTCCTACGCCAGGACTGTAGATCTGTCGGCACGTTCGAAAGTTATGGATTAAATTTCTCAGAAGCTGCTGCAAGAACCGCTTAAAACGAGTAAGCGAAGAATTACAAGAACCGGACTATTTACCATGCACTGCAAGATCGGTCTGCCGTTCACCAACAGGTGGAATCCATTCTCATCGTGCTCGTCCAGGTAATGAATCTGTGCGTAGGCTAGATACAATCCTGGCTCGTTTACGGTCAGCCTACCGTCATTTGCCAGAGCAAAGTGTCGATTCATTCCAAGATCGAGCACCCAATCGCTTGGCCGCCAGGCCTTGAAGATGCCCTCGCTGTGTCGAGCACGTCCATTCCCCGTGTGCTCGTCCTCTTCCGAAAAGAGTGTGCTATCGGCACCATAATGAACGGCATAAACTTGCCGCGGTGAACGCAAGTGTCTCCTGGTCATTCCACGACGCAGCTGCCTCGTGACTTCGTGATTCTGTAATGATCGATTGCGTTGATTAAATTTGCATCTCATACTTGGTATTTTAATTGTATCGCAGTAATTGTTGCGCAAGAACCACTCGATCGGAAGACGTACTAAGTACGCATCATCGTTGATCGACGTGGTCAATGTTGAACGTTAATGGAATTTTTTTTTAATGATCTTGCCTGAACGGGTTCGTGAGTTTCAGCGAACTCCGTCGTGCCATCCCGATCGTCCCTCCAATTGGACCTTCGACCTCCATTATCCTCCGCGCGTTCGGTCAAACGTTTATGCGAGAGAGCAATTTGACTGGACGGGATGTCTTGGTGGGTCGAAGGAAGAACGTGAGCCACGTCCGGACGAGAGTGGGCGTAGTACTTCTTCGGAGGATGTCTGTCCCTGGCGTTAATCGATCTGAAGAAGACAAAAGAACGGAAGCACTCGAGAACCATGTGCTCTACCTACGCGCCCTTGCCTCTCGCGATTTTAATTCAATAAGGCCGGGCCATTGACTCGGGGAAAAATTATTTGCAATTTATCCTTCCACTTGCACTTTCAGTAAAGTTCAAAAGGACAAGCATCCACGAACTTAAAAATCTCTTACAAGGAGAACGTACGGCTTTCGGATTGCCGATTCTATTGATATTTCACCTATTTGTAGAGTAAGTCATTCTGAATTAAATATTAAATGTATTTTAACAAATATTATTGAAAACTTATTCTCAAGAAAATTGTTTCTTCTCGAGCGAACCAGCAACTCGAAAGCAGGCAGCCGCTTCGCCTCGATCCAAGTGGTGCCTGGGCGGCACCTCTGGAGCGCTAAGGGTTGACATCAAATTGTTTAAATCGATATATCGATACAATCGATAGGTTGAGATATCGATATATCGACCTATCGATTGTATCGATCTATCGATTATATCGACCTATCGATTGTATCGATATATCGATCTATCGATTATATCGACCTATCGACATATCGATATATCGATCTAAGAAATTATGTCAACCTTTTGCGCTCTAGAGGTGCCTCTCAAGCACCATTGGATGTGACGCGACAACTCGAGCGGCTCCTCTGAGGCACCACTCTGATCGAGGCGTAGCGGCTAACTGTTTTCGAGTTGCTGGTTTGCTCGAGAAGAAACAATTTTCTTGAGAAGATATATTCAATTACGTTTGTTAAAATACATTTAATATTTAATTCAGGATGACTTACTCTACGAATGTGTGAAATTTCAATAAAATTGGCAATCGGAAGGCCTTACGTTCTGCTTGTTAGAGTACTTTAAAACGAATTAATACTATCAACAATTGGAACCTGCCGAAAGAAAAGCATCCACTACGTACGAGCTCTTGGTCTCCTCGATGTCCTGATCATCCTCAACGTTTCCTTTATTGCGGATCCTCGGCACGATAATTCTCCGCGTCTGATTCCGGCCAGCTCGTCTATGCGAAGGAAGAACGACCGTTCCATCGTCGTAATGAAACGATTGCGATTTTTTTCGCACCGGACTCTCCTTCGGGTCTCGTTCTTTCCCCTCGTCTCTCCAGCTCAACGTAGACATGGACACGCTGTCCACGGTGGAGAGGTCTCTCTTGTGTTTAGTTGCATTTTTTGCAACCTCCGTCTTCTCCTCGCGAGCCTTCTTCTTGTGCTCCTCCAGCAGCCGTTCTCTCTCGATGCTCTTGTGATTCTCTCGAACGCTCTTCTCGAATTCCTCGCCGCGCTTGGCTTCGACCTTTCGCAGGGCCGAGAAGAAATCCATGAGAGCCTTGTTCGAACTTGGTTCCGGGGGAGAGGGTACGGGTTGCAACGTGGAGGAGGCATCAGGGAAATCTGATGGCTTCGAGCCGTAAGTCGGAGGGGTGTTACGATGATCCGTCGTGTAATCGTGCGAAGATGAGTAACCTTCTTCATCCTCCTCTTCATAGTTGGAGTCGTAGTCCGCGTTGTCGATGTCAGTTTCGCCTGGATCCTCCTCCTCGTCGTCTGTGGATTCCTCGGCGTATAGCTGAAGAAAGAATGGCGGATGTGAAGAACTACAAGGTGTATTATATATCAATCTATGTCAGGCTCGGCAAACGCATGATCGGCTGGTAGCAAAGTGACCTAGCACGCATATTTCAGTGACCGAATGAATGTAAAAAATATTGTACGGCAAAGGGGTAATGGTAAAATTGTTCTGTCTCCCTTGAGATCCAGGAGGAAAGATAAAATGGAAAATATAGCTGTACAATGTTTGTAGAACTTAATACGTGAAGTATCAATCACCTATGTACAACACCATAGCGATGTATGATGTATCGTGTCAAGGGAGAAGCTCGAGCTTTAATTACCGCGATAGGCTTTTTCGATGCAGTGTTACATTAAGAGTACAATAATATTAGCATTATCGCGTGCTCGTACACGCGTATTGCATAATTCGATAGTTCGATGTCACGTATATCAGTTTCTCTTGCGAGTAAATTAGCCAGGACGTTGAACCCGGCATTGATACGCGCACGCGCTAGACGTTTCTGACCTTTAGTTCGATTCGTTTGAAACGATAACCTCGCTTTTTTCCAAACTTCACTGCTTAGAACCTAATGTGAGCTTATCTGTTAATTAACACCAACCGAGAGTCAGACTATTCTTTGATAAGTGGCGGGAATTCGTGCCAATTTAAAGTCGCTTCTGCGATAAGAATTCAATAACTTCCAATTACGTCCTCGTCTGTTTCAAAATCTTCAAACAATCGACTCAGAATCGTCTCGATTAATCCGAAAAGACATGAGTTAACAATCTAATGTTTTCAATCTTAAAAAAGATTAGAAAATGCTATCTTTTGAAATAACGCGAACATCGCTGCTAATGGAATTCCCGGTTGCATCATGTCGTTTACTCGCCACTGATCCTTGTAATTTTTATCATTTTTTTTTGTCCCGGAAGACTTAAGAGTCTGGCATGATTTCTTATTAATGAAGTTTGCACTTAATTCTTCGATTAACGTATAAATATCTCTTTATTTATGAGGTGTATTGCGCAACGCTTAATTTTTGTAAATTATCAGTTCTCTTGAACTTTCAACTTCGGTCCCGGTACTCGGCGCTATTGGAGAACATGTAAATTGAACCTGCATCTATTTCTGGGACCTTTTGTCGAATAATGTCGATTTCATTCGATGGGTCGCTGCATTACGGGGGTTAAGGACAGTGCAAAGATTAATTACCGCGTAGAATTTAATTTCAAGCTCACCTGTTCCTCGAAAGCCTTCAATTCGTCCAGAAGATCCTCTTCTAGAAAGCGATGCTTTAGTTTTTCAATGTCTCTCTTCAATTCTTCGATCTCCCGTGAATTCACGATGGAACAATGCAACTTCCAGGTTTCAAGGCCGAGACAAATTAGAGCTATTAGCAAAGCGACGCTGCTCAAAATTGTCGTTTTATTCGGCCGAAATCGATGCTTGTTGAAACCTTGTTCCAAATCGGAATGCGAGATGCTCAAGTTTTCTCGCGAGAAGCTTAAAAAAGAGCGAGTCTCTTCCTTCACGTGAACGTCATTCATCAACTTCTGCTTCAACTTCGCGGATTTGTTCTCTTCGTCGTTCAAAACGGAAGTCATATTGGCACTTTTATTAATGACGACGTAACAAAAGTTTAATACGCTTTGATATTTCACCTCTTGATATTAGTTCTTGAAATTGAATTACACTGAATTTATTACACTTATTAAGTCCGGCGAAATGCAGCTTAATTTTTTCTCAGGGAGTTTAACTGTCGTTGCACATTCCGCTTTCTCAGTCGTAGAAGTCACATTTGAATAAGTA
This sequence comes from Cerceris rybyensis, assembly GCA_910591515.1. Lineage (NCBI taxonomy): Eukaryota > Metazoa > Arthropoda > Insecta > Hymenoptera > Crabronidae > Cerceris > Cerceris rybyensis. The sequence goes on along the minus strand of OU342800.1, from coordinate 1,257,704 downwards.
CCATCTTCGCGGTGGTACCAAAGTTCTGCTGCATTTATTTCTCACGTTCTGCACTTCCTTATCGTGTTGCACTCGTGCATCGTCAACGATCGTTATCTTCGCTTGATTCGATGTCATCTGGAGATCGACATGTCCTGCCGATTTTCTGCTAATCTACGCGTCGTATCAGTGAGATGTTAGTTACGCAGAGTTAATTCGGAGGTTCTAACACCTTAAGCGCCGGCTTCATTGTTGAAAGGTTCACTCGAAAAGCGGCGATATTAATGAAGTTTGTCGATGCACTGTCTTTAGTTAGTTTGTAAAAGTGCTGAGTTATTTTTATATTAAACACATCTGACAAAGTGGAAATAAATTTCGCAATAATTGATAGCCGCCTAATGGAGACTAATGACGCCTCGAAGCGAGTCCGGCGCTTAAAGTGTTACTTTATTTTATTTATTTACGACTGTACCACATGCAGAAATTATTTCAATTCTATCTTACAGACCCTAAATTACTTTTAATTTTACGTTCACTTTCTTTTTTCCAAAGTACTTAGTACCTATATTTAATTTGAATGGATTAATGCCGGTAATTGTATCGTTAATCGACTTAATTCCCGAGAAGTTCAGTCACTCGCGCAGCAAAGTTCATTAAAGAGATTTCGATGCCGGATCGAACATCCCGCGTATTAACACCCACGTGCAGAATTTTGTTGCAAAGACCTTGCAGGAACTCCGAGACATTTCTACTATCGTTGCACAAGAACGAAAGAGTTCTACAAAAAATTCTGCTTCTAATTAAAACAATTTCTTCCACGCAACAGCACTTACGATACGCTAATTATCCAAAGAAAGTATATTAATGGCGTATAACAAAACTCTCGATAAATCCGAAGTAAAAGAAAATTCCTCCTACACTGTCGTATCTCAGAGTTCACCTGATTCCACAATTTCGAAGATTTATGATTTACCGAGACGTTAAATGTCCCGCATCGGTCCTGTCCCTCTTTAAAACCTGTCCGGTAGGTTTTTTTCCCCTCCAGAGGAGGACTGCAGGGAGGACCAAAGCCAGGAGTATCGGAGGTTCGAGCATTTTCCCCCCTCTGACTCCCCTCGCTGGCAACCCCTCTTTTGTCTTTTATTTTCCTTTCTTTTTTCACCGTGCACTATGTCCACGACGTTTACCGATCTACCGCGACTCTCGATCGATCTTTATGCTCGGGAAGAATATCTCGAAACTTCAACGTGAAAGGTTCCCTCGAAACATTGATTTCAATTAATCGGTGAAGCAAGCTTTTGACACTGAAACTAGCGGAGCTACGTTTCTTATATTTAAACTACTTAATTATCCTAGAAGTGTAATCACTCGCGCAGGAAAGTACTTTGGAAAAAGGGAAATGAAGAGCTGATTAAGTCCTTGTACGCTGAAACTATAAGTGTTCTATTTACTATGATAGATATAATGGTAGTTTCAGGGTTGAATGACTTAATTCATAGTCTAATCACTCGGACAAGAAAGTTCATCAAAGAGATTTCGATGCTACGTCGAACTTCCCAGTATATTTGCATGTTGAAATAAAGTGCCGGTTCTATCGTTCAAACTCCTAATTTCGCAAAAAGATATCTTTTCCTCTAAGTAAACGGAAAGCCTCTTACTTTTTATATCAAGCCAACGAATTTATCCAGTGCAATTGCCCTTTGGTTTTCAAAGACATATCGATAGATTATTTCGATCTTAACGCAAAGTAAAAAAAGTTTAGTACAATGAATCGTAAAGTTTGCAATAATTCACACTAACGAGGAGTTTCTTGATTGGAATTCAATTGGAAAGAAATTTGATTACGTCAGACACGTACGATTTTGATGCACACATAAGAATCGCGCTGGGAAACGAACGTACGAAGACGAAACGTCGTCTTCGAAAGACTCGCACGTACTGAGTAGGATGAGCGGTATACATTCGAGTTTATCACAGCAGCGCCTTCACCTCTGCATTCAGTGGCGTAGATCAGTGATCTATTTCGAAGATACAGCTTCCTTCTCACGATTCGTCAAGATCTACTGTCATCCAATGATAAAATCTTACAATCAGATCAATCTAACCGGTGCATCAAATTTTCTACTTAATCTATGGAAAATACTTAACGTGCGAAGTGCACAGGTGGCTGGATATAGCAATTATTAAAGACGAAATAGTTTCTTTTCACTTTTAATCAATTCGACGACCGCAATCGGTAGCATGACCTCTTCGTCCTTTTATCGAAACTATCGGTCGATACCCCTGAGAAAGACAACTTCCGATTATTTTTTCATGGAACTCCCATTCCTTTTTTTTTCTCCGAAGATTCTCCCATGAGACTTCCAGGAGGTGGAACGTATCGAATTTACTTTTCTGAACGTCAGCCGAAAGAATTCGGAACGGGAGACGCTCGACGATGGGAGCAAACAACAAAAGGTTGGTACACGCTGACATCATTCGTTCGACGATAAAATTCCACGGCGGAGGATCCTTTCCTGGAACGAGTATGTACGCTCAACGAGAAGTACAGACGGTGGTAATGCAAACACGATACACCATGAAATTATTCGAGAGTGATGTCACTTGACCGCCTTGAGAATTCGAACATTTGCCTTGAACTAGAACGATCTAATCGAGGCTGCCTTTCGCGATACCATTTCAGTTTGCTATGGTTAGCCTAGAACCCTAATGTTTTGGGTACATTTCGAATTAACGTAACTATGGTACCACGTAAGAAAAATTTCTAACTTCCCAGAGGTAATGGGGACTTGAGTTTAATGCCTCTCATTGGGGGTCTGAGTCTCTGTCTATGTAGCCGCCATAGCTCTTCCAATTGCCGTGGTTAATTAGCCTAACATTTACTATTTTAGCTGGCTTCCGAATAAAATAGAATATGATACATATAAGATAGGAAATAGATTTGAACTTGTTCCCATTGATCGGAAATCTAAATGTTTGCCGAACGCAGCGCACTTGAACGAGCGTAAGTGCGAAATTGTAGCTGAAGTTTTAGCGACACGAAATGGAAATCCCAGGGTGCCAGAGTCATCTAATAAGTAGATTATATTTGCAATTAAAAGGAAGCTACTCGTTACTCGTAAACAATTATTCTTATCAGCTACAACAGAGTTCATCGGGACTCCTGAAATCTCTCGAAGATATTATTCACGCGACGAGTCACGTTCGGCAATCCTAACAGAGAATTGGGGAAAACCTAATTTTCTTCCGGAAAAGCATTGTTACTTACATGAACCGAATGAAATTAACGTCAATGTATTTAAGTGCGCAGCTTAAATATAGTTAACAGATAAGAATTCATTGGCGCAAATTTTAACTATTGTCTCTACTTGAACGATCAATTCTATCAACCGTTGCTTGAAGATGAAATAATTTTCAACTGTTCGAATCTATTGAAAGAAAATGACGTTTCAAATTCCAATTAACACGTAATTTCCCGCGCGCAATTGGTCGCTTTATCGTTTACGTGAGCGCAGGACGATCTTACGGCTCTCCATTACGGTTAATAATTTAATTGTGACTAACGCTCGAACCGTGACACGGAATTTTCGTATCGTTTCCGAGAAACTGCCTATCGTTGCAGAACCGCCGAATACCAACACGTGGATTCCGTAATTAACGTCACGTTATCAGAAATTCCACAATTGCGATCGTAATTAGTCATCTGGCTAAGTAGCCCGTGTGCACGTGCACATTGAGGTAATTTAGTTTCTCGTGTTAGAGTCGAGCATGTAGGAAGAACACCAGAAAGGAGGAATTCTCTATCTGGAACAATTTACGTCTGATGAGACGAAACATCGCTCGTCCACTGCCAATTACCTCATTCAGCCTTTCTCTTTGCTTCGTAACTGCTCAAGTCGTTTCATCGACTTTCCTGCGTGATGTTTCGAATGATAAATACAAGGTGATTAAATTTACCCGAGAAATTTCATTATTGAATCGAGACTATGATATATTGGGGGTTGATCGCACTAATTGGCAATTGGGGAGGTCCTAGTTCAAATTTATCTCGTCTCCCGAAAATTTGTTATAATTTATTAATCAACTGTGTCATAGCCTCCGTTATTTGGAGCAAACTTAACAATAGCTCCTTAGCAAAGATCTATAATAATTGAAAAATGCAAAAGAAAGAAAGTTTCATTCATATAAAAATTGATCAAAGCGAGAGTGACCTTTCCGATCTCCGATAACATGATCTTGGAAGCGAGACAAAAGAGAGAACTAAGATATCGATAAGATGACGATGTTATCTGGCTAAAATTTAATTCAACGATCAAATTTGTTTTTTAATTTCAACTTGTTGAGGACAGATTTCACGATGAAGTATCTAAACTTGTATTTTTAACGAGAATCTTATTAGATTTATCGGTCGTTGTTTTCAACAATTGTTTTCTAAGTTATAAAACGATTACCTTAACTACCTACACTTTAGCTCAGCTTCAATGAGATAATACAGACGAGATGAGCTAAAGTTTATTCGCCGTTTTGTCGCGAGCATCGATCGACGACATTTCCTTTGCCAGATGCAGCAAAGTTAATTTTAGCTTTGAAATGTATACAAAAGGTAATGAAAGAAATTCCAAACGATTAGCAGCAAGGCGCGAAGTTTTCTCGGTAGAATCTATTTCTGATCAGCGTGAGAAATTCTTTCTCATCAAGGTCTCACATTTTCCCGTTGTGTAAAAAATTAATTACAAGTTACTGCATTAAGAATCACTATTTTTCAAAATATTGACAAAGGTTTTATTATTTCTTTCTTTCAAGCTTCCATTTTCTTTCGTTCACCGTGGAAAGTTGCCGTTGAAAGGAAATGCTCGAGAATTAATGGAGGCCTTTCGAGAAGTGACGTGACCTTTACGGGAAAATCAAGTGCACCGTTCTCGGAAACGATCTACGATCGCGATCGAACGTAAAAAGCTGAAGCCGTTAAGTAAATAAGGAACCGCTTATACGAGCCAACCGACGGTCGAATGTTTGCGTCACTCGTTCTGCATCGTTGCAATTCTCTTGGACGAATACATCTACGCAGCTAGGAAGAAGGTTGCCAAAAATAACGATGCTATCTCTGTTATCAATTTTTACACTAGAACATTTGATCTGATTGATCTTGGAATTCCTACTATATAATTTTCTACCCCGTCTCTTTCAAAAAGCGTAGTCTACTTTAAGTATTATTCCTATTCTTAATTTTTAATACGCCAATCTTTTTACACTTTATATTCATTAGGCAAAGGCATTTATTCAGAGAAAGATTCTAAACCATTTTGAGCCACAGTTACGTCTACGCTGAGAACGACTCGCATCACGTGGAGTCGTACAAACGAGAAAAAAGTATCACGCCGTAGCATTCTTATCTATCCTTTTTTTCAGGGTCTATCGAGGATGACCGTTGGTTTCACTACGACCCAGGTCGGTTTTACGCAAAAGCAGGATTTGACGGCCTTGAAAACGAGTTCTGAATACGAGTTTGGAGTTCGGGACCTCGGGTCCCAGGACATTCGATTTTGCCATTGTATTTTCCGAGATGATCCTTCCTCTTGGATTTGTTACCGAAAAATCAGCGATACTCTTGTCATTAAACATTTCAATTAACTTAATTACAACGTTACAGATTTACCTCTAATATTACAATACACGCGGAATTAATATAATCGGATAAAACGTGACAGGAAATCTTACATTTCAAACGGTTTATCTTATCGACTTGCATTTCAACTGCATGTGCGATGCAATGTTGCGGATATCAGGGTCGATATATAGATTAAGATAAGGACCTTTCGATTCTCTGGGAAGAAGGGACACAGAAAATCAACGTAACGTGCCGCTATAATCCAAACGATCCAGAAGAACCATAGAATTTCAATGGTAACAACGAGAAAAGGTACAAAGCTGACGTGTCTAGTTGGCCAGAGTAACTTCGCTTCTTATCGAAGAGAAACTTTATCATCAAGGACAATAAATCAGAAAATCTCGCTAGCCGTTTCCGTTCGTCCGCCCCTGCGAGACAGAACAGAAGAAAAAAAAAGGAAGAAAGAGGGAAAGGCAGGAGGTAGCTTAGTTTCTTGCAAATCAAACGTTGGCAGCACTTGGCGAAGGGCCGTCGAACCGGTCGAGCGAAGCTGAAAGCGACTGCAAGGAAGCGCGTCGGCGGACGAGAAGCTCGTAACCTGTTGCAACCACGAGGCGTCTAGGTAAACAGAACATGTTACCGAACAGCATCGTTCCCGAATGGGTGTGCAGAAGGTGAGCCGAAGGAAACACCACCAGGATCAATATAGATCGATCTGCGAATCGATCGTTCTCACCTGTTATCGCGGACGTTTCAAGAGGGAAACCGGAGGGAAATGTCGTTCAGGTAAGTCGTCCCGCTGTTACGTGTAGTAGACTCTTTTCTCTAAAGCTGGAGACTACACGCTTTGTCTCCTCGGTTTGTCGATTTATCTCGTAAATCGGTACACGTTGCTTTAAGTTTTGAAACTAGTTTTAATTGTAGAATTTTTGGCGGCATGTTTGTTATATTTGAATATACTGGGAAGTTCGGCGCAGCATTGAAATCTCTTTAACGCTAAAACTGCGGACGTTGTAGCTACTAAAATTGAAAAATACCGAGTCAGTACTTTGGTAAAAGACAAATCGAGAGGAAATGATTAATTAACTAATTTAGGGTTTTATAAGACAGAAGCGAAATATATACTTCGGGTCTGCTCTGTCGCTGTGAGACAATTTTCGAAGGAATTTGTAACTTGATGTTTTGAAGGGATTAAAAGGTAGTTACACTTTTAGTACGATATCAGGGAAGTATTTGAGGCCAAGTGACCGGTCAGAAGTGGGTAGGATGTTATAAAGATACCGGTTAATAAAGTTTTAAGGCAACAATTTGCATCGTTCCTCGACCGAAATGCAGCGCGAGAATTTCTTTCACCCCCTGCTGCAGTGACGTGTCTACAAGTATGCATTTACGTGACACGAATACGAGTCAGCAGTTCGAAAGACTATGACGAATTGGCGACTTTATATAAACTTCTCTCCGACTGCACCTGAATCAGTCGACTCTTTGATCGGATAATAGTTGTACGCAAACAGCATCCAAATGGTTTTAACGATTACGAAGGGCCGTGATCGAAGAATTGCCCTGCAATGCATTGTTTTTATTATTTCAAACTTTCCGATCGTTCGTTGATTCGATAAACGATGATCATCTACGAAACATTCATTGTCTTCCTTCTGTGGCATCGAAGTATGCGATTAACAAAAGAAAATTATGGAGACGCGTTAGAGCGATTTGTTTAAGTTTGAAATATTCTTATGTGTTCCAGGGAATTGGTGTGATATAGCAACTTTAAAACTAGTCCGTAACGTGTCGGATTCTTGAAATAATTCGACACTTCGTTTTCTGTGATCGGGGACTACGGGAAATAAGAATGGAACACGAGAAAACCGACGTAAGTTTGGAAATTGCGAATCCATTGAAGAATACGAGCCTCATCGAGTGGAACGTTGACATGCGTGTGACTGTGTCGAACGTTAAGAAGTCAAAGATGTTCCAAAGATCGCGCAATATCGTTATTGTTATTCTGGCGATCGTTTTTGCCGTTGCGCTGTCGCACTTTAGGAGGGAAATGCGCGCCCTGCAAGTACAGGTGAGATCTGCTTTATCGAGTCCTTCCTACAATTTTCTATTATTTTTAGTATATATTTAAACAATATCTTACCACATCGAATAAGAATAACAACTTTGAAACTTTCCCATTGACTTCGTAGAAGCAACAACAAACAGGAAGCAATCTGAGATTTCTGACATGGAATTTCGTGAGCGCTTATCGAGTCACGCGAGTTGATGATCCCTATCTTCTTATCGTACGACGCGTATGAATTTCAACGTACCAAGATAATCTTTAGTAGGCCACGTACTTTGAATTTTTCCCACCGCAATTGTTAATTCCCTGTAACTGTCAAATAACAATTTTTTTTTTTTTTTAATTAATACCAATTACTTGATATTTCTAGATGCAAAGCGTAAATCTGAACTTGCTCGTGTTAATGTCGAAGTATGATAAGTTAAACCGAAGCTTAAATCGAGCCTGGATCCAAAGGACGGATATACTCTATGAGAAGAGGATCGTGCGCAATGCGAGAACCTTTCTGGAAGAGATCCCCCTGTCGTCGAGAACTTCCGAAATTCTCCATATTCTGAACACGAATAACGGAAGATCGAGCGCAGACAATTCCGTTATTCCACCGTTAAATCCCGTTTTAAGTCCGAAGGACAAATTCTCGGACAGTGGCGTCGTACGTGATAGAAACACGGGAGACAATTATCCGACCGAGTCGACGAGTAATGACGTCGATGGGAATGCAAGTGAGAATAATTTACGTATCGAGAGAGCCGTGTCGACGTTCGAGATAGAAAATTTAACGACGAGAAAGAATGCGTCGTCGATGCGCGAGAAAATTACGCGCAACGATGACTACGACACCAGTGAGAATGACGATGATGTAGATGTGTGGAAGGAGCCTCGATCGGGAAGATCGAGAAGGGACGAAGGAAGAGGTAAAAAACGGGGAAAGAACAAAAGGAGGCCCAAGCGCGGTCGCAGGCGATTGGGTATATTTAGTATTATTTAGTCAGCATGTATTTCCGTGCGTATGGACGAGAGAAGACTCGTTAGTTTTTCATTAGACTTCGATGATTATTTAATCTCTCTTGATTGCGCGTTGCTTTTATCCAGATAGTTGGAAATATTGTATCCTAACTGAAGTATCCTTTGGCAAAGCTTCTGAAATTATTAGATCTATCGGAAACTTTCGTCCGTCTTTGAATTGAAAGAAAGTAGCACATTTGGCTTGGTTTCGAGACTTTTGCAGTCATCGTTAATTGAAAAATGGTTCGGAATATCCGGGTTTGAGACGCGTCAAGTTATAAAACTTTAATTTTGACAGCATTGCAGGCTAGCACTAACATTCTCTATGCCGTTCAGGTCCACTGGTAGCAACTTTCGTTGGCGCCGTTCCGGAGCAGCACGTCACGGATACAGGTATTTGGAATGTAAGCAGTAATCAAAAGCAAACGAGAAATATATCATGATCTCGTTATTTCTCTTCTTTTAGTTTACGTTGGACCATGGGTGAAAAGCACAAAGAACGACTCGCAATACAGCTTGAACAAGTTCCATTTAGTCGAGGACAAGAAGTCCATAGAAGTTACCACGAGCGGTTTGTACATGATTTCTGCGCAGGTAAACGATGATAGACGATATTTCGATTTTTCAGTCGGTGACTCGTGCATTCAGGAGTTCTTTTTGCAGATCTTTTACTTTGGCGAACCAACCAATTATTCTTATTGGATTTTGTTGAGTTCGGAGGGTAAATCGGCAACGCAAAAACTCGTCAAGTGTTCCACGGCTTCCTCGATTTCGGCCACTGAGGTCTCTTGTTACACGAGCGTAATTACTCTTCTTCGAAGAGGAGACAGACTTCACATTCAACAGCAGGAGAGGGATAGGTAACTTGCTTTTCTGTCTGTCTTTAACGCTAGAACTACCAATTGAGTCTATATCTCAACGATAAATTAGCAGAACTTGTTAGAAACGAGTACTTTAGAACGTCTTGGTAGTTCTAGCGTTAAAATTGATTTTTGCACGGAACTGACGCCGGTTGTTTTCTTTTTAGATTGATAAATATGCGGGAGGGACATAGTTACATACAATTAGTTCTGTTATCCGATAACGTTCGTAGAAGACGTCTGACATAGCGCAATCGAGTAAACGAGAAGATTTGTGCCATTAATTAACAATTAGAATTAATCGATTCCTAAATGTGGTCCTTTACACTCCACACTCGTGCAAAAAGCCAAGAAAGTGATAGATAAAGAGTTTATATGAACAAAGAAACTATAAGGTGCCAGAAGATTGTATTTTTTTTTGTTTTTCTTTCTTTAGTATTGAATGAACATCATCATTTTAGCATGTAATTAGTCACCGTTATGGAAATACCGCATGTAACATATTTTTTTACGTCGTGCGCATATATCGTGCAATTATTTTTTTATAATTTAACAAAACGAGCGGATTGACGTTTAAACGAACGATCGTTGAAAAATATTTGTACTATATAATTACTTTTTTTTTTATGTAATCTTAACTCATAGATCAGTCACGGACAAAGGTATGTAATTAGAGACCGTACAAAAGAATAATGTTGGCCTGTAAATACATCGACACCTACTGTTATCTCGTTGCCTGTTTTGTAAACTAAAAGATTATTCCACTCGATGCTGACCATTATACTTTTGTACGTTTAGCATTTTATTCGAAACGAGTCAAGCAATTACAGATGTGATGTTACAACTAAGTACGTTATACTTAGGAACGATGAAAAGAACACTATTCCAAATAATTCTTCATCATCATTATAATCGTACGGAATTTTCTTTGGAACGACCAAAGTGAAATCAAAGCTTCGAAAGAAATTTCCGGACCATCGTCAAGTATACTTTAAAGATACCATGAAAACAAAGACTACGAGTAGCATTTAATTTTCCAGTTACTTACTTTCTTTTAACGTCGTTTTTTTTTTATTATTCGTACGTGTTGTCAATATAAAATGTATGAAAATAATGGAATAAAAACTTCAGAAGTCCACTTGAAAATTATCGTACAGCATTATCTCTGTCCTTTCTATTATTTATTTGTAATAGAATAATATATTTTCATATCACAGGTGATCGAGAGTAGTCGTATACTCTCTGACGTCAGTCTCTTTTTGTTTTTCGATCCTACGTGAAAAGTACAATATCGGTACCTTCTCGGGTTGGTCTACGTCCAAAAAGGACCGTAAAGGATCCTCGAAAATCCTTTTCCGCAAATAGCAAAGAAGTTGTTGCCAGTCATGTGGCAGCTGTTGCTCAGCCCATTCAGTGGGAGTACGAAAACTTGTACGTCGGCACAGCCATTATCAACCTAGAGAAATTAATAATCAAGAATCAGATTGTCAGTCGTTGGACAACATAATTGATGGAAAATACTTAAAAGATATTTTAAACCTATCGTCTGACACAGTGGTGGGCGAACTACGGTCAGCTGAGGCGTTTTATTCGGTCCACCGTAGATTTAAAAAAATATTTGTTAAGTTCGTATCGTCTTTACTGAGCCTCACGATATAAGTAATTAATATGAAATAATATATAAAAATTAAACTTATTTTTTTTTCCTTCGGCCCGCTCCTAAAGTTCACCCATCACAGTTCTAACGGGTATTTAATTAATTTTAATTTCTTTTCTATGTACTCGTAATATTTTGCTATTACGAGCAGTTTATTCGTTCTCGTTTATGTGATCAGATCGTAAAATAATATCGTATGTTCTTGTTCTACAATGCATCTGATACATTCCTTCCCTGATCATCTTTTTTTCCATTTAATTATTGAAACCTTTGCAAAGTACATCTCGTCTTTATCAAATATTCTTTCAGTTTCAAACTGGTACGGTCTAATTAACGAGCTTTACCTAGCATTTATCGTTAGAATATGTACAATGCTGCAGGTATCGTACGTATAAAGCGGTTTGATGCTCTCGACTTAATTTAACAATTCGTCATTCCAAGATCTCTATTGTATATCCTGTTTACCCTGACGACACTGTCGTGTATAATTTGCATTTCCTGATAGCTAATTGTAGAGAGTCTTACACTTTGTTAATCTATATGACCCTATCAAAAGTTCAATTCTATCCTAGATCTTTTTATTCAATGATCCTCCACTTTACACTCGATAGATGCAGATTTCTAACATGAGTGAAAACTCCCGAGGCGTGTATTCAATGTATCCTAATATACTTGTGCCTCGTGTTTAATAATTATGAGTAATAAATTTACAAAGTCTTTGACAAAAAACGGATAGATATTTATTTATGTTTACTCACCTGAATTCGGGTTGAGGTTTACTCGAGCATTTGTCTTTTAATATATGTACGAGTGTAATGCGTGTTAGCATAACGTTAAAATTCGTTACTCTTGCATATACATATTTATATACACGTATATGTATATCTATCATATTTCCATTTATGTTCTTTATGTACTTGTCTCTCTAATATCATTCGAAGTATACAGTTTTGCGTGTAAAACACACATTTAGACCATATGCATTATATGGCAACACGACTGGGGAAGATAAAAGATTCTGCTGTTGCATACCGTTTCATTATTAATAAACGACCATTTAATTAAGATACTTCAGGTGTAACATAAAGAGACGGATGCACGGAAAGATATTTAAATGTGCTATTTCTTTAAACATAGACCAATGATACATTTAAGAATAAATGAAAGAAATATTCTAAGCTCGAGTACTAGAAATATACTAAAAAAGAAGAAAATAGAATGGTCTCTAGAGCTTTCATATTTTTTTTACTTTTCTTTAACAATCTTAAATGTGTAAGTGATACCTGAGCCATTGGCCAAAATAACTTTACTGTACGGTCGTCATTTATGCGTTATTATAATTGTATCTTTATCAGAATCGGTATTCTCCTTGCTGGTAACACGGAGGGAAGGTATTCTCTCTCTCTCTCTCACTTTCTTTCATTCTGTTTCCTAAGTATCTCAGTTGTTGTTGTTAACGCCTGTGAAATAAACTTCATTTTCGTGAAATTCTTCATGTGTCTACAATTTTCCACCGATTAACGTTAAACGTTTTTTTCTTCACGTAGCGCGCACTGTTATCGTTTCGACTATTGAGATCCTCACGTTTTGCAAGTTAGTCATAGTCATTTTTATCAATGAAAAAGTACTCATACCTACATTACTTTTAACGATTCGGAGCATGAAACGTGTTAATTACTAAAACGCCTGGGTGTTGCCCGTTTTTATTTCTGCTTTCCTAGGGCAGTTGCTGGTTTTCATTGTTATAGCTAGATTTTCTTTCGCACTCAGACTCCGCAAACGCTCCTCTATTGTGTCGAAGGTAAGGAAATAATAAACGTGAGAAAGTAATACTTTTTTGCGGTTGTTTTTTTTTCAATATTTGTTCTTCATTCACGTTTTTTTTTCTCTATTGCTTACAATAATTGAATCAATTCACTACTACTATATGCCGATGATGGATATACGACGATGACTTTAATACAGTTTAAGGTATAGATTAATTTCCATAATTACTCGTTATAATAAAACGGAAATAAAATTCTCGTTATTTGTCCTACGACTTAATGATTCTCTGTACTCTAATGTACACAATTGGCTGGGACAAATATTGTTAAGCTCTACTCATGCATTAATGATAATTACGTTTTTTTTGTCTCTTCTCCCGATTATGGTATAATTTACTTTCTTTTCTCGTAATCATTCCTTTTTCGCTTTGAGAACTCTACTAGGTTTTGTGCTCTGATTGTCTCTGCCAGTGTGACATTTCTACCGGTATATATATACATATATATTTCTATATAATAATTAATGTAAATGTTCTTTTAAAAAGAAGCAAATTCCTAATGGTCTTCCGTTCGATTACTGAATGGATTTCCTTTATACCAAAATACAAAACACTCGTCATTTATATGAAGTACAGGACGCATTGCTTGGGAATTGTTACCTTTTGTTTTCCATTTTAAAAAAAAGAAGAGGGAAAGTACTAAATTAAAAGTCGCAATAAACATCTTCAAGGGTTTGGGGGGCGGGGAGATGACTGATAAATTATATAAATCTTTTCTCTTTCTCTTCTTGCAGAAACGTTGCCGAAATTTCAACTCGCACAGATAAAGACATAAGACGGCAGCACATTTCGATACAAGTATCTGACGAATAAATTCTTAATTTGCATTTTATATGAGTATACACCATAGAATATACATTACTTTGTTTTTTTTTTACACATTAAAGTGTGTCACATTTTTCTACATTCGTAGTATTCCCTTGTCATTGAGCTGTTCACAATCGATCGTGTTTTGCTTTCGTTTGACTTTACAAATAGAATCGATATACGTATCACCGTCCTTATTGTTACAATCAACACATTAGGAATTAATGTTATTAATATTAATATTACTGTTATTATTATTTCACAATCGCAGAATTAGCTCGAAGAGAGACTGTACACCAAAACTAAACTTAATTCTAAAGAAAACTTGTTAGCGGAACGTGACAAAAGTAGATGTTATATACTGCTATTTATATACATACATATATAGTAAATTGATGTATATATATATATATATACATATATAAATAGAGAGTCAAGTATGAAACGCTCTTGTCATTTATACTTCGTTTTTTTCCTTTATATCGTAACCGACACAAGTGGTTTTTGAAATTTTAGCGCAATTTTTGGGACGTTTTCCGTGCGCGCGAAAAAGATAGGAAATTGTGCCTCCGATGAGATTTCCTTTCTTTCTTTCTTCCTCAAGGTACGTAAAAAAGATATTTTCCTTGTTTTATCGTGTTTATAAAAAGTATTTTATACTTAAACCAGACAAAAATATGATATTCTGTCCAATTTCTTATTTTTTTTTCTTTCATTGCGTTTGTTTCTCTCGTTTCTTTTCTCTCACGCGCTAGGAACGACGGCTTTGAGAAATTTCGAAAATGTTATCTAAATCGTGTAAAATTAAATAATAAGTTGAATGTGTAATTTAATAACGTCGCTGAGACTGGGCGTTTTGGTAACCAGCACTGCCACCTGCAAACAACCATAGCTCCTCCGTTCAATCACTTTTTAAATAATAATTTTCTTAGTTTGATTGTTTTTATTTATTTAAATTCTACGTAATCTAGGAATTCGGAATGCCACTGCAAAAAAGGCAAGCCGGGTATGCATACTGTACGGTATTAAAACGATACTGTTTCCTTCTCCTGAATGTGCCATTTAAACGAATTTTCTCTACGTTTGGTGCAATCGCATATTATTATCAATATCATTGTAACTATCTCATAATGAGCTCAATTCCTCGTTTGCCATTGTACGTGCAATGATTTCTGTTCGTTACGGCTTAGAAAACTGACAATTTCGGTTAAAATTCTTTAGTTAAAATCATTCTGTTGCTTCACCGTTACGAAAGCAAGTCCTATTTATAGAATGGCTTACAAGCGTATGAATATAAAGAACAAAATGAAAGTATATCTTTTTTTTTCTAAGCTACCTCAATCTTTTCTAATGTAGATTTTGTTTTTTATCGTTACTGATTGCCTCACATAATATCGTTATTTCTGTTCGTTCTTATGATCGGTTTAGGCTTTAGCTGTCTAAAACGTGGACTAAAAACGAGCCTATATCGCAACGTGTTTTTTTTTTCAATATCAAATTAACTCTGTCGTATTTTTATTTCTATTGTGACTTTTGCAACTCGAAAGTTTTCGATCGAATTTTCTTTGTCAATATTCAAACTAACGATCAGAACCGTATATTCTCGTTACGTTTGAAACTCATCCTAAAACGTTACTTTTCTTTATCCATAAATAAGGCTACTAAATAAAATCAGCGTGGTGTGCTATCCTCTAAACATTAATAAGCTTTTCTGTGTTGCGTATTGTACTTACCGTAATCCTGTTTTCCATATACACCATCTTGACTCGCATAATCTGCAATCATAATAGTACCCGTGATTAAAATCCACGAGAACTTTAATTAATTATGGATTTCGCAGAAATGACTCAGACGAGAAAAATCTGTAATATATCGTTTCGGAAAGTACGCAGTGTTTCCGGTTGTAAGAATAAAAAGGATTTTAACTCGTTTCCTTGATAAAGACACGACTAATTAAGATACACATGATACAGTGTTTATTCTGCAGTGGAGAATGGCAGGAGGCAGTGCTGCAGTGCTGGTGTCCGGACGAAATTAGCCATGACCATAGCTTTTGGTGCCAATTTCCAATTGCTTTTAACGGGTGTATTAAAAAATCACGTCTTTTTCGAAATCTTAAACGATTGAACATAAAACATAAAAGAAGAGGGAGGGGAACGTATCTCGCATATGCTCATGCTGATAAACGAGGAAATTCAATCCTTCCTTTTTTGCAGTCAAGCGTTTCTCGTCTGAATCGATTCACGCTCAAGCATTACATATGTGCAAACGATCGAACAACATCGGAGGAGGGAAAACCCTATCGATTTCGTTTCAAATGAAACAGTAGGGAGCAAAAAATAGAACGTGGTATCGGACGAAAGGACTAACCATAAGGTTGCGTGGTGTAACCACCCCTGTTGGTCAAAGTGGCATTAGGTCGATCATCGTAAGGGTTAGCAGGGGCGTAACCTAAGCCCCCGCCCCCTCCAACTGATGCCACTGCCTCCTGCTGGTAATTGGCTGTACATGCAGTATATATATATATGTACATATATCTATGTATAGTTATAGTATTTTTGGTGCAGTTAATACAAAGAATTTTTCCCTCTTCGCCATTACCGATAACAATTGCAATGCACCTCGTGATAGTTCGATTGGTCTAGAACCTTATTGATCGATCGAAAGAGCAACACTTCGACTCACCTGATGGCGGTGCTTTGCCATAGCTGTAGGGATCACCGGTATTAAAGGCTCCCGTGGCAGAAATAGCTGGTGCTCCGCCATACCTACTATCAGGGGCGGCCGACGGAGGATAACCCTAAACAAAAGTTTCATTTTTTCAATTGCTACAGAAAATTATGAATTGCTCTCGTGAAAAATGATTATTTACCGCTGCCTGTGCATAATCCGGGGCTTGCTGATAACTCTCGTAACCCTGATACGACGACTGAGTATAATTTTGCGACCCATAGCCTCCGCCGTATCCTACTGCCTGCTGCTGCTGCGGCTGTTGCTGTCCTCCACCGTATGCACTTGCACCTCCGCCGTATCCACCTTGACTGTAATACAATTTATTCAAAGATTAGGCGATGTACTTTCG
The DNA here is from genome assembly GCA_910591515.1 of Cerceris rybyensis. Taxonomy (NCBI): domain Eukaryota; kingdom Metazoa; phylum Arthropoda; class Insecta; order Hymenoptera; family Crabronidae; genus Cerceris; species Cerceris rybyensis. The sequence goes on along the minus strand of OU342800.1, from coordinate 1,240,813 downwards.
CGGTAATTTCACGCGGTAAGACATCAAGCTACCTTGGGGCTTGAGACGCGTAACCGTTGGAAGGTTGCGAAGAAGGCTGATCGAATCTCGGCCTCTTGGACGGTCCACTAGCGCCGGGCGGTCCTCCTCCGCGCTTAACGGGTCCGCCACGTCCACTGCCGCCTCTGCTTCCGCGATCACCAAAGCCGCCTCTACCACCCAGGCCACCTCTGCTCGATCCACCATTGTACATCATAGAAATATTAATACATAGTTAGAAACCTGTCCTGGTTTATTTAAATTAAAAGTTTCGCGGCGATATATCCTTATTTGACTTGATACCTCGAATTTCCACGGCTGCCTCTGTCCATCCCGCCGCGTCCGCGGAAACTGCTACTACCTCCGTGACTATCGGGTCTTCCGAAATCACCTCTACCTCTGTAACGGAAACCACTGCTGCCTCCTCCTCCTCTACTTCCACCGCGCGGCGGACCACCCATTCCTGGTCGTGGGGGTCCACCACCTGGACCGCTGGACATCCCTGGCTCCAGTGGTCCGCTGTAAAAATAATTTTAATGAGTCTTGTGGAACCATACAGACGCACAATACACGATAGATGTATATATGTGTATATATACCCAGGAGGGAAATGTCCAGAACGAACACCTCGACTGGGTGGTCCATTTCTACTGCCTCTCATACCCGGTGGACCTCCTCTCATGCCACCTCCGGGTCCGTTTCCTCTACCACCTCTCATCATCCCTCCTCCTCTAGGCGGACCTCCTCTGTTTAGACATATTATAGATTTATTTAATTTGACTTCTTCATTTATAAACTACTTGCTCTAATTATTTTTAATAATTTGGTATAATAATTGGGTAAATAATATTTTTATTCATTTCAACAAAATCGATAAATATGCAATTCGATTAACTTCTTTCTTTCGAAGTAACAATGGTCGTTCGTGTCGCTAAAGATAATTACTCTTATTACACTATACCTTCCTCTGTCCCCGAACCCGCCGCGTCCTCTCATAGGGCCTCCCGGACCGCGTCCTCGGAATCCACCTCTGCTAGCTGGTGCACCTTCCATTATTTAAAATACCTAAAACACCGAGCTTCATTTTAGATCGAATTTCAGAGATGCGAATCGGCTCAAGTTTAGACGCCATCCAAGAATATATAGAGTCAAGCTAAATAGAATTTCTTTCTCCTCTCCCTTTTACTGATAAAAGAGAGTACTCTACTGCGTCACACTAATAAAAAGTCGAAATAGCCAGTCGTTCGTGATAAAAAAGTTTACTTACGTTCCACTTATCAACAAATAGTACACTCATAAATGAGAAACGCGCGAAGCCTAGACAAGCCAACAAGGAAAATGGACGCCGGCTACCCGGAAAGAGAAGCATCGACCATACAAGTCAAATTAATAAATCGTCATTACCGGATATCCTTTTCCTTAAGGCGAATATTCATATAACATGGTTTACGTCTCCGGAAGAATTGCCGCTCAATATAAAACCCTAGGCCTATCGCGAAAATTGTATTTATACCTCTTTAAATAGTAAAGAAACATTATACTCTATATGTAATATGTTTTTTTTAAACAAGTAACGTAGAAAATTTGTACAATGTTGGCGGCAGAAGAGCAAAAAGTTTTCGTTCTAGGGAATTTCAGACTTACGACCTAGAGATTCATGCGAAGGAAAGTTAATTCGTTTTTACGTGTATGTCGCATGCGTGTCGGTGGTCACGTGACAATGCGAGCTGTTACGTGATTGGTTGACAGGCTGGGATTTAAATATTGAAATCCGTTGCTGGCTTTCGAAGACAAAAACAGTTTTCGAAGAAAGTGAGTGCAGAAAATCTCTGCCTTTTGCCGGAACATCTTATTAATTTGTGCGAATATAACTGAAACAAGGAGTTGTACGCTTGAGTTTAGATCGATAGAAACGTTTTATTGTGAAAAAAGAAGGCACAATGTCGAAAGACGAAAAAGAGAACGTTATTCCGGACATAATATACGACGTAAACTGTGGCAAAAGTTACATTAAGGGCCGTTTTTTCGGAAAGGTGAGTTACTTTTTACACGAACGACCACCATTTATCTTGAAAATCTCTTTCGTTTTTGCTCGGGCTGTATCTTTTCTTGCACGAATCACGATTATGTCAGAATCTTTTATCTACCTACACCACGATGTATTTGGCACTTGTTGCTTCATTTTGCGAAAATGCATACTCCAAAATGCAGATTCTGGAGCTCAACGATAAAATTTGCCAATTTTTTTCGTGCAATAACATCAGAAAGGAAATTCAAGCAACAAAATTTCCTACTCCTACATGAGTTGAGCTTGATCTTGACAAAGTTTAACAAGAAATTTGCACAGAAATATTGAGTATAATTAAGAGGCTATTCTCCTAATTTCTAGGGTGGATTCGCAAAATGCTACGAAATCAGGGAATCAAAGACTCATCGTGCCTTTGCGGGAAAAATTGTGCCGAAGCAGTTAATGACAAAGGGCAATCACAGGGAGAAAATGACTCAAGAAATATCCATTCATCAGACTTTAAATCACAAGAACATCGTCGGATTTCATGGATTTTTCGACGATCCTCAGAATATTTATATAATCTTGGAACTCTGTCGCAAGAGGGTAACATATCTATTGGAATGCTTTACAGATAGCATCAGTGTAAATATATGCATATGTGTGCTATTAATTTGTAATTTTCAGTCAATGATGGAGTTGCACAAACGTAGGAAAGCTCTGACTGAGTGTGAAACTAGGTACTACATGAAACAAATCGTGGATGGAGTGCACTACTTGCACCAGCATAAAATAATTCACAGAGATCTGAAACTAGGAAATTTGTTTTTAAGCGATGATTTGCAAGTTAAAATTGGTGATTTTGGGCTTGCAACCAGGTTGGAGCACGAAGGAGAAAGAAAAAAGTAATTTGAATATCATTTGCACGAATATGCTTATCCATTACAAATAACTCCAATAGTGTTTCCCTTTTAACAAAAATGATATTTTTTTGTAATATATAGAACAGTTTGTGGAACTCCGAATTATATAGCACCAGAGATCTTAACCAAAGCAGGGCATTCCTATGAAGTAGATATATGGAGTATCGGATGTATCATGTACACTCTACTTGTGGGCAAACCTCCGTTCGAGACATCTAGTTTGAGAGAAACATATGCTAGGATTAAGCAAGTTCAGTACAAGATTCCCACTCATATCAGCAATATCGCGATGACAATGATCTCAAATATGCTGCAAGGAAATCCTAATAAACGACCGTGCATAATGAAATTACTAAAAGATCCATTCTTCACTTCTGGTAAAAACAAATTTTTAACGATATACGATCGGACCAGAGATCATTATTGTTAATTCCGTGTTGTACAATTTATTGCAGGATATTTGCCATTGAGCCTACCACTTTCTTGTTTAACAATGGCACCTCGTTTGGACATGTTGGAGATGCATAATCAGCGTAAACCACTGTCCGAAATGAATACTAACGTCGGAGGAGAAGGACAAGACTTTATGTTCCGGGTACCTAACAGTCCAGCACGTAAGACCAAGCCCGCAGACGGGACGACTGAAGCCGTAAAGGTGAATGTAGAAATTAAAAAGATGCTTCAAACGCTAAGAGAGCAGCTGGCTGCAGTATTGAAGGCTAAACCGACCAGAGAATCAGCTTCATCCGCAGGTACAATCATCGCCCGATTGCGTACTATTATCACAACTTGCATGGAAATAATCGCATGTACTAATGGGAATTATTTCCTGGTGCAGAATATTCAAGACCCTACCAAATTTTTACGGAAACCTCAGGCACGAACCTCATCTCCTTCCCTTTTCCTTCTTTCCGTACCTATTTAGTAACGTTCGCACAATTAAAATATATGTTATTACATCAATAATTAAGTAATACGTTACCAAACGACCTATCATATCGATAACAACGATGTTATTTCAACGCATCATTTACATTATCCAGATGAAATGACCGATCCAGCCGCGCAACCCGTGGTATGGATAAGCAAATGGGTCGATTATTCGGATAAATATGGTTTTGGATATCAACTTTCTGACGACGGAGTCGGTGTGATGTACAACGATGGAACCCGATTAATAATGCTAGCTAATTGTTTCAATATCCATTACATAAATCGAGAAGGAAACGAGTTGTACTACACGGTCAGAGAATATCCCTCCGACTTGGAGAAGAAAATGAAGTTGATGAACTTCTTTTTAAAGTATATGAAGGAACATTTGATGAAGGCCGGTAGCTCGTACGCGGTGAAACCAAGTGACGCGATGTCCAGGATACCGTACATGCATCAATGGTTCAGAACACAAACGGCCGTCGTTATGCAATTAACCAACGGAACTGTACAAGTAAGAAGAAAGTTTAGGAATAATTTTATGTCGATTTAAAAGTCATATGTGTAACGATTGATTTTTTTTCTCTTTCAGATAAATTTCCTGGATCACACGAAAATTATCATGTGTCCTCTAATGGCAGCTGTTACGTATATCGATGGGGATAAAAATTTCCGAACGTACAGATTCCAAACGATTCAAGAAAACGGCTGCTGCAAAGGGCTGGCCAAAAATTTAGCATACGCTTACGAAAAACTTGGACTGATGATATCGAATCCCCACTCTCGATAATTGCTAGTATAGATCGACCATCTAGGGTGAAGATAATTCTGTTGCAGTATATTTTAGAAGTATTGTGTTTTTCTATAAGTATCATTCCTTTATAGCCGTCAGGGAACGCAAATAAGTATCTATTTTATTTTGATTTTATTTTGTAGAAGCATACAGAATTTTGCTAGATGTTTTTATCATAGACACATAAAAATGAGAACATCTACAAATCATGTGAACGACTTGAATACGCGTATGGAGGTATTTTAGTCCCTAAGAATTTCCCGTAATATTTTCTTTTATCACTGCAGACGATTAAGTTACAGTTACAATTTATTGTTTAACAATTACTCGTACTTTACCAGTTTTACGGATGAACGAACATGAAATTTATGTATCCCTTCGCTTGGTCTTTGGCTTCGTGTGAATCTTAAGCGAGTGCTTATTATATTTGTTATCGTATTTCAATGGAGTAGTGCAATTTAACATCTGCCTATTTCTTGTTCAGAAGCTAAATGACTCAACCGGTATCTTTGAGTTGTGGATATCTGAAGAGATTTCTTATTTCTATGATCTTGTTGAAACGAATCACAAGTGCCTAAGGATATAGCTGAATTATGAGCACGGAGGTGAATTGCTCGGATTCACTGAAATTCATTAGTTTTAACGTAACGTGTAAGCGAGAAAGTTTTAGTTGTACCTTACGAAGGAAAAACGAGGAATATATTTTGACATATATCTACGGAGAAGTGGGAATATTAGTATTTAATTTAGAAGCGTTAAAACGTCGTCGATAAAGTTGATTATCAATTAGAAAAAAAGCATGACAATTAATTGACATAGGAAAACAGGTAGATAAGGCTTACATTTACGGTCTGAGAAATACTTTAACAAATTACAAATGAATATACATATGTACATACCAACATTGCTTGTAACGCTATACATAATATATATATATATACACGCAACATTAGACATTTATTCTATTAAAACAATTGTAAGGATAGTATTATTTTTGTAATTAGTGTATGACATTGTTTTGGATAAATAAAAGTAAAATAAACTGTTTTCTTATATACCACCGTTTTTCTATAGTGCACTAATACGTTTCACGTGAAATTTTCGATGATATTAAGTAATATTTACCGCGTTACTAATATCACCATCGACAAGTATATTTTTTAAATAAAATTTTCTCCGGAGAATAACTCTGGCAAGCAAGATGATCGCTTTACTAATTTGTAAATTATCATTGCAAGATACACGTGTAATATCTACCGTTTCTCTCCAAACCTCACAAGCCTTTAGCAACAAGTAATCACCCAGAAATTTTACGATGTTTATAGATCTAGCGTTAAGATACTATTCAACCGAAAATTCATTTGAAAAGCATACGAAACGCGGGCAATACTAACGGAAAAAAGTAGGCTCGCTCGTGCAAGAGTTACCATCGGAGAACTATCCGCGAACCGACTATACCATCGTTACAATTCACTGGTGGGATAGCATTTGTGCGGCATAGGGTTGAAGGAGTCGTGCAGAGTCCAAAGAGACAAAGTAGCTTTCAGTACCCGCGCAGGCTTTGCCGTGGCCATGCGTTGTGCGTTACTTTGCCTGTGTTACGTCAAAACGTGCTGTTTTCATAGGCCAAGAGAACCTGCCGAAATCATTCACAACCCGTAAAGCAGGCCATACCATTGCGGCCGTTAGACTACTGACAGTGAAAGGATAAAAATAAGCCGACACGTAACGCGTGAGTAAAGATTCCAGAGCAATACTTTTGTTGTTAAACAATCGAGATACGTTCGAATAAAGCGGCTAGATGGAACCTCTTTTCGAATTACGGTGTTCCTTTGATGCCATAGTAGTAACGATATTCGTGTACTTTTGCTTCATTAATGTCAAGGTCACCGTGTATATTCGTCGATACGTAAGAAGCATTTAATTCGACGTGTTTAAAGTATCTTGGGTATAACTTCGAAGTGCAAACGTCAACGGAATTTTTCTTTAGACGTTTCTCTTTCATTTTTTGAATGAATCACTGATATTTACACATTTTGCCGGGCGTGATAATCAAAATGAAATGTTATTTCCAAGGGCGACAAAGAGAAGTTACGGATATATGTGGAATACATATGTAATTACAGTTTAGCTATGTTGTTATCTAATAATAATAGATATAATTGGAAAGAATGAGAAACAGGTTGCGATAGGAATTATATCATCAGTGACCATGTGCTTTCGATGATTTCAATTTCATGTTTCGCAAAGTTCACGTAACTTCAGTTCCAAGTAATTCGATTTCAGCTAGGCTCGTAGACATCGTAAAGTGTTATATATAGACTCGTTAAGAGTGCCGTTAGTTGCGTTATTATTCTCATTATTGTCAGTGTTTTTAGACCGCTTGGAAATGACTTGCGCGGGTTAAATAAATTGCGAGAGAGACGCCAGTAGCTCGAGCCACGAGCATCATGAGAAACCTTAAGCGTCACGTGGCAATTGACCCGTCATCTGTAGAACTGTAGCTCCTACTTCTCAATAATATCCTAGTGTGCCATTGTTCAATGTCACTTGAATTTTTATCCGAGTCATTTTTCTACTTGCTCGAGTATCCTACGTTTTCACAATTGGCCGATAATATATCTTTTTCTTCGTTTGTCTGCCGATTTTCATTAACGAATTTCCGTACACAACTCTTTTTCCCTTTCGTATTTCACTTCCGCGTTATGTCCATGGTATTTCGAAGTTTCAAAATCATTTGATAACAATTGACGCACGACGTATGGTACACATGACCGAACAATGGTCAGCATTTGCTCTCTATTGAATAGAGTCAATTGACACAACCAGATTAGACCGCTGCCGTTCGTACACGCGCCCGTAAAACGCCAGTTGTGTTTCGTTAAAGCATTCTGTGTCGTTTTAAATGAAGAGAATACAACGATACAATTTATCAACTCACTGGTACGTCTAAGTTTAAAGAATTACCTGCCAAGGATTTTTTCTTTCCTCAAAATTACCTCTCCCTAGACTTGTGCTAGTGTTAATGTTTATCAGTGAGAAGAAAATCATGCATTATAATTAATAGCTGTATCACGTAAATAAACTAAGTAATTTAACTCGCAAAGTGGTAGAAACAAAACCAACAAAAGACTATACACTCCGATAAGGAGGCGATAAACACCATTGCACGACATTGAATTATCGCATGCTAACGAATGCAACGAGGAGGAAACTTTCGAAACGGCAGAATCACTTGTTTCATCCTGAAATTAATGGTACTTCGAATTCAAATGAGCATTCATTTAGGTAGATGATATATTTTGCAGTCACTAGGAGTCAAAAGAGTAGATTTTCCAGTAACCTAAAACTTAAAACAGTAGTTCTACGGTCACCTAGATTCTACATCCAACTAAAAGCAAAATCAGAAAAATCTAAATTGATAGCCAGATAGAGCAAGATAGAAATATCAATGGCTTCCGGTTCAAATTCCTGCTCTATCACTTTCGGGAAATATGTTGCAATACATTATTCGATATATCATAGCCTCGGTGATTAGGAACCCACCGAAAAAAATCTCATCCGTCAGCAATTCCCAGGCAAAGTGACCATAGCGATTGAAATCGAAGAGGTGCAAAAGAAAGGAAGTCAGGCTTCGAGGAAGCGGAGAACCTGCTTTCTCCATCCTTCTCTTAAACAACCATCTCTCCTCCTACGTCGACACCGACGTTAATTATTTCGTGTTAGAGATATTACGTAAGTTTACGCAATGCTAATAACGTGTACAGACTTACGGATATCCCACTGAGAACTTGCCGCTCAATAATCGTGACAAGCATAATCTCGACACATGTATAGCCCACGTTAGTAGCCTTGAGTATCAGAAGGAAAAGAATAAACGCCGCTGCACGTGATAATCTACATGCGGACGACTTGCATTCACGGTTGACACAGACGCATATCGATTTCAAACCATTGTTTTTCTTTCCACCTATCTTTGCACGATAATACGACCAACGGAGGTAAAAGTTGGCCGATGCTGAATCAGATCGAAGTCGAGATGCTCCTTGGCATTGTTCCATCGTCCACGGGGAGCCATTGGCGCGGTCGACGCGGGGCTGATAATATCTAAAAATACAGGGCTGAATGACGATGCTTCTTCTATGATTTTGGAAGAGATTGCAGCACGCGGGTCGATGCAACGGAACTAACTCTCGTTTAGCCGATAATTCGCGCTCGCCAGTTCTTAACACTTTACCGACCGGTATTTTTTAACACTTTGACTGCCATAGGGGTCACCGGTGACCGGCGCTATTAAATTCAATGAAAATTGATGTCTATTGTATATTTAAATTTTGGTGTTTAAAAGATAGAGGTCTGCCGAATACCTGTCTATCTGTATCTTTAAAGTTTCTGTTTTACAAAGATGTGAATTTAATAGAAAAATTTCGCTTCGGTAGAAACAGTGAAACTAGCGAAATTACGGTTGGCGTTCAACGTGTTAACATTCTACCCACTTCTGATCGGTTACTTGCACGCAAATATTTCCCTGATACTGATATCTCTTCGAAAATTGCAAAGTTTCTTCGCTGAGTCAGTGGCACAGTTAACCGCAATGACAAATAATAATTTATTAATTGCCGTAGCGACTAATTAATGAGTTAAAAGTCCAAAAGTGTTGGGCCCGAAAAGCCGATTAATCGGCTACCGGTCGGTAAAGTGTTAATAAGTCAGCTGTGGCCATTTGCTGGATGGATACTCAATTTGGAGAACTTCCGGAGAAATTAGCCAGTTAAATAAATGAAACTATTCGCGACCGTAAACGTCAAACTATATAATAATATTGAAATTCCATCGAATCTGATTGAATTGCATCCGTAAGCTGCATCGAGACGCGTCAGCTATGTCAAGAATATTATAATTGTTATAGTCTGCGTGCCGTGCGTCGTTCTCGTATCAATAAAGTTCTATAAATGCCTTCATTATCTTCTTCGAAACCGCGAGAGGCTGCGGTATTTGAACAAGTATCGAGGCGTTTAAACGTAAACGAAAATATGCTACCATTGCTCGCGGTTGATCGTTCTGCTCTATCGATTCCTAAAAGTTTACCCCAAGACTTTGTAAAGGTACCTTTCTCGTTGCTAGTTTAATTCGTAATTACATAAGAAATTCCACGATAGACGTATAATATTTCGATCGTCGAACTTCATCGAACTATCGAATCGAAATTCGCATTCTTAAATTTTCAAGTGCACGACGGCCGATGCTCGAGAATGAAAACGATCGCGCGTGCCGATAACACTTGTAGATTCTTATCGATTCGGTACTCCAATCTGAATTGTAGTTATCGATCTCTCTGCAAATCTCTCTCAAAATCAATAGGATTTTTTTTTAATCCAGCGTACTAAAACGTATCGAAAGCACTACCATTCTTCCGGCGTTTTACATCAAACGATAAGACGGTAGTATGGAGAACAAATAGGAATCGTAGATAGTGAAATTTGCTCAACGTACATACAAAGTACCTGTCACGCGAATAACGTAGTTATCTTCATGATTTTTTATTACGTATTACATAGGTATATGCTACATGCGAAGTTATTAATGATGAGCACTCCGAAATGTGTATAGACGGAATAGACTAAGAAGTCACTCGGTCACTTCTCCTCGCCCCCGCCTTATTCCCATTGTATCGGACCTTGAAACCTGACTTCGGCGTATGACGAGCGAAAACTAAACTCTTACTTCGTCCTTAAGTGCTTTTTTGGCCAATCACGCATTAAAATCGAAAGTGCATCCTAATCCTAATCAATGGGCCCTAGTTCAAGTCCTCTCCTAGAAGTCCTATTTTTCCCCAACTATTTGATATAAAACAGTAAATGCTGTAGCCACCCAAAAGCTGAGGCAGGGAGTGTTACAGCCAGCTATACCTAAAATAGTATTTCCTAGCTAGAAAAAACAGGTACCCTCGTGTCCTCAGTTTGGACAGTTCAACACCAGCTGGAAGGTTTCCGGCGCTAAAAGAAAACAGTCCTCCAAAGAATCCCTCGTTTCTCCTACCTCGAGTCTTGAAAGGAAATCGATGTCGTGTTTCAAATTATTCGCGCAGGGGTACATTTTCTACCTGAACACAACAGACTAGACTGACTTCGAAATTCTATACAACTTAAGGCCTGATATCGAACGTAGGCAACGCGGGAAAATATGGTAATCGCGCATGACCTTCCAAAATGTGTTTAACAAGTGACACAGCAGGCAAATAAGTTGCAAGTAGCAAGACGAGGATAGCTGGAGAGAGAGAAAAGGAGAAAGATAATGGCAGAGCGAGCGTGATACCGTGCATCACTTTGTTTCTTTTAAATACAGGTACCTGAAACTCCAATACGTCTTACCGTCACCACGCTTCGTCGCGGATGAATAACACGCATCGGACTCATCCTACCCCGCTTGTAATCGTCTCTCCGGAAACAACTGGCGACCAGTCAATTCACAGAAGCAAGAACAACAATAATAATAAAGTTACTGTACTGCCGCGACGGTGTTTTTCACCGTTGAATCGAAATTCTCGACGTCGGAAAAAGGAAAGGGGTACCGACAGAAGTAACCCGAGATTTGTTTCGTGCCTGTTCGGAGATCTTATCTGACGAGGTGTAACATTTCGTGTGTCGACAAATTGAATTTATTTAAAAACGTATCTGTTTGACGTCGTTTATCGGTTCCTTTCGAACTCGACTCGCGTGGTGAACGATCGAGGATCGAGGAATCCTCCTACAAGTCCCGGTGATCCAACCTGACAGAGGGAAGGGCAAGTTGATGCGGCCTAACGAAGAAAAATGGATACGAGTAAAAGCAAGTCGAAGCCAAATCCACGGGAAAAAGCTAACATCTTCTCGGTTTTATTCTGGTGGTGAGTCAAATAGAATCGATCGAACCGAATCTATCATCATAGTTTTACACTGACACCCCGTGCGCTAAAATCTTATCTCTGCAGCGTTTCATCATATGGAATGACTTTACAGATTTTTAAATCGCTTCTCGGCAAATAAGAGTAATCTGTGCGATGACTCTGCCTGCTTTAGATCGTGAAATTCACATCTCATGCTGTAACCGTTACTTTTTGCATTCTGAGATCGTAAAGTCGCGATAGTTTGCAGTATATTTGTTCGAAAGTACATATTTTTCGCGCGTTTTAAATTTTCTTTGATATTTCTTTGCGACAGGTGGACCATAAGCCTCTTCAAGACCGGATACAGCAAAGCGTTGCAAGTCGAGGATCTCTACGATCCTCTGAAAAAAGACCGATCGAATTTACTGGGAGACAGGCTAGAAAAGTTCGTAGGGCAATTTAAAATGATCAGATTTGATTAAAAGTTCATATAAAATTAACGTTTGCTTTCGAACGATTTTTAGACGATGGAAAATCGAGCTGGAGAACGCGGCGAAGGGGAAACGGAGACCGAGCTTACTAAAGACTATCTTTCGCACTTTTCTCTGGGAATATTTTGTACTTGGATTGCTGCAAATACTCAACGAATTTGTAATTCGGTATTGTTGAACTTATAGCTTCTTTACATTTCGAGATACGAGAATATTGTAGTCATTTTTAACACCATTGTTCTTTAAAAAGATTAGGAACTCCGATGCTGCTCGGTGGTCTGTTGCGTTACTTCAAGAAGAACTCAAACGAGACGGACTATCAGACTGCGCTTCTCTATGCAGGTGGAATATGCATTGCCACTGCCGTCAACGTCATTTTCATCAATCAGGCGATTTTCGGCGCTTTTCACGTTGGGGCAAAAGTTCGAGTAGCCGTGTGCTCCCTGGTGTATCGCAAGGTAATGTTCAAACGGGTAAAAAAAGATCCGTTGAACAGCTTCGCCAAGCAGAATGGCTCGTAACTTCCTCGTTCGACCATTTCGTGCTGTCGGCATGGTGTCGTAATTGTTTTATAATTTACTAGATGACACAGCAACGAGATTAAACTGTTTTTTCTCTTTTACGCAACAGGCGCTACGTCTAAGCAAAACGGCGTTGGGCGAAACAGCGCCGGGCAAAATCGTTAATTTGGTCGCCAACGATGTCAACAGATTTGACTTGGTTACTATCATGATTCACCATATGTGGTCAGCACCACTCTCCGCTCTGATAATTGCCTATTTTCTTTACACCGAGGCTGGATACGCTGGTCTGATTGGGATCGCAGCAGTTTTCACTGTCGTACCGATACAATGTGAGTTTTCGGTAATAATCGTTTATTATCGCACCCGTTTGCCTTCGATGTTAGCTATGCGTGTCCTTGAACATTGGATTATCGGTATAATCGTCTCCCCTGGTTTGGAACGCTTCGCTTTACCGAGGCTATATCCGATAAGAGTTGTCAGATCGATGGAAAAGGGAACCAAGTTAAAATTTCACCTGGCCCTTTGGAGAAGTAGATGATACCAATGTTTCTTTGTCTCAAGGACAATATATCTTTTTCTTTTTTCATTATTCAAGTATTTATGCGGATGCCTGTTTCACAGCTTACACGGGAAAGTTGTCCTCGAAGTTTCGTCTGCAGACAGCAATTAAAACGGATGAGAGGGTACGTCTAATGGATGAGATTATATCTGGCGTACAGGTAATTAAGATGTACGCATGGGAAAAACCATTCTGCGCGTTGGTCGAAATGGCTCGCAGGTTGGAATTGAAGATCGTTACGAAAAGTTCATACATCCGAGGGATCTACATGACCTTCAATCTCTTCACGACAAGGATGGCTCTGTATTGTACTCTTATCAGTATGCTGCTATTCGGCAATGAATTAACAGCCGACAAGGTGTTCGTTTTCTCATCGTACTTCAACATCCTCGCCCACACGATGTCCGGAATGTTTGTACGAGGTGTCGCGGAGATCGCTGAATGTTTGGTAGCTGTGCGAAGGCTTCAGCATTTCCTGATGTACGAGGAATTCCAAGAGATCGGTTCCTTTATGGCGAATATATCTAGCAGTTGTAACGGTAGCATCAACATGGATCCTAAACAGGTCTCGAATAGATCATCGAGACAGGATATTCGGTATATCGACGACGATGTGGAAGGTTACGAGAATCTCGATGAACCCGCGGAAAAGAAGAAGCAAAATGGCTTGGTGGTCGTAGCCAACGACCTCGTGAAAAACACCGCTCATCTGATCGGTGGTGAGTGTTCGATCGAGGTGTTTAACGTTAGACACTACCGGCATTATATATTTTATAGTTTGTTAATGGATTATTTAATTTGAACGGTACAGAAAAGAAACGTGCCTCGACGGTGAACGAAGAACCTTGGGCAATTAAAATGGTTAACGTCACAGCCAAGTGGGAACCAGGACAATCGGAGAATACGCTCGATGGCATAAATTTGGAGATCGAAAAGGGAAAGATTTACGCTGTGATCGGCATGGTGGGAGCAGGAAAGAGCTCCTTTCTGTCTGCGATTCTCGGTGAGATATCGTTGACGGAGGGTCGCGTAAAAGTAAATGGAAGCTTGAGCTACGCCGAGCAGGAGGCTTGGGTGTTCGGTGCTACCGTCAGGCAGAATATACTTTTTGGGCAAGCCTACGAGCGTCATCGATATCAAAAAGTTGTTAAAGCTTGCGCGCTTCTGAGGGATTTCAAGCAATTCCCCCAAGGCGATCAGACGATCGTCGGAGAGAGGGGTAGTTCTCTGTCGGGTGGCCAGAAAGCTAGAATCAATTTAGCTAGATGTCTCTACAGACAGGCGGATATATATTTGTTAGACGATCCTTTGAGCGCCGTGAGTACGCCGAATCGTGAATCGAGAAAGGCTTGAGAATTTTCTCATCGTGCGTCAATTATTCTTCATAAACTCCAATGCATTTTGCTGCATCCTGTCCACAGGTGGATGCGCACGTCAGCAAGCATCTCTTCGAGGAATGCATACAACGTTACTTGGCCGGGAAGACTAGAATTCTTGCTACTCACCAGTTGCAGTATATGAAGGGTGTAGATGCGATTATACTTATCGAGCAGGGAAAAATCATGGTGTTTAATCACTATCAGGATCTGTTGAGATACCGGCCGGAGTATGGTGAACTTCTGGTAGCGGAAACAGAAACGAGCGAGGATTCCTCGTTGGAGAGGAGTTCGATGCGGAGGCAATTCTCATCTTCGAGTACCAGAGTAAGTTTGTGGTAAGACTCACGTATTATCTGACCTCATGATATTCGCAGTTAGACGTTCTGAATATGCACAATGTTCCATTCGACAGAGTCGCACACCGGAAGCCAGCACAGCCGGCACAGACGACGAAGAGGAGGATGCCAATGCCGAGAATATTAACAATGGACTGGAAGGCACCTCTCGTGGAACGGTCAAGGGTTCTATCTTCATTAATTACTTCCGAACTGGTGCTAACTTGTATCTTGCAACCGCAGTCCTTCTGCTGTTGTTGCTTACTCAGTTTGTCGCCAGTCTCAACGATTACTTTATTCCTATTTTGTAAGTTTTCGATCTGCACGTGTTTGCATAGAATGACAATGGCCTCGTAAATTTGGAAAATGATTTTAGCGTGGCAGCAGAAGAGGCACGGCATTACTTACGCACAGAAGCAATGACAAATGACACGGACAATTCCACGATCGTGTCGAACGTTGAAAACACCGACCTATCGTCCATGTATAGTTACATCTACGTTTACACTGCCATAGTGCTCAGCATATTCTTCATTGGAATCACTAGATCATTCATGCTTTACAAAACGTGCATGTTGTGCAGTCAGCGACTGCACGATATGGTGTTCGGTTCTCTGATCCGCACGAAGATGCGATTCTTCGACACGAATCCCAGCGGTCGAATACTCAACAGATTTTCCAAAGATATGGGAGCGATCGACGAATTGCTACCGAAGGCTATACTAGACGCTGGCCAGATATGTATGATGATGGTTGGATCATTGCTGGTGTCTTGCATCATCAATCCTATGTTCCTAGTTCCTATTGCATTTTTGGGTACCATTTTTTACTGGATACGAAAGGTCTATCTTCGTACGAGCAAGAATATCAAGCGTTTAGAAGGAATTAGTGAGTTTGCGTGCACTTTTATCATACATCTATCGTAAGATGTAGTTGCAGTTACGTGTCAGAGTTCTAAAATCTTCATCTGAACGATATTTTCTTCGACTTGCAGCTCGGTCTCCCGTGTTCACTCATCTAAACGCCACGCTCAATGGACTGACCACCATCAGAGCTTACTGTGCTCAGACCATGTTGAAGCAAGAGTTCGACAAATTACAAGACTTCCACACATCCACCGTTTACATGTACATAGTGACCAGCACAGCTTTTGGATTTTCTTTGGATGTATTTTGCTGTATATTTATATCGCTGGCGACCTTCAGCTTTCTGATAATCCACGAAGGTAACAACGTTCCAGAAATATTTCTTCCTCTTGCGCGCTTGAAGACGATATTACGCGAATGCTAATTAACAAATGTATAACACCAGCACGTAATTATTGCAGCGTATTCCGACGGCGAAGTGGGTTTGGCTATTACTCAGTTGATCGCGATGACCGGAATGATTCAATGGGGAATGAGACAGAGTGCCGAAGTTGCAAATCAGATGATGGCCGTCGAGCGGGTTCTTGAGTATACGAACTTGCAGCCAGAACCGAATTTGCGTGATAGAGGAAAATTTGTAAAGACGAGCGATAAGCTGGCATTGCCTTCGAACGCTCCAAAAAATTGGCCCAGCAATGGATTGATTAAATTCAGAAACGTCTACATGCGATACGTCGAGGATGAGGCACCAGTGTTGAAAGGCCTGAACTTGACGATTCATTCGGGTGAAAAGGTGTTGTCTCTGATTTCCTCCAACTTATCAAGGTCGTTTAGTCGATTTACTTTTGACATTGTTACTTTCACAGGTCGGCATAGTTGGAAGAACGGGTGCTGGAAAGTCATCTCTGATATCAGCCCTGTTCAGACTGGCAAACGTCGAGGGTGTCATAGAGATCGACGGTGTTGACACAGGATCCATTTGTCTGGAGGATCTACGACGTCATATATCGATCATACCGCAAGATCCGGTTTTATATTCCGGCACCTTGAGACGCAACTTGGACCCTTTCAACGAGTTTCCCGATAAACTATTGTGGGAGGCTCTCGAAGAGGTTCGTTAAGCCCCTCAAACCGTCCTTTCCTTTTGGATTCATCCTAAGCTAATGTCGAAGTATTTGAACCCACCGTTTTTCATAGGTGGAACTGAAAGATGCTATCGTCACTGCCGGCAATGGACTTGAGAGTCGTGTTCTGGACAGAGGCAGCAATTACAGTGTCGGTCAAAGACAATTGGTATGCTTGGCAAGGGCTATCTTAAGGAACAATCAAATACTGATGCTGGACGAGGCAACGGCAAACGTTGATCCGCAAACTGATGCTTTAATACAGCATACGATTAGGAAGAAGTTCGCCAGGTGTACCGTCCTCACTGTTGCTCATCGGTTAAATACCATTATGGACAGTGACAAAGTCCTGGTTATGGAGAAGGGTCGTATGGCGGTAAGAATCGTTTCTTTCCGTAGAAGGAATATAATATAGAATCCCACGATTAATCGTATTGGTTATTGAATTATCACCGTTTTCATATTGCAGGAATACGATCACCCACACCTGTTGCTTCAAAATAGCCATAGTCAATTTACATCGCTGGTGAAGGAAACAGGTCGGGCTATGTCCGAACAATTGATCAAAGTCGCGAGGCTGGCCTACACGACGAAATACGGCGAACGATGATTTACAAGAAGGTATCTATGAGTTAAATGCAAAAGCTGAAATTGCAAGCAACGATCGGACTTGGTACTTTCAAGCTTCGAGCTCTTTCCACAGCCTCTGACCGAATTCGATTCTGCATCGTTCTACGTCTACTGTCCAAATATGTTAATTGTAGATTCTATATAGTATTATGATAGTAGTATATTCGAATATATGTTGCCAATAACGACGATTCTTAAAACGATCGCGTTTCCAGCTTCCGCGCGAACGTTACGCGTTTCGCAGAAAACCTGTACAAACTTATCGACGAGTACTTATATTTTTCTACTCCGTATTTTACATGTAGAGATTTCGTGAAAGTGAGATATACCTTGTACAATATTGTGATAATTTGGCGATCGGTATAGTCCTAAGATATCGACGGACTGTGCGGCAAGTATTACAACACGTAATGTGTTATATTTGAGCTTCCGCTACGTACAAAACATCGTGCGAATGAAAGTGCAAAATGTTCAATGATTCATCTTGCAGCGACTTATATAGCAAACTCAAAAGATGCATTATACTTATACATATATTTTCGGTCGATATATACACTTATCGATAATTTTTGTAAGGCGCGAAGTCAATTATCGTTATATGCATCGGTGCCTACGTCGAAATGATACTTATTGACAAGTATATCCGTATCAGAAAGATGAACGGCGTTCATCGGAATTTGTTGTCTCTAAATGCCAGTAGATCTTAGTATTTTCTCATTTAAGTTAATATATTGTAAATCACTTATTGTATATGAAATTGTAAATAAAGCTCTTTACTTTTATAATCTGTTTTGTCAATTGTACTGCCTTAATATGCAAGACATTATACGATTTGAATATTATTGCTTTATAATACTCGTTTACAACGTAAATTGCAATATTCGATACGTTGAGCATTGTCAAATATTTAATTGTTTATGCGTCCAAGTTGTCAAGAGTTATAATTAATACAATTATTGTTATAATTTCTTTTTCTTTCGTTTATGTGCTCAGAATAGAGAAATGTTCAATGGAAGTGGCATAGTTAGAAAGAATGCACCAATTCTGCAAGCTTTTTCAAGGTGAACACATGCGGAAGAGAAGGTCTACTTTGGTATTCACTAATTATCAGTAAAAATTATACTACAAAAGTCGAAAATGTATTATGTGAATCGCTATTAACGTGGCAACTGTGGAAAGTATAACAGTGGACGAAAAATTCTCGTTAATGTACCACGATATTGAAGCTTCGGACGCAGAAGATTTCTCCCGTGATTTCGTAAACTTTCGACAACTATGAACGCTGGATCGCCGTTCACGAAACAAAGTCCGCAAGAAGATGCTAATTTCATAAACATACTATTCTTTTGGTAGGTCATTAAGTCTCCCTAGAATTTGATCAGCCAAGCGCTGAAAGTTTTTCTAATCGTAAATTCTCACATTTAAAAGATAACTGTGGAGAATGTATTCTACATTTTTCACAATTCTGACGAAGGAAAAATCCTTTACATCGATTACGTGAATGTTATTTGGAACAGGTGGACCAGAAAATTATTATTCAGAGGTGGAAAGAAAAGTCTAGAGCTCTCGGATCTCTATCAAGTTCCCAAAGGGTTGGAATCCCATAGACTTTGCGATCGTCTCGAAAGGTCAGCTGTTACGTAACACTTGCTTTAAGCCCTTGCCTTACAATAACTTCTGACATTCTTGATGCGATAAATCTAGCGGGAAATTATCTCTATTCTCTCTTTGCCCTTTCTGCTATAGATGCTGGGCAGACGAAGTGAAGAAGCTAAAAGGTGAAGGGACAAAAGAATCCAACAGCTACAACTTAGAAGGTCCGGAGAAGAAAAAGGACATGCCACGATTACAGAGAGCCATTTTTCGAGCCTTTGGTCGAGAATACTTTCGTGTTGGTCTTTTAACGTTTGTGCAGTATGGGATTCTGGCAATATTGCAACCAGTTTTTCAGGGTTTCATCATCAATCATTTTCAAGTGAATATAAAAGACAGAGTGAGAAACAGAACTGATGCTCTCATGTATTCCGGCTTTCTCATGCTTTCCACGTTTTTCTTCGTCCTCACGATGCACCATTCCTTCCGAAAATCGACAGAAATGGGCGTCAAAGTCCGTGTAGCCTGTAGTTCACTGATTTACAGAAAGGTACGCATCTGAATCACTTGACGACTTGGAAAATAAAATCGTACGATTAGTGGATGAAGTAAGATTACACGTTTAGTAGTTTAAAATCTTTGGGATTCTTCCAAATTCCAAGTTTTTCACTTTTGCATTCAAAAGTGCATTGCAACGAGTGATTATTGCATAACGCATTATGACAACTTTACGTATTGGTTTAAGGTGATAATGTCCGATAGATATTCCGTTGATTACAGGTGTCCTTGTGTTTACGTCGATAGTATATTTAATACGTGTTCGCAAATCGTGATTGAAATTACATTAATATTAATCGTATATCGGATCAAATAATTTTGCTAAACTATATCATGCTGATTTCATGCAACATAGTTTGAACGCTCGAACATCACGTTAAAAAGTCTTAAACAACTTAGACTTCGCGGTTTTTTCCATTTTTGGCTGCAACTTCCACGTAGCTTCTTTTGCAATGCAAAACAGTCGTGCAAATTAAGCATATGAATTTGTATATCGACAAATTGAAAATACATGTACGTGGAAGGTGAGTAAGGAAAATTCCAATGCTCGTAAAATGCACGGCTGCAATTTATAACGAATAGATGCATATGCAATCACTGTTGCATTGCCCTTTGCCAAAAATTTTTGGAAATTCTTGCAGATATTGCGGCTAAGCAAGCGTTCATTAACCCGTATTAGCGCCGGACATGTCGTAAATCTTCTCAGCAACGACGTAAGCCGCTTCGACGAGCTGGCATTCTATATGAACCATCTTTGGATTGCCCCCCTTCAGGTTGTCATTGATTATTTATAGTCTTAAACTTGATCCTTTACTCAATACCTTGTCTCTAGTTGATTTCGTTACTTCAATCATTTCAGCTTATATTCGTTACCATCATCATATGGCAAAGGATAGGCATAGTGAGTCTGATCGGCGTCGGTGCTCTTTTATGCATGACTCTGCCCTTTCATTCCACGTTTGTCCTATTGATGCGCAAATTCAGATCCCTGATGGCCGAGCTTACCGACAGAAGAGTGCAATTGATGAACGAGCTCATTAGCGGCATACAGGTAGAAGTTGATCTATGCCTACGAAGGTCGTAAGGGAAAGAGTTACAAGCATTGCCGTTCTTCTGCAGGTCATTAAAATGTACGCTTGGGAGGTACCATTCGCCAATATTGTCTCGAAGATAAGAAAGTTCGAGATAAGCAGGCTTACTTTCTCCTCGAACGTCCGTGCCATGTATCTGGCCATCATAGTCTTCACGTCCCGTACAACACTCTTCATAACTCTGGTATCGTACACCCTCTTGGGTAACGATCTTGGTCCAAACATCACCTTCATCCTGGCATCTTACTTCGAAGTCCTCCAGCTTGGGATGGGACACTACTTCCCTCAAGCTGCCATAATTTACAGTGAGACCTTAGTATCGCTGGAACGTCTGCAGGTTCGTTGCCGTGTTAGCAGAGGAAAGAATCGAGCATTAAATATAACAGGATTGCGTTGTACAGTGTTTTTTTCCATTAGGAATTCCTGCTGCTAGAGGAGCAAGT
The DNA here is from genome assembly GCA_910591515.1 of Cerceris rybyensis. Classification (NCBI taxonomy): domain Eukaryota; kingdom Metazoa; phylum Arthropoda; class Insecta; order Hymenoptera; family Crabronidae; genus Cerceris; species Cerceris rybyensis. Next base: position 1,219,683 of record OU342800.1, on the reverse strand, counting down.
GATCGATGAGACTGAACAGGTCGAAGACCAGAAGAATGGCGTATCGAAGTTTAAAACTAAGGCGAAAACGAAGAAGGGGACGGTGATATCGCGAAAAATTGAAATGATACCGATGTATGCAAAGGAGAATGAGAACGAAAGACCGGTGTCGATAACGTTGGAGCGAGCCTCTGCCAATTGGATCAGCAGTCAGTTACCACCGACTCTGTACAATGTCTCCATGGAGGTGAAGAGAGGACAATTGTGCGCTCTGATCGGTCCAGTGGGATCTGGGAAATCGTCGATACTTCATATCATCTTGAAAGAACTTCCCCTGGGTGCCGGAAGGATAAAGTTATCTCGCGCGGACGACGATGCCAGTACAAATTGGGATTATAAATATGTTATGGATGATCCGAATATAAAGATCTCCTATGCGAGTCAAGAACCTTGGCTCTTCAGCGGATCCGTCAGAGACAATATACTGTTTGGGCAACCCTACAACAGAGAGAGATACGTGGCAGTGAGTCGACGTAATTTTTTCTCAATTGCCATTTTCAATTCTATCTTGTATCGCTAGAACCAGTCTTGTTATCCTGTGCGAACGTAGGTGACGAAAGCGTGTGCCCTGTCGACGGACTTTCAACAGCTTCCTCACGGTGACATGACCCACGTGGGTGAAAGTGGTGCCGGTTTATCCGGTGGTCAGAAAGCTCGCGTGAATTTGGCGAGAGCAGTTTACAGGCAAGCCGATATTTACATTCTGGATGATCCATTGAGCGCAGTGGACGCCCGAGTTGCCAGGCATTTGTTTGAGAAGTGTGTAGAAAAGTTTCTACGTGGGAAAACGAGGATTCTCGTTACTCATCAGCTGCAGTTCATCAAGCAGGCGCACAGCATCGTTCTGTTGGAAAACGTAAGTCTCAAAGCTTCATTCCTTCGATATGGTACTTACTGTTGTTAATGCCATTCTGCAAATCCCTTCCTCGAAAAGGGTTTCATTAAGATGCAAGGAACATATGAAGAAATGCTCGAAGCGAACCCGAAATTTGGCGACTTGGTGAACCCGGCTAAACCTCCGGTCAACGAGGAGCAAGAGGAGAGAGAGCAGAGAGAATTGGCGCGCAGAATGACTCGATGTGAGAGCAAAGTTAGCAGAGTTTCGGTCATCTCGAAAGCCAGCACTATTGTCAGTATACCGCACATTTTTTCATGTTTACGAAATAATCGTTTCTGATGGGAATGAACGAAGCTTGCGAAACAAATGATTTGTAGGCATCCTTCCACGACGAGGAGTACGAATATAATGATAATTACGAAATGACTCAGTCCGGGACTCTTCCTGGAAGTATTTACAAGGAGTACTTTCTTTACGGTGCTTCTTGGTTCATCCTGTTTTTACTGGGCCTTCTGTTTCTGCTGTCTTTGGCAGCCACGAGCGGCAATGATTACTGGATTTCATACTGGACGAATTTGGAGACCGTACGGAGAAACGTGGTGAACAATTCCAACGCAATGCAGAATCAATACGGCTACTTGTTCAATGACACGTTCCTCTCCGGAATATTTACTTTAGATAGTAATGGCTTAATAACTACCAAGGCTGCCATATGCGTTTATGCTTTCACCATAGCATCTTGCATAATTACCGTGGTAACGCGAAATTTCTTCTTCATGAGAATCTGCAGGAATTCGAGTCGCAATCTTCACGACTCAATGTTTTTCAACGTCCTGCGCGCTGTCATGCAATTTTTTCATCAGAATCCTTCCGGTGAATTTCATTCCCATATCTTTGCAAACCAATTATCGTCGGATACGTATAGCATATTCATTTAAACGCAATTCGTTTTTCGCAGGTAGAATATTAAACAGATTCTCGAAAGACGTGGGCGCCATGGACGAAATGCTCCCCAAAGTGATGCTGGAAGCGAGTCAAGTCTTTCTAGTAATATTTGGCGTTTTTGTTATGATCGCTGTAGTCAATCACTGGATGATAATCCCTCTCGTAATTCTGACCGTTCTGTTCTATTTCCTAAGAACGTGGTATATCAGAACGGTACAGAACGTCAAGCGGCTCGAAGGTGTCGGTAAGTCTCTGAACACGAAGCGATATTTGATACGTTCTGGCGAAAACGTTCCTTACAATCTCATACGAAACTTTAGCGAAAAGTCCAGTATTTTCCCATATAAACGCAACGCTAAATGGGATAACCACGATACGAAGTAGCGGATCGGAAATTGCGGCCCTTCTGCCTAAGCAATTCGACGCTCTGCAGGATATTCATTCGGGGACATGGTACGTCACGATATCGATTGCCTCGGCGTTTGGTCTTCTTCTCGATGTAATTGCAACTGTCTTCATCGGTTGCGTTTGCTTCTCTTTCGTCTTGATGGACAATGGTAATATACACAAATGAGAATGATGGACATTAACACTTAAACTGTCCAGTTGGTTTGAAAGAAAATCTCTGTCAACTTCCGCAAGCCGGGTACCAAATATATCTAAGCGTTACCCATATACGTATGGGTGTTCAGAACTTTAGCCGTCACCAGAGTACAGCTGACGTAGCAGTCCAAGTGTTAAAGAAATTTGTCCACATTGTTCTTAACATCTTTCTAACTCCGGTTAAACGATCGCGATTCTAATAACAGCTCTTCCCGCCGTACAGGTGAAATTCTCGGTGGGAACGTCGGCTTAGCCATATCGCAATCGTTAATTATAATAGGTACACTGCAGTATGGCATAAAGCAAAGCACAGAAACCGTTTCTCAGATGACTGCGGTGGAGAGGATTCTGCAGTACACCAATTTGCCAAAGGAAGGTGAGTGGGAGAGCAAGAATCCACCGCCACAGACTTGGCCGTCAAAAGGTCGTTTGACTTTGAAGAAAGTGTTCATGAGATACGATAAAAACGATCCTCCTGTTCTAAAGGTAAAAGAAGTATCATTATTATTTCAAATATATAGTTAGACAGGGGTAGTTTCTAGTTTCGAGAATTAATGGTTGCATGATCGATTAGAATCTAAACCTGACGATAGAACCAGGCTCGAAAGTAGGAGTGGTAGGCAGAACAGGCGCTGGAAAGTCATCGTTGATATCGGTGCTGTTTCGTTTGTTCAATGATGGTTTGGATGGGGAGATCATGATCGACGAGCGAGACACGAGGACATTGGGCTTGCACGAGCTCAGATCACGTATAGCGATCATTCCTCAACAGCCATTCCTCTTTACTGAAACACTCCGGTACAATTTAGATCCATTCAACGTTTACGACGACACCCTTCTCTGGGATGCTCTCAACGAAGTCCAGTTGAAGGACGTTCTTTTGGATCAATGGATCACGGAGAGTGGTAGTAACCTGAGCATTGGACAGAGGCAGTTGATATGCTTGGCCAGAGCTATCTTGAGGAATATTCGTATTCTCGTCCTCGACGAAGCTACGGCCAATATTGATTCCAGGTAGTTCTGCCCTTCCCATTTTTGCGGTACTGTATTTTTCACGAAGTGTCACACGTTCAGGAATGACTTTGATTTTTCAGTACGGATGCATTAATTCAGCAAACAATAAGAAATAGGTTTGTCAACTGCACAGTCATTACGATAGCACATCGTTTGAATACCATCATCGACAGCGATAGAATTGTGGTGATGGACAGTGGATCTATCGTGGTATGATTATGCAATATTATACAAATAGTTAAAGAATAAGTATCGTTAGGTGTAAAAGAGAAGCTAGTTATTAAAATTGATTTTTCTTTTTTTTTTTAAATTCAGGAAGTCGGAATCCCGTACGAATTGTTACGTGACCATCCGAACGGCCCATTTTCACAGATGGTGGAGAAAACGGGGCCAAAGATGGCACAGCTACTTCGTGATCAAGCGGAACAAACTTATTTGAAAAATGTAGAGGAATATAGTTGTATCGACTTGTCGCTACGAAACTCGAACGGGACTAGCGAGGCCGTTGAAATAACTGAACAGAGTACTCTGTAAATATATATACGCGAATAAGGGTATTACTTTAAGGTCGTCACGTTGCTACTTAAGCAAAAGAGCATAGCGACAAGTTAAAAAATTTCCAAGTGAGCCAAAGATCTGCTTTCATATTCCGCGCCTGAAAAGAATTTTATTGTGTCCTAAAAAGTAAATGCACTAATTGCATAGAGCCAGATACTGCACATCTGAATGAAGTATGCACTGTAAATATTTGTTATTCTGTATACCATAAAGTATCGTCCTCCATTAAAAGAATTATTTACGTACCCACCGACGAGTTATGTACCTTCGAGAAATTTCTCCAAAACGATGGCGGATCCTTTAAACTTGTAAAAAAGAATTTATTTCCTTATATTAGCAATTTTATCATAGAGAATGTTTCGTTCTGTACAAAATATCGAAAATTCACTTCCAGGAGTCTCCGATAATTCGTTATCACTGAAACGTATGCTCCTCCTCCGGGCTGAGCGAATGTTCAACGTTTTGTTGGGTAACGAAAACGTTCTGAGTTTTACCGAGATTGACTTGCTGCAAGGAAAGAAATTCGGAATTGCGGTTATAAATTGCATGGAGCGTTTAAACCTCTCTATGTCGACGCGCGTAATACGAACCTGTGTAATAGAAGTGGTATGATTAGTAGGAGACATACAAACAACGACCAATTTCGAAGTAGTACCCTGTATATGCGTCTTCTGTTGGGTAACATTGGACTGAGCTATTTTAACTTGTTGCTGCGCCTGTTGCTGTTGCGATTGTACCTGTTGTTGTTGTTGTTGTTGCTGCTGCTGCTGCTGTTGTTGTTGTATTGCACTGGTGTTTATGTTGGTAGCGGTGGGAGTTTGCGATCGAGATTGAAGGATTACAAACTTTTGTCCGCTACCGGGCGCAGTGCCAGCCGCACTTCTACTTGCACTGAGCATAATCGTCCGACCAGCTTGCTGGGCTGGGCTCGAACTTGTCACTGCAACGATGAACAGGAAACATTCAAAAAAACTATAGCTTCAGGATCAATCGAATGACGTTTCTCACGATAAATAGAATTTTACCTGCCTGCACGATAGCTTTTCCCGTGCAAGTAGGACCTTGCTGTTGACTCGCCGTAAGAGTCGTGGTGGTTGCAGCTGTGGTAGCCAGGGCTGCCGGTTGTGTGCGCGCTTTGGCAACAGCAGTGCATAAAGCTGGTCCTATGTAACCGTAATCTTGCTTGTACTCTTCGACGAAATCCGGAGGTGACCGTATCGCCTTTAAAATTGGAGCTACCGATTTCTGTAAACGGTTTTATACCGCAAACGTTATAGTACTAGCAAAGATGCATTGTGCATGGCGAATAAGAGAAATTATACTTACCACGAGTAGGGTTTTTATGTGACCCGCTCCATTTTTATCCACGCTGGACAACCCTGGACCCTCGATACAGGATTCGATACGATCGGAGATTAACTTGATTTTTGGTATAACTAATGCCTTGATTACCTCCGGACCTAATTCGCACAAGCCCTCGATGGCGCCGTAAAGAGAAGCTAAGGGGGTCTAGAAATCAACATCGCTGCTGTTATGACCGAAACGAAGATCAATCTGTTAGCGTTAGCGTTATATTACCTGACTATTTTTCGCCAAAGCCTGGCTAAACATTCTGGTTACTCTAGTTTGTACATTGTTCGTGGAAGTGTTAAAGTTCTTACATATCTGAGCCATCAAGCGCGAAGCGAAATCTCGCAGGGCCCAATGATTATCGACTTCCGGCCGCCCACACAATTGTCGGGACACTATGCAGGTTGCAATAGATGGTATTAATTCGTGTAACTGGAAGAAAAGGTTTATGTTAGCACAAGGTACAAATATATGTAACTTATAAAAATTAGATGCATACGTATTTTTCTAGATAAAGGCTCGGATTGTCTAGGAGCGCTTTAACCATACGCATGAGATAAATGAGAAGCGCAAGATTATTTTGCACAACGTTAACGCGGACACCTTCAGCGATGAAGGTGCACATCCTAGCCAACATCTCGTGTAAGCCGGGATCAGCGGAAAGGGACTGAAGAGCTTCGGCTCTGCGCGCTTCGTCCGATCCCACGCAAGCCTCCGTAATTTCCTTGTAATATAATTGCTGCTCGACGCTCAATTCATGAGTCGCTAATTGTTTAACGTGAACTGTCTCCACGTTGCGTAATTTTTGGCTTTTACCTCCGCCACCCGGTTTTCCCACTCCAATATTTTGATTTTTGTTGGAGAGTTTGCTCGTAGGATCGACACTTTCCAGCTTTTGCACATCTAAAAGAACATCGGTCATAAGATCGACGAAATTGCGGATATTCGATAAATAAATGCATTACCCTTGGACACAGGAGGGGGATTTTCCGGGATAGTGGGCTGTACTCCGTCTATACACAACCAGTGAGCGCGCAACGTAATTTCTAATGGCAACTTCGGCCATGTCTGTCCACCGGACATAGATACGACTTCGTTAAGATCGATCTCTTTCTCCTCCACAAAGTGCAATTCTCGTCCGCCGCCAGAAGCAAAACGAAATGGTACATGATCTTTAGCAAAAAAACCATAAGTCGGTTCGACGTTTTTTATCTTTAATGCATGGTCTATATCATGGGTGGTCATACGCTGACGTTTCCCGTGTCTCATGAATTTTGCTGCATCCTAAAATATATTTTATGGTTACAATACGATCCTTCCCATGGAAAAGAATTAGACACTTCATTAAGAATAAACCTGTATAATTTCTTTGAGCCTATAGCTCACATCTTCCGCAAGATCCTTAGCTGCTTCGTCAGGGAAATTCCCAACACCGATGCTCTCAGCGATTACTTTTACCGACTCTTGGGACAAGGTAGTCCCATAGACGGATTCATTTTCATTCATCCTTAGGGAGTTCTGGTCATCGTATTCCATATGACGTACAGGTAACCTCTGCGTTATCTTAATTCCGATTTTATTCCCGCAGTGTTCTGCCAATTAACTGTACGGCCCGATAAGACTCAATAGAATACGATAGCACATTCCTATAATTATATTTAAATAATTATTTTCATTGTTTTCAGTTACCAAACCATAAATACAGTTTCATATCACTGTGTTTCATTTACAGCAATGAAATCATTGGCAAATATTTCGGTGAAACATACGTGGATTAAAATACCAAATTCACTTGTGTGGCAATATTCAAGATTACTTTTGAAGTTTGTTAAACGAAATTGCACGAAACCACTTTCTTCACTGTTCAATGACAACGTAATGATTGTAATTATTAACATACACACCGAATGTGTTGGGTACCACTGGTCAGTGATGTCAGGACGTGGGATTTTTCCCGCGCATGCGCACTACCTAATCCTCAGTAACGTATATACTTTACTCAAATATGGGGTATCGTCAGACCCCTGTGACAATTGAAATGCGTTAAAAATTACATGAAGAGGACATTTTACTAGATACGTCCATGGAAACAATCGCCGTCGAGCTGTGACGTCATCATGCACATGCGCACAAAGGCTCCCACGTGGGAGAAAATCCCACGTCCTGGCATCACTGCCACTGGACGTCAATTGCGGTATTTTTGTAATGGTTCTAGGAGGCGACAGTATTATCGAATTTAATGTCTCCTGTACACAATTTTGTTATATAATACAAATTAGAAATGAATAATTTATTGAATCGAAAATTCTATATTCCTTACAAATTTCTAAGGACTGAGTGAGAATGAGAACCTTTGATATCGCAATTCTAGTCCAGTATACACCAGTATATGAATGCTTTTTTTTTCAAGTTCTATCTGAAGCTGTTAAAACACTTAATTTAATATGAAAAATGTTATAGAAAAATCACCTATGTGAATTTTTGATTACATATTTAAATATAATTCGAAATAGTTGCAAATAAATGTTAACCGACAATATAACGAAATTGTCATCCCTGGTCGTCCCCCTTCAGATCGACAATTAACAATCTCTACTAAATCTCGGCGACTTTGGTACGTATTTATCATTGTCCTAATAAATTTTTTTCTTTATTTATGATAAAAAATGTTATTCTATCTTCCTAGGAAACTACAAAGTCACGTACCAAGATGTCTCTACCGATTTTAAAGAATTGGCCGGTCTTGGATTTCCTAGGACCTAAGATTACTGCAAACATCCGTATGGTTATGGTCTATGGTAATTGTTCTCTCTGTGATCGTTTAAATTAATTTTATTTGCAGTAACAATACGTTGCAACTTTCTATTTCAAACATAGAACTTACTTAAACAGGTACCCAATCGTGCCGTGCCTTATTTGTGACCCATGATCAGGAGGTTTATATAGTGGGAGATTATTCGTTTGCTCATTTGAATTGCCACCTTACTGACATTCCTTTGTACACAGTTAAATTAGAAGTCTTGTGTGGCATGAATATCAAAACAATTTCATATGGCAGTAATCATATGTGCGTGGTCACGGAACAGGGAGAGGTACAGTCCTGCAGACAGACATGCAACTAATGTACGTAATGTTTATCGATGAAAATCATTTTTCGTAGTTGTATGCCTGGGGAAGCAATAAATATGGCCAACTAGGAATTGGAAGCGATAAGGATAAGGCAAACCCGATTCTTGTGATGGAAAGAAAAGGATTGATAGACATTGCTTGTGGAAATCGTCATACCCTTGCTCTCATGGACACTGGGGAGGTAGAGACACAATTGAAAGCTAGACATTGAGATTTACATAAACAAAAATATAAATTTCTAATTCACTGTATAAAATTAGGTGTATGGTTGGGGAGACAATGCTTCCAACCAAGTTAGCTCTTTTCAATGTAAAACTTTAAGTCTTCCAAACATCACGTACAAATACTCAAAGGACAATCAAGCTATTTCTATTAGCTGCAGCTTCTCGTCGAGCTTCCTTGTCACAAAAAATGGAAATGTTTACAGTTGGGGTAATAACGAATTTGGTCAGTTAGGACTAGGACATACCACAGCTCAAAAAGAACCTCAGCATGTTGAGGATTTCGACGGATGCTCAATAGGTTTTAATTTCCTCAAGTTAAATAGACTACGTTAAAGCATATATTATTAATAGTGGTTGTTTACTTATACTTTATATTTGCAGTAAAAATAGCCTGCGGCTATGGTCATGTCCTCGCGATCGATGACGAAGGAGTTCTTTTTGTTTGGGGCAAAAATGATTCTGGCCAGTTAGGACTTGGGACCACCACAAATATGTTATGTCCAACAAAGGTAAGTTTCCGATATTCAAATCACGTTGAAGCATGTGTGTCTAATAATATATTTAGTTACATTTGCCGGACACTGAAAAAGTGTTGGATGTAGCCGCTCATTTTTTCACCAACATCAGCGTCGCTATGGGAGAAAGAAGTCGAGTGTTTGTATGGGGTGAGTGTCTAGGAGAAGAAATTATTGAGCCAACGCTAACGATGGAGGTTAATGTGTGTACCGCTCTCGCTCGCTATACCTTGTACAGGGTCATGCATCAACCACTTATCTTACCCCCGGAGAACAAAACAAGCGTATCGAACGTTATCAAGGAAGCTTTTAATGATCCAGTATGTATCATCTCCAAATACTATTTTTTTTTGGGACGGGAGGGGTATTACCGACAAGCATTAATGTTTGTCTTTTGCTAATCAGACGACGAGCGATCTGACGATAAAAGTCCAAGGAACACCGATACACGTCCACAAGACGATTTTACAACTACGTTGTCAACATTTTAAAAATATGTTCAAAGAACATTGGGCTGAGAGTAAGGAAAGGTAAATCGTATATCCTTGACTTATTCGTTCCAACTTGACTTCGATGTCTTTCTTCTTGCAGTGTTATAGAGAACAACGATTTCTCTTACAATGTATATGAAGCTTTCTTGAAGTACTTATATACCGACGAGGTTCATGTCAAAGTCAAAGATAGCTTAGGTAAACATTTCGAATTGGAACTTGGTCAATATGCGACGAATAGTTTGGTTAAATTTTATTTCTTTCCTTTTCTTCAGAACTTTTCGATTTGGCGAACTCTTACTGCGAGTATGAATTGAAGATACGCTGTATACAATTGATTAAAGAGGGAATCACGGTGGCTAATGTACTATATTTATACAATGCAGCTTCTGCATACGAGCTGAAGGTAATTATCGTTATTTCGTGCTGCGATTCTTGGATCGATGTTTAGAAAATTTGTATCTAAATTCCGTTTTTAGGAATTAAGGGAATTTTGCTTTAATTTCGCTCTGAGACACATGACCGAAGTGGTCCAAACACCTTTCTTCGCTGAAATGAGCAAGACTCAGATTATAGATTTTATACAGCAAGTTGCTGCAAACAACGCCTTCAAGACTTAATTGATGGTACCGTGTGCAAATCCTTCTCCGTCACCCTTTGCTAATTTTTTCTAAGTAATATGTATATCAACATCTGCGGTGGAAGGCAGTTATCTAAGTGGTTAAAGCTAAAAGGTTACAAAAAAGATAATCATCGTTTTCTTTTTTTTATGTACAGTAACATTTACCGTCATTCCTATAACGCAACGTTGTGTTTATTTCCCTTTTTCGCATACATAAAACGATTGCATCGTACATTATTTGATTTATAAATGTGTAAGATACTTGTTCTGAATCGGAGGCAAAGCTACGAGTGTTTCGGAACATTTCAACGCTCTGTATGATGATAAATAACAGTCAATAAAGTTCTTTTGATACTCACGTTATTTGTTTTCAATCCGTCTTCGCTTCGATCGCAATTCAAAGATAGTCTTTCTTCGAAGAGAGGATACATCCGATTAACAAAGTTTTTACCGTCGTCCATACATCACTTTTATTACGATTTCTCAATATATACAAGCAGTAAATTTTGTCTGTATAATGTATACGTATCTACTGATTAATAATAGTAATCAATAATGGTATTTAATAAATCATCATTATGCTTTATATTTATAATTTATATTTATATATATATATATATATTTTTATTTATTTATATTTATATATAGGTAATATTAGGTAATCGTTTTGCCGTTTGGAAAGTGTTTTGTGTCTCTCCTTTTTGTCCCATGCGACTGCGATGTCAGTTGCATCCTCCAGCATCGTTGCCGATATATTACCGTGCGCCTTTTGAACTTCCAGATATTTTCTCGATCGTAATTAATATGTCGATTCGGAATTATCGTAATTCCACGAGTATAAAGTTCTCTCGTGCAAATCGAAGAATTTTAATCGTCGATCTATTCGTAGGACTCGATCTTTAGCGATCCGCTCTGAACGTTTGATTGATATTTTGATCTTTTTCTTTTTTTTTTCTTTTCTTTCACCAAGAGAAAATTGAAAGCTGCCCGGTAGCATGAACGACCCTGTGGCATATCGAACGATTTTTTTCTCCACGATACTATATCTTTTTTTCAACGTAATTCAACGTTAGAATTCATTGGAACAAGTACGTTCTAACAAATGGCGCGAATGCATCGGGCAAACGCAGCCCATGGGGCTGGATTTTATTCGAGAATCGCGTCATCCAATACGACACTGAACGAGAAAACGAGCAACGATGCCCCTCTATTATAAGATGCTGTATCGAATTTGATCAGCTATATTCGGCTAGGATAAATTATAGTTAATTAGTTTTTTCTTCCTCTTTGTTTAATTAATTAGAGCGTATTTAGGCCTGCGGGCTACTTTTCCAGCGACTCGCTGTGAATCCCATTGACAGAAATAAGAACTTTTTCTCGATTTGAAAAAAGATGAAAGAAAAAACAACGACCTTGCTAATAATCGTTTCTCTCTCTCCCTCTCTCTCTCTACATCGTTCGGGAACGTTGACCTTAATTGTCGTCGATCAAACGGTATCTCCTAATTCATTCTCTCATACACACCGTCTTCACTTTCTCCCTTTCTCTCCTCTGATTAACATCGTCAAGGAATTATTCATTATATTTCGCATCGAAGTTGCTATCTTTCCGGATTTCCTTTTCAGTCAGAACAAAACGAATTATCTCGTGCGACTTCTCGACTTTGTCTTTGCAATAAGAGAAGGATAAATGTATTCACGGTCTCTCCCGTGGCCGTTAATTGCGCGTGCACTTTTTAACGAAATATGATATATACACTTATTCTGGGCGTACGATATTTACACGAATTCATTGAATAACTTTTAAGAGGAGACACTTTTCAACGTAGCAGTTTAGATCCTTTTTGATCGATTATCGAGATCGCCGAGGTACCGACACGGTTACGCTATGATCTTGTAACCTCATGTATATTATGATCGGTATATCGATACTTATAACCTTTACTATTATTAATCGCTAGTATTATCGCACAGACTGTATTAAGAATTCTAACGCCAACAAATTAGTCGATCTTCTTTGCAACTATATTCTCCGTCTCTTTCGTCGTCGAACAGAATTGAACTTTCGAACCTCGTCGAACAAAGGACTCGATCGATTTATGGAGAACCGACGCCACGCGATTATTGTACATGAAATTACATACACACGTTGTCACAATTAATTAATTACCACACCATGATCGGAGACTTATCCTTTGCTGTTGTCTTCCTGCCGTGCCTTGAAATTTCATCTCGTAAGCTTCTAGTGCGTTCCGGCTATATTTTGCTTTGTAATTTTCTGCGTTCTTTGCATGGACGATTACCGATCTTCGCCCGGACGCCTGGCGTCGCGGGTGCCATCGTTATCGTTTAGAGTCCATAGCTTAGACTTCTAATAAATCGTAGTCCGTCCTAGTTATCGTCTTACCGTTTCTTCGAGATCCTCGCTGAATTACATCGCCAAAGGTCGATCCAATAATCGCGAATCTTTTACCTCGACGCAAGTTGGTTTTGTAGTTTTCAATATTGAACTTACATCTACTGTCGATATCTTTCACCTCTTAGTAAATTAAAGGAGATATTTTCAAGCCCCGTGAGATTTCCTTGGTCGATCTCTCAGGACGTGTAAAGCGCGTTTGTTACATTCACATTGAGTTGCTATTTTCGTTCGGCAAGGACCATTCGATTCACATTTCGATTCTCAATGATAGAATGCGAGGCAAAAGTTGCGGAGAGCTATCGTGAGCAGGTTACAAACGATCGCTGCTCGTCGAATCGTATTATCGCTATCCTATCGAAATATCGGCTATCCGTTCGCGTTTTCGAAACCTTCGACGACTCGTTGTTTCGGCTTCGACAGCTACGGTCACTCGTTAAGGACCCAATGGTTTGAGGTGGTTCTCGCACCATGGGATTATGGTGCATTAAATAATAATTTCCAAACGATAACAGCAAATTTGGAGTCGTAGTTTTACTGATTAGAGGTACGAGTCTCGACATCATCCTAGCTCCTCGACAAATATTACTCGTGTCTCAACAGAAATACAAATCTACAGACCACTAGCGCAAGAGGAATGGCCAAAGTAATTCCTAATCTCCAATTCTCAATTACATACAAGCGATTCATCCTCCAGTAATTTGTCGAAGAAACGTACATAGAATAAAGAGAAGAATCGAGTCGATTTTTTGGCAAGTATCCGATAATAGAAGCGGAGCGGAAGAAAAGAGGGTTAGATTGAGGACGGAGGAGGAGGAGGAGGAGATTGGAAGGTAAACGAGGATGAAAAAAGGGCGTAGTTCGAGAATCGGAAGAATCGGTGGACGAAGGAGGGTGGTGGAGGGTGGAGGCATGCCGCCTATACTAATATCTGCTCGGTCACATCGAGATGGCCCAAGGATATGAAATAAAAATCAATAGGACGAACAGGCTTCCTGGAAATGTTCCAGCCGACATCGTTCTTCGTGTTTTTTCTCCCTTACCACCAATCCAGATAAGTGTATCGGCATTGGGGTTACTTTTGAACGGACTCGTTTCGACCACGAGCGATTGTCTTGTCGAGAGATCGATATCCGAGCAATTTGTTTTCTCGGAAGTCGAGCAGAGATTACTTGAGATACGAGGCTTAATCCTTTGCTCAACGATTTTCATTTCTCTCGGTGTACGTCACGGTTGACACTACAAGGCAATCTGAATGACTGATTTTAGATTTATTAAATTTATTTTAACAGGCAGAGGCTCGGAGGCAGACAAGGAATCGTAGAACAAGGGACGAAGAACGAGCTCTCGTAACTCATGAGTAGACATCGTAGACTCTGATTTTTCGACGCCTCCTGTTCCTTTCTCTATTATAATCGCGTTTTTCGAAGTAACTACTTCGGAACAAAATTTGTTCTTCCGTTGTATGACCAACGAAGTTACAACACGTAATTTCGATACGGATTTCCAGGCGAATTGAATTCCGGGGGCAATCTTTCGTTGATGGGGAAAAAGAGCACGCGAAGTCAGAAAAATATCGGAAACTCTGATACGATTATCTTGAAACGAGAAGAGACTCTAGCGATATTATCTTCGATTTGATTTAAACGAGGAAACTTTAGAAGAAAAAGACTACAGAAAACCTCAGTCGGTTCGACTTATTCAGAAATTGATAAAGATCGATGTACCGGTATCGCGCGAATGTAAGGTTAGAAAAAATACTTTTAAAGTACCTCCTTTAGGAAGAATTCTTTTTCCGATGAAATCGCGCAACAGTAATTCCACGAGATAACAATTCCGAATCTCCTTCGTTAATGATGGATGTTTCACCTTTCCTTCTTCATTCTTGCAGTTTAATGGACCACAATTTTGCAAAGGACGCTCCCGATTCGATGCATTAACTACAAACAGCGAAGAAATGCCCCGCCACAAAAATGCGCGCCTCTGAGTGCGCAGACGGACGCGCCACCTACGGTCACATTCGGACGCGCGAAATTCAAATTCAAATTTCAGCGCGCGCGATAAGTTCTTAAATGAAGTTTTCTAATTTTCACCGTGTCGGATAATTTTTCGAACTAAGCTTTTCTTTAACTTTCACCCTCTGTTTGGTGGTCGAACGGATAGCCGAGGAGCGACGGGATATGTGCGTGGAGTTCGAAACGGTCGAATAGGACGAATCGATTCGAATTTCAAAACGGGACGCAAAGAATAACGCGAATCGTTACACTCTAATATCCATTGTATTCGCTGGGAAATGCTCGAATTGGTGATCGAAGTTGACAGATGCTATTGCGAGCCTTCTTGCAATTCTATCCTCTCTCGTGATCGCTTTCAGTAATCTCGTGAGTTGCACTAAATACGCGCGACAAAGTATATACAAACGCCCCACCGTACCTTCTCTATAATATATATAGTATATCTCTATACAGGCTACATATATGTATATATGTATAATATATACGTATTTATATATATAGTATGTATAATGTTATTATACATAATGCATTGAAATCATCGCAGTGAGTTTAACGCGCCTAGATCCATGCACACATATATCCCTCCTTCCATCTTCTCACCCTCCTTGACTCCTTTCTTCCTCTTCCCCGTTTATCCCTCTTTCCGTACAGTCTCCTTCCTCGACGTAGCTCTCAAAATGACCGCAATTGCTTGTTTTATCTTTGGATCCTTTCTTTCTCGAAGACTGGGCTGTTCGGTGCAAGATTGACTTGCGATCCATCGCGAAGAAACCGAAAACCACCGATATATCGCGATTTAGGTGGAGCGTCGCGTGCACGAAGGGTGGAAAATCGGAATCGTTAGAAATTGCTAGAAGAACGTCGAAGAGTTTGCCGTCCCAAGTGGCAATAAAAATCACGACGGTTATCTCTGACGGATTCTCGAGGGAGAAAACTCGCCACGTCGGATCCTCCCCTAGGAAAAAGTCGAGGGTGAACGAAGAGGGCGGACGCCTCGAACGAAGAGGGAAAATACCTCGGGTGAAGGAAACAAAGCGAGGGAAGATTGCCGGCGATCATGGGGGTCCGATTTCGACCGGGTCACTTTTCAAATTTAAACCTCGAGTCTTGTGCCGGAGGAAGATCGGGGTATTCGCCGATTTCTTTGGTCTGTTTTCAAAATTTGGCTCCTCGTCGTCAACGTAGGCAAACCTTCCTCGGCAACGTTTCGTCGGACGATTTTGCTCGTCGACGGACGCTTGGCAGGAGGAAAAGAACTCGGCGACCATATCGATTTTCTATTTCACGTTGTTCTTTCGATCGCCGACCTTATTATCGGGCTTCTTTATTGTCTTTTTGAGCCTTTCGGCGGTATCGGCCGGGGAAACTGGGCGAGAATTCTAACACTAGAACTACCGGCGTTGTGTCTATTGTATTTAAATATTACGAACAAAGAGTTTAGAAGAAGAGAAATCAAGACACGAAGAAGACGTGCAATCGAGTAATTTAGATTTTGGAGGATAGAACTAGAATATTTGTCTCACGGTTCTTCCATTAATTTGAGAAATTTTTCGAAAGAATTGTGAACCATCTCTCAATTTCACCGCCTAGGTAGTTTTAATGTCAACGTCTCATTTCCCAGTACGAAGACTCGACTCGGACGACCACCCTCGAGTTTCGCTACCCTTAAATGAGTTTCGAGTAATCGACTTTCGTCCGATAGCTTCTCGGTAATCCACCGATATTCCGATCTCGTGGGAAGACGGAAGAAGAGGGATGCAAAGAGAGGTAGAAGGAGGTTGAAGGATGCAAAGAGGGTGAAACAGAGGAAAAGATGGAAGAAAGTGTATCGCGGGAAACGGAAGCAGTAGAGTATCGGAGGAACTTCGATTACTTGGCATTTCCATTCGTTCTTCGGCCAGGTGTTTCTTCCCGATAAGATCTCGAGGGTGAACCGATTTCCTTCGATCCTCGCTGAAACGAAAGTCGCACATTCCTCTTACGAGTTGCTGAGCGATCGTTAACCGGATATGGGAGGTTCTCGATGGCTCGTTCGTTCGTTCGGAGATTTAGGAACTCTAACGTCCTCCTATATCTTTCTTTTCCACTTTAATTCCATTACACACCTCGCTCGCCGTAGGAATTATCGAATGTCCGTTCAACTTTTGCGGAATTCAAGGAGACGGAGATCCAGGTGAAGGCTGAAGATGGATCTTTGAAGGGTAGATGCACGGAGAGAGAGAGAAAGAGACGAGGAAGGAAGCGCCTGTTGCTCCGCGGAGGGTTTTATCGATCCACCCGCGGATCATTGGAAGTGCGTATCTCGCGTAATTTGCTGAAATTACGGGCGATATGTACGCGAAAGGGCGATATCCATGTATCGGTAGACTCGCGCGGTGTTTCTACTTACATTGGTAATTAATATAAATTAATAGCGGTTGACGGGGTCCTCGTAAAAAATTGGGGAACCGAGAGGGTGTGTGAGAGATAGAGAGAGAGGGAGAGAGAGTGAGAGAGAAAGAGAGAGAGAGAGATCGCAAGGGGAAAAGGGACGAAAGGGAGGAACGATAAGATCAGACCTATCGATTTCTGATCCGGTCTCTCGAGTTCTCCATTGTCTCCTTCCTTTCCCTCTCGACAGCGGTCTCCGGTCTTTTCGCCGATCTTTCGTCCATCCGAAGGACCGCGACGTCGACGAGGTCGGTGTTCCGTCTTCTCGACGTCGATCGCATCTCGAGATCTCTCTCGACGGCGTACCTCGCAATCGATGGCGATATTCGCGCGTGCCAAACAACTTCGTGCTCCAAATTCATCCCTCGTCCCGTTGACCTTCGGAGTCACGGTTTTTGGAGCGTTATACCGATAACCGAGGACGATCGAACGTTCAAACGGGATCGGACGCGGAAGAACCGTTCGTTCGACCGGATGAAAAATACAGAGATGATCTTCCAAGCCAGGAGCTTCGAATCGTTTCGGCGGGAAAAATCTGATTTGTCGAAGCATCGAATGAAAAATTGGGGAGAAGGTGTCGTCGCTCGAGAAAGTACTATTCGAGATTTCCGTTGAGACTGATACTTGATATTTGAACAAAAAAGAGGGACAAAGGATGATCGCGATGTGTTCTTTCGCGAAGGAATCTCCCCGCAAAAGCATTTTCCCCACGAAAATGATAGGTCGAAGGAGGATGGAAGCGAACGTGATTCCACTCGCCGGATTGCTCGAGGACGGTCTCCTAAATGCAGACGAGTCATGCTTGAAACATTAAGGCACGACCTTCATTGGCAGCCCGACTGGAAGAATAGAAGCGTATTCTCGTGCAAAATCGATGCCGGAGCCGCGAGAAAATAGAGCGCATAGGATGCACGTAGGAATGCCCCGCGAACGCTTTCGCCATTTTTTTCACCCCCTGTATCGCGAGGATCACTTCGATCTACGATTTTCCATCGGTTTCCTTCAAATTTTCCCGGACCTCTGACCGACGGGAAAGGGGCGATTTCCGGACGATGAATCGATCGATGATCGCGTTTCCACGTGACATGCAGAAACGTTGGAATTCGTTGTCAGTTATCGGAAAGCCGGCGCCGAATTGAGAAAACTGGGAGCCTTCCTTTCCACGCCAGATCCGATATTATGGCACGGGGGTTGAAACGGATCGACTCGTCTCTCCTCGAAAATTTTTCATCGCCAAACGAACGAACGTCCGAGCGCTTTGACCGGCTGAAAGGACGATCTAGCTGAGAATCGATAGCTGAATCGATCGCAGAAGCGTTCGATCGTCGTCCACGGAATCCCTTTGCGATCGATGCATCCTGACACGCCGCGACTGTCTGCCGTCTGTACACAGGAACGGTAATGCGAGCCGCAATTCGATCTATATGCTCTGCGGCCGCCTATACGTGCGCATGTTTGTAATGCGGTGCGGCCACTGCAGTCGATTGCATTCGTACAAATTGCGGAGACTTAAACGCCCTCGGGCAGAATATCCGAATACGGCTAGCTTCGGCCTTAGTTCCCGGTGGTATCGTTACCGGCGGCCGTGCAACGAGATATCATTTCCACCGAGATCTCGATCGAGACGACGATCTTGCTTGGAGAACGGGTAGAGAGGAATTTCCGGTCGAACAGGGGTTGGAAAAGAGTCGCGGAAAGTTTCTTCTTCGGGTGAAATGAATATTTTGCGATCGCATCTCAACTTTTCGAAGACTCCACAAGCTGTACGAGGCGTTTGTACGATTTGTCGAACGGTCGTTAAAGTTGCATCGTTAACTCCTTGCCCTACAGTAACGAGTGCCGATCGTGACGCGATAAATGCAACACGAAATGTCGATGCTTCGCTAAAGCCGTAAAATTCAAAGTATCAAGGAGAATGGACACGATAAAATTATTTCTATAATGTTAATATTACTTGAAATTATACGGTGTATCAGGAATCGTTGATCAATTCGAGCTAATTCAATTTAATTCGGAATTATTGCACCCAGAAGACTTCGTAGGGCAAGGAGTCGAGCCGCGGGAAGGGCAGGAGAATGAGAATGGTTTTACGTCGATCGCGTGAGTAGTTGGAGTAGGTCAGACGTTTTACGACTAGCCCCGGTTTAACCAGGTTTCCAAGCGAATCCCCGGGTCCCTTCGATCGCGATCGTCCGATTTAACGATTCCGTCGACGGAACGCCGGTCGGTGACTCGAGATTACGACGTTTGAGGATTGCACGTCGAGGTATCCTCGGCAATTTGACCTCGCGTTCCTCCGAGTCAAAGTTTGTCGCCCAAGTAGAGGACGAGACTACAGAGTCGCGAGGTACGCAGTCGAGAATCCTCGCGAGTTACCTTTACCTCGAGAAGCGATCGGTATCCTTCAAGGACAAACTTTCCTCCGCGATTACGATCTCTCACGCGAGTCGCTCGACGGCGACGTCGAACCAAGGAAATCCTCGAGGTCCGGAAGTCCTCTCTCGCGATGTACAGTTCTCGCTATCCTCGAGAGGGCCAAGACGGTCACCGTTTCCGAGGAAAGCGCGTCTCAGCATCCAACTGCATTGATATGTCTGTTTTTCTTTCTCTTTTATTATTATCTCGTTATCGCCGACTCTTCTCGTCGCCCGGCGAAGACCTCCAGGGTGCCTCTGGGGCTTGCCCGGCCGTCCTTCTCGTTCCTCGGCTTCCTCGGGTTGTTCCTTCGTCTCCGGTGCTTCCCGTTTGATCCTCCACCGTTCGGAATCGGCTCGTTCAAGGATCGAGGACGGCTCGAGGGATCGGCCGCGGGAGCTAGACGAAGCCTCTGGCGTCGTGGATGGGAGAGATGGAGTTGGTGGTCGCTTGAGACGTCATTCCGTGGCTGAGAAGGCTTCCTAGGAGTACCAAACTCGCCACGACCAGAAGGTGGGCACCGCCGTTCACGCTCGTCCCGGCGCAGGTCTCCTTCGAGCCCATTTCCAGTTTCGCTGAAACAGAGGAGTTTGCGTATTTTGGTAGGGCGATTTTGTGAGCGAAAATGGATACCTCGTGTACCGAATTGAGGTAGGAACTTGATTCTATATCTGGGAGGTTATTTTTAGGTGCCGGGATATCGGACTGAGTCTGGAAAATCCAAAATATCCTGCTGGGGCATCGGCACGAACGAATGCTCCGACCGACGAGTTAAAGCGCGCAAGAATAATTTCTCTTCTACCAATGCGAATTGAACGGACGCGTAAAGGTAATAAAAGGGAAGCAACGTTCGCCGAGAGAAGGAGAGAGAAGGAGAGAGAGGGAAAGAGAGGAAAGGGTCGAAAAGCGAACGATTAATCCGAGCGGAAGAGCGTGCCTCGATGGTGCGCTGGATTACCGGCAACAAAGAATTAATTTGGCTTTGCGGAGAATGGCCGGGGCGTCCCGCGAAATTCCGAGCGGCGAGAACCGTGCGCAGAGGGCAGAAATTGGATTAAAACGTACGAGATAATCGAGATTACGATCGCTCGTTCGAACCACTTGCCAAGTAATTAATAAGCGCTCCCGTCCGATCGCTGCTCATTCTCCCGAGTTCGCCTCGATTTTCCCCCGCTTCGGAGGATCGAAAATTACAAGCGGCGAGAGAATTTTACATTTTCAACCAGCGGAGAATTTTTCACGGCGACTTCCGTGGATTTCAATTCGGACGTTCGATCCGTAAATTCATCGTGAACCGAGACTGTAAATGGCACTCGCGAAAAGGTGCAAGCGGAGCGTTTCGAGCGCGGTGCTTGAAATTAATTTCCCAAGAGGTTTTCCAATTCGACGGAAAGGGTGAAAGGCGCCGGTAAATTACGCGTCGTAATTTAATCTCTCTCAGTTTCGATCTTTCATCCTCCTCCGCTTACCGACGAGGAAAGCTCGCTTCGAGCAATCTCTCCGGTCGCCCGGATAGCTCGAAGAATAAACAGGCGAAACTCGAAATCATCCGACACGATTTCGCTTCTATTAAATTCTCCCATCCCCGGTTTACTTCCGTGAAATCCATCCGAGAGATCAATATCGACGTTATCTCGCAAAAAATTGCAAATTACGTTTCCTCCTCGTTCTTCTCCTCGTCTCCTCTTAACACCTATACTACCCTGTCAGCCGTGTTTGGCAAAATTACCAATCGCTCGTAGATTTAAGGGTGACTATTGGAAGCGCGTTTGCTCCAGGAAATCCGCGTGGTCTGCCAGGACGATTTCTTGCTATCTCGCGCGTCAGGTCGAGCATCGAGGAAGCGGTAGGTCGAAGGGACTCGTCCCTCGTTAAATCCTGCACGCACCCTTGGAGCACGGGCAAGGTAAACGTGCAGGTTCGCGAATAGAGGCGCGATTCGCGTCCGTGTGCGGTGGTTCGCAGAGCCAGGGGTGAGTGTGTGTACGCACACGTGCGCACGTTTGCCGCGGCAGCATCGATCCACCCTGCCGAGCGGCCAGTTCCACCCCCACAGCCTCGTTTACCCTGCTCGTTCGTACGTTTCGTTCCAGGGTACCGCGATCAAAACCCCTTCCCGTTTCTCCATCCCTCGAGCTACCACCCTTCTTCCTCGTCCTCATCCTCCTTCTCCGCGTTCCTCTTCCTGCCTCCTGCCTCCTTCTTCCTCTTTCACCCCTCAGCCGTGTGCTCGACTTTATCAGTGTTTTGTTTCCGAGGCGCGAGCACCGATAAAACTTAGCGCCTACCGTGCGCTCTCGCTTCCTCTCGTAGGCCAGATTCCCCTCTCCTTTTTTACTTTCCCTCCGGAGGCTCGAAGAATTACGCGAACCCTCGCGGGAATTCCGCGGTTCGCCGGTGCTCTTGAGGTAACGATAATGGGAATTAACGTTTGGCTGCATCGCAGGATGAATGGAAAGGTCGAAAAGTTATTGCAGGCTGCAACCTTTCGTATTCCAGGGTGAATATTTGGATGGATGGGGCAGAGATCTTCCGGTGGAAGGAGTGGGTTCTTTTGGAAGGAAGTCCAATCGTACTTTGCAATTGAAGAAAAGTTTTATCGTGGAAGAGTCTCGTTCGATTTGTAACTTTAAAGGGAGCAGCTCGAAGAAGACGAACGCCCTCGTCTTTCATCGCGACATCGAGAGGACCGAGCGTGGAAGTTAATCCGTGAAAGACAAGCGTCGAGTTTCGATGCTCTCGGCACGAAGCTTCAACGATATCGAGTAAACGTGCCACTTTTCCCTCGTGGAAAGCCTTGGAAACGATGCCTTAGATACTTGGTGAACCCTTAACTCGCCATCGAGACGATCGACGAAGTCCCTTTTCCAGCGGGCGAGCTCATCGAAAGTTCGATGGAAGAAGGCCGCCCTGACCCGAATAAAAGTCGCGCCACATTATCCCTATTATCACGGGCCGTGACACGCACAGGGTATAATTAAATCACGGATAAAAGTAGTCTATCAATCTTCTTCCATTAACCCTTTTTCCTTGGTAAGGACGAATGCGGCTGCCGTCCGGAAACCACCGGTGACCGCTCGCTCCCCGCTGTAATCGCTCAACGAGACTCCGAGCCATTTTTATGCTAATGGCTTCACCCTTTGCGGTCGAATGTCGGCATCCAGCCAACCCTCTGCCCTCTATCTGCATGGAATTACGCGAAATGTAACGATTATTTTTGAGAAAAGACCATTCCTCCGGTTCGCCGGCTATTTCTGCCGCGTTGCGCGACCGATTTATTTTCCTCTCGTCGCACATCTTTCGGAGAAATTGGTAGAATTTTGCAAATCACGTTAACAAGGACGAGCAAAGGTGAGGTAAATCCATCCATCTTGGAGAACGATCCCACTGTTCAACGCGAGAGAATAATAAGGACGCAAGCTTTCTGCTCTTCCTCGCGATTATTCCACGTTGAGAATTTGCGCATCGATAGTCGACGGTCAACAAACCGTGTAGTTTGCACGAGTTCGTCAACATCGAGCATTACCGTTCGGTTAACGTTTACACATTCCCGCTCGATTCTCGCCGATCGATCGGCGTATTTGGAGAGACAACGCGCACGGTTCTAGCGAGGGTGCCTTCGCTGCGATTAATTATTATTTGCCCCGATCGAATAACGAGCTGGAGATTAATAACGGTAGTCCAACGTGTTTTCAAGTTGAAAAGTGTTTCCGGTGCCACTGGTTTCCCAAGTTTTCTTCAATCTCGTTAAAACGCGACCAAAGTGGAGAACACGGTATCCGCTGGTAGCCCTATTTTATTTAATTGCAAAGCAATTGCAAATTCTATCAAAAAATTCCTTCAACGTCTTTATACCTCTCAGGTAAAAGGGTGGGAAAAAAGTGTCCAATTACATGGGATGGTATCGATCAGCAAGAAACTCGATGTAGAGGCATTTTGGAGGCGAGGCGCTGGCCTTTAGGGGTGGCTTCGTAAATACCCCTTTACGAGAGATCGTTAGCGAGATAGTGTCATTATCGTGAACGTTATCGCCTGGTGGGCAGCCGTTTCGAATCGGATTTCAGGTTGGCGCCGTGTCAACGGCAGTTTCGCATAGATCGTGCGCGAAACGTCCGTGGCAAACGGTGTCATTTCGTATTCCCCGATGTCACCTGCGATGGACGCCGATATCGGTCCCACGGGACGAGCCGTGCCGGTCGCGGGAATGGCAAATCTGCGCGTTGCGAATTTCGGGTCATTAGCGACGATGAAAATGACACCTCCGTCCGTTCCCGTGGCACTGGCTCTCTTATTATCTCGTCAATCCTCGTTGCTAACCGTGCCAGGTTCGTCGCGAAACGCGAATGGATTTGCGACAGACCACTGGGGGAAAATTGCAACCAAGTTCGCCAGGAATTCGAAGGGCGGAGGAGGAAAGGACCGAGGAGGTGGGGCGGGATAATTGATTCTGGAGAGTAAAATTGGAAGAGAACGAAGTTCCACGGAATGACTTAGTTTTAAGATCCTCTTCCAAGCCGGCGAAAGAACTCGTCGCAAAAGGGCTTAATCTTGAGATTTTAATTGGCCTTTTTGCGCCGATGGGAAGAGACTTTTGCTTTGGTTGAAATTTGTAATTTATGACGAACGACGAAGACGATGGATTCGACGGAGAAGATATCAGGTGATGGTCGTATTTGCGCATTTGGACCGCATTTTGGTACGTTGGTTTCGGGTAATTTCTCGTTAATTCTGCAAGAATGGCGCAACGGAGTACTTGGATCGGAACGAGGGAAAATACGAGGGGAGTGTATCTGCGGTTACGCCAATGGTTCACCGTGTAAACGGGCCATTAGTGCTCCTGACAACGACACGTCCATATACTCCGCTGTCTGCCTTAACCGCCGTGCGGTTAACCTTTCGAAGCCCACCGACGTAATTATAAAGGGGTGCCGCGGCGCCGTTGTTCTATTTACGCCGCTGCGATGCACCAGACCCGTGCATTTCTGCACCTGCCGCATTAAACGCGCATATACGCCGAGACTTGTCGTTTGCCGCTGCAACATTTTGGAGAAGTCAGTTCGGACGTTATTAATAAACTTTTAATTCGTTCGACAATTTCTTCAAGTTCATCGAGAGTCATTATCTTTCTCGATCGTTTCGAAGACTTTTTCGTTTGGATCTTGAGAATCGTAGGAAATTTGAATTTCAGAAGTTTGAAGCCTTTTACGGTTTAATAGTCCCGAGTAGTCATATACCAGCGGCAATGAAGGGTTCCACTCGATGAAGAAGGGTAGGAAGAATCCTAGCCAGAGTGTCCTTTCTTTTCGCTCACAGAAGCTTGTGCCAGTTCTTTGGTTCTTCTCGAGGATAATAATTTTTCCTTTTCTCGCAAAGACGCGAGATTATCGCGAAGTCGAGGCACTCTTGGCGAACAAATTCTCACGGCAGATGGAAAGATAGAAAAGTCCCGCGATTCAGAAAGCAACGGACGAGATAGAGGCTTTCGTCGGGGCGCTCGAGCCGCGATTTAATAGTCAGTCGTTCTCTGCGAGCACTTTTCACGGTTTGTAGGACTCTTTAATACCTTTTTATAGTCAGAGTATATATATATATGCTCGCGGTTTTTCTCTGGCTGTGCTCCGCTGCTGCATCGCCGGTTTTTAATTGAGTCCTGGGTCGGCCATTCGGTTGGAGTGGAATGCGAGTCATTAAAATCCCATATTCTTCCGTTGCAATTTTTTTCTATCGGGATTACACGCTTCGACCACTTTGCGGAGTTCTTTTTTACGAAATATCTGACGCTTTTAAATATCTCCAAAGTCTCACAGATGAACGATTCCTCTCCGTCTTGAAAGCAACTCTGATAACGATTTTTCTTATGTTTATACTTGTATGATCTTTCTTCTCGTTGATATATGATTGGAAAGGGGATACTTTGTTGTCAGGACCAATACCTCCTTGCAATAATTTTTGTCTAAAAGACCTTATTAGCCCGTAGAACTTCGTCGAGGAAATCCTTCTCGCGAGAGGTTCCTTCGATTTCTATCGTGAATACTATTTCATCCATAATTCCACGATAATGAGAGGAGAAGATTCTGCGAATATTTAAAATATACTTCATCTCGGACAATAATCGGATCTGCATAATGGAAGAATTCAATCCCAAGAAAGCGGATTAACTTTCCCCCAAGCACCAGAGCGGTACTTTGTAGAATGGCATTGGGCCAGCTTTCGTGGAAACTCGGAAAATCCTGCGTACATTGCACAAATCGATTTTCCCAGTAGAACGAATCTACCATCGCTTCAAACTAATTCATACAAATCACTCTATTACCACTCTTTTGCATTCCAACCGCCAATTTCCAATAAATTCCACCCCCTTCCCCCGTTCTCTTAAAAAAAAAACCAAGCGAATCTCTGCCATTCCAGGGACACACTTCGAAGTCGTTTTGTGGAATTTTCTCAGGCTACTTTAATTACGTTATTTACCGATTAATACAGGATCGTTATAGTCGTAGTCGAAGATGCAACTGGAGGGTGAAAAGCGCGTCGCATTATTGGCGAAAGGGAAGCCATGCCAAGGAAGCTGGCGAATCCTCTCCTTGGGAAAGCAATTTCGCATCCCATTGACTTTAAGGTGGCTATTAATCGAGGGTACTTTGCCGTGCCTACTACGTCTTACAGGGTGTTTCAGAGGGTGGAGAAATGGCCGCGAGCCAACCCTGCATCTAAGGTCGTTGTATTTCTTTACGATCGAACGATCTCGCGAACTTGGATGCACCGAGATGCTTTTAATTTCTCGAAAAATCGAACAATTGCAACGTGAATTCGAATTGAAACGAGGAGTTTATGCAAAGACGAAGAGAAGGGAGGTGAGATTCTATGTAGAAATAAGGGGCATGCCACGAAGCAGGCTCGTTAGCAGCAAACCCCCTGGTATCGTAAATAAGAGGGCGTTTCGCGTGGCACAGCGAATTCGCACGTTGCAAATTTATCATCCTGTTATGGCATGCGGACAATTTAATCGCCTACGAAGCTTGCTCCTCCCTTTAAGGCACCCACCAACCTCGTTTCCAACCCCTTTCACCCCCGCGTTCGACCCCTCTACGTGGCAGCTCTGGCTGCGAGGATGGAAAATGAAATTCCGCGCGGGAACGGAGAAAACTCAGGCGGAAAATACGAGAGAGAAGGCAATCCTCCGGAGAAAGGCGGACGGGATGACTTTTTCCAGCCGGCGAAGAAAGAGGAAATAAATCCGGACTGATTCAGTTCCGTGCAGCCGAGAAAATAACAAGAGACAGAGTAATTTTTGTGTAATGCACCGTGTGCCGAGAATTGCTGGACTGAATTTACCGGAGGAGTTAGTTACTTGGGAATTGTACTTTACAAAGTGCCCGGAAAATTCTCCTTACTCTTGGCAAATTTGCAAAGAGCGGAGAAAGAACTTATTTTGCTCGGTTAATAGCTGAATTTTAGTTTTGATATTTGAAGGGAATAGAGATGCGACCGAATATTTACTGGGAATTGGGAATGCTAATATAATAGCTTCTATTCTTCTTGTTTCTTCGACTCTGACTCTCGCTCCTGAAGAAAAGATGGTCGACAGGGTCAAGTCACGAAAAGAGCGGTCAGAGTTTGCGAATAAATAGAAGAGCGAGAATCTTTGGAACGGAAGACGAGATGACTTTGCCAAGGTGGTAGCGAATAGCTCGGGGAAAAATAAATTGGGTGACAAGGGATGTTTCTCCGTATGGAGATTGGACTCGGAGAACTCGCTGCAACTCCGAGGAAAATTGTACACCGAATAATTCTCTTTCGTTCCTTCTGCTCGTTCTAATTAAGAACAACGCTGATTCTCGTGAAATTGAACGGCCGGTCTGGAAAGTTCGCGGGAAATGTAATGGCGTCGTTGCTCGACGATTAAATCGTCCAGGATCTATTTAGAAAATAATTCCAAGTAACGGAAACGTTTCTCGGGGGATTTTGCGAATGTCGAGGAGGCTGTCCGTAATTGCAGGTACATTTTCGACTTGGAAGTTGACATTAAAGTGGTCCGCGAGAAGATTCCACGAGATGTTCATCGTCCATAGAAATATCGGTCCAAGAAGAAACGACTGGGAAGCGTTTGGGGGTTGTTTCGTCGCTGAAACACCTCGCAGAAGGAAGTTCTACCGTCACGACATCCCAGACGAAATTGCCTTCCGATCGACAGCTTGACGGGTCGTTCCATCGCCTGTCGGAACGAGCAAACTTCTCTTGTACTCGTCCAACTCCAAGTCCCAGTAATCGAAACGTTCCGCGTTCGCAAAACGAGAAGCTTCCTCCGAAATTTTGGGGAGAAAAGTTGCAATCCTTCGTGCAGCACGGAGAACGAGGACGAAGTCGAAGACATCACGTCGAGGTTGCAGAAGATGTAGAGAAAACAGCGTCAAAGTATCGCGAAAAGAAGCCAAAAAAAGCAAAACCAAGAGGCATTAAGAGGAGTTCTTTGGTCGCAACGAGGAAATCGAACGATACTTTGGCACTCGAGGGATAAAGCGGAAAAGAGGGGGTGCAGGAAGGAGAGGGCGAAAGGAGGGTAGAGTTTTTAGCGAGGGCATTCAGAGACGCTCGTGGACCACTCGTTGGATGCGCCGGAAGGGGGTGGACGAGGGTGGAAGGAGGAAAAAAAAGAGGGTGAAAGGGGGTGGAGGACGTAGGATAATATCAGAGGGGAATAAAAACGGCGATGCAGCGGAAAATTGCTGGCGCGGCAGGCGTGTCTCTTCTCCACTCTGGTCGGCTTCTTTTTTTTTTCTTTCTTTCTTTCGAATAATATCCATTGTGCCTCCAGCGAATATCTCGTTCTCTTTTCGTGGCTACACATCCTCGTTGGTGCTCGTTCGCGATATACTCGTATCATGTATCACGTTCGGTTCCGGCAGTCCGGTGCGCTATCATTGCAGATATTCGCAAACGGGAGAATTCGCCGTTGCGATTTATCGCGGCGATGTCCTCCTTTCGCGATATTAAATGTCGCGGTTAAACGAGCCCGTAAAATCCTCACCGTTTTACCACCCATTCTTCTCTCGATAGTCTCTCTCTTTCTCTTCATCCTTTCCAATCTTCTCTATTTTTTTTCTCTATTCCTCACCGCCTCTCCGCTCACCAGGCATTGTCTCCGTCGCTCGTTTCGAAACGTTTCCTTTGTAGCTGCGTTAAAACGCGACGGATTCGACGATGAAATTGACGAGGGCGTAATTGAAAAGAACGATCGACGAACAATCGTCGGAGCTGTGCAGAGAGCTTCGAGAACGACGAAGATCTCTTCTTCGGGGATTCCTTCGTCGGGGGGTCGCTTTTCAGTTTTAAGTGGGACACTTCGCCGAGCGCTACTTGATACTGGCTATGAATAAATCATGCAAACTCGAGCGACGGTTTTACGGCGTACTCTTTGAACCTCCTCGAGCCGGACTCTGAGGGTGTCTCTGGGGTTGATCGCGGGACCGATTAGATTCGCGGGTTGCACGAGGAAGGACAGTTTTCGCTCTAGAATCGTTGCGTTTCGAGTATCTAATTCCTCGAATCGAAATAAACTTGAAATTCTTCCAGCTGCGACGAAGTCTCCGGCGCAAATCTAAGCAAGAGTTCATCGGTTCGACCTTCCTGCTAGCTTCGACTTGGAACTATCGACATTTCTCTCCTAAAATCGCTGCACTCCCTCTTCTACATTCTCTCTCGATTTCCCTCGATTCCTCGCGCCCTGAATCGTGCTCCGCTCGAAAAGAAGGAAACAAGAACACTACTTGTCGAACGATTCTCGATTCTCCGGATTCAAAGAGAAGTCTCTCTGAAAGGACTGCATTTTTCCGGGGCATCGAGGCGAAGCTGGAGTTTCCCTCGGTTCGAGAGCATTTCCTGAGGAGCGTGGTCATCTCACGCACACCGGCTCTCTCGTCTCACCCTCGGTTCACCCTCGGCCCCTTTTCTTTTCACTTAGCCTCCGCTCTCGAGAAGGAGAGACGACCACTGCATCGGTGGCGAGGTCAGCCGGAATCGAGCTGCAGTTGCGCGGCAACGCGATGCATAATGCAGTCCCAAGTACTTACTACGCTCCGCATTCAGGAGGCACGGTTTAAGGGAACGAGCGGATTGCTGGAGGTCCGATACGGAGGATCATCTTTTTTCCTATTTACATCCAAGATTCTTGGATGATTTGCCAGTCTATGGTTAAATTTGGTCCCTCGTGCCCCATCGAAAAGAGGCGGCAATCGCTGCAACCTGGAGAGTCGATATCGCAACTCCCGAGGTTCTTCCTCCGCTCGTTTCTTCTTCTTTTTATTTATTGCGGTGACGGAGTCGTTGAGACGAGACACTCAGTTTTTCGGATGCGAGTCTCGCGAGTTATTCCCTACTTATGGTCTCTTTGGCGGCACCTCTGGAGAGAGATCAGGCTCAATGGAATTGAACCACGCTATCGATTCCCCCGGAAGTGTTTCCACCCTCGAATTCATCGTTCTCCTCCGTCCGTCCTCTTTTCTCTCTCTCTCTGTTTCTGCCTCCTTCTATTTCTTCTACTCTTTCTCTTTGCAAGAGACATAAAACGATCTCATACATTTTCCAGGCCGCCCAGTCGCGCCCGCTGCAACCCCGGTGCATCCATGCACGAGTGGCTTCTCGCAGCCGCTGCATTTTCCGTTAAAGCCCTACCCAGACCGAAAGAATTATAGAAACACCGACTCTGCCTGTTGTACCTTTAGTTCGGAACAGTGCTCGTAAAACGGGAACGCGTCTTGAGCGGGAAATTATTTGCGGCGCAGCTGGAGAAGACATTGCGACGCTGATGCAACATTTAAATGGATTCTCCCCGACGAATTTAGCTCGCTTATATTCCAACTCGACCCTCTACGACCGGGTTACGGCTTACGCGACAACTTCTGGACGATGGAAATTTGCGATTTTTCGCGAACGATGCAAATTTACGATCCTCCGACTTGCACAGGGAGTTTGCCGGTTCATAGAATGCGAGGAGAACGACGATGCGTCGTTGCGCGCAAAATTTGTTCGTTCAAAGATCTCAAAGTTGGCCGGTTAATGGCACAGGGTGAAAGAAAATACTCGAGGCGGTCGACGAGGACTGGTAGAATCTCGAAGAACTGGCAGGAAACGAGAGACATTTTGGGGAAGGAGGAACTCTTCCTGGCAGACGATTTCGTTGGAACGAGTTCAACGTGGTTTCTCGCGAGGGTTCTCTCCTCTCTGCGAAAAGAGGAGAGAAGACGAGAGAGTATCGAGAGCATCCGGTCAGAAACGACGGAGGTTAACGCGGTTCGTTTGGAAACTTTCCGAGGAAAGTCCCTCCGGCAACCTTCAACTTTTGACCTTCGTCGCAGGAACGTTCGGTAAGTTCGGCCGCATCAAACTTTAACGCGTTTCGCGCCGCGAGACGACTCCTCTCGTCCTTGAGCCTCCAAGCCGGAGTAGATAATTGACTTTCGAATATTTCACGAATTTTCAACATTTCCCAAATTTCGGAAACTACGTCGATCCCTTCGAGTTACACCGGGAGAGTGTGGGAATTTTCGCGAGATATTCTTTCGATAAATTCGTTCGATCGATCAAATATATCTTTCTTCTCCTCCTCCACCATTCAACAGGTGTCGGACTTTTGTCAAGCAAAGCGGATCTACGTCTCTCGGCCGATCGCTTCGGCAAAGTTTTTAGCCGTGGGCGACCTTTGACCCCGCGAGGGAACGAAAGCAAAGCGGACTTACATGTAGCGGTGAGGAGCTGGGGAAGGTACTTCTTCCAGAAGGCGCACTGCCTCACCCTAGGACCGTAGCCGACTTCGGAGCTGTTGGTGTCCAAGGTCAGGTACTCCTTCTTCGCGGCAGTGTGCTGCGGCCAGTAAGCCTGGCTGAATGACCCGACGTCACCCACGTTCGGATCCCTGCGACAGATCGTCACCGTTCACCCTTTTATTCGAGCACGAATCGAACGAACTGCGAGTCGACTCTAGCCGTAACTTGTGCGGTCAAACTAAGTCAAATCGAATGAAAATATCTAGGAAATCGTCGTTCTTTCGTAACTGGTCAAAAGATCTGGCAAGAACAGATTATAGTTAACCCTCTATGGGGTCCTGTGACTTTGAGGTAGTGCGAGGCACCTCTAAGTTTCTGTTCTTCAAATTTAAAAATTAAACTTTGCTACTGTTGCTATTGCGAACCCGATCTTCGGATATTATGAAAAATTCGGACCATAGAGGGTCAAACGATTAACCCATTCACTGCCGGAAAAACTAAGCAAATATTACTTTGCGTGTTAAAATTTGAGAAAACGGCAGAAAGGCTGTGAAATATTAATATAATGAATCAAAAATATGATATCGACATTTATAAAGATACGAAGAGCATTTTTGTTCCAAAATTACTATACACACTCGGTGATTATTGCTAACTTATTAATTCCAACTTATAGCGCAAGCACGAGATAACTCGTAGTTGGCAGCGAATGGGTTAAAGGGCATATCGATTTGCACCTGAGCTCGAAAGTTTAAATGGATCTACTGGAAATCGAAGCACGTCGGCTCCACAGCGACTACGGCACGACGCATTAACTCGTCCTAACTTCTCGATCGGTTGAGCGTGCCCGACGCGTAGCACGAGTTCTACGTTCCCGCGGGAAAGGATATTTCAGCTTACCCTGTCTTGGCAAAGTTCGCCCAGTATCTCATCATCCTCTTGGACAGATGAACCTCCTCCGGGGTGTATCCCTTGGAAGGATCCAGAGGCTCCCCGAAGATGTAGCTGATCTCGTCCGCGTGCATCACTCCGGTCCACCTCGGCCAGGGGTTGTTCGCGGATCTGGGCAAGATCGAAAAAATGTTTTTCAAGCGACGATCGACCTTCGAATATCGCATCTCTCGAATAGCGCTTACCTGTACTTGTAGTAGTACATGTAAACGGTGTTTCCGGTGTCGGCGTATCGACTGGCAAACTCGTTGACGTTGCAGGTGAACTGATAATCCCCGACGATTTTATCGAGGGCATCGCGATTCGCGTGAGGATCGTCCGGATGCAGCCAGTCGGTGTACTCGTAGATGATGGCATGTCGACCGATCTGATTGACGTAAGGATTCAGCTCGGATACCGCGCTAACGAACTGCTCCCTGGTAACCTTCACGTCCTCCGTCCCGTCGATGCGGAAGAGCTCGGTCAGATAGTAGATGATGAAGTAGAAGCCCTCCTCGGTGTTCGAGCCCATCAGGATGTTTGCCTTCTTGAAGGAGGACGTGGCCATAGAGCGTTGAGGGGTTTCGCCGAGGAAAGCTCCGTCGATTACCGGAACGAAGGGAAACTCGCAGATTCCAAGGGTACCCCACTCGTTCTTCACGAGGTCAACCGGATCCTTCGTCAGGAGACAGTCGATCGTCTCCTGGAGGTTGCTTCGATCGTGAGGACAACCTACCGCCTCCGCGAGACGGATTCCGCGGACTATCGACTCCTCGCGGGAGATGATCGCCCACGGGGAAGTCGGAGAACCCGATTGCATTATGGCTTGGCTGAAGAGATGCCTGAAAGCCGTCGACAACGACTCGGATTAGAGAGATGGCCGGCAGAACGATCGATCAGGGATCTATTCGCGAATGGACTCTATTGAAACGCAACGTAGAAGATGCACACCTCGACAGAGGAGAAAGCAGATGCATCGAGACTGACACGGCTCCGGCGCTCTCCCCGAAGAGGGTGACGTTGTCGGGATTGCCGCCGAAGGCCGCGATATTGTCGCGTACCCACTGCAGGGCCATCATTTGGTCAAAGAGACCGGCATTGCCAGGAACATCGGACGTCCCGAAGTAGAGGAAGCCCAGACTGGCAACTCGGTATTGCATCGACACCAGGATCACTTCCTCCTCGGACACGAGAGTCCTATGATCGTAGACGTCGAGAGTCGCGGATCCGGAGTAGAATCCACCTGGAACGGAAGTCGTTCGCGATTCGACCGTGGATATTTTCGACATTTTCTCGCGCAAACAGCGCTGGAAAGAGGAAGAAAAAGTCGAAGAGACGGTAACGCGCGTGCCGTTGCAATATCGCGGTGTTTGCGGAGCGCGAAGGGCGAAGGAATAAAAGAGGGTGATACGAAACGAGTTCGTACGGCGGCCTACGATGCAATTGACCGTCGGTTTTACGTGTGTTTGCTCTCAAATTGCCCCAGTTTCCGTGACGATGTTCGCGGTCGAGGAACGTCCGACGTCGGTCGAAGGTTCGCGAAGCCACGATAATACCGGCGTAAAGTTTGCACGAGGATGACGACGAGATACGAACCGTCCCTTTTTCCGAATATAGCCGCCTTCTTTCGAGGATCTAATTTTATTGCGGAGACGGACGAACCCGTTCGTCGAGGAGGATCCGATAGTTTCTAATTCGACGTCTCCAAAAAAGGTCTATCTTGAAATAACTCCGAATCCAAAAATACACCTCCCGATTCTCCTCGTCTGGTCGTCTGCCCCTTTACCTTCCTTCCTTCCACGTCCCTCTTTTCCTCTTTCCCTCCCGACCATCTACCTCTGCATCTCCTGCGCTAAATAACGGTGGAACAGGTGTCAACTGGAACTCACCACCGAATATCCATACCATGACAGCAGCGTTGGTAGGCCGAGGCCGTGGTGCTACCACGTTCACGTAAAGGCAATCCTCGCTCAACGGGGTGTTGGGATTCCACATAGTCGCGCCGGGGAAGTCGCCGAACACCGTGTCGAGAATTTGCACGCAACTGTTCGGCAGGGTCGTGGCGTTTAGAATGCCTGACCAACGTTCCGCTGGTCTCGGATGCCGAAATCTCAGCGGTCCTGGAATCAGGATCAAACATCCGCGAGTTTCGTTGCACGTTCTTCGCGATCCTAGCTTTACATTTATTCAGGCGAGGGAGAATTTTGCGACGGAAGCGGTGTCTATTGGAAATATCGCTGGATCGGTGGAAAAGTTTTTCTAGGTGGACGTAGAGGAGTCGGTCGAAACGGAATTAACGGAGTCCTCGGAATTCCTCGGTTCGTTGAACTCGATAAACGCTGGAATCGAGGGCGATTCGACAAAGGGAATCGAAATAGGAGGAATTTTCGCGAAAAGTTAATTACTCCGAGTTCTCCAGGCGAATAGGCAGAGAGTAGGTTGCAGGAGGTTGAAGTAAATTATAGGAGATTGAACCTACCGAGTGGTTTCTGCGCGTAAGGAATCCCGAACCAGGCGTCGACCTTCTTCCCCGTGGTGGCAGTCAAGGTCTTGCCCCTGACCCTGCCCTTTCTCGTCTGAACGATCAGTGGATCGTCGTTGGAATTGAGGGCGGCGGGTCTCGGCAGTTCCTCGCTGGTCCGCAAACTTTTGGCCTCCTCGTGCGACATGTCCGGATGGTGTCTACTCCTGTGGGACGGTGAACACCAACAGACCTCCAGTTGGACCAGCAACGTTAAGCTCAGCACCATCAGGGCCTCGATTTTTGCGAAGGAACTTCGGTTTTTTGGCATCGTGTCCTCGCCTGCAATTTTACGCCGACGATTTCCTCTTTTTTTTGCAATTAATTTGCACGATTCTATTCCTTTGACGCGATAGAACATAGGGAAACATTTCGTCCTGACGAGCTAAAGTGACTGGTAGCAGCGACTGACGCACGTAATTGTTTGTAAAAGTAACTCTTAGGGAAAGCTGCGGTGAGCATGGAGTTGGAGTTGGAACTCCCAGTCAATAGGTTCACGTGTCCCCTCTGGGAGATATTTCCTAAATTGTCATTTAACGTGTCATACCCTGATTCGTCCTCTGTGCAAATCTAATTCAAAAATTTAAGTCTAAACGAAGTTAATACGGCCGAGGCGGAAATGTGTGGAGAAAGAAATAATTCTGAGAGCGGTTCCTAAAGCGGCAGGAATTTGAGAACGACGTTACGAGATTCAGTGGAGGCTGGGCGATATTTGCCTTTAATTTCCACGGGTCTTTGCACGCTATAGAATTCCGGAGCATCAATAACCCCAGGGGTACTGTAATATTTTATCGCGGTACCATAAAGTCTACTCCGCGACTGGAGAACATCTCCGTAATTGCTTTTGCAAATAATTCTCAGGGTTGTCTCTGAAATGGCAAAGTTTTCGAGGACGATGCAACAAGATTCTACGAAGGTTCGACGCTCTCGGTGCAAACAATTAATTTCGCTGGTTATCGCGAGAGGCAAACAATTTTCATCGTGATCGGACGACACGACAAACGAGCGTGAAATTCGTCGGATCGTTTCGATGGAAACGGTTCCTTTGTGCGAGACAGATCGCTCGGAAAGCGATTGTTACTTTCTTGAGCAACGGGACTTCGATTCGAGCGATCGATTCGCACCGTCACTTGACAAATTGCACCTGCCGTTTCCTTTTGTTCGATCGTGTCAGCCGTCGATGCGCCTCTGCTTTGGACGTTTCAACTCTCGCGATTCTCTCGTGCTGCTGCGCAAATTCACGAGAATCTCTTCCACTGATATATTCGATGAAAAGAGGAAAGCAAAAGGTACAATTAACGATTCGCGGATAATTGAAAAACACGCCTCGATTTTCTATGCAGTGGCTCCGTGAGGGAAGGTTGAGCATACTCGGATCGCCGATTAAGTACAATTTAATTTGAGAATCAACGAGATAATTGACGTTGAAGAGCTTACGCCTGAAAATATTTCTCCACGATTATTTCGCGCACGCGGTAGCCCTGGAAATTTATGCGCTTTTTGGATTACCGAGCGATTTGCTTAAATCGTCGCGAGCCACCTCGACGATGCTAATCGCGTCGGATTAATTAGTCAATCTCACGCCATCCGGTATAATCTTCTCGCTACCTGCCACCGAATTCATGAATATTTTTCCCATTCCTCTTACTTTTCGTCGGAAAATTGAAAAGTATCATTTCCAACCACAATCACTCGCGATCCACGATGATCGTCCGTGGGAGAAAACAGAATTGAACTTTAACGTCGACTTTTCCTTTCAACTTGGCCGTTGACATCTTACCAAACGTACAATAATCGAGACTACGGTGCACTCTACTAAAAAAAAATTTGGCAGAAGTCAAAGTCCCAAAATCAACCGGAATTTGAACTCGGTCCCACTACCGGGAAGTGGCAGCCTTCAACTCCATACCCGACATAGTCCCCATAGATAATTTGCAATTCTACAAAATAAACTCCCTTCAAACACTCCGGATGTTTTCACCCTACACTCGTCACCTCTTCCTCCGACCTTCTCGAACGTCTCAAAACTCTTCCAATGTTTCCTCCCAAACGTTCTCCATTCCTCCATCGTCCTCTTCGCCTCTAAAATTCGATGATTCCATCGATCAATTGTTCTCCGACGTTTCTCCCACGGCAGAAGGAAATATATTGTGCAGTTCCACACGAAGGTCCGCGTTGATTGGTCATTTCCTTCTACGTGTTCCGTCTGCGAGGCAGGCTGGCCCGTGTGATTGCAGGCGGTGCGTCGAGAGGTGTTACACGCGGAAGCATTCGTGAGAGAAACCGGCGTTATTAGTGTCGTCAGAAATGATAATTTATAGGCAACCTCCCCTCCTGTCGTCTCCTCGACAATTAACGCCGAGGGGAGAGAAAGCGCGGTCACAGCTGGACAATTTCCTATGCTTCTTTCATCGTTGATTCGTCCAATTTGGAAAAAAAAATACGATCCTCCAAAAAGCTCCACCCATAGTCCTTCTTCCTTCGACGTTTCTTTCAAGAGTGTAGAATATCTCAAGCGAGAAAGGCTTCTTCCACGGCAACCGGAAGTTCCGAGGCTCCAGTTGACAAAAGCGACAGTCTCGTTTCGACGATATACGTTTGCCGAGGTCAATTGCTCTTGTACTCACCGATTCTTTTGACACTGGAACTATCGCTGAGAAGTTTGAACCTTGCTGCGTCTTCGGCTGTCTTCCCTCTAGCCAAGGATTCGCATGAGACCGGTCTAGGAGTCTTGGGGTTGCGGAGGTCCTTGAAAGACGATCGCTCGCGGTGGTGGCAACGAAATGAGGTGGAAAGGAGCAAAGAAAAGAGAGACACGACGCGAGACGACTTTCCATGGAGGTATAGCAAGAGATACAGAGGCTGCGACACGGTGCTCTTGGAAAAAGTTAGTTGTCCCCCTTGTCGCTGCGGCAGCATCATACGGCGCAAGGGGACCGGCCTGCAAGCGCAATATCGCGTTCGAGTTGTCTATTCTCTCTTATCTTCCGTTCTGATAGCGAGAGCGTGGCTTTTCTTCTTTTCTAAACGATCCAGCTTCCGTTTCGAGGTATTTTTGAACGGTGATGGGAAATTTTCGGGGGTAGATTTTGAAAGGTTTATTCAGAGGTAAGAAGGGTGGATAGAAAATTTCAAAAGATACTGAACGAACTTCCTTCGCGGGCATCGATCGCTCCGATGATCATTCTAGGAGCGAAATGAGAGGAGGCTGCGTTTCTTTCCGACTCGAAATTCAATTAGCCGCGGCTTCTTTGATGAAAAGCGCCAGTACTCGAGGAGAGGGAGAGAAGCACTCGGTGCTTCCTCGAGTTTTTCCGCGGCTCTTTCAGCCCACATCTTCTTTTACTTTTGCTTTCTTCCGCGTTTCCTCTTCCTTCTCGTTGCTGGACAGGAGAATGAAAGAAGGAACGGCCAGGCCCAGAGACATCCGACAGGCTTATCCCGTCTGATCGATACGGACGTGCCTCTCCTTTATTTATGCCCCTCGCCGGGTTTGGCATCTTCTTCTCGACTTTCTCCTCTTCTTTCCTCCTCGTCTCCTATTTCGAGACGACCTTCTCCCTCGACGATGCAACTTCGAACTCGAATATGTCTCCGACGCGTCTTCTCGTTCGCTCTCGATCCTCCGCAACCTCGCAAAAATCTTTTCAGGATCTCTAATTAGCTGTAACTTCAATTTCTCAAAGAGAGAACTTTATAATAGGATTTCCTTCGTAGGACGGTTTCCCCTCATTTTCGATCTTGTTTTCCTCGCGAAACGGCCACGCTTTTTCGCGTTCTACTTTCAAAGTACTGAAGATCCACGGTAACTGTGGACTCCGGTACGAAAAATTAGTGTAACTCTCGTTACGAGTAGATCGTGGAAAGAGTGCCGTACAAGTTAGAATTCCTTTGGGTATATACAGCTTGTCTTTTCTTTCCTTTTTCTTTCAGTCTCGTCTGAGAGATTGATAGTTATCCGGGAACCTTGACCTTGAGAGACGGTGCAGAAGGGTGGATACGGTGCTATGGTGAACGCAAATCGAAGGATCGAAGAGAACTCGATAGAACTAATTCGGCAACGCAATAACACTGTGCGCAAATAGCATCAGTCAATAAGCACGGAGTTACTCGATTACATATGCATTCGTGCGACGAATAATCCGTACTTGCTGCTCGCCAATCTACGAGCCTGGACGATCGAGCGCCGGGAAATCGAGTTACTTGATTAATCGTCAAAATACCTCTCGGTTTTTCCACCCATGGAATTCGTCATCGTTCGTTAGTCCACCGTCTCGCTTCGCGAACGATTTTTTGCCAGTTTCTGTCCTGCTGTACCTTTTTTATTTTAACAATAAAAAATCAAGTTGTCCGGGAATGTATTTCTGCATGAAAATATAGAAATACTTGAGAGGATACGAAGAGAGTGACATTTTTTCTTGTAAAGATCTTCGGAGAGTTGCATCTTGTTAACGCAAAATGCAGGAAAACCTGGAGAGAGACCTAGAAATTTCAGGAACACCGAGCACCGTAAAAAGATCGCGTTCCACATTTCTACCCATCGATATCCGATGCCGTTGAAAAATTCAACAAACCGACTTTGGATTTTTCAGTCCGGATTTTCCTCTCCGGAATTCGCGTTCTTTAAGTGCAAATAATCTCGCGTTAATGAAAAAATGATAAAGCACGGCCGGCTGTTCATCGATTGCTCGTTAACGGCGACAAACTGCGATCGCGATGGAGCAAACGCGGATAGAAAATAGAGAAAGGGAAGGAAAGAAAAGGGAAAAAAAGAAAAAAAAAGAGAGCCGAAGGGAAAGTACGACGGTCGTGTTTGTATCGCGACGATTTAAATTAATATAGCGATTAGGGAAGGCAACGGTTCGCTCGAGTCGCGTGCAATTAATAAATCACGGGTGGAGCAGGCTCGCGTTTCTACAAAGCGGATATCGTTCGATAATTAATTATGCGTGCGCTGCGTCGACAGGGAAAGAAATTTCCTGCCACGGCTAATGGACTCTTTTCACGTTTATGTTAATTTACCAACAAATACATGGAACGTCCTCACGCCAATTGCCGACCATTGTTTTTTTTTCCTTCTTTCCGTGCAATTCTACGTACGTGCTTCCGAGTGATCGAAACGAAACCCGACTAAATGGGGGAGGGGCAATTATTTTCCACTCGCAACGAACAACTATATAGCAGTATCGATGGCAAACTTGCGATACGTTATTGCGAAAACTGCGGAAATTTGTTTGAAACGTGCAGAACTGTAAAAACTGAAGCGATACTGGTCTTTGAAATTCTCTCCCCCTCTGGCAAATACACAAACGCTGACGTAGAGGAAGTTGACGGCACTGAGGAAGAAAATTCTGCCATTCCTCGAAGAAAATCCTGACGAGTTGGCTCCTTAAAGAGCGAAGGAGCGGATAGTTTCGAAAAATCGTCGAAATCTTCTTCGAAAATTGAAAGACAAATTTTCCAAGATACTCGTCAAAGAGGCTAAGCATTCGAGGGGCGTCGCAAAGTCGGGCAACGCGTAGACGTCGGTACGGGAGAGATTAATTGACTCCATCCCCTTGGCTGCTCGATGAATGGCTTGCCAATTAAAGTGGCAATCGGCGCGAGAGGAGCTTTGATTTCGTGCCTTTCGATTCGTCCTCCTTGCGCGGGGCTAACTAGTTACCTCATCACGCTGCTCTTCCTCTCGTCAATGCTAATTTGCTCCTTTAATTCCGTGGCCGCATCCTTCGGGAGCCACGTTCTCCACTCGGTTCTCCATTCCGTTCTCCGCTTCGGAAGACTTCTCTGGCTCGAGGCGAGAGGCCCGTTAATTAGAAACGAGCGAAAGGAATTTTCGTACTCGCGGCCGTGGAAAAGAATTGGAACGTTCCTGCTTTTATTTTCCACCCTTCGCGTCGATACGGTATAATTAACCGGCGCCGCCCGCGAGATCAAACTTTCAGCTGCTACCGTTTTGCGGGGTCGAAGCAACCCCGTTAATGGAGTCTGCCATTATTTTTTTAGAGCCGCAGCGAAAATTTATTGTTCGACGTTGCTACGGTAATTTTGCCTGGTAGTTCAAGTTTTAAATTCACTTTTCAAAGGGTACAGTCATCGAGGGTACGATGTATTAACACTAGAACTACCAAACCAGTCAAAATGACTGGTACACGATTTTCTCAAAAAATTCTCCAAGTTTACATAAGAGTCATAGAATAAATATTCTACGTCTATATCAATAAACATAAATCACTCAATCGATCGAATTTTCCGCCGCTTGATTCCCCCTTTTTCAAAGTACTTATCTAATTTAATAAAATATGATAGATTTGAGGCCGGTAGTTGTAGTGTTAAATGATAATTGAAGAAGAACTTGAAATTTGATTGCTCAAGCGTTTTTTAAATTACTTTAAGATTGGATAATTCAAGATATGTATAGAATTCCATAAAATATGTTGCAGCAGCTATTAAAAGCAGGTGCAACTCGTGCATCGGGGCACTTTACAGTCCCTCTATTCCCCGAGCAGGTTCGCAAAATCCCATTAAGACCGAGTTCTACAGCGGATAAAATATTTGATAGAACGAGAGAAGAATATACTCACAGCGTCCAAGTCGATAGGGTGGTCGAAGGTGGTCGAGGGGGTGGTCGACGGTGGCTGGAGGGTTTTCGAGGGTGTCGTGGGGCGTCGGAAGGTGAGGTAACGGCGAAGACGACGGCGGAGGTGGAGGAAGGGCCCTTCCTTCGATCCTGCGAGGGGCAGATCCGCTTTCCCGCCCTTCCCACGTCTACATTCCCAGTTCACGGATCATCGCTCGTCTGCAACACCGACACTGGAAAATTTACCGGGGAAGCGTCAATCATGAGTGAAAAATTCGATACGTCGAAAGATCAGACGAGTATCGCCGCTCTAAAAACGACTGGGGGTTGGTTAAGTCGATAAACCGCCCCCGTTGGACTTGAGAGGAAAAATTCTGGTATCTTTGCCTTTGGATTTAGGAGAGGAATGAATTTATCGATGATTTAATGTGCTACTAATTGATCTGCCTTTGATTAATTGGATTGCGCTTTAATGAAATTGTAAAACGATTCCTGTTACTTTGTTAAAATTATTTTTTTGGAAAGTTCCAACGACGGAGAGTAACTGCGACCTTAGAGGAATTCTGTATATCCCTCTTTCCAGAATTCGCGTTTCACAATTTATCAGGAGGTTGCATAAAAGAAGTTATTACAAAATCCTTCTCCCTGGAAAACCTCGCTCTCGCAGAATTCCACGGAAAAAGCGGAATCTCGTGGCAGCAGTTTCGGAAGCAAGCAGTCGAAGCGGATTATATCAACTTTTCCGCGAGCTTCTCGTTTCACGTTAGGTAATTCCCTTTTCGCTAATCGGATTCCCCGCGAGTTTACTTCCGCTTTCGTCGTTTCGACGAAGGAAATCGCGATCGTCGACGAGATCGACGGAAGAGAAGTTGGGG
The DNA here is from genome assembly GCA_910591515.1 of Cerceris rybyensis. Lineage (NCBI taxonomy): Eukaryota > Metazoa > Arthropoda > Insecta > Hymenoptera > Crabronidae > Cerceris > Cerceris rybyensis. The sequence goes on along the minus strand of OU342800.1, from coordinate 1,177,415 downwards.
AATTGAATTCGGCGCCGTTATCGGTGAGGTTATTTTATACTTTCCGCGTACACATCGGAGTCAGTGGAACGGCAAGGAAAGAAGAAAGAAATAAAGAGAGAATTGCACGAAAGGAGATTCTTCTTTGCCGGAGCTTCTCGAGAAAACGAGAACCTTTTTCTATTCGCGTCGTCTTGGAGCCATTAGAGGAACGGTTATCCTCCTTCTCCGTCTCCTTTTCCCTCTTTTTCTTCTTTCTCCGAGAGAAACCGTCCGGTCGGAGGGAAAATACTTTTCCTCGGATTTTTCCTCGACTCTTGTCCCGCCTTTTCGAAGCGACTCGTCTCGCTAAGAGATTGGAAACTCACTCCCGTGTCGGTTATTCCTCGTCTCGGATGTCGCCGAGAAACGAGAACAAACTTCCGACGTTCGAAACGATAATTATTTCTTATTTGCGCAACCATGCTCGAAGAGAGATTTGCTTTCTTTCGCAATTTCTTCGGACTGCCTGCGGGATTTGTTAAATAAATATTTAACATCTCATTGCAACTGAGTATCCCGCTTGTTTCCACATCCTTGGAAGTCTGCTTTGGAAAACTCTTAAATTCAATTCCTCGACGGCTCATTCCTGCAACCCTCCCATTTAAATAAATTAATTAAAAGCACCGTTAAATGAAAACTCTCGCCAAACTTGTAAACTCGTCAACCAGCAAGACACTCCGCAACCCCCGAAAGGATCTAAACTCTCCCCGGAATCCTCTGGGGTAGCTAAGTACAGTAAATTTCGCCGAAGAATCTCCAAGTATGCATCTACGGTTGCTCGAGAGACCGAAGACGTCGTAGAGGGTGCATCGGTAATAACCCGAGGATCGTAAAATGTCGATGGAATTGTCGGCAGAGTATATCTCCGCTAGCAATGAAAGGATATATCTTCTCCTTACGTCGTTACGGGTTCCTCCGGCTCATCGAGGATCCTCTCGAGGACGTTCCCAGGTCGTTATTTGGCCTCGTCTCGCGGCCTCCTCGGAAATTCCGTGTCAGTCGGCTCACCGAGGCAAATACGCCGAGTACGGTCGTTCGCGCACAAGCGCATACACGCCCGAATAGGCGGAATAATCCAGGAATTTCTAATAAGCGTACGCCCCACTTTCGAAATTCATTTCGAGACTGCCGGCATCTCGCCTCGCGGGAACACGGATAATGAATTTGGATCTTTGCACGCCGGGCAAACTTATTCGGCTGCCGCTTCTCTTTGTTTCGCTTTGCTTCTTTTTTCCTATCTATATTCCCTTTTTTTCATCAACCGCCACTTGAAGATTTGTAGTTTGAAGTTATCTCGTTGCGAGCCCTCCACCTCTTCTTTTTTCACGTGTCGGAAAATCGAGAAGGGTTCTGGGCGCTAGAGGATCTCGTGTGCCAGGAGTTTTTCTCCCTGATTTCCACATATTTAACCAGTCAACTGTGGATATAGTCGTAAAATACAGCTGACTGGTTAAAATAAATAATCTGACTTTGTGTCAATACATTTGTCAAAAATCCAACAAAATGCGGCTCCTTTGGCAGAGAGAATTCCGTTACTCTCCACCCTGTGCGATTTCACGAGCAACCCTCTAAAAATATTCGCACACAGGAGCTGCAAGCGCCCAAAGTGTCTGTCTCTCGCGAGCGAAATTGCCTCCTCGAAAACAATAAATTCTCGAGGCCGCAGGAACCAGGCCGCTAATGAAAGCAGACGGTACCGGAGTTAATTTCCCTGGTACGTCGTTCCGGGAAAAGCCGAGCCGCGACTGATGCGGCAAAACCGGAAGCCCGTCCGAAGGAGAGAGCGGAGAATTCGCGAGTAAAATCCCGGAGGCCGGAAAATGTCGGCTCGGCCTCGGCCGAGGTTTCCATCGAGGCCATTGTTTGCCCAGTCAACAATGTTAATTTACAGTCGGCCCGGGGACTGCCAGGACAAGCGGCAGAATGGGCTATCAGAAATTTCCGAGGATCATTGTGCTCGCGGGCAAACGAGCCCTCTAAGCAGATTCTATGGAGAGGCAAATTGGCTGCGACCAAGTCGATAATTCAACTCCGTGCTCGGCTCTTATTATTCCTGTGTCACTGCGACGGTAGATTGGGACTGGCCGATGGAAAATGGGAAAATTCCGAGCTATGGTATTCCACGGAGTGTCGTGGAAACGTTTGCCGACGGATTTTACATTGGGATGTTTGTTAACTTTTGCGATGACTGAAGTTTTATTCGTTTTACGATCCATCTAACGAGCTTCGGTCCCAGTTTTGAGAAGGAGTCAAAAGTAACGAGAATTTCAATCTGGGCCAAACGAAAATACCGGAAAGATGCTCAATTGGAATGAAATCTCTCAAAGTTCCATCCGTTCTCCGGATCCATCGAGCAGCCTAGACTAACTTGATGTACGAGAGATTTCTCATTTTTGCGATTCAACGCAAAAACGCGATTCCCGTGGCGGCAACCGTTGAAAAGACTAGCGCGAGAGATTTCCCGCGAGAGAAACCGCAGAGAAGCTGAGAAGCGCGTACCAAAGTTCCATCTATTCGCGGGAAAAAAAAAAAAATCAGCCAGTGGCTGTCCGTTTTCAAGCGACCAGTGAAAAGCTTCTCTCTCGCGTTTCGCGATTCATTGTCGCGATTTCGAGGCAACGCGAGCCACGACGAGACAATGCAGAAAAAGAAGGCCGATGAGAGGTAGCAGCGGGTGAAAAAAAAAGGGAGCCACGGGGATTTCCGCGGCGGGATTAGAAGCACTGGCTGAAAGAGGGGTCGAAAGAGAGTAGGAGACATCCTCTTTCCGTTTTGTCAGATCGTTGAAAAAAAAGGCCCGGCGTTGCGCGAGAAAGGATAATGGCACGGTTTGTTCGCGTTTCAAGCGGCTCGCCAATTTCGGCCAGACAGAAGGACGACCTTTCCGGAGAGGGGGAGGATTCGAGGGTGCGCGAGAGACCACCCGTTGGCCTTTTCGCGACAAGTGGAGCGGGAAAGTGTGCGAAAAGAGCGAGACGAGTCGAGATTAGGCGGAGTTTTTATTACGAGAACACCGAGGGAGGAAAGGAAAGGGCTTTGCGTTACACGCTTCGACCGTTGCGGCCGCTTTGAAGATGAGTTTTCGGCTGGGTTTTTGTCACGGAAGCGACAAAAGTGCGAATTGCGAGGACTGCTTTATAAATCTACTCCCACATTCTGGAGACGATATCAACGCTGGATCTGCACAGGCCTTCAAATTGACGGGCTTATAGTTCTTTGTAAACGACTGTCTTTAGAGAGAATCGGTCAGTTGACTCATCTGGTGAGGTGTAATTAGTAACTTGGGCCTCGAGGTTGCGAGAGCAAAAACTCTGCAATTGTTTTTTATTTCTACAGCCGTGCAGACCTGATCCATCTTGCAAATCCTTCGATGACCGCAGGGTGGCACGGGGCTATCAGGTTTGCACGGAACAATCCTTCAGTTCGGCGTAATCTAAGGCCCAAACCGGCAAAAGGCACACGAGTCTCCGTGTCATCTCCTCCTCGTACCTTAGATAATTAACACTATGACGTCCGGCGACACCACAGTGGTGATCTTCGCAAAGTATTGCCTGACGGCCGGCGATACCCCAGTGGTGTCGTGCGCAAAATATAAATAAAGAAATATATAAAACAAAAAAATTTTACATATATTTACATATATATCCTCGAAATTTCATGAAAATAGAGGTACAGGATTAAAAACTCAAGAGAATTGACGATGAGATTAGTAAAACTTGACGATATATGACAAGAGGAATGATCTGAAACAGTCCTACCGGCGCCAAGCAAACAAATTTTGATGAGACCTGCGGCCGCCAAAGTGTTAATACAAGAAAAAATATTAAGTATATTCTCTCCAAGGTAGCAACGTTACAGAATCTACCTGCGAGATACTCAAACGAATCCACATTCCACTCAACCGTGCAAATTTCTGCGACAAAGGCGGGAAAATCCCGCCTACAAAGACATCGGCCCTAATTGGAAAAGCGGGATTCTCTCTTCATACGATATTTCGACGTTTCCACGTCGCGGAAGAGGCCACGAAGATGACGAACAATGGCTCGAAGAAGCCCGCGAATCCGCAGGATCGCGCGAACCTCGTGGATGGGAAGGAACGCGAATTGGGAATTGAAAACGCGAACGAGGGTCTCTCGGTTCGCCGCTTAGCCGAGGAAAACAATGCCAATGGAGGTGGCTTTTAAATAAAACTGCGACTCCTAATGGGAGTCATTGTTCCTGTCCCGTCGCTGGAACTCGGCTCTCATTGTTCCCTCTCGTTCGCGAAAATTCAAACGACACTATTTCGTTATTCGCCACTGGCTCGGAAGCCATTTCCTCCCGGGGTCTTCGATTTAGCCGAGTGATTTTCATTGCAACCCTTCCTCTAGTAGGGGTTGCGCGAAACGAGGGAAAAGTAGCGGCGGTTTGCGCGCTAAAAAGGGAATGTTTCGTTAATGAGAGGTAATTCATTGTTGCGGTGCCGTGCTAATTTTCCGATGGAAGTTTTATGCCCGCTTTTCCAACGAGCACGTCGCGGGATGAATGGTCCTTGGGGGTGTTGTTTGCACGGACTTCTAGAATGGAATTTCTTTTGGACTTTTTTCTACACCAAGAGCTAACGAGTTTCGAAATTCTATTTCACCGTTATCGAGTCTTCTTTCGTCAACTCTAGAAATTTGTCGTCGAAGATTTCGATACTCTTCGTGATCCTGCGTATAATTTATTTTATTTACGATACAAAAGTCGTGCCTCCATTTGATAGCCGTCACATAAGATAAATATTTCTATTCGTCCTGGCTATCACAGAACAAATCCTTTGAAGTCTCCTTTCACTGTAAAACCACTAGGAGCAAGAGGGTAAATTCTATTGATTCCAAATATTCTAAAAATATTCAATCATCCGAAACAATTCAATCGAAGACGGAGAAAGTACTCTCCGTCAAGCTCCTCGTCGGTCCGACCATCGCGCAAGGATATCCTCGAGGTCACCGAGAGGGAGGATATCCTGGCACGGTTGTAGGTCGTAGATAGAGTCCTGGCAGAGGTGTCTCGCGTGCAGACACTCCGGCCTATCGGAGGAGAGAGGAAGAAAATAAGGCAGTGGTAGAACGTCCGCATGTAGATGAGCCAGGTTGTATCTGCAGAGTCGCATGCCAGCCTCTATGACAGGGCAAAACCGTGCGCGTATCAGCCGGTATCAGGGTTATGGATGGCCCATGGGCACGCTAACCCAGTGACATCTCTAGGTCACCGGCGTGCCTCGCTTCTCGGTAGGGGTAAGCCACCCCTTCGTCTTTCCATTCCTCTTTCTCTTCCTCTTCCTCTTACGTGCGATCGTAATTCTGCCGGCCTATAAACCCCACCGAATACCCTCGGAGGTTCCTCTCTACCCTCGCCGAAGACGATGGCTGGGTTTCAGCCTCGACGTGGAGACGTTTCATCGTCATTACCAGCGGCGACTTCGACTGGATACATTTTTCAGGAGACCGTGGTCGTTCGGGATCTTCGAGTTGTTCCGACGCGAGGGATACAGTAGTCGAATGCATTTTGCAGGGATGTTTTCCTTTCCTTTTGAATTACGCCCTCGTGAATGATCTTTCCGGTCGATGGAACGAAATGGGCAATATAGGTGGAAAAGGAATTGATTCTGAATAATTGAGAATGTTCTAAAATGTTTGTTGAGACCAGTGATGGGAATAGTAATTGATTATGCGATCATCTTAGGGCAAAAATCAGCGCTCGGAGGATGGAAACTTGGAGGATATTTTGCTAAAGCGTTTGGGGGTTGAAGTTTCAAAAGGTCGGGCCAAAGAGGGGCAGAAAGGATGGGGAGGAAGAAGGAGTATCTACGCGGAGGCCTCGGAATTCCGTGCGCATAAAAAATCCAGGACTCCGTGACACCATCGAGCGTGAAGAGAAAATGGCAAAAGTTCGAGGCGACAAGGCGGAGAAACGGTCCGAAGACAAAAGTAGGTCGATAGCGTTCGCGCGTTGGAAGACACGACACGTAAATCGGCCAGAAAATATTCGCCCCTCGAATTACCCCCGTAAAGTTTTCCGGCACGTATCAACCGCGTTCACCCTCCGCACCCTCTGCAGTGTGTGCAACGTATGCAAGGTGCGCGAGCGAGGATCTCGTGATAGTCCAACGGCACACGACCGGCTCAGAGACGCTATTATTAGGGGCCGAGAAACGGCGAATCGGGCAATTTCACCGCGAGTCTTCAACGCGGCATGGAAGATACCTTCGATTTTCGAGCAATTCGCACGCGATCTGTCGTGCTCGAGGGGAAAAAAAGGTCATACCGCGACCCCGAGGTCGAGCGGATAACGGTGGGATGGAGTTCGATGCGTGCACGGTGGTTAACGTCGAAACGATCATCGATTGCCTCTCTCTCCTTTGAGTACTTTTACTTTGCACATTTCAGATGACTTTATTAAACGACTGTGCAAATATTAACTCAAAGTCTCAAACGGTAGAAATGAGAGGCGGTTCCTAATTTTTCTCGAAAAGTTTGCAAAGTCGATAGAGCTGTTATGTGGCAAATATTGCAGTTCTGTCTCGTAAAACTTGAGTTATCTAAGGAACTGATTCGATAGATTTAAATGTAATAGATATAACGTCGAGAGGTTCGGAAGATAGAATTCTTTGTTTAACCCTTTCAATACGGCGAAAAATCCAATCCGAGTGCGCCCCATTACCGGGATCAGTTATTTCTCCTCGAAGCGATTATTAGATAAAATAATTTGTATGCCGAAAACGGAGCAACCTTAACAGTTGTCGCTTGTTTCAATAGATCGAGGACGATCGAGATTAGAAATTTATGGACTCAGAACGATTGAGAATCAGTTTGGAGGCCCAACTTGGCGTTATTTTCTGCCCTAGAAGTTTTTCAGTAACTGGGACATATGTTGTCCCAGCAGTAATATTAAAAATTTTTCATGCTGGGACAGCGCATGTCCCGTCCGATGCAAAAGGGTTAACGTATTTCAGAAAGTTCGCTGGTAGGTTTGACCGCGGAGGTGGTTGGATTTCGATTGCACTCGCGATACACTTAGAGCCGTTCCTGGAAGCATCGAAGGCACGACGAAGAGTGAATAATTAAAGCCGGTATCCCTGAAACTTTCCTTATGAGTTTGACTTTCTTTCTCCGGCAGCTCGAGGAAAGGCGGAAAAAATGGATTCGCATAACGGCGGCGGGGGGTTACGGCACGTCGCTTATCGTCGACTTATTAAATTTCAGTTTATTCTTCGTGCCATCTTCGCGGATATTAATGGTAATTGCATTTTTGAGAAGCCTCGGAGCATAATGCGAGCAATTAACAAGGTCCAATAGGACTCGGGAAGGCTGCCAAGTTTTTCGGGTCGCTCGTCACCGGAGGTCGCTTGACTTTTGCCAAAACACGTATCAAATTCAATGGAGTTTATTTAATTCCGTGCATAGAGGCCGAATTTCTCTCTTTATTTTTTCCTCTACGAATTAAAACACAAAGGTTTCCGCGAGTTGCGACGAAGAAGGAGAAAAAGGGGGATGAATTTTTCGAGAGATTTCGCTGTCCAGCCAAAAATCCCTCGCTTTGTCGAGAAACTGTTCGACCTAATTTTTCTCAGTCCCTTTTTTTCAGCAAAGACGCCACCGGTTTAACCCTCTCGCCGAGGGCGAATATACTCGTCGCCTCTTGGGAGCAGGAGGGTTATTTTCTGACTGCGGATCTTTTCGACCAAACGTTTTATCCTTGCAAATGAAATTTCCGTCGGTTCTTTCAAGGCGTCTTTTCGTCGAGAACTTACAAATACGTCTATTCGCGATATTAAATAAACGAACGTCAAGACCCGCCCCTTAATTCGTCCACGTCGACGCAATTTCCTCCCCCATTGCGGCACAGCCCTCTTCGGTTATTCGTCAGCGTCCTGATCGCCGGAAAAAAATTAGCCCCCGGTCACCGTCGACGAGAAACGGTGACTTATTGTCGTCGATAAGAAGAGTCTGCCGGCGAAAGATCGATGAAGAAGGAGTGGCCGGAACGACGTCTTCCGGTTTGTTCCTTCGCGTATCAACCGACAGGACTCTGCTCTCTTTTTTCTCTTTTACGATGAAACTGACAAGGACGATCGGTCGAAGAGGGTCTCCTGCTTTTAGGCTGATCAAAATTGCCGTTTCTAGCAGTCCGTGCAATGCCCGCGATGTCCGCTGTGACGCGGCCTGGAGAACAATGGCGAAGTGGAGAACGCTGAAATGGTAGCGCCGAGGGGGAACGTCCGAAAACCTTTTTCTATGCAACGAATATATCGTATTTTTTTGAAATTTTGGAGTTAATATATTTCCAATTACAGCGAGGATTAGGAGAACAATAGAGTTGCTGGAAGAAAGGTCGGGAAACGGAGTGATTTTGAATTGCAATTAATTAACTAGCTGGTCGTAACTATTTCTGCAAGTTGGAGGACGGATTTGAATACGTTTTATTCGATTAGGTGAAATTAATCGACGCTCAGCGAGACGATTTAATCCCCGCTATTTTAACGAACGTATCGAAAACGGGGATCGTCCTAATTTTCCGGCGGACGTTTATGCGGCTTGTTAATTAATTATTATCTGCATATTTAATCCGTAATAGGAACGGCACCGGAGCGCATTCATCGCAGGGTGAATTAACGAATTCGATTAAACATGCAAAGCCGTGCCTCCCCGTTTCCCTCGTTATTAAAACTATTCCTAAGCGGCCACGTCGATTCGCGAAATCCGCGCAAACCGTCCGAAATTAATAAATGGCCGATCCTTCGTTTGCACGTTGCAACTTTTGCTCCACGTTAAGCGCGCAAAAATGGTAATTGCTTTGACGTTGTTAAATCGATTTCCCATCGTGCCAGCCGATGCGAAAAATCCGCAAAAAACGAGAGGGAATTAGTAAATCGTAAAGAGATTAACAAAAAAGCGGGAGAGAGAGAGAGCGTCCGAGTGAAATAAAAAGAAACGTTTTCAGCATCCGCAGTCGCGTCAGCAGAATCTAACAACGAATATTCGCAATTTTCGACGAGGCAGGAGAATTCTGTCGAGAACGACCAACGGAAGCGTTCCATTGGCCGAGTTTGTAGGTCATTTCGCGGGAATTTTGCAAAAGTTTGAGCGCAACCCCTCGAAAGCGAGGGGTGGAAGGGCCGAATTGCGATTTGCGCGGCTAAATTTGTCAGCGAAATTTCGCGCAGAACCGCCGTCCATGACGAGAGGCCGCCTGTACGAGGAGATAAAGCCAACGACAAACAGCCAGAGGATTAGTATTTCAATTTACTGCCACGATAAGCCAGAAAACCGGGCTCGCTGTGCTATGCCGTTTTCCCGAAACCCTCCTCTCGCTCTCTTCGCCTCTCTTTTGTCCTATCGCGAATCGCCTCGATGCGAGGCCACGAAATTGCTGCCGCTGATCGCCCAAAATTTGCCACGAATATGGAAACGAACGTCGAGAATTCCGCTTCTTGCGATATTATAACGACCCGGACTTTTAGCTTACTCGGTGACGTTTCTGGGTGACAGAGACGACTGACACTTTGACACTCTCTGTTTGCAATTACTCCAGGCATTTTTGATCGGTCTGATTTGAAGCTAACCGCAAAAACACTTTGCGTGTGCCTATTCTTATCGTAGTCTATCACGAAGCAATAATAATATTTTTCCAAAAAAAATGCAAATGATTTATGCTGTAACACTTTACCTACAGGTTGGCTACCGATGGGATTTTTGGTTCCAATGCTTTTGGACTTTGAACTTATTAATTGGTGACCACGGTAATTTGTAAATTATTATTTATCGCTGCGTTTTGCTGTCTCAAGGACTCGGTAACGAGAAATCGTCATTTTCGAAGAGATATCAGCGTTAGGTATGTATTTATGGCCAAGTGATCGGTAAGAATTGGGTAGAATATTTAAAAAATGCCGGTTGGTAAAGTTTTATTGCACGAAACAACGCAGGAAACATCCTGTAATTTGGAATACAAGGAATTACTTATTTCCATTTCACTGAACCGGTCATTCCGCTGATATTTTTCCTCCTCGCGCACCGGCAACGTTCAATTTTGAGTCGACTCGGTAGCAAAGAGGGAGGATAATGTCACAATTTTCGAACGGATCGGAGGATAATCGATGCGTCTATTCTCGGTATGGTTGTCTCGCAAAATTCGACGGGCTAATTCCACCGTAATCATCGAAGCGTCGTCTAACCGCTCGACGACGTTTCTGGCGCGAGAATAGATGTTCGTTCGGCAGAAATAGAGCGCATACTTTTCTATTTACGGAATTTTGGAAACTTTCGTATCCGATATCGGAATTCCCGTTAACATTTCCGCCGGCGTGACTCGCGAATTATCCGTCGCGAGTTTTCCAAGCAGCGAAGCGAATAGGTTTACCTTTCTCGAGGAGAAGCATTCAGGAGAAGCTTCCAACAGCTGGAAGCGATCCTGAATTTTGTACGTGTGCATTTTGCAATTTTCTGAAGAGAAATTCTCGTCAGTTCCAAACACCATTGCCGATCGAATAACCGACTACAATGAGAATAGGTATACATGAAGTGTCAGTTAGTGTAAACACTTATAATGATGTAGGTTATCTATTCGTAAAATTAGATTATAGCGTACAATACAGTACGATATTTCGTGGGTGGAAAAATCGCGAGAGAGCCTCGCATATTCGAGTCGGAAGCTCGTGAAGGGTCGAATAAAAAATAACGAGGGTAGAAATCGAAGGATCAGGACGAGCAGGTGATCCTTGACTTGGTTAACGAGCCAGAGGGAACGAGAGGGCTGAGCCAAATATCGAACAAATCCTACACCAAGCTTGTGGCTCAAAACCTGCCTTTACGGGGTCGTTAAAACGAAAGGTCTCTTCTTAAACCGCGACACCGTTTCGCGGCTCGTTACTGAGTCGCGAGGGTGACACTGCTCTGGCATATATTTTAAGGAAAAAAAAAAAGAAAACTACGCCTTCTGGAAATGGTAGCTCGATTCTCTGCAATTTCGTCCAGGAAGAATCCGAGGAAAGGTCACTTGGATTTTTAAAAGACAGCGAAGAACTCGATCGTCAAAGCCATGCTGGAAGAAGTCTCCGCAAAATGTCGCTGCTGGCGGACTTCTCTTTAATTATAGCAAACGATGGCTCGCATGGGGGGAAAAATTGCTGGAAACGGACGTTTTGAGTGTCACAAATAAAAGTACAAAAGCAAACGAGCATCGTGGTCGAATTTGCAATGATTCATGGAAGGGACGGATGAGCGGTCGAACAATTGCGAGCCTTCGTTTCTCGAGATTCTTCAATAAAAGGCAATCCTCCTACGAAATCCGTGGTCCATTCGTAAACAAGTTATATATAAACTCGTCTAAAAGTTCATCTCGGATAGCTCTCTCTCTGATGTCTCGGAATAAACAACTCGAGATTAGTCGGCCGGTGTCTGCGCGGCGGCAATCGATACCCGCTAGAAATCGCTAAGTGGTTTCGCACTCGAACCGCCAGTCGGCCAATTGTTAATAAATATAGACCATTCGAGATCGATGCTCCATTACGGATGAAAAAGAGCAACGCTCATTTCCTCCACGTGTCTTCGACATTTCCGGAAGTCCGACCAACTCATCTCCTAAAGATAAACTTTTGACGAACGCATGGTTACCTCTCTCGGACTTTTAATTTTTCGTCGTTCCAGCTATTTTTTATTTCGACTAGAGTGCACTTGGAACGAGGAAAAAAAACGAACGAATATTCCCGTCCAAATTAAATACCCTCATCAACGAAAATCAGCGGATCACGGATCAGCAATAAAGAGGGTTCTCCAGCACGACTTCCAGGTTCCCACGGAGTCTCTGAAATGTCAGAAAGTCGTCGAGCAAATTCAACCGTAAAAAATGCGTCTCTATGGAGGGTTTCTCCCTGTGGGTTCCATTTTCTCCGGATAATCAAATGTCGGGTAGAGTCAGGCCTGATACGTCCCCGAGACCGTGCAGTAGAGAGAAAAAGAGAGCCAAAGAGACTCGGAGAGAGAAAAGGAGAAGAGGAGAGAGATATATAATAAGAGAATAAAAGAGAGAGCGGAGAAAAAGGTAGAAAAAGCCAGAGGGAGGAAAGAACGAGAAATCGAGCGAGGAAATAGGTCTCGGTGTCTGGCTCGGCCTGCCGTTTCGCTCCATTGCCATCTTCCACCCCTTTGAGGGAGACCGGGGGGTGAACTTTCGATATCCAGAAGACGCCTGTTAACTTTCGAGTACTCGGATACTCGTATCTCGTGCTCGGCTCTTCTGTACACTCGATGCAGTCGTATTTATAATGCAGGTCCTCTTGGCGAGGGTGTTTGCGTCTCGATTGCAAGTACTCTTGGCGAAACCGAGGGAAAGGGGGTTGCTTCGACGCGGCGGCCTTCGATTCTACCGCGGCAAACGAATTATCTTGTCTCTTTTCCTTTTTCAACGCGGCTCAAAGCTTCGTCGAGGACTTTTTATCCGTTGTGAAGAAGGGAGGAATTTTTTCAAGCAAATTCTTCGAGAGCCAGGGGAAAAGGACGGTGAACAAGGTAGAAAATTAACTCTCCGTAACCTCTACACCCGAGATACTACGTGGAACGTCGACCACGAGAGTCATCGTTATTCGAGGAATATTTCAAATATATAGGTCGCTTTTTGAACTTTACATTGCCAATTGTAACGACAATTTGCCGTTTTACATCACCCAGAATTCTACTCGCATCAATTTTCTGCCCTTGAGTAGCCACTTTTTTCGCTCTGCTTCACGACTATTTTTGTGGCATTTCATCTCGCTCGGATCGCCTGCTTCCGGCTCCTCTCGCACACACACGTATTTATTATAGAAGTTGTAAATTAACACCTAAACTTTTCTTTCAGGAGCAAGTTAATCTTCCCATAAAGAAAATATGTTTGTTCCCAGCGATAGAATATTATATTATTGAAATAACTGTCATTGTAAAATATTGTATACGAGTCTCGATAAAACCTTTAACACTAGAACTACCGGCGTCAAATCCAACATATTTTAATATATTAAATAAGTACTTTTGAAAAAGGGGGAATCAAGCGGCGGAAAATTTTATCGATTCGGTGATTTATGTTTATTGACGTAAACGTAGAATATTTATTCTATGACTCTTATATAAACTTGGAGAATTTTTTGAAAAAATTATGTACCAGTCATTTTGACTGGTTCCGTAGTTCTAGTGTTAATAAAAAAAAAATCTGCGTTCCTCAGTGTTATCTTCCCCTGTCTTGCGAGTTATACCTGCTCGTAGTTTCTGACGGTCACCCTGGAGGGAAACTGTATTAAAACAGAGGTCTTGTTGTTTTTTTTGAACTTTGAAATTTTTTGAAACCACGCCCAGAGGTCTCGTGCGTTTGATAGGACGCAAGAAAAGGCTCGATTTTTCTTATCCTAAGTAACACAACGATTAAGTCATTAACGCTTGCTGCTATTCGGTTCTAGATTTGTAGAAGACTGAAATTTAGAAAACGCGGGAAAACAGTAAGCTTGAGTAGTGTAAGAAAATATTCTACGACTCTCTCACGTAATGAAATTTTACTCTTCTCGGAAAAGAACTACAGAACCGGTGGAATTTCAACTGGCGAAGAGTCATTTCGCTCGATGCAAGTACAAAGTTGCAATTTCCTAAAGACACGGCATTCAAACCGACGCAGAAATTTCCTGGCCTGCAATTTTCTGGCGTCTTACGGCAAGACTTAAACGAAGAGTCGCCCGAAGGAGAATAAACGGAAGGAGGGTACCGATCTTTAATAACAATTTCGCGTGTTCTCCTCCGGCGAAGACCACTCGTTTAAATGCAAAGAGAATTCCCATTCCCTCCTCGTGATCCGCTAGCCTTGCACGCGCGTGCATGCACCTCCGATGCGCAAATATTTTTCAACTCCATCCTGGAGGGTGTGCCAGGGTGTCCGCACCGTACGTGCATCTGCATATTATGCATCGTGCCGCAGTTGCATAGCAAGACGAGTTAACAACGGAATTACCGACGATTAAGTCGGAAGATTTTTCGAAAAAAAGGCGCCAAGAGGAACGGCAAATTTGCGAGGGACTTTGCACGAGGAGGAGGTACTTGCAGAACATACGGGAGACCTGGAGTTTAATTTAAATAAGAAATGGGAAAGCTGGGAAATTGTAGGAAATATGTATCGATGCAAATTTTTGCTTCTTTCTAATGAAATTATGGAGGATAGTTTTATGAGATAGTTTGAACGTTGATAGCTCGGTGAGAAGTTTGTTAAAAGTTTTCTTGTGGTATGCAAGGTTGCATCGATTAATCGGCCTCGTTGATTTCGCTCGATTGTTCCGTTTCCTCGCGAGCAGGGAGCTCATTTCCCAAGTTTTTCGGGAAAGCTCGAGAAGACCTGAAGACGTGGGTGTTAACGAGCTTGAGGTTACTTCGAAATCGACCTACAAAATCTTTAGACTCGCGAGCGTGATGCAGAAAAACTCGAGTATCGGGTTCTCTCGAGATTGAGATGTTTGACGAAATTCCTGATAAGTTCGAGCGTTAACGCCTCATCGCGTGTTGAAGTTTTTTAAGAGTTAACTGGATGTAGAATCACCAAGATTATAATACAAATGGACGAATTTTTTCTCGGCCTAACTGTCAAGGTGTAACCTTATCGCCATGGCCACTTGGCTCGCTGCTAAAATTTTGATTAAACATTACAATTGCTAGTTAACCATGTAAAGCAATGACGAAACTCGAGAGCTCATATCGCGGTCAAAAACCAAGGTTGCAAACTATACGGAGATAAATTCGACGGCAAGTATTTTCGATTAAATCCAGATGTTTAAGAGGCGAAAAAAGACGACTCTCGTTCTCGGCATCGAATCGGATTGGCGTAATCGAGAAAGGTTGAGAGAGAAAGTAGAAGAAGGCGCTAATACGACTGATCTCATCCTCTTCTCGTTCACCGAGAGCTTTTTGCCGGGTGAAAGCTCTCTTGGAAGTCGACGCTCGCGATGTTAACACGGCTGGAAAATATTTCGCGTTTTTCCGGAGGCGAGACCGTGCTCGCGAGCTCTCACAGAGGCCCTGAGACACTTTTTTTTACGAAACCTCCTATTTCCACCTATTCCACCTATCGGATTAACACGAGACACCGAGACTCTCCACGCTTCTCGGAATGCGTTAATTAACTCCTGATGAAAACGTTCCTACGATGGTGAAGAGACCACTTAGACCTCGAGACCTTGGAGATATCGGAGATCGTGGACGAATTTTGCCGAATATCGAGCACTACGTTCCACTTTTGCACTTATTTTCACCTGTTCTAATACGTGAAAAATTGTGGATCTCAATGTTTTCGGGTATTTGTTTTCCCTATTAAATTATACTTTAATCTCGTGTGATAGAAATTTTTTCTAGAAACTGAAAATTAATGACGGTTTTTCCATAGATATTTGCAAATTTTGCCCCATCGAGAAGAGCGGGCACATGTGGTACGTTTCTGCCCGAGGCTCGACGCGAATCTCGATCAGGCGCTGCGGAGGGTAATTAAATTCCCCAAAAACGGGAACGTAATTCCAGAGATAACGTATCAACACGCTACATTGTCGAAATATCTGAAGAGCGGCTCGAGATAAGCCGTGAATTTTTTCGATGTTTTGCTTCGCGTTACGCGCCATTTCCCATTCAACGTTATCGTTGAATGTTCCCATAAACGCGACACGAGGTACCGTGCCGCAAAAACGAGCGGTCAATGAAGCACGAATCGTTTCGAAAAAGGAGCAGTCTCCCAAAATACCTAATCGATAGGAGAGCATATTTTTGTCTAATAAAAATGACACGAGCGATCATCTCTCTTGCCGTTCGATTCCTTCTTTTCTAAACTACTTATTTGCTGCATCGAACCTCTCAGGCATGCTGCACCACTACAGTTCTTTCGCAAATCTCATCCTTGTGAACTACGTGCAACTATAGTAGCTCACTCGCTCACCGTTTCAATTCAAGTTAAACTATGTGTGATGTGTCCTTAACGCTACAACTACCAAACTAAAAATACTAACAAAAATTATCTAAGTTCATAGGAGAGCCGTTGAAAAAGTTCTACGTCCACTATAAAAGACACAAATCATCGAATTGACCAACCCTTCCGCCACTCGGTTTCTCCTCTTTCAAAGTACTCCTTTTAATATATTGAAAAATGATAGATTTAACGCCGGTAGTTTTAGTGCTAAGAAAAATGATAATTTAATTATCCAAAACGCGTAATTTACGTCGAGCTCTACTATACAGAGAAATAGCCTTACGCAAAATTCAGCCATGCCTAGAAGGTTAAATACAATAGATGGAAAGGTTGAAGAGAAATTCCGAGCGATCGTTATTATCGTTATCCGTGAAAAAAAGGTGGCACGTAAGGCGAGAAATTGTAAGGTAGATGTATTCGGGAGCAAATGTTTACGTCGCAGATATTATCGGTGAGTCTGTTTTATCGGGGCACTTGACCCGATCGGGTTCGTGGGGCGATGCAGCGTCCTTTCGGGGCGAGTGCACGGTGGCAATGCGTCGGGGGCTGCTGCTGCAGCCGCAATGCAGCTCGCCGGCCAAGAAAAATCGTTCGCCGGCCGAAACTTTCTCCCTTTTTGCCCCGTTCTTTCGTACCTTTTCGCGACGCTCCTCGAACGTCGCGCAAGGAGCTCTTCCTCCTGTTTCGTTTGCGAATCGCGTGACACGAAACTTTCGCGAATAAACCACGCCCGTTAAGTACACCCAGACGAGGAGAATCGAGGACGGTCGAGGTTAATTTCCTGCCTTGCAACGTGGACTTTCTACGTGGAGATTCCGAGAGAGGAAGCATGGCTGCGAGAACCGCGGAAACGGCGAACGGGCGACGATTAATGCAAAACTTACGTGGTACCGTGCGACCAGCTCCATTTATTACTTGCGCTCTCGTTACGCTCGTTATGTCGGCTCTCGCAACAGATTCTTATCTAATCGGGTCAATCTATCTTCCGGCATTCCCGTGGCCTCTTTCTGCTCTTTCCTCTTTCCCCTTTTTGCTTTCTGCTTCGTTTTTTTGCACCCGATCGGATGACCTCTTCGGGAGGAACGTCCGCATTTACGTTCCTCCCAAAAAGGTCACTCGTGGCCTCTCTCGCGACCTCCACGAATGCACCTGGAAGGTGCGATTTTTATTCATAAATAATTAATTTGTCGAAATCCTGCATACCAAACACTGAAACTCTTTAACATGAATATCTCACCCCTGAGATTCTACTGGGATTGTCAGATGAATAAAAATTGATCGCTCGTACAAAGATTTATCCCTGATTTATGATGCAGCATATAAGTTAACGCAATATTAATAGCAAAGGGTTGAAGCACCAAGGTATATTTATATACTGGGAATAAATGTCAATCTCTTACCCGAGTCGATCGCTGGGCGAATGCGTTGGAGCAGTTGCTCGTTGTCGCACAATCTAATTCAACCTCGACGTCTCACCTCGACGACCTCTGATCAATTGACTCTTCGATCGAATCAGCCGGCAGCGACGACATACAAAAACAACCTCGACAGTGCCGAAACGTTGGAACGAAGGGCAAAAAAGGGAAAGAAAACAAAGCGGAAAGAAAGCCGATCGACGTGCAACGTAGAGGAAGGATCGTGATCGAGTGGAGGAGAATTTCGCAGGGTCGTCCCGTCACGCGATACTCCGAGGTAAATTGGCATCGTGTACGCGCGGAATGGCGCAGAAAACGGAGGAGGAACGCGAAGCGAAGCTAGCAAAGCAACCGGGGGGATAGGAAAGAACGGATTAACCCGGTTAGATAGGCATCTACGGCAAATGTGCCGAGAGGGTTGACTGCAGGTGCGGCAACCACGGAGGAGGGTGTCCATGCGGGTCTAAGGGCCGGCCTCTCCTCGAGCAACCTCCGTTCATTTAATATCCTCCGGCTGTTTCCGATGGCCTACCCTTAGGACATCGTCAACGACCCTCCGACGCACCTCTCTTTGCTCTTTTGCTTTACTTTTCCTCTCGTCGAGCAACTTCATCCCTCAACTTCCCAATTTCCCTTTGATCGAGTATGCGAATTATTTTTCCATTCTTCGGCATAAAGGGGTGGAATTTCGAGAACGAAGTTTCCAAGGAGGGGCATAGTGAAAGTTTGAGGAGCAAGACGGGGGCACGTGGAAGAATTACGGTGACCCCGAGGTCACGGAGAACCTCGAGCGATCGGTGGCCGACTTAATCGAACGCAGGTGGCATAGGGGGCAGGGAGGAGAGCGTAGGGTAGAGGGTAAAGGGTCGAGCGTACAATGGAGGAAGGATCGAAAATCGAGGGATTTATTTGGAGGAAGGAGAAACGAGGGAGGTATAGAGAGTCCCGCAAAGATCAACTTGAATCGTTAAGAGTTAATTAGCGCGCAAACGTGACTCCGCAGCGGCGGGAATGCATTAGGAAAGTCGCGGTTAGCTCGTGCGCCGACCCTCGACTTTTTGCAAGCTGGTCCGACGAGCGACGTTCCTCCGTGAGCCGTTTATGCAAAGTAAACGGATCGTGCTCGCGCGACCGTCTGATAAATCTTTAAATATTTCATTCGCCCGGGGGGCTTCTTCTCGAGTTAGCGGTTTTCCAGCAGCCTCCCTCGCTCTCGGCCGAACGAGGAAATAATCCCGTGAAATTTTCATCCCCGTTTAGCCGACGGACGGAGAGGCTGCGAGGAAATTTCATTTGGCGATAACGGGAACGATAGTTGGATCTCGACCCTTTCTCGAATATTCTTCTCAAAGGGATACGCGGAGACGAAGGGCAAAGTGGAACGGTTAAACGTTGCGATCGAAGGGAGAGGAGTAGCCAAAGTCAACCCAGTTGGCACGCTGGCCAAGCATTCCTCGGAAACTGCTTTTTTTTTGCTCCACATTTCGGCTCAACTCCTACAGTTACTTCGACCGAAACCTGCAGCTTTTGGAGTAGTTTTGGAGCAGTCTGTGTGCCTTTTGAATTACGGAGACAATTCAGCGTGGACGTATCGCTTGAAAGAGCCATCCAGCTGCAAGACTTCGAATTCTGGCTCGCAAGTAAAGAGCTCGAGGGTTGGACCCGCACCGGGTGCACTCAACCCTCCAATTATGCGAATGTAGAATGTAAAAAAAGAGTCGCGGTAAAACTAATTGCAGGAGAGACGACTGCACAACCTCTAGCCACTTCCGCCGGAAGTAATCGACGATAGGCAAATTTCTGACTCCGTCTCAAGAAGAAGAACGACTCAACAGTCGCGATATTAATAACGCATCTATCTTGCAATTAGCGGGAGAGGAGAGAAGAGGAGATCCGCGGTCTCACTTTCTGTCGGTTGAACGAAAATAGGGGAGTGCTCGATCTCGGAATTACGGACGCATCGATTTATTCTGCAGGGCGAAAAATAGTCGGACAACTGGAGGAAATGCATAATTGCGGAATCGAGCGTAGTTGGGTCACGGTGGATATTTTTAGCCGGTCCTGATTGCGAGTTCAAACGAAAGCAAAGCCCACCTGTGTGGGTCCAACGTTTGCTTTACGCCATCGTTTTCCCGTCTACCAACTTCTTCTCGCCTTTTCTCCCGTCTTTTTTCATCCCTCCTTCGCTCTTTGCTTTTCCTTCCAGCTCGTTCATCCTCCTGGTTTCTCCTGGACGCGCAAATACCGAGACGGAGACAAAGAACGAGGCGGAAAGCTCGGTTGTCCTCTCTTTGCAGAGCTTTTCACGCGAGCCTTCGTCCAACGAGCGTCCATGCGCGCCGACCAACGACAAAAAAACCGCCCCCGTTGATTTTGCCTCTTCTCACCTCTACCGTCTTCTCGTCGTTGGATTTTTTTCGTCTCTTCTCTCGCTCTCTGATCTCCACGACCGTGAGAGCACGCCCACGCTTCGCAAGATGCGTTAAATATGTTATGCCGACGCGTTTTAGCCGCATGAATTCCTCAGCCTGTCTTTAGCGCGAAAAATGGACGTCCTTTCCAAGGGAGAACGATTTTGCGAATTTTGATAAATGAGAGCGATTGCAATTGTTCTTGTCCATTGATTTTTAAATTATGGAATTGGTTTTCAATGTTTGGAAAAATATTTGCTCCTATTGCCAAACGTTTCGGAGGGATGGTATTAACACTAAAACTGACACAGAGACGTCATCTGATCACTTTTCAACGTGAATTTTCTCTTAACACTAGATTTACGGATATTGATACACCTATTTTTCTAAAGTGTGCCAATTTGACTTATACAAGAAAATTGAAGCTTTTTGGAAAGAAAATAGTTCCAAATCAATTTAAATGAAAGGTTTATTGTTAGAAAATTAACCGACAAATATATTTTATATATAGTAATCAAATTTTGAATGAGTCAAATTGGCACCGTAAATCTAGTGTTAAGAAAAACTGTCGATACGTTTAGGGTCAAGGGAGTCAGTATACCTAAGAGCACTACCGTCTATTCAAATTTTGTGTTAACGCTTTTATCTATTATTTGGAAATTTGGGGAACTCTGATGTAGAGAGATACAAGGGCATTTAACGGGGCAACATTTGCTGTCCTACAATACACATATATTCTTCTCCTCGAGGCCTACAAATTCCCCAGCCGTCGATGTATCCCACTCGAAACATTTGTTACAGATAAGCGCATCGGTCGAATAGAGCCGAGGAAACACCGTGTGATTATTTGCCCGAGTTACCGTGCAGATCGCTCGACAAATCGACCCAAAAATCCTCGTTGGAATTGCGCATCCGGGTGCCGCTCGTTTGCCCACTAATTTCTGCCATTATCTCCCTTATCTCGATGCAAACTTATCGAGAATTTCGAGGCCCAGATAGCTGGCCGTGTATCTCGTGTTTACATCGAAGATTCGTGTACCGCGATACCGCGCGCGAAATCGTTTCCACACCTGGAGAACGGCGTACGCCGTGATCGCGCATTTTTCAGCCAATTTGTATATTTTTAATCGATGATGTAACTCGATTTTGCATCGCCGACTCCTTATCAGAGATTGCACGGTGCATTTGCGCAAGATTTTCGCGCGGCCCGGCGTATGCTAGGAGGGGGAAGTTTTGGAAAGTGGAATCGAAAACCGGCGAAGGACCTTGTTGCGGGAGATCGATGAATATCCCATCGAAGCTTTTCCAAGGATTCCATTTTCGTCCACGGATTCCAATTCAACGTGGTATTTTTTCCTCTCTTTCTCCGAGGCTTCGATTCGTTGCCCTTCCACCCTCTCCCGTGTTCGCCCTCCTGTCAACCGCCGCCCTGTATTGTGTTACCCCTCGAGCTCTCAAAAGCGCGTGGAATATTAAAAAGTGCCCTTCGCTTTCAGCATCGCGTGGAAAGTGCGAATAAAGAAAGCAACGACAAGAAAACGAGTCGAGAGGAAACACGGGGAACCATCCCCCTCAAAGATAGTCCACTTCTTGCGCGAGAAGACGGAAGGGGTGGTCTCTCTCCGGAAGTTACTTCGAACCGATGATTTTAAAAGTTCGACGTTACTCTGTCGCTCTGTTTTTCAATAATTCTCAGAGATGTTTGAAGGAGGTAAAGATGGCGGGAATTTTGAAGAATAAATTCTACGAGGGTGAAGCTGGGAGGAGCAACGTGGAAATTTATCCGGGGAAAACTTGAGAAGCGGAGGCGAGGAGATTAGATAAGAATTTGTCAAAACAAAATATTTCAACGATCCACTAGAGAGTGAATGGGATATTATCGCAACTACTTTAAGCCACTTACAATTTCCTAATTTTCTGGGAAAATGGTAGCCCATAAGTGGAAAAAACGGGCTGCACGTGCGACCAGTGGAGAGGATTTTTAATAATTTTATCTTAATGTAATGTACCGGTCCATCTATTGCTAATATGTAAGATAACTCTAGCGAATATTTTAAATAATATAATAGACTTAACGTTGGTAGGTCTAGCATTAAAAAATCGCAGCAGCGCAAAGTCGTTCAGGTACTTCTCTCAGAAGAAAACTTTAATACAGTAGTTGACAATTTTGCGATAATTTTTCATTATTTCGACCTAACGCAGCGTTTACGTGGAAATTTATCGGGCGACCTCCGACGGGAAAATCCGATCTTCGATCTCAGGTGCATCGGGTTTAAGCCCATCGAAATTTATCGGCGATGCTAGAACAGGCCTACGGCATTAATCCACGCCGCATATTCCACGATGACCGGCTCGCCCGGCTTATCGTTAATCCGATAGCTTTGTCGTCCTGTTAAGCCACGCGGACTAATTGGACTATTTGCGAGACAATCGCTGTTTAAAATCGATTCTATCCTATCGCTAAGTCGACGGGATTAATTATGTAACCTGGAATTGTGGTGCACGTACGACAGGAGCGAATTTTAGTGGGTTACGTACGACGTGATTTTAACACGAGATGTAGTACCATCCCTGGATAACTCCATCGAGGTTAATCGAGGATTTCTTGACACCAGGAAGGTTCAATGGGATGGAGAGAGTTCCTTTTAAGCGGTTTTATTTGGGAAACTCTCGTGAACAACGCTGAGGACAAAGGAGAAAATGATACGGTAGCCTGGAGGTGTTTCTTTGACGAGAACGAGCAGTTGCTTTGCTATCAAATAAATTACAGTCCCTAGATTGATCAAGATACAATGTTTAAAGTCTACTTTCGAATCTAAAGAGTCTATTTAGCCATGAGGGGGTTGGTTGCTCATCTATCGCAATCTAAGTGGTTCTATCACCATCTGAAAGTTGAATAACAAGTTTCCAACTGCTTTGCCAATGCGGACAACATCAAGGTGCGGAGCAAACAACGAGGGGACGCTGATTCTTCCTCAATTGCCCTCCTGAAAATCATCCGACACTCGATCTTAGTAACCTATTCGCAAAACCATCTCCTTTCAACCCCATCTCCGGGCAGAGCCTCGATCGGAGCATGGTACGCGAGCTCCGCGGCAAATTTTGCTGCATGAGGGTTAGCGCCACCGTCAGAGGCAACCCTTGCCTCGTGCACGGGGAAACAAGTTCGCGGGGTGTTTTTGTCGGACGATTCCGTCAATTATTTGCGGCTGAAATAATTCGAGCGAAACATCGTGAAGCTGTATACGAGGGAAGGTACCCGAGGGGATTTGGGAAGAGCAAACCCACGTGAAATTTTGATCAAAGTCCCGGCGACGGTTGCAATCGTGCACGAGTTACGTCTCGGTTCGACCTCGTCGCAAAGTCGAAGGGAGACGAGGGAGGAAAAGCCAGGGAAAATACAAACACACGGGACGAAAGTGGAGAAGAGAGCAAAGGAAAATTCTGTCTCGCGATGCGCTGCAAAAAGAGGTACATAAAGATCGATCGCCGATCGTCGAACTGGAGGATCGTTTTACGATCGCGAGATTTTTCAACGGAGAAGTCCACGAATTCTCGACGAGAGACGAATGGACGGTGCGAGATGGATCCACCGCTCGAAAGAGCGATTGGAAATGGTATAATGCGACAACCTCGAGAAGTCTCCTCGAAGGTAGGCCTGTTTCGGCAGGATCTGATTCGCCAGGCGTCAAGATATTTTAATAAAGATATTTCAATGTTACGACTTTGTCAAGTGCCCCCTTCAGGAGGTTGAGCAGGGTGAATTAAATAAAAAAAACGGTGCGAATAGGCGGTCTTTAGCGAGAAGCTCCGCCGCTCAGGAGACTTCTTGAGGTTGTCGAAGAATACAAGGGGGTAGGTGAGGGGACGCTAGGAGATCCCGGAAGTGATGCGGTGCCGCGACGATTGCGGATCGTCGAACTCGAGGATCGTCTCGTCGTCGCAAGGCTTTTCGACGGAGAAGTCCACGAATTCTCGACGATTCGACGAATGGACGGTGCGAGAGGGATCCGCCGCTCGAAAGAGCGATTCGAGACGATGGATAGGGGTAGGCGAGGGGTCTCAGGAGATGCCGGGAGATGCTAGGTGATTCTAAGCAACGCTAGACGATGCCAGGGTCTAGCACGACGGTCTAGAGGAATCGATCCTCGTCGGAGAGGTTTGCAAAGACACTTACGAATTTCCAAGAGAGCGAGCACAGTCGCTGTCTCTCCTCTCCCCCTGTCCAGCTCGACGAGGCCGACGAGGAACCGGAGAGGGTAGATTCACCCCGAATCCGCTGGACACCGGCTCCGTTTCTCTCGGTGCTCGACTCTCCGAAGATGCTCCTTCTGCCGTAGCTCCTCGAACTCACCCTTGGTCCTTTCTTTCCGACTTTTTTCCAGCTGCTCCTCCTCTATCACCCTCTTTCTCTCGCTGATTTATCTCCGCTCTACCTCGCTGTCGGCTAGGTCGAAGAGAGGTAAACGAAAGCACGGCTCGGGGTCGGAGGACGAGGGTGGTTTCTCCGACCTCCGGACGAGAGGGTGGCTCTCGATCGAGGAGAACCGATCTGTTTGCCGTCTGAGAGGACGAGGTGGACAACGGCCAAGCGTATTCGCGAGAACGAGAGGAATCGGAAGGACCGCGCGATGTCGAAGTAGGCCGGTTAACCGTTCAGGCCGCACTGACGAGTCGAGCCGCGGCTAGTAAGGGTGAACTGGCCTGGCATCCCCTCTCGGTTTCACCCCACTTCACCCGCTCACGCTCGCCTCTTTCCACCCTTTCACCCTCCGAACTCACCCTCTCGCTCTCTCCCTCGTTCTACCTCTTCCTCCCTCCGAAAGCTCGTTCGCCCTCTTTCTCTTCATCTCGCGATTTCTCTCTCTCCCTCTCGCCTTCTTTTTCCATCTTTCGCGCTCCTTCTCCCTCCGTCTTCTATTTCCACCCCTCCTCAACCCTCTTTCTCGAGCCTTTCCTCTCGCGAGAGCCAGAGTCTACGTTTCCTCCGACAGTCCACCCCCTCCGCCCTCTACACATATGTTTTTTCTGCGCTTTTTGCCGATCCTTTTTCCAGGCTTCCTTTATCTCTCTTTGTCCAGCAACCCCGTCTGGATTCCCTTCGTTGCAGCGGAGGGCTGTTGCGTCTCGATAATATCGCCGACTTCGACCTCGTCCTCATCGTTCTCCACCCTCCTCCTCATCTTTCTCCCCGTTCTCCTTCGAGAAACGGACTCGCGAAATTTCCTTTCGATTCGACGAACGATCTATCGACTTGGCCGCTCGTTCAATTAATTCTACGCTCGGTGCAATTCTCTACGGTTTCGCCCTACGAAATGAGCTCGCGTGCGAGAATCCGTTTCCTTGAAACGTCCCGGGGACGACGGGAAATTATTTCACCCTGATTCGAGAGCCGAAGAATTTTAACCGTCTCCTACGACGTCGCTAACTATTAACTATTACTCGAGACGGGGTGGCGCATTTTTTCACGAATGTCGCGAAGAATCGTTTAAATTATTCCAAACGCGAGTATTTTACTTTATGTACGTCCTCTTTTTCACGATGATTTTCTTAGGGGAACGAGAGAAGAATTGTAATTCGCGCAATTCCTTCGGAACCTTGGGGGGTGGGATGGATTCCAGGGAGGACATTGGTTTTTCTCCAATCGACCGGGGTTTTCTCTTGTGCGTAGATTCGCTCGCAATAACGCTATCAAAAGATACTTCGCTTAATCATCAAAGTTATGATATATCAATTAATAAATTAACACTTTACCGACCGGTATTTTTTAACATCCTACCCACTTCTGATCAGTCATTTGCACGCAAATATTTCCCTGATACTGATGTCTCTTCGAAAATTGCAAAGTTTCTTCCCTGAGTCCTTGGCACAGTTAACCGCAATGAAAAGTAATAATTTATTAATTGTCATAGCGACCAATTAATAAGTTAAAAGTCCAAAAGTGTTTGGCCCGAAAAGCCGATTAATCGGTTACCGGTCGGTAAAGTGTTAACAAATATCTACCACGACGGAAAAGGAATTGAACTTGGCTCCACCGACTATGAATTCTTACTTTTTCTTCCATAGGCATCATAGTTTACGGAAAATAGTTGTAAAATTCTATCCTCGAAGTTCCTCAAACGAAAAATCAACAACGTTGCAAATTTTCAAGGATTATTTGCGAGTCGAGCCTCCAAAGGGTTAACTCCACCGTGATCCTCTCATTTTTCTTTCCCCTCTCGCCCATTTCTCTCCATTCTCGTATCCAGGTCCTCGAATTTGCTTTCCGATATCCCCAAGCATCCCCTAAATTCCATCTACTGTATCCTCCGTCGCGTACGTCGTTCTTCCTCGTTTCTCCTTTATCCCCGTAACATTTTCCACCTATCGACACAACGTTCTGGCCTTCCTCCTCGTATTTCCCGTCTCCTTGCCAAGTTCCTTCGTCGGCCGATTGTTCGACGTCCAGCCGAGCGCATTAATACGTCGGATAAAGTCGGAGGAGAATTTCCGATTAGTCGGACCGCTCGGAGATCGATCGGCCAATGCCGAATAATACGGTTCGTTTGTTATTAAACGCCCGAGGGAATTCAATTGCACGAAACACCGAGATTCCTTTGATTCCGGACGATCGTTAAATTCGTCCGAGTCCAAAGGGTCCGAGAGACCCCGTCGATTATCGTAATCCGCGCGAAAACTTTCAACGGTCGAAAGCCGAGTGGAAATTTGCACGGAATTAACCCTTTGTGAGGGTCGCTCGGCGGTCGAAATTATTTGGCTGCCCGAGTGGCGAACAGGGGTAGTTATTTTGACGTTTCATTTGGTTCAACTTCAAAGCCTACTTTTTCTACAGTGGAAGAATGTTTGATTCAGGTTGATGATTGTGGTTCGCGTACTTCGAGCTGGGAGAGAATTATTTTTGAATTCCCGATCGAGATTCTATTCGAACTTTAATTTCTATGGAAGGCATGAGACAGAGACAGCTATTTTACCTAAGCTATGGTGTATTAACTCTTTGGCCTACGATTTCTTTTCTGGCTGAGCGGACAATGACTCAGATTTAACTCCTGAAATCAAATGTTCTCACTGATTTCTGATACATCATATAACTGAACGTAATATAAATAGTTTTTTGAAGACTTCAAAATGTCTTATTCCATTTTTCGCGCCACACGTGCCACACGTAGCTGTAGGTTGAGGGGTTAATTAACAATTTAGAAAAGATTTTCCAAACGTGAAGTGAGAATTAGAATTCAGTCTCGCTGATTATTGATTCCAAAATTAACGGAATTTCAAGATGCGTGCTTTGTCGGTTGTGTACTCCTCCTGAAACCGAGTCAATAAAGTTTCTCGAAGGTACTAATATTTACTTCCGAAAGGTGTCATTGAATTGAGAATTGTACGAGGTGGCAAGATATCGCGGATGGTCGACCTTGCACTTTCCGAAGCGATGCTTCGAGATATTTTGCTCGGTTCATTCAGGGCGAACGACCTTTAAATACTTTTGGCAGGTACGTACTGCGAAAACAACAAGTGCATTGGGAAAAATAAATGATAATTCAAGGATAATTTGGGACAGATGCGCCAAGAGTGCGTAATGAACAAACAAGCGAACGCAACGATCTGGGAATTGCTATTTATTGTCTTGTCATTAACCAGCTTTTTCCGTCTTCTTTATTTAGCATTATTGCGTCGATGTTTGCATTAATGAGGAGTCTGATTATGAACGCAAAAATTACCGATCATTCGAGGCTCTGACGTAACAAAAAAAACACAACCAGCCCTCCTTTGGGAAGCTTTAGAATTTATTTAAAAAAAGGAACTTCGGTGGTATTTTGGGTTAATCTAAATTCACCCTACTAAAATATACAAAAGGCATGTAATATAAAAAAAATATCTAAAATTTGCACAAACATCTGCAGTGTGTTCTAACAAGTATATAAAATAGCAGTTACAAGAATAAGGCCACACGTTCCAAAAATGAAGCGCTATCAAAGGGCTCGTCTCGTAATTAAATTAAATGAAAAAACAGCGCTACGTAGATATCTACATAAATGCAAATTCAAAGGAGCAAATACTAATTTTACAATGGAAGACTCAAAATCACGATTCTTCGCGGAATTTTTCATTCCTGCGAAGAAGGGGATCCTTCGCATTTAAGAACCGCACGGACAAAAAAGAAAACACGACGTAGTGAGAGAGAAAGAGAGAGAGAGAGAGAGAGAGAGAGAGAGAGAGAGAGAGAGAGAGAGAGAGAGAGAGAGAGAAGGAAAGAGAGACACTCAGAGAGAGCGAGAGAGAAAGAGAGAGACACTGTGACAACAGGAGCCGCGTATTGATCGTACTACGACGGGAATTACAATAGATTGCGGGTATCGCGAAAAAAAAAAGAATAACGGGCTGTTCGAGTGACTACGTAATTGCGCGTAATCCACCAACAAGCATCGACGAAAGGTCCAACTGGACACTCAAGATATTTTGCGAATATTCAACAACAACTTTCGCGGTCGATTAATGCAAAGCTATTTTCTGGCTGCTTCCGACTTCTGTCGAAGGATTATTTGATTCGTTGTCTCCTCCAAATATTTATTTTTGTTCTTAATACGATAATACCGTGTCAATTAGAATACAAGATTAAAATTATTATCGCATCTCGTTCAGTCAAAGTCTCACTGATTCTTCTCCTCTGTTTCTATATCGGGTAAATCTCTGCGTGCCTTTATCTTGCCTGGTAACGAAATTTTGGAAGTATGCAAAATATTACAATTTAATTTTTAACATTTAACAGACGGGTCATGTAAATTTACAATCTTTTTTGTGACTTCCTAGGACAAACGTGTTAAAAAATAACTTTGTAAAATATCACAATATATAAATATCATAAATCATGCATACATGTTTACTTAATTCTCTTGAAAACTGCCCGCTATTGGAGGTACGCAGAATAAATTCGACCCGTCCGTTAAGTGGTAAAATATATTCCATGTTGCACAGAGGATACAATTAAAATTAATTAAAATTTCTAAATTAATTTCACCGAGATTTACATTCACCGAGGTTGTACGTCGTAAATAATACCTTGTAAAAAATCACCCAGAGGTGACAGAGATTTGAACTTGCCTCCACTAATTGGAAATCCGAGTCTGCCTCCATACACCCCATAGACTCGAGAGCTGTCCACCCTAACGTTTCTCACCTTGAAATTACGAAACGTCAACGTGACCCTGAGATTTCTCAAAGTTGTTTGATTCCTCGTCAGCTCATGCAGAAAAACATCGATCACAATTTATCCCGGCGAATGTTTTGTATCGTTTTCGGATCTTGTAATCAAAATTTTAACGATAACACCAATCAGATAAGGGATCATCGAAGATGAGCCGTTGCGATAGATGGGTCGCGCGTATATATACCGGTCGATCGTTAACGCAAAGTTAAATTTCCGTATAGTAACGTGCGCGATAGAAGCATCGAAGCCAGTGAGTATCTAAAGTTAGAGCGCTTTGTTAATCGCGACTGGCTACGATCGGAGACCATCGATTTTCACCTATAATCGCAATTTTCGGTGAAACGAGACTTCCATCTTTCGCGCCAAGAAAGATCATACCGATTCGATGCAATCGATTCGAAATTTTCAAATTATCCTATTTATTATACTATAATTCGCGGAAATTGAGAAAAACATGCTGACTGGTCGATTACTTTTGGAGTATATTAAGTTCGATAGGACTTATCTCGAAGTGACTTATCGTCGGGCTGTTTGTAATTACCACGCGACAAACTATCGACTACGCGGAACTAATTTCCCTGTTTCACGTTCCTCAGTGTCGGTCGAAACGATTCGTGCGAATTTCGTTGATTCTTTCGTCCTGAAAAGTCGCCAAATCCGTTTGCATATATTTGCATTGGCAGGATTATTTGCCTCTATCGAAATATCGATTACGAAGTTCGAATTGACGATAAATCGTTCTCGCATTTCCACTTTTTCTCGTGGTCCAGGTGGAAAATTCATCGCGGATTAATGCGGGAAAACAGTGCAGTGAAAGGTCGCCGGACTTGCAGTGAAATTGGCAAAAATATCAATGCGAAATTAATCGATCGTTTCGAGTTCATCCTACCTCGATTTTTTCGAAGTACGAAGGATTAATTCGCAATTTTTCATTCCACCAAGGAAACACCTCGATGTTTTCCCATTTTTCTTTTTCTTCGCGAGGTTTTCACCGAGACACCGAATCTCGTTTGCGTTTGTTTATAACACGGGGGACGAAAACAGCCGGGTTTAAAGAAAGAAAAGGGGGAAAAAAAAAGAGGAAATAAAACAAGGATTCAGTCTATTCCGCGATCTGCCCTAGTAATGAAATAAATGTAGAACTCCATGACGGATACTCGATATCACGGGATATCGAGCTGTCAGTGGCACTAAAACTTTAAAAAGTGAATTACACGATGTAAGAACGCTAAGCACAATCTAAAATATCGTCGTCGAAGGTTCACAACTCAGGACAGCAACCTCGAATCTGCATGCCAATTAATTTTACACTTTACTCTGCAATTTTCGTAACTGTTTCATCGAGGAATTCCCTGTTTCCTTGCACTGTTTTTGCGAGGTATCGCTGGGAATAAATTTGCAACTTGACGAGGGCAATAATGACGATAAGCTCGCTGGTGTTGCATTGTTCTGAGAAATATTAGAAAATTTATTTCGTAGATTGCAACGGATATACTTGACCTGTTCGTTTGGCCTTAAGGCAGCCGCAGTTCTAAGATTTTCTATTTGGGGAGAGATAGAGGTTCGCAGAATATTCAATTGGTGCTTTCCACGGTAAATATTTCGAATGGGACCTACTGTTTTAGGTGGTCCCCGAACCACCGAATCTACTATACGTTAATTAATTAATTAGGAAAATTGTTGGCAGGGCTGGCGGGAATTTGAATTCGGCCCCGCTGATTGACAGGCGGAGCCTCTATCTTCTTAGCTACCATAGCCTCCTAATTGCTACGTTAATTTAGCCTAAGGCTGATAATTTTGGTGGTCCCCGAATCACTAAAGCTACTATACGTTAATTAATTAATTAGGAAATATTTGGTAGGGCTGTCGGGGATTTAAATTCGTCCCACTGATTGACCAGTCGGAGCTTGTTTCTTTTTCGTTACCATAGATTCCTAATTGTTACGTTAATTTTGCCTAAGATCTACTATTTAGGTGGTCCCCGAACCACTGAAGCTACTATACTTTAATTAATTAATCAGAAAATATTTGGCAGAGCTGACAGGAATTTGAATTCGTCCCCACTCATTGACAGTCGGAACTTTCATCTTCTTAGCCACCATATCCTTCTAATGGTTACCTTAACTTTGCCTAAGACCTACTGTTTAGGTGGTCCCCGATTCATTACTATACACAACTAATTAAGAATCCTGAAACTTTTGCTAAATTCCCTTCATCCGCCTTCTTTCAGGAAACATGCGCGTTTCCGTGGTCATTGTCGCCATAGCTATGGTGGTCTCCTGCCATGCAATGTCATTGGGAGAAGAATCGCCAAAAAAGCAAGAATTGACCGACATGTTCGAGAAGGTCAGGGACATGTTCAAGAACGGCCATGACGATTTGGGATTACCAGTGTTAGATCCTTTCCACGCTCCTGAGCTGAAAATCGACTTTGAGAGGAAACTTCTATTAAAGTGAGTTGAGTTTTCCTAAATTACGATAAGTTATCAAGAAGGTTTCGAAATGGGAAATAATTCATTTTTATTTGTAGATTAAACGTCCTTCTGAACGACGTTAACTTGGAGGGTTTGTCAAGCTTCAAATTGGAGCACTCCCAACGAAAAGGGTTCTCGGTGGCTTTTGGACTCTCGTGGGAAAAAGTCCAGGCAAGGACCGGCTACAGTGGAACAGGAAAAATCACTGGTATCGATTTACACGGAACTGGAGATATCTCGTGAGCAATTGTTGATTATTTTGCGAAATCGCGAATCCTGGAAAAACATCAAAGTCCTAGTCCTTCAAAGCGTATTGTCGAATATTTTAATTAGAAATTAAATTCAAATATCGATCGGTACTTTGCGAAAATTTTAATGAATTTGGGTAAAACGGAAAATACATTTCCATTGGAAATTTCTATTTTAAACTACCTGCAGTATTACTAAAGTAATCGGGACTCTTGACAAAATTGCATAGCTCGATGCAATCGTAAACTACCCGCTGGAAAATTATTTCAAGATTCGCGAACGAGGTCTCATCTCTGTGCAAATGTTGCAAAACTTCGTATCATAAGTGCAACGAGGAGAACATTGCAACCTACCGCAGATATCCTAGAATTCTGCAGTCGGTGTCGCAGCAGGCGGCTGCTAAAATAGTGATATCGCAGAAACGTTATCAGCTTTCCCTACACTAGTTTTCTGCACTTTGTGCAGAAATTTCTCAGTCCATTCAGTAAATTCCTTCATTTTCTCGACGTTTCCTTTCCTACCATTAATTCCTGCACATTTTAAGTACGATTTCTTTACAATGTTTATTCTACCTTCTCATTTCCAATCATAGAAGAATAATGATAACGATTTATTATGACAGGAATAAGTACGAAGGGGGGGATGGTTAAAAGAGATTGTGCAAATTTTCAGAGCCATCTTGAAGAACCTGAGGGTAGACCTGAAAGTGGCGCTGACGGTGAAAAATAGGAAATTCCGGGTGAAGAGCATAGAAAGTGGATTTTCTCTGGAAGGACTCAACGTAAGTCCTTACAATAATCTCGCTTTATCTTCGATTTGAAATATCGCCGTAGAAACGGTGCAGGAGGAAATAAGGATTATAAGAAATCGAGGCGATTTGCAGGTTCAGCGATCTTCGATTTCTTGCCGCGTATTCGCTGAGAGAAACGGAATAACGTTCGGTCTTGGATTTCTTGCCTCCTTCTTTCTGCCAATCGCCTTCCGTCATTACGAATTCCACCGATCACTTTTCCTTACGATTTATTTCTCTATCAAAATACTTGCGAGGTCTTTTTTACCACGTCGTTATGATTCTACGATTGCCGGGCGAAATTCCAAAGAGCCGACATTCTGCGTCCTAATTGACGGAAAATTTATTTCTAACCCTTTTGCCGAGAGAGACTTCTGAGAAAATGCGATCATCGTCGACGGAGAAAATATCGATGACTCGATGCGCAAATAGAAAGGAAGCGTGGATCATCGAAATGAAAATACTCCTAGACGTTGGTCAATCTTTTGCCACTCTTCAGATTATTTATATAGTGCGACAAAATTGAAATCCTCGCGTAGATTTTGGCGGGAAAGAGTCGAGGCAATTTTAATTCGCAATTACTGTTTTCTAATTATCGAAACTTCTGTTAGAAGTGTCCTAACATTTATAATTCGACTTACAGTTCAACATAAGCGGACTGTTCGACGACGAGATAGTCTCTCGGCTCATTAGCCACGTCGTTTCTGACA
The DNA here is from genome assembly GCA_910591515.1 of Cerceris rybyensis. Taxonomy (NCBI): domain Eukaryota; kingdom Metazoa; phylum Arthropoda; class Insecta; order Hymenoptera; family Crabronidae; genus Cerceris; species Cerceris rybyensis. The sequence continues at coordinate 1,144,162 of OU342800.1, read as the reverse complement.
TCACGCCAGGATTGATAGACGATTATCAAGAATACCTGACCGGAATGGTGAACAAAGAGGCAACTGAATTTCTGGATGACTTCCTGAAGGACAAGAGCCTCAAGGACATCCTGGATCTCCTCGGTTAAGTTCCACAACTTCGAGCTCGACCCTGTGAAAATTTTGGCGGGAACTTTGCCTTCGATCAAATCTTACGATACATCCGACGAGGAAGATCGTCGGTAAAATGTACATAAAGGAAACAAGACTATCTGCTTTTTTTACCTACGAATTTGTGTATTTTTTAGTAAATAAACTATCGGGAAATCTTAAAGGTACTCGATTCTCCTTTCCTCCAATTTCAACGGAATTTCTGTGCTCTCCTTCGTTTCTCCGGAAAGATACGTCTCATTGTAAACTGGTTAGCTCGGCATCGAAGAACGCAATAAGTTATCCGAGGGAAGGAGCCACGATTCGAAATTCCCTCGGGTTGGGAATAAATTCGAGGATTTTCCTGTCTCCTGTTTCCCCGGTCTATCTGTTCCGCTGCTCGCCCTCATTGCCGCGGCCTCTTTTCTCAAACTAATTCACGCTGAATCCTTTAAATCCGCGAGATACTTTTAGCTCCGGTAATTAGTTGAAAATCGATAGGAACCCGTTACTGAGCCGACTGAAATCACCTCCGACAACTCAATCGCCGTTGTTTCAGCCCTTGTCCACCTTACTATCGCGTATTATTATCTCCGTTATTTCTACGCCTCGACTCGTCTCGCAGCGTGACCCTTTGGACTCTTTAAATGCGACACTCTCGACCGAGAAGCCAGCAGAAAAATTCCCCAGTCCTCATATACCAATGAATCTGCAAACGCGTAGATAGCCGCCTCTCGTAGTCAAAGGATTAGGTGAAAAGTCGAATTTTCTTTGCGCCGTCGAGTAATTAAGAGACGAGAAAAGGGAAGAGGGCGGAAGGAAAATGCATCTTCCCTTTCGAAAGTCAAAGATCCAGGAGAAAAGTTACATTAAAAGAAGCGTATGAAAGAGGAGGTAGGAAAAGGCCGAGGAAAAAAGAATGTCGGAAGAGGGAAGGCTAATCGACTCCGGTGTTAATTAACGTCGTTCACCGTTGGGATAATTTCACGTAACTCCTCTACGGGGAGATTTCTCTACGATGAGCATTCTGAGCTGATATAGCGCGAAACGATTCGATCGAACCTTTTTGCCATACTTTATGAGTTTACTTCGGCGAGGAAAGCCGCGACGATTGGACGGATTTAACTCAATGCCGAGATAATGGAGTTTGATCGGTCTCTGCCTCCGGCACTTTAACTGCGGATTTAGCGCTAATATTGCGTCGATATTAGCGTTTGCGCGGCTGTAAAGTTAGCAGTGACGCAAGTTTGTGGAGAATCGGAACTGGCGGTGATGGTAACACTATCGACCGGTATTTTTTGAACATCCTATCCACTTCTGACCGGTCACTTGGCTGTAAATACTTCCCTGATACCCATATCTGTTCGAAAATGACAAATTCTCCTCACTGAGTCCTTGGCACAATAAACAACAGTGATAACTAACGATCTACTAATTGCCGTTGCAATCGATTAATAAATTAACATTTCAGAAGCCTAAAGTGTTAAATTCCTGTCAACTTAAACTTACAGTTTAATATAAATAACTTAAACTTAAATATTAACTTAAAGTTAATATAAATCAATCTAATTTGTGACGCCTTAGACGAACATTGAACTAGAAGAAACTTAGAATTAATGTAAATCAAATTTCCTTATCTCGTCCTTACAGTAATTGTCGACTGCAGTATCCACGCTGGCCCTAGGATCAGAGTTAACATCAGAATTTGAATTAATAATAACGATTTAACGCAAAAACTAGCATGGTTCATTGTCGATATTACCCCTGGAATAGAAGCCAGCTGCCCTTAATCGCCGATGGATATTTCATTCATAAGCGCGCATTGATATTTAACGGCGGTAGTTAACGCCTCGTCGGATCGAATTTAGACATCGTACGTCCGATTTCAATTATCGTCGGCCAACGAAGCTTTAAATTTACAATAATTATCATCGCTAGAGACCGTAACACGGTGCCGTGTCCGCTATAAAAAAAAAAAACACGCACGATTCCTGGAGTTGCGGGGAAAATTAACGATGTCACGTCTCGCGAGCACGGAGGTTAAGAACGGAAAGATAAGAAACTCCATCCTAGTACTTCTTTTCAATTAATTCTCCGGAGAGATGAAAATTTTACGCGAAACTCATGCCCACCGTGATATCTACGGCATTCCTCTACCTTCCGATTCTTTATCGACTCCCGCGCGCAACTGTATCGCAAATTTCCTGAGAAAAGACGATGATGTAATGCTATTAGCGTAACGTTACGTTATCTTCGTATCGTTCTTCGAGGGCACGCTCGTTTCCCTCTCCTTTCTCGTTCCGTCTCTCTTCGACTCTTTCCTTGTTGGTATTGGCAACGTGCGAACACAAAGATACAATTTGCACGGATTATAACAGCCGGCAATAAATGTCCCGCTCCGTTGAACCTGCTAAACTGCACACACACGTTACCTCTATTGCTTCCTCCTCGCGAGAAAACCGAACGAGTGTCGGCAGACGCGGGAAAAGAAGCGTAAAATGCAAATTAACGTGTAAACACGGAAATCAGAAAGGCTATTCAGTATTTCAACGAGTTTCCTGAACATTTGATACGGATCAAAGGATCAAGGACAATGAGAATGACACCGCGACGTTCCCGAAATCGTGGACGGACGAAAACACGTTTGGGACAATGATAGGTATAAATATTCGCGATAATCGCAGGAAACGTCAGGTCGGCAAATGCAGTAGCGCGTTAATCGCCACTCCGTAATGAGCCAAAGAGATCGTAAGCCGATTAGAGGGTCGAAACTCTGTCCCATTTTCATGAGCCAATTTCGCAAATCCGCGTGAGCCCTTCTCTACCCGTTGGGAACAATTGATATCGCTTGAGAGAAAAAGATGTGGGAAAATTTAACCTATACTCGGTCGAGTGACCGGCTCGATGGAATGTAAATATGTACATTTTATATTATCGGTCAAAGGTTGTCTTCTCTATTAAATTGATCTTCCGTATTGCGCTCGAAGTCGTGTAATCGTTATTTCATAATGGGACAAATGATAGACTTCGTGACATCGTGGCGCGAAAATTGAAATAGGAAATTTTGAAGTCTTTCAAAAACTATTAAATTGAAACTATCAGCCGGTTGCGAAACAGTCCCATTATTTCGACACTATTAATATTACTTTCAGTTGTACGAAATATCAGAAATCAGTGAGAACTTTTGATTTCAGGAATTAATTTTGCATCATTACTCGCCCGGCCAAGTAAAAAATCACAGGCCAAAGGGTTAAGAAAAGATTGCCGATACAGTTAGGGTGTGAGCATCTCCCTTCGACCTTCCAGGGAACTCGGTGTTTGCGATCGAACCCTCCATTTTTTCGCAGAAGGGCAAACAATATCTACAAATCGAACTTACAAATTATTGTTCAGGCGAGTTGAGCTTGCAAACGGCGATATCGAGGACACGCTGTAAAGAAGATTACGCGCCGAAGTCTCTAAAGAGGGAGAAAAATTGCACATGCAAACGTCTCGTCGTTTCGCAGAATTAAATGAATACATCGCGTAGAAAGGAGGCGAGCACGGTGCACAAACAAACTCGGCGATTCAATAAGAATTCCACCGTCGAATTCGCGGAAAGAGGAAGAAAAACATAAACACTCGTTTCCATTATCCCCGGTCTACACCGCGGGCAAAAATTGCGCTCGCGTAAGAATGGAAGGCGGCTGCGGCGACGAGGAATGAAAAAGAGGAGTAGAAGAAAGAGGAGAGGAGAAGAGATGAAGGAGGGATGAGCAATTTCGCCAAAACTTTTCGGTCAGAGTCGGGTTATAGAGAGCTAACGGGGCGAAATGGGCGTTAAAATAAGCAGGGGTAAATTATGCCGGTGGAACGAACGGAGGGTTACCTGCGCGCCGGACACCTGTGGATCTTACGAAAGTAAAAACCGCCTCTCCCCTCTAAGGATTAATCGAGAACTTCTTTTTTTCCTGCGACAGACGTACCGGCAGTTTTGCCGCGACACTCGCCGCGTACATTCAATGGCGTTAATGGCGCACGAAGAGGAAGGCCTCTCTTTATTTGGCTCCACTGACCACCCATGAAGATGCCTCGGTAATTGCAAATACGGGGATTTTTCCTTCGTTTAAGTTACATCTGTCGGTGGCAACTTTGCTGTACCTATATATTAAATATGTAATATTTCGAAGTCTTAATTGTCGTTGCCAAAAATATTCCTCTATCCTCAATGTGCTCATTAATCCCTTGCCTCGGTACAACGTACGATACTCGGGACGTTACGAAGAAAATAGGAATTTCTGAACTGTTCAATTAGACATAGCAATCAGTCACGAGACGTCAAATTATCTCTAGCTCAAATTTCTTCTCGGCACTATGTTTCTGCAAAGGCCAGATTATTTCTAAAATATTAACACTAGAACTACCAAACCAGTCAAAATAATTGGGACACAATTATTCAAAAAAATTCTCCGAGTTTATATAAGAGTCATAGAATAAATATTCTACACGTGTATCGATAAACATGAATAACCCAATCGGTCAAATTTCCTGCCGCTTAATTCCCTCTTTTTCAATGTACATATTTAATACATTGAAATATAATAGATTTAACGCCAGTAGTTCTAGTGTTAATATTGCAGTGAATTATATGAAATATGGGAAATTAGGCAAGGGACTAATTAGAGATTTAACGGTTCTACTTGGATATAGAAATATGTAAGAGGTACTGTTACACAATTTCTGAAAGGAACAACGAGTCACGCCGTCTCAACGCGGAGTTATTCTTTAAGCGCGGCATTAATGAGCCGATATGTACGCGCGTACACGCGGACAGACGGGCAGAAACGCGTGTAAGTGGCGTGTATGCCGTGTAATTACGGATTCTCAGTAAAGCCGGAGAAAACGAGTAACATACCGCGAGGCGTTTCTCCTTTCCGTTGAAACGCCGATAGGGGAGCGACGAAGATGAACACAATCCGACGATTAACAGGTTGCGCCGAGCGGCAAATTTAAAAGACTCGCCAAATGGGACGGGACTGAATTTACTTCTTTTTTTCCACCTTTCAAGTTTCAGAAGCTTTTTCGACGTATACTTCAACCGAGAGAAGTTCTCCCTATCGTGGAATGTGTGCTGGTTGAATTTCAAATTCTCCATGACTTTGTCGAGGTCAAATTGGAATTAAAATTTCGATGATTTCGACGAGATAAAAATTGAAACGAAAGGATTACGTGGAAAGAGTTTTGCAATCTCGTCGGATAGTCCTTTAAGTATTAATTTCGTTGCACGTACATCGAGATCTCGGAACTCTAATTGATAACTCGAGAATTCTTTGAAGCACGGTTCGAGGGGTGAATCGATAATGGAGAGGACGATTGGAAGAGCCGTCTTCTTTTGTTCTCCTCCGACAGAGTTAGATTATAGTTTTGTTGTTTGTCTCGCGCAGAGACCGTATTTCATCCTTCGTACAAATATGGAATACCTCGAATTTTGTAATCTACCGTACTCCGCGATATCGACCGATATTTTTATTCTTCGAATTGAAAGAAATATTCGCCTATCCTTCGATAACATTTAATTTTCTACCATTCGACATATTTCAATGTTTTTTTCTTTCTCTCCTAACAGCAGCTATTGCACAACATTTCGATTAACTCGAGTCAAACTCCGAAGTTGAAATAATTCAGCAGAAAATTACTATCAACAAAAAGTAGCTGGCTGTCGAAACCCTTGCGAAAGGTTAATACATACCTTTCAATATTACAGAGATATTTTCCCGCGTAATCCCGAGAGTAAGCTTCCTCTCAAAAACCTGTATTTTCCAAGGGATAAAATCCACCGAAACGAACGGAATTATTCAAAGTGCACGCTCTTGGAGTTCACCTTAGCGAGTAGCAACGAATTCGCAACACTCTTGCAAAAACAGACATCACGAATGGTATCTCAGTGGCGCGAAATAATCGCATTAGGCGAACCGTCTCGCAAAGACTAATAATCAATCGTGTTTAACCTCTCGAAGGCGAAACATCGCGGATAAGCGTTGCGAGTAATCAGCGCGAATTATTTTACATTTCCGAGAAGACGAAGCGAGAGTCAAAACCTTTGGCGCGCCGGAGTTTCCATTAACCTCTTGCCCTATTTACAATCAGCGATAAACGTGCCGCAGGGAATGGAGTAGAAGGGATTGAGATCTTTGAAAAACTATAGGATTGAAATATCAAACATAACGCTATATTGTTTTCAAGATATCGGTGGTATTTTTGTGTCTAGGTGTACTGGGATTAATTATTAACACCTTGCCTTACAATGACGTGTGGCACACGGTGACGCGGTAAATGGAACATTTTTTAAGTTTTCCAGAAACTATTAAAATGAAAATATCAGTAGGATGTGTCCAAATTAGATCTATGGTACTAATATTGCGTTACTTATACAACTATATCGAAAGCCAGTGATAGATTATTACTTTAACAATTTATACTAAGTTATTGGGCGTTCAGTCACAAAAGAAATCGTAAGGCAAGGGGTTAATACCTGACCTTCTGTTTTGCGTCGGTTCTAACGAGGCTACGATATGGCAATAAATTGAGAAAAACTTCTAAAAGCTGACGAGCGATGATTCGACTATGGGTCGACTGATTGCAAATGATTGCATTTCTTTTTGCTTAAATTGCTGTGGTCATTTCACTTAGAACTAACTGTTTCAGCCGAGCTACGACCCACCTAAGCTCTGGTACGTTAATAGAGCCGTTTATTTTGAAAGTGGCGTAAGTCCACTGTCTCTACTTCGATATCTCGATTCGACAATAAATGGACTTGCGTCACTTTCAAAATAAACGACTCGATTAATAAAGTAGGGAAAATTTCTCACAAGTATAGATGAAAGATTTGACCGAATGACTTTGAGGTCGCGACGTACCTGACGATATTCCAAAAATGTTATGTCAACAATTTAATTCAGCATTGCTGCTTAAGCAGTCACAAAAGAAATCGTTGAACGAACGGTTAACCACGGAGTACTCGTCGAATCGCGTATTTCGTGGGATTTTCGCGAATCGAGAACCTTTTTACTTTGTAAATATACCGTTTGCTTGACGAGTGAAGTGACAAAAAGTTTCCGGCGACCTGCTTTTTTTTCCTTACTCCTTTTGACAAGTCGGAAAGCTGTTACGGAATTTATGAACTCTGCGGAATATTTACGAGCGAAAGCGCGAGAGTTTGTTTTTTGAAAACTGTATTTCGGTGTTTGCTGTTTTGCAGTTGTAACGGTATTTTGAGAGTCGGCAATTTGACGAGGCGTGAAAAGTGAAATTGGGAGGTTTTGGCTGCGTTAATGTACTACTAAATGTATTTTCTAGCTGGTCTAGAGTTTTGAGATGATGTAATAAATAAAATTTAGGGTGTTCGATGATCTTAAAACTAACTAAATTAAATGGCCTGAGTAGCCAAGTTGTCTAAGAAGACTGTGCATTAAATTTAAAAATAATTTCAGCCACCTCTAAAGATCTCTGATGCTGAAGCTCCGTTGAACTTAAAACTAAATAAATTAAATGCTCCGTATAACCAAATTGTCTAAGATGATTTTGCAGAGTCAAACTGTCTAGCTAATAGATGGCTGTGCAAGGACAAATTGTCAGAGACGACTATGCAATACATTTAATAATATTTTCTCCCTACTCTGAAGATCTCCGATGCTGGAGCTCCGTTGAACCTCGTAGAACTTAAAGCCAGCTAAATTAAATGTTCTGCATAGCCAAATTGTCTAAGACGTCTTTGCACAGTCAAACTACCTAGCTAAAATATGGCTCTGCACGATCAAATTATCAATGACGTTTATACAATACATTTCACAATATTTTCTACTGCCTTCTCTGATGCTGAAGCTTCGTTGAATCTCGTAGAACTTAAAACTAGGTAAATTAAATGTTCTGTATAGCCAAATTGTCTAAGACGACTTTGCATAGTCAAATTGCCTAACTAAAAGATGGCTATGCAAGGACAAATTGTCAAAGACGACTATACAATACATTTAACAATATTTTCTGCTGCCTCTGAAGATCTCTGCTGCTGAACGTTGACGTGATGTTCGATGACGTTGATAGAAAACTAAAGCTCTTTTCATGTCGGTAGAACTTAAAACTAGACTAATTAAATGTTCTCCATAGTCAAACTGTCTATCTAAAGATGGCTATGCAAGGCCAAATGGTGAAAGTCAACTAAGCATTACATTTAAATTTATCAGCCCTACTTCACCAGTTTTTTTGACTTACAGACATCTGAACCTTGCTCCTTATCGCCTCTCTATCCACTCGCAAGAGAAGTTTCCCTACTACAACCAGTCTTGAGGGTCCTCACCTTAAAACTAAGTCCTACATGAAATGACCACAGCTACCGAACTCAAAATACAAAACAGCAACTACCGTTCTCGAGCACGTTAACAATTCTATTGAAAATTCTAATCTCGAAATCGCAAAATGTACAAAAACAAGGTCGAAGCCGAAATACAAAGCAGCCACGACTATTCTCGAGCACGATGATAATTCTATCGAAAAAGTTAATCTTGTAATCGCAAAATGTAGAAAAACGAGGTCGAAGCGTGCATACCAGGGTGCTTATAGGAAAGTTTCTCTTCCATATGTCGCGCCTACGTACGTAACATACATATGTATGTGTAAACACGAGTTTCTGCCTGTGATCATCCGGCATAATCGTTGCCACACGGCACGAAAGGACTGACCGCATGCTCGAATTCCCAGAATGCGAGTCAGCAAAGGCTCGAGTATGAGAGTTAATGCACGACGGCTGCAAGAGAGCTCAGAGAGAGAGCTAGCAAAAGGAAAAAGAGCTAAGAGTGCCGCTGCCAAAACGCTGAGAACTCCATAAAATCGAACGCTCAATTCAAGGTGGGCAATCGAAACGTTCGAACCTTTCGAGGGATTACTTTCGATGAAATTCCAACGGATTTAAATCATGGGAAGAGAGGAAGAGGTTGTTTATTTCAGAGGAGGGAGGGAGAGAGAAATTGGAAAAAATTCGAGATAGGAGCAACACGAGTTGTATCGCGAGACCGGGAACGAAACCCGAGGAGAAATTAGCGAGAGATAAAGTCGCTAATTCTGAGTAGTATTCGCGATAAAGTTGCTCGTTTAGGTTCTCGTGAAGCTTTTTTTTTATCGGATAATCTTTACGGTTTTATTCGTTCTTTTACTCTCGCGAAATTGACGACGATAAGACGAGAGAAGTACGATCGAAGTTTTGAGACGATTCACGACGAATATAGAAGAGATACTAGTCGATTTAACCCTTTGAGGCCTAGAGACGTAAATAGTAATTTATAATTCATATATATTAATAGTCTAACTTTGTGCTAAAATGTTATTGGATTTTCAAATAAATAGTTATCTCTCAAATATTCAAAAATGTCTCCGTCCACAAAGAGTTAAAACGAATGCTCGTCGTCGCGTCAAGGTCGTTGAATGTTTTTTATTTTATCCTTGCTCACGCAATTGACCGTTTTCTAAGGGTTAACGTTATTAACCTGTTTGACCGAGTTCTACCATCGGATAAATCGATATTCCGTTATTTCGAGATTGCCGCCAATGGCGTGGAACTTTAACACTTCGCGAAAACTCCCGTGTTAAAACGCAAATTGTGAAACACTATCGAACCTACAACTCTTTCCGTAACTTCGAAATTAATTTTTTAATTGAATCGTAGCGAAAATACAAGTGGGGCACAGGTGTTTGTAGAAAATTATTTAAATGTCGATATATCGAAACGCCGGTATTGAGAGGTTGAATGCCGCTGATATTTTGCTTGTTTCGTAATTTCTACTGAAGTGAAACTTTTTCTATTAAAATCACATATTTATGAAGAAGAAACTTTCAAGACACTGATATATCGATATTCAGCAAATCTTGATTTTCTTAACGTGAACATTTAAATATTAAATATCTTAGAAAATTCATAAATATTGCAATTTAAACATAACATGAAATTTCATTGAATTTAATAGCGCCGGTCACCGGTGACCCCCATGGCAGTCAACGTGTTAATAGCACAGGTGTGTCACGGTAGATTAAACGGTATTATTATTAATTAAAACGTAACGTGCAAATGAAATCTACTAGTCGCACGGCAAGCATTCGACCTGTTGAGATTACTTTATGTTTATCGAATACGCGAGTTCCGAGTGTATCATATTCGTGGAAGGACGTAGACCCGATCGACCCCCCGCGGTGACGGCGAGCCGCGTAGCTTCAATGATTCTCGGAATGTCATAACTATGTAAACACTCGAGTCGGCTGATACCTTCTAACGGCCCGGAGTATCTCGTAATGTTATGTCAAAACGTACAACGTACTCGGGACACTATTTGTTTTTGTACACTCTCGTACACGCGGCTCTCGTTATGTTTACGTTCGAGCGGAGGATAGAAAAAAAGCAAACACGGCGACATCGTCCGACCTAGGCCGTTGCGTAATTATCAAAGCACTATTACCCGAATGAAAGCAATAACTACGGAATTTACGTCGCAAAAGTTTAATTTCCGATGGATATACGAAAACAAATGAGAAACTCGCGTTATTTCGCGACACGAAATCGAAAAGAATATCGCATATTGCGTCTTGACAGAATTATTAATCGTACTCACCGGTAGGCGTCGCGATGAGACGACGAAGGCGCCAAAATTTCGTCGCCATTGTTTCAGCAGCTCGAAGAACTTCGAAGAAAGCCAGACAAATTTTGCGTGACATCTTTGATATTGAAATCTGCATAATTCGGAGTTGTCGTCAAAGCTGCGCGATGAATCGACAAGGTGTAAGGCAATTCTGCAACGAAGTCTCACTCGGGATGTCCTCGATGTGGCGTCCTTTCATGTTGTGTCGGTTCCGAGATCCCTCGTGAACGACGACGCACTTTCCAGATGACACGTTGTTCCTTGCAGCCTGGAGTCATCGATGATGCACTTTATTCGCGAGATTCGCGAAAATAATTCGAAAAAATGACAAAAAACGAGAAAGATAGAGAGAGAACGCACGACGCGCGTGGGTACGGTGCGAGCACGCGACAGGTAGTGGCAGGATCGCCGGCGTCCGCCGGAGGGAGCCGAAGCCGGCCGAGGCCATCCGAGCCCTCCCGACGGCAGCCGAAGGATACCGGGACGTAGATTTCGAAGTTCTATTGCACGAGAGAGCTAACGAAAGCAATAACTATGGAATATATGGCTCAAAAATGTCGTTTCTCGATGGATACACGAGAGAATACCGAAAACTCGCGTTATTTTGCGACAATAAAGTCGTAGAATATCGAAAACTGCGTCTTGACAAGATTACTGATCGTACTCACCGGTAGGCGTCGTGATGAGAGCATCGAAATTTTTTCGCCATTTCTCCATCAGCCTGAAGAATTTCAAAGAAAGCCAGACAAATGTTGCGTGACATCCCTGACATTGAAATCTGCATAATTCGGAGTTGTCGCGAAAGCTCCGTGACAATCAATCGACAAGGTACAAAGTAAATCTGCAACGAAGCCTCGCTCGGGACGTCTTCGATGTGGTGTCGTTTCTGGGATCCCTCCTGGATGACAACGCGCTTTCTGGACGACATGTTGTTTCTCGCTGACAGAAATTATCGATGTTGCACTTTATTTACGATATTCGCGAAAATAATCCGGAAAAATAACGAATAACGAGAAAGACAGAGAGAGAATGCACAATGCGCGTGGGTACTTTGCGAGAACGCGATAGCTAATGGCAGGATCGCCGGCGTTCGCCGAGGGGAGCCGAAGCCGGCCGAAGGCAACCGAAGCCAGTCGGAGGCTGCTGTTTCGTGGATTTCAAAGCTCCACTGCCCGAGAGAACGAACAGAAGCAATAATTACGGAATTTACGTCGCAAAAGTCTCATTTCCCGCTGGATATACGTGAAAATAGCCGAAACTCGCGTTATATCGCAACACGAAAGTGGAAAGATCATCGAAAATTGCGTCTTGACCACATTATTAATCGTACTCACCGGTAGTTGTCGCGATGGCACCACGAAGGCGTAAAAATTTCGTCACTATTTCTCCAGCAGCTTTAAGAATTTCGAAGAAAGTCAGACAAACGTTGCGTGACATCTCGGAGATAAAAATCGACATGTTTTGAAGTTCTCGCGAGAGTTGACGATCTATCGACAAGGTGTAAGGAAATCCTGCAACGGAGCCTGACTCGGGACGTCTTCGATCCGGCATCGTTTCCGGGATTCGTGGTGGATGACGATGCATTTTCTGGACGACACGTTGTTTCTTGCAGCCTGGAGTCATCGATATTACACATTATTCGTTTCATTTGCGAAAGTAATTCGGGAAAACATCGACAAACAAGAGTGAAAAATACATACCAAGTGGCAGGATCGTCGACTTCTACCGAGGGGAGCCGAAGCCGGCCGAAGGCAACCGAAGCCAGTCGGAGCCAGTCGAAGCCAGTCGAAGTCAGTCGGAGGCTGCCGTTTCGTGGATTTCAAAGCTCCGCTGCACGAGAGAACGTATAAAAGCAATAACTACCGAATTTACGCCGCAAATGTTTCGTTTCCCGATGGATATACGAGAAAATCGCCACAACTCACGTTATTTCGCAATACGGAAGTGCAAGATCACCGAAAATTGCGTCTTGGCCACATTCAAAATTGTACTCGCCGGTAGGCGTCGCAATGAGACCACGAAGGCGTCAAAGTTTCGTCGCCATTTTTCCAACGGCTCGAAGAATTTTGAAGAAAGCTAGACAACCGTTGCGTGACATCTGTGAGAAAAATAACCTGCATGTTTCCAAGTTCTCGCGAAAGCTGCGTGACGATAAACCGACAATTGCAAGGAAATTCTACAACGAAGCCTCACTCGGGACGTCCTCGATCCGGCATCGTTTCCGGGATCCGCGGTGGATGACGACGCAGTTTCTGGACGACACGTTGTTCCTTGCAGCCTGGAATCATCGATATTGCACATTGTTCGTGGCATTTCCAAAAGTAATTTGGAAAAACATCGAAAAACAAGAGTGAAAAATGCATAGCAAGTGGCAGGATCGTCGGGCTCCAACGATGGGAGCCGAAGTCGGCCGAAGGATGCCGAGCGCTCACGAGGCAACAGGCGGCTCGTTTCAAAGCCGCGGCCAATGGGGAGCTCTCGCGGCAGCGGCACGGCAGTAAGTCGCCGGTTGCCGTAGAGTGAAGATCGTAGCATTACGCGGAACGTTCGGGAGTGTTTTGAAGTGCGATTTCACGCAAGGATTGCTTCTATTCGTAACCATTCCTTCCCGCGAAACCATTTCAAGTGCCAGTTGCCATCCAAGAGAATTTTTCGGGCCAGTCGCGAGTACAATCGGAATCTTTTCGTGTGACCGGACAATGCTACGGAAGAGACATTGACAGTTTAGCGGACATATTTGAAATCTACGGTAGTTCGGTTGAAAGTCGTCCGTCGGCGACCAAAGTCGGAAGTGAACTCTCAAGTTATGCGACAAACGGAACGAAAGCGTGCATCGTGAAAGGTTACCGAACGGTTAGCAAAGAGTGGATCGTCTTGCACAGAGGGCACTCGAGCAGGAGAGGAGGGAGAGCGGTGTCGTTCGAAATCCCGAGTAAACACGCGCAGACCACTCGTTCGAGAACAGCACGAAAGTTTGTGTTTGACGACAAATATCAAGCAGGCCGTTTAAACTCGTTGTACTCGGTCACGGAATCTCTTTGTCTCTTTCCTCCCTTTGACGCGCCGCCAACGGTACGCGTGTGTTCGTGAAACGAAACGTGAAGAGAGAGAGGAAAACAAAGCCGTGAGCGTTTTTTTTCGTAGAAAAGCATCGGTTGAGCGTGGGAACGCAAGATTTTCGCGCGAGTGAATTCGGTCGTCGGAAAAATGGTGATTCTCGGTATCATCCATTGAAGAGCATCGTGCCGGATAGAGAATCGGTTCGAATAATTCGTAACATCGTAGCGTCTCGTTCAAAATCCCGCGATGACGACGCAAATCGAGTGCATTCTTCTCGTCCTGACTGTGCTCGGTGCAACGTGCAGGGGCAACGAACTTAAGGACTACTGTTCCATGCACAAGTTCGACAATCTGCCAGGTGGTCTGAGGTTCACGAAGGAGGTCGTCACCACGGAATACGCCAACGTCGGAGCATTCAAAGCCCTTCACTGCTGTCTACGTGGATACAGGAGCATCGAATGGTGAGTCGTACAGTTTACTTTGAAAGACATAACCTAACATTCGTCCTTCCTTCGTAACTGAACCGCGAATATTCATAAAAACATAAACATTCGCGATATATCTACGATTGTGATCTCGTATACTCCGAACAATTGGAAACGACCGACGTAAACACTAGTTGAGACTGACGGAAACACAAAAAATAAAAACTTAAAACGGCGAAGCGTCCGTTGTTTGAAAACGTGTTAGTGTAAACATTAGCTGCTCCATTTATACCGGAGACGAGACGTCATTGAATTCGTGCCATTAAGCTTTCACTTATTTACGTAATTTTCGTTCAACTGCCCGTTAAACATTTCCGTGCCGCTTTTCATTGGGATTCGCCGAATCGAAACGAATTGCGAGCATCGTTGTTGATGTTCCTTTGCAAGGACGGACGAATGTTAGACGATCCTCGGCTTGGTTTCTTCTTTTATATTATATCTTAGCCCTGCTGCGCAATAACGTAGCAATAGGCATAGCCATAGCGACCCTAGATTTACAGATTATCGAAACGTCTTCAAATTTGCGGCGTACTATTAGTTCTTAGGTGGATTAGTCACAAAATAAGTTCACTTATTTTTCCTGCTTCCTCCTCTCGCGTATGGACGTCGGAAACGTGCAGCATATGTAACGTTAGATCTGCGGATACCGTGAAATTGACTATTTTTTTTTATTTCTAAGCATTTCTCGAATTTATGGAGCAGCAGTATATTTAATATACCTGTATCTTGCAATGGACACATTTTCTAAACGATTGTAAACTCTGTAGCTTGCTTGTTTGTTTTTTAAAGTACTTATTTAATACAGTTAAGTATAGCAGATTTATCGTCCGCAGATCTAGGGTTAATTATCTTAATTTAGAGAGCCGATAAACAAATCCAGGCATTTTCTCTTATCAAAGAGCAACCCAAAGCAAATACCAGCATTGTTTCAACCATTCTCCGAGACTAATGAACCTTAAGACCCTCGAATTTCCTCCGCAAGAAACTCATCCTCGTTTCTACCTCGAGCGAGTTTTCCTTGGAGATCAATTGTTGCACAGCTCGAGGTAGCAAAAAGGCTAGGAAAAGTTGCGTATTAGTAAAACCTGATCGATATAATAGGCAGGAGCCAATATTGGCTAGAATGGTTCGAGTTAATGGCCCGTTTCCATCGCAAAGTACGGCTTCGACGCGAAGTCCTATCCGACGGTCGACCTCGTCGACGAACGTCGCGGAATTTCCCGAGTCATTTTTTTTCTCTTTTTTTCGTCGAGCTCCGTGAGTCACGCTTTCGAGCGGATTTGAATGGCATGCCCGAGATTCGCGCAGGCTGATGCAATTCCTTGGGACTTTTTTTCCTCCGACTCTTTCGAGACTCTACCTGCCTTCTCCGCTTCGTTTATGAAATATTCTTTTCGAGCGAGGCGCTGAAACACTTTAGAACGGTTACTCGAGCGAATAGGATGGAAGGAATTGTTCGTTTCATGGGAGAAAATCATTTTCAAATCCTTTGGATTTCCTTCGCGACAGAGTTCCTTCAAATATTCCTCGACTGTGGCTGAAATTTGGATTATTAGAAGTTTTGAAATATTCGAGATCATTCTTCGAGTCTCACAAACTTCGAGTTTACAAAAAGCTCCGTGGAAACTTCAAACTTCAACTGTAAATATAAAATTGATTAATTTAAATAACAAAACTCTATCCGCCTCTGTAAAAGCGAATGCACTCGTTTCGTTCCACTCGAAAAATTCTTTCGATATTCCTACGACGAGATACCATCATTCGTAGGAACAACAACGATATTAATTAATTTCACGAAGCGAAACCCTTTGCCTAACGATGATACAAAAAAAAACGTACAAACCAGCGAAACGAAAAACCACGCTCCGTTCGCATCCACCGTAGGCATGTATTTAATGAGCCGTGAATATCAATAACTAACAATAACAATGACGATAACGACAACGGACGAACCAAGGAGCACGGACAAAGGAAAGATCGGTCGAGCGATCGCCGTCGGACGGATTATCGAGAGGAGCAACGTTAAAGAAGCAATCGCGAGGATATTGTTGCGCGAGCACAGGCCAACGAGGAGCCTCCGTTGTTCGGTAAATGGCGTTTCCTGGAAGCGCTCGTTTACTCCGCGATAAATCTAGAAGCAAGGTACCAAGTAGGAGATGGAATCGCTGTAGGGGGTCGCGCTTTGAGAGAACCGAGAACGGAGAACCCTGGACTCCCTGGAACCCTCGGTGACCGCAGACCCCTAGCCAACAAAGAAACGCTTCCTGGAACCTACCCCTGTCGTAGATCCCTTCGTCTTCCATCCCTCCGTCTCCTTTGCTTCTCCTCTTTCTCCTCTGCCTCCTCCTGCAGTCCGACTTAGCCTCGATTTCGCGGGACCCTTCCGCCCGGGGGACTTTATTATTCGCAGGACAAAGTGGGAGTTTACGGGGCCCATTGTCCCGGTCCTCCAGGTGTCAAACGGTATATTTGTCCGGCCTATCGACGACGGGGGAAGGCAAGAGGAAGAGGCGAGAGAGCGAAGGACGTCGTTTCTTTGGCAGGCTTTTTGTTCGGCCACACCTGTTACGTCTCTATCGAGCACGTTCGAAGGATTCCTCGAACGGAACACGGAGATACGCACCGCATTAGGTCCCGTCGTCGACGCGAGAAATTGCGGGAAGTCGATGGTTAGATTTCGACGGCGATAGGGTTCGGTTCTTTGCAGAGGGTCGATCGTTTTGCGATTGAGGGTGAAAGAGGGATTCCAGGGAGGTGGAAGCGTGTTGACCTTTCGAGGGGAGCACACTTGTGAGAGAAAGCATCGACGTGGGAAAAATAGACGTAGTTTCTATCCTATCATTCGCGAATTGTAAATTATTAATTGTCGGAGATGGAGTGACCAATATTGGGTGACTGGCAGATTAGATTCTTGTTTTATAGATTCTTCGAGATACTCCTAGTTTTCGACGTTACACAGGGTGCCTGCATGGTGAAATTATGGTAGCCTTTAATCCATCGAACTCAAATTTGACCCCGCTTTTGCTCATATTTGCTCTTATTCGATCGATCATCCTTCATCTTTACCCTCGCTCGACTGCCTCGTTCTTCTCTCGCGATTTTTTATTTTTCTGGCTCGCAGCATCTCCTCTCGTTCTCCAGCTTCGCTCTCCGTGGTCCATTCGGTCTCCTGCCTTGCTCTCCCTCTTCGTCTATCTCTTCTCTCGGCCGTAAGCGATTTTTTCCCCTTTCTTCCGGCGCGCCGATGACGATTCCGAGAAAAAGGAGTCGAACGGCCCCGCCGAGAACAAAGGGTGGAATCGCCGATGCGCGAACGCTCGTCCGCGAGCCGTGCTTTTTATTAGAGGTCGATTTTATTCGCTCGACAAAAGATACGCGGAAAGCATAAATTAAACTCTGGGACGCTTTCCGCTCGTTGTTTGCATCTCCGACTCAAATAACACTTCCCTCTTTTTTTTTCCCCCTACAAATTGTGCTCGGCTATCACGCCTTTCATGGCCTCTGCAAAAGTTGCGGCTTCAAATTGTGCAAACGAGCGAGCTGCGGCGGAATGAAAAGATTTTTCTTTGAATTTATCAAATTTCACGGGGATATTGTTTCATTCATTCATTTCATATCACGGGAATTTTATGAGGGAAAGCAAAATATCTATGGACGCTGTATAGATATTTGAAAGTAAATTGCTTACTTTTCCATTGTTGCAAATTTGTTGCAACGGTGTATTCAAAGTGGTCGAAATTCCGAATGGATTTCCGCAAGTTTCGCGTTATTTTCCTTTCGAATTCTAAATCACCGAAGACGAAGCTGAGAGCGGAACGGAAACGGAAACGTCGAGCGCAGAATTTAAGAGAAGGAAGATGGAATCACCGTGGATAACAGACGGTGGAGCGAGCTCGAAGCAATTAGAATTCCGTATGTTTCCTTGGTTTTGATTAAAATTATTTAATTACCATTCGCCGGGCCGCGTCTTTCGTTAACTGCAATTGTAACCCCCGTCCGCGAGTTCCCGCAGGATTGCGGGCTTTCGCTTGAAATTTACTTCGTCGTCGTATTTCGACGACGAGCCGACACATCGAATTTATTAATTGATTTATTACATTAACAGCGAGGAGAGATAGCTCGCTTCGAGTTTCCCTTTCGAGTTGCATCGAGGCTCGCGGAAATTGCAAACTGTTTGCTAGGTACAATCCACTTCTACGAGTCTCATTGTTCTTCAAATGAGGCTACGGTGAAGAAGTTCAATTTTCGAACTCATAGTCACCGGGTCATAGGTCAAATTCGCTCTGTATTCAGCATATTTTTTTATTTATTTCGGAATTTAGATAAAATAGACTGTAGGCGAAAAATGGAGACGGTGACCGTAGAAGAAGATTTCTAGAAGGAATCGAGGCGAAGTAGGATAGTTTCTGAATAATTTATATTATTTTTGGATATTTAAAATGTTCGACAAGGTATGTGTATAGATGAAGAACAACTTTGATTGATTTAATTTGCAAAGAGTCGTTCTCCAATGGAAGGAAATAGGAGAGGAATGAGACCCAGTGTTTTATGGAGGGACATGGAAGAGAAACTGGAAGTGCAATTAATATTTATGTGAAATTTATAATGCAGGATTACAAATTGCCTCTTATTTCTATATATTTTACGTCGTTCTGAATTATCGATACGTTGCTATATTTTAATGAATTTCATTATACAAGTAATACAATACGCGGCAACGGTTTATCAAAAGTTCTATAACATAATTTGTGTCACACTCATTTAATTATGCATCGACTCCTCTTATTCCCAGCATTCCATTTTTAATTCGTTACACGAGCAACGTATTATCATCATGTTTGTTGTATAATACGATATATATTTAACAGTCCGATTAAGTAATTGAAATTTACCTCATGCGGTAACAATTAGTTATTTTAATGCCTTCCAAATACCTTTCGTGTCGTCCAATATCGCCATTTCGGGCAAACTTCAGCACCAGAGAAGATTCCTCCTTGCTCCAAACATGCGTGCAGCTACAGTTTTTTCTTAATTAGCATAATTTAAAATAATACTCCTTAGCTCTAAGAAATTTAGCATTATTTGCCTTGCTAGTCCCGTTGTGGAATAAAATTTCACAGCATTCAGCACCAAAGGGGTTAAGTCCTCCCATTTAAATCCGATTCACAGTTCGACGTTGTAGCTAGAAAAAAAATCGATCAACCTTGCTATTTTAAATTGCAATCGCGAGAAAAATGATGCCAACGTTGCGTCGTTCTATCATCGCAAACGACGAGGCGTCTCGGTTCAAACGAGCAGGAACAATGGCAGAAATTTGCACGAAAACCGTCGATGCACGATTTTCCACGTATCGCTGTACCGTCTCTACATTCGCAACGTTCATAATATTCACCTCTAAAAAGCAACGGCGTTATTGTGCACACTTTGCCTTCGTTTCGCGCGCTTTTCCTGAGAAGTTTGCGCGAAACTCGGCGTACCATTGCCAGGTTGCAGATTCGCGAATTAGAACGCCCCGGAAAACTAAAAGTATCGGCATTCATCGCGATGAAATTCCTCGGCTAGTTAATACCAGGATTCCTCGCGGTTTAATTACGGAAATTATCTGCTCGTCGGTCTCGTGCCGACAAATATTCTCTCATTTGTTTCCGCTCGAATGTTGGAATTTTATCGTTGACCTTTCGTCCTCTTCGAAGCCTTATCAGCTTGCTCGAGAACAAAGTTGTGGATCTCCAAATTCACCCCTCGTACTTTCACCCTTATTTTCAATACTGATATCTACGATTCAAATGGCCGGGTGACGAGGTATCTCGTTTCACAGTACATAGTCGTAATATCATGTCTTTCATCTCCATCCCGAACGTTCCCGCCAATTTTTCTCGCTCCAGAATTCAAGCATTCAGAGTCCTCGAACAAAGCGAGTCCTTTCCGCGAAACCGGTGAATGGAGAAGAAAATTCTAATGGTTTCCGCGAAACGAATAAACTCTCGTTAGTCCAACTGACCTGACGCAACGACAAACGGTCGACCTTTAAGATCGTAGGCGGTTCTGCTCACCGACGACGTTCGTCCTCGTTGTCAACATCGACGTAGCCACGGTCGTTCCATCCGAATGACACCCTGGTATTATTAGGGATAATGATCCTGGCGTGTCGAACGCGAGCAAGGATCAGTCGCGGCCAGCCGAGGACACGGTTTCGAAATAACGGAAGTCGGTAATCGTTTCGCGGAAAGTTCTTGCTCGTTTCCCAGTTTCCATGGAGGTCTCCTCCTCCTTTCCCGCGTATTTTCCGCCGTGCACGCAACTCACGGCTTCCCATTCATCCGCGCGTTTGCGAGCGTGTTTCCTAGATTCGAGCGGATTCGCGAGCACCGTGCGAATATTTGCGAGCGCGTAGGCAGAAATGATTTCCGTGCTGCCGCAGTTCTTCGAAGCTGACCGCAAAATTTCGCACGAGACTCGCTGACGTCCGGTTCTGCGGCTTCGCGAGATTACTGATTTTTTCGCGGTCGGCTCAGTGACAATTTTTCGCGCGGTAATCGTGGACGGTTTCAATTTTGCCCGCGCGAAAATGGATTTTTCACGAGGTCCGAGATAGAGGTACGCTTTTAAAGCAAATATTTGCCAGGGATGGTTGTTTTTCTAACGACTATATATTCGAAGTTTGTTATCGATTGCGGAGTAATGTTTTTACGAGGCAACGCATGGACGTTCGCTGTTTTGTTTGCTCTCGCAATTTTTCTATTTTGCTCTCCAACATAGATCCTTTTTCTATTGTCACCCGTTTTACAATTAACATTCGCGTTTCCTCTGTTAACGAAATTCATGATATTCTATATTCAAAATTCACCTCCACGTTTTGCTTTCAACTCTGCCAAGTATCTGAGTTTGCCAAAAACGAGCGCAAAGTATAAGCGGAAGATTCGCGCAACCGGAAAGACTAGATTTGAGCCGGTAGCCTCGTTTCCGGGGAAAAGGACGAGTTTCTCTCACAATCAGCGTGCGCCGTTTAAACGTGCCGGATATGGAGACCAGGGGCGCGGAACGACCCTCGTATTTGCATTGATAATATTTTGCAAGCCGCGACCGAGTCGAAACTCCTCTTCTCTTCCTTCCATTCTTAAATTCAATCGTTCTCCAGGATTCTCGGGACGGAAAGATACCCGTAACGGAAGTGCAACGAAATTCTAGCGAATCTTGCGTCGCTCTTTTGCAAAATTCTCGCTCTTTGAGAGAAAGGTCGTCCGGATAATTCCTGTATCCAATTTTTATTCCCCTTTTCCCAAAGATTGAAAGATCAATTACATTTAATAACTTGTAATTCCCGCGGAGAAACCTCGATAATTATCAGCCCCATCCCCGATGTCGCGTTTCAAGTAGAAATCAGCCAAAGATTAATTGTCTGCGGATAACTTGGCCAGAAACGAGCCATAGCCGTTGCACGAGGTGCGTGCAGAAGCCTCTGAAAACCAAAGGTAGATTATTCCGCCAAATTTCGTGTCACCGGGCAATTCGTTCAGGAATTAACGTCCGGAGGAACGCCTCTGGCGATAACTTCCCCTTACACGGTCATTAACATGGAAGGGCTCGATGTTATTTCGTTCCAAGGATACGTTTGTCGTCCTAGAAAAAAGTCTCTCCCTCTTCCCTTCTCGTCGTGAAAAATTCCACCCTTTCCTCCGCGAAGAACCATAATCAGGAGGAGCAAATTCGCTCGCGATCTTCCTCCCTTCCTCCGAGGGAATCGGCCGATCTTTGGAGGCCTTCTCGGCGCATTCCACGAAGAGGCAGAACCTCGGAGGCCGCCGGAGTGGCACGTCCCTTTCGAGATGCGAAATTACAGTTCTGTCTCTCTGGCTTGTCATTACCCGGACCTCTGGACCCTCCGCGAGTACGTGCCCCGATGATAGTTGCACTCGGACCGGCCTTTTGCACTTTCTTCCTTCCTTTTGCCCTCGACGGGCGAGCCTTCCGAGACCGCCGAGTGCGGTCAGCGATTATTCGACTCGATTCGATACAAAGTTACGATTTTTTTTTAAATTTTAAATTGCACTTATACCGTACACATTTGAATTAGCTGTAAGCCGAAGTGGAATCATCGAGGCTAGGATAATTATGATGAGGATAGCATTATCAGAGAAACTGCCTAGGTTCAACTTTCATCTTGTAGAACTTAAAGTGCACGATTGATCATTTATTTAAACTCAGATTTCGTCTCATCCAGGGTACTTATTCGGTTTATCTAAATATAATGGACATAACTTGGATAGTTTTAGCGGTAATTTATAATTCAGGAGACACTTTATCGTTATATCCGCCATAATTCTGTAGTTTTCTATACCCACTTAGATATCTACATGTTTTGTCGACGTCTCCGCAATCTTCTTCAAATAGACATTCGTATTTTGACCCGGCGTCAAGGAGAAATCAAT
Source organism: Cerceris rybyensis (assembly GCA_910591515.1). Classification (NCBI taxonomy): domain Eukaryota; kingdom Metazoa; phylum Arthropoda; class Insecta; order Hymenoptera; family Crabronidae; genus Cerceris; species Cerceris rybyensis. Next base: position 1,121,401 of record OU342800.1, on the reverse strand, counting down.
AGACATATTTACATTTGCCGATACTCAGATTCGTGCATTAGTCCATCGAATATTTTCCTTCGGAAAATAAGATCAGACGATCCCGACTGGCGCCACGATCCTCCTCGATTCTCCAGACGTTTTCCATTGAATTTTTTCCCATGAAGAAATTTTCTAATCGAATAAAAGAAAGGAGGTTCCTCTGAATCCTTTCCAGCGTCATTTCCGGCGCTCGAAATCATCGATCCTGCCTCCTGGAAAGGTCGATCGTTCATGGAACTATCTGCCTCCTGCGTGAAATATATCCGTTGCAATTTATGACCAGGTTGCGTCTTAGTTACCGGGAAAAGTACGTCAAAGTTCTAAGACGAGTTCTCGGTAGTAGCAGCTTCGAATTTCATTCCTGTTCGGTGAGTCTACGTCGAACTCTTGCTCTGGCATAACGTTGAAAGGCTTCGACGTCGTACGTTTAACCCGTTGCCAATATCGCGAGCCTTTGGAACGTTGCAGCTGCGACAAAGAGTAATGAAAATGCTTTCGAAGATGTGCTCGAGATCGACAACTTGCTCGAGGAGCAATTACGACGTTAAAGTCACTCGTAAAATTGACAAATTTGCACAATTACGCTCAACGGAGCGCTATCACTTGGGATCTTGACGAGGATGGGATTACGAGGAGTTGAAGGGTCTTGGTATCACAATCATTTTCTCCGTTTGAAGTTTAGGGCTCAAACTCTCGACCGGAGAGACAAAGTTCAAATTTCCGAGACTCTAAACGATTTTTTCTCAGCTATTATTTAGCATATCACGAACTAGATTTCAAAGGACAGGTGGAACAAATTTTTTAGCGGTCTCGAAGATTTGAACTCCCATTGGTTAAGAGTTTGAGAGTTTTAGTGTTTGAAGTTTGAGAGTTTTAGGTATTTGAGAGTTTGAAAGTCTGAGAGTTTGAGAACTTGAGAATTTTAGGGTTTTTGGGTTTGAAAGTCTGAGAGTTTTAGAGTTTTAGTGTTTGAAGTTTGAGAGATTTAGGTTTTTGAGAGTTTGAGAGTTTGAGAATTTGAGAGTTTTAGGGTTTTTGGGTTTGGAAGTCTGAGAGTTTTAGAGTTTTAGAGTTTGAGAGTTTGAGAGCTCTCAGTTACGTGATTAAAGTTAAAAATTTGAAGCTAGAAATCGACCGAAATAATTTGAGCCTGGAGTGTCTGCACGATACGCTCAGTCTTTTAGTCTCCAGCCGGTATAGAATTTTGCAAGGCGTCGAGGCGCGTTTGGAGATCAAAACCCGAGCAGTTGGTTCGAAAGAGGCGGATATCACGGTATTAAATTTCCTTGAAAAAGCCCGACACACCGGGTGCAAGGAAATCCTGGTGATGGAATAATAGAGGGGATATAAAAGAACGACGGACCGAGGAAAGAAGTCTTCCGTTTGCGAATCTAACCGCTCCATGAATTATTCCTTTTAACTCTCTTAATGCAGATGGACCTTTCTTCTTTTGTTTTCATCTGAGACTCGCTCCTGATGAATTGCTCCCTAGTTTGGAATTTTTCCTGCAAGATTGTGCGCAGTTTGACGATTAAATTGCTCGACAATTAACACTGCGAGCGACAACTCGTCCGCCTTGGAGGAGATTCTTTTTGCTCGAGGGACGTACAATCGTTTCTCTCTTTCTTCGTTGTTACGGTACAGTTTTTAATTAAACTGTATCACGGATTTCTCCAGTATTATCTTTACTTCATCTCTCGATTGAAATTCAGTCTAGAAAGATTCAGAGATTACGAGGAATTGTTCCAACGTTCGAGATTTCTCAGCGATTCGAGACTTACGAATTGAAAAATCCCTATTCAATGATAACAGAAGCTTCCTTGCCAAAATTCTCCTCCATTCGCGGTCATATTCGTTGAAATTTCTAAACAAGACTTATCCTTCGTCCATCGTCGTTGCGCAAGCTCGCTTCGAGTGTCGTCAGCTCGCGCGATTCTCGGTTTTCCCGTTCCGCGATGACGCGAGTGTGCAGAAAATTTTGCGACAGTCGAGAAACCGTGAGAAAGTCCGCGATGGCACCGCAACGCCGTGCAATAAACCTCGTCGGAAGACAGAGGAGGAAATACGTGCTCACAGCTAGCCGCGATAAACGAGAGAAGACGTCCTCGTCGGAAGAGGTCAGGAAAAGACGAACGGCAAAAGGATCGTCCTCGCGGTCCCACCTGCTCCAGCTGGAAAGTTACAAGAATTATCGTAAATAGAGAGAAATGTTATTACGTTAACTCTGACGCAAACAATGAAAATAGAAATCCTAATACTTGTCATCGTTCCGTATTTCAACTTTAACCTCTTTGACATAGAACGCAGGATTTTCACGTTTTTCGAACACTCCGTCGATCCGGCAATATTGAAATTCCTTCGACTCCTTTGTTCCGGAGTTTCGGAAGAATTTGAGCAAGTTTTCTCCTCAGTTCGACGAGTTTTCGAGAGAATCTTCGAAGGACAAGTAAAACTATAACTATTCGCTCGTTTGCCGTTAGCACAATCACCCGCTGACTTCTGGCTGATCGTAATCGCTCGAATTTTCATTCAGAGGCAACGTTCCCTTGAACTTTTAGGGTTAACGCGTTCACCGATCTACATTCGAGAATTCTTTCTCGGTTCACGGTCCACCGGTAAACTCGTTTCGCTCGTTGCTTCAGACTTTTAACGACGTACTAGGAATTAGAACGAATATTAATTCTCGCGTTCATCCAGAAGAGAACCGCGAACAAAGAGAGATGGAAATATCAGCGAGATAACCACGCTGCATTCCACGTTCCTCGGTAAAATGCAAAAGGGAGGAAGTTGGTCGTTCTCTCGGCAGCCTCTCCGTTGGAAAATGCGAAGAACATCGGGAAAGCCTTTATGACGCTTCGAGGACTTTGAAGCGCACTTGGCTTGCGCGCATATTGGCACTCGTTTCTCTCACGAAGGATGCGACACGCGGTTCCTCCCTTGAATTTGCTTTGTCGAGAGACAAACGATTATTCGACTCCTCCGACTACAAGTGGGCATGCCGTAACGCGTGAACGTGCCGACTGAATCTTCAAATTACCGGAGACGAGGATGGATTTCGGTTGTAAAGCGTTTCGGTCATTTTGAGCAATCTTCTCGTTGTTCTGGAACGATATTTCGCTGGAATTGTCGTTCGAGGAGAGATAGAATGGAGACGTCTAAGGTTTACATCTCGTCTGCAAGTTTCAAAGGAGACTAAGCTAATTGGATCAGGTTTTTTCCCCTTTAACCCTTTGCACTTAGAGTCGTGCCTGTCCCTTTAGCTTGAACATCGGAGTGCAAAGGGTTAACACGGTGAACGCCAGAGGCTCAGTTTCCTCGTATTCTAAGCTATGAACTTTAAATTCCAATGGCGCCCGTCGATTATTCTCGGCAAGGAAGGTAGAATCCGCGGATCTAGCGATTTCTTTGCGAGAGAAATCGCGTCGAAGGAGCTTGCGGGCACTTTTGCCGAAGATGCCCCGTGAGAAATGGCATTAACGAGGTAACCGCGTTATCGAGGCATTACGAGGGGCTCGCAGCCATCGAGAGAGCACGTCGGGGAACGGAGAAAGAAATGGACGATAAAAATTTATGCGAGCAATCGGCCAGGATAACAGCGATTGGTGCTCCTTCGAGAAGTCGAGGAGTAACGATCGGGATAGGAAGAAGAAGAGGGAAGAATTTTGCGTGTTTGCCTTGGGATATCGTTGTGGAAGCACCGGCTCTCGAAGCAACGAGATATCACGGCAAATATTTAACGAGGCTCCGTTTATTTTTCTACCGATCTCTCTCTCATTTTCTCTCTCTCTTGGCTCGCGCTCGAAGAAGTCACGGGCTTCGATTTACCGTTACTCAAAGCAAAGAACTCGACGGGTGCGTCACAGCTTACTAATTACGGCTGGACGAGCGGCAACGAGCCATCCAATGGGCCCGAGGCCCAACGGCCGTATCTCGGGGACTTTCTGCTTGCTCCTCTATTTCTAGACTCGCAATTTTTGCCGTTTTTGCCAAAAACCACGCTTTTAGATGGACTTCGAGTCAAGTTGAGGGTCTATGCCCCTGTTTCTGCAGTAACGTAGATTCTGATACTCGAATTTGTCCCTTTGGTCTCCTAGAACCGCACAGGGCGCAACAACGATCTTTAACTTCCATTTGAAAGCAAGACGCAGAGAGGTTTTTTTAAACGATACTAATGGTAACGTTTCTACATTCCAACGAAGACTTTCCGTCGCGAAATGCGACACCGTTCTACTATTTTACTCAAAAACCGTCTCCTTTCCGGGAGAAAGAATAACAAATGACGGAAAAGAGCATTAAACTTGTACGGTTTCGTAGAACAGGGATTACATCGGGCCACGCGAGCGGCGATTCGACAGCTGGGCTCTTCGATGCGCTCAGCTGAAATTCAACCGAGCCCATCTGCTCTCTTTGGGCCTCGACGGGCCCCGCTGCGGGCCCTGTTCGCGCTGCATCACTCACGGCCAAATATTCTCTCCTTTCTCCTTCCCTCTGTATTTTCTCGAGTTAATCTCCACAGTCTAGGACCCCCAATTTAAAATTCTGCGCCAGTGGAATCACCGAGAGTCTCTTATTAAATAACATTAATCTCTAAACTTTGTCCAAAACGTTTTCTAAATTTGGCGCGAATAGGTCTGCTGGTCGATCTCGACAGGTGCGAGAGTCGCAAATTAAATTTCCCAGCGAGTCTCGTGCCGCGAGGTGACTATCGAACGAGTTAGCGGTGGAAATTGAAAGTTAGAAAGCGAGTGGTTGCAGACAGAACGTCAGCCTGGCAATCGAAGGGTGTAGAGTTCGAATCTCTCGTTGTTTGCGTCCCCACTTTCGTCAATTTTTCGACAAACAAATATTTCTCGAAGTTTTCTTCTCGGTTCGATCGATCTTTCGTAAAGTTTCTAGTAGCAGCATGAATTTCTCTTCGTCGATCGTGCTCCTCGAGAGTGCAGAGAGTTGGACAGGAGGAAATTGCGGTTTACAGTGAAAACGGACGCGACGAGCTTAAACTGCTCTGGAGAAGTAGTATAGCAGAGAGTAGAGAGAGAGTCTGTAATGGAAAATGTAACGCTGCACGGGGAAACAGCGGTAAACGATTCTACCTGGAAACCCATGACACCGTTATCGTCCTCTTTGGTTCACGTCGAGCCGCAAAAAAGTTGCAGGGGAAAAAAAAGAGAGGGTAGACCGAAAGAAGTCCCTCGAAAATTCCGTTCCTCGAATCAGCATATTAAAGTGGCAGGCAATTTCGGAGGAGTTCGTGGAAGTTTTTCAATGGACTCTTCAGATACAAAGAGGACACGCACGAAGACACGGTCGTTTCTGTGTACACATTTAACGTTTCTACGTGTTTCCCGTATCGGTGGATTTGAAAACGGTCGAGGTAAAAAAGGGGTAAGCCGAAAAGAGGATAATTTGCATTAAAGAATGCTCTCACTCGGAGGGCGAACCACCTTCCAAGAAGCCGATAATGTAGCCCTTCCCTCGGGAACCCTCTCTCTTCAACTTCCTTTCGAACGATGCTCGTTCAATTTCGTTCTTTCACAACTTTTCGAACATTTCGGTCAGAGTTTTGAAACGCTTTGACAATTACTTCGAGTGTTACGTTCACGAGAGTCCTGAGCATCTCAAAGGGTTGATTCGAATGTGGTCGAGAAAGTTGTAGGTTCGATAAATGAAGACTATTTCACGATAATTGCGAGCAGAAAATCCAATTATACTTTGGTAATCTCTGTGTATAAAAGGACAACAAAACGAGACCTCTTCAAAGACTCTCGCTTTCGAGTAATCAACATTTCCAAACTTTCGTCACGTATACGAAACGATTCCCGGTAATCATCGACCCTCTCCAATTTCCCACGCAAATGAGCAAATAACGTATATCTACATATATCGACGAGACGAGCAAAACGACCGGGTCCTTTGCATATATTTGGTCAATGCCAGGACGACCGACCATCGACCATTTTAATTTCCACGTAGTACAGTTTCAGCTCGTGTAATTTGTCCGGCTTGCATCGTCCTCGAAGGACGACGAGGATGAACGAATAGGAACTAGAAGGAGATAGGAGAACCTGATACGTGAGAGCTCTCCACAAATGTTTACCGTTTACACGGAAATACATATGTATGCAGAAACGCAGGTGCAACCGGAAGGGGACGCATGGTTCCCCGGTCGAACCACTTTCTTCGTTATACGAGCAATAAATTTCCATCTCGAGAGGACTCTCCTCTCTCCTTCCACCTTTTCTCGTCTTTTCTTCTCACATTGTCTTCTCTATAAGGAGTTGGCTGATTATTGTCGCCACTCGTAGAGAAAGGGTTGAACAGGTCACGCATCGGGGGTGAAAAAAAATTGTGAAGTCGACGATTCGATGGATAGGTTTTGAACGCAAAGCAGACTGGAAGGAGGGAACTTCTATCGAGGGTTGTTGTTTTCAATGGGCGGATATTGCGATAGAGGCGCGCGTGGGCATCGTTTGAAAAGGAACTTTTAGAAAGTCCCTCGATTCGGCGCACGGTCTCTTTGACGCGCCCTAAATGGATATCCGGATGGAGCCGTGGAAGAGAAAATGAAATTCGTTGGGAAAAGTCGCGAGAGAATTCGCTTGGATGAAATTCTCAGCGAAAATGGATATTCAGGAAGGTTTTTTTTTATAAAAAGATGGACGATCTTGAGGTAGTTGAAACGTGTTGAAAATGAAACCGTGAGATAGCAAAAATCGAGCTGTTTTTGCCAATTTCGACGCTCATTATGTTCGACATCGTCGCTTTTCAATATTTCGTGGAAACACCGTTAAATTAGCTCGTGTATAAAATTACCATCAATGTAACCAATAGCGTGCAAAAATATGGAAACTGCGTATCGGTGGCCGGTGTGCAATATTTTGCATATAAACTGCTAATGTAGAACCAATTTCGGCTCAATTTTGCACGGCAAATAAAAATTAAAAAAGAAAATGAAAAACAAGATAGACAGCAACGGACCCACTCGAAATCCGGAGAAACTGGCAATGAATTATTGTTTGTATGTTGCACAAATAACATCCATTGACGACCTTTTCAACGATGCGAAGTTTTTTGCCCCTCAGTTGTGCCTGAATGATCGAAAACACACGGTCGAGGGGTTCCTAACACATTGCACGCCAGCTAAATATTGATTATCAATTTTATTATATTTGATAATGTTGATATTTAATTCAATATCAAACTTAAGTGCAGTAAGTAATACACAATTTAAAGGAAATAACACCTTTTAACTTTGCCGAATATTATAATTTATCTCGTGGAAATCATGAAATTCTGTACCATTCGATGTTTAAAAATTAGGTTTAATCTATTATTTAACACTTAGCTGACCGATCAGGTAGATCTACCCATTTCCAAGCTAGTCGATAGCCGACAGGTCGGGTATTATTTTTGACCCGAGGAACGCTTCTTTCTCTATAGAGCTTCTTATTTCAATGGAGTACAATATATAATAAAATGTACCAATTTTTGAAGTCTTTTATTGGCCATTATTACGGCTCTACGCAGAAAAATGCGCGATGGACAGCGCAGTTTGGCTTTCCGAGCGCAGTGGAAACTGTACAAGTCTCTGTGGCGCGTGCGGTCGGCTAAGTGTTAAAATTGTGTTCTTATCACGTTCTAATTATGGTATGGTGAAACTGATCTTCGGATACCGCGAAGAATTCGGACGGTTAATCGGTAAAATCTAAGATCATTTATTTGAAATCCCGCTTTATCACGGGCCTGCAACGTCTTAACGGTGCTTCCCGGCGAAATTAGCGGCATTGCGCGTTGCATTGCGTCAATTAGTGTTCCTTTTCCTGCTCGTATCGCGACGATCCTCTTTTTTTTTCTTCCGTTCCGTATGTGTGCCGGAGAACCGGTTAATAGCTGACAGTCGGTGCTAGGCCGTATCGAGGTATGCGCATAACGCACGGCTATGAGCGAAATCTATAAATAGTTTGCACGCACAAGCAGACATCGGAGGCATCGAATGCGCGGATTAGAGCTAATAGACCGCGATGCCGCATCGATCAGTCGAAGAGGCTTGTACTCTGGATTTTGCTGGTCGCCGTTTATCTCGCTCGTTTCTGCACCTTCTGTTTGAACCTTTGGCGCGCTTTCGTCTGGACAGAGCTCGAATGAGTCTCGAATTGAAAGGGTGTTGGGCATTGTAGAGATGAAAGGCCCCAGGGGCGATTGGGACACGATAAATTATTGTAACGTCGAAGCTTCATCTGCATAATCGCAGGCTTCGATCGATTCACCGTAAGACGATAGCTTTGGGTCCGTGAAAACTTAACACGTTGGTGATTGCGGTCCAATTTGGAATATTAGGAAGAAATGTAATTTGGGTGAGCTTGATGTGACAGTATTTTTGTTAGTTTCGGAGGAGAGTTAGAAGTGCAATACTTTTTCGTTCGAATTCGTGCAAAACTAACGCGTGCGACCGTTGCACGACTTACCATTGAAACGAAATGTGGGCCCACGCATGACAAAGGCGACTGGCTCTCGTGCACCGAGAAGAACAATAGAATTTGAAAAATACCTGGCTCTCCCGCATGTACCGGGCTTTTTTCCGAAACCGTGCTGTTAAGGCTATTGCACAATTCTCGCGTTATCGCTTTAAAAATATATAATACCTCGAAACCGATTGTTCTACGAGCGACATTCAATGCATGGCTGTGCTACGGTGAAAGTTGCAAGGCGATGGAACAAAATGGATTCTCTCGTTATCTGCTTAATTATAACATCGTAACTAGACGTATTAACTCGCCGGTGTACCAAAAATATACGGGTTAATCTTACATTTTTATTTAAAGAAGCAACAGCTAGTGGAAGATAAAGTAGCTTCCAGGTCGCTGCTAGGCTAACTACCCCTGTTTTACATTATTAAAATTCTCCGTGTCTGAAATAAAACTCATAATTGTGGCAATCGTATTCGATGAGAAGTTAATTAATGAAACGTTTGAAATAACAAGCTCAAATTCGATACAATTTATAGCGGTTGAACGAGTAAATAGGTTTGATTAAATTCGCCTCGATAAATTATACTTCCACCACGGAGATTCTTTTTTTTTTTGCTAGCACAGAGCGCAAAGGGTTGGAGCAAAGTTGCAACAGGAATTCCATCCCCTAAATCACGCGTAATTGCAGCCAGAGCATTTTCGAGGACTCGGATCGATTTTTCCTGCTGCGAGGAAAAAAAAATATTGACCTTAGCCACCGCTTCCGTTGGATGCTCGAGACTCCGCTTTATTTTCTCTCGTTCGGTGCGTATCCGCTTTGAATTATTATAAGCCGATGGTGGTGCTTCGAATAATACGAGTTTTCGTGCGAAACTCGGTAATAATAGTTCTCGCGCGAGCCAGAATGCCAAGGGAAACAACCGGAGAAATTGCACACCGTGAATTGTTTAAAATGTGCGTGGATAATTTTACGGAAATCGAATCCGAGGGAAAAGCGCGGGAGGATCAAACCTGCCGCAGTTGCGGAAGCGCATTCCTTTGAACTTATTTAAGGTAACTTGAGATGCTTCGAAATTAATAGAATTTCCGTGTGGCAGTTGTTTTATTTTAATTATTACTCGAAGGAGTCGAGGGTACAGAGAGAGGTAGAATATTTTATTTTTATAATTCCAGAGGAAAGTTTGCTTCAAAAGTATTGTCCTTAATTGCAGAGTTGGTATTTTAAAAAATAATCATCAAACGGCAAAGAGTTTATCTCATTTATTTGGCAGGTTCGAAAATGGAATTTGCATCTTCAACTGTGGGAAATTATTTTGCATTTTTTTTATTTTGGAATTCCCAAATGAGCGGAGGGTTAAAAGCACAAATCGATTCGTCGACGTTTCGATATTTCGAGTTTGTCGCGAAGACCGACAAAAAGTCGCGAAAAGCCCCGTTGCGGAACACGTTTCGTTTAATGAGGCTCGTTGCATGAGTCATTCCCATTGTTCCTCCTGCAGGCTGGACATTGTTTCTACCTTGCGTATTCCGCGAACGCATTTATGCTAATTCGTTCCATTCCGCGCGGCAGATTCGCCATGGCGAACTGTTACTGCAATTAACCCGCCGATTCTCGAACACCTCGCCGGACATTTTGCTCCACGATTTCATCCTTTTTCGAGTCCTTTGTTCCTCCAGGTCGTTCGTTCGAAAAATCCTGCAAAATACAGCGAGATTTTAAGCAATGAAGAGAATAAAAATTACACTTGCACATATATAGTTCGGTTCCTTTCACGCGATAAATCGCTGAATTAGATGGAGAACAAGAAGAGGAATTGAAATGAAAGAAAAAGGATACTTTTCTTGAATATTTTCAATTCCAATGGTACAAAGCAGCCCTTAATTGTTCACCTCCTCGTCAATTGTACCAACATTCGAACTCGTGCTTCGACCGCTCTCGAGATTTCATCCAACGTATTTATACGTTCGAGGCAAGAATATTTCCTCCTTCTTGGAACGTAATAAGCCACCTTCCTTTTATTCCTCCGCCTCTTGTTCTCCGGAAGAATAAGTTCCTTTGTGCCCTTTTCTTCCTTCTCTTCTCGTAAAACGTAACTCAATTCTTGGATTTAGCGGGTATTAATCCCTCCGTCGTTTGATCCTCCTCGCAAAGTTCCCTCTCGTCGGCCATTTTGGTTGCAACGGTTTGAAGAAACCTTCTCGCCAAATTCTGCATCTTTAGACTAAAATCTTTTCATCATCTCGCCACACATATGGTGTACAATAATCCCCATAGGTAACTTCGAATCTAGGTATAATCCTGCTACAATTTTTCCACCGTTTCGAATTGTAGAAACCGAGACAAATAAGCAGCAGTCAAAGCGAAAATCCGAAACAAAAAATAGGCGAACAAACGTGCACGACGAAACCGCAGAGAGATAGAATCGGTGAGAATTACAACCGCGCGGAATAATACATTTCTCCAAGTAATATACTATTCCGCGTAACGTTCAATGGAGAGAAAGAAATGGAAATAAATCCCTCGAAATTTCGCAAACGCGCGTTCATCGCGGATATTCGCGCGTCATTCATCGATTCGTGTTTGCACGATGAATCATCGACAGGGACGAATACACGACACAATCTAGCAAATAATCATGGTGTAATCGCCTCTTCGATAATTGCGATTCAAGTTCCACTTAATCTTTCCCGCCAAAAAGGATTTTATCCGTGACATTCTTCGAAGAGACGGTGTCCCCGGTTCTCCAAGCGGAAGGGGAACAACAGCAGTCGAGGAGTTCTCCAGCGATTGTAAATTTCGATTCCTGTTCCGCCATTAGAGAGAAACAGGAGGAGAGAAGTTCGTAGATAGAGAAACGAAGGAAGGGAGAAATAGAGAGCGGATCGGTGGAGATCTAATCAGAGTTAGAGGCACAGTCTGTGGTGGAAATCGCCCGGACGCTGGAGATAGTCGCGATTTGCGGAGAGCCCGAGGTTCTTCCGGTCTCCTCTCTCGTATGTCCAGGTTCTGGAAGCCCCGTGAGCTTCCTATTTCGAGGAGCAACCGGAGAGTTGCTCAGAAACGCTTTAAACCTGCAAATGCCTTCCTCGTAAACGGTCCACGGAGCAGCGAGAAGGAGAAAGGAGCCAATTGTGATTTCGTAGTCGTCGGTATTTACGGTTACTCGAAAGCTCGTTACTTACGCCGAGAAACGGAGAATAGACGGAGTGGCGGGCAACAGTTTCTCTCACTTCGCGATCGAATGATGTTTACGGGTATTTACCGACTGGATGTAATCGGCTTGTTCTCTGGAGAACACGCTCGACTCGGCCTTACAGTCTGCTCGAATAATGTCGCACGGAGGGAGATAATACTTTGTCCATACGTTTCAAATTGTAACGTTAAAGCTCGAAAGACGATGCTACTGGACCAACTAGGAGAAGAGTTTGAGAATATTACGGTGAAGCAGTTAAAGAATATTTTCGGCCATTCGAAGGAAACGAGCTCTTGGACGAAGGATTCGGGGAATGTCCCATAGCAAGGATCGTTTTCCCGCCGGTGGAAATTTTGAAAATTAAACCGTAAACGCTAGTCGTTTAACGGCACTCGGTGCTGGCCGATTTCACGAAACCGGGGCCGTTTGAGCCGACTGTTCTCGCGACAAGGCGGTTACGCGAAATTGGAAGGAGGAAGTTTGGATTATGGGGGTGGAAAGTTCGAAAATCGCCGTGGAGAGTTTCCAAGCTGTTGCTCGCCAGTCCGAACGCGCCTTCAACTTTTCCAATTGTCGGACGATCGTCGTATCCAGCTAGAGACTCGTAGGAAATTTTCTTCCCTCGATCGAAGGGCTCTCACGTTTCTTCCCTTTCCTCTCGTTCTCTCGATCAACCGGTATATTATCCTTCGCGTTAGAGACCCCTGCTTCTGCGATTAGGTGCGAAACTTTCCCCTCGATATTTTATTCATACGGCTCGGTTTCTCGCTCGGGAATAAATTCCCATCAAATTGCAACTTCCTGCAACGATTTTTCTCACTGGGAACAATAATAGGGGGAGTACTTTGCTCTCGACCCAATTCCAACATTTGAACTCGTATTGTGCAACTTTAAACCTGAGCAGAGGTTCGAAAGTGGATAGTTTGAAAAAGTTTGAAAAGATTTAGAGGTGGATCGGTGATCGACGAGGGTGCAATAATTTTGCGCTTTGGAGTGGATCTCCTCGCGAGAATGACCTTTTGGTGAGAACAGGGCGAAGAACTTCCGGAATAACCGGATGCACGTTCTCCAGCACGAAGAACAAGCGCGGTTCCACGATGGAACAACTTCTGAAGAAATCTGCCAACGTCTCTGACAGATGGAAAAAGTGTTTCGTTTTTGAAAATTCTTTCTGAGACTTTCTTAAGAGATTTTCCCGCGTAATCCTCCTTTTACCGTTTCCCTCCGGTTAGTCCGTCTGCACCCTCACCGCGAAATATTCCACTAACTTCGTTTCTTTCCGTGAAAAAGATTGGAGTGAAAGAGCGAGCCTTCCAGTTGAGAGATGCCGCGACTCGTTTGTTAAATAATTAACCCTTTGCGCCAGAAAGTTGCTTACAGAGACTTTACTTAAGCTCTTAATTGGCTCGCAATGTTCACCGCCATTTCGTTGCGTAAATGTTGCTCTTTATTGGGTTCCTGGTTAACTTTCACGAATTACCGGCTCTGGCGATCCTTTTGCTTTTGGCGCGTTTCACGACGCGTCGGAAAAATATCCCATAGAAAAATTGATTTCGAGTCTCACTCCGAGCAAATTAATTGTACAATCTTTTATAAACTCTAGTATCTTTTGTCCGCGGGTTCTTCCGTTGCGGAAAGGAGAACACAAGGATTAGAAATCAGCGCCTTAGGAATGGAAATCCCACCTGCAACGTATTTCCAGACGCACGGCAATTATACGCCCTGATTAAAACGTTGCCCGTAATGAGATTTAACTAATGGATTTTCAATGGTACACCGCTCACGGGCATTGTTTGACCTTACGGGAAAATAGAGAAATTTCGGTAGCCCGTTCCGTTCTGCGGTTTCCCCCTTATCCGCTTCATTGTTACGGTTAATAGCTCGCGGCTTTATGAGCGCGCGTACATACCTACCCGCACCCATACGCGCAGTTCCTATGGTGGTAGCTACGAATCACGTTACCCCGGTAGTTTCGTACATTTATTCCCTACTGGAGTACAAATACCCCGCATACTTGGCCGCGTTTCCCATTTATTCGAGCGTGCTGCGTCTCCACGGTGGACCTTGCATTCGAATCGACCATGAAACCCATGCAAATTCGTGAAAACCGAAGGTGCTTCTTCAGAATACCAAAGAGAGTTCATTTTTTTCACTTCAAGCGAGTCAATTCAAGATTCTTAGGCGAGATCGTGCCAGTTTCTCCCTCATTCGATCACCAATGCGTGCTGTAAAAAATTGCGCGGGAAAAATCTCCACTTGTAAATTCCCAACGTCAGAGAGGACACATATGACCTGGAGTTCCTCCGAGACGCAACGCAGGCGAGAAAACTTGGCTCGTACATAAATTACAACGCGGCAAGGAAATTGGAGGACTTATAATCACTGGCAAGCTCCACCAAAGTCCACAAACACCCCTCGTACCGTGCACCCTCGCCGAGCACGAGATTCGAGCGTTGCTCCGAGGGTGTTCTAAATCTAAAATCCACCTGGGCCCGACGTTCGGTCGTTTTACGATAAACCGACTCTCGAATCGCTCAGGTGTAGGAGAGAGATTTTTTTTTATTTTCAAAATACACAAGTAATCGGAGTGGATATTAAAATGGTCAACGGTAGAATTGTTACTAGCTACTATCGTATACAAACGAAAATTTGTCTCGGACACGCAGAGAGATTAGACGGCGAGCTGCCGTGATCTTTCTATTACCTATTTGTTATTGTAAACCGAACTGCCACGAAGGAATAAAAGCACGCTCGTCAAACTTCTCGTCTCGCGGTAAATCACAAGAAAAATGTATTTCAATGGAAAAATGAGCGGAAAGGGAGGAAGAAAATCCAAGGGATGGATCAAGCGACTGCGGAGCTCTCTCAAACGCTTTGCGAGGGTGTGCGGATAATTGATACGCTTCGTGGAGTAACTGAGACTAATTACGTTAAATCCTCCCGAAATTTATGAAGGTCGTTTGCAGTAACTCCGAAGGAGTTAGGCGGAGAAATGAAAACAGAAAGGGAACGAAAAGCGTTGCCGTGTTACGATTTACCTGGATACTCACCTGCCCCATATTCCGTTCTCGTATCGACACTTTTAGAACCGAGGCCTTATTGCTCGCCGTGAAATTACGATACTGGAAAAGTTGTTATCCCGAAACTGCACTTTTTTAGTGGCCATTTCTGATCGTCGAATCGGGAAATTCGGTTCGTCTGTGTCGAATCTCTCGGAAATACATTTTAGGACGTTTCTTTTACGAGGTTCTACTTTACTTGTTCGAATGAACGAGACTTTGGCTTCAAAGGGCACCGTATTTTGACGATTCTCGACATTTTAGTGGAATCGAGAATTCACGATTTTCGAATGGGTGTAGGGAAATTCGAGAATTTTTAACTGTCTAGTTTCAAATTGCTTTTATCTCTATTTTCGTCAAATGGAGCGAGGCAAAGTCGTTCGAGTGGCGAGCCAGGAGAATACAGGAAATCATTGGAAGAGATAAAGGAAGAGAATTTTTACGATTGTCTTCCGCGATGGAACTTTTATCTCTTTTCCCCTGCTCTTCTTTCTTGTTGCTCCGTTCTGCGTAGATTTAACGATATCGAATAATGCACGGGGTTATTTTCGCGCAATCGGTCGGGAATTTCGTAATTGAGCCACAATAACTGGCAACTTTGTCGCGTAACAAATCGGGAATCCAGTCGCGAATTTAGCAAGGGAGCAAAAGTGAATCGAAATGCTGAGCGTTCGCGATGCGGATTTATCTTTCCTGCTAATTCCGTCATTTACTTTCCGCGGCAAAACCTTCCGAGAATTTCATTTTAATGCCAATAGAAAGTCTGCACAGCCACGTGCCAACTTGGCCGTCTGATTTCCATCGTGCGCCAATTCTGCCGCGATTCGCGGAATATTCAACGGCGTTTGATCTTTTCGCGATACAGTAATTAATAAACTAGAACATATTAGCTCCGAGTCTTCTTTCCCACCCTTCTCACCCCTCATTCCACCCCTCCAACGTGCCAGAGATATCCTACAGAGGCCGATACTGAAAAGATTGACGCTCAACTTGTCGTTTCACCTGATTTCTTCAGAAATACACCTGGCAGCACACGCGTCAAACATATTTGATTTGTCCAAACACCTCGGACAATCCTCAAAGGACCATGCATTCCGAATTCAGACAATTCCGCGCAAAGTATGCACCAGTTCGTCCCTAATTTATAATTTATTCGCAAACCCAGAGAAAACCCAAGGGGTTAGGGCATTCCATGTCGTAGAGAGAACTGCAGACCCTGGAAAATTACGTGTTGCGAAATAGGATCGTCGAAAGGATCCACCGGAGGAACCGCAGAGTCAAGAACGGATCTCTGCAACGAAACAGGTAGGATCAACGGTATGCTTTCCATGGAATCGTAGATGCAGCAGTTTCATCCTGCAAAATATCCTGCAAGTAATTCGCTAATCCAACCGAAATCGGTTGGTTTAGACGGCAAAACGGGAAGGTTATTTTAGTATGTATCACGGCTGGCCTTAACGTCGTTAATTTTCCGTTGCGGGGGTAAACGCGGTATTACCTTACCTTTACGCGATACCGACTTCCGGTGAATTTATGTATCGCAGTTATGAAGTTGGCGAAACTGCGTAAAGTAGCGAAGCAACTGCTAAGCTCAATGGAAAATCCACGTTGACGCGGGCGAGATTGAAAAAGTAAAAAGGTAATAACAAGGAGGGAAAGAGGCGATGGTGGATGAAGAAGACGGTGAAGGAAAAAAGAGGAGGAGGCGCGAGGTTTAAGCGGAAGCTGTAATATCCAGCATAGTAAATTTTAACGGGGAAGTTTGCTCGCGTAAGCCGTTTCTACGGCTAATTCTACGAGCAGTGACTAGCAGGCATTAATCATGCCACGTATTGGAGTAACAACCCCCCGCGAGGGAACCACCGTAACGGGCATTCGCAAACTCGAGCTTACACCCTCTCGAAATCCCTTGTTACCAAATGGAAAACACTCCGCTCCGGGCCGTAAATGGTTTCCACGATGCACGGATTACCTTCTCCACCTTCGTCCTCGTGGCTTTCTCTTCCAAGTCCATCGTGAAAATCGATCTCTCGAAGTTTCTCCACCTAGACTTGCCTCAAATCGTATCATTCTCTTCGGGCCGTCTTCGCGCCCTGGTGCAAAATTCGAGATACAAGCTTGCCCACTATGCCTCTCCAAAATTCCTCGACTCAATTTCAAATGGAAGAATCTTAGAATTCTCTCTCACCGGAAGATACGAAAGAATTGACGTCGGAAGAGAAACCGTGCAGTCTCGACCGCGAGAAACCTGTTCCAGGACGAGAAGATCGTTAGTCCAAAGGAGTCGCGTTTGTCGGTGGTCGAGATCTCGAAGAAAACGTCCCGAAAGGTAGATAGAGGAACGTCGGAGCGGAACAATAAAGGTAGAACGATCTCGGAAGATGTTGGGACGGTTTAAAGGCTCACGTGGGGTCCCGGCGTAATCTCGCGTGACACGGCACCAAGAAGCGCGGAGGTAAATGGCCCCGAAGACCCCCTTCGCGACCAATGGAAGCCTTTATCGCGATCCTGAAAGTAGGCGCGAGAATTCCTCGGAGCGTGCACCCTCGTCGATTTCCCGCCGCATTGTTTAACGTATCGCTCCGAGGGAGACCGGTTTCTTTGAGGTCCCTGCGACGTCGAGAATCGATTTCAGCGAGGAAACTGGAACCGAGCTATCGGTTCTCGAGACTTGGTAGACTCGCGAGATCTGGAAAGAACTTGGAAGAATCGCAACTGCAAGAAGTTGCACGGACTCGATAGAATTCGGCTGAAGCGAACAGCCGGAAAGATGGCCTGCCACGGTGCATCTTCCGTGACTCGATCGCGTGCGCCGGCGATAATAAAAGCTTGCTACGTAACATAAATATATCGTTAGCCCAAATTGATAGAGGATCGGAGGTCACGAGAGTCGTGCACGTTACGTCGAAGCGTTTAACGCTCGCACGAAGTAAAGGAGAAATCAGGGCCAAGATTGCCGACACTCGAGCCGCGGCAAATTCACCCCCTTCGAGAGAATTTTCAGCTACCGGAATTGCTTCCGAGCTCTTTTGCTATACGCGAGGCAACTCTAAATTAACTCTAAATTACTAAATTTTGGAACTATAGCTCCCAGTTATCGGTCAAAATTCACGACTAGGGAGCAATCGAGAATCCTCTCCAGAGGACAAAGGCGCGCAGATATTTTGAGACCGTTAACTAGCCACGATTGCGTTAATTCCTAGCCGTCGAAATCGCTGGTCGAAGATCGGAGGAACGCGTTAATGGAGAAATGGCTCGAAGCGACGATAACGTTATGTCGGATGGAACGGGCGTAGCTTCGAGTTTGCGGGCGGATTAATAGCAGGTAGGCTTAGGTAATGCTAACCCACCTAATGCGATATCATAGACAACAGGTGCTAATAATACCCTCCCAATGGCAAAACAGCCGTCGGACCAAGCGCACGATATACCGTACGCTCGCTTGTCACGGTTTACTTCCGGTAGCTAGTAATCAGCGATGCTCGCGGCTTAATTAAGTCCCCGTAATCACGAGTCACGTTCTCTCGGATGCTTCGGCCTCGAATACCCCATCGTTACCGAATGCACCGCCATCCTTGCCGAGGATAATCCAGGATTTGCGCGGACTTTGCTTCGAAGAAAGCTCCCAACCAGATACCAGGGCTCTTCGGGCTTCCACGACTTTTCATTTTCCCTCGGAAGACTTTCCTCGATTGCCTCGCACTTCCGGAGACCTTTGAAACGGTCTTGGAAGAACAATAATTGCTTCTGCAAAGGCAACCTCGCGGTGGAAGTGGCACCGATGAGGAGTCATCGGAGATGATCTTTGCCCAATTTGCACGATCGAGCAAATGGCGATACACGCCGAAGCGCTAATATACGGTAGGAATTCACGGAATATTTGTCAGTCAGCGCAAAATCTGACTGGTTAACGCTAGAACTGCCAGCTCTACGTCTATTATATTTAAATATTGTAACGGCGCTTCATAATTAAATAACTCAGATATTATAAAATAACGTCTTTAATGAATCCAAACTTCTTGCACAAAGACAACTCTATTCTCTATATTAAATCAATATCTAAACATTTGCAATTCGTTGTTAACATTCTCGTAATCGATATGAAATATAGGGGAGACAATTTCGTTACGATAACTCGTAACAATATATCGAGGATTTTGGAAAAAGAGGAACGAATAGGTGAAGGAAGTCGAGAAATTTCTACTTTAGAAGGTAGACGTGGAATATTTGCTGTACTGCTCTTCTATCAATTTGAGGAATTTTTAGAAAATGACGCGACTGAGGCCGCAACGGCGAACGCGAGTTCCAATGGTGAAACGTACGTTCCCATTTCGACGTTCCAAAAATAGCTACCTCGAGCCATCGTCTTCCATAGTGCAGACTTCGATTTGTCAATTAATCTCTCGATAACGCGCCGATGTCTTTGGCCTCGAGCAGAGCGCCCGTTCGGAGGGTTCGAAGTAGAGGGGAATTTTTGAAGAGAATTCCGCAAATCGCATTATTGTCGACGTGTGGCTAGAAGACGGACGCAATTTTGGTCGTTCAGAGACAGTGGCAGAGGCGTTTAGTATTAATACCGTCCCTTTCAAATCGGCACGAAGGGGTGCACCCGTTCTCCAATCTCCAGGGACTTGGCATTACGGGAAATGTGCCACGAACTTGGAATATTCACTGACGGAGGAGCTGCTGAAAAGGGGAAGAGCTTCATTGACCATAGGGCTTTCAGGAACTTCGCTCGTTACCCCGACCGTTAACTGATTTCGATTTCAACAACCCCCTGGCTTGCCCTCTCTTTCACCGTCTCTATCTACCTTTCTATCTTCCTCTCCCTGCGCCTCTCTTTCTCTCAAGTCCGAGATTATGAACTTTCCTAACTTTTGCCGAATGGATCTTAATTCTCAATTCGATTTCACGAATATTCCGTCCCGACTCCTCGTGCCAGTCTTCTTCGTCTTCGACGATCCCGATTTCGAGATACGACAACACGTCGATCGGGAACTGAGAATTCACGGAGAAAATATTTTCCTTCGAATTCAAATCACCTTAAGGAATGTTTATTGCGTCAAGTACAACCAATGAATTGTATTTGAGGATGTATTTCGATCCTTTATATTCTAATTTCAATTTCAATCCAGCTATGCTCCGATATCGCAATTAATAATTTAGAAAAATTCTGCCCAAGCTGACTAATTGGGACTCAGAAGTTTTACCTGTATATTTTCATTCCTGTTTTATTCTCCGTCAAAGTCCTTCAAACCTGTGGCCAAGTGTATTTGGTTGCATCTGCTTCGTGTCATATTAATTACCTGGACTCTGTCCCCTCGAATCGGCTCCTTTGAGAGCTACTTCCCGGGAAAAAATGGTGTTCGAAGTATGAGCACAATGCATCGCGGATTTATCATTCCACGAGAAGTCCAGGATGGAACGCGTCTACGTGATGAAGCCGTCATCGCGATCCTCTTTGTCCGTATGCAACGCCAGGGCACTCGGCGAGCCTTTCGGCGCATGAAAATGAACCGAACGCTTCACTGTCGACGCGATTGATATCTCGCAAGAATTCCATAGCCTCGAACAAAGAGTCCTCGCTGGAGCGCATCGTTAATTCGCGCGGTGTTCCAGGAGGCGATTGTGCGATTCTCGGTATCGGCCGAGCGCGTTCTCCAAAAGTGTCCGCGGTCAAAGCTCCTGAATTTTTAAGTTTAACCCCTTGACCTACGATTTCTTTTCCAACGGAGAGCGCAGAGACAGAATTCATTTCTGAAATCGAAAGTTTTCGCTGATATATTTCGTGTAACAGAATGTAACATTAATAATACAGAAAAAATTTCCTACTCTATTTTCCGCGCTAGGAGTCTCAAACGTAGTTGGAGATTAACACTAAAACTACCGACGTTATATGTACTAAACTTTAGATATGTCGAATAAGTGCTTAGGAAAAATAGAAATCAAAAGGTGAAAGATATGATTAATTAATTGATCTAAATTTTATAAGATAGAAGTGAAATATTTACTTTATTACTTCAGTGTCAATTTAGGTAATTTTTACAAAAAATTTAAGATCGGTCATTTTAACCGGCTTGGTAGGTTTAGCGTTAAGGAGTTAATAATTTTAATACGGCCTTAGATACTTTCAAGAGGACGTTAGATATTTTTAACGCGACCTTAGATATTTTTTGCAAGACATTGCTCTTGCTACTTCTCCAAAGCAAGTTTTAGCACCGAAGGTGAGATCGATCTTTCAAAATTCACCCTTCATTTTGTACTTGGGACGTGCACGAGCAGCACAATATGATATATCGCTCAGCTTCGTAACCTTTCAAGGGCTCGCTAATCGGTTCCGCATCCCGATGATTAATCATTTCGACGCTTGTTCCCCGGTGTACCCTCTCCTCGCGCTATTTGTCGCTCGCTTTGCCCGAAACTTGCTGTTTATCGAATCGCAGGAAATTTTGCGAGTACGACAGGTAGATACCAGGGCTTTCCCAAGCGAGTGAACTTTGATAATTTGGCTCTGCGAGGGATCCACGAGGACGTACATATACGTATATTATGCTCGCGTAAATACGCGCACCTGCTCGTACCTATACTCCTCAACGTGTAATTAGAGTTTCGAAAGTCGGAGTAAATATAACTTGGCGATTGCGTGCTACCCAAGTTCGCGTATGTCGGTTAATTACGTTTATTTGAAACTTGCCGAGATTTTTATTCGGTGCTTGGACGTTCTCCAAGTTCGCCACTCGTCGCTCCGAGTGGCCCGAATCCCCTTCGTTCAAGTCGTTAAAACTATTCGTTTATTTCTTTCTTTCTCTGCACCATATCCTTCCGTGAATCCATGGCAACTCAAAAACAAAGAATTTTCCAAAAGCGATCAGACTCTGACACATTATCGAGGGTCTCTCCAAGCGTTCTCCACCGAGTATCCGAGGTTAACGCCCCATATTCCAGGGAATCACGAATAGAGCAACAAAAATATAGCGTGTCGAGGAAGAGGGTCGACCAACCCGTGGACAAATAGCGTCATCGTGCCCCTTTCTCGACTTTTTCCCTAACCAGTCTACCGAAAAGCTCGCCCTACGTCACAACGGAGACCATTGTCGCTCACATCCGTCACCGTTTCGACCTCCGGCACGTTCCGTGTTGTTCAAGGACGCGTGGAGAGACGAAGAATTCAAAAGCGAGGACCAACGAGAGATCTCGCAGGAGAGAAGATCGAGAGACCAGAGCGCAAGGTTTTCGCTCCAAAGCTGTCGACTCGCAGACAGTTCGTCGCGGCGAGGAGAAGAGGATCACTCTGTCCGAGAGGGAGAGAGGAGAAGAGGGAAAGAAGAGGTTCACACGTGGCGAGGGTGCTCTCACGCAGAGCCGGAATGAGAATAACGCGCGAGACAGAGACCCCGGAGAGTTCCAAGCCTCTTATTATCCTCCGAACTAGATCTCCTCTCGGCCTTTTACCCTCTTCTTTCTTCTCGCTAGCCTCTCCTTCCTTCTCGTTGGCTGCTCTCAATCTCCTCCTCTCTCCCTCCGACTTAACTCCCGTTATTATTTTCCTCCTGCTCCATTTCGCCCTTTTTCTTCCCATCTCCTCTTCAACCTCGTTTACTTCTCGTTCGATCCTACTCTTCGGCTCTCTCTACTTTCTCGTTCCTCTCAGAGGTTTCTCCCTCTGTTATTTTTTCTCAACTCTTTTTTTCACCTCTCCTCCGGTTCCTGCTGGACCTCAGATTCGGCCGCTCGAACTCCTCTACCTCTGCTTCGACTACCTTTATCGTTTTTCTCATACGTTTTTCTACCCTCGAATTTTCCTCTTGCCTCGTTTGCCTCTCACTTAACTCTTTCTTTTATGGTTTTTCATCCTCCGTCGTTCACTTTTCGGTCCCTTTCTTGTCTCTCTTTGGCGCATCGTCTCCGACTTCAGAAAACGCGGGCCGACAGGAGTGCCTTTCGAGAGATAGGTAAAACGCGACCGAAGGGTGGAAGGGAGAGGAAGGTAGGGGAAAAAAGACCACCGGAGGGCCAAAACGAACGGCGCGCTACCTTCCATTCCGTTTCGATTTCTTCTGCCGTGTCTCGAGACTCGGCGAAGGGGCCCGATCGTGAGAACCTCTTCGACGTCCAAGTTTCGCCGAATATTCCCTCCGGACCGTCGACCTGTCCTTCCTCTTTTCCTCTCCTCCTCTCCCTCATCGAAGCATTTTACAGTACGAATGGTAGACGGAAACCGACGACTCTCCGCAGAACAATTGTAATCGAACGGTCGAAACAAGACGGTTTCCCTTACCGTCCACCCCTGAGAGTTTACTTTTTATTATTCTTTTCCGATGAAGTTATACTTTGAACGTCTGGTTTTAACTTTGTTTTATTAAAGTTCGAACCGATATAACTCCCATTGTAATATCGATAATTCAGTTATGTAGAATGTAAGAAATCAGAGGGAAAAATTTGACTTCTGCAATTAATTCTGAGTCGCTGCTCCAACGATTAAAGGAGAAATTGTGGGGCAAGGGGTCAAAGGGTCAAGAGAAGAGGGAAGAATCGGGGAGGATGATACGTCAAACTTTTATATTTCGAGCATCTTCGCCTGGTGAAGGGTGATAGGTAAAATAACGGGGCGAAAATATACAGCCGGTTGAAGGGATTAAACGAAAATTGAAATAAAAGGACACACCCCCGCGTTAACCTCTTTGAAAGGATACTTTGGAGGGAGTTCGCGCGAATGAAAACGTGCCGAGAGTTTTTTTTCGGGCGACGTGCTCGAAACGGGAAAACGTTTTTTCACGTTCTCGCTGACGGAGATAACGATCTGCGATTTTCCATGAAACTCCAGCCTTTTTTCCCGCGTTTTTTTTAATATTTTTTTTTTTACGTCCACGAGGGCCGATGCGAGTGCTGAAAGGAGCTCGTTATTTTGAAGATCAATCCGAAAAAGGATCGTGAAGAGCGGACGAAAGTGAAACGATAAGTAATTGGATGGTACCGTTATATTCAACCTCTCGTCTCCTATTTCGACGTAATTATTTTTATCTAAAAGCTTCGAGAGGACGAACCAACTATTCAAATAGGAAAATTCGCCAGTAACTTGGGTAATTCCTCGATTTTATTGTCGACCGATGAAAACAGAATCGATATCTTCGTCGCACCGTAGAAACTCCCTTGTTAAGAGAGTTTGCCGCATATTTTGGACACGATCTGTCGTAGAAGCTCGGAAATTCATTCCCAAAATACAGAATCTACGGAGGAAGTAATCGTGTAACAGAGGCTGCTTTATTTCCGTCCATTCCCAAAGGATCTTCCCGACGGGGAGAGATTAGAGACGGCGGTAGATCGGAAGTGCAGTCAGACCGAAGGTGCTCCCAGCGAACTTGGTTTTCTCGCGTCTCGGTGTCGAGAGTGTTACCAGTGGCGTAATCGATCCCACCTCAATGTATTTTCATTGAAAAGCAAATTTCACGTAAAACGTAAATTTCTCGTACCTCCAGGGACGTAGATTTGGTAGGAGACTCCTCCTCTGCATTTATCCTCCTGTGCTTATTCCACTTGGATTTTAACGTTTCTAATTAAACCTAACAGCCGTTTAGTCGGAGGATCAGGCTACGAGGTATCAAAACATTGGAGTATAATTTACATAATTGAAAGTTGGAGCCTCAAAGTCGATGGATGTTGGAGAACTCGATGAGTTCCCGCCAAAATGTTTACACTTGAAGGTGAAAACGTCGGCGAAAGTCGCGATACGCCACTGGTGGACATTATAGTTAGACAGAGGAGTGCCAATGCCAGGTGAACCGGTCTAGCAGTGAGTTTTTGCCGGTCTCTCTCTTCATCTTCCTCCTCCTTCGTTCTTCTCTCCTCTTCTCTCTCCGTTCTCCGAGTTGAAGCACTTTGGACGTTGATGGCTCGCGTTGAAGGCAAGCCGACGTCTCTGGAGCTATATCCTGTAAGCAGGATTCACGGCTCTTCTCTCCTATCCGTGAAAGTTCGCCTCGGTTGATAGCGAGTTTAACTTAAACTTAGGCAGGATTCTTTGTCTCGGGCGAAACGAGGAAAGTTAAGCCTGCCGAGAGCTCCTCGAACCCGATACAACTTTTCCACGGTGTCTCGTCGTTCCTGATACAAGGATAATCCACCGTGACGAGATAGATTCGCGACGCAGCCTCTTTCTTTTCTTCTCCTTCGAGTCTCCGTCGTCTCTGGCTATGTTGACTTTCGTTCTTGGCGAAATTGCAGCTGAACTTGTCCGTAGATATTTCTATCTCTTAACGCTGCAATTAAGTGCTCGTTTCTACGCCCTTCAACTGTACTTCGATTTGAGGAAGTAGAAAATTAACTCCATCCTTTTTATCCGCTCCATCTCTCACGATTCCACCAAGGACCTGCAAGTATCTCCGAAGAATTTTTCGACGAATGTTCCGGGAAATTTGGAGATTGAAGTCTCGGAGGAAGAGAGAAAGGCACGTCGAGCAAACTCATCGAACGATTCTCCAAGCTCTAAAGCGATCCGCGAGCGGAGCATCGGTGGATTAAGAAAGATCTCGATCGGAGGTTCGTTTATTTCGATTAAGGACCTCCACGTCCGGGCTCTCCGTATCTCCTTTCGACGATTTACGAGGCACTTCCGATTCTTGAAAGCTTTTCCTCCATTCCTCCGAGTCGAACTTGGGGCCGTGATTCCAATACAATGCCCTGCCGCTCACAATACCCTTCGTTTCCACTCGCTCGGAGACTCGAGTGCTCAACTTTGCCTCCTGCCGAACTTGCTTCGGATAAAGACAACCGGAGGAGAACGAATCCTGTCTGGATAGCGAAACTAGAAGCCGAGGCAGGAAGAGAGAAGAAACGGGGGTTGGATGAGCCGAGAATTTGAAATACACCCGCTCTCATCGCGATTGTAGGAAGGGTGCCTTTGGAAGGGCCAAGTTCCATCCATTGCCCCTATGTTTTTCGCTAAAATCAAACAACGACGGATACAGTTTTCGAACACCGTTGACTGGTTATCAATTTTGATTATCTATTTTGTCCGAATCGGTAACCGAAGTCGCGGAAAAATAAAGAAAAACAAGATCGAGTACCTTGCGACCGAGCCCAACAAACTATTCGTCGACGAGACTTGGAAGAGCAACGGTCGAGGATGGCGCCTGAAGGAGCGCGAAAAAAGCCCGACTTTTCTTCGCCTCGACGGCGTTCAATTTTCCTAATGGTCCCTGGGAGGAATCGGGAGACGGTGTAAATTAATAACGAGCTCGATTCCACGCTCGAGTGACGTAGCAATTAAGTTTGGAGGAGCACGGAGAGGGAGATAGGGAAGAGCAAGGCGGAGGACTTCTTTCTCCGATTGTATCCGCTCGTTCGTTAATCGGCCCACGAAGAGGGAGTTCCGTGCTCCGCTTTTTCCTGGATCTCGATTAACGAAAGACGATCGAGAGGGGGAAAATCTTGACTCGTGACTCGGCCCACGATTCTCGGGCACGGACTCTCGCTTAATCTCTCAGATCTTCTGTACCGGGTGTTTCAAAAATATTCAACCTACCGTTCCCCTTAAAAAAAACCGTTGCAGAATTGTCTTTGAAATCATCGTGAAATTGAGGTTTACAGTTGCAAGCTGCAATCTTCAAATGTAATCTAAAAGATGCGAAGAATCTCCTGTCTGGTTTTGACGTTTATACGCGGTAATCGGAATATTATTCGACGTATAGAATGCACGGTTCGTTTAATACTTCGCTCGTTGCGTTCGTAATCGCGCATTTATGATATTCGTCCGAGCAAATAAGCCGACAATTTACATTATTTACACAGCCGTCTGATACGTCCTGCCTCCGCTTTATTTTAATCCACTGATTTTCAATTGATCCAGCGTTAAATATTGAAGCGCCCCGTACCAATTGCTTTTCCTCCTCGCTCCAATCGCTTCGAAAAGATCCTACTCTTCCAACGATCCCTCTTTTGCCCTTGCTTTCTCGACTACTCTCGTCGGTCCGTCTTCTTCGAAGATAGAATTTTCTCGCGAGCAAAGTTCCCAGAGGGGAAGCGTAGAAAGCGATTTCCTGGGACGATCCTCTTGCTCGCGCCTCGCTAATTAGCATCGTACACGCGTCACAGGACACCACGCTAACAATGCTAATAACGCGTGAGCACAAATCGACCGGGTGGACTGTTCGAGGTGCACTTTGCCCGCAAGTGCCAGCGGGGGGAAGAGGAAGAATGGAAAGTCTCGACGGTCTCGAAGAGAGCGCGTGGGCGTGCGCGCCGCAAAAGAAGACTGCGAGGAAGAGAAGAAAGGAAGAAAAAGAAGGAGAAGCAAACGAAGGAAGAGAGAAGGCTGACCACCTGTCTATAAAAAGCGTGACCGGATGTCCAGAACGGAATATGCCGCTTCCTGTAGGTGGAGTAGGTGGGCGCACACACCCACGTCGACGCGCGTAGACTCGAGTAGACTCTACGGACCCACGTAGGCCCACGAACACTCTTGAACCCCAACAGCGATCCGTGAACCCCCATAGAGGCCCGTGCAGGCCCACGCGCGTTCTTAACGTTCACCTTACAAGCCCGATATCGAGAGACAGCGTGTTTGCGAGTTTACGCGCGTAAACGTTCGTCGTCCACCGATTTCCGTGTCGATTCTCGCGAAAGCTCGTCGAATCGCAGTTTTGTTGGAGCTGCCGATGCGAAAAATGGATTTGCCTTTGAGCTCGAAACGCGACACGGTGAAATAAAGAGCAACAATGGGGAAAGCTGGATGGCAATCGTCCCGGGAACTCGGGTCGCAAATCGTGGCATACATTATTTCCGCTGATACGTCATTCCGTTTGTAATATTACACCGATGCGATCAAAGTGCATTATGGAATCCCGGATAGCCGGATTTTACGGATGGCCCGTTGATAGTATCATTTACGCGCTTCCGCGTGGAAGTAACGCTCTACGAGATCGATCGGACCGACGAGCGATATTTGTTACACTTTCGGAGCACCGTTGAGAGAAAGAGGGTTGAATAAATGCTCGGAGGAGTTTCCTCCGCAAATTGGGGTCCTTTCGCGAAATAATCGACGAACGGGCAGGACGATGGAGGCTCGAGAACGGCGAGGTTATGAGTTCCCTTTGTTCCGAGTCGACGATCCACTCTGCAGCCCCTCTCTTTCTTCAGGGGCCTCCTTCTCGCGGCCTTTTCTCTTTTTCTTCCCTTTTGCGCCGACGAGAAACAACGCGAACCCACTCGCCGAAGCCAGGTACGCGCGAATCGACCAGCAAACTCCTCGCAAATCCCTCTCGCCGATCGAAACCAGTGGACTCTTGGAGACGAGCTCCTGACAGCATCCGAAGAGGACATTGATGATTGGAATTTTTCGAAATTGGCGCAAAAATAAAGTCTAGGGCATCGTAAAAAAACGGAGGTCTTCGAGGCATCGGCTCGGAGAAAGATGAGAAGAAAGAAAGACCGGATGCGTTTTTCAAGATGGTTATCCCGAAGAGATCACCGAGTCTGGTTTCGAAGCTCGCCTCTGACGGGTGTTCCTTTTGTTTTCCAGGGTCTCCGGCTCGTTTCTATTAAAATCAGATGTCTCGAGTTTCGTATCTTTATCTCCTACCTCGGACAGGTATAAATTGCACCTCGAAGCAGCCAAGAACGGTCAGGAACAGCCAAGAGTAGTCGAGAGGAGCTCGAACCAGCTCGAATCGGACGAGAGATATCGCTCTGACCCCGACGATCTGTTCCTCCTTCGTGAGAATGCTCGCGATCCTTCCCTCTCCTCTTCGTCTTTCTTTCACGACGTCTCGTTCTTTTATCAATTCTCCACAATTTTCCATCGAAACGCACCTCCTCCTTTCACTTTTCCACCAGCTATCCATCGATCTTGCCTCTTATCTGCTCGAATACACCATACCAACGTTTCTCTCCGATTCTTCTGCTCGCGACCGCTCGTACTTGCCGGGCAATTAGACCGAATACGGGGGCAAAAAGGGCAGGCTAATAAAGGGGAATGAAATAAAAAAGGCAGCAGGTATCTCGTAAAAGAAAAAGCGTCCGGGTAGCGTCTAGGAGAATCCAATCCCCGAGGACGGGGAGCGGGAAACCGACTCGTTGTTGCGCGCAAAAGAAGGAAACAGGAGGTTCTCCAGCCGCGAGAGAGGACGAGCAGAGAGCACGAGGGGAGAGGAAAGTCGTGGAAAAGTCGTTTTATGCCAGCGGTGACATACTCCCGGCTGATGACTGCAATTGCTTTCTTATGCGTCGCAACGTACCGTGGAATTGCCTCATCTTTCTTCGACCCATTCTCCCCCGACGACGCGACCAAGGGGGAGGGTTATATTTCACCGATGTAATGAAAATTCGTCGACCCCTTGTATTTCGATGGAAATGCGGATTATCGTGCGACTCTGCCTTGAGAATTAACTCGCTCCTGGTAAATACGCTCCGACCGTTATTTATTTATTTATTTCTCCAGTTGCGGAGCGCGAGGTAATCCTATTAGCGCGCCGATGTATAATACAGTGACGGATAACGATCACGTTCAAAACCAACCCTCTTTTTCGCGAGAATGCTCCAAGCGACGATGTATTCCTGCATTTTGAGATGTATCGTAAGTTTTGCGCGGTTTGGAATGCACCTGCAGAAGCTGTTACGCGCAAGGGTGCTCGATAATCGTTCGGACGAAATCTTCCGCGGAGGAATCCATTAAACGACTCCTACAAGTTTTGGAGATCGCGCTCCGAACGAGCAGGCGTATCTGCTAAGCAACGATCGATGCATCGAAACGGCGAGGACAGAGCGATTAACGATAACCGAATTCGAAGGTATCGAGGCGCACGGAATTCCGAGAGCTCAAATACCCCAAAGATTCCTCGTAAATTCGGTGCG
Organism: Cerceris rybyensis; assembly: GCA_910591515.1. NCBI lineage: Eukaryota > Metazoa > Arthropoda > Insecta > Hymenoptera > Crabronidae > Cerceris > Cerceris rybyensis. Next base: position 1,091,812 of record OU342800.1, on the reverse strand, counting down.
GCTCGAATTCCGGCGTTGACCCGCAAACGAGGAGGAAAACGGCGGCTCGTTCCCGAACGATTCCTCTCGATCGGGCTCCATGGAATTGCGACGATTCGTCGAGCAGAATCTTCGTCGAGGGCGAATTAACGTTAACCACCCCGTGCGCGATCAATCGACCTGTTCGACGCCACGAATATTTGCCATCTTTTGTATTATCAGCTAAGGGATGCTTTTCTCAATATTCTATCGAGAGTCACCTGCATATTTTTCAAAAAATAGTATCTTTACTTTGTAACCGGTCGAGTAATCGAACTCGGAATGAATGAGCGCGCAAAGTGTCCATACCGGTTATCGTTGACCGAGGCAGTTGATTCGTTGCGGTCACAAGTGACCTCATAAGCGAAAAAGGTCACGAGAAAGGTGAGAGATTCTGGCATCGCTTTAACTGCGAGCAGAAGCCGAACGATAAACCGTAGAAACGATTCGATCTGGAGAAACGAGGCTCCGCGATAAGTGGTCTCCCTTCGCCCCATTTCGCCCCTTATTCCCGAGCCTCTCGAAAAGTCTCGGCTCACCCTTTGTCTCTCAATCTCTTCTTTTCTTCTCTGCCCCCTGTTCCACCCTCGTTCTCGTCTCCGCCCCCAGTTGGCGAACGATTTCGCGTCGCGGCGAGAGACCGAGCCACCGACGATACTACCCTTCGAAGCAACAAGTACTCCGGCGTAGCTTCGGCCGCAAGAGGGTGGAAAAAAGAGAAAGAGAACTCCGAGGGAAGCCTCTGCACGGCCTCCCGCTGGTCCGTGACGGAAACAACGACCCTCGCTGATTCGAGTCGCTCTTGACACCTGTCCCTGGCAAAACCGATTGCCCAAAGTTTCCGTTTAATGCAACACTCTCGACATGATACAATTTTTTTTAAATTGTGGACCTTGTACGTGAAAAAATTAGGACACGATCTTCCATAGAGCGAATTCCTATAACAGGGTGCTACTTGTAATTCCGCAAATAATTTAACGGTTGATTTTTTCAATGGCGTTCGATAGAAAAGGCAAACTAGCAGGTGAACATTCTCGAGGTTCGCGAATGGTGTTCGATTAAAGGGTTAGATGGTCGTGTCTTCGAAGACTGTTACTCCGGAGCAAGATTACTTATAGGGCATTCCTCGTCCAGGTGATCCGGAGTATCGGTACTTGTAACTCCCGTGTCGACGAGCTCTCGTACCTGGGTTCTCGTGTACCCGACCCTCGGAAGGTGTAATTTAACGGGAATGGTTCGATTGGACTAGAGTTACGTCAGTTCCTGTTTGCGCTTTCCTGATCTTGCCTCGACGATGGACTTTTTCACGAATCGACCGATTTCCTTCGTATTTGGAGCGTTAAGTCGCAAGAGACTTTTGAGGGAATGGAGTTGGAAGCTTGAATTTGTAAATGATGCCTTCTAACCCATAAAACTTGAAGAGAAGAATGAGAATTTGACCGAATATGGATGCAAAATTGTTTGCAAAAATGGAAGAATCGTTCGAAGCAGATATCCCGATGTTTCGGAGCGACACGTCTTCTCGTTAACTTCATCGTCAAAGAGGGACGAGTCGAAGTGGAACCGGAAGCTAGACAACGGGAGGAACCAGCGTCCGGGGAGGACGAGGGAGAGAATTTTGCCAAGTTTGCGCGTTTAAATTGTTTCGAGTTGGTGCGTCTCGAGGAGGATGCGAATTTCACGGATGGAGAATTTAGGTCTTCTCGGAGATTCCTTCGTTAATTCTGTTTTGACGCTTTGTTCTCGCACGGAGGGTAGATTTCACGGGCGGAAACTTTGCATTTGGTAATGCGATTCCGCCCAGAAGATCGAATTTCTTTGTTTTCCAGCTTGCAAGCCGCTTCGATCTTTCCACCCTCTTGTTATTTTCGTCTCCTTTATTCTCAAGATATTTAATATCTCGTCAACAAAGAATCAAAAGAAACAGCGTCGATCTTTGGTCCCCTTCTGCCATTTTCTGGCGGAAAAACTAGAAGAATTCTGGACGAACGAAGAACGAGAGGAAAGTTGTCAGAAAAAGCAGAATATTCCAGGAAAATTTGATCGAACACGCGGTTCATGTACCGGCGCGACCAGACCACTCATCCTCATCAGAAGTTAATGACTATTAATTGGTCCACGGAGACGCGAAGATGAAGGGGGACACGGAAACCCTGATAAAGCTGCCCCCACGAGATGCTCCTTGCCGAGGAGGAAAGAGTAGCTCGCAAAAAAAGTCTCGTAAATCCTGATACTAGCGCAGAGTGGGTCTCTTTTCCCCCGAGCCCGGATTGGGCGCAGTTAAACAAGGACTTTGTTTTTAAACAGTTTCTATTCGGTCCTACCCTCCGGATAATACTTTCTTCAAGTATAATCCTCTCTGCTCCGGCTGATCCGTCCAACGATAGAGAACTACGCTCTCGAAATTAATTCGAGAATCGTACCTCAAGTTCGAGAGAACTGCAGTAGCTCTTTTCTGAAATTCGTGTTCTCCCGGAAGTCCTGCCACTCGAAAGAGAGAGTTAAAAGGATCTCTCTCGCTTCGACGACTCGTCTAGAATCTTCCGAGATCGCGATCTCGAACAAAGAGTCTCCGCGCTGGTCCTTGAAGTTCTGCCAGTCGTCATTCTCTGGAATGTCGCCTTTTACCGCACGATTACGTCTCCTCTCGTTGTTTCGACGCGGATGCTATTCCCGCGATGAACAGTTACCGATAGAACGTGGTCTCTCGACGAGGGAAATGGTATCCTCGTCGAGGTGAACCGAGGAGAAGGCGGTATCGCATGAACGTTCGCCGACGTGCCTCCGATTAGAGCAGACGGGAAAAAGATGTTTACGGATCGAGGACGTAGACTTTCGCCCGGAGAAATCGTATCTCCAGCTGGTGTAAAGTATCCGTGGAGAGTTCTCGAGAAAATGACACCCAAGAACGCGCCTCGAGCATGGACGAGGGGAGACGTCGATACACGGTGGAAGCTGTGTTCTCGTGAAGTCAAGTTTCACCGCTGAGAAAGCTGAGAATTGGCTTCTGCGAGAAGCCGCGGCTGTGAACGCGCCATAACTTCGTCGATGATGGAGAATCGAAGGTGGGCTCGAAAGAGGAACGAGAGCGTGGGTGTCTCGAGTCGGAGAAGGGCGAGGGAGCGAGAGGGCGTGAGGAGATAGGAAGGTACAGGGGAAGAGAGTGCAGTTGGAAGAAACGCGAGCCAGCATTTGCATTTGCGGGTCACGCCGCGATGAGGAGACGGTTCTCTTCGACTCACGGCGCAGGGAGAACGAGGGGAGATACCGAAGGGAGAGCAACGAAGGCGGGGGCGGAGAGGAGCAAGAGGAGGAACGAAGAGGGAGAAAAGAAGGAGAGCGGAACCGCATCCTTCTTGGCTGTGGATAAGCTCTTGATAAAACAGCCGCTACAGGATTTGCATGGTATTTTCCTCGCGGCGCTTTCTCATTTACTCGCCAAAGAGGGAGGAAGGAGGGAGCGGAGGAGGATGGTGGAAACGGAGGAGGAACGAGGAGTCGAGCCGCGAGGCCCTTTGCGAAGAAACGAATCCCGTGCAGCCAGTCGACGGATTTTTATCCGCGTCCTTCTCCGATCGAAACCTTTCTCCCTCTCGCCATTTTCCCTCGCGTTTCCTCGCGAATACGCGAGCTGGCTGGCGCGAAAGACACGTTACCGTCGAGGGACCGACGCGGTGCAAAATATTCCTGCAAATATCGCGCAGAAAAGGAGGGCCGACTTCCGCGAATTCCCACCTCGCCGCGCGAAGTAATTGCATTTCCACGTAGAGGCTCCTCTTCGCGGAAAATAGCCGCGGAATGGAGCGAGCTTTCCGTCCGCGACACCCTCTACTTTCGTGGCCGTTCTCCAGCGATTTTTTCACGCGAGATGCGTCGAACTTTCGCTCTTTCCTCCTCATTTCTGGCCTTGGATTCTCGCGATTCCTCATCGACGAATCCTCGGCGGTTGCCGAAGAAACCTACGCTCTCTTCGGATCATCGAAGCGAATCTTGCGATTTCTCGGTGCACCGAGGGCACGATCGCAACTGCAGCCTGGCGAATTCATTATTCGCGTCTCGGTGACTGGGCAAACGACTGTTTACGAGCCCGGGAGTTCGCCTTAAAGCGGTCATAAACGATTTACGATTGGCGCGCATGTGCTCAGGTAAGAGAGTTTCCTCGGCTTCGCGCCAACAGGTTTTTGCCGCGACTTCCTTCGAAAACCTCGCCACCGACCGCGTTAAACTGCTTACTCCTGCACGATCCTCGCCTCGAGTATTTATCGAGGATGTTCGTCGCGCGAAATTGGAATTTATGGGGCGAGGGAGGATTGAAATTTATCTCTGCCAGGAATTCGGCCATGGCCACGCCTGAGCGCGGGATTTTTTCATCCGCGGACGATTTCTTTTCTTTAAATCTTCGAAACCGATCGACGATTCGCCAAAAAATGGTTGGGATCGTGAAGTACAGATCTGAAGGAAATTTAGTACGAAAGAAACGACGGTTAAACGGTAATTAACCGGTGGATTTCGATAGAGAAAGTGCTCCGCTTCTGGCCGGCACCATGCGGCGAAAGTAATTATCTTGATTGACGCGAAATTATTAATTTATCGTTGCCACATCGTCGACATAGACAGCTTTTGTTGCTTCGTCGGTGATATACAATTTTAGAACGTATTTCGCAGAGATAACGTTAAGTGGATTCGAACCGCCGCCGCTCTTCCGCTGGAAATTGCCGGTAATTCCATCGCATCGAGTAATTTGTTTCCTTTGAAAGAGCGCGCAGTGTCGGTAAAGGGTTGAGCTTTAAATCGAACCCGTTCGCGAAAATTTCGCGGTCTTTAATTAAGAAGATAACGGGACGCGTTATCGGATCGGATAATGAGATTCGAACGGCGTGTCTGGTTTCCATGCGTTGGAAATAAATTTGCCACACCGTTGCAATGAAATTCTCGGATACGATAAATTTCCCAACGACAATAATTGTAACCCCGTGGCTGTCTCATCGTTCGCCCAGAACGTTTCGTTAAAATTGCACGGATAATCCGTTCTGTCGCGCGCAAGAATGATTATTCGCCGTTATTAAATTGTCCAGAAAATCGCCCTTCCTTCCGGAGAAAAATCGAGTCTCATTTCTGTCATCTTCCCCTTCGTCGTTTCACGCAGGACGATTTTTGTCAGGACAGAAGTCTCCACGAGCAAAAGAACCATCCTCACCGTCGATGGTACGACGGCAAAGTTATTTCCGACCGGTCGTTTGGTATTTTTCGTCGTAGAGCCAACTCTCCCGGAACAACCACCGACGAGGCTAGAGGCCCGCAAACATACGTCGACGTTTCTACGAGCTATTTGCATAATGGCGCACACATTAGCCGTAACTATCGTCCACAGCTGCGATAACTATATCTCGCGATAACTATAGCTTCGGCCGTGCCCATGCGAACCACGGCTCACCTTTTTCCTCCCTTCTTTTCGTCGCATCGATGTCGCAATTACTTTTCCTTACTGCCGACACCTTCAACGACCCCCGCGAAAGAGACGCGTCTTTTGAATAATTTCGCAAACACCCTCTCCATAGAAATCACGCGTAGAAACTCAAACGGAAGTCGAAGCTTCGATGTTTCGCCTCGTCCAGCGAGAGCTTTATTCGTTTAGCGTCGTTCGGCGTGTAATCCAGTTTTAATTAAACGGGAATTTAACTTTACGTCGAGCGTGTTCGCGCGGGAATGTCCGATTTAAACGGAAATTATTTTCCGCGCTTGTTTACCGACAGGTCTGCCCCGGGAAATTGCTATTTTTTTTATCCACCCTTTTAAATGGAGCCGCGATAGCGGAATCGACGCCGATAACAAATAGAGGCGGACGAATATCGATGCGTATATTGTCGGACGTCGAGGAAGTATAAAACGCGATTGCACCGCGAGATCCGATCGGACGGTGTTCCAACTTGGCCGAATTCTCTCCCTCATTTTTCATCGTCATATTGCGTGGCAGAATTCCGCGGAATGTGCGTCCGTTTGAGCGTTTTAACGTCGGCAAACAGTGCCGAACGGAAGTGCATTTTCGTTGGGAGAGTATAAGGTACGAAAAGCGAAAACCCTTTCTCGCCAGCAGCAGTTAAATCCAGCTCGTAATGGTGCACGGCCGTATCCTGCGACCCCTTTGTAATCCAGGACAAATACGAGCCGTTATTTACAGCGCGGCGTTCCGCGAAATTCTCCAAATTCTCAAGCAGATCGTCGCCGGCGAGCAATGGTGCATTTCCGTGCATTAAATTTAACGCGCATAAATGCAAATCACTAGGCACGCTGCTGCTCGCAACTACCTCCATTCTCCTCGCAATTTTCCCCATTCTCGCCACCGATTTGTGTTTCGATCCACCAAGAGATAGAAGCCCTCGAAATCCTTCGAAACTATCCGAGCTACATTGTTTCATCCAAAAAAAAATTGCCACTGTCCATCAATTTCCTCGTCTGCTCTTCGACGACGGCTCGTTGGTTCTCGTTGCGCGGAATTTGCAGGTAGAATTAATCCATGGGGGAAATTTTTTTTCACGGCGAAAGATGAATACAAAATTCAACGTTTGACGCAGCATACATCGTGGACGAAGGCTCGAAAAAAAACGCGTGGTGGAGAGAAAACGCGGGGAAAGAGCTTAGCGAAATTTCGGGCGAGTGTAATTGCATCGTGGAATTAATTAATAAAGCACGGTGGGATGATAAAGGTGAAAATAAACGCTAAACAACCGAGCGATCGTTAACCGTAGAATTTCCACGGGGCGTATTAACAGACGGAGCATTCCTATTCGCATAATGCGCGCACGTCTCGTCTCTCTTCAAACCTTTGTAATCCTCGCGCGGAATATGCGGAGCCGCGTATGCCAGATGAATGAGATTATCTTTAGTGTCTCGCAAACCACGTGCACTCTCATTGATTAATTAAAACGAACGAGTCCCTTTGTCTGGCTTATCCTCGCCCTTGTTTTTCCTCCCCGCTCTATCGACGAGGGCGAGCGCGATTTTCCCATATCGACAATGGACCCTGCGCAAACTCGGTAGATCTATCTACCTGATTTTTCTAGCGCTCCTCTCTTATTCTTCCAAACTCACCCCCAGGTTTCTCCCATTTGCAACGTAAAGTCCATAGACCGTCCAATTAACATCGTCGACGCTTCCTTGAAGAGCGATTTTCCCAAACCTACTTCGCAAACGGCGCAAACTTCTCAACAAGTCGACAGTTCTGGCGACGTCTGCAGGCAATAGTCAGTTTCCTACCCTCTCGGTGAAACTTACAGCTCGATTTCACTTTCCTCGGTTAACCCTCCATCCCCGATCGATTCCCCCGGATTAGGAGCAATTCTCGGCGGTTCGTTTTCATCGTCGGATTCGAAATCCACCGCCATGCGAGAGGGTTGCGGGAGAAAACACTCGACGAGCGGTTCTCCCGCTGGTCAAAGCGAGAACGTGAAAGCCTGCTGGAACGGAGGATTAATTAACGGAAAGGAACACCCCTAATTTGCATACCGCCTGCACGTATATAGCATTATGCGCGCGTAGTGTCGAGGTAAACGTGGTACCATGGTAACCTAGTTGGCTATAGTGCTCTATGGTGGTTCATGGCACTCTATTTTCGAGCACCCGGTACACGGTGGAATTTCAGCAGGTCGAGACGGGATCCGCCTACCGTCTCCTACGCTTTTGCTTCCTTTTCTTCTCCCGTTCTACGAGCCCTAGGGCCCGCAGCTCTTCGGCTCTTTCAGGTAGCGGCTCCTCTTCCGACAGATTCCATAGATTTGTACGACAGACACACGCGGTTGTTTCTCCCTTTACGTTCCTTTTTCTCCCATCGTACCCTACTGCTCGGATCCCTTTCTTTTACCGCCGGTTTACCTGTTTTCGCGGAATGTTACAAGTTGTTTCGATGTTCGATGAAGTCGTCGGGCCCTCGCCAGACTCTCGGTGGGCCCGTTCGCCCACGGATCTCGTCCTTCCCCGAACGATTTACGAGACTGGACCGGCAAACTCCAGTCGTTCGATGTTGGACATCGTCCGGATTCCTTCCAGACTCATTTCCTCTTGTCTCTCGGCTTATTATCGTCGTTTAACGATCGACCATAATTGTTCCGTTGGATTTAACGGCGTAAATGGAAAACAAAGGTTCAAATACTTTTTTTTCCTTCATCGACTCGCCGATCTTTGCCTTTAGAATTTGTCGACATCCGTGTTACTTTGAAATCGGCGTGGAAATTGAATTCCAAATACTCGCATCCGGATCGTTTTTCGATATCAGAGGAATCGAAGGTCGTGATAATATCGCGGATCGATTCGTTCGAAGTTTCGGACGTTTCCTGATATTTTTGACACGCGACCTCGTTATCCGGGAACTCGAAGAGATCGATCAACGTCCGGCAGCCAGCGACCGATCGTTTCACCCCCATTTATGATCGTTTCAATCCCCTCCGGGGTAAGCATCCGTCCTGATTACTCGACAGGCTTTCCAGTCCATCGCGCAATCCATCCGTTTTGTTTATCGACGATTCTAATCCACAGAGAGGAGATTTCGATGTCACAGGGAGCGGAAACTCGCCGATTTCCGTGCAATCCTTCCATCTCGCGTGTCTTCGTTGCATCGCGCCAACGAAAACCGCCGAGATTCAAGTTTCCTCGTCCCTTCGTCAAGGAAAGAACGTTCTTCTAAGTCGTGGCGCTGAAAAAAGAGGAGAAAACGCGACGTTTCTCGATAGTCTTAAATTCCGAGTGCGGCGAAGCGAAGAAAAAAGAGAGGAGGACGACGGGAAACGAGCCGGAGATGGCGTTTAAATTTTCCTGGCTTAAATTCTCGCCGATCCTTCGGCCTGCCCCTTCTCCTGCAAATATAATTACAATTTAACGGTTCGCTTCTCGATGAAACTTTAATAAAGTTCCTCGAAGCAGCGCCGGGAGTTTCTATCGACTCATTTACACTTCCTTATCGTTTCGACACCCTCCTCGGCTCTTCCGACGGCTCGTTCGACGCCATTCGCGGAAGAAGATAACGACGGAATCGCGACTCCTCGAAATCGATCGAGATTTCATCTCTCGCTGTCTTTCTTCTTTCTTTCAACTTCTTTTTTCTTCCTTCTGTAACCCTTTCCACTTTCTATTCTCCTTCTTTCTTCACTTGAACGTTCGTCTTTCTTCCTCCAACGTTTCCTCCTTCGATTTCGTGTCTTCCATCCTTCCAACCCCTCCGACACGTTCTTCCACCCTCTCCCGAATCCTCTCCAGTCCCCTTTCCTTCCGTCGCGCGCCATTAGACGCGGCGAAACGCGATTTCCAGCTCCACGCCGAACCGAAGCTCTCGCACAGGAGCCTAGAATATTTCGATATCTCGGAATCGATACCTGGGACGTCTCACCTTTCTCTCGCGAGCTGACACGCGAGACCGGGCAATTTCCGCCCTCGAAATAGCTTCGGAGGGCTGAAAAACCGGATGGGAATGTCGCGAGGAAACGAGCAGAGTAGTTTTCTCCCAGCCGCCCTCACGAGAGTGCCTTAAAAGCGCATGCAAAAAATACCAGCGTAATTAGCCCTTAAGTGGAACGCTCTCTCCCTAGCCGTGGAACCATGGAGCTTCTCAGACCGTCTTACGTTTCGTAAAAGTGCTAGGCACAAAAGAGCGCGAATAGAGGGAACACGACGTAGGGCGTTATCGGCTCGACGAATAATATGGAAAAGACTCTTCCCCCGAATCTTTGGCATTTTGCACAAAACGATAGAAAAATGCGAGCGAAGAGATGGAAATTCTACCGTTCTCCGGTTCTCCAGGTAGACTTCCGGAATGCTTGGAGAACCTACGAGAAATTCGGGAGCAAGGGGTACAACGGAGTTTGTCGCGGTGCATCGTCGCGAAATACTTGTTATTCCGACTGTCAAACGTGGAAACTTTCTGTACAGCCTGTACCTAGGTACTGTCATAAACCGTACCTAGGCGCAAACCAGCAAGGTAAAAATCGGCAGAATCGTCACCAAGTGGTGACCAAATGTTTCCACGTTTGGCAGAAAAATTGTACCCCTTCTCCTGACTCACGAATACTTCCCCTTAAAAACTTTTCTATAAAAGGAACCGAGCGCATCGGCTCGGCCTCTCTATCGCTACAGTATTGCCATTGAAAACGTCACGTTACTCGGAATTTCATTTTTGTTTGTACATCATTTGTATAGTAATAGCTAAGCCTTGTAAATATATATCAAGTAAAATCAGTGGACTTATTTAACTACTGATCGAGCATCCGCGATCAGAACGCCACGAAGCACCTTCGATTACGGCATAACAGAGTTGGTACTTTGAAGAAATTCGAGAGAAAAGGTCACGCGAGCAAGAATACGTAGGAAGACGAGGATCTTTCTACGTCTTCTCCTCCGTCGCGTCCATGGAAAACGGCAAAGTCTCGAGATACGACTCCATTTCGCGGAGAAGATCTCTTCTCTTCCTCTTTCTCCGATGCGACCAGGTCTCATCGTTTCATTCTTCTCACGACGGTGAGTGCCATTTCCTCGCGGCCTGTCAAAACGACGTCGCACGCGCGCACGACTTCGCTCTCCTCGTCCTCGTTCTCGTCGTATTGAAGTTTTCCGTTCCGCTTGACGTAAAGGCTGTTCCGTACCGGCTTCAGGAAATTTGATCACGTGTGCCGGGTGTCGGAACGACCGCTGCCGTCTGCATACAAACCATCTTCGCACTCTATACCGGCTGGTCGGGATGGTCGGTTGGTTGGGCTGGCTGGATAGCTGGTCGGATGGCTGGTCGCCGGGTTACGCGACCGGCTCCTTCGCCTCAGACCCATTATTACCTGTCCTTTGAAAACAAACTGCTCGACCTCTTTTCCCTCCGGCTCCTCTCGTCGTCGTACGCCGATAATAATCCACGCGCGCGACCTCTCCACCCTCTGCACCCTCGATCTTCTCCGATGGATTTTGCCCACTGGCTCTAGAATTGATCATCCTCTTCGCCTCGGAGCTTCTCTTTTGCAAAGTATTTGTTTAATATGTTTAAATGCAATAGTTTCGACGTTAAACACATCCACTGCCGTTGTTCATAGAGAGGAAAATTTCTATCGCTTTCGCCCCGCATGTTTTCCGGCGCTGGCGCCAAAGCAGGAACGAAAATTTTGTTAAATATCCCGTGTTTTTCTCATTTTCAGGTGAGTGGTTTGTTCTACCTTGCGTTTGGGCTCGAGCTTTGACAAACAGACGGGCGTTTTTTGCGAGGTGAGTCTCTTTTTTTGGAACTCGTCGGCGACGAGATTACGTTTTTAATCTCTATTAACTCCGACGCGGTCGTCCGGGAAAACAGAGGAGATCCAGAAAACGGTAGTCAGCTCGACGGATTTTCGCGGATGGTCGATGTAGGTATTTTCCTCCGACGGGGCGCGAAATGTCGTGGAGGAGAACGACGGGGATGAAATCCGCGAATGTCGTCCTCGTATCTTTCTTCTCTCGCGAGATTTCTTGCGGAAGAGCTTGCCGCCTCTCCGGATTTCCAGGAGGATAAGAGGATGGAGAGAGGGCAAGAACGTAAATAATTCGTGGAAAAACAGAGCGCTTTTAGATATAAAAATATCACGGAAAATGTTTGCACGACCTCTCGACCGACTTTCTTCCCTCGAGGGGAGGAAATTTTCGTGCGAGGAGCAGAAAACGTTGCGTCCTTAATGCATGGGTTAAGCAGGGGTAGTTTCGGGGGTTGGGGTTAATTTACGAGCTTTCAGCAACTTAAAGAGCGACGCTTATTTCGTGCCGACGAGCGGCACAGTTTTCGGCGGTTCTGTCGTCGAAATAAATTACAATACTTTATTTAAATTAACCCCGTTTTTTTCCGAGAGATCTGTCAACGTTTGGCGCTTTATTTGCCTTTAACGTTTCATACATTTTAATTGTTTCTCCGTCGTCTTCGCAGCCTCCTCTTTCGGTTAAAGAACTCCAAAAGGAATTTAAGGTCAGGCAGGTGGAACGAGATCCAGGAGAATTCGAAATTAGGAAGTATCCCCTGTCGTTGGCGCTTCTTCCAAAGTCGTTTCTCACTCGACTTCGATTCTCTGCCACGAAGGGGACAAATGGTCCTCTTTCCTCCGCAAAGAACGGACGATTCCCTCTCTCGGAGTCCTAGTTTCCCCTTTCTCGAGCATGCTTCCTCCATGGAAGAAAAAATAAAATATACGCAAAGTATCAAAGGTCGCACAGGGTAGTTTTCTCCATCGGCTAAAACTTGGATGGCTAAAAAAACTTCTTCGAGAGCGTCGCGCGGAAGGGTCGTCAAATTTCATCCCTTCGAATCGCTTCTTCGTCGTCTTCTTCCGGAATAGGGGCGTAAATATTTAGAGCTTCTTCCGCGTCCCCGTAATCGCGAAACCTTGGATGCTCTTCGAAGTTAATTCGTCGTAAACGGAGCCCTCTCTCCTTTCGCGTAGACGATACTTACTTGAGGCTAAGTACACCCCTTCTTCGCCCACCCTTTAAACCCGCGACACGCTTTGGCTCCGTGGTTCGATACGGCAACGGAGTACTTTGATATTAGTTTGCAACTTTGCGAGCGTTCGTAGACCAGAATCATCGAGAATCTTCATCGAGGTTCAGCGATCCGGTTTGCATTAGAGGATCAAATTAAAAATGGCGAACGAACGACGAGGTTGAAAATTTCACGGGCAATGACCGATACTTCTCCATTTTGAGAAGCACAGATTAAAATGAAAAATACCCGGCAAATTCAAAGTCAAAGTTGCACGTATCGCGACGTGTTTGGAAAGAGCAGAGAGCACGTCGAGTCCTCTCGGAGATCCCTCAATTAGAGAAGGTTTTTGCGAGAATCGAGAGGATTGAAAAAGAAAGGCGGACCGAGCGGAGGATTCGGCATGTTCGACAAAACGTAAGGCCGTAACGTGGACTTTGGATCCTCCTCGTAAAATTCCCATAAACGTTTCTTCTCGTAGTTACTCGTGAGGGTTTACGATCGAACTTTCGCCACGATACGCCTCGTTCTGGCGAAAGCCGAAACAAACTTCCGCCGGAGAGTTCATTTCCTCCAGCCGTGGGTGCTCTGTAATCCTTTGTCCTTCCTCCTTCCCTGGAATATCCTTGTCCTCGCGGATATTCCTTCCAGATTATAGGCTTGAAATTCTTTACCTCAAATCTCGCTTTCTTCTCCATTTTTAAACAGAATCTCCCAGTAACTGCGTGATCTCATTTCGTTGCAGTTTTGGTCAGTGCTTTTAATAAATGATTGGAATTACGACCGCTGTAAAAGACTCGGGACATTTTAATTAAAATGCTTGTAACGATTCGTCGCTGTTTGAAGCAAATTCTCGTTATTTTCAATAAAAATAAAATACCTCCACGAATGCCGCGCCCGGCAAGAGACTCATTGTATCAAAAACGCATTAAAATTCGTTTGACAAGGCAGACATTTGCAACTACGTTGGACAAATAATTCAAATGACCTAAAGAATCCGTTTCGTCCCTCATCGGCAATAGGGGATGGGGAGGGTGGCTGCGGTCATTGTACTCCTCCCTCGTTGCTTTCGATTGAAAATCGCCCTGGAATTTCGCGACGAGTGATCCTCGAGGGTGGAAAGAGGAGTCTAAACGGGAGGGACGGTGGTATCAGGACGAAAGAGGGTGAAAAGGAGCAGATACGACTCTCGTCTCGCGTGAATTCGAGCGTTCGATCTTCCTCCCTTGGTTCGCCTTCGGTGGAAGAACCGGAGAACGCATCGCTCGGCCTTGGAGAACGGAAATCCTTCTTTTGGTATTGCACGACGATGATAAAAATGGCGGCAAGCTTAGAGTCCCGTTCCTTAAGAGCTTCTCCGTCTTCTCAAATCGAAGAAGGATTTTTCTCGACGTTCTCCCAACATTTTCCGCCTCTCCAACGAGGCAGCTTTCACGATTCTTCGACTGATGTGGATTTATCGCCCAAAATTCGCTACATTTAACGATCATCTCTCCCCTCTCCCTCTTCTCCAACAGATACAACTATTTCCTAAACGAGCGAGAACTTATACCTCCAGTCGTTTCGCTGGAGAAGTTTCCCCTTCGAAGGAAAAATAGTCGATCCGATTATTTTCAAAGACGTGGGTTTACTTTCGAAATCCCATCTTCCCGAGTTACGTCGGAAAAGTCCATCGAAGCGACTGGAGCAGCGTAAAAAAGTTCTCTTTTTTCTCGTATCGAGAGAGAAAGAGAGGTACGCGGCTCGCGCGCAAAAAAAGCTCTCGGGTGGTCATGTAAACAGGAAAAGCTCGCCGATACCTCGAAGTAGAAGTAACCGCCATAAAAGTGTAGCTCGCCGAGAGACCAGCCGACGAGGGTGGGCAAAGAGCGAGGGGTTGCTCGAATGGCTGAGAGCCGGAGATTCTTGGATGTTGTAAAAGAGAACGGCCACGCGGCAGGTGTTGTTCGGGGGTTGTCGAAGCACCGGTGCAATAGGGAGAGACTTGGAGGGACAGAGAGGGGTGGAAAAATGGGGAGAGATAGGATAAAACGGCGAGAGGCGCGGAAAGATAGCGGAAGGGCAAGGTACGTTTAAGATATCTTCCACCTGTGTTCTGATATTTTTGGGGAAAATTAAATATTTGGCGGGAAACGAAAACAATCGTCGAAATTGAGGAAGAAATCTACGGATTTATAGATAGATGAAGGTATTCCGTTTCTCGTGAAGAAAACAATGAGACGAGAGGTGAATAACCGATGAAGCGAGATAGGAGTGACGGTTGGAGAAATTAGTAAGTAGCAAAGTTGATGGAAGGCCGGGGAATGGTGAGAGCAAGAAGTTTGAAGATATATATTTTTGACGAGTGTAATAATAGCGCCGCGGAGAATAATTGAAAATGGGCTTGAAACCTCGGGAAGAATGACTCGTTGCTCCGTCTTCCATTAACGATATTTCAGTTGCACGTTTCCTCTTAGCGAGTTTGAGAGAACGTTCTATTACAGTTCGGTCGAATGATCGAGGAAATTGCGGCTCGATTTAAAGCGGAAATTAATTTCGATCGTTCGATAAATAATTCCTTTCGTTTCATCCCCTCGATGCTGCCCCTTGGCTCCGATTCTCCGATAACTCTGTCGTTTTGGCCAGCGAGAATCAAGAAATTCGAACCGATCCGCTTCTACCTAAAACTATCTCAAAGGACACAAAGTGTCGAGTCGAACTGTACCAGCTGAGAAATGAAAATGCGAATTCCAGGAAAGTTCGCTTTTCCGACTAGCAATTTTTCTTCGATCTTCGAATTCCTCCTTTCGATTCGAAAAGAAACTTGAGAGGAGACGACGAGGACGATCTTCGCGAGGCGGGAAAAACGAACGATTCAAGGAATCGGAAGCGAGATTTCGCGAAATGGAATCTGCGATACGGTAAATTGCGAGAATCATCGGAAATCTTGCCTCGTCAAAAACAGCATCGATATCGCAAACCTTGCGAAAAGCCGCCACGGATTATCCGGAATGCGATTTCACGATATTGCGAATCATCCGAGAATCGCCAGTGGTTCCTACGAATCGATGAAAATTTACAATTTCCTTCAAGATTCCTTTTCCGTGATATTACAATTTTGCAATCACAACGACCATTTTCAGGGACACTGAAAATTATTCTTATCTATGGAAATTTTCTAATTATTTCCAACAAATTACCTGGAAAAATTCCACGGATTCTTAATCGACTTCGGTCGTAATTAATGCGAGGAAAATCGCCGGTTAAATGCCGAGGAAAATTGCCCCGCCTAATCGGGCTTCCCCCTGCTTCTTCTCGTCTTCCCCTATTTGGTCAGGAAATTCTTTCGAGTCCTCCTTTGGCAGCCAATCGACCACCGGGAGATATTCAGTTTCTCCAAATCTGGAGAAATTCCAGCAACTGGAGAACGCTCTTTTCCCGCGAGACTTTCGCAATTCGTCGATTAATCGCCGATTAGGAGGGAAAAATGCGAATGGGCGACGAGGCGCAACGTCCTCCGGCATCAAGAGGAAGGAAAAATCGCGAGAACGTTAATTAATCGTTCTCCTTCGATTCCTTTTTCGAATCTTGAATCGAAAGATCTCTTTTTTCCCCATCTTTTTTATCAAGACGAATGAAAACGTCTCTAAGCTTCGTCCTCGATGACGCCCCAGACTCGAGACGAGTTTTATCGATATTCTCGCGCAAGCTGGAACGTATTCCAGCGTTAAGGCGCATTCCTTTCGGCCGGGATCTTTTTTTCAATTTCCTCCCTCGACTCCCTTTGAGCTGGATAAAATGCCAGAGCCGATTTGGGAGAGATAAGAAAGCTCCGCCAACTCGATACAATTTGAAAAGATAATCCGCGTTTACCATGGCTCCGCGACAATGGGCGTTTCATTAAAATTCGCGGATTTCCTCGCGACAAAGGGAAAACCGTAAATACCGTTTGGGATGGAAGAGGAAAATCGTAATCTGGAAAACGGGGAACACGGATGAGCTTCCAGGCTTTATCCGTCCTGAGAGAGCTCACTTGAAATCGTTTTTCGAGATGGCGACGGGAAAGATTCTACCTTTTTTCCACTTAAAACGTGGCACTTGTCTATTTGTACTAAATACCAGTTACTTTTTGTCAGTTAGACATCGATGTTCATTCTCACCCCTAATTCCAAGTCTTCGAACGAAAATTTCTCTTCTTCCGGGAGAATGCAGCGCATCTTCGCAATCGACGGAGTAAGGACTTCCCTACCGTGTCTCATTAATGTAGCAGACCGTACCTTCGAGCGTGCAAGCGACTAAAAGCTCTTTCCCCCTTCGCCATTCGGTTCGTCCAAGCAGCCGGACGATTGAGAAACCTTAAGAGCAACGTTTGCAATGAACGGTGACACGCGCAAACGTATAATTTCTTTCGGGGAATCGAAGGAAACGCGCATTTATCGCGAACTATTTCACTCGGAATACTTCCGATACCCGTCACGTAATAAGATATCGCGCAATTACCTGGCAGCTGCGGCCCCTCGGTGTCTCGCAATCGCCTTCAACGACGAGTCACTTTTCTCTTCTACCCGTGTAGCAGTAATTTCTTATTTTCCCTCCTCGCGATCCACCTCGTTCCGTCCGGCCGCGGCGGCAAATTGCCGAGGCAATTGCGAAAACTTGCCCGCTCGACCGTGGCGAATTCACGGGCCGAGCAAAAACCTGGCCTCGACGGAGCCCAGACGAATCGACTTTTTCGTCTCTCGTCCTCTCTGCTCGGGGAAATCGTCGTTGGGTCGATACTTCGTTGAGACGTCCAGCCACCGACTTCTCTTGGATCTTCCTCTTCGATCGTTGCCGATTATTGGCGATTTTTTCGCAATGTCGCGTCGGAGAAAGACGAAGCCCACGACCTCGGGTAATCGCCGGTCGTCGAACCTGGTTGACACTGACCTCCCTCGATCGTGGACGGCACGATCTAAAAGTTTTCGCGCGATCGAGCTTCGTGGGAACGAGCTCCGTGGAGTCGCGTGTTCGCAAACCATAGCCTCGATGCTCTGCCTCCTTCTCCGCCTGTCTCTCTACGTTGTTTTCCTCCTGAAGTCGATCGATCGGCAAGGGGCGATCGACTGGCCGATTCGATCGCTCCGACATTGACTGTAGCCCCTCGTTTAGCAGTTGCAACGAGAGAATCTCGAAACGGGGTTCGTATCTGTCCAAAGGAAGTCCATGAGCTACAGTGGCAAGATTTTTATTTATTTATTTTTTTGTAAGCAGCTTTTCAACGAGAAGGACCCGGTGGAAAAGTCGGTGATATCGCGTTAATGCGAAGCGCGCAAATATTGAATAATGATCGATCAACGAGAAGAGGGGAAAGAGGGGGAGAAATATTCCAGCGTCGCTCGGGGAAATAAACCTGGTGATTTATTCCGTTTGGTCGGAGTTGCGCGAAAACAAACTATCCGAGGTTACTCCATCCGGCTGGTAAATCGGTAAAAAGTTTTTGCAAGCGTATCCCCGCGCCTCGATCGCTCCATGGAAATGCGAGACTCCACGCGGCTACCGTCGAAGCGAATTAATCGCCTCGTTTTCGAGAGAATCTCGATTTATTCCACCAATTTCCCACCCCCGAAACTTTGTCCCTGTGTCTTTTTTATCTCGCGCGGAACGGAGCACCAAAGGCGCACCCTTGTTTCGCGGTCTTGGCGCGAAACGCGGAGAATCGCTGGGGAAAAAGTCGACGGCGGAGAATTCACAACGACGAGGGAGAATTTGTCGCTCCTCTCTAATGGTCTTCTCGGAATGGCACGATAAATTCGCACGGTGAGTCCGCAACGGAGCGATCGATTCGCACGGGGGCCACGTGGCCGCGCATTTCCAGGGAAAGCTACGTCGGCGAGTTCACAGAAGTACTTATGGAAAATCGATAGGCGCCGGGAAAGGATCCTTGATACCGCTTTGACCGCGAAAAACGTAAATATACGCCCTCGGAGATTCATCGGTATACACGAGAGGTAGATATATATGCCGTCAGGGACTTTTGTCAGTGTTCGGTTTCATTTAGAATTTCATTTTTTTTATTTACAGTCTACTTAATCCGCAAGGCGTCGAGCGCAGGAGTTTAATTATTTCGCGGAATCCTTCTTGTAAAAACAGACAATGCATGTCCAGGAAATCTTCGAATTCAAAGGCTGACAAAATCACCGGTTCCGTTAGCCTTCATTACCTTCACTCAATATTCATCGTAGCATTTTTCCATACAATAGAACAAACTTTTCCCTGGCATGCAGCTGTCCGGTTCCGCGCAAATAATAGGCTTAAGGTACGAGCGACTTGGCTATTTTTGAGGAACACTAAATTAACTTCAACATGTGCTCACCAGACCTTCAACCATCAAGAGGAGTGAGGGTCTTAAGACTAAGTACGCACTCTCACTCCTCTTTTCCTCAATAGCAATAGCCGTATCATAAACCTTCGCCTGCGCCGACGATTCACCCCGTGCCACCCTACACGGGCACGTAGGCTTTCCGCCGAGGGTCAACCTGAACCGTGCCACCCTGGGTCCGGACCGCTGTCCCCTCCACCAGTCCAAGGAAACGCAGAGCGATCCCGCCAAAGTGTTCGCGCGTTCTCGGAATTCCCTAGCAAAATTATTTTATTTTGCATAGGGACTTCACCACTTCCGAGGGCGCGTGAATCACATTCTTGGGGGCGTAACTGGTCGGTGGAAGGGGACATTCGGCTCGTGGAGGGCTCTTCCAATTTTTGTGAGGACATTACAGTTTTCAACTTTCACGAGTCAACAGTCTCTCATCCAATTAACACTTTTCTTCAAATTAAGTTTCCGTTACGATTGTCTGTTATATTCACACATTGTTCATCATTAATTGTTGTTGTTCCTTGTTATTTTGATCGTGTTCATTGTTATCTTGTTTGCACATATTTTTTGTTATCTAAATAAACTGTTAAAACTAGTCACGGCTTATTAATTTAAACCGCGACGTACCGGGAGTGACTAAATTCACGGTACATTTTTTGGTCCTTCGAGCCGGATTCTAATTGAAACGAACATTATTGAGTGCATTCCGGGAGTGATAAGTGTGAATAATCAAAATGGCAGTAGAACCCCAAAGCATCAAGGTCCTCATCCAGAGACGTGGCGGCATCAAGAGCCAGATGACGATGATGGAGAATTATATCGAGACATATGCTAGCAAACCGGAACCGAAGATACTGAAGGCGAAATTCAATCGTCTCAAGGAATGCTTCGCTACTTTCGACGGCATCCAGGCTGAATTGGAGGCACTTCGGACCGGCGACGAGATAGACGAGGAGAGAATGACAATGGAAGACAGGTATGTTCGCATAATCGTCCAGGTCGAAGACCTTCTCGCCGTAGAAGGGTCACAGGACGTAGGACCCACGCAAGCTCCTTCTTCCACGCCGACATCCCAGGCTAGTAAACCCGTAAAACTTCCGAAGGCAGAGCTACCTCATTTCGACGGAAAACTTGAGCACTGGCTGTCGTTCAGAGATCGATTTACATCGATGGTCGACAGCCAAGACCATATATCAAATGCGGAAAAATTTAATTACCTCAGATCCGCCTTGTCGGGAGAAGCTTTACAAGTAATCGAGTCTTTCCCAAACACCGACGAAAACTATGCGGAAGCCTGGGAGATGTTGGTAGAGAATTACGCGAACGAGAGGGCAATAATTGTGCGTCACGTAGAACTGATTCTTGAAGCACCGGAGACTGAGCGGAAGGTTCCAGCAACATTGCGCAAATTCTCCAATCATATACAACAGCACCTGCGTTCGTTAAGATCATTGGGTATGCCGATAGATAAGTGGGACATGCTACTTATTCCGATCTTATTACCGAAGTTGGACGAGACAACACATGACGAATTCGAACAGACATTGAAGAGTAATGAATTGCCGACTATAACTGGGTTACTCCATTTTATCACGGAGCGAGCGCGCAGCCTGGAAGGAGCGAAAGCTTCGAGGAAATGCAAGCTCGGTAAGGAAGTCACCGCGCAGAGAACGCAGATACGGAATTACCCGACGAAACAACCGAAATCGGTCAACACTTTCGTAACTGCAACACCAACGACGCAAACACCAACAACAGCAACACCAACGACGCAAAAACCAACGCCGCAAACACCAACGCCGCAAGAGTGCGGATTTTGCGACGATGCGACGCATTCCATACACCGATGCGAACAATTTATTGCAGCATCCGTTCCAGAGAGGCTGACGGCGGTGCGCGATCGAAGTTTGTGCATTAATTGTTTACGAAAGGGACATTTAATGCAAAACTGCAGATCATTTTCGTGCAGACTGTGCAACAAACGGCACAACACGCTCGTACACCATGAAGACACCGAAAAAAAACAACCAGAACCATCAGAACAATGACGGTTACAGCAGCAGAGGAGCAGATTCACATCTCTCACAGCTAACGCAGTCTCTGAGGAATTAATGCCGACAGCAATCGTAAAGGTACGCGACCGCAGAAACAATCTTATAAAAACGCGGCTTCTTTTAGATACGTGTTCCACCGCGAACTTTATTACCGAAACTCTGGCCGAGAAGCTGCAACTGCCAAGAGCACGATGCAGCATCCCAGTCGGAGCACTCAACAACCTGACAACCACAACGAGGCACAGGATCACCGCAACTATCCGATCGATCACCAGCGGAATGGAGAAAACCCTCGAATTTTTTACAATTCCGCAGATCTCGGGTCCGGTTCCTGCGCAGCAAGTGGATCGCAGTTCCATTCGGATGCCTGCCAATCTAACTTTGGCAGATCCAGAATTTCAAAAACCAGCCCCGATCGAAATGCTTCTCGGGTCTGGTCCAACTCTTTCGCTCCTATGTGTGGGGCAAATAACACTGTCGAAGCCTCAGCATCCTGATCTGCTCCTTCAAAAGACACTACTGGGTTGGGTAATCGGCGGCAGCATACAATCGCCCGGCAATCGCGCAACCAAGCAGCAAGAAAACTGTCATGTCACTCAACCTGAGTTCGACATGAAAAAATTCTGGGAGATCGAAGAATGTACCTCGAAACCCCTTCTCTCCCGAGAAGAACAAGCATGTGAAGAACACTTTCAAACACACACCACTAGAGACGAAACAGGACGGTACATAGTAGCGCTGCCGTTTAACCAGAAAAGGGACCGACTGGGAGAATCTTATAATACGGCGTTAAAAAGATTTAACCTGTTACAGCGTCGTTTCCAGAAAAACGAAGCCCTGCAACACCTATACACCGCCGTTATGCAAGAATACATCGAGCTCGGTCACATGTCCGAGGCTCGCATCGAACCACAAGAAGCTTCATACTTCCTTCCACACCACGCCGTCGTGAAAGATACCAGCCTCACAACAAAACTTCGAGTAGTGTTCGACGGTTCTGCTAAATCCACCACCGGCGTATCATTGAACGAGGCGCTCATGACTGGACCAACCATTCAAGACGACTTATTTTCCTTGATACTAAGATTTCGATTACACCGATATGTTCTTACAGCGGACATCGAGAAAATGTACCGACAATTCCTGGTCCGGGAAGAAGACAGGAAGTTTCAACGAATTCTTTGGACAGACTCAAACGGTGCCGTAAAACCATACGAATTAAACACCGTCACCTTCGGACTATCGTCAGCTCCATTTCTAGCAACCCGCTGCCTCCAGCAGTTGGCAGACGACGAAGCTGCTACATTCCCGAATGCAGCGAGGATCATCAAGAAAGATATGTACGTGGACGACCTTCTCACTGGAGCAGATACGATGGAGGCGGCCATAGCCCTCAGAGACGAGATTATCCAGTTGTTGAAACGCGGAAATCTCAATCTAAGGCAATGGGCGTCAAACTCGGGAAAACTACTACAGAACCTTCCGCAAGCTAACATCAACACGAAATTGTTAACCGATAAGGACTCCAATCTTAAAACGCTGGGAATTTCATGGAATTCACAACAGGATGTAATCAGTTACACAGTCAATCCGCTGCCAAGCAACTACCGAACCACAAAAAGATCCATTTTGTCAGAGATAGCGAAGATTTTTGATCCTTTAGGCCTGTTGGGTCCCGTTATTTTGACAGCCAAGAAGATAATGCAGCAGATATGGCAGCTGAAACTCGATTGGGACGAATCGGTGCCTGGCAGCATCCAGACCGAATGGACCACCTTTCGGAGTCAGCTACCACTCATCAATGAGCTGCAATTTCCACGACGATTACTGCTACAGAACGCTGTTGAAACCGAGCTGCACGGATTCTGTGATGCCAGCGAGACCGGGTATGGAGCCTGCATTTACCTGCGCTCGACCAACACCGCTGGAGATACACAGTCGAGGCTGCTGTGTGCAAAATCCCGTGTGGCACCTCTCAAAACCATTTCGTTGCCGCGACTGGAACTCTGCGGAGCATTACTTCTCGCATCCCTATTTCAAACAATAAAGAAATCCATTTCAATCAATTTCAACAGGACTATATTCTGGACCGACTCCATGATAGTGCTGCATTGGATAAACACACCACCGCATCTTTTAAAGACCTTCGTGGCAAACCGCGTCACGGAAATACAGTCGAATACCAGCACGGGACATTGGAGACACATCGTTTCTCAAGACAACCCAGCCGACGCTCTCTCTCGAGGATTATTTCCAAGCGAATTACTCCGAAACACCACGTGGCAGATTGGTCCAGAGTGGCTGAGCAACGACGAAGCGCGCTGGCCACCGTCACGTTTAATTGCAATTCCAGAAATTCCTGAGATAAAAACTAAAACCTGCCTCATTACAGCTCCTGCGCCGAACGACATTTTGATACGATATTCTTCCACTCTCAAACTCAAAAGAATCATCGCCTACTGCCTGCGCTTCAAAGGGAGCAACCGTCGCAGCGGAAGCCCCACAGTAGAAGAATTGGAGATCGCCGAGAAGATCATCTTGCGAATGGTCCAAGAAGAGGGATTCTCCAAGGACGTCTCTGATTTGAAAAGGGGTAACAAGATAAATCCTAAAAGTAAACTTGCTTCCCTGGACCCATTTCTCGACCAAGACGGTCTGTTGCGAGTCGGAGGCCGATTGAAAAACGCACAGGTGACATTCGCTCAAAAACATCCAATTATCCTTCCACGTTCACACCACATTACACACCTTCTCATCGAAGAAGAACACTGTAGAAATCTACACGCAGGGGCACAAACGACCTTGTACGCGATGCGACAGACTTACTGGCCCATCGACGGACGTAACCAAGTCAGGAAGATCATTCGACGGTGCGTCAAGTGTTTCCGTATAAACCCACCGAACACGGATTACATCATGGGAAATCTGCCAGCTGCAAGAGTTACAGAAGCCCCTCCTTTTGAAAACGTGGGGGTAGATTACTGTGGTCCATTTTTTGTAAAGGAAAGGAAATTCCGCAACAGAAAACAGGTGAAAACATACATAGCCGTATTCGTCTGTCTGTGCACGAAGGCCGTTCACTTGGAATTAGTGACAGATATGACCACGGAAGGGTTCATCGCGGCGCTACGCCGATTCATTTCAAGAAGAGGGAAATGTAAGGCCGTTTATTCTGACAATGGTTCCAATTTCGTCGGAGCCAACAACGAACTCAAGGAGCTGCATGAACTCTTGAAATCCGAAACATTTCACCAGGAACTCAAGGACAGGCTGCTTAAGGAGAAAATCGAGTGGCATTTCATTCCACCACGATCGCCACACGTCGGAGGATTATGGGAATCCACGGTGAAAATGGTAAAACACCATCTTCGGCGGGTAATAGGCAACCAATTATTTACCTTCGAAGAATTCAACACCTTTGTCACCGAAATCGAGGCCGTGTTGAACTCCCGTCCTCTCACCCCGCTCTCCTCTGACACCAATGACCTAGCAGCTCTCACTCCGGGTCATTTTCTGATCGGTCGACCACTTAATTGCTTGCCAGATTTAAATTTCAGTGGTATCTCATCAAATCGTCTGTCGAGCTGGCAACACATTCAGAAGATGAAGCGTGATTTCTGGACCCGTTGGTACAAGGAGTACCTGAACGAATTGAACGTCCGCCACAAATGGACCAGTGGAACTCACAACATCCGAGAAGGCACCATGGTCATCCTGAAGGAGGATCAAGTCCCACCAATGCAGTGGATCTTGGGTCGCGTTATCAGAACGCATCCCGGATCGGACGGAGTGACAAGGACAGTCACTGTCCGCACAGCTAACAGCAGCTATACCAGGAACGTGCGCAAACTCGCGCCCTTACCTATCGATGACAATCAAATTCAACCTCATCAGTAGAGCAATTGTTGATCGCTATTCTCTCAACGGGGGGAGTATGTTCGGTTTCATTTAGAATTTCATTTTTTTTATTTACAGTCTACTTAATCCGCAAGGCGTCGAGCGCAGGAGTTTAATTATTTCGCGGAATCCTTCTTGTAAAAACAGACAATGCATGTCCAGGAAATCTTCGAATTCAAAGGCTGACAAAATCACCGGTTCCGTTAGCCTTCATTACCTTCACTCAATATTCATCGTAGCATTTTTCCATACAATAGAACAAACTTTTCCCTGGCATGCAGCTGTCCGGTTCCGCGCAAATAATAGGCTTAAGGTACGAGCGACTTGGCTATTTTTGAGGAACACTAAATTAACTTCAACATGTGCTCACCAGACCTTCAACCATCAAGAGGAGTGAGGGTCTTAAGACTAAGTACGCACTCTCACTCCTCTTTTCCTCAATAGCAATAGCCGTATCATAAACCTTCGCCTGCGCCGACGATTCACCCCGTGCCACCCTACACGGGCACGTAGGCTTTCCGCCGAGGGTCAACCTGAACCGTGCCACCCTGGGTCCGGACCGCTGTCCCCTCCACCAGTCCAAGGAAACGCAGAGCGATCCCGCCAAAGTGTTCGCGCGTTCTCGGAATTCCCTAGCAAAATTATTTTATTTTGCATAGGGACTTCACCACTTCCGAGGGCGCGTGAATCACATTCTTGGGGGCGTAACTGGTCGGTGGAAGGGGACATTCGGCTCGTGGAGGGCTCTTCCAATTTTTGTGAGGACATTACAGTTTTCAACTTTCACGAGTCAACAGTCTCTCATCCAATTAACACTTTTCTTCAAATTAAGTTTCCGTTACGATTGTCTGTTATATTCACACATTGTTCATCATTAATTGTTGTTGTTCCTTGTTATTTTGATCGTGTTCATTGTTATCTTGTTTGCACATATTTTTTGTTATCTAAATAAACTGTTAAAACTAGTCACGGCTTATTAATTTAAACCGCGACGTACCGGGAGTGACTAAATTCACGGTACAGTCAGCAGTGCACAACAATAGCGGAGAAAATCGCTCGTGCCAGCAATTTTTTAACGAACAACGTGCAAATATCGCTCCGTATTTCTTAGACGATTCCTCGTCGATGTGCCAGTCTGAGGGCTGAGATGTCTGTTTGCTAAGGGCAGAGGCGTCCGATTCGAGGTGGCGAAAAGAGGGATGAAAAGGTATTCCGAGGAAATACAGACTCGAGTAGAGGGCACGAGGCCTCGGACGAAGGTGGAGGGGAAATTCCTGCTCGCGACAAATATAGATTCGGTTGTACCTTTCGACGATGCAATTAGTAGCTCGCTAGAACGAATGGATCGAGCATCTTTAGGACCTCCGTCTCTCCTCGCGACGAGGAGGAGGAGGAGCGAAGAATGCGGGCTACTAATGGCACCGGATAACCTGGAGACTCGATGGACCTGCTCGTTCATTCTGAAGCGCCAATCGAGGAGAAGATTTTAAGGGAATCGAAGACGATTCTCCGGAGAGGAGAGAAATTTACGGGACGAATCGATTTGCGTTCGAGTGGCGAACGATAATCGCCGTGGAATTCCCACCGTTGGCTTCTCTTCTCGGCGATGAAACTCGAGTTAAACGACGTTCCGCTCTCTTTCTCGAAATGAAGATGCAATCGTGGTATCTTGGATCCGAAGAGAACAATTACGGCGCAAAGGACGGAGATAAGGAGAGTAAAAAAATTAACAATAATTTTCAATTCTTGTACATTAAACCTCTGACTCTCGTACAAGAAGGTAGCCCCTGATCTCGGAATAATTTTATTATTTCTCCACATTTAAAGAGGTCTCCCGCAAAGAGTTAATTGTCGCTCTGTCATTAACTCTCGCGACGAGACTTTTCTACGGCCGTTGACTCCGGCACGCGACGAGAAATATAACGATTCCTCGGAACAGCCCGAAATTAAGGGTGAAACGAGGGTCTCCGAGGGAGGAGAAGGAACGTGGAGAGGAAAGAAGGCAACGAAGGGAGAGAGGGAGAGATCGGAGGGCGAACAAAAGACGCGAATTACGGCAGTTGCGGAGGACGTTGGACATCCAGGCCAGGGGCTTCTCGAGCCTCGGATAATTGGATCTCCGCAATCTCGTCGGACTCTGGATACGTCGTTTTCCTCGAATTCCTCGACGACACGGCGCATTTCGAAACGAAATCGCCAAACGCTCCAGGAATTCGCGAGCACAGGACACCAACCTCCACCGAAGACGTACTACCCTTGCCTCGAGAATTAGCGTTCGCCATTTTTCCGCGAAGGGTGATCGAGCACAAATACATGCGAGAGGAATTCACTTATAGAGCACAGAATTGGGTTACAGGGACCACAGGGTGGTCCAAGAGTTCATCGTTTTCCAAGAAACTCGGTCGAGTTCCACAGAGTCGGAGATTCCAAGAGTTTCGAAGGAAAAAGGAAGCGAGGAGGAGCTGCGAGCTCGAAGGACTTCCGGTGCAGTTCATTCTCGGTCTTGGCGGCAAGCACGGCCGATGCTGAACAGCCAACGACAACGCGAAGTAAAATAATAATAATGAAAGTAAAAAAAAAATGGAAAGTTAGATGGACAGAGAGAAAGAAGCCAGGTATTTTTTGCCCTCTTAATATTCTCTCCTCTCCTCGCGGAGATGAGGAAAGTTGAAAGACGAAACTCGGAAGAGCAAAGTTCTCCGGGTGGTCCGGGAGACCGGAGGCACCTCGCCGATTCCCGCGGGAATGCCGCCGGCTGACAGGTGAAATAATAATCCCCGGGGCGCGGTAAAAAATTCCCTCAACCCTCCGGTCTCTTCCACCCCCTCTGCTTTCTTTGCCGTCGCTCCTTGCACCTCAGAGTTCCCGCGACTCTTGAAATTTCCGCGTCGCCGGTTGACGCTCGTTTCGCCTAATATCTGCAATTTTGAGCGGCAAGCAAGCTGGCTGTCGCGAATACAAATATTCTCTGCGAGCGACAATTTCCGGGCGGAAAGTTCACGAGGAAATGCGCGAATTACGAGGAGAATCGGCCGAGGATAAAAATCGATCTACTCTCTCGAGGAACGAGCAAAATTTCCGGCAGAGATTCCGCGAGGGAGACGAGAATTTGCGGCGGCTTCGTACGGTCTTGGAGAGAAGGAGAGAGGTTTTGTCCCGATGGCCGTTTTTGCGGTGACAGTGAATTCATCGGGAAGCTGAAATTGCATTTAACAATCTGCAGATAATTACGTTTCGGAGGAACAACCGACCGCCTTCTGTCTCCCGCAGATTACATTTCCCCGAGCAGATTTATTTAATCGCCGATCGTCGATTATACGATTAAATTGCACCCTGACCAACCCTATCCGCAGGTTCGGCCCAATTTCATTCATCGGTTTGTTCGCCTAATCTCATTTTTTCTTCGATTCCTTTTCCTCTCTAAATCCTCCCTCGATCTTCTAGCGATTTTCAACCCTTAGAAGGTCCTCGTACTGCGTCTTGCAAAGTTCTCTGCTTCTCTCCCTTCGATGGAGGAGAATCTGCGGTCGAAAGTGGCCAAGAAAATGAAAAAAGACATCCTTGTGAATTCGACTTCGCTCTTCTTTTCATCCTCTCGAAGGATTCGGTCCGGTATTATCGTTATCGTCCGGGAGGGAGTTACGAGAGAGCCACCCCCTAGAGATCATCCCCGTTCGAGGGAGATGTTTCGTCGGTCGTCTTGTTCCGGTGGAGCGTGACTCGAATTCCTCCCCCGGCTTTTCGAATTAATCGGTCCACGAAAGATTTTCACGGATTACTCGGCGCTATCGAAACTTATCGGTCCAGAGGTGATGATATTTCGCGGAAATCGGCACGAAATGATTGTTGCTGAAGCCGAAAAAATTAAAAATCGAGAGGTTGGAGCCTTGGTTTTCCTTCGACGACGAAACCGGAGAAAAGGGGTGAGTTCGTGGGCCGATATTAATTTCAAACGTCAAAGACGGACGATAAATCCGCATCGGGAAAAGCCGGAAATTCGAGTTCGATTCTAGTTCTCGGTTATTGCGATACCCCGGGCGAATCCCACCCCTGCGGTCGATTGGAATAATAAATTAAGTCTCTCAGCGAAGAATTCTTTTCTCCCCTGTCGTCCCGAGCCGTTGATTTTCCTCTGTCGCTCGGAGATTTTCTCGTTTAGCTCCGTTTGTCGAGAAATCAGCAGGCGGGGAGCCTAAAAGCAATATTTTCACTGGAAACAACGACTGAACGATTCTATCGAAAAGCCGCCTTCGATTGGGTGACAATTTCCACTCTAGCTTTTAACCCTTCCAAGCCCAATTTACTTGCTCACTTAATTGTCTCGATTCAATCGAATTTTCGAACTGAAAAATACAATTTTCTTTCCCTTACCCCAAGAAAGATCGATACCTCTGGAATATTCAGAGGAACGATCGAAGGGGAGGCGGGAATTCGTGGAAAACCACTCGCACTTTCCCGGGGACGTTGCGGCAACACGGCGAAGAGACATTCTTCGTTCTGAACGGACATTGGAGGGAGAGAAGAGAGTTTTTTACAATTACGTATCGCAAGGTCCGTCCACTGCGCGCACCTCGGATCGATTGCCGAAGCAATCTTCCACTTTTCTCTTCGGCGAAGCGATTAGAAGAGAGAAGAAGAAAAAAAGAGACGAGCGAGTCCGGTAATAAGCTCCTATGGCCACGTAGGACGCATTCTGCGACGCCGATTTCCGATCGTTTCGCGGAACAACTTGGATTTCTCCCTCGTTTCTTCGTCGAACCTCCTCCTTCCTTCCTTTCACAGTGAAATCGTCGTCGACGGTGAAACCGCGCGAGATACGCACCGTGTTTTGCGCGAACGCGTACGCCGCTTCGACGAATTTATTCGCGTTAGCTGGAAACTCTCGTGAACGTGGACGAAGAGACGAGAGGAGGAAATGGGAAGAATTAATTTCAATTATTATGCGTGCACCCGCAATGGCAAACTGTTATTAATGCTCCGTATCGAGGGAGGGATAATTAATGGGATTTACGAAATTCCCGGGATTGATTTATATTTGTATTCGAACCCTCTGCGGCGTAACGCAAGGAAGAACGCGGATTGCCCCGCAAATTGCCACGTTGCTGCAAAATACCGTGGTCAGAACTTAGCCGGGACGTGCATATGCGGCTCTGACCGACGAAGATCCTCGTTGGCCGCATAAACTCGTGCAAGGAATAAAAGAATGTCCGTGTCCGCTTCAGAGGACTTCAAGGGAGGACGGAAAAGTTTCGAGAAAATTGTAATTGTCCGAGAAGACTTTGGTTTTTCATCGACAACTCCAATACGTCGATACGGGAAAAAGTTGAGAAAAAGCTACGCTCCCGTTTTCCATCTAATTTCCTCTCCTTTTCCCGCGAGAACACGCGCACGTTCTCTCGTCGACATTGTCATGAAATTCATTGCGGACTCGTCGTGGAAAAGGAGAAATTCTCGGAAAAAGTGCGCACGACCGGCGAGCGGAATGGGCCTTAATGACATCTATTTAGTTAGTAATCGTGCGAGCACTCATTAACGGAACGGAGAATGAGAATTAAAGAAAAAGAAGAGAAAGAGAGAGTGTTGGTAATTTGCGACCGGTCGAAGACTACGTGAATCCCGTTGCACTTTGTTTTCTCTCAGGTTTTTCAACAAAGAGTCCTCGAAGCCAAGGGACGAAGATAGGTCGAGGATTTGGAAGAAATTTCTCTCGGATGAATTGCATCTCGAAATTGTTTTATCTCTCGTCGATCGAACTATTCACTTGGGATTTCGCGATCGGTCGAATTATTTTTCAAAAGAGAACAGAGACCAGCGGGAAAACTACGAAAATATAGAGGACTTCCAGTGCGAAGGTTTTCACGTTCCGCGAACGAATTGAGTGTCCGTGAGAAAAATTAAAAAATGGGAAAACGAGAACGGAAGGAGGAGAAGCAGGAGACTCTGGTCAGAAAGCTTCAATAAACTCTATCGCGACGAGAAAGCTCGTGAAAGGTTTCTCGAAAAATAGAGCGAATCGAGGAGAAAAGGCGGGATAGAAGGGAATGGCGGGAAAGTATTATCCTTCCCTCGTCGTTTTAATATCTCCGGCGTTTGAGATCGGAGAGACGACGGAGAAGAGAGAAGAAATAAAAAGAAAAGCCGGAAGATCCACTCGACACGGAGGCTTACGAACGAAAGGATTTCCTTTTTCTTCTACGTCTGCTAACCCCCTTTTCTCCTCCTCCTATTTTCCACCCCCTTTCCCACATATTTTCCTCGTCTTTCGATGAATCTGCTCGATACTCGATCACCCGTCTCTCTGCTTTTTTTTTCGCCAAATTTTCATCCGGTTCCCTCGGTCCTCGTGAATTTTCCTCCTCCCTCGACCACCCTCCGCCCCGTTCGGTCTCTCTCGGAGGGAGAAAGCAATTGCTTTTTGTTAACGAGCCTGTCTGTCCGTTTCGGACCGAAACGGCTCTGTCAAAAGCAGAATGGAAAATATTCCGCCTACCTTTCGGGGGTTGTTTTCTCTTCGATGGAAAAAGACGGGGCGTTTCGCGGAAAGGATCGACTCCTCGTTTGGAAATTACGCGATACTCGTAGGTCGCGAGAACTTGGACGAATCCTATTTTCTCCTACTCCATTTCTCTTCGGCTGTGTGTCGCTTGCGCGTGTTTTCCAGTTAATATGAAATTTCGAGGCAAGTTGGGTCTTCTCTTCGTTACCTCTGGGAAATGTTGCCCGTGTGATATGCATATCGTGGCTTCCGTTGTTCAGAAGCCATTTAACACCTTGACTGCTGAGGCAATTTTATTTAGAAGAGGAAAATCTTCGTTGCGAAAACTCTATGGGAAATTAATTTCTTTTCTTGGAAAATACTATTCCGGATAGAATAGGCGAAGATCTTCCTTGGAGTGTGAAATTTCGGTGATCTTAAAATTTTCCACAGGAATTTGTACTCTCAGACGCGAAATCGCCCCTTCCAGGTCGGCTGTTAATTCTGGCGCGATCAAAACCACCCCCGGGAAGATAGCAGGGATACGAGAGGTTCGAAATAGCCGGGCTCTAAATCCTCCGGAAAATTGCAACCCGCAAATTTTCCTCGCTGACCGATGGCGCGTAAACACGCGAGAGCAGACAACCCTCGCAAATCTCCCGCCGATTTCTCCGAGCTTTTTCCCTCGTTTCGGGCAGCCTGGAATCGCAATCGATCGGCCATCGCGATAATAATAAATACCGCGTCGCGGGAAAACGTCCGGCGAAATCCACGACGAGTATTTACGTTCGGAGATTCGCTCTGTCGTTCGTTCCTGACGTTTTCGACCTGCTCGTGGTTGTCCCATCTCTCTTCCTCTCTCCGTTCGACCCTCCTCGACGAGAGGATGGTCCCACGGTGGAAAAGAGAGGAGCTATTTTTCACGAAATTCCTCGTAACGCTGGTGTTATTTCCCGAAGCGAGGATTGGCCATTTATTTGCAGGGAGTTCTATTTAATTTAAGCGTCGCGCGAAACGATCGAACAAATCCATTTGAGAGCGGAATATGCAACCGTTCGTCGACTCGGCGACCGATCTCGATACATCGAGAAAATCCCCAATTTCCCAGGTGTCGGATGAATTACGCGGGAAATCGTAAAACGAAATTCGCTGGAAAAGTTAGATCGTTGTTCCGTCGAGTATGGCCAAGGATCGATAAGCTGCCACTTAACGAGCTCCATGGACTTTCACGTAACCCTAGAAGCATCCCCTAGTCTTTCAACCCCCGAAAAGTTCGACGCATCGACGGATAATTTCATCCAGCATCCTAGAAAATCGCAACTTCCCGAAGAAGCTTCACGACTGCCTCCTCCTCTTCGCCATTCTCTTCCTCTCGCGAGATTGCTCTCTTTCTCGTCGGTCTTTTCTTTGTAGCCGCAAGGAGAACGCGGAAATCGCAGATTCGCCAGGACGATTTTTCCCTGCAGCTGGAATGAGAAACGTCGCAGTTAAATCGCGAGGAATTTTTGCAACGGTGTTTCCAAGCTCGGGAAATTTTTGCGCGCTACTTTATCCGACAATTCGGTTGCACATTCGGTCCTGCTTTTTTTTGCTATAGCTCTGTAATTTAACGTCGCGAAGATTCATAACGAAGAAGCATCGCGAACGTCAAGAGGCTCTTCGAAAATCGCGGGATTTTTCGCGAAAAGTTGGGATTCCCACGGATAAAAGTGCCAGATAAATTCACGAGCGGAAAAAGACGAGCGAACGTGCGACCTTCCGTCGCGCAACCCCCGCAGTGACCTCGTGAAATTTATTAAAGCGAGCCTCGATGGAGGATCTTCGTTCGTGTAAACGTGCATGCGCGCATTCGGCAAACACGATTTCGCAGAGGAGCCGTACATTTCCCGGTTCTCCCATGGACGCGGTAAACCGTGCGAATATGTCGCAGAAATATTCGAGCGATATCGACGAGTTATAGCAACGTCCAGCCTGCAGGCAACGTCCATGGGAAACATCGAATATCGACGAATATCGAGCACCGTTGTTTGCCCCGCCACGTCGATTTTTCCATCGATGTGGATCGATCTTCGTGATTGTCCACGCGCGAAAAACCAAAATTGTTTCTGCCAACATATTTTCAAAGACGCACAATCGAGATTTTCTCGCAAAAATGAGGAATCACCTTAAAAGGTCGTCTCGAATTAACTCGACATCGCAGACCGAGCAGGACAAACGTTGGCGCCCGACAAATTAGGAGACGGCGAATAAATTTGCAGAGCAAGCGGGAAAAGATAATAAGAGCGAGGTTCTCGACGGTCGAGGATTTAATTCGGTCCCGAGGGAGAGCAGCCACCCTCTCGGAAAACCGAAGGGTGGTTTCCCAGTCGCAAAATTGTATTAGGCGGGCGAGACGAGCGCGAAAATAAGCTCGCCGCGAAGAATTGCTCGATAATGTCTCTCAATTCGTGAAAAGGCTTCGGCTCGCTTCAACGGATCCATCGATCGCGCTCAACACCCCCCTGCAACCCTCTGCCACCCTCGCGCTATTACATTTATAAGGTTATCCGAGCCGGCTGTCGATACTTTGCTGTACTCGCGGAAAAACCCACCGGAGAAACTCGATATATACCTCTGCACAGCTCTGCTCTCTTCTCTCGTCGTTTTCTTCCTTCTCGTCCTTCCCTCTTCCTCCTTTCGATCGTTCGACGCTGAAGGTAACTGCGCTCCCTCTTATTTTCGGTCCTCGTTCGCCCTCCACCTCGCCATCATCCCCAAGACCGTTTTATTCAGCCGTTTGCGTTCTCCAAGTTGCACCGAAATGATAACCAACTGTTTCCCCCGCCCAGGCTGATCGAGCTTTTCATAAATTTTTATTTTCTCAGCTACGTTCCCCCTGGCTGATCCTCCCGCGCGTTTTCCCTCCGGAGGAGATGATCTTGGCAAGGGCGGCAATCGAGGGAGGCTGGAGAACCAGGGGAACGATGGCTGCTCTTGTATTTACGCTTTTCGACGCTCGATGGGCTTTTAGCCTTGGATGAATTCTGTGGAGGGTGGAATACGCCCATTGCGCATAGAAATTTCGAGGGAGAAGTTTCACGGCGCGTTTCATTAACTGTTACCCTCGTTTGGCAAGATCTGTGACCTGGTATAAATAATATTCTGAAAGTCCTCCAATCCCCAGGGCCCTGCAAAGCGATTTGGGGGTTGGAGAACGTTCTCCAGCGATTATTCTGGCAACCGGAAGCTCAAGCGTGTAACCATTTGCACGTTAGATCGAACGATCCCTTAAGCAGGAGAATTCGAAGGGTCGAACGACGTGAACGACAGTCGGGGGTGCGTTTCATATTTTACGGCCTGGAAACAGAAAGAGAAAGGAAGAAATTCTGGTATTATCGAGAGCCCTTGAGGGGCTTTCCAGTGTCAGAGTATTTTACGACTCTCCAGCATCGAAAGGGGCGCGTAACGCTATCGAAAAAAGCCATGTTGGAGATGATGGCGATCATTCCTGAACTACCCTCAAACCCTGGCGCGAATTTTCCAAGGCGTTCGCCATTTCGTCGGATCGTTTTCCTGCCTCGTTACTTTTATTGTTTTCACGAGCTGCGATATCGTCGGGAAAAACGGACCATCTGCCAACTTCCAGAGGCGGATTCGAGCCAAATCCTCGCCGCGAATAAATCTCCAACCCTTTGCGAGTCGAGGACACGGCGGATTGGTTTCGAGGATTTTTTTTAATACATCGTTGAAACGACAATTGCAAAGGGTTTCATCGTAAATCTGGATTAAGCCAGAACAGTCTGGGCTGGTCGAATAATGGCGGTGAAAAATCCAAAATCGATGAGAAGACTGTCGTGGTTGAGATTGGACTGATCGGCTACCCCCGAAATAATGCCCCTAAAATGGAAGGGTGCTCGGTCAAAATAGAGGGAGAGAAGTAATCCTTATCTTGGTTTCGTGTCTTTATTAAAAATTCTTATTGAAAGTCATGTCGTAACGGAAGCTCGCAGCTCGCAGCTCGCATGAAGTTGGATTTAATAAAGAAATTCCTAATGGTAGGCAAACGATCGTTCTGAAGGAAGAATTCTGGAACACTCGTACTTCGATCCTGGAAAATACCCTCTGCCAAGTACCCCTCCTTATCTCCTCTGTCCTCGCTCTATCTTCCATCGTAGTACAAAACTTCCCTCTATTTGTTTTAACCCCGTAGCGATCATTTTCCCGTTGAATTTTTTCATATTTGCCATCTAATAGAAAGCCGATCTGCAATTCTCTTCATCCCTCATCCCTCTCGTTTTTCCTCGCCACGGAAAAAGCTGGATCGCGACGAGACGAATCTCTCCCGGTGCCATTACGCTTTGTCACCTTTTTATTGGCTTATCTTTTTCCTCCCATCTCTACTTTCCTGCCCTTAGTTACTACCTCTTTCACGTCACCCGGTAAACTCGGATTGCATCGCCTCGACGTGCCATTTTTGTCGTTATCGAGACTCGAGAGCTATTTTTCCTCGCGATCTTCGCTAATTATCCTCTTTTCGTATTTCCTCTGAACGAATTGCACGCTGGAAAATCGGCAACTCCTATAGGTGAGAAAAATTGCAATCGTTGTCCAGGTTTCAACTCCGTGGCGGCTACATCGAGACGCAGGAGAGAAAACGTGGAAATTGTATCGTAGAAGTCACACGGGAAGAGGCGCGAACAGGCGGCGAAATTATTTCTTATGAAAATTTCACGATCCTCCGGGAGAGCGAGAAGCTACGAGTCGAAAGGCTGAGCTGTGTAGCGTAATCTTTTTGCCAGAGAAAAGATCACTGCGAAATTTCCTGCTCGCTCCAGCTTATCGCATCCGCGATGCTATTTATAGGCCCACGGAGAATAAATTAAAAAATCTCTCGTACCTCGACGATCCCTTTGCCCAGGGCTTTTCAACTGGTCAGACTTTCTGGTAGGATTTTAATTAAAAAGAATTCTAGTTCTAAAAATGCGATATTCCGCGAATTTTTCTCTCTTCGTTGTTCCACAGGAATCCATTGTTTTGTCGGTTTAGGGGAGATTTTTGATAAATTCGAAAAATCTCTCTCTCTCTCTCTCTCCCACTCGCACGGGAGTTTCATTCTCTCGAGGAAATTGATCGCCGCTATTAATTAATGAAACGCGGAGTCTTAATTAGACACGAATGACAAACGAGCTTGATTCGCGGTAATTAAAGAGATCGTCGCATTAGCGAAATTTCCTCGTCTCTCTCATCGCCTGTTTACCCATTGTGTCCGCTCTCTCCAGGTAATTAGTAATTAATAATTGGAACGGAATGATCGATGTCTCGCGAACGATGCATCCTTGCTGTCCTGCCCTTTCACGCCGTGCCCTTTCACTCTGCCGTTGCGAAATATCGCAAATTCAAGCATCGAAGCTATTCTCCCTTTTACAAGGAGAAAGTTTTCTCGAGCGAGAATCCTCGAGGTGTTAAATTATTCATTTATCAGCTACAACGACCACCTTAATCTCAAGCGCTGCTACAAGTTCGTCGACCTGTTCAATTAATCCTAGAATTACAGCGCGGATTTCTTCATGGTCTTATCGCGCGACGATGGAACAAATTAATGCAAAAGGGTCGGCAAAAATTGCCCTTTCGAAGAAACAAATGAATCTTCCAACGACAGCAAGGAGAGGGAAAAAAATGAGACAGCAGGGAGAGAGACTTTCTCGTTCGCGGATGCAACTTAAATAAAGTAGAATAGAGTACTCGGGAAGATCGCGGATAAGAGACTTTCCGACGGAGAGCGCCTTTCAGACGACTACGCTCGTTCCACCCCCTCGAACCACCTTCTTACTCTTTTTTCTCCCCCTTTCCCATCCGTAAATCTTTCTCTCCGTCTCTCCTCTCGGATCAAAGAGATCCACGGCGTTACATTCGGAACGTGCATTCGAGATCTCGAGATGTTCGCAGGGGGTGGCTTCTATTTTCCACCCTCCGTCATCCATCCTTCGTCTTCCATCTCGTGGAATCGGGCCGATCGGCGGATTCACCTCGAAGGAAATCTTCTCGCGGACTCGCGCCTCGCAAATCTACTTTTCCCGAGGATCTCTCTCCCAAGGAGATCAAAGGTCAAGGGCTCTTTGATGTCGCCGTGGTTGCGCGCCCTTTGCATACGTAGCCTCTTCGAGGGATGAAACCTCGTCGATCTATGGAACGTCGATGGAGAGATGGGCCAGGAAAATGAAAGGGGGTGGAATAATGCTTTTTTCTGAAATATTTGGGATGGAGGATAGAGGTGACTCTTCTCTGAGTCACGCGACAGCAAGAAGATGCTGTTGGCTTTGGTAATTTGTTAAAGTAGAACAGTGAAGTCTAGAAGTGCCAGCACAAAACGAGGAGGTCCGAGATAAAAAAGGGTATTTTATACTTCTTTTTTTTTATAAGGGAACTCGAGGTAATTTGTGCAATCTTGCCAGCTCCCTTGACGCTGCAGTCGGAGAAGAAAAGGATCGGAGGAAGGGAAAAAATCGAAGCGAACTTCGGCGACAACGACGCGAACGGAGAAGTCGGTTATCGACAGACAACGTTAATTTCGTTGGGAAGTAGACGTAGGCGTTATTCCGAGCAGAGATAAAGCTCGAGCGAAGGAGGTTGCGCGCGAATCGTCCATCTCCGTCCGTTGGGTTTCTAAGTACTCCGTGCGAGCCATGAATTAAGGTCGAATCGATACCGAGCTACCGGCTACCTCTCCGTCTCTGCCTATGTTTCCGTCCCTGTCCCTTTTCCTACACCTCCATTTCTCCCTATCTCTTTGCCCAAGAATAAATAAATTCTCTGCCCTAGACCTATCGACTACGCGACTCCTCTTTCCTTTTTACTTCTTGGATGTCTGAATTTCAGGAACGACCGATTACCTCTGCCGATTTGAACTTCCCTAGAGAAACCCTCGTTTCCTCTGGAAGCCGGAGGAAAGGGAACAAAAGGAGGTGGTTTTTTCTGAATCGAGCAGCGCGAAAAAGTCCATTAAAGACGCCACGAGTGGAGGAAGGAATAAAGCAAAAGGAGGGAGGTTTAATTATCGCGGTCTCTCTTGGTTATGAGCTGCGAGCACCGTCCCAGGCGTAAAAGGCATCGCGAGCGGTTTCCTCGCTGTTACCGCGAAATAATCCTCGAAATGCCACCTCCCGGAAACGAGATGCGCGCTATTATTTCGCGAAATAAGAATCGCGATGCAATTCTCCGGGTCGTTTGAGCCTTTCCTGGCCCGCTGGTCCCTTTCGTTGATTCTCTCTCGTCGGGTCGAGTCCTTTGAAGGAATTTAACGAGAGAGAGGTTTATTTAACACCTCGACGACCGGAGCGGTCCTCCATTGTTCCGGACTTTTGGAGAAAATTTATCTCGGCGACTCACGTTGCCACAATTAACGTCACTTTCGAGAAAATCCGACTTCTCTTTTACTCCGCTTAAGATATCGCCCTCCAAACGAATCGAATACAATTCCGAATCGTCGAATTCAATGCTGTAAGCTGAGGGAATTAATCGATAGTTTGAGAAACAAAATCTATCGCGCTGGTGGTCCACTTATTTTTAACCTCTCGACGACACAGCGAGAGAATTCGAAACGGCGGGAGAATTCCAAGACACTGTTGCTGAATATTTTCGTTGTGTTTCAGGTACAAGGATAACAGGGCTTATCCTTGGCCAGGAGGAGAGAGCCACTTCATCCTGTATCCGGAGAGCGCAAACCAAACGATTTACACGCAGGAGGTAAGAGCCTCCGACGCGGGCCGATATTCCTGTCGCGCGAGGAACGACACGACCATCCTCGAGGGCGACATCACCCTGGCTGTGCTCGGTGAGTTTCCTATACCTTGCGACTTTCTTCTCCTTACTTTTATCGCCTTCCCTCGGTCGTCGGGAAATTCGCAAGTATCGAACGAACCGACGAGAAATTCCATCGCCAGATAGAAAATAGAAATGCGAATTTTCGGCGGGAACAGAGGCATTTTCCTCTGCAACCCTCTGACCCAGACCTAACCCTCTTGACCTACGATTTCTTCTCTAACTTTCCTTCTATATGAAAGAATTTTGTAAATACAAAAGTTCCAATGGTGGGAGAAGAATTGCTACCTGGTCCCGCCACTTGGAGAATTGTTGCAGGTTTTTCTTCTCTGAATTCCTTAATTCTGTTCCTCGAGGGATCGTAAGACGATTCCTCGAAGTTGCAATCGACTTTGATCTCATTGATGAATTTCCCCGCAAACGAGAAACCGTCGCAGTTCCACGAAACGTCGGATAAGCGTAGGAGCACGGATGGAGGTGTAATTGACAGAGGGGTTCGGGGAAATGAGCTCCCACGTGGCAGGTTTCGCGAATCGTAGTCTCGCGCCTCTACCGCGAAACGCGTTGCCGTTTTATCGACAGCTAGCACGACAGATCGTTTCGCCGAATCGACTGGTTTCCCTTCGATTCGATACCTTCGCAGAATGCCTATCCAATGTATCGATCGCGATGCTAATCGGTTTCTCGTGCCATCGTTCTTCCACGATTCGAAATCGGAAAGGTCACGAGGGATTTTAAATTTCCCAGCGAGTCGTCGCAGCGCGAAGTTGAAATGTTAAGAAACGTAGAGAAAGATTGCGTGCAGCCTTTGAACGAAGCAAAATACGTGTTCCGCGGAATTCAAAGTCAAGAGATTTCGAGGGATAGGTGAACAGCCGGTGAGCAGAAGAACGAAGGAGCGGAGAAGAGCTCTCCGGTCGTTCGCAGCCGAGGGAAAAAGTCTTTGGAAGGCACGCGAATCGGGCTAAAAAGCCCCGAGAGCGGATTAGCCGAGGAGAAAATTGAATCGATCGGCGTAGCTCGTGCTGTACGTGGGTCGCAATTCCAGGAGACCTCAATCGAATCTCCTTCCTAGAAACTGTACGCTCGGGTTCGCGCGACTGGCCAACCGAGAGGGAACTCTATCGACAGACGGAGAAGTAGGATGAGAGAGAAGGAGAACTATAGAGAGAGGAAAAGATAGATGGACAAATAGATCAAGAGAGAGGGTGGACTCTATAGTCTGTCGCACGTAGAGAGTTATCACTCGGATGCACACGTCGCGCCGAGATAACTCGCCGCGGGAGCTAACGTCACAAACGTATCGTCGCCGCTTTAGTTTCGAGGAATCTCGATTAGCCGCTTTCCCCGAAACGACTTTCCGTCCCTTTATTGTCGCCGCGCTCTTCCGGAAACCTCCACCCTCGCTGCATTCGTGTCTGCCGCGAATTTCGCGCACCGGACTTACGCCCTCCGAGATACCTGCTATGCGCAACTATTTCGAGACCAGATAGCACCTATTGTACTTAGCTCTTGGACTACCAGTTGTTAAGCTGCTAGCTATTGGAGTACCACCTACTGAACTACCAACTGTTTCACATCAACTATTAGATTAGCAAGTACTGGACTACCGGCTGCCGATCTACCAACTATCCCGTCGAAAATTGGCTGGATTAAGCGATAACTGGATATAGCAGGAAGGTCATTCCGACAACGCATCACACTTGACGAATTTATTTATGTCGGGCTTATTGCGACACTAATTGCCCACCCTTCCAGCGAATTATTATCGTTATGGAGCACAAGTAATCCGTTGCATTTTCATCCAACGCTTGAGACAATCAACACACCCTGCATCCAAATGAGTAATTAAGCAAGCTCTCCACATTTATCATCAATTATTCCTGTCCGCCAGCGTCCAACGACGTCCTAGAATCAAAGACGCACCGATCCGTCTTCCGATCGGCCTTTCATCGCGGCGAAAAGATCAACCAGGAGCTTTTCATGCCACGGTTGGACTCTTTCATTTTCCTTTTCCCGAGAGCACGAAAGAGGCAGGCTTCCACGAGGTTGCAAAGCCCAGGTTTTTCCCTCTCGTTGAATTTATCCTGAAAAAACGAGCTCTGCCGAGCTAACGTGGAGACGAGAGAGGACGAACGCAGGGGGTGGGATTTTCCACCTACGGAAATAGCCCCGAGAGATAGGGGATATGAAGGAACTAATTGCATTACTGGCGGCATCATCGGTACAGTCGCCACTCCCTGGAAGATCATATGCATTTACTTAATGTATACGAGCATCCCGTGCACTTAGGACTGAGATATTGGCTCATAGTCCTCTCGGTCTCCCTCTTTGGCTCCTCTTTGGCCTCTCCATAAACGTGTATGCATATTTATGTCGGCCGAGTTTCGAGGGCCTGTAAACCCGGCAAATTAATTTCCTCGCACCCCGCTCATCCCCCTCGCTTCCCAGAGAAAGGAGCCAAAAGAAGGTCGCGCTTAATCGCTGAAATTATCCTCGAGGGTGAAAAACAGAGGGAGGTCGCTTCTCTGCATTCGTGCTCAGCAAACTTTCAACCTCCACGTTGCTATGTTGCAGCAATGAGCAAATTCACCTCGTCGAGGGAGAACCCTTCGACGTAGGTCTTCTGTTTAACGACACCCCGTACTTCGTTTCGTTCAGTGGCAATTTCGAAGGGCTAACGTCGAAACGAGAGGGGGTGAAAATTGAAAGCGGAGCCTAAACTCGGCTTCGCTTTTCCATTAGGAGGAGAGAGGAGGAGGAGAGGCTCATGGGACGAAACTCGGGCAGAACAGGTCTATGGAGAGTCGCTCGATGGTGCGCCGCTGGTGTCTGTCGGGCGTAAACAATCGCGAAAGGGCGTGACAAGTAAATCGATTCCCCCGGATAAATAAAATCGCGCGGAGGGATTTAACATATCGCCGTCTACCTTTCCCTCGTCGAGGATCACCGACAAGCCCGACGCGGAGGATGTTCGCCGTTTTACGAGACGTCGAGACAACGGACGTTCAGAAGGAAAAAGAGGGCAGAGAAGAGAAGAAACGAGAAAGAAGGGAGAAAGGGAGCAACGTTTCTCCTTTCAAGGTCCAAAGACGTCGAAAGTCGGACAAAGAAACCTAGCTGGTAAGCGGGTTCGTCGAATCGGATATAGGACTTTCCATCGTTCGCACCTCTTCTCTACCCCTTTCTGCTTCTCCTGTGTAACTCAACGGGGTGGAAAAGCCAACGGGTACGATTCAAAGCGCAACAAACGAGAGAGGGTAGCTGAAGGAACATCAGAGGGATGAAGGGTACATCGAGCGAGCCTCGAAATGCGGGTTGTTTTCCATCGGGTGTCGCCTCGAAGGTCATCGGTCACTTGCGAATTTGGGGGATGCACTGGAATCGCAGTCACGAGGGTAAACGAGCTTAATTAACTTTCGGACTGCAAACAGAGGCGAATGGAGGAGAAGATACGATGTAACTGCCCTGTGGTGCCACTTTGTTGACGCTTCACCCCTCTCTGGTCGGGGTGAAGGGGGAATTAAACAAAAAGGTATCGCACGACGACGTAGAGGGAAATATCTCTCGCAGATTATTCTCTGCGGCTCTCTGTTTTCGACGGAAGTAATTATTTTTGGTGAAACGGGAATACCTTTTCGTATTGCGGCACAGGGGCTTGAAAAAGCTACAAAGATTCGTATTTTGTCGCTGTGGCTCGAGTGGTCAGAGTGGGGCGACTTTTTTCTCCCTCTCCGTGGCAACGGTTCTTTCTCTCATCCTGTTCTCCTAAGTTCTTTCATAGAGGGTATCGTCCCAATTCCACATTACTTGTTACAATTTTCGTTACAATATAGACTTATATCTTATGCGTTCATGAATGCACCGCGAAATGCATATGCATGCGCACGAATTGCAGGTAACCCTCGCCATGGGTTTCGTAGGTGAAACGTGCCACGATAATAGCACCCTCGAGAAATCCCAGGGGGTGGGTTTCGCCACCGTCGATAGTTTGCCTGCAAATTTTCTCAGAGGAAATCCTAAAGACTTAGCGTTCATTTAACGCTGAAAGTTCTCCAGGAAAATACGATATGAAACTATTAACCGCAAAGGCTGCAACATCTACGGTGCAAGTTTCGAATTTCCAAACAGTGCGTCCAATTTCGAAATCCCTAGCCCCACGTTCACCGTAAAGCTCGCACCGGTTCCTCTCGAATTTCTCTCAGGGTAGAATCAGGGAGAAAATTCTCTCTCCCGCGCATCCCTTTGAAAGAAACCCAACGTAAACAAACCCTGGATAGGTGCGCTCTCCAAAGAGTGCGAAAACTATCGAGAAAAGATCTCGAACGATCGATAATCGAGAACGTGGGCACAGCTCGGAGGGTGGAAAGACGATGGGGGCGAACTCATCGAGCTACGACCCCATAGACGATGGTTTCGAGGCAACGGAGGGTTAACGAGCTCCGGTCTCCCACGAGGACGTTAATCAATTAATCCTGGCAGGGCAATGTAACCAGGAAAAGCCTCCCTTCTCAGTTCTCCACGATTCTGCGGTGACGCGGCACTCGATGGCGAAAGCAACCACCGCCCCGGTCTTCTCGTCGCATTTCCAGAACGAGCCGGTAAACAAGGAGAGGGAGAGAGAGGAATCGAGAGGTTTCAGGATGAACCGAGGGAACAAGGAGGCCTCCGATAACCCTTCCATGCGAGAAGACAAAGCCCTTCCGTCGGATATTCGAGCTATTTTCGATCTCGCTGGCTCGTTGGACTTTGGAGCATGCCGCAACCCCGGCCAAAATCAACAGGCGAAAATTTCGACCTCGAGATTTAACAGGTGTCGAGATTGCGAGGTTGAAAACGAGACAACGGGGAGGTTATTTTGTGGGACGATTTTTTTAATAGTTGAAGCGGAAAGTTTGCCATATTGGAGAACGGGGGTGGCCTCTGGAGAACAGCTTTTAAGAATCTCGAGAACGAAGGAGAAGACAAAGGAAACGAATCTTGCTGGTATTCGAAGGAGATTCATTCTCGCGTGAAAAATGCCCCAAGGGTGATCGCAAATCTCCTATCTCGTTATTAAAGGAGACTTCTGGTGTGCAAATCGATCTTCCTCTTTCCGAGCAATGAATTGATATTAATCGCATACCAGCTCGAAATTGCACCACCGTGTCGCTTAATCTCGCGGTAGATTGACGTTGAAAAATTCGAAAGTAAGCCGCAGGATATTAAAAACCGGGCGATGCGGGTTAATTTTCTACGCCCCGAGGAAGAACCACCCCTCGTCGAGCGGACTCCATCGTGGAACGAGAAGAGTCGATTCCACGCGAGAAGTTATCGTCAACGAAGTCTCGACAGAGCCGAGAGGAACTATTTTTCTTCGTGAAAAAATGAAAGGAAAGG
Source organism: Cerceris rybyensis (assembly GCA_910591515.1). Classification (NCBI taxonomy): domain Eukaryota; kingdom Metazoa; phylum Arthropoda; class Insecta; order Hymenoptera; family Crabronidae; genus Cerceris; species Cerceris rybyensis. Next base: position 1,047,392 of record OU342800.1, on the reverse strand, counting down.
GCGCGAGATTAATGGAAATATTGGAATCCCGGGGGCGCGAATCGGACGTTGAAAGCGTCTCTCGAGGAGGCACTTGAAGAAAGAGGAAAAAAGATGTCGAGGATTCTCGGGTTATTAGCTTTCGTTGGCATTGTCTTTTCCAGGATCGCGTCCTCTCGTCGAGAGAGAACTTGCCGCGGAATATCGAGCTCCCCTTTATCGATTTCCCTTCGCCGTTTCCGGGGAAAACCGAGAGACCCGGAGGAACAGCGAGGAGGACGCCCACGAGAAGGAGGTATTGACTGCTCGAATAATGCTCTGCCCACAGTTTCCAGAATTCCGAGAAGCTCTCTCAAAGTCGCGGGGGATTCTTGTAAGGGTTGCACGATTCCCGGAAATCTTTGCGAGACGATTTCGCGCATCGCGAGGGATGGTTCTTCGATCTTTGCGCTTATATCTTTTGTTGTACCTCTTCCTCCTCCTGTTCCTGCTTCTCGTTTCTCCCTATTCTCTGGATACCTCAAAGCTCAGCTTCGCTGCTCGATATTCGCTCAGGATAAACCATTGGTTTATCAGTCGCCTCGTATCGCGAAAAGTTTGTTTTTGTCCGCGAAAATGTTGAAATAAAAAAAAACAAACAGCATGGAGACAGTGGAGGGAAAATGGCGGATGGTTAACGAGATTTGGCGGGTGTCGACGCGAAAAAGGAGAACGAAGCGGGATGTTTTTGCGCAATATCGAATCCGGATGTCGAACCTGGCAGTCTGATAAACGAGCTCGCTTAACTAACCGATTGTTCCCCGTGTAATTATATCGACGCGGCGAATGCCGAAGGCGACGAGAATTCATTGTTCGCCGAGTGTTACGCCGTAGAAGGTGCTTCTTGGCGTTCCGATCGCGGATGCTCGATCGGTAGTTGAATTAAAGTCCACTGAGGTTAACTTGATATATTTACAAGACTTAAACTACGACTGTACAACTTGGTTTCAATGGTTGTGTGAATGTGATGTATAACGTGACGTTTCTGCTGAGCTTGCTTGTATGAGAGAGAGGCCGAGCCGATGCGCTCGGTTCCTTTTATAGAAAGGTTTTTAAGGGGAAGTATTCGTAATGTCAAGAGAGGGGGCACAAACTTTCTGCCAAACGCGGAAACATTTGGTGACCACTTGGTGGCTATTCTGCCGATTTTCGACTCTGCTGGTTTACGCCTAGGTACGGTTTATGATTGTACCTAGGTACAGGCCTTACAGAAAGTTTCCACGTTTGACAGTCAGCGTAAAAAGTATTTCGCGACGATGCGCCGCGACACCGAGTAAAGAGTGTAACTCGCGCCATTTGTCCCTTCGGGAACAATGCGACGACAGGGAAGAAGTTTTTTTTCCGAGCCAATTAGCGAGAAGCCACCCCCTCGGAAAACTCGGATAGATTTTTTTTCAGCAGACGATTCGTCCGCTTTTCGACACTTTTCATCCGAGTTGCTCGTCCAGTTCTCTCGTTTTATCGCTGGAAAGTTTTATTACTCCGTTCTCGTTTTCGTCGCGATCGAAGCCGAGGGGGGAAATTGTGGAATTTTTGGATGGAAGAAAATATCGTCAGTTTGACAGTCAACGCTAAATCTACCATGACAAAATAGAATAAACTTGGACGTCTTTTCATTAATTATTTCTAAATGCAATATATTGATCGTCGGTAGTTTAGATGCTCATCAAAAATTCTTTGTACTTTAAATTTTTTCCGGAAATACTCGCAAGATTCATCCTCTAGCTGCACTCTTCCTACAATTCCCGATATCTGCCGCAGCACGGCATTATTCTCGAAATAAGTATCGCGAAAAAGGAGGAAAACTTTCAGCAACGATTCGTTTCTTCCTAGTCGAGCCGTCGTTGACGGAAATACTCGCAGACAACGCGAAACTCGACGGCCTCGCGGTCGCTGAGAAACTTTTTCCCAGCTTTTCTCGCGGACGACTTTCCACGCCGGTGGATTCTCCGGTTTCCCAACGCGCAAACTATCGAGAAGCGAAAATAAAAGAGCGAAAAGGCGAGAAACAAACTTCCCTCGGCGATAAAACTGTCCGAGAATTCGCGAGAGCACGTTCAATGGAATCGAAACAACGAGGGTCGAACCGCTCTTCGTTTTTCGTAAAATCGGCCAAATTTGTTTCGATGGCCAAATTTTAATTTTCCAAGGACTATCGGGTTTCGAGGTTAGTTACCTCAAGTATTATGGCCATCAAGTCGATACAGGAGATTACGCCCACGCGTAATCCATCATGTCCAACGTATGGCTCCATGATTCATCGTAAACCCCTGACGACGATTCGATTTGCACCCCCATATAAGACAGAACGCGCATCCAAGCATCGACGCGCGTTCACCACACGTGACGCGCGTTCTCCACACGTGACTTACGTCCGTGTAAACGCACGCGTGTGTGCACACCTGAGCTTGCAATCCTATCGACCGATATATTGCGGACGGACGACTCTGCGACACGTACGCTTCGCAGGAAATCCTTGGAGAGGACGAGGACGACGAGAAAACCAAGAAGGAACCAAGAGAGAAAGAGAGAGAGGCAGAGGAGAGGAGAAGAGGTCCTCGAAGAGTCCTCGAAGAGCCCTCGAAGGACGTGCCGAGCGTGACTCGAAACGGAGACACTCGGGGGCGAGGCCGATCGTCCTTGAATCTCTGGAGGGTCGTTGTTCGATCGTCGAACACTGGAGGACCCTGGAAATTTCATTCGCGATTCTCGCACGAATCAATCCCGCGGAGGACGAGAAACCTCCAGCTCTCGCTGGAACTTTAACGCTTTCAGGAAGAATAATATGTACCGCTAGCATGAGTGGAGGAACTGTCGGGACTTGAAACTTTGTAGGAACTGTGGCTGGAGATATTTGGAGAATAGATTGCAATGGAGAAAGTTCATAGCAAAAATGATCGTCTTTCGGTTGACGGAGGAATTTCGTTGATGCTTCAACTGCAACGATACTCAACGCGAGATACTTTTCGATTATACCAATTAAAATCTAAACGAAACGCCCTAATTGAAGCAAGAAAAACGATTCTTGGTTCTTCTCGCTTTCTCCCATTGCCGTAGATGAGGACTCTCTTGCCAGATTTAATGCATCGTGACGCTCGAGGGTGAATCGCTGCAAATGAAGAGAGATGCGCCCTGGTGAACGAGGGTGAGAGAGAGAACGAGAGTTTCATATCCGCCGGGATGAACGAGCCGAAAATATATCATGGAAATGCCGGCTATTCGTAATGTCCAAGTTACGGTTATATGAAAACGCCGACGTTAAAGCAACTTTCATTTCAACCCCCAGCATTGTGTTATTTTTTTCCCCGAGCATTAAGAAGTGGTCGCTATCTTCCTGGCAAAATTAACGACGGAAAACGCCTCTACCAGGGTTCTAAACTTTTCCAAGACATCCAAGGACAAATCGGGTCGGAGAAGCGAGGTAAAAATGAAAGAACGAACGACTGAGGGTAAACGAAAGTACGTCGTTTAAGGTGCATCGAATCGCGGAGTGATTTAATTAATCCTGGTGTAGTCGATTATCGAAGCGCATCCGGAGGGACGAGATCGCCGGCTCGTTTCTCTCGGATGGAATGCAATTTGCCGTCGCGTTAATTTTCCCCGGTGCTCTCGTTACGTTTAAATGTCTCGCAGACGATCAACCCCGACGCGATACTGCATCCTCGTGCCGAGCTCGTGATCGATCGTCCTACCGCGAGATTAATTGAACTGCCTCCGGCAAGAATCGTTTAACTCTCCTTCCTTTTTTATTGCGCGAGCTTTATTGCGCGACGAGCAACGAGAGATCGCGAGTTTCGACTCTTCCGCGAGATTCAGGGACGATTATTCGCGTTTCGTTTGTAGAGTCGATGCTGCGGTAGAATTTCTGCGTTTGGACTTTTCGCTCCGTCTGTTCTTGGGGTCCAATTTCCACGCTGGGATTGGAGTTGCATTTCTTTGGCCTCCTTTCGTTTAATCGACTCAAAGTGGTAGGTTCTTCGTCGATCGTTTTACCCCATTCGACGACATTTGACCGACGGTCGCCGTGGAATATGGACCGATTTAATTTATCCTCGGAGAACCGCAACTCGGAGTAATTTCGTCGAAAAAAAGGCAATGGGTCGAAAGAGCAATCCAGGTGCAAATTACGTGGAACCATTTCACTAGGGGTGGACCTTCTCCCATTTAGTTATTTTCGTTGTATCAAAATACTGCAATTGGCGCGATGTAATGCAAAATTAAGTGTCGAATTTCCCGACGAATTTGTAAGGCAAACGAAATATACGCGGAAACAAATATATGCAACGGGCAGCGGTAAACATTTTATGTCGGTACGTTGATTTAAAGCTATGCAAATGACTTTATCCCCCACCGTTTGGATATACGCGCTGCACAAGGGATGAAATAAATTCTACGCTTGCAAATGTAAACGTTAAACTTCATTGTGATATCTCTTTGATTCCAGGCGAAGAGTCCGGAGGCTACACCGGAAAACCTTTGCCGACTTACAGACCAGCCTCTCAGCTTGTTCCTCTGGGAGGAGCAGCGAGATTATTCTGCGAGGCTTATCTCGGAAAGGTCGAACTTCCAGATGCTAAAAACTCCGTGATATGGTCCAAGAGTGACAGCAACGTCACTCTGCCGAATCATGGAAGGATAGCTCAGCACAGAGTGTCCAGGTGAGAGCCCATTTAGATGGAAAAATAATTTTCACGCCTTACGAGTTATACCTGCACGTAGTTTCTACCCAGCATCTCTGGACTGAGCGTATATTAAAACGAAAGAAACATCTACGCGTTGATAAATAACGTAAGACGAGATTTAAGCTAAAGCGAGTTTCATTTTTGCTCCGCAAACGCAACGAAGGTCCCGAAAGATCGTCGAAACGCAAACGATTCGCGAAAGATCGCGTCGCACAGTTTTGCGTTATTTATTATTGTAGAAAATTGGTCCGTGCAGGCGAAAATATCGGCGGCGTCGCGCGGGAGCGTGGCTGAAATTGCATATGGAAATGGGCGTTCCGCTCGTGTCGCAAACCCGTAGATTTTCGTTGCGTTTCAGAGAGCACCGCACGATGGAAAAATGTTTTACGAAAGTGAGAGAGAGAGAGATTCCGATTGCGATGAATTTTAGATCGGTTTAATCGCGAGCAAAGCGACGCAGGAATTCCATCGCCAAAATTGCCAGACCTCGTAGGAGGCACGTTTCCAGGTGAATTCTGCCTTCCGAGGACGGATTCCGGGACGTGACTTTGAATCGCGATGAAATTCGGGAGTTTAGACGAGCTCCTAGCAATTTAACCTGAGTAGCGAGCGACGAATCATTTTCGAATTTCGTATCGGACGAAGAACCAGCCAGGGCACAGATGGCAAAACCACAGATCAGACAATATTTTTCTCTCAATCGAATTGCAAACTCGATCCAACGCAGAGTTAATCCTACCTCTACGAGAAACTCTTCTCAAAAAAAAGTAAACAAAAATTGTTCTCCATCTCTCCACCCAAGCATCTAATTTCTCCACCTCCTCCTTTGCGACCAGCGCGAATTTTACTTCAATTCGACGACCGGAGAAGCCCGTGCACGGTCAATCGTGTCGCGGATACGATCTTCCAGTAGGGTCACGAATTCTCGCAGAGTTTGGAATATCGTCTCGGAAAATCTCCCTGGAGTACCTCGCGGTGATCTCAAAGTCCGATCGGTTCGAGTCTCTATTTCGGAAATGGAGAAGCAACCTCGTTTCCCGCTTCTACGATCCTCGGTGTAGAGACGAATGAAGAGATATTTCACCGTGCCGCGATGAGAGAACGTCCCGACCTATCCTTTCTCCATTCGATCGATTTCTCTGGCAAAATTGCAAGTAGTTATTAACGCAGCGAAACATTTCCCGCGCTTTTAATTACCAAAATAGATCGGGACCTTTGAAAATTCGCGGAAAAATCACCTTGGACGAGAAAACCCTGTAGAACTTGAAAGAGAAGGAGGAACTGTCGAAGAACAACCGTTGGCTGACGAAAGTTGACTTTTCCAAAACAGTCGGCGGGATTAATCCTGTAAACTGTTGTCGGTATAAACAATGCGTCGAGTATTGCATAATCGTGCTGGCGCGCCATGGAGTTTCTCTTCGTTGTCGGTGGTTTCCGCGAATGCAAATGCTTTCGCGTTCAGCCATGTGTCTCACGGGTAAATTTCGAAATTGTCCTGCAAACCGGTCCTCCAATTAGTGGTCGCATCCGGCGTTCGCGATTCATCCCCCTTCGCCGATCTCCATTCGTCGGTCCCCGCTTTTCCCTCGCCCTTCCCGTTGCATTCTCTTGTCCCTTCTCCAGCTCATTCTCTTGTCCCTTCCCTTTGCATCCGCGTCCTGACGAGGCTTCGGAAACGAGATCAAGGTTTCCCCTTTGCGACAAAATGTCCAACGAATTCTCGAGATAGATTCCCAATAGTTCTGAAGTTTTCAAATTCGATAGATCTACGAGCGAGCACATAAACGCCTTTCGCACATAATGCTGATTCTTGGAGAATGTCTATATATTCCTCTCTTGTAAATGCATCGATGGATCTACGAGAGCGTATATATACGCCTTTCACGATCAAAGATCAATCGACTCGTCTCCTCTGTCCAGAGGACACGCATGCCGCGCGTCTTTCGTGGTTTCTGGAAACGGGAGCCACCCCTGTCCAAAGGGAAATTCCGAAATTCCCCGGAGCGATCCTGCTCCCTTAATTAGTCCCTCGATATTCTCTGCTTCAACCCTCGTCCCTTCCAAACGACAATCGAGTCGATCGAATCGCCACCCCTGAGGAAATTTCAAATATATTATATTAGAACACGCACAACTCGAAGTTGCTCTCGAAACGACTTGAAAGAGGAGACGAAAGGACCTGGCGATTCGAGACTCGAACCAAAGGTCCCAGATTCCGCGAAGACGTGTTCGTCGCCCTCGGGGTCGTCGAGAGCAGCCTCGTCTCGTCGATTAGCCTTTTTGCCGGTCCCTCTCTGGGCATTATAGACGTAATAACGGGAGGACAAACTCGTGGACGTTCGAGGAGAAGCCTGGAGTATTTTCTTCTCTGCTTTGGCTTTTTCTTCTTCCTCCGAGAGGGAGGACTCTTCCGACGTCGTGCCGGGAGAGAACCGAGCATGGCCCTTCCTCGGAGGAGTCGAGAACAGAGGAGCAAGAAACACCGAAGGAATCTTTTCGTTCTCCCTTTCTCTTTCCGCCTCTTTTTCTCTTTCTCCGGCTGCTCCTCTTTCTCGTCCTCTCTCTCCTCGATCTTGCTCTCGGAGTCGAGCGACTCCTCCGTCATTACACTAATGATACCCTCGTCCCCTTCCTCGACGAATCGCCCTCTTTTTCGTGCCTTCCTCGGCTCTCCGGTGCCGTTTCTCCGGGTACTCTCGACGTCCTATCCTGTCGTCTCGAGAGCGACCGACGTCGCTCCAAATTCGACCTATGGACTTCCAGGAAACGGAAATGCGAGGCTTCCACTTCTCCGTATCCTACTTCCTCTCTTCTCGATGATTTCCGACACCGCGAAGACATCGACGACGCAGGATTTCCCTTCGCGCGAGCTCGATTTGGAGGCGAGCCGATTCAAATCTAGAAGCAGGGACTACCTACAGATTTTCCGCTGTCTTCGAGTCGCAAAACCGCAGGACATTTTGAAAATAACGAGCAGAAGAATAATCCACACCGAACAGACGTCTTGGTCGATAAATTTCGCTCGAATCCTCCTTCGTTCTTCGAGCGGAGGAGATAGAGGTCCACGAGGAGGCTCGAGGAGACGCTCCGTATCGATAAACCGTGCCTCTCGATTTCTCCGGAGAGGAGCAAAAGGTAAAATGAGAGTCCGAGGTCGAGTCGGTGGCCGGCAGAAGAGAATGGAAGAAGCAAATGGAAGAAAAGAATGGAAGAAGCGAAGGGAAGAAGGAAGCGGGTCGAGGCGACGCGCAGCCGAGGGTCACGAGCCGACGAAGAGGAGTCTCGCCTCTCTCTCCCTTTCTCGCGGACCTCTCGATCATCGTGTCGCGATAGCGAGCTCGACTGGCCATGGGTGGTCCGATCTCAGTCTCATATTCGAAGCGAGAGAAGTCTCTAGCTCGGTGAAACTCTCCTGCTCTCGTTTCTCTCAAAAGTGGACCTTTAATTGCAAAATCAAGAGTGATTTTTTCTCCTGGAAGCATCGAAATCTCGTTAAATCTTTCAAGAGACCTTGAATTCTCTTCGACTCTTTCAACTGCGACGAATAAATATATAATAAAGGTCGATTCACCCTCGGTTCTCCTTTCCACCGGGAATTTCGCTGACGCTCTTTCAAGTTTCTTGCGTTTCCGGGGAATGAAATGGTTCCAGGTGGACCAGGAGGAAGAGGAAAGTCCACCATCCATCTTGAGGGAGCCGGGAGGGCCTCGAAGAGAAAGGAAAAGCCGAAGGGACGAAGGAGAACGAAGCGGAGAACGTGTAAGCTCCTTCGTTCCCTTCGAACCGGAACACAATGAAACCGTATGAGCTTAAGTGCAGTCACTGCTTTCTTCGCTGGCGCGAGTCTCCAAGAAACCCTCCGAGAAGGTTGAAAAATACGACGACCCCAGCCGAGGAGGAAATTTGAAGGGATTTTGTTGTCCGAGAAGCGCCGCGACTTGCTAGAAAATTTCCCTTTACGAGCAATATCCTAGAGGTGAATTAAAATCGGTTTTGGGCAACTGAGTATTCGCCAATTTCACCGGGCTGTTTATCGAACAGTTTTTTCGCCCGGTGTCCTTCTCCTGCTTGGAATAATTTCCTCCGACGTTTGGCAGGATTTTAATTATCTCGCTTTTCCGCGAGGAATTTCAAGTTAAAATGCGTTCAATCAGCACAGGGAAAATTTTATTTGGGATTTTGCGCGCATTTAATTTACCTCCTGGACCTCCGACCGATTCTCTTTGACGTGAAAACGTTATTACGGAATGAAAATTAAAACTGAAAGGACACCTTTTCATAAAGCTCGCTCTTTTGACCCAAAAATCTGGCTGATTCTTCGCTCTATTGTGCGTTCAGTGAAAAAATGTCTGCCATTTTCCCGTGAAAGTGAAACACAATTTTCAAACGTCAAAAGGAAACAGAGTTCGATCGAGAAAGGTCAAAAATCCTGCGAATCCGAGCGCGCAAGGGGTAAGGAATTCGAGAGAAAAAGGGAGAACGTACGAGCGCGTATTTCTGAAAGATTGCTGCTCGAGGGCACAAGCCAAAGGGCCGGGACGAGTCCTCGAATGGTCATGTTCCCATTGTCGGCATAGAATCGAGCCAGGTTGCTCTGGCTTTTTTGCTCGCCCTCTCCCTCTCGTCCCCCCTTTCCCTTCTTCTCTCATTTCCCGAACTTCCCTCGCGTTTCCCTCGGCGTTCCTCCTGCGGAAAGTGTTCTCCTTTTGCTCCGCCGGCATTACAATTAATGCGCCGTATAAAACTGGGTCGACCTCCGGTAATTGCATCGCATTCATCGGTACTGCTACCTCGACGAGCCGGAGTCGACTTGGTCGAAAATCGTTTTTGCCCCTTCGCTCCTTTTATCCGCCACCCCCGACTCCATTCTCGTTCGTTTTCTTTTCCTCGCATTTCCCTCCCGCGCCTCTTCCGTTCGTTCGTTTTCCGGACTTTTCTCTCTGTCTTCTCGTTATTCCTGCCGCAGATTCGTCCTTCCTGTATCCTTTCTTTTCCATATTCGCTCCGCAATCTGTGGACTTAGCGCGGAAAATCGAGAGAATGGACGTCGCGATTGGCTTTGGTCAAATGGAATGACGGTGAAAAAAAAGATCTCACGACATTATCTCAGCGACTCGAAATCCTACTAGCTTTTGATAATCGAAGGTCAAACTTAGAGGGGGACGATCATTAGGAAATTTCGACTAGGAAATTCCACAGGTTGAGAGTAAACGACGGCGAAGTGGTATCTGGCAGTCGGCAGACCGTAATTCGGTCCATTAATCATAGGAAAGCGGCCAACGATGCGCCGAGGGGTTCTTAATCGCTCCGGTTACCGATAATTTATCGATATTACGTGCGATTTCTCTCCAGATAGGTCGTCCAAAACGGACTATAATTACCTCGTAGCTGCTATTCATATTTTACTCCTTCAACGAGACGATACGATGATCATCCCCGGAAGAATCAGCCTCGTTAATTTACTTTTTAAATTCTACGAATCCCCTGGAGAACGTAAACGCTCTTGGAACCTGCGGCGGAGCAGTTTTTCGCCCAATTTCTCGAATATCGGGAAAACCGGCGGCAATTTCCGCGTCCTTGCATCCCTGAAATTTCTCCCGGTTTCGGCCTGCATAACCCGTCCACGGAATTTTCCTGGCATTTCGTGAGCTTCTTGCCAGGTTTATCGTTATCGGTGAAACGAGCGTCCCAGGTGTTGCTTGCCGAGCCGCGAAAATCCCGAGCGTCCAGCTGGAAAATTCCATTTCCTCCGGTTCGCCGAGCGAGCCAGCCCTTCTTCCGGGCAGCGACGTTTCTTTCTTTTGTCCCTTTCTTCTTTTTTGTCTCTTTTCTTCTTAGAATTCTGTTCGTGCGCCTATCGAAATTCTTGACGATTCTGTCCGCTGGAAGGTTTGCCAATCGACAAATTTCTCCGTTGGCGCTGGACCATTTGGCCCTTTGGAGATTTCGAGGCCGTATAAATTGTACGTGTACATCGTTTGGTTCGAAAATTACGACATAAGATGTAAGTTAGAGACTTTCATTCCGCAGTCGATCGATTTTAAATAAAAATGCGAAAAAACTCCCCTCAAGCGGCAACTGCTCCGCGAGTCTTCAAAGAGTTGGCGAGAGTTTACACGGGAAATTGGTGAATCGCGGGAAAAAAGGGATTTCGCGCGGAAGTTGCATCGGTTGGGGAATTTAATTAAACCGTGACCGGCTACTCTTTGTCTTCCGCGCGGCTGGCAATGGACAATGGTTCGGGAGAAAAAAAATATGGACCGGAGAACGCTGGAAGGAAGATGGAAAAGAGGAAAATAGCGAGATCTTCCTGCCCATTCGTGTTACTCACTGCAAACGGATTCTTCTCCACGGCCAGACGATTAGAGTAAATTAATGGAATTGAAGCGCGTCGATTAAAAGTTTTCGAAACGAGTAAATACGCAACACGAGCCAGAATTAAACGGAAACGAGGCAAGAAAACAAGTCGAAACAATGGATATCCAAATCACAGGGCAAATCCTCCAACGATTTTTCAAGCACCGTCTTCTGCATAAAACGCCCCGATAAAACGAATCCTCGGACGACGACACAATCGATGAGTCCCGATTAAATGAACTGCCAGGAAAATTGCATCGATTGCTCGTAATCTCGTTTCGAGGAGTTTCCCTGGAAATGAGTTCCTCCGAATCTCCTCGGCGAACTTCCCTCAATAGAGTTTTCGCGAGGAACGCGGAGAAACGGGACGTCTTTTGTTCGACGTCTTGAGCATCGTCGAGGCGATAGGCGGATGAAACTCTCGTTTTTTTGAGCAGCAACATCGATGGATATCGATACTCTTATCGAGCATTACTTCCGACTTCTACTCGACGGTTGTGTGCCCGATTAGTCGAGTCATTCCGCCTGGGAAAGTTTCTAGGACGAACGATGCACGATGAGAGGGTAGACGGAGCTCGAATTGTAATTAAAATTTCATGGGATGAGGTAACGAGGGGCAGAGGAGAGGATTTTGATGGGAGAATCGATGGGAGGACGTCTTAGAGACTGCTGTAAAGACGGAGTCCAGGACGTGGACTTTGAACCGATGCACAGTGGAACGAAATGGGTCATCTGGGTGGAAAAAAATCAAGCCAGTATTCTTTTTCATTAAATACCTTTTTATTGTAACAAAGTCCAGCAAGAAAATTACTTATACAAACGAAATTTGCACTAAGTTATCGAAAAGATCTCCGTCGAGATGGCAGAAAATCATGTAAATTTGTTAAAAGCGCCAGGAAAGAAGAGGCAAAAGAGAAAGTCGAACTGCACCCTGTAACCGCCTCGTTTGGGGGATGAGCGAGGAAAGGGTGCAGCGTGCATGCGTGCAAAGCGTCATGGAAACGCTCGAATGAATTAAATTATGCGCTCGGAATTAATTGCCGGTAGAAGTTGCGTTATTCGCGGTGCGCCTATCCCCGTGTAATTAAATTACCATGGCGAAATGCCTCCCGCGTCAAACGATTGCGCAACGACCGCTTCTTCTGCACGGTAGACCGCACTTTTCTGGAAATCTAAAAACCCGCGATTATCTTTGATCGTCGAGAAAAATTCTATTCCTCGTGGACCACCAATTTCCTACGGATTTCGATGAAACTCTGCGCATTTATTATTTAATTGTTTATCACGCCTCTTCAGGCTTCTCGGCGGTCTTCAGCAGACGGTGTTCCCGTTGGGTACCAATGTTTTAGAAGCAGGTATTTTCGCCTGGATTTGCCGACGTGATATTTGCGCGAATGTTCGCGAGGATATACGCGGGATTAGGCCACGATCAAAACGTGACGTTTATGGATTCGCAATGACGCTCAGGAAAATCCTCCTATTTGTAAACGCACCCCTCTCTCCATTTTCCTCCACGGTTCTGCACGGTCTTCTTTGCTTCGTCTCTTTCCCGCCGTTTTCTCCTGTTTTTCTTCCGTCAAAGAAAAAGTCACGGAGGTAGACTGGAATTTCGGTGGAAATGAGACCGCGGAGGGCTTTAATTTCTAGCGGCGAGCACCACGAGTTTGTTTGAGAAGCGAGAAAAAGGAACGGAAGACGAGAAGGAGGGAAAATACTTGTTTTACTTTCCTACCTCCTATTGCAATTCGTTCCCTCTTGAAGCTTGCACTTTGACCTCGCTGTCCCTTCTTGCGAGGAGATATTTTCTTTGTAATTGGTGGAAGATCAAAATCGTAGGAGGGGAAATCGAGGCAGGTTCGAAATGAGAGGATTTTTTTTAAGCCTCGGAAAAGTGCGGTTCGAATTTGGGAGGAGCGCGTGACCATGCAAGCGAAAGACGCGAATTAAGGGTGGAAATGGCCGAATTTATTCCCTCTGAATTGAGTGGAATTAACGCTTCTCTGGCGAAGAGGAAGGGTGATGTTTAAAGGTAGATGAAAAGTTAGCGGAATCGTCGATTTCACGAGGGCTTCCGAGAGATTGAACTCCATCGTTTCGAGGATCGCCGGAGCTTCCACGAACGATCAACAAATTCCGATCCGTTAAGTTGATTTAAACAATTTCAATTGATGGGATACTTCGAGCCTTCCCGGCCCTCTTCCATGAACTCCCGCCAATCGGTGCATCAATCTTCATTCCTCTCGATTGATCGCCGAGGTATACACGATCATTGACGCCCTGTCGTTGGCGGAGGGAGAACGACCAGGGAAATCAGGTGGAACGTTCTCTTTTATTTTCATTTTTTTCCTATTCATCTTCATTTTCTACCTCTTCCCTCTACATTTTTCGGCTCGATCACTTGTAACTTGCGAAAAGTTATTGAAAGTAATTAAAATAAGCAAATGAAAGGAACATCTCGAAGGAACGAACCTTCGATATCCGATCGAGAAATTCTGAAAGAAGTTAAATCCGATCCAATGACGTCAAGATTCCCTGGCCTCGATTCGCCAAGTCCTTCGGAATGGAACCAACGAAATTCTCATGGTCGACGAAGTTGTTAAAGGTTCCGGATTTCTTGGAACGCCTCCAACGACTTCCCTTTCCGTTGCATCGGTCGCATCGGGTGCATTCGGTGGTTCGTCTATCCATTTGCATGTAACGAGTGCGCTCTCGAACTCTTCTCGTCCGATTTCCTCCCGGAATTCGTGGAAAAGTCTTAGACTTTCGTCATGCCTTCCAGTTTTCTCTTCCATCATTCCTCCAAATTACGGTAGAATCGTTGGCAGATGCTTCGAGGATGTTGGAAGAAGAATTAGGGACGATACGGTTGCACGACGACGACCCATCGCCATTTTGGTACACGCAGAAGGATTTTGGAAAACAAATCCCAGCGACGGATTCACCTAGAACAACGGGATAAATTCTGTTTTGAAGTGAAATTAGAGAAATTCCAGGTCGTGCATTTTCCTCGGATTGTCCGTACAATGGAAATTCGTCGACGTTTTTTTTTCCCTCCTGTTTTTTAATCAAAGACCAATCTCGACGTCGCTGGCTCGCGCGCCTTCCGGGAAGAGGACAATACGCGTGACGTAATTTCCTGTCGGCGCTTCGGAATAATTAAACGGGCGCATTGTAATCCTCGGGAAGATAGTCCCTCGTTGTTGGGACAGACAAGGCTCGTCTGTCAAATTCCAGCGAGCTGAATCAGGTCAGATTAAGTTTCCACCGCGGAGACAGTTTCGCGTGCGTGGCCTCCGTTCTCTCGCCGAGGATTAACTCCACCAGCTGCGATTTTCATCGCTTCACCGAGATGCTTACATCTTTGTTTATCTTGTCCCAGAAAATAGCAACATCTATCGTTTTCCACATCAACAGGGACCGAGGAGACTAACGATTTATCCTCGCTCATTGAATTTCCATAGAATCGAGATGTATCGATGAAACCGATCGCAAACATCGATGAAACTTGTGGCACATAGGTCGCGTCAATTTTTTCCTCCTGGTCCAGTCATTAATATTATTTAGCGCACGTGGAAAACGTTGGATCGGTCGATCCACGTATCCGATGCGATAACACGCACCGTCGGAATTAACGCGTCCCATGGATTCCATAAACCGACCGGCCGAAATCCGACCACGTGCCGGAATCGATCGGGTCGCCCGATAATACGCTAATTTAATCGAGCAAATTGTACGTAACCCCGTGGAACTCGCGCGACCATCTCTCCCATTGATCCTCCAATCGAATTAACGAAACGGTCAAATGTTAATTAATCAGTTTGCCGGGGAAAAGGCTCGCGGATTCGTGGCTCCATGGAGTCACTCGTGCAGCTCCATCTTCGATAGAAAAGGCTCGGTATCTTTGGAGAATTTGTTAGTGATCATTAGGCGACATTTGAGAGGCGAATGCCTGGCTGATTATCTTTGAATGCTGCCTCCTTCGTAAAAGAATCTTTCAAGTAACTTTGTCAATTTTACTTAACGTATTTCATTAACTCTCGCGTTCTAAAGTATCGCTGTCTTTTCGCGAGATAAAAGGAACAAGGGATGAAAAAATGTTTGCAAAAATGTCGACTTTCTGCTAAAACGTCGCGCTTTTCACGTCGCATCGATGCATCGCGAGAGATCCCGTCAAAGATCCCCGAGGTAATTACGTCGCGAGCTAATTTAAGGATATACCCTCGTAGACGAGCTCTTGCGCGCCTGAAGAAAATCGTTGAGAATTCTTGGAAAATTCTCGGAAAGTTCTCTTCAAAGGTTATCCTCTCCGATTTTTCTACGTTCGACGACGAGAAAGTAAAAGCCCTACGTTTTTTTTCAAGCTTCAACATTTCCTGGCGAATCGATACGTTCGTGGAGATTCAGCTGTCCTGAAATTGCAGAGCTGCACTCCTCGTATATTCGCGTTGTCGAAAATTTACCTGCAAATCCACGCTGTCGAAGGATTTTGAATTATAAAACAAAAAGTCTCGATGCTCAAAGTTAGCCGATTCTATCGATTCTTTCTGACCAGCGAATCCCAAAATACTGAAAGAGAATTCTCCGAAAATGAAATCCGACTGACAAAGTGCTAAAAAGGAATTCTCTCGAGATAAAATCCAACTCGTCCACGAGAGAATCCCTGCGACCATCGATACATTATTTTCTATTCCTCAAAAAGAACAAGAGAAAATGACAATTCGCACGATCGTTAAGAATTGATGATAGGAGACAAAAGTATCTCGCTCCCGAAACCTCGCAGAAAAAGTATCGAGCGCGAACTAATCCCAAACTAATCCCGACTGTTTAGATTCCCTCTCCTGCCTCCAATTAAGGACACCGAAATTGAATTTCCAATTGGAACGCGGCCGAAAAGTTGGTCGATTAAAAATTCGCAAACGCTGCGAAACGAGTCTGGGCGAGGACTCGATCGTAGATTCGTTTAACATTACAAAAGGGAAACGGCGGGAAAGTTGGCCGATCGTAGATTCGTTTAACCTCGTCAAAGCCCTCGCGGTTTCCCGTCAACCCTTTGCCATCCTCTGGAGCCGTTTTTTCGATGGACCAACGAGAGACGATGGAGATCGACAACCGGGCGAAAAATATGCAAAAAAATGCAATTACAAATCGAACTGGTAGATGGTCTAGGACGATGGAACGAACGACAATTAAATGTGATTTATCGTGGTGCCTGGAATACGTTCGTACACAAAATATGACTACAATTGAACTCCAATTCGTAGAGTTGCGATGCAATCCAGTACTTTGACTTTTAATCGACTTGACCTGGAACGAGACGATGGTAGAAACGTAATCGTATTTTGGCGCGGTGCACTAAAGAGCACGAAGCTGCAAAGACTATTCAGAGAGGAGAGTCCCGAGCAATTATCGCGACTATTGCGAGCAACTTTGTCGATGAAAAGGATGAAAGAGGGGAAGGAAGAGGAAGAGGAACAGGAGATGAAGTTCTCGATGGAGTCTCGAGCGATTAGTTAAGGGGAAGGGGTCAAACGTGTCGAAGCGATACCCAGGCAAAAGTACGAGACGTTCGTGGACAGGTGAGGACTTTATAAGCGGCTTAATAAGCCGCGATCCACGGCTCTCACCGAGAGGGACCAGCTCGCCCCGAACAAGGAGTTGCATTCGCTTCGTCGGATTGACAGATTTATGGTCGAGCTACCTTCAACCTTCCTCCTCTCTTCTCATCCTTCCTCCTCTTTTCCCTCTCTGGAGATAGTCGACTCTGGAAGATCGACGCGCCAAATATTCTGGGACTGTTCGATCTCCTCGTAGCCAAACGTTTCAAACGTTTAAGGGTGAAAAAACCAGGTGCGAGGTAATCTATATAATCGTCCTGGAAGGAGAGATTCAACTTCTCCTAGCGCGGGACAAAAGTCACCGTAATTCACCCTACGTTTCTGTATCTAACGCGGGAAAGATAAATTGTTACGTCGATAAATTTCGCAACGTCGTCGGGCTTTTGTCGCGGTCGAGAAGGAATTCGGAAAATGGAGAAATCATCGTGTTTTACCTTCCTCGTTGCTGACTTCATCGCGTTCCGTGGAAACTGGCGATATTTTCTCGAAAGTACGCAATACGGGCGACCGCTTGACAGATTTACGACTCCGTGCCGTTTCTACGTTTCTACGTTTATCCTGCTGCTCCTCGCGTTTCCCGTCTTTCCCTCGAAATCGAGAGATCGACGGCCAGTCGACGAATAATCGTTTCTACTCGTCCGCTAATGTTTCGATTGTATCATTTAACCAGTTAGCTGTGTTTCACGAGTATACTCGTCATGCGTAAAAGCTACCACTGGTTATATGAATTGAAATTTTGACGGAAACTAAAATATATTCGTAAATTTCAAGATGTTTGGAATATTTTGAGGCCATGCCGAAATAAAACGAATAACTAAAAGGTAGAAATAATTTGAAATAGATTTATCCTCGTCTCTCGATTTTCGTGACCCAAAATTGCAAAGAATTTTCGCCACAGTTAACTGGTTAAAGAAACGGGAACTGTCTTATCGCGATAATTGTTCCGTGGATCGTTAGCCAGAAGAAGTTGCTCGCTAAATTTGAAAGTAAAATTGTCTATCAAAAATAGACGACCTTTGAAGGTGAACGTTCTTTCGCCCGCTCGTCGATATTAGATCGATCGATCTTTGCGAGAGGAATTTGGCATTTGGAGTTGCTCGAAACGTTTGAAATCTAAGAGCTCTCTAAGAGGAAATCCAAACGTCGGTATTCGAGTCGATTCATCGAATTTCGTACGAGGTTGAGCGGATATAATGTAGAAACTGCATCGAGGGAGTCGCGGAGGCCCGTGCTGCAACAGATGTAACGAAGCGCCTGCTCGTTTCTATTGGGTTAAATTTGCCGAATCTTGTCGAGGCACACGCAAACCCGAGCACCGAGGGAAACATACGGTAACACGATCGAAGCCGGTTGAAACGCGGAGAGAAACACGGTGAAACGCGGAGGGAAACACCGGTTCACCCATGGAGACTCGGAGAACCTATTGGAGACCTAGTTTCGTTTCATCGGTACACCGCCAAATGGCATTTCGATAAACGAATTTAACGCGTCCACCCTTCCAGGAGAAATCGAGAAATCGACGCACGTAGAAGAGAGTTTAGCCAAAAGACGAGGGTGAAACCGTACCTGCCTCTTGTGCCGCTCGAATTTCACCTTTCCGTGGACTAATTTCCATTCTAACGGATGACGATCGACTTGAGTCTTTTTTTTTTTTAGAGAAATTACGAACGAATATAGGAACGAAATCGAAATTCGATAATTCTGTTAAGGATATCGTTCTCTCGTAGACGTGGACGGTGATTTTTTGCGAATTGAATTTTATGAAGAAGATTCTCTGTGGAAGAGCGTTGGAAATTGTGTTAGCTTCGATTTTTCGTTGTTTAATGATGTAGAGCTGTTTTTTTTTCTTTTTGATATGACAGGTTACGCAGTTAGGTAACGTTTGGTATTTTAATAGACGTGACGGATATTACGTTATCGGATGGGAAGGTACTTTTACTTAACGCGGGAAACGAAGTTACGTGGAAAACGGGAATTTGTGCGAATTGAAGACACGATTAAAGCCAATTCAGCAGTTCCAGTGAAAAGAAGTTCAACGAGCTGCAATTTTCTGGCTTGTATTATCGAAAGATTCCCGATAGCTCGCACAGAAAGTAACTCTTTTATCTGGAATTCTCGCGATTCCAGCTTTCCCTACATGTTTTTCCCCGTTCCGATCGGTGATTTCGTTTCCAATGGATTTTCAATTATCTTCGAATCTGGTACCAGTCGACGATTCAATTGAAACGCGATACTTCCAATAATTGTAGCCTGCCGTAAATAGAAACAAGCCATTTTTCGATTATCAAAAACGAACCGTTTCCACGTAGCACAAGTTTCAGGTGCTGAAACTTTAATTCGAAAAACAATTTCTCACATCCGACACGTTCAATAAATATCCAGATAAGTGGACCAGTGACGCGAAGAATTGCGTCAAACTTCGTCAACGTCGATCTCTCTGTTAACTTAAAAACCGAAGTGGCGCCATTTCCCTTTCACCGGACTCTTCGTTGCTCGACTTTCGCCGACTGTACCGTCTACGTTAAATTCATTTCCAGCGTCATATTAAAATTGCAAGCTCTCACACATGTGGACCAGACCTCCAATACACTTTCATCCACTTCTCATCCGCTAAACGAATCGAATCTTGCACTTTCCACGACTTTGCGCTCCGAAAAAGTAACCGGTTAAAAAAAAAAGAGGACATTGTATAATGCAATATTGGTCGTTCGATTGCTCAGATACCATTAGAGAGCAAGTACACGAACGTAGGTGCACTTATCGAGTCTCACTCAAGATTAATGACTGCTTTCAGGGAAAACGATCAGATCATCGGATCCTATTTGGAGATCGAGGACATAACTCTGGAAGATTACGGGGAGTACAAGTGCGAAGTTAGCAACGGCGTGGACGAGGAGATCACGTTACCCGCTCACGTTTATCGGCAAGGTAACTAAACCTTAATCCATCCCACGGAGAACGTGTACCGGTTGCTCTGTTGCGCGTTTTCGAGAAGAAACTCTTTCGTCCGATCTTTCGATCAATGACGCTTGCGAAATCTTTAACGATAAATTCTCCTTCTTCGATCGTTCAAGGGGACGTTGAATTTACAAAGCAAACATCTTTGATCGACTGCAACTTTGACGGTAATTGCACGAAAAGTGAAACGTACACGTCCTCGCGTCACTGAGAAAAGAAAGACGATGCATCGGCCAATTAGCGACCGTGAGCATCTCGATCTTCTCTCGTCGATCGAATCTCCAGCTGATTCGCTCGTTAATCGCGGAGCCGTTGCATGGCTCGATTAATTCGTGCCAATTAAACGAAATTCAACCGTCGTTTCTTTCTCAGAGCCACAGTTCGCGCTTGGCCTGCAAAGCGGTTCCTGGAGGAAATCCTTCCTGCTGGTGGTGCTGTTCCTGGTGTTGCTGATTTCCGCCGGGGCCTTCTACGCTCGCTGCTGGCTACCTATGGCTCTTCTCTGCCGTGACAAATTCGCTCCCCTCGAAAAAAATGGTAATTATCGTGGTCACCTTTCCATTTCGCTCAATTACGATACCTAATCACCTGACTCTAGCTCTTAACCTTTCGCCCTCATTTTTTCCAACCCTTCTTTCACTTCTCGAAACCACCGATTGACCTTTAACCCTCTTGCGTCGACTTATTCCGAGCAATCTTAATAGCTGGCTGGACTTAAAGGCGTGAATTTTGTTTCCAGCCTCGTTACAGCGGATGTTACCTTTTCCCAATTGGTCGGTCGTTAAACTCGAGTCTTATTTCCTATGTTACCGCGATGTTCCAGCGGTACTTTCTTTTTATCGAGCGATAAGACAGTGGGAATCGCACCGCTCGTAAAGTTCTCGCGAGACGATCCGCGGCTGGAATTCCTTCCCTCTCGCGAACTTCCTTAACGGTCTCTTGTCGAAACTTCGCTCCGATCGACTTAGAATTAACATATCGAATTCCCATTTCATCGAAATTTAACGTAGCCCCTCGAACTCACGATTTCTTCCTCAAATTATCTGCATATCTTCCCTTTCCTCCCTTTCTGCGATGAAACAAGGGAACACTTCCTCCATAGTCAGAATTTTGGCGCATTCTGCAAGGAATATGCGACGATTGCCTTCGCGAATTCCTATGAGACTCGCTCAAATTTGTTTTTTATTTTCTTACAATTCTACCTTGTCGGCTTATTTCTCGAGAAAAAAGGATAAAGGAAAGGAATGACTCGCACGCGAGTGTAGAACGATAAATCGCGATTCTTCGAGCAGCAGGCGAGATACACGTGTAGTCGTTAGGCCGTTAGAGAAGCCGGAGGAGAGAGGAAGGGATATCTCAGCCGGTGGGGTCAAGAGGGCCGCGATGTCCCACGAATGGCCCCGTATACGGAAAGTAGAAAATTACTACAATTACAGGGATTCTCGGAAGAGGCTCACGACATCTCCCATTAACGTTTCAGGGAGATCGTTTTCTCTTTGTTAACCGACAAAACTCACCGCGGAGCCGCGGACGTATCATTTCTGTCAACCACTGACCGGACGGTTAATGATACCGCTCTCTTGGCTTCTCCTAACCTTGCAAATTACAGCTCGCGAGGATAATTGCCCCGGAGTTCGGCTCGTGGACTTGCAATCCAGCGCGAATCGAGAACCGCACTGCTCGAATCATTAATGCAGCCCTCTCTCATGCCCCTCCAACATTTTCTCCACCCTCTCTGACCATTCCGAGGCGCTGATCGCTCGCAAAGATTCTCAGTTGATTCGGAAGAGACTGCGGCCAATTTGGGCCTTAAATGCGAGAAAATTCAATTTTAAAATACATTCGAACAATCGGGCATTATTCGAGCATTGAAGCGAAGTTGGAAGAAATTTTTTTCGTTCAAGCCACGTCTCTATATCGCGGTAGAGGGAGGGTGGAGGCAAATCGATCTCGCGGGGCGAAGTTCGAGGGATATATTGAGATTTCGCGCTCGTTGGAGAGAGTCATTTATATGCAGCTACGTGCACGCGCACCAGCGGACGTAGAAACGCGCCATCGAGTTTTGCATGCGATTATTCGCCGGGCATTCGGCTACCGGGAATTTTATTTTCATTTGCAATACCATTGTTCTACTCGACTGTCCAGAGACGCGATCCTCCGCTGCATCGACAAGTTTGCAGAGACGTATTTCCAATCAAATATCTTGGATTTTCATATTTCACGTTAAAGTATAAACTGTAAAAGATTCGTCGAAGGAACAGTGGTGTTGGATAGCCATAAGCGAACTAATTCGGAGCAGCCACTGTCGGGCACCCTGGTAACGACCATGGGGGACCTCACGGTGATTACTTGCAAGTTGATCTTCGAGTTAGCAAGTCGGACTCGAGTGTATCGTCAAATTAACCCGTTTAAGCTGTCCGAGGTGTCGCGATCTGGAAACCCACCTTGCCTTTGACTCACTTGCCTTTGAAGTTTCGACTGGTCCTCCTTCCTCCGGTCTCCCCTGTTCCTCTTCGCCGAAGTAAACCTTTGCTACTTCTCACAATACTCGGAGGATCATTTTTCCATATTTTTCCATTCTCGCATCGCTCCAACTCCCATCGAACGAAGCGGAATAATTAAGCGAAACGAACATGGATAAAATATTCACCGTCTCGGTGCATTTGGAGATAAGCACGATACTCCATGGAGTTCGTAAAAGGATTCTAGGAGATGGTGCATACAGTGCACGCGGGTTTCATTTTGCTCGTTTTGCTCGTGACCGACTCTCCTTATTCGCGCTACCAACGGACCGTTCCATAAACAATCGGGGGTATACTTTCACTCGTGCTCGTATCCGGCCGAGAATTTACGATAATGCGCCTCATCGTTTAAAAGGCCGTATCGTAAACATCGAGCCGAGTAGAAATCGACGGCCGACAAACAAGGAAAACTGAGGCCGTGCGGTGCTATGCATTTTTCACGCCGCGCGAATCTTCTCCGGTAAACGGGAAAACATTGTTATCGAGTATTTGTTCTCTCTCATGAAGTACCTCTTATCTCTCGATGAAACACCTTCGTCCAAGAATATTGTTGGGAGCGAGCAATTTTATTTTTATCCGAAAGTTCGATAATCCAGCAATTATCTGTTAAACTTTGCCTTGGATATTTTTCTGCCAGCTGAGAAGATAGAGCAATTTTTTTTTTAATTTGTCAATTAACGTATCTTCCGTCAAAAGAGGGACATTTTGACGGAAAGGACTGTCCGATTAAATGACAACCATGTAACCGCTTCGGTGAACCCTCCGGCGAGGTCATAGGGTCGCGCTCCATAGACGACCGAGAGTGCAATGGGTTTAACGTCTTTATTGCTCCGGTGTAAGACGGTAAGCCGCTTACAATGACTCGAGAGAAAAAGAGAGAGAGAGAGAGAGGTCGCGTAGCTTATAAAACGCGAGAGTAAACGAAAAGAAAAGCCAGAGTAATTTTATCGCGTCTGATAATAGGCGTTAAAGAGGGATGTCGAGCATGAGCCGTTTTGTAATCTTATCCCATGGACACCTGTTGTCGGTTATCGATTCTCGGTCTTACAATGGTAAAATAAAAGCCACGGAATATGCATGACGAAGAAAGAGCAAAGCTGTTCGCCGATGGTCAAATTAATTCCTCCCCTTATCTCTCGTCCTCCTCGATTCCTCTACGACTTTGTTCTCCAGCTAAAAGTCACGGAAAAAACGGTAATTTTCTATTTATCCTTCTTCCTATCCATTTTTAAGCTGCACCAAAGGTCAACAAAAATTGGAGTTATCATTCTCTGCGATCCACGTAACCTCAGACATTGCTCGACCCACGTTCGCCCTCGGGACCGACATGCTTGACGTAAAATCAAATTCTTCGAGGTTGCGTCGTGCATGTACCAATTCCTCGCGTTTCTTTTCGATCGTGAAATACCGAGGCAAGGTACGAAGAGGCACGTAGACTAACCACGATCACGAACACGCATTACAGACGGCAAGGAATGCGACGCTCTCGTCTGCTACCACGAGAAGGACTCCAGCCTGGTCATCGGTATAGTGATACCCACCCTGGAGTCGAGGCATCGATACAAATGCACGCCGCTCGAGCTCTCGCACTTGAATCACAATTGTAAGTCACAATCCATTTAATTGCATGCGAAACAACGACTTCCTGTTGGTGTACACCGATCGCGTCGCTCAGAATTATCATTCAAAGGGGACGTTCCATGGATAACGATGCGAGGGGAAAATTTGGCGGGGTACGGGTGGAATTGATGATATCTCGCGCAACGAGGAGGATATTCTGATCGTTTTGAGCGACGTGAGGAAGATCGTGCAGTAAAATAAGATAGAATAGTTACTTCTGCAAGTTTAGACCTAAGGCTTAAAGGCAGGACTTCTATAGAGAGAATAATTGGAGAATATTCCGGTTTCCGTTACAAATCTACCTTCCGGAGGTACTTAACCCTTTGCACTATTTCCACGAGTCTGACTCGTGATGAAAATTTTAGGCCAAACTTGAATGTCACGAGTCTGACTCGTGGTATTAATCTCGGGCAAAGTATTCATATCTCGAATAAGATCGTATGTCCCCGTGCAGGATTATTAAATTTAGACTTTGATTCAAATTCATTTAAGTTTCACAGAGGTTCCATTGCGTGAAGTAAACATTAGCGCGGTAATCTTTGGCAGTCGCAAGATATCGTATATCGGGCGTTCGGTTTAGGCATGGATTCTTGCGAGTTTACCAATAGTGCAAGGGGTTAACGCACATAGGGTCAATGAAGAGGGGACGTGGTGAACGAGGAGGCAAAGACTCGGACTTCCGATCAGTGGTCCCGAGTTCTAATCCTCCCTCGTGGTTTCTAGCAATTTTTTTTCTTTTACATGGGGAAATCTTCGAGAGACACCCGCCGTCTGAGGGGGCGTCGGGTAGTGTGGGATTTTTGCCCACTAAAACCCCATGGCAACCTCGTTAAAGCTTTAACAGTTGAACCCCGGGAAGGAAACTCGTGATATCACCGAGATTCACGCTTTGCTCGATCCCGGTGGGGATGGCGGGATCCTCCATCCCCCTTGGGTCTTCACAGAACTAGAACCGTCATGCGGTTTGCAGACACGACGGCTCTCCCCCACCATGGTGGATAAATCCATGCCGAATAGAGTCCCTCAACCCCATCCGGCCCATGGTTAGCGCCAGGGAAAATCTAAACCGGGCCCAACCCAACGGACGAAGATAATCGTGAATAGCTCGCGAAGGAAATTGGTTCTCCACCCTTGCGCGCCTTCGAGCCATAGAATTAACGTGCACGAGATAGATTGGATCGTCGGGAATTGTCAAAATGTCGAATACCATTGAAACTGCAACAGCAATCGGAGGAACCGATCCGCCAATTATTTGGAGCAACGTAGAATCTCGTTTGCGAAGTACGATCAGAAGTTCGGTGGAGCGAAAACGCATAAAGCCCGTCCATTCGTGTATAGAAGTGGAAACCGCGGTGTATACGACTAATTCGAAAGCTCGCGGCTGCCTCGGAAACAAACGAGACACTCGACGTCCGAGGAACCACCGAGGAAACTTTCTAATTCAATTTGCCAAGTTTCCCGCCGTGTGATTTCCGCGATCCTGAAGGATCTCCATTACTTCCGGTTATCTCGCGTCCCGTGTACGCGACGCGGATCCATACAAAACCGAGGGAAACCCGCCCTTCGAAGTTACCCTTATTAACCGTTCGTTAGACTTTCATTTAATTAGGTCAATTAATTATCCTCTCCCGTTCCACGACAATATTTCGTGCTTGACGCGTGTTTCCTCGCTTCTCGATTCTCTTTTGCTCCTTTGAGCGAGCAAGTTTCCACGCTTTTCCTCGTATATTTCCTCTTTCCATCGAAAAGAAAAAGCATATTTACATCCACCCATCATAGTATAATTTTATGTAAAAAGATTTATCGTATAGCTCTAATAAAAATCACTCGCCCGTTTCGTTCTCGTAATCGCGCAAAGAGGGAAAAAAAGCTTTCTCCACGCTCGGACGATGATAGATTCAGCGTTAACCCGATGCAACGGAAATTCGCCATTATTATCGGCAGAAAGAGGCGACGACGAAGAGAAAAGACGCGAAACGAGATTAACGTCGAGGACGGCGCACACCGTGAGAGCTAATTTGCATTATATAAAATCCCGGTCACCTACACGGCCCAATTTTGTCCTGGCAATTAGAGCGAAATTAGCGTCGGAATATTTTTCCCTCGAGTAGCCGTTATCACCGGGGCCGATGGCTCCTGGCTGAGCAACGGACACGTTGATATTCATGAGATGCGAAACGAGGGGCCCTCTCGTCTTGCGAAACTAAGCTGCTAACTTGTGGACCGCCCTTCTTCGCGGTAATCGTTCTCGGTTTGTTCTCTTTAATCCATCCTCTCGCTCGTTGCAAATTCGTCGGAGAAAATATTCGATTAGCTTCTGAAATTATAAATAAAAGAGCGAGTAATTAAATTCTCTCGTTTCGCCGTAACCGTAATTGCCTTACTTTTATACTTAATTGACCGTAAATACCGTGGACGTCACCTTTGGGACATTTTTACCTCGGTGACGGGTACAGGGTGTTTCAAAAGTAGTTATCGTAGCCTGTAGGGGTTGTTCTAGACCCCTGGATCGATGGAGATTTGTGAAAAAAAATCGCCACGGCGCACAGTGGCGGAGGGTTGTAGCTCTTCCTCATCACTCGGAGGACGGAGAAAATTTCTTCGTCTCTCGAAGCAGGGGATTCGGATGGTCCTTTGACTAGTGAACTTTGTTCATAGGCTATCAAACATTAGCGAGGGAACGTCGGAGCAGTCGGTGCTGTGGCAAGTTCACACGTTAACTAGTCCCTTTGCCGGGTCGCATGGCTCCGCACGGCAGGAAGGAATTTTCCAATCGTGCGAATCTAGGACGATGGCTAAATATTTGAACGCCGTCGACTCGTCGATCAAACCCCGTGCGAATGAACCTTCGTCGTTTAGACGACGTATTACTTACGGCGACGGAATGGCTCCTTACGTAGACGAAAAACGAGCGAGAATTCTAGCACGGTAAATCGTTCTGCTGCTCGACACAATGAGAAATCTTATACCCGTGACAATGATAGCTATATCGATCGTAATACGAGCAGCTTGTGCTGTTTTTTTGATAAAACTCTCTGCGTACAAAGGAACAACGTGGTTACGTCAGCCTCCGGGTACCGGAGAAGGTTAGGTTCCCCTCGCATGGGCAACAATGTTGGCAACTTTTGCCAATACTGACGCGAATTTCTCTTTGATCTTACAAAGGATACGGAGAAATGCTACTTTTTAAGATTATTTTTAAGAAATAGTTGATAGTACAGAAATATCTGAGATACAGCGAGAGCTTTCGTGATCTCTGTTATTCGTTTGGTTATGGTAGCAGTGGAGAACGCCCTAGACTAGCTTTTGCGGTGCTGCGAAGGTACGAGTATACCTTGCTATAGTTCACCTATCTCTTATCTGCAGGATTTATATTTCCTCGTGGTATCTCGGCTGCATCGAATGTGCCGTATCCTATTCGCTTCTGAATTGTGCAAAGTATCCTCTCCCCGAAGAACGGACATCTCCGTCGCGTTCACCGTACATACACCTCAACCGAATCGCCCGATCTCGACCATAGATTTTCCCACCAATTGTGCAAAGCAGGCAGGGCTTGAATGACCCACAATGTATGCGAATTTATCTCGAAAATATCTTTTACACAGAAAAATACGACATTTCTTTCGCCCTAAACTTTGTCGTCAAAGTTCGAAGGATTGTCCGACATTTTGAATTGACTCGACTGCTCCCTATGGTCGTTCAAACGAGATTCGCTTTTCCCGCGAAAAAAGCTTAGCCCAAAAATGTATAGGTGGCGTCTAATGTACCGATTTGTTCGAAGAACGAGGTTAAATCGCAATTGCAAGGATACAATGAAATATGTAATCATCTTTTTTTTTTTGCAGGGAGCCTGGAAATTGGACCGCACGCGACTACGTCTCGAAGGATCATCGTGGTGCTCAGTCCGGCGTCCCTGGGAAACGTCTGGACCGATGCCAGGGTTGAAACTGTCTTCAAGCAACTGTCTACCCTCGCCACAAGAACGATCGTGATAGCCACGAAAGATTTACCGAATACAACGACAATCGCGAAACGATCGAATCGTGGTCGTCCCGGTTCCGCAGAGATCGACCTCGATCGTTTGAAAATCTTGCGTTGCGACGAGGGTGGCATCACTGGCTCCGGTAGCCAAAAGTTTTGGTATCGACTTCGATTGGCAATGCCGCCTATTCGACCAATTAGAAACGAGAATGGCTGTCAGTCGGTAGCCATGATCGTTCAAGCTAATGGAAAATGCGGCCAACAGAAAGCGCGTTCCCGCGAGAGTCTCGAGGTTCTCGTTTAATTTTTCCGAAAGAAAGTAGGGAAATTGATCCTTGGATTTCCTTGTCGCCGAAAGAGAATATCGATTCGTCTTTTGGCGCTCGAACTCCGTCGAGTTCCTCCGTTTCTCTCTTTCGTTCGTGCGAAAAATGGAGAACGTCGAACATCGACTTCGATCGAGATCTCGATATCGATAGCGTGAATTGACAATTTTTCTTTATCGTTTTACATTTTTCCTTTGGTAAAGACTTCATTCTAAGATATTTACAATGATGTTAGCCACTTGACCGTCCAATTTCGCGCCATCGTGCAAGAATCCAGAGCGCGGGAAACTCGTTCGATTATTGTGAGCGCGGGAAACGCGTTCGATTATCGAAAGCGCAGTTACCCGCTTCGAGAATCGCAAGCGTCACTGTCATGGCGGCCGGGGCGCGTTGTCGTTCGAAGTACGTCGCGTCGCGAAGAATTTTTGCCCCGTGCATCGAGTTTATTTGTAAAAAGTGTATTCGTTTGTTAATAATCGGTTTACCTGACTTCTCGTGATCCTGCTCCAAGTATATCCTGGTCAATTCCGATGCATGGCGACGAAATGCAGAGCGAAGATCCGCGCGGCCGAATCGAAGCCAGGAAAGAGGTAACGAATCCTCTTTATTAATGGCGTCCTAACGTTCGTTACGATCGATCGCAGGAGATTAAATCATCAGATTGTCTCGTTTCACTTTAAACAATCGACTATGAAATATAAGATCCTCTCGAAAAGAGAGCTTGATAATACGTAGGCACCAATATCGTCCGAATTTCTGCGTTCGATCGCATCGACCGTCCTCTCTGGCAAAAAAAGACTCGAATATCTCTCGGAATTTCCGAGTATTCGCATTACAACTCCGATGCTCGGTTAAATTTCTCGGTTTCGTATCTTTCTCGATGCAACGTTGAAAGTAATTTTCTCTTAATCATAAGATTCGTTTTAATCCCAAGACATCGCGTCTGAAAATATCCTCAAAGCTCGAACACATAAGTAAAGCACAGGTTCGCGAGAATACTCGATGGAATTTTTAACATAATGAGAAATCTCGACTTTCGGATTCTATAAATTCGACAAAATTCAATCGACTCCGATAAATTCTGAGCATCCGAGGGTAATGGACCTGTATCGATTTCACGCGACGAGGTTAATTCGAAATCTCGTTGAGCGTGCCGTATTAACTGTAATATCGATACAGCCGCCATAGCGCGGCCAAAAGGTTATGCGCCAAAATAACGCATCTCGTTTCAACAATTCTTTCGTTCTAGCGTATACTTATAATCTGTTTGCAAAACTATATTTATTTAGTGCCGCTTTCTCCTCGAATCTCGCTGGGTCGTTCTCGCGAGATCATTCTCTCGTGTGATCGATCGCAAATCAAACGGTTGCCTTCTCTCAAAGCCTTCGTGATTCTTCCACGACATTACCGACCGACGATAAACACTTTAGATCCTCCTTTCGATAGTATTCTCAATTTGCAACGGATTATCAATCTTCGCGCGGCACAGTATGCAAATTTAGTTTTAATTTCTACCCCAATATTTCCTATCGATCGAAATCGGACGGTTTCCGTGTCGAATTTTTATCGTCTCGTACCTCGACCTTCGGATAGATTTTATTTAAAAGACGCGAGCGTTTTATACGCAGGATTCTTATTTCTTTTTTATACTTTTTGAGCACACGGTACACCGACTGTGCGAAGGAAAGGGAAACGGACGACGCGCGGTCTTCCTTTTTGCAAGCGCTGACTTTCGTGCTATCGGAAAATTGAGCGTTATCGCGCCTTAGATTCTTTTTCTTCCTTCTGTCTTTCTACTCTTCCATCCTTTTATCGTTTTATCTTTCTCTCATTCGATCATTCTCACCTTACATCGTACATTTTTCTTTCTTCTTCTCCTTTCTCTCTCGATTCTCCACCTTTTCTCCTGTCTGTATATATTTGGATACATCGGCGCTCCGTTGCTCTTATTTATTTAGCTAGCTTATATTATTTATACACCGTCTCCTAGAGTTACTCGCGAATTTCCGGGGACCTCCTTTTCCTCGGAAAAAGAAAATAAAAAGACGCGTCTACGTTTCCGGGCACACTTTTCTAAGCGATACTTTAACACGCGCGAAATTCTATCGACGAGCCAGCGGGTGAAACTAGTGAATAAGTGTTTTATACTGTTTTTTATATATATACGCGAAAAGAACGACGTGTACATATATATACATATGTATCAGATTTTTTTTATACTATCCTTTGACACTTTAGTTACATCGTGGCAGAGTCGGATTTACGGTTTTCCAGGGACTTTGAACAAATTTCTTATGTTCCACTCTTCGCGATTGAATCTTAAAATTAGTTTGGACAGTTTCTTCGTTAATAGACATTTAATTTCTCTTAAGTGGATCGCCATAATTAGACTTTAACTCCTTGGCCTAAAATGAGGAGTGACACTCTCTTTAAAAGTATGTATTCTCTATTTCCAATTCATCTCGGTTTCGGCAAAAAATAAGACCCAAAGGTTCAACAAAGTTCAACAAAACTCCCCGAATAAATTCGACTCTCGACTTCTCGGTACTTAGAAAAATGTATCTGCGAACGTAACGTCGATGGTAATCCCGTAATTCTTATTCTAACTGTTATCTTCGTGTAATTATATATCAGTAGGTATTACATCATCCCCCATTCACCCTTTTCGTCCCCATCTCCCCGATGATTGTACTTTAGGCGTCCGAGTTAGACGTGAGAAGTTAATTTTAATGTTACATTGTAATCTCTTTACTGTCAGTATTACAATACACTAGTGTACTTGTCTCGCGAGAATGCGCCAGGACCTTACGTTTTTACGTTGTCATGCGATTACTGCGAGCCGAGTGAGCAGAGTATAATTAGAAGCGTAGAAATTATGTTGTTCTTCGTTAACGATAGACCCCGTGCGGCGGTCACGAGCGCCGTACTACCAAAAAAAAAAACGCATTTATCCGCGGTTTCTTCTTTTTCCTTGGTGCAGCAGCGTCATTTATGTACGAAAGCTCGAGAAATTGTTCGTTCAACGTGACGATTCTCGTTGGAGAAGAGAGAGGGAGAAGAGTACGGTAGGATGGCGATTAAAAAATTGGTACTCTTTCTTCCCGATTGTTTTTTAAGCGCGCACGAATAAAGTCGACGATAAGATACGTTCTATATGTACCAAAAAAAAGGCAAAAAAAAGAAGCGAAACAAATAGGTTTCTCTTCCTTCTCCTCGCGGTCCCCCGGTGACGAGAGAAATAGAAATTGTTACTTGGGATCCGATGATAGAGGAGATAATATTTATATTTCCAATAGGAGATCGGAGATGTTAATTTTCATACTACTGTCAAATAAACGACGTATTTCACAAAGCTGGTGGAAACACTGCCGATTCATTCCTACGAGGTTTAACGAGATAACCGAGAAAGTTTTCTTCGTTGAACGATTTAATGGAGGAATTGAGAAGGAAGGATTATATCGGATAGAGGGGTTGTCGAAATAAAGACACCACTGTTAACATAAATAATTCTCTCTGCATCTATATTTTTCATTAATAATAATTAAGTGACATGGGCGCTTGTACGTAAGGTAATTGTTTCTTCTTCACCTAAGAGTACAATACATTTTCACTTATACGACGAATGCTCGCAACAGGTGATGCATATAACACGCAGAAATGAAATTTCGCGTGGGGCGACAGTAGAATTTCACGATGCGTCGTTTTAAATACGCTCGGTTCTCCCGTGTTTCCGGTCTCGTTGATTTACCGCGCCGTATCTTATACCGTTTACGCAACAATGGAGTTTTAAGTAACTTTTATCCCCCTCCATGCTCCTTCTCTTGTTCCGACATCATTATGTACATAATTCAGCTATAGCTTCTCGGTGTTTTAATAAAAATGTGTCAGTACAGCTTGTATCGATGTTCAAGTATTCTACTTAGGAAGTATAAACACCTGTCCTTTTTTTTGGTATAATGTCCTTTGTACTTTCAGCACTGATATATATATATATGTATATATAACAGTATGGAGAAAAATATCGCGTATAAACTCTTTATCGAAGTTAGAAAAACATTAGCGAGGCAGATTATCTTCCCAACATTGTAATATAACGTTTATATACAAAGTTATGTAACATTTGTTGTACCATAGTTGTAAGTACGGTGGCCAAGTAGAGGAATTCTTCGGGGGCATATATAAATATATGCATTTATCCTGCGGTAGAAAATTCAGGCAGACCGTAGAAAAAGACACTTAATAATACTGTATTCGCGTACGCGTCAATTGTCAAAGGGAAAAAGGATTGAAGAGGATCTGAATGAATGGCGACCTCTTGAAATCCCTTAGCACCAGGTTTCGATTAACAGTTAACGAATTTAACGTGATACGAACACGTTCAATCATGATTGAGTACTTCCAAGTACCGGCGCTCTCGTAAAAGGCAGATAAGGAGACATGACAATTAAGTAGAATTGTACAATATAGCCTACAGTAATGACCAGCACCGTAACGTGCAAGTCGAACATTCTTGCGGAACCATCAAAGGGTGGTATTACTCAAGTAATTTTCCCGCGCTACTTGTTTCAAAGCATCCGCCATTGCCGACCCCGTTTCGTTCACCATGCTCTTCAGATATCCGGACTCTTTCTCCAATAGCACGTAAGGACGATCGAATTCCTGAAAATAAAACGGAACCATTGAAAAACACGATAAAAGAACAATCGAACAATGCTCGATGCAGAGAGATACCTACCACGGCACTGCCGGCATCCATCACCAAGATTCGATCGCTGTCCATCACGGTATTCAATCTATGGGCGATAGTCAATACCGTGCAGTTGGCGAATTTACGACGAATCGTCGTCTGAATTAGCTCGTCTGTTCGCGGATCGACGTTGGCCGTGGCTTCGTCGAGAACGAGAATAGGATTATTTTTGACGATTGCACGCGCCAAGCAGACCAGCTGACGTTGACCGACGCTCAAGTTTGAACCACCCTCGTTCACGTGAGCATCCAGACCCATTTCCTTCAGCTCAACCTCCTCGAGAGCCTGCCACAACACGTCGTCCTTGTACGTATCGAAGGGATCTAAATTCCTCCTCAAAGATCCAGAGAAGAGGAAGGGTTCCTGTGGAATTATGCTGATCGTTTTGCGAAGATCGTGAAGTCCAATTTGAGCAGAGTCAACTTGATCGATCTCGATCACACCATCCACGTCTGCCAGCCGGAAGAGAGCAGAGATTAAGGATGATTTTCCAGCTCCCGTTCTTCCAACGATTCCTACTTTCTCCTTGGGATTTATAACGAAGTTCAGATTCTTCAGGACGGGAGGTTCCAATGGAGCATATCGCATGGAAACCCCTTTAAATTCTACTTTGCCCTCCGCTGGCCAGTCGTCCTTGGGCTTCTTATCGGGTGTACTTTCAAGAGCCGGCTCGCTGTCCACTTTGCTGAAGAAAGAAATAAGAAATTGTCGCATCATGAGGATCAATAGTTACTGTCATAAACTAGTCGTCTTACCTGTACTCCAGAACTCTCTCGACCGAGGTCATCTGGTTCTCCAGCTCGGCGCTCTGACGCATACCCCACTGAAACATGCCGGTCAAGCCGATGCTCTGTGTTATAGCGAGGCCAACGTTACCGCCTTCCATAGAGCCGGGACCACTGTCGTTCAAAAGCAGGAAACTGATTGTAACCAAGCATATATAGAGAAGGCAGAAGACATCGAGCCAGAATCCAAAAGCTCGCGAGGAAGCTATGAATATGAACCAGGCCGAGGAATGCAAGTCCTGATGCTGATCAAATTCCTTCGTAAGGATCTCCCCTGCTCCGAAGGCACGTATAGTCGGTAGTCCCTGTAGAGTCGCACTTAGATGTGCAAACACCGGCGACCGAGCTGGCGACCGTTTATCATTATACTTTCGTTCTTCCAATGAATTTTGGGAATAGCGATATTCTTATTCATTATATCGGGACACCTCGCGAACGTCCGTCCTCGTGACATGTTAGAGACGATAGAGCAGAGCGGCAGAATGACATTTCCTCCCTCCCCCCTCTCACTCTTTCTCTCGTTGGGAAATTATTGGGTGAATAAACCGTGTATCAAGTGCAAAAAAGTACTCACTGATTCCCTCGAGACGCTTCACGCTCCGACTCGTGGCTAGATAGAAGACTCGGAGAAAGTAGAAAATTACTCCAATTATGGCGGTTGGTATCAGGAGCCACGGATTGGCAATGGAAACCACGATGATGATACCGAGAAGGGTCAGTCCGATTTGCACGCAATCTATCAGAGCTATAGGCAGAAGTTCGTCAATGGCTCCCATGTCTTTTGAGAATCTATTGAGAACACGACCGGAAGTGTTGGTGTTGAAGAATCTCATCGTTGCGCGGCTGATGGATCGAAACATGCGATCATGAAGTCTCATGGAGGATTGCATGCAAGTCCAGAAGAAGGAGAACGAACGCACGAGAGTCACGCCTATCGTGAGAATGGTCAATCCACTGTACAAGTAAATACACGCTTCGCGAGAAAATGGACTTTGCCAATCTATCACCAGACCCTCCGCAGTCTCGTTCACCTTGAACATAATTAAGATCGATTGTCTTTAATGATCTCAACGAACACGACCGAGATTAAAGTGCACTTACGAATCTCTCCTCCATGTTGACCCACTGAGCGATAAAGAAATCGCCACCACTTGCAGCCAATTGCGAAAAAACGCAAAGTATAAAGACCGTCATTATGATACACCAATTTCCACCTGCACGGAAGTAGCTGGTGTACACTTTTCCAGAAATACTGCCCTTAGTTCGCATCTCGGCAACCTGTAGAAGCGTACGACGAAAATCTCTGATTAATTTGGATTTCATATCACGCGCCGGTCAACTGCGAATAGAAATGTTTACCTCCTCGGGCTCCTGCTTGCCCGTGTCATTGGACATGAACGAGCTCAGTGACGTAATACTCGCGTTTCGTGAATTACTACGGCTCGGCGGCGCAGAAGGCGCCCGCTTCTCCTCGGTGTAAGTTTGGTTCTCCAGCAGTCGTCCGAAATCTATTCCCATTGAGGCGAGCTGGTCGTAAGATCTGAAAAGAGAATACATTTGTGATTGCGGACGGTAAGCTGCAACGCAAGATGCAACGTAAGATGCAACGCAAGATGCAGCGCAAGCTGCAACGAAGATGCATACCCCTCTGCCTGGATCGCTCCATCTTTCAACACAATTATTCTGTCTACATTCCGTAAGTACTGTAATTGATGTGTAACTAGGATTCTAGTCTTTCCTCTTAAGTACTTGTCGATGCATTCCTCGAACATATGTTTACCCACGTGTGCATCCACCGCGCTTAGAGGGTCATCCAATAAATAAATATCGGCTTCCGCGTAAACAGCTCTCGCAAGATTAATTCTGTAATTGTAAATAGAATCATTGAATTATGACATTCCTCCTTTTGTCCTCGAATGATCGACGTTCTTTCGTACCTCGCCCTCTGTCCACCGGAGAGACTAATACCTCTCTCACCGACGATCGTTTTATCACCGAAAGGCAGTAAGCTGAAATCCCTTTTTAATTGGCATACTTTAATTACACGTTCGTAGCGTATGTGATCCATCTTCCTACCAAATAGAATATTTTGTCTGACGGAACCTGCGAATAGCCATGGTTCTTGACACGCGTACGCTACGTTACCGTTGACCTAGAAGATAGAAGATATGACATAATACAGTCATTAGCTAATCAGTTAGTCGTAATATAGTCATCGGTTAATTAGACGATCGTAATATAGTTATCAGTTAAAAAGATAATCGTTGTACTAGAAAATATAGACATAATTTGGCGACGCACGTGGACGGATCCTGAATACAAAGGCAGCTCGCTAAGCAAAACATTGAGCAGGCTGCTCTTTCCGGAACCGACTTTCCCAACAATAGCAATGAGTTCGCCCGGCTTTACGTCAATGTTTATATTCTGTAACGTATCTTCCTTCTCGTCCGTTAACCATTTAGCATGTGCCTTTTGCAGAGATATAATATTTTGTTCCTGATAAACGTTTATATCATTTTTATCTTCCACGTTGTTTATATCTTTCTTCGTATCAGGATTGTTTTTCTCCCCTTTTTGTAAATCATCCTTTTCGGTCTTCTTCTGCTTCTTTATTTGATTGATTTCTTCGTACATCATGAATTTTTGTAATCGCTTTATAGATACAATTGCTTCCGCGACTTGAGTTATTCCTGTCATAATATATCAAGTTAATTCGTGTACTTATCACAGATCTCTTGATATATATCGTGTCATACTTGCCTTGAGGGAAAAACACAGTCATGGTTTGTCGTAAGATATTGTAATACGCAGTTAATATGAACACCTTTTCAGCAGTTATTTTATGATCGTATAAAACGTAAGCCAGTATAGTAATGAAGAGAGTCATTCTCGTGGTGAATATAATGAACGACATCGTAACACCTCTGATATAAGACGTGGCTCGTATGACCTTGATTTCATTCCTAATACATAACATGAAACAATGTTAACATTACAAAGAAACGTCAAAGTCTCCGCTACGAACTTTAGTCTTTCAATTACCTTCTAGCTCTTTCAATTAGATCGCTAAACGGTTTTTCCCATGTGTACATTTTAATTGCCTGTATACCACTGATAATTTCATTGGTCAATCGGACCCTCTCGTCGGTCCTCATGGCAGTTCTTAATCTTAAGATCGACGATCTTTTACCCAGATATCCTAAAAGTATCGATTAGCTATTACACTGATAATTGCACGATGCATCGTCGAGGTATGATCGTTTACTTGTCTCACCTTGTAAAGGAATAAACATCAGTAATACCGCGACACCGATAACGGCAGAAATTTCGACCTCTCGATACATAAAGTAAGTAATAATGATAGTCTCGAGAGGACCAATCCACAAATAGTGTAAAAATATAATTGCTACATCGAATCTATTGACGTCGTTTGACAAAAGATTGACTGCCTGTCCCACTGTCGTCTCGCCCAAAGCGGTTCTCGAGAGCCTCAGTGCTTTGCGATAAATTAACGAGCAACATGCTACTCGCATTTTCATTCCCATGTGAAGTATAGCCATCATATAGGGATGCACGACAAATATATTGATAGCCGAACAGAGTATTATTCCGGCAGCGTACCAATAGGCTTCTTCCTTGGACACACTGACGGAATTGTAATACTGCAATAAACGACCGAGAAATAGCGGCTGTATCACCCTGCAAATGGTAATTAAGAAATTAATATAATATCAGGATTTTTGTCTGTAATAAAGGCATGCTGAGCACTTTCAAGATCTAGACTATACTACGGATAAATAAGATTACAACTAAAAATAAGGATAATATCAAACTATGTAGAAATCTATTTTACGATAGGGAAGAATTAGTAAGTTGCATTCTACAATTTGTTAGAGTTTCTAAGAGCAAGACAAACTATTGTACGGCATTTAAATACAAATAAAGCTTTTAAAAATATAGGTTTAAGAGGATTAGCAGAGGCATAGGATTCAAAGGGGTTTAGGGACTTAACGGTTTCGTTGATTCCTCTTTCTTATTGTATACTTGCAAATTGGAAGCATTGTTCGTTCTGAGAAGTGATATACTATGCACCGGTACATATGTAAATTTCGTTTGATTGTAGTAACGGATGAGGAGGCCAAGAAATAATGGCTGTAATAATCTGAGTAAATAACAAATAAGACTTTAGAATCGAAGGAGTCTGTATCGAATAGTAATGAAGAAATTAATCTTTGCGATGTGAATCCAGTGATAGAAATGGATGAACGATAATTAGAATTATTTGTAGAATTCATTGTGCAAATAGCCAGATAGATTAGGGATATGATATACATGTGTAAAGCATTGCATAAGATGATTCAAATGAAAAATGCACTTTTATATACAACTTATATAACAAAATATCCCGTTGTTCCAGTTAAAAATAATCTGTGATATAATTGTTACATACCTGAGAACAATTTCCATTGTAGCTAAAAGTATTCCATATAGCATTATCTTAACGCCGAAGCATTTGATGATAACTTTCATTAAACTGGGCTGCTTCAACTTCTTCTCTGCATCCCGTTTTTTATCGTTACTTTCTAGCTTTTTGTCAAGTAACTCCCGCTGCCTGTTGTAAGCTTCGCATTCTTTCTCCCATTCTTTTGATATTTTCACTCCCAAAATACCACTGGTGTGCTCTTTGAGCGGTTCGTATAAATCAGTTACTTCTAAGTCTCTTCGGTAACCCAAGAAGAAAGTAGGAAGGGTCCAGCTGCAAGATGAACACCATAAATTATAGCATCTGTGGTTGTTTTCTTGATAACTTTAAGTTAGATAAGTGGCTTTGTTTTCAGCTATGCGTTTAAATATCACTTAAGAATTAAATACAGATAACGAAATTCATCAGAGAAATTCCTTGTGAAAACAGTTATAGATAATAGAGGAAAAAAGATAGAAACTGATTAATAGCTTGTCGAGGAAACCCAGGAGGTCTTTTCTTTATTTATACAAGGCTTATTTGTATCTGATAAAATGATAGCTTCCAAAGCATTGTCGATTTATCACGCCGATTGCCC
The DNA here is from genome assembly GCA_910591515.1 of Cerceris rybyensis. Classification (NCBI taxonomy): domain Eukaryota; kingdom Metazoa; phylum Arthropoda; class Insecta; order Hymenoptera; family Crabronidae; genus Cerceris; species Cerceris rybyensis. Next base: position 1,008,721 of record OU342800.1, on the reverse strand, counting down.
ACTATTATTAATACACAACTTCAAAACATCTGTTATCTTACCTAAATGTTAATGCACTGAGGATATTTGCTTTTGCCCTTGGATTTGTTACCTTTTCCTTTTTGACCTTGTTATCCATGATAACTCCTCATTTATTTTACCAAGGCTTCGTCTGAAACATTTTAAATCTTTAGGAAAAATATCCAAAGCTTCTACCTATCAGCTAGATAGAATACCTATTATTAATTTCCTCTGAAAAATATAAAACCTGGGAGTTTAAATTTCAGATTGTTTTGGAAAATTAATAGTCATGATTTCTTCCTAATAAAATACTTTTCTGCTCTTAGCCAGACGAATAATATATATAACGTAATTACCGTGGTGCAAAAATCGACATTAACTGTATATTATCAGGTGATGAACAGAGATGACGTGAATGACGATTTAAATGTATCATAATGTCATCATTCATGTTGACTCTCATTTTGAGGAAGAGTCGAATTATGATAACGTATGATATCTTATCATTAGGCACATCCACTAAGCTTTTAATATCAATGAAAATACTTATCATAATTAAACTTTTATAACGGTCATGCACCAGGTGCTATTGCTCAATCTAATGTAACCAATGACCAAACAAGTTCTTGTGTAAATCAAAACTATTTCAGTCCATAGTAAGCCTCCAATACGAGGGACGCTGTTATCAAAACACCTTGATGGCATGTCAATAATAGATGAAAGTAAAAATACGAATATAAATCCCAAAAGCAATGGAATAAAAAAAGGTTGTACCCTTGTAGTGTTGTCAGTGTATTACTCATTCCTTTGAAAGTCGTTTGTTAATCTAAAAACTTATGGATACAAAGATAAGAATTGTAATTCATCTTGAGGAACTATTGAAATGCAGCTGTTATCAGGGGTATATAATTGTTTGCAAAAAGATTCAAGATAAGAATGCATAGAAATTGTCCACATACCGTAATAAAGTGCTACAGGCAATTTAAAGGCAAAGAGGTGGGAGAGAAGAACAAGCAATTTTACACCTCTGCTTTCAGTGTACTTTAATCTTTGGATATATGTGCTTAAATTAAAAATATAATAGGATACATTTTGCAAAGCCATTGGCATACAAATTAATGTTTATAGCTACTTTAACATATTACAAACAGGAGCACTAACTCTTTACGATTATTATCGATTTATTATAGTGTTTACGCTCATTAAATAGCGATAAATAACGTTAAAATACAAATATCTTAATTTTGTACATTTTATCGTTCGAAAATTTGCATTGATTATATCCATTCTGAATTGTTGAGAACGTAAATTTTCCCTAGCTTTAAACAATAAGGAAAGTTAAGCCCCCAATTTAATCTATTTTTCGATTAAATCAGTATTTTCTTATCTAACAATCATTTAAGTTTCTTTCAACATCGGAGTAATTTTAGGATTATTCGTAATAACCGGAGGTTTTTCTTTACAAACTATCGCTATTCTTGGCCCTTGAATTCCGCAAACAAGAGAAATATCAGTTCCCTTCGTCTATAAATATTTTTCTTTTTTGAAGAAACGAATTCCAAGGCCGAACTCGTGCCGGTAGAACTTATACTTTTCAACCGGAAAATCTTACTTTTCAGCAAACTTAATTACAGCACGGAAATAGCTCGGTTTTCGTTGGGAACAACGCTTGAAAAGAGCATGAAACAGAGTAAAAATTCACCTAATCGACGCTATTAATTCGGTAGCGTGTACACTATCAACAACTACTCTCATTATAAATGTATCTAATCGATAATAAAGTCAATGTTAGCATAAGTGGGATCAACTCTTCCACTTAACTTCCTTATAAGAAATTAGGATTACAAGTATTCGTTTAACATTACTTCGAATCAAACACGATCGACGATCAGTGTGCTCAGGATTCAAATGAAAATCAAACGAATACCAATGCCGATTACAGTACCTCGTACATTCCCGATATTGAAATACAAATACGATAAAATTCGATAACCGTCATATTAATTTATATAGCATAATAATAATGGCAAGGAAAAAGTTCCACGAGCCTTATATAATGACGAAATACAATTTAATATAACATGAAGCCCTGTACGATCGATCGACAGCAAGTTTGCACGATGATTCAACGGCGATTCGCCGAATGGCGAAATAAAATATTCCTCTTGTATTCCTCTTGAGTCCCGGCTCACAACGTTTAAATCTCAGGAGGAAAATAATTACGAAGCTGCCCGATCAACGTGCGATCTCGCCAATATTCTCGTACAATAACATCACTTACGATCAATGGAAAGTTGCGATATAATTCGATGACTTCTCAGAGAACGACGTTAAGATCCCATAACGTCGCGATTGCCTAATATTCCGTCGTGATGACAAGCCGAAAGAAACTTTAATGTCCACTTAAGTAGAAGGCCGTCGCTCGACTGTAACCTGCCGCAGCTCGCTGGCTCGTGTCAACTCGTGTTGCTCTTGTGGCTCATATGTGTCATTGGTTAACCCGAAACTAACACGTGATCAGAATCGGAAAGAGTGTTATAAGATAGTTATCTCGTATGTATCGTCTGCGCTCCTCGCTTTGGGGGACTCAGGCTTTCGTCGAGAACGTTATCGTCGTAGACAGTTTACGTTCCCGACGACGAAAGGGGCGTCACCTTCTGTAAAGTGAAGAGGGATCCGTGGATGCATCGACAGTAATGCATAAAACGATGAATCTCCTTTTCTAACGGTGACGAGCAGATAAACGAGCTGTAATCGACAAAGAAACACGCTGTTGCGCCATTTTACCGGTCGATGTCGTGGGTGCAACCTTAATACGGCTGCCATCTAGCATGAAAACGCGGATTAATTCGTGCAGTGAGTACGATTTAGAGTCAACAGAGAGCGATGTCGTTAGGTTCTATCGATAGATTATTTGCAATCGGTTGAAAATTTTCTACAAGAACCACTGAGGATCTTGGGTAGTTTGTGTCAAAATCTTGGAGCAAGTAGACGCGAAATGCGATTTAACGTTCACTACGAGGTCTGAATTTACTGTTGTTACTAAGAGTGCAATGTTGTTAAGTTCAATCGATGGATTATTTGCAATTGGTAGAAATTACATTTGCGACTGGAGATCAAAAGAGCTGATGTCTAGAGAAAATGATATCGGTGAACCTAACCGCAACGGCTTACGAATTTCGCGCCTTTCCTCCAAGAATTAGGAAGAATGTAAGGTACGGGTAAATTAAAAGAATGCACAAATGTTTTATATCTTTATTCGTGGATATTCGAACTTTCATCAACATCTCTGTACAACACGTATATAATTACACTGTAGACGTAGTAAAATTTAACGAGGAAAACTCATATACATATAAAAGTATCAGTACCTAGGTACAATCGCGTACGCATACAAAGAATTCTTTAACGATGGTTCTTGAGATGGCAGATAAAGTGTCTCGTAGAGAACATTTGTCTCGACATACCCTCTTTTTTTTATCCCCCTTTCAATAGACGAGATCAGAGTGAAAAGGTGACCCACATCTTCCTCCTTCCTTCCGCCCTCTATATTCGAAACACCTGGACATTTTGAACAATCGTCCAATTGTTTTTCATCTTTAAAATTTAAGGTGCGCAGTCTTCGTTTAAGTGGCGTAAAACGTTTCTTCCTCATTTAACGAGTTTCCACGAGGAATTAAAAAGGAATAATTCGATCGGAGGACAAACTCGTGACGAGTCATTGAAATGACATTAGGAACTTGTTTCACGACTTTGCGGCTTAATCAATGAACATCGTCTCGCCAAGTTTTCCACGTCGGAATTATGTTTTTCCTCGGTTCTTTTCCTTGTTGCTTGGTTCTCTCTTTGCACGAAATGTTTTTTTTCCCTCTTTTTCCCTTTTCCCGATTAACCCTCGATTCAGTTTCTTCGTATGACGCACACAATGTCAACGGAAACTTTACAAAACTTTCGTCTCAGCTCGCCGATCGACGGCGGAAAATCAGTTTTTGGCACCTTTCGAGGGAAAGCTCGACGTTTCTTCTTAAATTCGTATATTTTCAATTCAAATGACCCGCTCGAAACAATTAGGAGATCTCGATTAATCGGACGTTTTGTTACGTTCTATCTCGAAATTTTGCCGCACTTTTCCGGCTTGGTCTTTTATTCAAATAATTATCACGAGTTTATAATGAACGAAAAGAAAAGAAATATTCTAAAAAGAGATTGTAAACTGTCTCCACAATTATTCCGAGCAGCTTATATACACCTTGGTCGAAAAAAGAAACGTGCGCTTCGAAGTTTTGCGCCGTAAAAATTCATACAAAATAACGAAAAAATGATAAGAAAGGCTTGTGTGTATATAATATACATATATGTGTATATATAGATATTTTCGTAGCTTAAATACAAATAAATATGTTAATATTATTATCTACAATGGTGGTGGGCTTAATGTAAAAAGAGACATTCGTCGGAGCATCGTTTAAAATTGAAGTTCTGCACAAACAGCAATGTGCAGGGGAACCGACGAGCTCTTCTTCGTGAGAATACAACGAACGATCGAATTAACACTCGAGTCTTAAAATTCCAACTTGAACACGTGAAGATCGTACGATTTTAATCGTTAAGTAACATTATCCGTATAATTATAATTATATTTTAACGAGCGTATATAATTATAATTATAAATTTACGCTTAATAGGCAAGGGACTGTCTACGTATGAGATTTCTTGCTTTCGATGGGAGAGACAGATATCTCAATTAATTCGGAGGTTACTACTATCGATTGCGATTTGGATGTTAGTTTTGTTTTTAGTATAATTACTATTATTGTTGCCGATTTGATTATTATCGTTAATAACAACCGAAATTAAGAAAATTAAGTACCTGAACGAACGACTCGGAATTCCTAATTCTATTCCGATTCTAATCACCGTTTTTACGAACATCGATTTCCTGACGATCATAGACGTAACATTTAGCATAAACATCTCAAATTACGATTTTCATCGTCGACAGTTTTACGAGTGTCGACAATAAAATCGCACAATTGTAAGATCGAGAGCGATCAATAGATCGGTGAATAGACTATGCACCGACCTTTGTCGCCCTTTGTTTTCTTTAACCCTTTAAGAGACTTTATCGATATGTCCACCGCGTTTGACTTTATCGAGAGACTTGACAAACTGAAGTAACAATTTTCATCAATTTTTAGATATATACCGGAAATTTTAATGGTAGTTTTTTTTTTTGTTTCGTTTCAATCGGAATCTGGACCGAAGATGTCCGCAAAGAACTGTGCCTTAAAGGGTCAAAGAGCGCAGACTTTAAACGCAATTAGAGTACAGGATTACACAACGCTTATTATACGTCTTAGCCCTTCAACTTGGTACCTCGTTACCGATTCGAAATTTATTTTAATCCCCCAACTAAACCCATCGAATTCCAATGGCCTTTGAACGATTCAGGTGATTCCATTGATTCTGAAACTGAAAGAGAGAACTTCCCAACGGAATTTTGACATTTGCCGCAACAGATCTCTCAAATATAGAATTTTTGACAATTAAAACAACATAAAAAGTTCTTCAAGATAGTCGCGAAACCGGATTTGCCGATGTGTTAGAGATACTTCCGTTCTCCAACGGAGTCTCGATCATTCCTCGACATTCCTCGATCAAAAATGAAAAAAAAAAATAGAAACTAATAATTCTTCCATCACGAGGAAGCTCAACCATCGTTGAAGGGTTAAACATCAATCGTCTCTTGCACCGGAGGGCTCGTTATCCTTCGAAATCTCTCGCTTATCCTCTCCTTCGGCTTTCCCAGCGACTCGATCGACTCGACACCGTATCCTCAAGTGTTCTCCGGTCGATTCAGGTTGCTGTTAAGAAGCTCGGTGTTTGCATTGTTGACGGCAAGTCTCTGCTCCTCCTTGAGCTTCCTCTTCCTCTTCTTGTTCCTCTTGTGAACGCAGAAGAGGCCGACGAACAGGCAGAATATGAAACCGGCAACGCAACAGGCCACAAGGATCCACGTGTTCCTTGCCTTTTCCGTTTCTATCTTCAGTCTCAGGATATCCGAGCACTGCTCGTAAAGCTCCAAAGTCCTGTTGCTGAAGCTCACCGGTGAACAAACCGAATTCCCGTCTTCGGTGCAGTTAATGGGCGGTTTCGCGCGAATTCCTCGAAGCTTCAGCCATCCATCGATGGTCTGACACTCGCAGTTCTTCGAGTCAAACTTTATCGGATTCTTGGATAGATCTAGAACTTCCAGAGAGCAGAAAGACGCAAGTTCCTCGGTAGTTATCCCGGTGATGAGATTGTCAGAGACGTTCAAATGTAAAAGAGTCGGAAGGGGACCGATTTCCGGAAGTTTGCAGAGTTTGTTCTTGGCAAGCTGAAGGTACTGCAGGGGAGACTTGACCTCTCTGCGGTAGAAGGCGAAGTCGTTGAGCTTGTTATCTGCTAGGTAAACCTTTCGGAGGTAGGGCAGGTGAAAGAGGTCTCTAGGTAGGTCGTCGCATCCGTTCTTGGAGAGGTCGAGGACCTGGAGGTAGTGTTGATTGGCGAACGCAGCTTCCTGAATACTGTGGATGAAGTTGTCGCCCAGGTAGAGGTACGCGAGACTCTTGTAAGGAACGAAGCTCTCGTTGGTTAGCTCGCGTAGTCTGTTCACCGATACGTCCAGAACCTTTTGAAGGAATTTCGATTAGACGAGAGATTTCGTGTCAGTTGATCGTCTTTGGCTGAAACTTTGCGATCTTTGGGGGGTTGGATGTCAATGAGGGATGATTGTAAGTAGAAACAGACCTGTATGTCGGACTTGAGGTCCTGAGGGATCCCCTCAAGGTCGAGATTCGTGCAGCGGACCTGAAGCATCGAGTAGGCTTTGCTGTAACGGCACTTTTTTGGAGGGAGTTCTTGATCCATCACCAGCGAACCGGAAGAGCCTCGTGCCATGACATCCGGAATGGTCGCTGTTACGAGGAGGAGCGCGAGGAGCCCGTTGACGAGGAACACACTCATGTCTGGAACAGAGGAGCGTGGATTTCTTCATTTAAATTTGGAACTTTGTATCGTCTAGTTTCATTGTAAATGCGATGTTATATATACACCGATTGTTGCGTAAGAGATATCGATTGTTATCTTCTCGCTGAGACGCATCGATAGCATTCTCTATCACGATAGAGATAATAGCTTACATCGTCGACTTAGATCCAGGCGCTGCGTTTGAATTAATAACAACGATAATGGTAACGATAATAGGGCTAAATCCGAGGAGAAATTGGCGAATTAGGGCGTGGAGGATACGATAAGTGGTAACGAGGTAAAGGGTTGTCCTTCCAATTAATGAAAATGCGTGTAAAATTTGCGAAATTATTCTATCTTATCTTTACTTTAACTATTATATTTAAATACGCAAAATAAGTACCTTGGAAGAGAGGAAGAAAGGGATGGAAAGTAAGATAGACGTGAAATATTTGGTGGATGTTTTCCCTATCACTTGAAGAACTTAAAATTGTAGATTCTGCTCAAAATGAGTGTAGCAGATAAAGCTGAAAAATAATCAAAGCCTACGTTCTGTAGAATCGTCCTAGTAGCAAAGATCTAATCGCAGATTTATCCGCCAAACGTTTCTTCCGTTATGTTCGTTTCTCAACGAACTACCGGAAGCTTCCAAGGCAAGTTTTCACGAGTAATTTATCGCGCGTCGATGTACTTTGTTGGCTCTCGAATTCCACGATTACTGAAGAAGTTTCGGCGCGGTTTTCTCTTCGCGAAACTAACGAACTTCCCGCGGAATCTATAATGAAAATGCCCGCGGTGAAGCTGAGAATTTCATAATATCTCAGGAACGGGTCTTTGCTCCCGTTCCTTTCCCTTTGTTTCTTCTCTCCCAACATTTTCGGGAATTTCGAAAAAAACTTTGATCGCAAGATAGTCCGCGCGAATTTCCATCGAGATTTTCCTGCAGTTATCTTAATTGCCCTTCCAACAGTAATGTCACAGGATTTCTGTGCTATCTTTGTCTCCTTTTGCAACCGCATTCCAATCATTTTGGCTAACAATCACGACATTGTGGCTGAAAACTTGCGAGCTGAGTTTGGAACGCGGAATGGTTGTATTTTTACTTATGAAACTAGTTTCTTTCGCTTCAAAAATTTCATACTGGCAAGTAAGACTATTTCCTCTTCTGGAACCACCGGTATAAAAGAGCTTTTTGCTTTTGGTTTGTTATATATTTAAACATCGTCTCTTTCGAACAGCGAAAGTAACAGCTCAAGTGATTTCCGGTCCACCGAGATTGTCTTCTATAGAGACCACACATTCAACTCGTTCCTGCTACTTGAAATTCAACGTTTCTATTGCCATAAATACCGAGAGTGTCTTCATCCCCTGATCCTCTGCTCTTCGCTGTGTTCGCCAGTGACGTCACGTATGCGTCCCGCGCTGCTTTTCCGACTTAATTTATAGCCCATAACATGAAGTATATAAACTACAAATCACCGTTATATTCGTCCGCGCGATTATACACTTACATCGATAAATTTCAGTTTGTCCGAGCGAGAGGTATACTCTATATCGTATAAAAATAGCTAAAAACTTCCCTACATTTGAATCGTCCCGTAGTTTCGAGCGCGATAATCTCCTCCGACGTTCTCCAACCGATTCCCTCATGATACTCTGCTCTCTCAGGTTTTCAATGTGTTCCACGAGATCATTGAAATTGCGAGAACATCGCGAGCAGAATCACAATGAAAACTGTCAAGGGAAAAGGGCAGGTCTAACCTCGCGACAATTGGCAAAATTGAAAGCGCGAAGACGTCGAAGGGGACGAAAGTATCGATCGCGGTTGTAAATTTGTTTTAGAGTCGCGTATGCACGAGCGAGATCAGTTTAGCCGGGGAAGCGATTCGCGTTTCCTCGCGGTTTGCAAGTTTTGAAAGAGCACGCCGCGGTGTTTATTGTACTAAGCTCTGATGAACTGCAGAGCCGCCGGCAGCAGCCTCGTAAAGTAAGCCGGCTTTATTCCGGCCTCGATGAAACATCGGCCGTCTTCCTTGCAGGGTTGTCCTTCTCTTTTGCTCTCTCTTTGTCTTCTCTTCACCATGGCTCGCTCTTTCTCGTTCTATGTGTACGCGCTACTCGTGAACCCGAAACGGGATTGCGAATTTTACCTCGCACGGTTGCTCTTCTTCGCTTTACGGCCCTCGTAAATTCTCCGATGGGACTGAGAAATAATTCGACGTGGATTGGCATTCAATGCCGACCTTAAATCTACGCGCTTTCAGTCTTCCCGATGGATACAATGTTTCTTGGGACGCGTGCCTTTGAAAGGTTGTATTAACTTTGCCAGAAGAGAATTTTCTGCCGCTGCATCTGGGACGGCTGTAAAGGCTCAGATTTCCGAATGTAGGAGACTTCGCCTCGAATCTCAGTCGACTGTGGAAAACTGTTCCTTAGTAGATCCAAAAGAGCGAATAGTCTTACTTGCCATTACAGTAGAGATCATTTTTCTACGATTAATTATCAGAAAACTAATAACAGTGGCTATTTAATTGTCATTAGCATGAAAAGGGTAGATTAGTCGGTAACAACGAAGAGACCACTTTAATCGAATAACTTCTAACCAATTTATGCAAATCCCTTAGGTATTCCGTAAGACCCACAAACACGACTTCCTCCCGGAACAACCGGAGAACATGGACGCCCCGGAAACTTCGAAAGAGGAAACTGCAGTCGTTCATCGCCTCGGATTGATGTTCGACAACGATGCTCGTAGCAGGCACTTTCGTCGTCCAGGAAGAATAGAAACGACGGTATGTTTTCCTTTCCTTTAAAGCGATTCCTTTAACTTTACTCCATTCCAGGGATCATCGTTCAAAAATCAAATTAAAGCAGCAACAATATAATAACTTTTCCCGAATCATATAAAAAGAATTTCCCAAAGGGTCAACCGCATCTCGATATACCTGCGAGGAAATTCGTTCGATTTTTCGCCCAACGAATTCCAATCCCCGCGGCAATTTTCTCCTCTCCGATTTCCGCTCTTTCTTCGCGATCCGCCCAATTTCCTTGGGTTGAAAGAAACTCGAAAATTGCCGCTTACCGCCAATTATTTGGGACTTACTCTCGATCGAAGTCTTGACGAATGAAACGGTAGGAATAGAGACCGCAGGGGAGAGACGTAGGATCACGAATGGAGGAAGCTTTAAATTGCGAAACTGAAGAGTTACGGGAGGAACGCGACGTTATCCCTTCTAGCAAAGGAGGAGCTCCGAGCCTCCGGCTGTGCTCTCGTTTTTCCAGATTCTTCGAGGCGTCCCTGCCTTAATTGCTCCCCTTAATTACGTCTTAATTGCGCCTCGGTCTTCGTGCCACGAAAACGTCGAATTTTCCCGACGGTCTTCTCGCAACGTGCTTTTCGCGACGAAGTTTGCGCGACTGCTCGTCGAGGAATCGCTCGAATTGCAAGCACTTCCGTTGCAGCTTCTGCTCGCAGGAGCACCCGGCGAAAATAGATCCGTGTTATCGCGGAGGTGCATGCGACGTGGGTGCATTATGCAGCAACAGGTCTGCGAGATGTTACGGAAAAGAGGCGAGGGGAAGCTCGATTGCATTTATTCACGGTATACCCGTAATTCGCTGGAGCTAGAAGACCTCTCCACCTTCTACGGTTTAATTGCGCCGATGCTGAATCAATTGGCGCTCCAATTCCTGCGATTATGTACACAGTTTTTCCGTAAGCGCCTTTTCCCTTTTTTTCCTTCTTTAAATCGATATCAGGAATACCGTGCACGGGTTTCCATTCGGAGTAATTGAGAAAATTGTTCTTCATTGTGGAAAGTAGATTTGAGAGAAGGTGGAGATTGATATTTTTCCTCGATCGATCTACAGTTAATCGCTTGCATCGTGATAATAATAGCGTTAGGATTTATTGTTGTCAGGATTTAACCTGCGTCCCTTTAAATATATTAACACACTCAAAAGCAAAAGGTTCTGTCATCTCGATGAATCCAGAACAGCTTTATTCGCCATAACATCGATTTTCAAGAGACCCGTTGCACTTACGTCGCTGTATTTATCTCGCGAAAATCCTCTCGCGTTCCCGAGACACCTGGAAAGAGCGGAAAAGCGTCATAAATCCCCAGAGTAACGGGAAGAATCGCGGGAGACCGTCCGAGAAGCGGATATCCTGGGAAGAAGCGCGAAAGAGGAAACGTTCTTGGCAACATCTTGAAAACTAACGATCCCATCATCCGAAAGGGAACGCCACCGTGAAGAACGGAACTCTCTATGATCCGTTAAAAGAATAGGTCCAAAAATAGAAGACACATATAGTTTGAAAAGTAATGGTCCTTCGTCCCCGAAAAAAAAACACGGGAAAAACAGAGAACGTCCGCGGACCACCACCGAGAACAATGGATCTCGCGCGGTCCTGCACAAAAGTCTCGAGTGACGGCGCAGAAAAAGCTCGAACTAACGAAAAAAAAAAAGAGAGAAAAAGGGAGAACGTAGGAGAGAAAGAGAGAAAACACGTTCATCGGAGGGTTGAAAGTAGCCGGGCACAGAATTTCGCTCAAAGAACGACGGTTTATTTTCGGTGATTTCGCGTCGGGTAACTCATTAAACCGCGGGGTTCGGCCGCAGTGAGTGCAATAAAAGTCCAACCATATCCCCGCGTCTCGTTGGTGTGCGTTCGCAACGATCCAACCCCGATGATCGCTGGCTCGTGAACCCTTTTGATCCGCGTGTCCCGGACAGCAGCCCTCGCCGCCTCTACCGACTTTAGGGCACGCCGGATGAATTTTACGAGATTCACCAGCCGAATGTTCCCGCCAAGATCGACTTTCTCGTGATTTTCGACGATGTAACGCGATCGAGACGAGCCACGAACATCGATCTCTTCCTATCGCCACGATTCGTTAAAATTTAACGCCACTTGATATCGAATAGGAAAAAAGAAAGTGTAGGTCGTCTCGAATACAATACGTGACGAAACGAATATAAAAGTGCTCGGTGGAGAAACGTCAAATAGATTAGACGTTGACGCTTCGTATCAAGGTAATACTTCATTCTTTACGGATAACGCGTTATCAGCGAGTTGTTTGCTTCTACGTTGCGACATACTTTCTTACGAGTTCGTTATGGCGTCGATTAAAAGAGCGTTACGCTCGTAACGAGTAACCCGAACTGATTCGTGGCACCGTTTCTCCTTCGAATTTCGAGATTCTCGTGCCAACTTCCGTCGACGAAATTTGCATTCGCACGAGGAGAACCAACGTGGAATTGTATCAACGTTTCTGCACGACGTTAAGAAGCGCGATTCGTTAAAATTTCTCTGGGGATTAAATCAGCGGGACGTGCCGGAAGGTCGACGGTACTTTGGAACTCACTGGAGCGTTACGTAACGTGTTATACAGAAATTAATTACAAAAGATCTAGTCGACGAAACTTGAATTTATATCGAAGTATGGTAGATGTTAATATGTTCTTTTACTTCATTCAGCGATTTCGATAATCGAGCCAAGGAATTCGAAATGTTTAACGAATTTGGTGAAACCTCGCTCATTTTCTTCCGCTGCATTCTTACGGCGAGTTAAGTAAAACTCTGCTCTGCTTCTTTTATCCATACTCCGTTACCATTATTTGCGAGTCCTTTCGCCCAAGAAGAGTTACTGTGTCGTTAACGAAAGTCAGAGCAATTAAGGGCGCACACGATCCGCGAAAGATCAAGGAAAGAAACAACAACCGAGAAAGTTCGTGCGGCGATGTTTGAAAGAATCTCAGGTGCAGTTTGACGTTAGCCGAGTGGAAGGTTAAGTGCGCTTGCAATTTTGACGTGCACTCGCACTCAAGTGCACGTCGATGCATCTGAGAATAAAACAACGCTGAGTAAATCTCCGAAAATAACGTTGCTCCTCGAGGGTTGCCGGCGAAAACACGACGGAAAACTCAGCCGTCAAACGACCATTGTCGTAGCGATATCGTTTCCCTCGAGACCGAATTGTTTCCTCGGTTTTTGCTCCGATTTCGTTGAGTTTCGTTGGTCCAAAGTCGAGTCACTGGAATTAGAAATTCTCGGCCGTGTGTCTCCGACCGACGTTCTCGAGATTACAGTCGATAAGAGCTTCTCGAAGGAATTCGCGAACGTCATCTCCCTGGATCGGATTACGTCAGGCTCGTTGTTCGGAGAAGTCATACGTTACTGGTATCTAATTTATAATAGCTGGCGGAGGAAGTGATTCATAGCGCTTTTCAATTTTTAATCGAGTTTCACGCCTTTCAGATGTAAATTTTCTTGAAAAGAGTCACGCCCTGAGAAAGACCTTCTTTACTTAGTTCCTCTCTCTTTTGGTTGCAAGAAATGCGGTCATTTCGCCCTCCAAAATGTTAGACGAGTTTTTTCCAAGACTCACAGACAGCACTTTGGCCACTATAGTTCATGGTTCATCCCTCTACCACCCTTCCAGCCATTTTTCCAGCACGACGCTGTGCACATCAGAAATTCAAACCTGATTAAAGTCCTAGCTCTCTATCGTACCATTCCAATAACTCTCAATCGTAAATGAAGTCCATTAAAACAAACAACACGTAATTTCTGCAACCGTGCCCCATTAAATTTCACCTCGCGGAGGAGGAACGTCGCGAATAATAAAAATGCGTGCCAACGGAAGGTCGAATGATTAAAACCAGCGCACGGGGTGAAACGGGGGGTGAAATTTGAGAAGCTGTAAAACGCAGAGCACATTGCACGGCAGGAGAAAGTAGAGAAAAAGTTCTCGGTAAAATCGAGAGGCGAGAGTAACGCGGAGCAAAACGCCGGAAACACCGCGGCTCTGGAATTGCGGAATAAAATTGCCAGGATATCGTCGAGGTGGAAAAAGTATTTCGGCCTTTTGCCGTCGAAGAAAGCTGCAAAGAAAAATAGAGAAAAAAAAGGAGAGAGATAAGTGCTGTTTTTCATTCCCGACCAGTGAAAAAGAGGTGGGGTGGAGATCCAGTCGAATTTCCCAGGGGTGGAATCTTAAAGAGAGAAAACATTACGAGGCAAACGTCTTCGGGCGAGATCGGTCTTTGGCCTTGCGTCCAAAAGTGCTGCACGACCACCTGACGCGAATATCCCAATTGTTCCGAGTAAACAATGAAAAGGTAAGAGACCAGGAGTGCCGGATGTTTCTCAAGTAAACAGTTCATCCTCGGTGAGGCATGTGCCCTTGATGCGTCAACGTTTATCGTCCGGGCCGAGAGCCAGTTATGTTTACAAAGTTAATTCATTTGCCGGACGGCCGACAGTATCTCTTCGACCTCCGGTGGATCAAGTCGCGTGTTGACATCGTGGCTGCTAGTTTCGCTTGATTTCCATCGTTATTAGTTGCAACTCGACTACAGATCAACTTGGGTGGCTCAACTCGCCTAATGAGACACACACGAATGCATCACCAGTGGTTCAGCCAGTCGTGTACGTGTTGAAGCTACCGACGAAAATCATAAAAGCATCTTCCTCGAGGAAACTTCTCTCGTGGGAATTCTTACATAGAATAGCAGCTACTCGAAGACGTCCTCATCCCCAAAGTTCTCGAGTCGGTGATTTCACGGGAAAACAGATGGAATCAAAACAAACTCGATGTCGAGGGAACTTCTCTCGTCGACCAATCGTTAATAACTTCCGTAACTTCGAATTCTGTTTTCTCCCGCATCGTTTTACGTTCCGAGGTGATCATGGGAAAATAGTATGCAACTTGGTGTGCCTGCGTGATCATCGATATCTGGATTTGCACACAAAGGACAAATTGGATGTCGAGGTATCGAGAAGGTATCGTCATTACCCGAGCTTTCATCGACGAGCGGAGAGTTTGCTGCGGAAAAGTTTCTATGGCGCGATAATTAAAAGACTGATCTCCTTATTGAAAACCCGAGAAAAACGAGAAGGACCGTCGACTGAAATAACTCGACGGTTCTTTCGAACATCGAACGAAACGCCGGGGGTTGAATTCCATCCCTCCCTTCTCCTTCTCCCCGTTTCAACCCCCTTCCTTCTTTTTCTTTCGTCTGTTTCTCGCTATCCACCTCTCTTGAAACTTCGTAAAACGGCTTACCTTCGCCGTTTTTATTTCCGTCGACAAGAGTGCCCTGTAAAGGGGAAAAAACGAAGGAGAGAGAGAGAGAAAGGGGGTGGAGGAAAGAGTAACCAGGTATTTCGTAATAAAGAGAGAAACTTTTCCACGATGAATAACGAGTTACGATCGTCCGGAGTTCCCAGCTCCTCCTTTGGGTTTTATCCTTGGTTTTTTCTCTCCTCCGGATAAATAATCGTTAAGAACCGGAAGGAAGAAATTATCAAGACCATGGGCGATTGCATAATCGGTCGCGCGGTGCCGTTGAAACCCTTGGAATTGAAACGAGAAGGGAAAAAATGGAGAAATGCAGAGATACCTTCTTCAATGGATTCTCGGTGTTATTTTAATAGCCGTGATTTAACGAAACAACGGCCTCGAAAGGGACTCGTTGAATTTCTCCAGTTAATCTGAAGAATAAGAGAAAAAAAAGGTGAGTCCGTTGAGAGCAACGTTTTGAACGTCGCTCAAAAGTTTCCGCAACGCTCGTAAAACGAATTAACGCAATAAAGTTTCTACAATACACCGGTGCACGCACTTGTCCCGTTAATTTCAGCTTGCTCGAACATTTTTTAAGCATCATTATCCTCCCTCCCCCTCTCGGTTCCCTTCGGCATCCCTCTCTCTCCCGCCCTCCTCGCGGGATTCATCGGCACCGTTGGAATTAATTTCTGACCGAACGGCAACGATAAAATCCCCCCAGGGAATATTAAAAAAAAAGTCCAGTTTTTCGCAAAGTGTCGCGAACTTTTCCGCGCGAAATTCGCGTCCCAGCGAATTCCAACGTCGGTGATTTAAAGCGCCCTATAAACTGCAGACTCCCCTAAATCACTGTACGACGCTGTCCGGAAGTTTAAAAGAATGCGCGCGCAAAAGACGCAAATAATAAATTCTTCGGTTCCGTTTTGGAATTATTCCTGAAGGGGGAAAAAATGAAAGATCTGCACGAGGGAAATTTAATTCTTCGGAATTTAAATTCCTCTTTGTCGAACGTGAATCAAAGGTATTTAAGAAGGAAAGAGCGACCGGTTGAAATTGTGCATGTTCAGCAACCTGGCCCCGGGCGCGAGCGGAATGGTGTCCATGGACTCATGGTGAAGTTCTTTTCTCACGACTCTCGACTATTCTTTCCCCGTTGCTGCAACTGCACCTGGCTCAAAGGGTGCACTTGCATCCACCTCGCACCCCTCGAGGGAAAAAACCTCTCTCTCTAATTCTAACCTGTGCAGAGTCCTCGGACCAAGACTCGTTGCTACATTCTACCCAGAATAATTCTTGATTTTCCTCGACATCCAGTCATCCACGAGTTACGACGACGAGGAGAGGTACAATTTTTAATTAGCAGCGAATTGCAGCCCGTATTTACGACTTTCCGTTCGCAAAACGAGAAGAGCTAATTCGTCTTCCTAACTCGAACGAGTTAGCCCGCAAATCTTGAAAACATTCCGAGCAAAAGGCACGAACGACAAATTCCAACCCCGTTACATAGGACGAGCGACAAAAAGAGGAGGTAAAAGCCGTTGAAACCCTCGAGAGAGGAGAGAACGCCCAAAAATAAATTTCCCAGCCGAAATTGTATTTACCTCGACGTTGATGTCACGGAGCGCAGACGTTTCGGCCAACGTCGGATCAAAGTTCCCGTGTGGATTAACAAAAAAAAGGGAGAGAGAGAATGATACAGGGAAACAGACGGAGACAGAGATAGAGGAAAACAAAGCAATGGAAAACGAGGCTCGTAAAAAATGCAGACGAAACTGGTTGTTACACAGAAGTCATGGGCAGAAGGGGAGAGAATTAACGTGGAGAAGCGTCGGTCCGCGTGGCTCATAAAAAGTGCAACAGCAGCGTAGAAACGCGGCTGAAAACTGACCGAAGGGAAACCTGATTAACGCCTCGGGGACCGGTGTATCTGTGCATTTGTTATTAACTGCATTTTCTCTCCGTGGTTTTATACCCTTCCTCTCTTTCTCTCTCTCCCTCTCTCTTTCTCTCTTCCAGCGACATTCTTCGGCTGCCATGCAGCACCGCCCGTTGGTCGAGCAAACGGGAAAAGAATGCTCGACGGTGACTTACGGATAATTTAATTTGACGGAACCGGGAGAAATGGAACAATAGAATCTCTCTACCTGTTTTTTCCCCTTCTTTTTCCACTCTTTTCTTCCTACTTTTTTTTTGCCCTTCCGTCTGTCCGTCCAGCGAGGTTGACGGAAGAATATTAAGGGAGAGGGCGGAACGTGCCGCGCGAAGTCTGGAATTTTTTGGAGCGGGCAAACAGGAGGACGAATCAGAGGGCGAAGCAGAGGACGAAGCAACGGCCAGGGCACGTTTCGAATATTTCTCTCTTTGCCTGGTTGCCATTGCGCATTCCTCACCGTTTTCAGAGATATCCGATGTGACGGGGATGCGAATTGGAATATCGCCGGAGGCCGATATTTTTCGACTCTTCTGCGGGGTTGCGATTAATTAGTCGTCGAAGAGGGCCTAGTATAACCTCCATTCGTGAAAACACTGCTTCAAAATATAATACAACGATTTTAAACGGTAGAACAGGTTGGTAGGATCTTTTAAATTCCAAGGGAATAAGATATTCAATTTGCAACGCAAGGATTCCTCCCCTCGACAATTCTACACAATTCTTCGCAATAAGATTGCGAGGGGAATTTCCACAAAACGAGCCAACCTATCTTTAAATCTGACGTCCCAATATTTTCAAATCTATCGAGTTCGACTTTGTTTTACGTGGCCGTTAAACGGATGCCTTTATGCTCCGGGAAGGACGTAAAAGCGATCGTATCGTCGTTCAAACTTCCTAACTTGCTTCGGAGCGGTAAAAAAAATTTCATTTCTTCGAAAGTTGGTAAGTAGACAGCGGTAATACAAACTTTGATCCGGCCGGAAGATATAGGTGGATTAACAGCCTCGCTGCCGGCTGCGAACGATGAAGTCTCGCCGGAAACTGCAGCGTTCTTTTTTTCTCTCTTCTCTTCTCACTCAATATTGATCCTATCTCTCGACTTTTCGACGAGTCTAACCCGTTGAAATTTTTCAGACTGAGACGGAATTGCATTACGTAACCCGAAGTTCTAGATTTTTGGATTATTCCCTGACATCCCTTGTCCACATCTTCCCTCGTGCATTCTATCTTTCTCTTCTGTCATTTTTTAATGGCTATGCTAATTTTACGTGAAATCTACATTTTTAAATTACCACTAGGTAGATTCTGAATCATTCAGGTTACGGAGTAAGTAATAATTTAGAAAAAGTAACAGTCCACTGCTCCGAGACTTTTTCTCCTCGCTCGACATATCTTCGCCTCGCTCGTATTCCATCATCCCCCAGACTTTACTTAAACATCCCTCAGAAATGTCTCTCCATCGACTCTACTCGTCTTTCCCGCCAAATAGCCGTTTTCCGAAGACGAAGCTTCCAATAGGCAAAACGTATCGCATCGTCCGCAACGATAGAATTTCCTTCTCGAATGCGCACCCTTCCGTTCAAGGATATCGATATACCCCGTTATCGTTCCTACGGTCGGAATACATTTTCGCGAGGCGAAACGCTCGCAAAGCGATTCCTCGTTGGTGTGCCAGCCACGCAAAAATGACCCACTTCTTCTCTCCGACGTCGTAGGACCTCGAGACGATGTCTCCGAAGGCCGGTGAATAAATTACGAGAAGATTAAGAGCGCCCACGACCTCGAATGCCCGCGGATAACTTTTCTCCGGTTTTCTGTTACTTCGTTGAGACTTATTTTCTTTTCCTTTTTTTCTTATTTTCTTTCCTGCCCCGTTAGAGAAATTGGCGAGAGGTTTGATGGAATTTTTCTTACGACTATTTGGAAAATGCGGGGGTGGAAGTGAGTGCTGCGGTGGGAATGGGGTTGGAGATTTTGTGGCTTAAGTGGTGGCGGCTTTTTTAAATGGACGGTGAAGAGTTCTAGAGGAATTTTAGAAAAGTGAATGAAGATATTTAGCTAGCTGTCTTCCTGGAGAGAATTATTTTGAAATTGTTTAAAATTCTGAGGCAAGGAATTATTTAGTTTTAGTTATTGCATCGGTATTATTTAATATCTTTCATCAATGGTGTTTAATAAGTGATTAGCAGGCAATCTAGCAATTAGTAGAATCACTATTATATTAATGAAAAAACATATATCGATGAAATAACAATCGCGCTCCCGCGGGAATTTCTCGTCATGATTCTTCCACGTTTCGAGCATCGAAAGATAAAAAAAAAAGACTCGTTTGCGGTGCGTGGAGCTGGAAACAGGCATCGGAGTTTTAATGTTTAACAATTTATTCTCGAGGGCGCAGAAACGCGCGATTTGCAGCGTAACGTTAAAATCAATTTCCCGGCGACCGATACGGCGGAAAAAAAGCGCGAGCGGAAAAAAAACGCGGGAGGATGATTAAAAATATGATAACCGCGCGACAGATTTACAGAGATAAACGAATTTGTTTAAACCGATGAGGAAAATATCGAAGCGCGGTCCGAAAAATACGATTTGACGGAATTTTCCGATCAGGAGGAGCGGTTTAATCTTCGTAAATTTATTCGTGGCAACTTTAAAAAAAATACTTGCCGGCCTTCCTTCATTTATTTCGCTCTCTATCTTTCTTTTTTCTCTGCAATTTGTCGAAATATCTGACAACACTCGAAACCGGCTGGCTATTTAAGGACGGAAGCAGGAAGTTTCTTTAATTCGCGGAAAAACACGGCGGAGAACGAAGCAACGGGGAAACATTTATCTAGGACACTCATCGGGAACAATTTTCGCGTAGAAAGGGGAAAGAGGAAGCCGGCAAAGAGGGTGCATCGCCGAGGTGCAGGAACTTTCCATCGAGGATTCTTTTTTTCGGTGAAGAGAACGTCCCGAGGGATGAAATGAAAATAGGAGAAGAAGTGCGAGAGAGGAGGACAGGAAGAGAGGAAGAGAGACGATGGGAAAAAGAGGAAAGGAGGAAGAAACGAAAAAGAGAAGCGAGAAAAGCAGCCGTTCCCTCCGCAGGCAGAGGGGCAAACGAGTTAATGGGCAGTTATGAACTTTCTTCATCTAAGTTTCGAGGACTTTTTTGCGTATAAATTGAAATTTTTATCGGACATTCCGAGAGCCCCTTAACGAGCGTCTCCTGCCACTTTCTTGCCGAAGAACTTTCCCGATCCGAGTGATCGACCAGCGTCGGTTCTCTCGGAGCCAACTAAAAACTAAGAAAATTTAACCCTCTCCAACTTTACGACTCTTCGATTTCCCGCGTTGAAATTTCCCGAGACAAAAATAACAAAATTTCACCGAGAAACTTCGTACCTCTTCTCTTCTTCCGGTTCTCCATTCCGAAGCTGGAGAGTGGAGAACGAAATGGTCCCGTCAAGCGTTGACGATAGGTCGATCTAGATTGTTGTCTTTTTTTCAGCATAGAAATATTATCACCGTATCTTATATTTTGTTTCTCTATTTTGAAAACGCTCATTCGGCTTCTGTTCGCCGTGTTTCGCGGCATGTTCTCCGGCGTGTTCTCCATTGAGCTTCTTCAGCGTTGGCGTTTCGTTGATCGTGAAACAACACACTCCGGCAGTCTTCTCTCCGACGAGACGGTGTGTCTTACTAAAAATACGAACCACTTCTGCCTTCCTGCGGGACGTCGAGTGATTTTATTTATTCGATTCGAGCCGTCCAAACGGCGCTTCCTCTCCTCTTCCAGTTACTCTCAGAACGGCACCTTCTTGCTGGCTTCCCAGTTGCCTTCTACCCACCTTCCTTCTCGAAATTGCTCGAATTTCTTCTCCTAGTCGTTTTCCTCGTAGAATTCAATTTTTTCCCGGTTCAAACGCGCACGCTTCCGTCTACTTTTCCCTCCTTTTGCTCTCCTTTCCCTCGGACTTGTCGTCTCGGGAATATTTTTTAAATAACACCAAGTCCTCCGAGCGTGTCTCGTGGACGGTGGAGTTATATTTGCCATTTTCGCTCTTTCTTCTTTCCTGATTCGCTTTAAATGAGACGCGCGATTGCGAGCTAGGACGGATAGTTCGTTGGAACGTTGCATCGTGAGAGACTTACGGAGATGTTTGCAGAGATGTTTTGCAAGATTGCAAGATGGGAATTTTAACGGAGAAGAGACACGACTGACGGCTCCAAATTGACTTACTTGCGAGAACGAGTTCTTTGAGAATTTTAGTAACGTCGGAGGATGATTTCTTTGCGAGGGAAAATACCGAGAGAGGCGAGACTCCCTGTGATAAATTGATATACAGGGATTGATATATTCGAGACACGTGAGAAAGATTTCTTCTTTTGCAACAAGTCCCTCGTTTTCCTTCGGGACTCCTTAAAATGCTATCGGCGAATATAGAATATAGATCAGCCCTGGAAAAATTCTCTTTACGGATCTCCAAAGCTCGAAAGACCCGTTTTCAATACTGTAATTCCTAGCAAAGAAAAATTCAAATCGACAAACTCTCGTGACATTTCTCGAGAAGACTGAGAAACGTCCACGAATTTGCGTGTTTAAAAGAAACCGAGACAAGAGGGCAGGAAAGCTTTAAACTTGACCCACTCTCGAAATATCTTCTCCCCCGTTCTAATAACCTACCCGAAGAAACCTTTCCGAGGGAGATGTTCCTCGTGGAGAGGCGGCTTACGAAACGATGAGATAGAAAAAAAAAGACGAAGAAGAGGAAGGACTCGTCGCTATTTTCGCGCCTCTCGCGCTTTCTGGGACGACTAGGTGGTCCATAAATTTTATTCACAGATTCCGGGACGACGTTCGAGCCACGGGATTCGATGAAATCCTAAGAAGTTCGAAGATCGAGAAAGAGCGCAACTATGAGTCGCGAGGTTTTAGAAAATGGCGGGAAAATGGTCGTCGAGACGTTAAAAAGTTTCCAACCGAGAAACTTCGAGGGAAGATTGTACATTCTTTCCAACGAATTGCCGGATAAGTTGAAATTATCCGGTTGAATTGTCCCGCTACTTCAACCTCCTACTTTTATTAGTTTCGTTACGACGTAGCAGTTAAGTCTCGCGTTTGCACCTAAAGTCGAGCCATCTTGAAAGTCACGGAGGACGTTTACGTCCTGGATGTGGCTATGAGAAATACTTTTCAATTGCTCCTGTCCCGCGACATTGGCGAGCTGCGAATGGCGTATCTGATAATTAAATCGGACAGTTTGAAATTGAACACAGGAGAGGAAGACGAAGAACAACCTCGATAGTTCACCACCAGCAGGAATTTAGGAAGAATGCGAAAATGAATTAAAAAAGAGCCGGTGAACTTGCAGTTAAAACACCCTTTTCAGCAAACAACCCTACCATCTTCCTTCCAAGCTATCTGCTCAGAGACATCCACGACCCCCAAGAACTCCAGCATCCGTTCTCCCTCCGCTCGTATTCGACGAGGGCAGATACAAAGAGCAGTTAGACGTATACGGAGCATTGTGTCGGCTTTCTCAGCCACGTTCTCCAGCTGCACCCTAACGGCACACGAAGATAGGCGCAAGGTGTATCGCGCGTAATATCGCATGCCGCGCAATATCCTTCCGGATCGAATTTCGCCAAGTAGGAGGAGAGAGAGCACAATACCGTCGACGTCTAGATCGCGTCGCTGCGGAATTCCCGCCGGAAACCGAGCAGCAAACCCCCTCGACTTCCCACGAACCCCTCCGAAACGATCCATTCGTGGAATTTATCGGCAACTTGGGCTAAACCACCCTTGCACACCTGGAATCCGTTAACTACGAGGCTTCTCCACCGTGCGGCTTTTATTCGACGAGGACTCTGCGAGAATTTTCACGTTTAAACCGTCGAGAGGAGCTGCGGGGGGTCGCAACCGCTGGGACGAACTTTGGGAGGATTTTTCACCCTGGGAGCCGAAAAGGGCTCGTGTTCTCCGAGCGAGAGGAGCAGAATGGGGTAGGAGAAGAGAGAGAAAATTGAAGGGTCATCTCTGAAGGGCTATTTGAGTCTATGGAAATGTGGAGGTAACGCTACAGGAGGACAAACGATGCGCGTGCAGCGGAGACAAGTGTTTGGCGTTTGGATAATTAAGGATGCGGGTTCTCCAATACGATTACGTTGATCGACGACGCAGAGGCGAGGACAGAAGTCGACGGAATGCGAGCAGCAACGTTCCTTCCACAAATTTCATCCCATTGAGAAGGCGTTTGAGCGTCAACCCTCCTGTAGAGGTTTAATTCTTCCAATTGTCCCACTATTCTCGCTTCCCTCTGGAATATTCATTTTCCACGAGCGTCGATCGTCAGCTTGGAAAGCCCGTAGCTCGTAAAAAGTGAAAAAACCATCGGCAAGCGATTTCCTCGAGTATTTTCCGAGCTCTGCGAGGCGCAAATTGCAGACGGGACAAATCGAAGGATAACACGGAACGATCCTCACCGAGAAAGGCACGCGGACGTTGATCCTCGGACAATTTATCGCATCGGGAGATATATAGAGAGACAGATCGGCAGCTCGCTTTTTCTCCGCGTCCGTCTCCTTCCGAATCGGAATTCCTCGATCCTCCCCTTTTTCCTGGGGCCATTGTTCAAAGGGGGAAGGCAGAAGACGCGCCGTTATCGCGCGAAACGATAACAGGCATCGTTACGGAAGACGAGAGGAGACGAGACGCGACGTTCCTATCGGAGAACCTACGTCATAGCTAGGATGGTTTTGTTCTCTCGAAATTTCTGTCGGCTAACATCCACCGCCGGAGGAAAAACCTTCGCGAGAGATCGGCAAGAGGGAAAGAGCCTCTTTCTCGATGAAACTCCGAACTTTCGGACGACGAGTGCTACTCCGAAATCGACTATCCCAGTTTCGCGTACCTTTGACGACGAGAACATTATTCTCGAATTTTTCTTCCATCTTTCTGCTTTGTTATTCACAGGGTGTTTTCTTTCTTCTCTGTAATTTTACATTTAATTGCCGCGACCATCTCGCCCGGATTTTGAGCAAGAGGTGCAACTTGTTTTGCCAACGAAGGCTATCGATGTGACGGGTTCTCAATTTTTTCGAAAAATTCTCTAATCCAGAAATACAATATGTCGTTTTATAAAAAAATAAATCACTGCATAGGTCACCTTGCTTGCCTCTTGGTTCATCCGTTGCCAAAGTACTCGCTTAATGTATTAAAATATAATAGATTTAAAGCCAATAGGACCAGCGTCAAATGTATCAGACTAAACGGTAATTCTAACATTAATCTACGGTTAATTCCAATTCGTGAACATAATTCAGGATCGCAAGATCGGCACGCAAATCGAGGAAGAGGTCGAACCGGTAACCGGATCGTCTCTGTAGATCGCGGTCAAGCGGCGAGGTGTAAAGTTACTATGACACTGACTTTCGTGTCAATTGCACAACAATCGGTGCGCATTTCTGGGGAAAACCGGTTTTCTCCCACCAAACAGTAGAGAAACCGAGCTCTCATTGGCGTCCTCGAAGACGTTCTCCAACAGCGAACGGTCTTCGATTTTTCATTGTTCTCCGTTCACCTAAATATCCTTCAATTTTTCAATCTCCATCGTTATTATCGCGAGATTCCCTCGCCCTCTTTTCAATACACGTTCTTTCCTTCGTGAGCTTTGGAATCGCGCGGGAAGTAATTGCAGGAAATTCTCTGGAATTTGTTATCGCGATTAATTTACGAAATTCCATTATCGCTCTCGAGGAAGACGGAAACGCTCCTGGATCTCGATTCGTTCAACGTGATCGAGATTTCTCTGTCTCTCTCCATTCTCCTTTGCCCTCCTAAGGAAGACGCAGAGAAACGAAGAGGGCAGACGAGAGAACGAAAGGAGAGAGGGAAAGAGCCTCGACGGAAATAATGCGGAAACGACTAAATATTATTTCAACCGCCGATTTATAGAGTGGGCCCGTCAGTTCGACGAGAACCAAACCCATCGTTTGTTTCTCCGTTTATTCGTTTCGCGCCTCTTTTTAGAGCTTACCTCTCCTTTTTTTCGGTGAAGCGTTTCATGTAGATATCGACGAACCTTGCTCGATAATTCTCGCGCACAAGCCATGCAAATATGAGCACGTAAATACCGCGCAAAAGTCCAGCCGACCCTCCGTTTGCGAGCTACTCGAATTGCACGGTCTCGACATAACAAGGTCGGAAAAATAGCTAGGAATTTCGTTCCAGGCTTCTCGATTTTATTCTAATCCGTTCGCGCGAGGGCAATTTTAATTAAGAAGGAACTATTCATTCTTCTGGATCCACCGAATAGGAGAACTTTTTGCTTTTTAGTGTACGTATCGTACAAGATTGTCGAGCAACGTTGATACAGTCCATGGTACGAGGTACACCTTTTTGTCGGTGAAACATATATGGGATCTTGGCTGATCAGCATTTCCCGAGGATCCCATATATGGTCTCCCGTAGAAGGCGGAGCCAGCACGATTAAAGTTTGTTCGTTCCTTACAAACATCACGGTAAAACAAAGAAAAACTAGTTAATAGAAAAAGATCTTCCGACCTGCTCAAGTTCCAAAGGTAGTTACACAAATCACTTAGTGGAATCCTCCAATCCATACAACTCTGCCTATACTCTCAAGAATAAAAATTCCACAAAACAATCTCAATCTGAGCTCCGATACCGATCTCGCGAATCTGAAAGCGATCGGTCGTTTTCACTTGGTGAAAATCGATCACCGGAATTGTATTCCGCGCTCGCATTATCGTCGCCTCGTCACGGCAGCTAACGAGAGATCGGTATCGACGGCACGTAAGAAACTGCGAAGCGTGACGTGTCACCGATCGTTGTGTAATGCGAATCGACCTTTACGATCGGATTCTTTTTCCCTTACGAGCGTCGAGACGAGCTCGTCCACGCAAATTACATTTTACCGCACATGGAGAAACAATCTTAGAACGATCTTTCTCCTCGATCTTTCTTCCGATCTCGACGACCACTTTGCGTGAGATAAACTGGCGATTAGGGAAGCAAAAGTCTCTATTAAACGGTGAAACTTCAAATTCAGAGGAAGATGAGGTCAAAGGGAGAGCAATTGTAGTCACCCGTTGTAGCGAAAGGGTTAAAAAAAAAAAGCGAGAAAGCTGCACGTTCATCTCGGTGTTTGGATTTGCTCGTAAATCCAGCGAAACTTTCGCCCCGATATTTTTTACGAGTTTTCGACGACTAGCAGTCGCACGTGCGAGTAATTCGATTTCTCGAAGATACGGGGACACGCGCTATTCGCCAATTTGGCAAGTACGGGCCGATAAACGTTTCGGCCGAGCAATATTCGCAGAAGGGACGGGAATATATTTCACGAGAGCCATCGAAAATTAATAAGAATCCCGATGACGCTTGGAAGTTCGATTCTGAAAGTTCGAGGACTTCCAAAACTTTCCGCGACTCTTGGAAACTTTTTGCGAATAAATCTCCCGGCGACTCTCGAGCCGCTAATGGGACCGATTGGGTATCGAGGAGTTTCACGATTGATTCGACGATCGAGAGCGAGGAGGATTCATCTCGTTCGATTCGTGGCGATTCCGCGATAACGCGGCTTTAAAGAGAGCGACTATCGAGTGTACGAGTAAATTGCATTACAAACTTCATCCTAGAACCGATGAGACCCAACGTAATACCGACTCGAATCGCGAAATAGCTGCGTTGCGGACTTCATAAAGGATATTTTCAATTTATCTTCAATTTATTTCCTCTTTGGGATTCGCGTGGACAGAGAGACTAGGTTGGAATTGCACCCTTTGCACGAGATTCCACGTGGAGAATGACAACCAAACGATCACCCATTTCCTACACAAACCGTGGGCCCCGTTGCTCAACGTGCGCATTCGCCTCCAGCTCTCTTTTCTCGTCTTTCGTTCCCTTCTTCGACGATTCCTCGTTAAAGAGTCTTCCCGAAGAGTTCTTCCCTTGGAACAACGAGAAATTAGACCCCCCTTTTCATTTCCACCTCGTCGACGCGCCTCTCGTTCCTCCCCGAGAAATAACAGCCACCGTCGGTGCACCTTCCGGCTCCTGCAGTTCTCCAGTCGGAAGAACTTCCTTCGAATCGAGGCACAAAGTACGGTCCTCCGACGATCGGCTCATTTGCATCGAGTAATTCTATCCCTCCGGCAAATCCAGCCGCTGCTGGGTATCGCTAATTTATATTGTAATCGAGTATCGAACGAGTCGAGGATCTTTCTAGAAGCGGATAGCACCTCGCCGGAAAAGCTTCGAGGTTCGTTCGTTTGTTCTTTCTCCTTTTTTTCCTCTCCCTCTCTCCTCCACCTCTACTCCCGGCGTACTTTCGTAATTTCAACGTTTCCTGGTGGGATTCGTTTTTACGTTTCAGATTGCTCGGCGCCAGCGCCAAAGAATCTAATAAGGAGTTCTTTACGGCTTTCAATTTCTGCTGCAAAATTGCTTTCGACCCGCGGCTCTGTAACAATGTCCGACTACCGATTTCAGTTTTCTTACGGCGTCCACTTCTTCTTCCTTCTTCTTTTTCACCTCCTCCTCTTTTCTCCTGGTCACCCGGAAACTACCCACGACGCGCTTCCGTTCGCCATTAGCGCTCCTCCGGCGAGATAATTGCGACACCGCCTTCCTGTAATTGGAAAAACGGACCGCGAATAATGCCCCCCTGTCTCGCCGTTCTTCTTCGAGGATTCGATTTATTTTCAGCCGTCGTCGAGAGTAGGTGAACCGGAGTTTTGACTTCCGATAGGGTAGATATTTGGCCCGATACCCAATTGAGAGTAACGACGCAAAGAGGAAGCGACATTTAGGAAGTACGTTGAAGTAAATTTATTGTATAGAAAAATTCTAGAACTCAATCTTCCGTCCTCCGCCTCAAAACCCCATAACCCGACCCATCGCAAGAACGTTCTCCACAGGCAGCAGCGACTATCCGAGGATATTTATAAACTCGCAATACGATTAAATTCCAAGATGAAATTCACCGTGAGCGGCCGCGGGGCAATATCCCGTGTAAAAAGTTGGGAATGCCGTAAATTTTTATTTCGCACCTGCACCGTGTTCTCGAGGATTGCGATGAAAACGGCGATGAAAATAATGGGAAAGTATTACGCGACCAATAGGAATGTAAATACGTCCGCGTTATTTTCCGCGCGCGAATGCGTGCGAATAATAAATCGTTGTGCTACCGTCGACGAAACGAGGGCGCGAAATTCACCGATAATCCGAAATTATGCGCGCGTAAGTTCCAACGATGGGAATTCCATTGATCCTCCTCTAAGCTCCCGTGCTCTCTTCCTCCTTTTTCCCTACATTCTTTTTTCTCTTACTTTTCCTCTCTGCAAGATTATATCAACGCGATCCATCGACGAGCGAAACGCCGCAAAGTCTGAGGAGTAATTTCGGCTTACGAAAGCTCGTTAAGCAAGATAAATTCGCGCGGAGGTAAAAGCTACATCGATTGCGCGCGAATCGCTGTTCTCCGGAAGTGCGAGAAAAGTGCCGGGAGGTTTCAAACGTTCCATACTTTGAATTTTCTATCTACCAAGTGTAATCCCGCGCTCTCGCAAAATCGATCGATCTCAATATTGGAGAAAATATCAGAGCTACAATAATAATTTTAACAATTCTACCACGTCTTACAATTAGTCACAACGTATTAAATATTACATATGCGATGACAGTTTCAGGCTTTCACGCAAGATAGACTTGAAGCATAGATTTCTTCCTCCTTCGTTTATCTCTATACAAGAATATCTCATCAATCGCCGATAGATCTGCCGTTAATTATTAAACGTACCGATAAAAATTTCTCCCTGAAAACCCAGACCCATCAATGAACAGAAGCTTTCGCCCTCGTTAGCGCTAATTTTTTTATTTGAAAAAACTACAAGCCCGTTACGCAGAATCTGCATTAAACGCGGAATGTAAATACATTGAAATGTACCGTCATTAATCAGAGCGGAGGATTAATCCTCGTCGAGTCGACTGAAAAAAGACGCCTCAAAATCGTTGACGCTCGTTTCCGCCGACGAGGATATTTCCCGAGGCTCGTTACGTCGTTCTATAAAGGCAAGACGAGGGAAACAAAGGTCCACGGTATCCACCGATTAAAGGGACAGACTTGGACCAGTCTTGGTATCGATTGTCGTCTCGAAAGTACGGCGAAATGGTCCGTTCGCACGGAATAATAGCTTTCTCAACCCATCGAAAACTCGGGTGTGCTGTTTTCCGCCCTCGTAAATGCGCGGGAAAGAGTGGTAACGCGATTATGTTGCTAAAAGGAAGAAAAAAGGACGAGAGGAAAGTAGATACGTTGAATTTTGATGATGTTACGTCGGTGGAATTTAATTGGATAACTTTGAGATAGAATAACATCGGCGACGGTCGTTCCGAAGGATTTTCGAAGCACTTGTACAGCATATTTAAGTAGAACGAATGCAAAGTCGGAAATCCTGGCATTAAAAAGGTAACTTCAAAAGCGGAAAGATCTCAAAAGAAAATCATGGAAAAAAGGTAAACGATCGAAGGAAAACGGAGATACACTGAACGATAACATGGATACCATCCTTCCCTCGACGAACGGGCATGATTCTATCGGTTCAACGAGGAACCGACGTTATACGCAAAATGTAAACACAACGAAAAACGTCCTCCGATAAACGACAACAGATCGCAAATACTCCATCGTTCTGTCCTCGCGAGGAACACATTTGCGAAACCCCGAGGCTCGTATCTGCCTTGTCAACGAAACCGGAGGAAAAACCTGACGTTTTCCGGCGAGCAGCTATTTTTCCATTACCTCTGCCCGCGGACAAGTTGCTGGAGAAAGTCTCTTATCTCGATCCAAAATAAGTGAAGATAACAATGCATATACACAAATACCATTCTCACCTTCCGTTACGAAACAATCTACAATCTACGGAAGGTACATTTTGAGGTCCACTAATTAACTACTACAGATTATTTCTTAAAATAATTTTTATATTTTCTGTTCACATATACATTCTACCATTGACTTACAGTCTTACACATTTAGACCATTACGAATATTGACATTTGTCCAGCCAAATCGTTCAAATTTCACCCTGCGCCGCACTTGAATCGCGGAGGACCGCGGAGGTCGAACAAGAGGGAATTACCCTCTGGAGTCGAAAAATGTGAAAAAAATCACGCAAAAGAGGCAAACGGAAACTCGTCCGTTGAAGAGGCGGACTCCTCTTCTCTTCTCCGGGAGTGAAATCTCTTCTTGACCCTGTTTGTCGCGATCCTTGGGCGGAAGAGACGGATGTCACCGATGACGTCCCAACCTCGAGGCGAGGTACATCATTATAGCGTCACGAAACAGCCTTCGCGGGGTCCGTTTGACGTATTCTCGATGAACCGTCGCAGTTTCACAGAGAACATCACAAAGCCCTCTGGGCTCTCTCTTCTCTGATTCCTCTCTTCTACCTCTTTTCCCCCCTCTTCGCCTCTTCTCGTCCTCCTCTTCCGTTTTCCTCCTTTCTCTCTTTGCCTCGCGGAACGTTGAATTTGCAGGAGGCTTTTCATTCGTCTTCGACGGAGGCTCATAAATATTCAGTCGACTCCGAGGACGGATATTATGCATGTGTATCCATTAGGTCCCGATACGACTTGGAAAAATGAACTGACGGAATTTCAGGCACGCTCCGCAGCTTTTTCACCCTCTTCCAACCCCCTCGAGTTCTCTCCATCCCTCTCGATCTCTCTTTATTTCTCGCGCGCACCGGAAAACCCTGGGCCGAGGGTGAAAGACGGCTACCGGTTAAATGTTTCGCGCGAGAGATTTCATCGCGGCTCTTTTGTCTCGAAATTTATTCCCACAGATCGGTGTTCGCTCCGGATGGAAATCGAGGGTAGTCGTTCGCGTTTCGAGTTTTAGTTGAAATCGCTTAGCCTGGAGGGTCCTAGACGTACCGATCGTCACGAAGAATCGACGTATACTTCCTTTTTTTTTCTATCGATGAGAAAAAACGTGGCATAGATTACAAATGAGGATATAGAAAGGAATCGTTCTAGGTTTCGCGACGTTTCCGTGACTTTCTGACTATCGACGAGGATGAATTCTCGTTGTGGCATTAATGGAATATATATAACTCGTTTGGAAATTGCGATGTCTTAATCCGAGCACCTGCGAGAGGCAAGTGGCGTCGATAAAGGCGGATTTACGTTGGACGATTAGAAGACGACGAATAAATAGCAGATGCGACTAACGATTAGAGGGGAGCTTATGGCTGTTGTCGGCGAAAGCCGATTTTCGGCGAAATTAGAATCGCCCGAGGAAGCCGATATCTTCGATAATATTCCTCCCAGTAGAGGAGAAACCTCCATTTTATTGGAATTTTACTCGAAATTGGGAATATTTCCTTCCACGCCTTATTTCTCCATTTTTTTTATCGTTCTCTCGATTTTACGCGATGCGAGAAATTCCCAAGAACCGCAGGGCACAAATACGCGCCCTTCATTCGTGACCTCAGTGCCTCAAAAAATCCAAGGGCCAAGCCACAAATGTCCAGGCTGAACCGTTGCAACGACTTCCGCGAGTTGAAAGAGGAAAAAAGAAGGAAGGATCTCGTTGAAATAACGACCCAAACGAATCTCGCGGTTTCATCGTCGCGACTGGAATTTTCATAGGGCGTAAAAAAGAATCACGGTAATGTATTCTCAATAAAACCGTCGCTGTCATTCCGGCCATCTTCCTCGTCCTCCTTCCTCTCCTCCAGACTTCTTCGGCAGCCTTTAAAAGTGCCATCACGTTTTACCTCCAAGGATCTTATCGGATTCCTTTGAAGCCAGCTTCCCTGGCTCTCCTTTCTTCCGGAATTATTACGGGCAATATCGCACAATAAATACAGCACCACCCTGAAGGAAGAAGGCGAATGAGGAGAAAAAAAGAGGAAAAAAGACAGAAAAGGAGAGGTCGGAAGGGAAAAATTGCAGAGAGATTATAAACTCCGTGGGGCCCCGTCTGTCGGCGCGGACTCGCTAGAGCCTCGATATTGAAATGTCACATTGACGTTCGATATTAAATAACGTATTCCGCATTAGAGTGCAATCAGTCGATAGAACGCCGAGAAAGGAACGGCAACGAGGATGGAAAGTCGAAAGGAGCCGGAAGGAAGAGGAAAAAGAGAGAAAGGGGGAAAGGCGAAGAGGCCTCGAGACAAAATGAAACGATCCCGCGGTCCCGTTCGAGCATTTAATTAAATATTAATTCAAGATGCCGTCGAGGTTTAATGAAAAAGGCTCGTCCACGGCAAACGAAGCGATTTTCATTGTGCACGCTGGGCTCTTCCGTAAATTCGATTTGTTCTCGGCTCCAATGGCGGGGCCATTGCAAGGTCTTTTCTGAGGAAATGCTCGACCGGAAGGGGTGAAGAGGTCACCGAGAAGATGCAACTTCTTCGATATAAATCTTCGCGAGCCGAGCTTTGCGTGTTTACCAACCCGTCGAGTTGAACTTTGACCGGCTGTAAATCGATTAATCCTCCCTGCGTCCGAATTCACGTCGTCTATTTTCCTCTCGCGGACGACAGAAG
The DNA here is from genome assembly GCA_910591515.1 of Cerceris rybyensis. Taxonomy (NCBI): domain Eukaryota; kingdom Metazoa; phylum Arthropoda; class Insecta; order Hymenoptera; family Crabronidae; genus Cerceris; species Cerceris rybyensis. Next base: position 976,141 of record OU342800.1, on the reverse strand, counting down.
TCGCTCGCAACTTTAATCCGCTTCGATGATTGGAGCTTCTTCGAGTTCTGCGTGCCGCGAGGCACAAAACCCCTGACCCTTCTCATTCTTCGAATCTCTCGCCTCGTATTCCCGTCCCTTCGCCCTCGAAACCTCGCAAGGAACACATTTTCCGCCCGTTTCGTCTCCCTCTTCGTCAAAGGCCCGTTCGAAACATCTGCACGGGGCTCCAGACTTAAAATACGCTTCGAGTCGTTCTCTCCGGTACCTACGAAACGCATCGAAATTACTCCGAGCCTCGTTGTCGATCTCTTTCCACCGTTCGCACCCTCTCGAAGCACCGTGCTCGGTTTGAAGCGGTTCCCTTCGGCGTTGAACAATCGCGCTCGCGGATTGCTCCTTCCGGCGACGTCCTCGATAAATTCGTTGAAACGAGCGCGTCGAAGAGCGGGAAAAAATGATCGAAGGGCGAAATACAGCGCGGTGAAAAGGAGTCGCTGAAACGAGGCGCACCCTTCTCGAGTATTACTCGGTCGGGATAAAACCGTCGGTGTTGGGAGAATCGTGGGGGAAATTTAATCTTCTTCGAGGGGCCATTAACAATCGCTAGCGGAGTAGGCCGTTGGCCACGCTCCTTCCATCTCGCTTTATCTTGCTCCAGATCGTTTTATCTCGTTTCATCGTATTCGAACTTGTTCCAGGTCGTTCCGACCGGCGAGGACATCGAGGACGGCTTCTGGGTCAAGAAGTAGAGGAATCGTACCGAGAGACTACAATCGCCCGTCGCGCGTGAATGGTATTTCATGAAGGACGACTATATCCGGCCAAGGTATGCGAATGATATTTTATGGAGAACGACTATAGTCGTCTGTAGCGTGCAAATGGCAGTTTACGAATCGCTAATTTTAGTGGAGGAAATCGCGCAGCGTCCTTCTTCCGCGCGCCTTTGCGTTCAAACGCTCGTTCCGCTTTTCCCCTTGTTTTCCCTCCTCGCGTTTTTTTTCCTCTTCCTTCTCCCCATCCCTACTTATGCAGCTTTTTTTCTCCTTTTCATTAAATCCACCTCGCGAAGACTTTCCGCGATTTTCGCGCTCGTTCTTCCGAAAGCGTGCCGCGATCCCGCCGAGCGGAAAACGGCGCGGATTTACGGTGGATTTATTCACCAGGGATTCGGTGCGTTCGTCGTAGGAAGCGCAAGACTCGCGCTCAAAGTCGAAAAGAATTCATCCAACGAATCCAATCGATCGATCCCTAGCCGATGCCGCGACGCTGCTCGACGATTATCGATAATTGAGCCGGCTTCCACACTTTCTTCATAATTGAATTTTCTTCCGACGGGCATTCGCAGAGCAGTTTACCCCGCGCGTTGTTCCTCGGTTAATTGCCGAGGCGAGTTCTCGCGAGTTAACCACGAGCGACTGCCCGATCGGGAATTCCCTGAGAATTCAGAGTCTGGTCGAACTTTTACGGCGATGTCGCCTAGGACCCATAGATTCGAATTAACTTCTCCAAAGAAGAACCACCGAAGCTGGCCGTTGCTCCGGAACGGAAAGTTGAATTGTCGCGAGCGGTTGATAGAAAGGGGCGAAATCGAGGATAAAAGCTCCACGATAAAATTGCGGACGAGTTTAGCCGACAGTTGGGGCGAAAACGATAAGAGAGTAGGAGGAGGTGTCTGATCGGACTTGCTCGTTCCTTGTCAGTTCGTTCGTTATTCATCCAGCGATCGATCGACCTGGCACGATGGCCATCGCGCTCGCATTCCGGAGGCTCAATTGCCTTGTAAAACGAAATCGAGAGCCGCGAATCCGTAACGCCTCTTATCCGGGTTCGAAGAGAGGAAGATTGAGAGATCAGGAAGAGGAAAGGAGACAAGGACATAGGAGAGAGGAGAGAAAACAACAGAAGGATCATGGTTTACCGAAGGAATCCCACGTGAAAGATTTACGGCGTGTCTTTCCGTCCCAGGGAAATCCTGGAAAAGGGCTCGCGTCGATTGAAAGTCATACCTTCTCGAAGTTCTCGATTTTTCCCCCGATATCTCGTCGAGAGGAGCAGCACTTGCGCACTTTTTTCCGATACCGGCGCTTGCCTCGATAAAATAACATCGCATCGGCTGAAATCGAGCCTCGAGCTCCTTGTGAATCGGGTCGAGAGACTCTTTCTCCTTTCCTCTCTCTTTCTCTCTCCTCAATTTTCTCTCCATCTCTCTTAGTGCCTGTAAAACCAGATATTCGCGGTGTAGATATTTCGCTTCGTTAACGATCTCGAATCGATGGGAGAGCGACTCTCCAGAGGGGTTGTAAAATTCTGCTTCCCTCGAAAATCGACAGACCAAGCGGAATTGGAAGACCGTCGAGGACGATGCCCCGTGTTCCTTCCATTCTCGCGGATTCGTTCAATCCGGTTGTAATTGTCGCCGGAATATAAACTATCTATATTTGAACAATATTTCGAGGTATGTCTCTTCTTTCCGTTCGGGAACCTCCCGCGGTTCAATGACCCCTGCTCCAAACCGGAAGTAGCGTTCTCCAACCACGTTCTCCACGATGAACAGCTCTTAATGACGAGTATTTTGAACGAGTCGGTTAAAACGGTTGAGAAATTCAGAACATCTAAATTACGACAACAAATTAGTAGAGGAGCGAACATCGGGGACTTCTCGACTTTGAGATGAGACGTCGACCGGAGAACGGAAGAGCTTCCTTCGAAGAATCGCCATGGAAGTCGAGGAAAGTGTAGACGGCAATTTTTCCCCCTCGAAACGGGATTTGCGCGTAATTTCCGGAAGGAATTTCGGATGGGCAACGGTGGTCGCGGGGGCGGGCCAACGCGCAATTATTCTTTCCCTCCGGGCAAACTCAACGCCGCGGTTTCTCTCTTTTTCCCGTCGGCCTTGCACTTCCATTAACGCTCATTAACATCCCGCGTGCTGGTTTAACCGGAACGTCGATTTCGATGCGACTTCAAAGTCCTTCCTCTCTCCTCGCGATTTACCGCGCGCTCTTTCTCTCTTGCGTGTAAGAAAAAGATGAAATGCGCGACGGATTCGTCTAGCGTTTTTTGCTCGTTCATCCTCTTTTTCTCGGTCGTGTTAAAAACCCCGGAATTATTTCCGCGATCCTCCACGATAATTTCAAATTCGCCCGAGTCCAACGACGATGAGGAAATAAGTAAAGCTTTAATTCGTCCAACGAGAAGAACAAAAAATAGCAAGCTCTCGGTAAAGAAGATTGCTTCGATGAGGATGGAATTAATTCGGGGCTGCAAACCGAGCAAATAACGAATACGCGTCGTTGATCGAGATTCATCCGAAACACTCTACTCGTCCCTATCCCAGGAGACTTAAGAGGTAAAAAAATAAATAACCAGCCGACTGAAACGCTGGAAATCTAGCCGCGTTTTCATCCACGCGTAAAAATGTAGTAGCTCTCTTTACGATTGTATCACGGCCCGAACACGTGGTTCCTTTTAACGATCGATCAATCGATCCTATATCCCTCGAAGAAAGGAAGAAGCACAGGAATTCGGGCTCGTTGATATTGCGAAACTACTGTGCACGTATCGCAGGCGTTTGTTTGACCCGGAAAAAGGAATGCGGTGAGCGTAGTTGTACCAGTTTCGGTTTTAGTTTCATCGACGGCCTCTTTAATAGTAAATTAAACGGCCATTTCCCAGGGAATGGCTTTTATCGAGCGCGTTCTCCCTCGTTCCACCGAGATTTTCGTTGTTTCGATGAAAATTCCCGAGCGTGCGAATGCGCTCGAAAGAGCAACTTCGAGTTCTTCCACGGTGTAAGCTCGTAATCCTCCCTGAGAGTCATCCCTCCCTGAGCTTTTCACCCCTTTCCTCCACCCCCGGCAACCATCTTCCGCGGCGTTAAAGCGGACGCTCTTAACGAGCAAATCTGCCGGTCACTGTGTCCTGGCTTTGTAATCGCATCTTCTCTAATATCTCGGACACTTTCAGGTGGCGAAACTGCCGATGATGAAACGACGAGGAGTCGAGGAGACGCGGGGAAAACGTTAACGAGAGAACCACCCTGCAACGATGTTGGTTCTCTGGTGTCGTTTTAGAGAGAATTTTCAGGAAAGCACGCGGTGGAATCTTGAGTCGCTTCGCGGGAAAGTCAGAGAGGCGGGGAGCCAAAGAGTCAGAGAGTCAAAGGTAACTGGAAAAGCCGTAGTAACGATGATAACGGTACTGGTTTCAAATTCTATCGCCTCTAACGAACTTCTCTCGCTGTAACGACGACCGGCAATCCGGATAGACTAAAATTCGGCCAAAAGCTCGATTCCACCGCGGTCGAGCGCAGAAATACGAAAAAAAAAAACGGTGGCGATCGAGCACGTTCTCCAAAGCGCTTTTCGCGTTCTCCAAAGCGTATTTCGCGTTCTCCAAAGCTCCCACGGCTATCGACGAGAGCAAGGACCACGGCATCGTCAGAACGGAGAACACAATTGACGAGGAAACCTCGGAGAGATTTCGAGGTAGAAGGAAATCGCGGCTTAACTCTCGCGCAAGCATTCGGGAGTATTAAATTTACGGCTTTTCCGAAATCCGCTCGTGAGCCTCGTTACAGCTTGCCAGGTTTAACGACAGAGCCACTCATAATGGCGGTAAACTCGTTTATCGAGGAAAATCTATGGCACCGCCGCCACCACCGCTGTCGTTTGCCACCCCCATCGTTCCTCTCCCCCTCCTCGGGGCCGCAGGGGTGGCTCCGATAAAATTAACGTTACGCCCGGGATAATGAGCGGGACACTTCCGGCGATCGTCGGAGAAATTGCGTGCATTATTATAATGCCGTTTAATTTCAATTTGAACGCGCGTGACCGCGATGGCAATTAACGAAAAGACGGACGAACCGTTGGGAAATTAATGCCAAACCGAAATATAATTGCCGGCTGGCTGGAATTTCGCCGGTTCTCGCGACATGCTCGATGAATTTGCCGCGCGAATTTCTGCGCCGACGATTCCGTTTGCGTTTACCGATTTCGATTCGTCTCTGTTGCGGTGTCCGTTGAACCTCGGGAGTTGCTTTTTTTCTCCCATTTTTTTTAACGCGTCAAAGATCCAATCTGAATTTGACGTTCCTCGTCGACGAATTCGACCTTCGCGCCAGATTGATTCTGTACGGTTAAAGGATCGTCGGCGGCTTTCATGCTGGTCGCTCTTCTGGATCGGACAACCGGCGAGATGAAAAAGAAGAGACGTCCGATCAACAACTTCCGGTGTCACGGAGGTTGACGTTGACTCCTTTTTTTCAAAATATCCCGCAACTTTGTAACGAAAAAGTTCCTTTGACTTTTTTGTCCTCCTTGCTTCCTTCGTTCCTCGTCGTTCGACTTATATATCCGTCCTACGAGCTCATCTATCCGACAGAAATCTCCGGAAGAAATTTCAGTAGACGATATTGAAAGAGTGGTGAAAAAATTCGCGAACCTAGGAGATAATCCTCCGGCAAATATTAGCCGGCGCTCCGAAATCCTTGGAGAACATAATTCTAGTTTTTGTGGGAATAAACGCGACCATCTAGAATCTCCGAAAGTTCTCCGTCCTCGGAGAGGAGGAGAGGAGGGCGAGGAAAATCCAAGAAATCGTCGATTCGTTCGATCTGAATATTTAAGTATCACTTAGCGGCGGACTTGTTCCACTTGCCACGCCTCTCGAAACCCGTATCGTTTCGCGCGAATCTAAAGTTCGCCGGAGCAAAGTTCGCAAAACTCGCGACGACACGGATTCTCCGTTCATTGCTTTGGAACTTCATTTCGCAAATTCATCGAGCAAAGCTTCCGCAAGGGAACGAATCACCTTTCATTCGGAGTAGCTTTGTTCTAGGTGCGGTGCAAAAAGTCAGAGACTCTAATGATATTGACTTGGCATGTAAGTGATTTAAGTCGAGGCGTTGGATGAACGTGAGGAGCAACTCGCAAGAAAGGTCGCTCAGGTTGAATCGATTGCGGTGCGGAGTTTGCAACGAACTTCCAATTCTATCGGTGACTGGAGTAACCTGACGCGCGATTATCCACGATAATTGGAAACCGGCCTAAAGCTTCGACGGAAACTAAGCTAGAACTGTGAATCTCAAGTGAAACGAGAGTGGCAGGTTAAAGTGGAAGGTACAATAGAAAAATGAGGTCTACGGTGGATCGAAGGATGTAGTCTCGAACTTACGATCAGCTAACTCGACTTCAACTATCCCACCGGCTCTGGAAGATTTGTTATAATTCATTAATTAGCGTAATTAATTGAAATAATCCATCTAAAATCCTAACTCCCAGGCGGAATGACCGCAGCAGATGAAGGCGATAGAATACAAAAAAAGAAGCGCCTCGCGCTCTTCAAAATTCCCGCGTTGCATTTTAAAAGCCGTCGAACCCCGGGAGATCGTCCGGCACGCGTTCTCCCCAAAGTAATTGTAAGAGAGACATCAGGTAGAAAGAGAAAGGGTGAGAGAGAGAGAGGCCCGCGTATCGATCGTTCATTCTCTGCGAATAAACGTACATGTGTATATAGTTATATAGGTACGCAGAAGCGTATATACGTTCGTTGGGGGACTCTGGCGATACGCAATTATCAGAAATATCTGTTTCGCGGAACAATAGGTCGACGAACGAAACCGCGAAACGGAACGGAAAAATTGGCCTCCGGATATGCCTTGCCGACGACTCGATCGAGCCGCGGTTACGTTTCTCGGAGACGAAGAAAGGCGAGGACACAATATCGAGTCGAACGTCGAGTTGGAAGATAAAAGGAACCCCAGGGAGAGGCAAAGGACGAGCCAACTACGCTTCGGATAGCTCGCGGGACTTTCGGTGAAGGGATTTCGCGCATCGTCGATGGCAGACCGAAAATATTGCACTCGAGGAGAATTATTTTCGCCCGAATCTCTTTCCGAGGCGAGCGGACGGTTAAGAGAGCTCCCCTTTGCGCGAAATATTCTCGCGATGCTTCGAGGACCTCGTTGAAGGGGTGTCCCCACGTTTCGGAGCCCCCGGCGAACCTTTGACGCGACGTCGTCAATAGAAACGTATTATCAGCAACGTCTAAATTTATCCCGGTGCGTCTCCTTGCTAGAAATCGCAGGAGGTTAACTCAGATCGCGTAAAACGAGGCAAACAAGATTTCGAACGACACAAAAATACGAAATTGATGCGGGAAACGAGCGTCGAGGAAAACGTCAAAGCATCGTAAACGACCACCATAAAATTTCTCCCACTTCTCGCTTCGGCGTTAGAAACGACGATTCGTTGTAACTCCAACGATTTCCTCGATGGAAGAATCGCGACCTCGTTCGCAGAGTCCTCGAAGATGCTAGAAACGAGATTGCGAAACGATGCCACAAACCGCGGACGTTCCTTTGCCACGCATTCCCCGTGGACGTGAAAACCTGCGCGCAATCGGTGCGAGGATTATTGCATTTACTGCTGACGCAACACGATTTACAGTTAATTGCGCGCATTTTGTTCGTTATCTCTTGCAACGACACGCGCGACTTTCTAAACGGGCGTTACGTTCGAACAATCGTCGCTTTCCTGTCCTTTCTCCTCGTTCCGCCGAAGACCTCTTTCAAATCTTCCCTCCGCACTTTTGCGCGGGAAGAGGAGGTGACTTTGAATACCAAACGTCGACGATACCGGATCGATTCTACGAGAGGAGAGGTCGTGCTAAGAAATTTCTCTTTCTACCTGTCGCTCTTTTCCCCATTCGGTTTTGGCCACGGAAACTCGTCGAACGAGCGAAGACGTTGACGAGAAAATCGCTCCGTCACGATATTAAATTTTAATTGCAACGAGCAAAAAAGTCACTCGCTTCTCCCGACAGACGTGAAAAATCGACGCACGTATCGGAAAAACCGTTCTCTCGAATTCTTTTTTTCAACAACGAATTACGTAACGGGAGGAAATCGGTCCCAGTGGCCGCTCTCGCAGCGAAAGAATTTAAATATTTACTGGAGCTCCGATCCGCGCGATCTCTGCACTTTATCCAATGTCGATAGACCGGACAAAAAAAAACAATTCCCTCCGCTCAAAGGAGCAATCTGGGTAACAGCTACAATCGCGTGCCTCGAAATTTCCGGGGGAAAAATTGTCGAGGAAATAAATTCGTGAGTTATCCGTGGCGAAGAATCAGACGCAGAAAATCCGCACGAAATACGCATCGGAGAGGGGATCGATTTTCTCGACGGAACGCGTCGCAGTTAGTTTTGCGTTGTTGCATGAATTTTCCGGCTCTCGGGAAGAGCAAAGTCAGGGAAAATTGTCACAAACGTCAAGGACGGCCTCTGGAAAATTCTTCGTCGATGCGATGAAAACGTGGGACTTAAAAAAAAAGCTGTGACATTTGCCTCTACGTTGAATTCACGATAAGCTCCTTATTCTTCGTATAATTGGAAAATCCTAGGATCAACAGAATCTACGTAAAGTCTCTTCTAACTCCCAGGGACTGACGAACATTAAACAGCGATTTTAAGATAATTCGTGCATCTATCTCAAAAGCGCGTCAGTCCCGCCGACGAAGGGTTAGATTTCGAGGAATTAAGCCCAGCAACGAGGGCAGAAGAAGAGAGAACAAACTACCACGAATCGGAGAAGAAACTTCTTGCTCCATTTTCCATTTCTCGCGTTCGGTCTGCTCTCGAGTACACGCTCGGTCATTTACGAAATGACGGTACTAGAGAGGGAGGAAAATGAGCCGTGAAAGAAAATGGATCTGAACGCTTAAACTTACCCATCTTAGCCGGGCATCGTCGAGAAAAGTCGCCCAAAAGCCGCATGATCCAGTGGCGCGCTTTCGTTGCACGCTGTTTCGTCCAATTTTTTTTTCTCTTCTCTCTCTTCTCTTCTCTATCTTTCTCTCGTTCACGAGAAAACGTCCTTAAACTCCCACGCGCAAGGAGCACCGCATCGTGCACGACCAATCCGAGGAGAACATTCCTGTCATTTGGCTCGGACTAGAGCACGCGATTTTGCCAAGGTAGCCGATAAACATCGCGATCGAAGAGTCCGTCGAGAAACTCAAGAAACACGCTCCTCACAGCATCCCTCGAGCTCCTTTCTCTCCCTTTTCGTCGCTTCTTCGCCAAAGACGGGCAGATTTTACAGCGTCATTATTGCCGTTCCAGCAACGGTGCTTTCCGTGGAACTTATCCTCTTCTAGAACTCCTACTCAAGCGGTTTTTACCGTTCTCACATGACTAACAGGTCGCCGCCGGCGTGTGCGGCTCCTGGAAACTTTCGATACGTTGTATTCCTTCTCTCTCTTCTTTCTTTTCTCTATCTTCCTTCCTCGGTCTCACGCGTACCCTTCTTTTCTCCCGTTCTTTCACGGTTCTGACTATCTCGAGGAACGATCGGTTTGGCCGCAAGGAGAAACAAAGGAAACGCGTGGCAATGCTTCACGATATGAGAAAGAAATCGACTAGATCCTCGGTATCCACGTGAAAACGCTCTTTTCTCGATGGACTCTCTATCCTGGAACCTCGCGCAACGGAGTCCTCAGCACCTCTTTTTTTCTATCTCTTGCAACGAATTTCGCGCAAATTCTTGTGAGATAATGGAGCGAAGATGAGAACGCTGGTGATGCACAAACGAGAGGAAATTGTGAGTCGATGGAAACAAAGTAAACGCACCAAAAACGAAGTTGCTCGCGCGATGTCTCGCACTCGACTGCGGGGCCGCTCGGCGAGTCTGTGCACCGATCTAAAGTTTCTCTCCCTCTCTCTTTCCATCTCGCTCACTCTAGTCTATCTATCTCGCTCCCCCTCCCGTATCTCGAGCTAGAGCGATTTTTCCTTCGAGTTTTCCCAGTGATTGGAACTGAAATTGAAGGCATACACCTCGTACCATGGATAAGGGCTGACAGGTAATTAACCTTCTAGGTGACGGTACAGTTAGGGACAAAAGAGAGATTTACGAGCGCAACGAGAAGGAACCTCGACGAATCGGCAACTTGACGTTTGAAAATTTTTGAATCGGAAGAACCGCCGCCGATTGGCCGGAAGGAGCGCGGAAGATGGATAGTACTCGGTCGATAGGTTCTACTTTCGCTACCCCCGATTTCCGGTTTACCGGCTCGAAGAATCTTTCCATGCTTTCGCGCGAAAGGCAATGAATTAATGTTCCTCGAGATAGTAATAAAAATATCGATCAAACTTGCTGAACGTATCTATCGGGTGTAAAGAGAATTCGCATGGAAAAACGCGGGAGATCCGACGGATTTCCGGAACGTACGCGGTACCAGTCGGTGCGAAGTAATCCGCTTTCGAATTTTCGCCAGCTTTGGTGGAATCGCTTAATCCCGATTTAACGATTTCCTTTTCCCTCGAATACAATTTGAAAATATATGCTCAGGGATTTAGGTATTACGGCTTAATTAATTCTACGATAATTACCGGTAATTCGGGAAACTTTTTTTCCTTGTAGCACCGTTGCTACGAGAGAGCACGCATACCTGTAAAGTCTCTTTTGTGTCTACCGGTTCAAAGGCCTGTCCCCCTCGGGCCTGCCTATTGTTCGTTATCTCTGTCTACGCATAGGGGTCGATTTTATATATTTTCGAGGGGTTCCCTGCCATAATAGCAGGAAAACAAAGAACACCGACGTCCGGAACACCTGGAACTTCTCCTCTCTCCTTTAAAGGTCTCACGATCCCCGAGAATTCACCTCAAACGCGACTATCGACGTTTATGTGGAGCGGAATCAGCATATTTGGCGTGCCAGGAAAATAAATGGGGGAAATATGCTTTATGCGGACGGAATAAGAATCCCTCAAAAATCCTCGATATTTCTATTTCTTCCTTTTCCCCCGTTCTTCTTCTTTCGAAGTAGCTGGAGATTCCGGATTTCCGTTCTTTGCGCGCTCTTCCTTCGAAACAATATTTGTTTTTACGGAACTCGTTCTGGGTGGTTATTAATTTTTCATTCGAAGGAAAATACGCAAACGGCAAACTTCGACTTCAAAGGGATACTTTTGTTACAAGTAGAAATGAGTTATATATGTTTGCATTCGGGTTTATATAACGGAACAAAGATCGCGCATCTTTATCGACGATTCTACGTTACCCGATGGAAAGTCGAAAGCTCCTTCGATAATCGAATTGAATTTCCCCGCGCTTGTGTCCTTGACGATCGAATTAGCAAAGTAGTTAATATCACTGATTCGTCGTTTACGAATATTTAATATCGATAGTTTTAACGTTAAGAGTCCCCAAATTATCTAAGGTTGCAACAGAATATTAACGTGCAATGACGGAAGTGGAAGTTAATAAAAAATTATCAACTATGTCTCCCCTTTTTATTAAATGTTATTTCAAACAGTGATAGAGCAAATATAATAAATACATCTCACATACATTACATAACCATATATTTTACAATTAGATTTTCTAGCAATACTTTTTGAACAAAGCTACAACACCTGCTTGGCTGCTTTATTGGTCAGGTATTTGCTCCAAACCCTAAAAAATGGGATAGTATCATTGATCGATCCATTGAATTAATCTTCCACTGAGCTTTGTACTTTCTCTAGACTAAAATAATTCAAATTGCACTTACAGCTAAGTCCAATGATTCTCCAACAATCCTTCCATCTCTTAGAAGCATGTGACGACTCCACCTAGTTTCCAACTTTAATCGCATTGGCTGTAAAGAAAATTGTACAACGTAGAAACATGATTCATGTCATGATGATCTTAGTAAGTGATAGACCACTAAAAAATAGAACGTCAATTCATTGTTTGAAATAGACAAAAGTATGGAACTTCAGCTTCAAATGCATATCGCGAGAAATATCTTATCGCATAGTTGATGTTAGTTGCATAAACCACTGGACGATTGAAGGTTAGGTTATTTTAAAACTACTTACACTGCCACACATCCAATTATTTAAGTAGTATGCGGAAATTTGTGGAGAAACCATAAGTGCAGCGATAATTGCGGCAGCAGGAAGAGCTTCATACCACATCTTGAAGAAATAATATTAACTTTTCAATGCCAGGAATCAAATCGTTCGATGCTCGTTCGAGAGAGTGTAAACTACCATGTTAAAAGTTTCAACCGTTGATGTGCTGCCACCTAACTAAGGCCACCAAGTTTCGAATAGGCAATTGTTATTCACATCACGCATTGCTATTCCTTACAAACTTTAACAGGCGATTGAATTTAGTTTCACTTTTACGGAACGTTAAAACATTAGCTACGTAGCAGACAATTTGAATTTTAGAACTTACGCACGCTACCTAAATTTTTAAACTTGTGCGCACAATTTGAATCTTCAAACTTGCGCGCGCCGGTTAAATCTTTGAACTTGCGCGCACAGTTTGAATCTTTGAAATTGTGCGCGCAGTTTAAATCATTGAACTTGTATATGCAGATAAAATTTTGAAACCTTCGCGCGCACGGAACGGAAATCTGACATGCGCGCGCGAAATATAAAACTTGTAAACAGTACATTACATTTAACTGCAACCGGTAAACGTTTGAGAAGGTTTAATACAGATGTCGTTCAACGTGGCAAATTGTTTAATGCAGTAGTTTCTTATCTATGGTTAAATACCAACACTAATTACGAAGTTAGAATACATGATTCATAGGTTATATGTTATATCCAAATGAAACTTCGATTCCCTGTTCGCATACCTCCCAAAAAGAATCGTATTAGCAATGTAAACGTTACGTTGCGCAATAAATGAAATGAAAGCCCCGAATTGTGACATTCTTCCCAAATGAATGTCTCAAGGTTCTACTATATCAGTCCGAATTCCGATGTCCGTCAATACAAGAAACAATTGTTTTATTAAAATTTTCTCAGAGGGCCACACATGCATGCTCGATGTGATAACGCGCTCAAAGGTTTCAACAGCAAGAGATTTTTTTTCGTGAAAGCTCGATAAAATTACGATCCTGCTTTCTATGTGTAACGTTATACGAAAATTCCACCGTCCAAAGTTTCCGACAGACCGAATAGATTCTATGTAGATTCCGCATAAGTCCGAGTGGTATGATACGTTATCGTAAAATTCACGACGTTATTTGATATAAGGTATTTATCTTTCAATTAACAACAACCTCTTTTTCGTTGCTGCATAATTAATATCAATCAGTCGTTCACGCGATCGTACTTGGCAGCAAAATAATTTGGAAAGAAATGGTAAGACTACTAGAAAAGATTAGACGATTGTTTCTAAATGCGCAAGATTCTTTTTACAAAGATAACTCTTATGTCGTTGCTCCGCGGTATCTTTGAAATTCTATTATCATTCGATTAAGTTACCGATATAAAATATTGTCCGCAATACGATATCATGAGAGCTGGGGACACGTTACAAATAACTATAATTTTTTAGGACAATCTAAGGAGCTTCAAACCACCCAAGATGCTGTTAAAACTATATTCCCTTATTGTTTTGATGCTCGATCTTGCCACGCTTTTCGTTGGAATTTTCTTCGCTATACTATTAGCTTTCTATAGGACGTTCAAGCCTCCCCCATTAAAAAGCCTTCATGGAGAACTTGCAATGGTAAATATCCCATAATCTCGTCCAACTGGTAGTTTATCAAATGTACACGTTATCTACCGTGCAATCCAGGTAGTTGGTGCAGGACGAGGGGTAGGCAGAGAACTAGCAATCCACCTGTGTCAGTTGGGAGTTACCGTAGCATGTATAGATATTAATATAGAGAATTGTGACATCACTGTACAGAGAGCCTCGCATTTTCTAGGAACAGCAAAAGGGTACATTTGTAATGTGACAGACAAAGAACAGGTTTACATTATATATTTAGTTCATATATAAAAAGAGGACACAGAGTATACATAAATCGTTTACAATAGGTTGCTCGCGTGGTGAATACAATTCGATCTGAGTTAGGCGAAATTACAATGCTTTTCCATTGCTGCGGTGTACCCAGCCCTAGAGCATTGATGCAGAATCCACCTGAGATAAGGCACACCATTGACTTGTCCGTTGTTAGTCACTTTTGGGTAAATAGTATTCGTGTAAATTAAAAATCTCGGGTATTTACTCGAAGTACAATTTGTATTCGTAGACGTATATTGAATTTATGCTAAAGAATTTCTTGCTGTAGTTACTGGACTCTGTTTTACCGTGTATGCAACGCGCCGGGAAAGGGCACATCGTGGTGATGTCCTCCGTAGCAGGTTTATCTGGTGGTGCCAGCGGAGGAAGCAGAGTACCTCTGTCGACCGCACAATTTGCCGTTCAGGGTTTAGCCGAATCGTTGCACACAGAGTTGAGACATTCGAATAGCAACATTATAATCACATTGATCCACGTTTATCCGTTCATCGTTGCGGCCGAAGTAGCGAAAGATATTCGTTTTAGGTGAGTCGCAAACATACTTTCATAGTTGTGACAAAACATTGTCTCTGCTCAATTATCACGTAGAATACCGAGCTACTTTGGTACGATGCCCGCAACGGAGGCAGCGAAACAAATTTTAGACGGTGTCCGTCGTAATTACGCGGAATTCAGTGTACCAGGATATTTACTTTATCTCGGTCACGTTCTCAGGTAATTGCAAATTGGTTGTACAAGAAAGTAAGCACCGCGCACGACTCGTCAATGAATATTTTGTGATTTCAGAATACTTCCGAAAAGAGCATCCTTTATGCTGCGCGATTTACTGGACACGGGAGTCGATTTTGGATGATGTTGGATCGCGATAGATATTCAAATTGCTAAGTGAACCTTTCTATACATTTCCTTTGCATGAAATTATTTTTCGATGAGATCGATGAATGTGTAGCGTTAAAGTTACAGGGGAATACACAGAGGAGTTTTGAGATTTATGTAACAGAGAATATTTTATTTTCTTTTTACATTGTTGATCGTTAGCTAGTCTCTGAATAGACTCGATATTTCTCTTGTTTACGTTCAACCCTAACGTAAACCCAGTATCAAATATAATATACATTTCATTCGTTTTTCTTACGTCTGCTATCATTTATACAGAATAAAACACTGACCATATGTAACAACTACATATGATTATCTTGCCGAACAATTACCAGCAGCACATACAAAATCTCACGTCTCGCAAAGTTCATACAAACGTTAATACGTGCTTATGGCACGTTTCATTCGATGTACAGATCACTTCGTGATAATTGTAATACTTACTTCGCAACTAGGATTTCTGGCACGAATTTTGTCGTACTCTGGTGTATTTTTGGACATTAAACTTCGTGATATTTGACAGGGCAAATTGGAAAGAAAAAAGCACTTTTATGCCAGCAAAACGTGACGTGCTTCGTATCGAAAGTTGCTTTTATTTGATTTGACGAATTTCTTCTCGTGAAAACGCGTTTGATGACATGTACACTGAATAACGTGTAATTTATAAATGAACACCTGGGCTCTTTTTCAAAAGGTTCTGCATCTCCTGAGATATATCGAAGTGAGGTGATAAAAATATTTTTATGAATATAAACCTATGGAGCCGAGGCATCTCTTCAGATTAGAATCGTTAATTACGGAAAGACGAATAGAAAATGACTTGGATCTAGATAATCCTTGCACTCACATGAACCAGAATCGATGGAGTTTCTTTTAGAAATGGACAATTTACATGAAGGCATAATATTTGCAAAGACTTTCTAAAGAGACTTTGAATTTTGAGTTTAACGTATCCGAATCCCGTGTTGAAAGTGGCACGAAAAAGTATCTATTTTGCCAATGAGAAGTGTCAAAGTGTAAAAATTTGTAATTTACAGCATGAACTCATTAAAGTTGGGAAAATCGGTGGATGTCGATTCGTAGCCCAACACTGGGATAGGTTTATGCTAATCTAAACCAGGCGGAGCTGGCTCGGAAAGATCAATTTCCATTGTATCTGGTTTTTGTTCGATCGTGTAATCACCGGGTGGTGCCTGAAAGAAATTCGAGGAAAAGCTCGTTTTGATCAGTTCATATATTTATTTGTTTGCGTATGGTATAAAAAATCAATTCTTTATATACAAGCATTTTTACTCACAATATCAAATTCATCATGCATGTCACAAGGTGATTTACCCTGAATTACATCCATTATCGATTGAGGAATGTGCGCCTTCTGAAACACAGGATTAAGATGTTTCGTGTCAAAACTTTACCATCATCATAAGTAACAAAGAAAAATAGAACGAAGCCTCTAACAATTAACAACAATGACAAATATCTCCAATTACCTGATTCTCCGCAAAGGCTTCGACGTGTGCCAACAATGGAGCACGCAGATTCCCAGCCATCCTCAGTGCCTCAGACAATTGTGCGGGTGGTAGCTGCAAAATAACTGCGAAACTCTGAGGCTGCGTGCGCTCGCAACATTTCACAAAACCCTCCCACACTTTCGGCTGCTTCCACACTTGCTTGAGTATCAGTCGTTGGAGGATATTCATGACGAATCCACTTAATCTCGGATAGAGAGCCAAGCTTTGTATGACGGTGCGCATCAGAAGCGTAGGCAACGGTGTCATCTCCATGAGATGCTGCATCACGACGGCTACAGTTTCTTGGGTGTACACTTGTTTCTCGGCAAAGCACAAGGACGTGGCTGCAATCAGGGCAATCATGAAGAAAAACAAAGCATGAGAAGGTTATTCTTGGCTACACCGAATGACCGATAAGTTGAATCATTTTCACACCTTTTATAACGGTCTTTAGCTCTGCTTTACTAGGATCTATATTATGCAACGCTATTAACAATTCGGCGGGCGTGATTGGAGACGTGTGCGGCACACCGCTGTCATTATTGTGCGTTCCTAGCAATCTGTTGAAAACCTGAAATGCAATGGTCTTCGTGAATGACACTGTTCTTCAGCTTTCTGCGGATACAAGCAAATATACTGCATACTCTGCAAAGGATATTTACCTCTTTGACGACGATGGGATTCAACTTGATCAGTTTCGGAAGTGCAGCTATGACTTCCTTCTTCGTTAAGCCGTTTAGGACGGGTATCAAGAATCTTACGTCGGAAACTCTCGTCTGATAGAGCTCTCGAACTCTCGCTACTAGCTCTCCACTCGGTGCGGCTGCAGGGAAAACGATACATTAGAAATCGATAAATCGATGCAGTTTTAGAGTAACGAAGAAAGCAGCTAACATTTTTCCGTAAGAATATGAATAATTCTCGTAACTAAAGTCTCCGCTCCTTTCGGGCAGTTCTCTACGAGGGCCAACAATTGCGGACTGCCCATACCCAATGATCGTACCGGACCCTCTACCAATCTGAGGACCATTCTTTTAACGTCCGCGCTCATGGACGTGTAAACTCTTGCCAATCTAAAAGAGAAGAGTCGGTAAAACAAATTCACGATCTCGAAACGAGAGAAATTTCGAAATCATACTCGTGGATCAGGTCTTGATGTTCGCTCAATAGAGAAAGGTACAAGCCGAGGCAAGCTCTGGTAGTGGATTCCGACCACTGCATCTCGGCCTGCGGCCTTCCTCTATCTTGTCCGAATACGATTTCGGGTGGAGTATGAAGTCTCAAAAAACCTAAATAAAGAACCGCGTACTCTTCTATGAGTTTACTCAACTCGGGCCGACTATACAGTTGGCAGACTAATTGTATGGCGGCTTCCCTTATCTATTTGTAAATAGAAATTGTAAGATTTAACATATATAACCAGAAGTATTCGCGATATCATTCAGAAGTTTCACGATGTCCTTATCGTTTCACTACCTACCGTATTGTTTTCGTGACCGGTGTGACACAACAAAACGTTCAGGAAAACGAGCTGCTTCGTGGGCCTTCGTATTACCATTTCCTTTAGAAGTTGCAACGGAGCGAGACCTCTCGTTTCGTCCGCAGATACCATTTTTAGCGCCTCCACTGCGTCTTCGGTAATCAATGGTGCTTCCAGGTATAATCTTTTTGCATAAAGACAAATAGATACTGTAAACAGATATTCGCCCCAAGAGACCTCTATATTACCTGTATAAGAGGGTGTCACGGTCCTTTCCTTGAACTAAATCTATGGCAGATACTAGAGTACATAGTAAAAAATTGTAAGCTTGATGAGGAGCCTCCTGTGGCTTCGTGCACAACGTGGTTCTTCGCTGAAAACCTTGAAGCAACGCGTATTCCTCGTACAGCCAGCCTAAGGCCAATTCCAAACGATTTCTCATATCATCCGTGATGTAACGTAATACTGCCTCCTTAATGTATGGATTAAACGTCGCCGCCAGAGTCGTTAAAATTTTCGATCTGGAATTAAGCGTAATTAGATGATATCTCTTTCCTTAGAATTGCAATTTGCGTCAAGCAATATCGTTTACCTGACGGGTGCTACGCCGCCGAAAACTGCTGTCTTTTCGGAAAGTAAAATTCTATTGACCGCCATCAGTAACATCTTCTCCTTCAGCTCCTTCGACAAAGGTTTAGTTACTTCGGATAGTTTTAACGCTTTCAAACGATTTCTTGCTTTTACGAGGGACTTTTCGTGAGCTTCCAGCGAAGCTTTCGCCTCTTTCTCCTTCTCCCGATCTTTTTCTCGTTTTCGTTCTCTTTTCGCTTCGGCCACACTGATAGTCGGATTCTTTATCAGGTCCTCCATCACGGCGTCCTCATCTTTCGAGTCTTTCTTCTTTTTTGCTTTAGCTTGCTTTATCTGCGATGCTAATAATTTGGCGATTGTTTGACGTTGAATACTGATATCGGTCGTTGCAGTTGGTTGATATTCTCTTTGAAAAATCGTCGTCATTGAATCTGGAACCCACGCCTATCGAAGAGGTTCGATCAGAGATTTAATAGCAGCAACAATATCGATACTCGCGATTTTTTTAAGAAAATCATTATGTACCATACTATCCATGACCAGATCCGTAGCAATTTCGACGCTCAACCTTTCGAATATATAATTTTCCGAAAGTTCAACCAATTCTGGTAATTTTGGGGCAGGTACCGGAACTGGTAACATTTCCGGCTCATCCGGTATCAAGGTCATTTCAATTTTTACCCGTTTCGCAGCCGAGGCAGCTGCTGCTTCCTTAAAATTTACGCAAACATTGATTCGCTATTTGCTGAAAGCATAAAAAAAAAATGTTCGTCTTTAATTCATTTACTTGTTGACGCTTCTTCATTCGCCGAACGTCCTCCGGTTTGGGATAAGCTTTAATTATTTCTTGCTCCTTCGCGCCAAGCTGAGTCAACTGCTTAGCTATGGTACTTGCAAATTCTATACTCGCAGGATGCCTCATTATTCCTAATAGCGTTAATTTTAACTGTTTCTGTACGCTCGTTACTTGAGAGTCCGAGAGTGTCGGAGGCAGATCGTGCTGTAACCTATGTAAAGCTGTAAATTGAAATACTATAATGTGATGTTTGAGAAAGATGAAGATTACTTTCATTAGGCTCTTCGTACCTTGTATCACGCCCGCCATAAATTGCGGCCGCATTTTGGCGATAAGCGCCAAAGATCCCATGCAGGTCATCAAATTAACGCTGCTTACGTGCGGAGATCCGTGAAATTTTATTAATAAATCCATTACATGATTTGCTTCCTCTTCCAATTTCCTCCGACGAGCTATTTTCAGCGTTAAAGGGATATCTTCGAGGGAAAAATCATCCGCTTTTTTAGGAGTATCGGGATCGGGGTAAGTTTGAATTAAAACGACGCCCTCCAAAAACTTTACGGCTTGCGTCCTGATGCTGAAATTAGAGTTCAGTTATTTATATGAGTCGTAAAAATGCATTTGCATCCTAAAAAAATATAAAGCCATTTCCTCACCCATCATTATCACTGTCGATCATATTTATAATCTGAATTTTAAGACTGCTGAGTTGACTCCATGCTACTTCCATTTCTGTTGTAACTATAGTGGCACTAGCTATCCATTTCAATGCTGCCCTCAGTATTCTCCCACTTGCTCTGAGAGCCCTTTTGGCTACGACGGATGCCTCGTCGGAAACTAGTCTTAAAAGCACTTGTACTAGACGTGGAATGATTTCTGGCTGTTTCACTCTAAAAACAGATGTTACTTAAAGACCATCAGTCATTCGCAATACCCAGAAATAACGATAGAGATATGAAAATTACCCTGCTTCTTCGATAAATCCTGTAACGGTTTTCCTAACTTCTGCATTTCTATCTAAGGAGAACTGCAATGTTTCGTCCAAATACAGTGGAAGCAACTGTTGCTCTTTGTTTATTAAAATCTCCTGAACCTTGCATAAATTAGTAACCTTTGTATCCTCCACTGGACTCAGCGAAGCCTCGTTCAACCATTCGACTATCTGTAAAATTTATCATCCTCCATGATACTCAGTTATTCTCTATCGTTCAACCAAAACCGAGCATGTTTTAATGACTAATCAATTATAAACATAATCTCAAAATCTATAAAAAGAACCTCATCAATCTTGCAAGTTCAAGTTAAATAAAATAATTCCTTCTATAAAAGTTAATGCAAACAGCTACGAAATAATAGGCTCTGTACAGAAATAATTCATATAGTATTAACTTCGACATAAGTTGCTTTGTTTCCTTGAATATTGCGCGTACGAAAAAAAAATGTCGAAAATTTTTGGTTATGGCACTGACCAAATCACCCGGTCCCTTTTCCTGCTCTGTTCTTCTATGTATTCGGGGATCCATCGTATTTACAAAACGACCGAAAATTAAATTGAAATAAAAGCTTGTTATTCGAAAGGGCTCGTCGAATGAGTTATACGCCGAGGCTCGAAATTATCTGGCCACGTGTATATCGCATTAGTTTTCGCCTGTACGGTAAAAAAATCGTTCTTGCAATCAAGCAAGTGCCTGTATTTTTTCTATACTCTTATTTTTCCCCGACGATCGTGCTTATATATCTGAATAAGAGAATAAATCGGCCTCAACATTTTACGAGATTTTTGCTCGCGTTGCCATCTTGGCGTTTCCTGCCGTTTCTCCAGTGCTGCAATCGCTCGCGATCGAAAAAGCGGGAACTCAAATGGTCCCACGGTGTTTATTAAAATCATCATTGTGTCGTTAATGTCGTTATAAATTAAGAAACTAATATCGTATTAATGAAGTTATTTGCCCAATTAAATTTTCAAAGGCAAAGTCATTGTCAAAGAATACTTTTGATGCTCGACGATGAGTAGAGATCATAGCTTTTGCTCAACTCTTTTGTGAGCACTTTTCTCTGCACTAATTATTAAGAAAATAATTATCATATCTACATAGTACATGAATTTGAACGTTAATAAGAAATTTCTTGAACAACGAGCAGAGAACTATTTATTCTCATCTTTAAACAAAAATGAGCACCTTTTTGGAGGCCGATAAAGTTCATCTCGTGTTAAGGGTCAAGTGATTTTATCTAAGTACGTAACGCACGTACACCATTACAATTTATCCGATAACATTGAGAAAACGAACGCATACAAAAGATATAACGTTCGTATTATCAAGCCGTCGAATTTACGTCAAGTTAATCGATCTGACCGAACGGTACAGTCTTCGCTACTCGGCGAAAGCATGTAACACGTATTCTACTGACGGTCTCTCGAACATCGACCGTCATGATTTCAAGTTTTTACGAGAGAATCGTAGGCACGTCTCCGACGACGGAGACGAATCCATCGAAAATTCTTTGCATCGGTTTGACCTGTCTCGATATTGTGCAAACCTGCGAGCAATTTCCGGCGGAGGATTCGGATCAAAGGTATGTGTATCGTTTCGTGTGCGTTTGCGCAACGTCACGCGCGATTCTTTGTTTATGAAGTCCAGCTGATATCGATGAAATTGTAAACAAAAGCGCGTTTCCGACTAATCGATGACTAACGCTGTATTTTTAAGTAAAACGATGGTTTTTAGATCTTACAATAAAATTTGCAGATCTGTCGAGTATAGATGGCAACGAGGTGGCAATGCATCGAATTCTTGTACCGTTTTGTCTCTGTTAGGATGTCCTTGCGAATTTCTCGGTACCCTGAGTTCAGAGGAGCATTTAAACTTTTTGCGAAATGATATGCAAAAGTACAACATCGATTTCTCCCACTGTCCTATGGTGGAAGGAATCGGATGTCCAACTTCTACCGTTGTGCTCAGTTTGAGCTCTGGTTCACGAACGATTTTACATCATAATCCAAATTTGCCTGAGTTGACTCTGGAAAACTTTGAGCAACTCCATTTGGAGGACTATAGCTGGATTCACTTTGAAGGCAGAAACTTGAACGAAGTTCTGTCTATGATGCAATACGTTGAGAGTTACAACAATGCATTGACATGCAACAAAAGTTCTGGTACGGAGAAAACCCTTCCACGGCGTATGCCAATTACAATCAGCGTTGAACTGGAGCGTCCTAAGCAGGAACTTTTAGACCTACTGCCCTACGTAGATGTAGCATTCGTTTCCAAAGAGTTTGCTCAAAGTCGGGGTTACGACAATATGAGCGAAACACTGAGAAACATCAGTGAGGATGCCAAAACTGGGTACAGTTTCACTTATACATTTTTTGGATACACATTAAATAAGAAATATGTCGAAAAAATACGATCGCCGGATTTCTTACTTTCAGGGCGACGATTATCTGCGCTTGGGGCGATAGGGGAGCTATGGCGCGAACTCCAGAAAATATTATAGTTCAATCACCCGCGTTCCCGCCTCAAAAAATTGTAGACACTCTAGGTGCTGGAGATACCTTTAATGCAGCGGTTTTGTATTACTTAAACAAAGCAAAATTGGAAGCTATGAATAATAGTTCGAGCGATACGAACGATGCCTTCTACAAGGAAGATTTTAAGTGTAATGTTAAGAAAAATTATAATATCGAAAGTATAGAATGCAGTCATACAGAGTTTATTACTCAGAATGTACTGCAAACGGCTGTGACTTTCGGCTGCCAAGTGGCCGGGGCAAAAGTTGGTTTAAAGGGTTACAACGGTCTTAACGATATAGTTAAGCGCATGTTAAAAAGCTAGTGAAAAATTTTGTACATAGCTTTTCTCCGACTGTCTATGAATATTTTAATATTAACGATAACCGAAGTTCGCGTTAGAAAAGAAGTAAGCAAATGCCCAAAGAGTCTATGATATATTTATTTTATATATTATTTTATCGTGCTATAAGCCGTAATATGAATTTTTGTAAACATATTTAATGCAAACTTTTATCGTCTAGGACGAATTAAATATTTATGATGCATGACCAACTTTTGGAATGTATCCCTAGTTATGCAAAACCTTTTGTATATTCATATATTTATGATCGGTAAAATAAAATAATCGATTGAGAAAAAAGGTCGATTTATTTAAGTGCCGATAAAAAAGGATCTTTAAATAGCAAAAAATTATAATTCGATATTAATACCTTAAGATACAGTATGAAATGTACACCCGATCTTTGTTAATCAATTCTAGAGAGAAGCGATCACGTAAACAGTAATTCTATACAAATGAAAAGAAAAGGAGATAATTTACTTCTCCACGCAAGACGAACGAAAGAATTAATATTTGTTAACTTTCTGCTTCTACCCCAGCATCCATGAAATCCGCCAAATTACGTAGACATGGAACTGGCAAAAATCTGCAATAAAAGATAAGATATTTTCATACCATTTGTAACAAATGAACATTTTCTGTCTCATTAATACACACCTGAGGAAACAATTTACATGGAACCAGTACCTAGGAATACTTAATTCCATGACGTTACGTCTTTGAGCTTGAACGATTTCAACCACTACTTCCTGCGGTGAAACCAGCCCCATGACACTTGGGAATCTATAAAAAACACAAATTCCTTCAAACGAATGGTTCCTCAATTCAATAAACCGATCATCCCGTTTGTTTTACAATTTAGCAACGCTATTCAACCGTTATCAGTTCCTACCTTTTGTCCAATAATCTAGTCTGCATGTAATATATAGAAAAAAAAATGTAAATACTCGAAAATCATTAACTCGTTACACGCAGGCTACTTCCCTCTCGAATTTTACCTCATTTTGGGTTTCTTACAGAGCCCCGTGTCCACCATGTAGGGGTAGATAGTTGTAAAGTTGATGTTTGACATTTTACAAGTCGTTCGTAATTCTTCGTTCATCGCTTCCATCAATCCTATAATCATGTACGATCATTGCATATAATAATGAGGTGCGACAAAGTGGAGAAAGGAACTTAGAATTAGTATTAATTAACGAGTGTCTTACCTTTCACCGCGAACTTCGAGGCGCAATAGGGAACTACATTCGGCAAACCTACGAGACCGGCTAGAGATGAAAGCGCGACGATGTGACCGCGATTTTTCTCAATCATTGCCGGGAGAAAAGCTTGCATGGTCTGGAAAGAGAATATTTATTATGGCAGTATTAATTATGTTTCCTTTTTTTGCATCATTGGATTTCGAGTGCTACGATAACTTTTGCTAGAACTTAAGGAGACAGACGCTCCGACTCGCGATCAGTGAATAATGGAATCACCGAATTTAAATCTCCCATTACGCCTTGGAAAATTTTCCCAACTTGTTAATTAACATGTCATAAAAAAGTTGTCTAAAATTGTAGCTCCTACTCGAAATATTCGTAGTTATTGCAGTGTATCGTTGGGTGTCACGTACCCAGAAATGTGCGAGGACATTGATATCAAAGATTCTCTTGATCTCCTCGGGCGTATGATCGAGGAAAGTTCGACAGGGCATAATGCCAGCATTGTTAATCAGGATAGACACATCGCCCACTTCCTTCTTCACTCTCTCAGCCACTTTTAAAACTTCCTCCCTGTTGGAAACGTCGCATCTACACGAGAAAGACGATGTGATACATTATTACATCTGCCGTAGATTTAAACAAGGATATTTAACTCACTTGTAACTGTATGCATTCGTCGCGGAGAATTTTTTAATCTCGTTGACTGTCTCATCGTTTTTCTGAAGATCCAAATCCCAGCAAACAACCGTAGCTCCCAGGGATGCGTACTTCAAGGCCAATTCCCTGCCGATTCCGTGACCGGCACCCGTTACCTTTGCGCAAAAAATGTGCTTGGATTACAAACATATCGCCAAATAAGTAGGATGAAAGAAATGGATTGCCAAAGTTAATACCAGAACAATTTCTCCAGCGACGCTCTTCTCTTCGACCGGCACAAACATTCTGTAGATTCCTTCGAAAATGTAATAAAGCATCTTCAAGAGGAGGAGGAGAAGATCCGCGATGATCAGGACACCCTCGTACGCCTTCATCGCGATCTGAAAGATAGGAGGTGCAATAAACCAAGAGAAAATAATAGAATTTTGATAGCAGAACTTCGAAAACAGAATTTCAAAACGCTGGAGATACTCGACGCTACAAAATTCTCTTTATTCAAGAACAGATTAAAGACAACGTGCCTAGTAAAACCGAGAAGCAACTGTTACAATATAATATAATTAATAATTGTTAATCCTCCCGCCACTAAGTCCTTTACCGTTATGCAACTGCGGTCCCAAGATGCAAATCGCAAATATGGTATTACAGCAGACAGAGCGCAATATTCGATACTCTGTAACGCAATATATAATTATATTTAGAGCTTCCACGATAAAAACTGGATTTATTACAAAACAGAGGATATCGGAAGCCTTGCTGATAAAAAGGCTCGGCCTTTTTGAATACAATTGTAAAACGAAGAGGTAAGACAACGAGGGATTACAATTATCGGCAACATCAACGAGAATAAGCGGTGTCCTCAAAATCTACCGCGCGAAAAATTTAAATCGTAGCTCTCGAAGTCGATAATCGACCGCAAGAAGGAAACTCGGCATCAATTTTCAAATGGAGGGAAAAAATCGAACGCTCGAATCAATTGCGGCGGAGATACGAACGTGTGCGTGAGCGATTGCATAAGATTTCGTTGTCTTCCGTGATACTACCTCAATTTCTCTATTTGCGACATCCTCCTTATGTTCATTGCACGCACGGAGTAGATAAACGTAAGTTCGAGGTTGCTCGAATTTACGTTTCCTATTAATGTCGTTCAATTGAGTCTTTGCGTGCACCTTGTACAAGTTACGAGAACCGGTGATAAATGCATCTAAAACGTAAACGAAATTTTTTCCTATTAACAGGAACTGATATTTAAGTTCGCTGTTTACAGGAGTTCTTTGCAAACTCATGTAAACGGCGCAGGAAGACTCTCTGGATATTTCTAATCATTTCCTATTTATGTAAATTAATACTTTTAAAGATATAAAAAAATAGTCCTCCATTAACACTGAAATTGGTTAGGCGGTCAAAGTAGCTAGTCGTCAATAATTTCTAAAGGTTCTCCAAACTGATAGGGAGTCCTTGCGGTAAACGTTCTACTTTTTTCAAAGCAATTAATTGGCATATTTAAGTATTGTAGATGAAAAGGTAGTTTTAGTATTAAATGACCATCCTTTGCACGCCCCTGACGACTGGGAGAGCAATGGTATTTTGAATCGGAAAAGAAAAACATCCGATAGAGTACGACGGCGCTTTTCAGCCGTGAAAGTTGCTATATCGAAAAGGAGAGTGAAGCGGAGACGAACTCGATCTCCTTAAGGGTTGATTCACACCGCAAACTGCAATTTGCTCCTGTCGTTCAAGGTTGTACCCACCCATGTGCACTAGGCTGGTCCTTAATATTCAAATTCCGATTTTTTCTGATCATACTCTTTCACATACTTTGCAAGACTATTAATAAGCATATTTATATTTAGTCCTACAGCTAAGAGATCGAACGAACTCGCGGGTTAGTACAATTTCTCAGAGATTTTTAAGTCTCCTCGTTAATTAAGAGCCTGGAAAAACCGACGTATCGTTGGTCCACTCTATGCGCCATGAATTTACAACAAAATCGAGAACTCTATCGAACGAGCGACCTTGAAAAGGTTTACGTCTTTGTGCCAAAAATATTTTGTTATGCGACTCTTTAATGCACAATTATAAAATGCAACCGTTGACCTGTTTCGCAAAGGTCCTGCAAACTTTCTCTCTGATATCGTGCGACAATTTTCTCGATGTAGCGCGAGAACAACGAGATTGCGAATTAATTGCAAATTTTGAAGAGGAAACGCGACAAACCACTAGTAATATAGTTGGCAGGGGGACTGAAATAATTGATTGCCGTGTAATTGCTAGGTGGACGATCGTTTCTTGCTATCTGTGGTTTTAACTGCAGCCTTTGGGTAATAATCAAGTTCACGTCACCTTGATCGTGACTTTGAATTTTTGAGTGAACCATTCACGATCTGCTATTCTAAAATTAAATTACTTTTATTTAACACCAAAAAAATGTAAGTGTTTGTGTAAATGTTTGTGCTTTTAGTAGAAATTTCCAAAATTCCTTTAAAGAGTCAATGCAAAAGTTCTCTAACTACCGGCGAGAAAATTCACGCGGTCACCGACGTTCCATGAATTTTTAAATCTTACTTCCAATACTCGAGAACAACACAATTTTCATTGTGTACATGAAAAATCGCGAGATTAACGTTAAAGAAAGAATCTCTAGGTATTTACGGTCAGGATCTCCGCAGAGGTCTGAGAAAATCTGAAAGACGAAGTCGCGCCGCGTCCAGGATCCAGCGAGGGGACGAATCACCTCGAAAAAACGGGTTCTAGCAAATATCCTTCCTGTCGGCTCCTCAGTCGCACGATATCTTCTGTTAGTTTATCTTCAATATTATCACACAATTCGTT
Source organism: Cerceris rybyensis (assembly GCA_910591515.1). Lineage (NCBI taxonomy): Eukaryota > Metazoa > Arthropoda > Insecta > Hymenoptera > Crabronidae > Cerceris > Cerceris rybyensis. The sequence continues at coordinate 948,535 of OU342800.1, read as the reverse complement.
CTCTATGTTCAAACAGAATGTAACTCGCGGAGGACCGTAGCCGTTCGTGTCTGCGACGCGACTACACCGGCTGTTTGGCGGCAACGTTTTTCTGACCACTACCAGACCGAATCTTCTTATGATAGTCGAATGTAACGTGCATCGCCACCGAGATCGTGTTTCTCTGTTGAACCATGGCAGAGCTTATAGCACCATAGAACGCTCTCCTTTTCTATCTCTTTCCTTCTCCGTATGCATATACATGTATACATATGTACAGTATAGTCTCAGAGCAATAACGACTCCCCTTGGTGTGGGTGATATTACACAGAGTTCTGTACTTCCTTCCGGAAATAGATCTTAGCTCGGAGAAAATAATTTTAGCAAACTACTTGCAGAAACGAAAAAAAGTGTTGATAAAGCAATGTACGGTGCTTTATCGTGATAGAATTATTTCGGCAGGAGACTTTTAGTTATGTTTGCTCGAAAGAACGAAGAGGAAGGAAGAGTGGTATTTGAAATTCGTAGTAAAATAGAAGCGGTACCACGTGACTGTCTGGTACCACTTCCTGTGCGATGTCGGATAGGAGACTTTTGGGTTTTTCATTTATATAGAGTGAAATGATATAAAGTTTCTCTCAGTTTAGATACTCTGTCAATTTAGATTGTAGATTGATTTATTGGACGGGTTAGTTTCTGAATCGCGTATTTTTCATTCCCGCCAAAATATTTTGTTTCTTCTGAAATCCAAGTGGGTTATCGGTAAAAGTGTTTGACCTTCTATAAATAGGCATGATTTACGATGTAATTTCCGAATGGATGAATCGGTTCACTGATAAGATGATAAGATAAATACGAAGAAACCACCAAAAATATAAACTCGCGCGCTTGTTACTTTCGCTTTCGCCGGCTGGTGTTGTCGCTTTCGTTGAACCAACGAAAGCATCTTTCGCACGTAACTATGAACAGTTCTCCTGTCTTCCGATACACGTTTGTCCGCAATATCGGCTTTCCTGTGCTTTGATAATTATGCAATCATTTTCATTCCACGATTCACAAGCTAGGACCATTGTCAAATTGTTAGCTTTAACGAGACCTGACGACTCTCTTCGTAATGGTACTAGTTTCAAATTTGCGCCCGAATTTCGACAAATTCTTTTGTTTCAATCTATAGTTGAATATGAAACAACAATTTATTATTGAAAAGCGATGATACAGGTATTTAAAAGAGGGATTCGGATTGTATGATGAGCCATGTTGGCAAATGTCACCTATATTCGATTCTTCCGACTATAGTCTAGCACGGGTTAATGCACGATGAAACCTATAAATACGAATCTTTATTTAGAGCCCACCACTCCAAAGCAATTTGAGATACAGGTAAACCATAGATTTTCCTTTTTATATTCAACGATAGCTATTAAAAACATTTGATCGAGTTCTCCAAGACAGCTTGAAAAATGGGCGCACCGGCGTGTTCATCGATCCATGCCGCGAACAGGGAATTGTAACGAAATTTGATTTTCTCGTCACGTTCGTTCCACAAAGATTTCGAATTTTAAGGGTTTTCGTAAAAGCAGAGGACACGGATTGCATACGAATCAATTAAATTCAAAGCGTAGGAAATCGACGACGTTGCTATTGGGTTTTAGGGATTTGAAATAAAAACACTCTGTTTGATATTAATGAACTAAGACTTTATTCTTTGAATATACAAAGAAGATAGATTCTTTTGTAGGTTCCAACATACTCTGTTCGTAAAAGAGAAAATCAACAGTTACGATACCGAGGATGGAAGTCAATTTTAAAGGAAAATCTTTCACTTTCCTTCGCGCTTCACCAGAGAGCTTTAAACTTTTAAGATCCGCTATAACCACATTGCTAAGGACGGTTGATGCCCGATAAAACGTACTATAAAAACAGACAGTCCATTGACCGTTCGTCGTGACACCTATGAATAGTAAAATCGATACTAAGGTTCGTGTACCTTTGCCGCCAGAGAACTATTTCTGGTAGAAAACTTGGACGAGCAAATATTATTTAGATATTTATTTATTTGTTAGTATTTTTTACGGGTTAAAGCCTTTTATTATACAAATCATTACAGTTATACAGAAGATAGAAAAGAATAACGATTATTACATATCGATAATCGAAAATCGAGATATCGGTTATCCAATTTCGATATATCGATTATCGGTATATCGAAATTCGATTATCGATTATCGATATATCGAAATTGGATAATCGATATCTCGATTTTCGATTATCGATATCTCGAAAGTCGATAATCGATATATTGCAATTCGATTATGTTGTTAAAATTTTTGCACAAAAAAGGAGAGAACAACGAGGCCCATTAGCTCAGTTGGTTAGAGCGTCGTGCTAATAACGCGAAGGTCGCGGGTTCGATCCCCTCATGGGCCACGATTTCTTTTTATCCACGTTCGCAATTTCTTTATAACTTCTTGCAAAAATAATCCGGAAATTGTGCAAAATTGAAAGATATTTCAGATGGCCCATTAGCTCAGTTGGTTAGAGCGTCGTGCTAATAACGCGAAGGTCGCGGGTTCGATCCCCTCATGGGCCATACATTTTTTTTGTTTTCATTTAAAGCTCTAATAATAGCTTTTTATCGTTCCCCGTTGTAAAATATGAGCTCGAATGTAACAAGATTTGGATTCAATTAGCAGGATGGATCTGTTTGTTCTTTGAACAAGTGTTTTAGTAACACAATTAACATTCAACATGACGAATTACTTTTACGATAAGACAAAGTTCTTAAGTCATAGCTTTTTCCTTTAAGAGAATATAGACTGTTAAAACTACGAGTCAAAAACTCTAAGGATTTCGGGGTAATTTTTAAAATGAGCGGATAAAGCAGAGATTCCCGTTTCCCGCTTGCGCTTACCGTCAACTTCAGCGTCCCACTGATTTTGTGTTAGGAAATGTGTAGAAACCTGACTAATCATTCGCCGGTAATACGCAGCAACTTTTCAACGTGAAAAGTCTCCTCATACGATATATATATTAATAAAAACTACAAATTGCTTTACCAGAAAAGATTGTCAATGTCCGACGTTCCTAATGAACAATTTCAACGCTCCGAGCGCACCTTCGTAATGTAACGCCCTTCCCCTCCAAATATCGACGTTTCTTCGCGATTTTAATAGCCACGTTGAACAGAAATACGATCATTCTTTCACGTTTCGTTGACGGAGATACGTCGGAAATGTAGTGCGCTGAGGAAAATTGAATAAAACAGGTCCATCGAAGTTCGAATATTAGCGATGCATTGCGGATAGGATTCAGTTCCCGGGCAGCCACCTGTCGCGCGCATGCGCACACCGCATAAAACACCTCGCTACTCTTTCCTGAATGCCAGTGTAAACCAAAATGGCGAGTGTAACGATGCCTTGTGACAGCTCGTGTCGCGTTTCTCTAACGTTCTACACTCTTTGAAGCCTCGACGTGCGTGCCTCTGTGATTAACGTGACTTGTTTCGCTGTTAACGGTGAGTGGAGAACAACGATACATCGATCTAAAGCAACGGGGCGGGATTTTTCGGAATCTTTCGTTACCATTCGGCACCCCCCTATTTTCGACAGCCAATAGTAGGGTGACATTGACGTTATTCCTTCGAATAAAGTGTCCCTGCACGGCTAATACAGACCTGGTTTATATTCTACGCTGAACATCGAAACTTTGCACCTCGTACTACCACTGACAACGGTGGAATATTGTTTTATCGGGAGTGTACGTTACGTTTATCGATAAAAAAAAAGATTGCGTTTAGTATCGTTCAATAGTGTCGAATCTAATTATTGTCTCGCGGAAGTGTCAACGAGCGTGTATTGTTTCGAAAGTCTTGTTCACCGTGCCGTTGTCGCCGTCACCGTCGCCGTCATCGTGTACGCTCTCGTAAGTACGTGCAGCGCTTACGTATTCGTAGACCTCGATCACTGCGCGATGTGTGTCGACTCTTTTTTTTCCGTCGGAATGTTTTAATCACGAATTGTCGCCGATTCCTCCGTGAAATACAAACGTTTAATTATCACTCGACGTTCAAGAGCTTACGGTCGTTTCTTAAGATTGGCAAAATATTTTCTCACGTTGCCGAAGTTCCTTGGTATTACCGAGCACTTTGCTTTAAGATTTAGAGACAACGATGTACATCAAGGAACGTAGTTCGCTTCGTTAGCTCATCGATGTTGTAAAGGTCAGTTAACGTTCTCCGCTGATCAAAAGGTTTCGCTTGTTTAACGGTCTAAGGATTATTTTAACCCCCGGAAGAGATAAATGTCACTTAATACACCGAGATAGAGTATAGTAGATCGTACGATAGTTTTCGTTTTAAATTTATTGTAAATTTGTTACACTGTGCATCTCATTAAGTCGTACATTGCATAATTAGGTTGCTCGTCATCGTATGCTTGGTATTACTTGATAGAAATTAAATCGGCAGATCCTATTTATTGGTAAATTGAACCATTTCGTAACAACGGTCCTGTGGCGCAACGGATAACGCGTCTGACTACGGATCAGAAGATTCCAGGTTCGAATCCTGGCAGGATCGATAGTTTTTTTATATGTCCTTATTCGTCATTTTAATTACGTTCCCGCCTTGATAATGACTGTGGAAAAGGAAATCTATAAATTGACACTAATCGATATATATCGATATTCTATTGGAACAGCGCGCCAGGTATATATTCTACTCGATGTCGCAGTAGAAGCATTCCATTCTCAGATTGTTCTTATACCCTAACGTTCGAAACTCTTTTAGGATAATTATCGTCTAGGATATTTTTAGAATAATTCAACGTTCGATTTAACGACGCACCGAAATTCTACACAACCGGGAATGAAATTTTTTGCAAACACGAGCAACGAGACGTCGGAGAATCTCCAGAAATAGTGCGCGTTCCAAACGGGCCATACCGATGCGCTCGTCGAGTTGTACTTTGTTCTTTCCTTTGCATTCTCTGTCCACCGAGTTCAACCCGGAAGATAAACAGACCCAAAGAGAACGAAGCTCGATCTCTCAAAGCATAGCTCAACGATCGTTGCGAATTTTCGAGTTATTTTACTCGTTCGTTTCGTAAGCAACAAATTTCCTAATTGGCGCGACAGTATTACCTATCGACTTAGCAAGGTGATACGGAAGTACATGCTCTTCAGTTTTACCTATTAATTTGCATTTCGCGGAAGTGCAATTGTCAGGATATTCAAACGAAAAATCAGACGTTACAATTTCAAACCGATCGAGGAAGTACTTTCGCTTTTATCTCGACATAGACGGTGTTCGTGAAAAAAAAAGTAAACTTTATCAAGCGCGATTGCACGCTTCGCGCAACTTAATAATCGATATCAGGTGAAAACACTTTACGTTCTACGCCATAGCGAAATACTTTCTCTCTCAGGACGCACGATAAACCGTGGGATTCTACGTGGATAGAACTTTTGTATATCCATTCTCCGGATCGAACTCTTCCACCGAATGAACGGATAATTGCTTTATTATTATTTATCGCTGGATTTAATTCGAAGATCGTTCATCGACAACGAACGAACAATGTTGGGGGATCATCGGAGGTAGACAAATTGCGCAGATTTATTTCCAATGGTCTCGCACGAAGCGTATTTCAATTATCACGTATGCACGTCCAACAATCTACACACAGCTGCTCGGTTATCTCGTTTGTGGCCTCCCTCGGACTTCCGTCCGGGGACGTGAATTTCCATGCAGGATGCTGCTATTCCCTTTTGCATCGTGATGCAAACGAGCAGAACGAATCGACGTTTTTCCCGCCTCGAGAACGAATCGTTCTCCGCATCTGTTGCGGCGCAATCCTCGCATAGAAATAATTCTTTTCAAAATGGCTCACAGTATTCAAAACAGCAACTTGCTTCAATCTCTCGTCGTCACCATTCCCTATACTCATTATCACCATACACACCCCATACTTCACTTTTACCCTAATCGAACTATAGACAGGACTTAGCACGCATTACCTCATTCTATTCTGTAACGCCGTCGAGACCACGTCGATTATCAATCGTTATACTAAAGCAACATTTAAATTCTAACGCAATTCGTTAAAATAATCCCGAACTTTCTCGTTTCCTTCTCGTTCGTGGATTCTCGAGGGTGCTCGTTAAGTGAAAGGAGATTCTTCTCCGTTTCTTTCGGGCAAATCTTCCTCCGCGGACAATAGAGAATGGTGTATGTTAGAGGTACATCGCGATATTGTAGCAGATGAGATCTTCTCTTTGCCGTTATTCTCGTCATTGTTTCGAAATATCGAGTGGATAAGAGATTACGTTTACTCGATCATCGTAATTTACTCAGCTGCGTCGTAGAAGAAGGTATACTTGCTCTCGTTCTTTGTGGTGATACGCGATTTTATTTTTGTTTCCTGCGAAAATCTATGTTTCAGGGATTCTATTGAATTAAGTGAACACACAGTATTTGTTTTACAATTTTATTTTCTCTTATAGTATATAAGTTACAGATACTTATGGTTCACAATATATAGTTCACTTATAGGTATTTTAAAACTTCTCGTTCTCCGTTTGCTCGTCTATATACAGCTCACAGATCGTTGTTACGTAAATTTGTCGATAAACTTCCACATTGAAAGCGTAGCATGTAAACATTGAAAACCGGTAATCGTGGGAAATTTCCGAGTATCGGTAATCACGAACTATGACAAATGACTCAATCCTTCCCAGTGATTTCCGGCCGAGAAAAATGGCGTTTCGAATACCTATCGACGTGCCATTTGCCGACGCAATAAGCGACTCCTCGACAACAATGCGATTTCGATTTGCCTCTTTGGTGCCACTTGTCGCGGCTCTCTGAATTTTCATAAAGCGGTGAGACGTCCTCGCAAAACCATTACCGTGATATACGATCGCATTACGTCGTTCCCGCAAAATGCCACTCTATTTTCCTTAATCTGTCTCGACGTTTTTCACCGTTGACGCGGCGGGTACTTTTAAACGGACGAACTCGTCGAAGTAAGATCACGCCGTAACGATAAAATTTTATCGAGCATAGAAAAATCAGAGAAAATATCGAGGAAAGAGGAGTCCTTGCTTTCCCATCAGTTTTGCAACGATGCAACCGTGACTACTAGTTGCGCTCGAAGCTTTCGCTTTCAGAAGTATACATCAGCGTGTACTGTATTTTCTTATTTGCTCGACACTGTCTCCCGCTCGATCGAACGTGCATGTGTCTCTTGGCTGCAATAAATTGCAGCTAATTATCGATGCACTCTTGCATCGTCCCTCCTCGATGGGCTTTGTAGTGTCTCGGGAGTTTACGGAAAAGCATTTCCGTCGCGTCGTATTTCTACACGGAGAACGGTAACTCGATGTCCCTTAAATTGTAAGTTAGGTCTTGCATAAATTTAATTATCAGAGTCTACGATAGACGAGGAAGCAAACGGTCGGTAGACATGAGGTTAAATTCGCTACTGCGTTTGAAAAAAATTAAACCCCCTCCCAAGCCTTAGTATCTCGTACTTAATATATCCTTTTAAGTTTCTTATCAATTAAAGGGAAATCGAAATACATTTCCCGTTATCATCCGTACGAGAAGTACTTCCCGAGGGTCGTATCGAGTTTTTCATCGGCTTGAAACTCATCCAAAACTCGTTATAGCTTAACGATGTGCAATTTTGGAGTAGATAAAATCGTTGTGGCATCGTCGTGGGCTTCGTTCGAGGTACGCAGTTCGCCAAGAAAAGACAAAAGAGAAGGACGCATCGGAGAGAGAGGAGACCAAGAGGAAATAATTAACACCAGACCGTCTCGCTTCTAACAAGCCGACTATTCGTTTATTATGGCAACCTGCTATTATCGTGCAGTCTCTCTCTCTCTCCTCTCTCTCCGTCTAGCGTGCTTTAAAGCCAGAATGAGCAAAGTTAAATTTACTTTTAATTATACAATTATCGCGAGGAAGGATCTACGATTAAATGGAATTTCTTTAAAATGAGTATAAAGAAGGTAGGCTGGTGGAAGCGGTTACATTTTCAGTCGCATTGAATTACAGAGAATTCTTTATTCGGAAACAATAACTTCCCCGGATATATTGCGTGCGAAGTGATATATTTCCGCACGCCAGCAGTATACCCTAGTTCGGTTGCCGTATCTCGCGTTGACCTCGATTTTTACACTCTCTCGAGAGAGAAGCAAACGAAATAACGAGATGCACCCTGACGTTGCCGTACTTTGCGGCGATATTCGCTCGGTGAAATCTGAATTTAGACGAATGCGGACATCAGTTGGATAGTCAAAGATGCATTTGAATGCAGAACGATCCTACAATTTCATCGAGGACTCTCCTTCTCTATTTTTTGGTCTTACAATTAGTCTTTTCACCTAGAATTTACCAATTTACAATTCCACTGCGTCTATGATATATTAATTAAAAAATAAGTAAAAGATATATTCGAACCGTCCGTTAAGTATTAAAATACCGAAATCTCGCAGGGCCAGAAGGCGAAGCTGCTCGATCAGCGTAAATCGGAGCGGCTAAGTGGCGAAATCGATTAGATTAGATAGGAGTTTCGAAGATAAATTTTGCCTGACGGTTTCATCGTGCCGTGAACAAAGTTTCTTTGCAGAAATTGCGCGTAGCACTTGCCTCGAAGGTACACAAATTGAGACTTTGACGTCGACGAGGAACGAGCTTAATTATCGTTTCGGTTTTCGGATATCAGCTTTGAATTTTGAAACTTTGCGAATTGAAAATTGTTTGTGTGAAATTCTTCGACGACATTTATACCTTGGAATTATTCGTGTCGAAGGACACGAGTCTGATTTTACATCGTTTTTACAAACGAATTTCTATCGACGCTTCTCTCCAGGGAGCGCAAATCTCGTTGGGAACTCCGTGAAATTGAATTAACCGATAGCTCATCCATTTTAATTATCGAAACGAATCCAATCGATTGACTCTTTCCAATCTCTTTTCGATCGTCTCCGCACCTCTGCCGGTGAATTTCGATTATAGTCGGCCTCTGTTCATTGAATTTCAGCGGCCGATCGTCCATCACTCGTGCTCAATTAATTTTTTAATATAGTCAATTAAGTGAGTTGTGTATTATTAGATAGCGTGAAATATTGATGGCAATGTTTATCTAGATATTTCTAAAGTGTTTGTAAGAAATATAGACACTTGCGTTAAACAGTCTTCCGCCCATATTAAGAAAAAAAACGGTGGCTCTATTTATAAGTGAAAGTAACAGACGCCTGTTCAAGCAGTCGAATACAGGAAAGAAAACGGATAGTTGGTGAACCAAAACGATTTTTGCCAGTTCCTCTGGCGGAAAAGAGTCGGCAGAAGAGGCGAGATAAGTGGTGCGAAAGTGAAAAGTATTATGACTCGGGGCAGTAGAGCAACGAACGTTGATTCGGGGGAAACAATAGAAGTTACGATTACATTCTTTGCGAAGGCGGTGAAATTTGAACGTGAAACGAATCATAGGACTGCCAGAAAAATCTATCCCACGTGCCACAAAGTAACGGTGATGCTCTCTGAATTTTATTCTCTTCGAATGCTCGCCGAAGTTAGCCACAATTCGCCTACTTTTCTCGCTCTCATTCTCTAGAAGAGAATGAGTTCTCAGCTCTGCTTTAGATCTTGTTCTTCGTAACTCAGCTAAGACGTTCTAAATTTTTTCGATACGGCACAAATACTCGGAACGTAGGTGTAGCTTTTACTAGGATTCCAAATAGATGTAGCTGTGATGAATTAATTGGCAAATTAAAAGAAATGCGAGAGGCGATGAGTGACTCTATTTCTTTCTCAACATAGTACTATAATTCCTGCGAGCATTTTGCCTAGGACCCACTGTTTTAGAAGGCTACAAAACCATCGAGCCTACGGTATATCAGTTAGAAATTAAGGCAATCGTATCTCCTCCCGTTTAATCAAAGTCCTCTCATTTAAAATCGAAAGAGTGCCTGCAGAATCGGTAAACAAAGAATGATCGGACCGACAGTATATAGGTTATAGCAACTCATTCGTTTGAAGAACGTGATTAACGAGCAATTAGAGACTGCAGTGTCAATTGCTAAAATTAACCTCGACGTTAGAGCAGCGCGGATTGCCCGTTAGCAAATGGCAGAGAAAGAGAGAGCGAGACGCGCGAACTCGCCAGTAATCAGTTCATGGCCATTAGCTTCGGAAGCTGAAGTAATGCAGCGGCTCTGTACTCGATAATGCACATTCATGGTGACTTTATATCAAGATGGAACCTGAGACTACCAAGCTGTGTTGTATAAAGTTATTTCTACTTTGCAGTGCAATCTTTACGTGCACGCCGTTCGCCAAAAGTCGAGATTACTTTGTATTTATAGGGGAGTTGTAGGAATGTCAGGGGACAAGGACAGATATAAGACAGATAGGACAAGCAGGAGAGAGTTAGGATAGTCACGGACTATCAGGACAGGCAGGAGAGTTGTAGAGATGCCAGGGGACAAGCAGGACAGGTAGGAGACTAATAGGACAAGCAGGAGAGAGTTGTGAAAGCCAGAGAACTGGCAGGAGGATCAAACATTTAAATGTTAAATAAATCATTTAAACTTTAAAGTCAGTCTGAGAAATTTCGGGTTATACTACTTATTTTTCTTTTGGAAGTTTTCCGAAAAATTCACAACGTGAAATCCGCAGTATAACCCATAATTTCTAAGACTTGCTTTGATTGTCTTGTACCTGTCCTGACAGTCCTGCGCCTGTCCTGTGCTTGTCCCGGCTATCCTGATGGTCTTGTGGTTGTCTTAGCTATACTGTGCCTGTCCTGGCAGTCTTGTGCCTGTCCTAGCTACCTATTTCTGTCGTGGCTGCCTTGGAAGTGCTGTGCTGTGCTTCTCCTGGCTAACGTGGTAGTTCTGTGCCTGTCGTCGTGGTTGTCCCGGTAGTCCTATGCTTGTCCTTGATATTTAGTAGTTACCCTGCATGTCCTGCCTGTCGTCGTGGTTGTCCCGGTAGTCCTATGCTTGTCCTTGATATTTAGTAGTTACCCTGCATGTCCTGCCTGTCCAGCCAGTTCATCGGCTTCTCTATCACTCTGCTGCTTGTCCTACTACTCTACTACCTGTCCTTCTTGTCGCTTGGCTTCCCTACCACTCTCCTGCCTGACCAGCCAGTATCCTTGCTATCTTAACACTTTCCTACTTGTCCTCTGGCATCCCCACCACACTCCTGCCTGTCCTGCTTATCCCCTGGCATCTCCACAACTCTCCTGCCTTCCAGACAGTCTCCTGGCTATCCTAACTCTCTCATGCTTGTCCTACCTATCTCCTACCTGTCCTGCTTGTCCCCTGGCATCCCTACCACACTACTGCCTGTCCTGGAAGCCCACTGGCTGCCCTACTTAAGTTCTCCTTGCCTGACTTATCACTGACTGGTACTACTTGCTAAATTTCTCAGATAGACTGTTACCTCCGTCTGACTTATCGTCGATTTTACTACTTGCTCACTTTGCGAAGTTTTCCGAAACATTCCAAAAGTAAAATTAGTAGTACGAGGATAAGTCAGACAGAGCTGAAAGTCGGTCTGAGAAAGTTCGGGTTATACTACTTGCTGGGTTTGCAAATTTTTCGGAAAAATTCGCAAAGTGAGCAAGTAGTACGAGTCAGTGACAAGTCAGACAAGAGCTAAAATTCTGTCTGAGAAATTTCGGGTTATACTACTTGCTGGGTTTGCAAATTTTTCGGAAAAATTCGGAAAGTGAGCAAGTAGTACGAGTCAGTGACAAGTCAGACAAGAGCTAAAATTTTGTCTGAGAAATTTCGGGTTATACTACTTGCTGGGTTTGCAAATTTTTCGGAAAAATTCGCAAAGTGAGCAAGTAGTACGAGTCAGTGACAAGTCAGACAAGAGCTAAAATTTTGTCTGAGAAATTTCGGGTTATACTACTTGCTGGGTTTGCAAATTTTTCGGAAAAATTCGCAAAGTGAGCAAGTAGTACGAGTCAGTGATAAGTCAGACCGAGCTAAAGGTCGGTCTGAGAAATTTCGGGTTATACTACTGATTTCACTTTTCGAACTTTTCGGAAAAATTTGCAAAGTGAGCAAGTAGTACGAGTCAGTGATAAGTCAGACGGAGCTAAAGGTCGGTCTGAGAAATTTCGGGTTATACTACTGATTTCATTTTTGGAGCTTTTCGGAAAAATTTGCAAAGTGAGCAAGTAGTACGAGTCAGTGATAAGTCAGACCGAGCTAAAGGTCGGTCTGAGAAATTTCGGGTTATACTACTGAATTCACTTTTGGAACTTTTCGGAAAAATTTGCAAAGTGAGCAAGTAGTACGAGTCAGTGATAAGTCAGACCGAGCTGAAAGTCGCAAAGTGAGCAAGTAGTACGAGTCAGTGATAAGTCAGACGGAGTTGAAATTCGGTGGTATATACTTCGATTCAGTTAGAAAATTTTTGGACAAAGTTTTACAAGCAAGAAAGTAGTACAAGTCGATGATAAGTCAGACGGAGCTGAAACTCGGTGGTATATACTTCGATTCAGTTAGAAAATTTTTGGACAAAGTTTTACAAGCAAGAAAGTAGTACAAGTCGATGATAAGTCAGACGGAGCTGATGATTCCTTCTTTCTACGATCTGTAACCCATTTCTCGAGGAATTTGACTAGTTGGCAAGTGATACGAGTCAGTGACAAGCCAGACAAAGCGGAATTTCGACTTACATACTATCGGTTTGTATGGAATACGGGATTCTGGATATAGAACAAGGTAAAGAATGTTTAACACTGTTTAAGGTATAACAATATCTTTATTAAATATTTATATTATACAACATTAATTATATTACATATCATGAAATAAAATTGTGTATTTCTAAGACTACGAGTTATTTATTTAATAAACCGCGTTCTGCCTGTCCTGTGACTGTCCTCGCTGTCCTGTGCCTGTCCTCGCTGTCCTATGCCTGTCCTGGGACTGTCCAGGCTCTCCTCTTCTGTCCTAGTAGTCCTGTACCTGACCTGCCGTCCTCTGCTCTGTCTGCGCTGGTAATCATTTGCCTGTCCAGCCAGTCGCCTGGCTTTCCTACCATTCTCCTGCTTGTCCTGCCTTGCTCCAGGCTTTCCTACCGCTTTCCTGCCTGTCCAGCCAGTTGCCTGGCTTTCCTACCACTCACCTGCCTGTCCTACTTATTCCCTGGCATCTCCACAACTTTCCTGCCTTCCAGCCAGTCTTCTGTCTATCCTAACTCTCTCCTGCTTGTCCTATCTGTCTCCTACCTGTCCTGCTTGTCCTCTGGCATCCCTACCACACTCCTGCCTGTCCTGCTTATCCCCTGGCATCTCCACAACTCTCCAGCCTTCCAGCCAGTCTCTCGTCTATCCTAACTCTGTCCTGCTTGTCCTATCTGTCTCCTACCTGTCCTTTCTTCCTTTCGATCCTTTCTATGGTTCATATACGTTTTCGTGACGAAGCGGTTAAATCCCTTCGCTGGAAAAAATTCATCGGTACAAGCGATATCGAATTTTCAGCTTCAGAACCAGTTTAGCCTATAGCTGCATAAGGGGTTAATGACACATCAAAAGAGCGCATCGCTCCGCGACGTCTATGCCTCGTCGGTTATCTACTGAAAGTGCACGATGCACTTTAAAGCATTTGGCCTTTCTACCCGTAGATCGAGAAGCAGGAGGATGGTCTCGCCGCAATTGGATACGCCATAATCGAATTCTCTTTGCTCCACTCTGAAAACGAAATGGAACGATGCACCGTAGACGAAAAGATTGCGTTTGTAATTCGCATTCCGCGTTCCGCCCACGATTCTGCAATACGCGTTCTAATTTACGCACGAATTACTAATTTACGTTACCAATTAATTACTCACCCTGTACGCACGGCAACTCCTGAAGATGAATGAGAGCGCCTAAGCAGTTGAAACCATTAAGTCTGCCATTAGTTTGTCCTGCTCTCTAAAACGAAATTGGAACATAGTGGGCAGAAGTACGATAAGAAATTGTTTTCGTTTTTTTCAATTTCTTTCTTCGTGATTCCTCAATTACAAAATTACAAGATTTTGAGCTCCATCGGTTAAAAATATCTCCAAGATCCAAGGAAAACAAATATTCTGGGTTCTTGTGAATCGTCTTAAAACATTTGCTTTAATTTCGCCGAGACTCATCTAACGGAAGCAGATTCGACCGATCCTCAGTTCTCGCCGAAGAATTCATCGCGCGGAAAAGGAGCGGCAGCATTCATTTTGTTCCGGCATCTTTATTGAGCCGGAATTAGAAGCGGCAAAATTGCGACATCGTTCGCACACTTCTCTCCTCTCCCTTCCTCTTCCCATCGTGATGCATCCAGGTGCGACCGGTCGCAGCCACGAGAGCATGACCAGTTCGGATAACTGTACCGAAACTTTTGTACCTCGTCTTCTTTTTTCTCAAGGGGGGCCAAGGAACGACGCATACCAAATTCTTTTTTCCTCTCGCAGATTCGTGGAATGTCCGCACGGTCGGATCACTTTTCATATCTGACTCATCCGCTGGAGATATGTTTCTGTACATTGTGTTTTAACGCGAAATGAAAATAGTTCGGCACAAAAGCGTAATCACGCCGTTTGAAGCACGAGGTGAGATTTTTTAGCCCCGTTTTATCTCTCATCGGGCATCGAGATAGACGAGAAGAACTTTCTAGGGTTTCGTTTGTTCGGTTGAATCTTTAAGAGGCTCCTCGATGAAGTCGTAATCACTGTGCAAGGGTCGAAGTTCCTCGAAGGGGTCTGGCAAACCCTAACTCGCTTTTGAGCACGAATGCCAACGCAAGATGCACTCAAAGTGCGTATGAGTGCTACCTGCATTTAATTCAAAGTGGCGGAAACTCTTCGGCGTCTCTGGTGCATCCTTGCGAGTAATAACTTCCCTCTCCTTTTGTGCTTTTCCTTCTCAGTCTTATCATCGAATTCCCATTTTTTGCTCATCGGACAGCCAACGCTGAACGTTCAACGTTCTTAAAATTCCACCGGTGTCCGGGAATGACTCACTGTATCACGGTTAAGCAATACGACCAGCTTCTGGATTATTACTCACCGATTACTACTCGCTACAACGTTTAATTTCGTTCCTGGATAAAGCTATAACAGTTATCTGATCGTGTCGACTTTCGTAACTAGGCAAACAGTAAGTCAGACTTATCTGTTTATTCGAATCAAAGAGGTGGAAGTTCCATCGCGATTCACGTTTGACTTTCAATACTTGTAAACTCTACATCAATCTTTTCGATTGATCCCGTCGAACATTGCGTTTACGAGGAGCACTCTGTACACGTTGACGAGCGACGGTTTTGTGCATCCTACGTGACTAATGGACCATTGTCCCAACGAAAACAATAAGAGCGGGCACCGAGTCAAAATCTATCGACAATCGTGTGGAGATTAGAGGTCGATGAATGGAACACGGACGACGTAGACAATCGAGAGGGTATAAACGGGTGATAGAATGCATAGATGAAAGGGAATGATCGATGGCACAGTTTTTCTTACATCTTTATCCTTTATTTTCTAATTTAATTTCGATAAACGATTCATGACAGTGGGCTGCCATCGAGGCTGCGGCGCGTTAAATAATTTAGAAAAAAACTTGGCTCCGACGATTGGGCTCACTTGCCAAATCGATTAACTCCATAAAAATCGAAATGGGAGAAGTATTGATGAAATCTCGAATAATTGCATATGTAGCTTTTATCCAACGAAGTATAAGATGAACGAGATAGAATGAACTCGAAGTAAATTATTGTTATTGGGGAAATTTGTTATAAATATAAAGAATTGAGATGCAATTGAGTACTCTGATGCTTATATTCGCAAAAATTCTGAATGTCGAGCTAATCAATTTGGCCTGTACATCGGTTATTGACAGCCGAGCCTTTATCTTCGTTCCTATCAAGGCTACGGCTTTGCAAATGTTTTACTCATCGGTTCTTCCGGTTTTCTCTGACATGTTCACAGGTAGCCACAGATGACGCGATGACGCTGCATTGGTGGATGCACTGGTTCTGGGTTACTTCTCAATTTCTCGGTGAGTCCTGTGTAACTGACTGAATCAACATTACAGCCTGGCTCCTCTTTCGCTGAAATTCCACCTAACTTATCGATCTTTCATTCACGCTTCGGATAAATTACACGAGAAACTGCTCGATGCGCAAGCTCGTGAATGAAACTTTCCGCAAAGATTGGCAAGCACAGTGGCCATAGCCCGATCAGCCGCGACAAAGGATTTTGCAACCGTTTCTTTCTACTAGGCAAAAAACGCCAAAGAATTGCAAATAGATTCCGTTCTTGCTTCTTCTTGCATCGTTAATTTTCATTATCCTAAGCCTCATTTGCAAGTTAAATTCATTTATCACGTTACGGCTTTGAGACACATGAATGTTTCCTTTGTCAATCGATGCTCGAAAACTATAACATCACCGCGGCAGTTAAAGTGACAAGGGACATTAGGCTAACTGAGAAACTTGATTTCCAGTGATTTTAGGAAACCCAGTGCCGTCGAGCACGATAGAACCACGCGGACAGGTGCAGGATCACCCGACCGCGGAATCTACGTCCGAAATTCCTGCCTCCATCGAAACGGAGGGTCTTTATCGCGATCCAAGCCCATCCAGACAGACCTTCCGTGTGGCGAAGGCTATAGGTTTTTATCCTCCGACAAACACGGCGGCAATTCTCGACAGACAAAGAGTCACCACGATTTCTGGGACGATGGAACGAGACAGCACCATCGAGAGTAGTACAGTCGCCGTTGAGCAAAGTTTGCCGGTGAACAACGGAAGCAGTGTTATTAATCTCGACGTTGCCGAAACTCCAGCACCGAGACGGACGCTGGACAATGGCGAGAAGAATCGAAATCAGATGACCAAGAAGGATAGCAAGATCACTTGGATATCGAGCGCAACGAATAAGACGGTCAGGTCGAAGTATTACGAGCAGGAGGAAAAGGTCGAAGAGGATCGGAATCTTGGCGCTAGCACGGACGACCTGGAGGATCTCACGGTGCTACCTCTGCAGGAAGAGGTGTCTAGGGTCAGACTGGTTCTGAACAAGACGAGATCCTCGTCCGTTTCTGTCTCCTCATCTTCTGTGTCCTCGTCCGTTGGCAAATCGGACGTTAAAACGTTCAATCGATCCGACGGCGACGTCGAGATTGACGAGGAATTCGCCGAACCACAGTTATTCGCTACGGCTGCCTCTATCGTGGAAGGTGAGCATTTGCAGACTGTTATCGAATTCCGTTGGTGCATTAATCTTGCTCTTATTTGTTTTACAAAAAATCTCACTCTTTCTCTCTTGTTTATAGTTGGAGCGAGCGAAGCGACTAGACTCAGCAGAGCCAGAAGCGCTTTTCCCAAAGATTTTCAGAGGGATCAGAAGATACAAGGATCGGAGGGGCATCCCTTTGATTACGCTGATAGCGATATTAATGATAATTCGGAGCAAGCCTCCTCGAAATCGGCAGTCGATATTGCCGCCATTACTGGTAGTTGCTTGGCGACTGTACTTTTACTCAGCACAATGGGTAGTCTGGGATTTATCATGTACAGGTGATTGATCAGAGATGTTTGATACAACGATAATTTGATACGGTGAAGGTCTCAAGATAAATAAAAGTTATATTCTTTCAGGCGCAGGTACCTGAACCCACCGCAAACGCTGAACAGCGACAAATGCAGTAACCCAGACAGTTCAGGCTACATCGACGACTCCACTATTCGTGTTAGTATAACGCAATTATTCTATCGATAATTAATTTACAGAGGACTCTAATTTGACTATGACGAAATTCTAAATCGATCTTCGAAATCTTATTGCAGGATAATTCCGAGGAGATGTACAGCTTGGATAACGATTCGTTCCTAAATTCGTTAGAGGCGATGACAATACAGAACTACTGGACGGACAGCGTGAAGCACACGAAGCTATGACAAAAGAAGATAATCCATCCTGGAAAGAGAATGGAAACGTTCAATATTTCCGATGGTGAAGCCCACGAACAAATTTCCTTGCTGGAGCAATAGTACTTACGCGAAGTCCGCGCATCGACTGGCAACGTTGAATCGTCGAACGAAGAAAAAGACAGGCGTCGTTGAAGGCCGCGACGCAACGATACGTTTACTTTTTCTGTCGTACGTATACGATTAAATACGACACGCGTGGACGGAGTTTAACGAGTCTTAAATACTTCTTGTAGTTTCTTAGGCTATATATCTTCGTCGGTCTTGTTCCTCGGAAACGAAGGAAACTCTAACGGTATATCAAAATTACAGTGGACGCGCATACGCGCTCTTTTATCCGTGCTGTGTATCGTGCAAACGAGCGGTGTACGTATATATGCGTACGATGTAGTAGATGCGGAGCGAACGTGTATATACGACACGCAGAAAATGTTCACGATGTATAGCGCAGATATTTCTTGAAGTTTTATTTCTTCACTTGCGCTGTCCCTATATTTTTCTACCGCGGGTTCGACAATTGGCAATGCCATATTTGAGAGAGCAAAGAAGAGAGTTCTATCCGACTGTATCCATGAGATAGTGCAATAAAGGGGATGAACTTTGTCGATCGTAATAATAATGAGAAATTTCTAGAAAAATAAGTACAAATAAGACCATTAATTGTTAGCTAGAAATGTTTAGAAGGTGACGAAGTGGGGACGTTATTTAAGATCTTAAAAGTAATTGCTATGAATTCAATATCTCTGATGCTTTGAAGTCGAATAACTCTGTACTTATTTCTCTCCTTTTTAAATACAATATTTCGCGTCGCGATTTCTTTCTCGATCATTCTCACTCACGATAGATGCTTGGCGCGATAAAACGAATGCAAAACAAACGAATCGCCGACGCAATCGGCTTAAAACAGTTAAGTGGTTCTTTCCTCGCATGCAGGCGCTTCCGCAGTGGGACTTTTAAGTGCCCCAGGACACATACTATTTAAGAATTAACAAAATTTCTACGCCAATCGCATGACGTATATATGCGTCCTAACCACTTAACTGCTTCAATATTCTCTGAACTGGATCGGATTAATGAAAAAAAGATCGGACCAAATACGTAACGTAGCCATAGCTTTATGCCTTCACGACATATCCAAGCAGAAATGAAGAAAAAGAGATTCGATTCGCGTTTTATCATCACACTTCTAGCTTGTACATACGTCCTATGTACAGCGTGTACTATATTATATCATATGTATATGTATGTATATCTTATGTATGTATAGTTGTGCAGATCTCGCGGCGGCATGCGTCACGAACGAAATACAATTTAATTTTCGGTAGACGCTAGCGCGTGTTTATCCAAATATATTTCTATACGGCCCCGATGGAAACGAGGAAGAGAATTTATTGTGATAGATTCCTAGCATTTAATAAATGTAAAGTTGTGAATAAACACTCGTATATTATTAATCATTTTGTTCTGCTTTATTTCCTTCCTTTTCCTTGTCAAATTTCCCTCGAAGTTTCGCCAGTTTTCTGCAACGTTGATTATGCTTGCTCGTTCGGGAACAAAAATACCTTTTCGACATACTATCATCCACGTTGACGTGTGCCAAATTGCGAATACTAATTAAGACATTCGTTTCTTCGCTTGGTTGATTAAATTTGCGCTCTTTATATCTCGTAAATCTGCCGCATGGCGGCGCGCTCGATGCTTCTGTGACAATGGCAATCAGTCGGTATAATTGGCAGTGGTGGTGCGATATCTTCAGCAAGGTGAAGTTTGCTCTTTAAATCCACATTGTCAAACAAAGATTGAGAGACGCACGGCTCAATGAACTTCCGATGAATCTGAGAAGCCTGAAAAAGAAAACGCTGATTAGCATAATAAAACGAGAGATAGCAAAAGTTCGACACATCGTAAACGACGTGGAATCGCTCCTTTCGTTTCGGAGTTACACGTAGACGTAAAGAAGAGAAAGGAGAGATAATGCCGAATGCACTTTGATGAAACCACGTGAAAATGCGTTGGCTATCATTAAGCTTGATTTTGCCGGGGATATTTCTGGGATACATCGTTTATTCGATCTATACTTTAGCTCTCTTATTCGTCGTTCCGTCCTGTGAAGGAGTGAAACCATGTATAGCGTCGTACTTAAACGAGAGACCGGATTTGCGCTTGCAAATTTACAGTTCCGTGAGAAATCCGCCATCCGAAAGAGAGCTCAAATTAATATATGTTAATGAGGATTTTGATTATCAGCGAGCAAGTAGCTTGTAAGTATGAATGCTTGTTAGTTCGATGCTACTTTTAATTGACCTTGTATATCCAATGAAGTATTTATGTATTTTTAGCGAACTAACTCTGAATATCCCTCGTGAGACTCAAAGGAATGGCACATTGTTCCTGCACGTTGTTTTATTGTCGGATTCCAAGAAGTATAGAAACTCTTTTAGCGAATTACGGAAGGTAAAACACTTTGCATAGGGGGATTCACTGCGATTGATGGTATTTTATTAATTTTGTGACTGACACAAGAGTATTTTAGGATCCATATATGGCATATGCTCTCATAGAAGCTACACGCTACGCTGTTCCTGAGGCAGAGACCTTCAATTTGCTGGGCAACAAAGAATTGGACAAGAAGAAAAATAAAAAGAATATAATACATCCTGTGACTCATCTTCAAAATGACGTGACATTTACAATCATGACAGAGAATGTCAAAATTCCAGTGGAAAATGTACCTATGGAACTACTGAATCATTTGAAGTGGGTAAAAGGGTTTTCCGTAAATGACCTTGCTTCTAGGGGATACAAGCAGTAACTTTTTTTTATACCACAGGATCATACACGGACGAACGTTTGTGCCTATTGTCAGTTGCGATTATTTGCAACTTCGGCAACGCAATTTAGTGCAAATTACCCCTCAGAACAGTACAGCAAACATAACGATACGTTATACTCCGATTACGTTCGGAAAATTACGATTTATGTTGCACGTTGTAGCTGCAATGCAGGGCCTCGTCAACCTCGGATTTTCCGACAAAGATATAGACGAAGTGAAAGGATTTTTCGCGGATACTAATATATATTTGCTGGGTGGAACGTTTTTCATTTCAGCCGTTCATGTGCGTATCGACTTGCAACGATAAAGATATTTATCAAACATCCATTGCATCTCTTTCGATTGCAGTTGCTGTTCGATTTCCTTGCCTTTAAAAACGATATCAGCTTTTGGAGGAAGAAGGATAATCTCGTGGGTCTCAGTAAATGGACCATCGTGTGGCGAACGTTCAGTCAAACTGTAATTTTCCTTTACTTGTTAGACGCAGGATCTTCGTTGCTCGTTGTTATTCCGACTGGAGTTGGATTCATTATCGAGGTATTGGATTTACAGGAGAATATATCTAGCTCTTGCTCCAACGCCTGTGTTTACCCAACCGTTTTTTCGATAGGTATGGAAACTGAGGAAAGTATTGAAGCTCCGGGCAAAAGAAAATATGAGGAATATTTCCGAAATGAGAACTAGACAATTCGACGCGGAGAGCATGCGTTATTTAAGTTATATACTATATCCGCTCGTTATCGGCGGGGCTATTTATTCGTTGCTGTATCTACCGCACAAGAGGTAATCGATTGCTAGAGTTATTGGCGTTGAAGCGATTATATTTAACTATATTAACACGTTGAATGACATGCCTGTTGTTCTTAAAAAATATGCGCTTCGATAAAAATTCTTCGCTTTACATTTCAGCTGGTACTCGTGGAGCATCACTTCCTTGGTGAACGGCGTTTACGCGTTTGGATTCCTGTTCATGTTACCTCAGCTCTTCGTAAATTATAAATTAAAATCCGTGGCCCAAATGCCGTGGAGAACGTTTATGTACAAAGCGTTTAATACCTTCATCGATGATCTATTTGCGTTTATAATTAACATGCCGACTGCTCATAGAATAGCATGTTTCAGAGACGATGCGGTGTTCCTCGTCTACCTCTATCAAAGATGGTTAGTGAATTTTATATTTTCTCTCGTGATATTAAGTGTTATTTGCTGATATATATATATAAATGACAATCAAACGGATTCTTTTTTCAGGTTGTACCCCGTTGATAAGTCTCGAATGGACTTAGATACCGTTACGGAAGAGTTTGTAGATTATAGAGAATCGCGCAAAAAAACGGAGTAAAAAACATTTCAGTCTGTCGGGAAGTATCGATCAGTGACTGCCTTTCGATGATAAATGTCACCGTTTTAACTTATGAGTGTGCAAATCGTCGAGCAATATTGATCCGATAAAGCCGAGCGACTAATTTTTCAACGTCGGTTTGCAATGGATTTTTAGAGTGGACAACTTCTGTAAAGAGGTTTTCTTGTATTTTTCCTGTATGATACGAGTGATTTAATGATAGAAAATGACACGTTGATCCGTGGAATTAGCAACATTATATAACAAACAGATAGTATTGCTTTTTGCATTTATAAACAAATTTACATGAGATCGAGTGAGAAGTTTGAAGTTTAAGGTTGTAAAGTATATGATATTTGCACGTATAACGAAACATGTATAATGGAATTTACTGAGTGTCTATTAAAACAAATATTTCACTCCATTTGTCATGACTTAGCTTTACATTTCAAATTTACGACCATATTTAGACAAGTTACCATTATCTATTGAAACTTCCACTGTATGTATTCTTAAACATGGGTCAACTTTAGAAGCGTGCATCATGATGTCGCGAACATGCAGTGTACCTCAAAGAGGAGAAGCCTATGACTCAGAGTTTTCTTATTTCACAATTGAGAGTACACGTACTAAATTACAAATTATGTAATCATCCGTCAAGGTCATATAGGAGATACGTTTGGAGGTACGCTCAAGTGCCATAAGTCAGATAGTCTTGATATCGGGAGTATCCCGGGACTTGCGTCAAAAGTGATCTAACTGATAACGGTATGGTTTTAAAGTGCGGAGTGATGGGAAGGCACCACATAAGATAAAAGTTTACTTTAGGTAACGGTCATCTAGTTTTTGTGCGCAATTAATATAATTACAGTGTTCTGAAGTAAATCAACGCTAGAACCACCGACGATTAATACAGTACACTTAGAGATAATTAATGAAAATATTGGAAGGAAAGGAATAACATTTCATAGAACGAGAAGCGCGTAAAATACTTCACCCCGATAACCTGCAGGCGTGGACGATTTTGAAATTTTGATAGCTACTTAGTCGAGTCTATATCTATTCTGATGTCTGATAAGGACGTTCCCTGATTATATACGATAACGGTGTTCTTATAATAATGAATAATCGTCTGCCGTATCTGGCGGACTTGGAAAGTGACATAAACAGAATTTTATCTAAGGCAGTGCTAGAGTAGTAACGAATTGTTTCTATTTAATGGCAGTGCCGGAGAGAGAGCTCTTCTATCATCTATTATCAGCTGACATATATTCGTGACTGTGCAGAATTTTGCTTGCATCCTCAAAATGGAGTTTATTACGGTTATTCAGATAATAATTTCTATCACTCTGCCGGTTTGGCTGTATCTTTGGTTTGTAAAACAAGTCAAGGCACAATCGTTGTCCAGTTCGCGTGCAGCGTGGAGTGGTTCAGGTAATTAATATTAATCTCCGTCTGCAATTGTTCAGCGTAAACAACAATTATCTGTCCCATAGATGTACAGTATCTTCTGAAACGATGGTGGGCAGAATGGTGTATTGCCAGACGGAAGAAAAAAGAGAAAACGGACTTGGCTTCCTACGAAAAGGATTACCAGGAGAATGCGAGAATTATCAAGGACGAAGATGCGAGTATCATTGCATATCATTGATGGAATGGATTCAAAGTGACCTAGAAAAATAGCAAATAATCTAATACCTTTTCAGGGCTCGAACAGCGTATCTTTTTGTGGGACAGATCAAAAAGGGAATTCTTTGTTTGTCAAATTCGCCTGCAGAAGACGTAGAATGGCAGAGGTGTCGTTACAGCTTACAACGGCGAACGGTGGACTCTACGTTTTGCCTGGTTGAAACTCTTTTTTTTTTAATAATGTTTATTTCTATCAGCAAGCAGCTAAACACCTCTCTTACCTGTCTTCTCAGGCTATCCTAATACCGTCGTTATGCGGAGTTTAAATCAAGAGTGGTCAGCAGTGGGTCTTAAAATCGAGCTACTGCATTTTCCAAAACGCTGGCGACTGTCTTACAATGGGATGCTTCGAAATTTAACGCAGAGTGGTGAATCTAACAGGGATAACGTTGATCATGTTCGACTGAACTTCTTGTAAGTTACTCAGATGGATTAATAATTAGGGTTTCGAGGCATTGCCGAAACGATGTCAAGGAAAGGAAAATGAAATTTCCTTTGCAGGTTCATGGCAAATTCCAAAACATCCAAATGGCCAAACGATTGGAGCACCAAACTGCACGCGGAGGCTCTGGCTTGGCAGCCATGGAAAGGTCCACAGTGGATTAATACGATGTAGTAAATCGTTACTTAACAGGAAATTATGCGACTTTTCTTGGTCATAACATGTACTGTATTTAACTTTTAGAAAATCGCTCGACTACCAAGGCTGCGATCATTGGGGATCTTTGATGGGGCTGGTAACGTTTAAAGACTCACCACCGAATGAGTTCTATTTACGAGGTAGATCCCAGTGTCGATGGGGAAAGCACGAGTCCCATCAGTTTTCAAAAACTGTTACAATATTTGGCTCGCTGCCAATTGGAGCCATGTTTTACTTGGGTGCAAGTAACACGAAACACAGTTTCCCTCGGTACGATTTAAAAACCTCTATACTATTTTCATATAAAGTTCGTTAAAGTTTCTCGTTAAGCGAGAATTTGCTATAATTGCAGATTACAGTTTGGTGAAATTAGGACAAGCAACGAGTTGACGTTTGACATTGATGAGACAAATGTTAACATAGATGACTTTACGGAAGAAAAGTGTACCTCTGGCTCGCAGCACAAACTTTGCTACAAAGGTTACAAAAATTGCCGATATTCAGCAAAGGGTTGAACCTTTCAAAGTTTATTAAGAAGTACCGACATTCTTCGTCATTTTTAGTTGGCAAAAAGGAGTACAACGTGACTCTGAAGCTGAAGAACTCGATATCATTGCACTCCGGTCAACCGTGGAATTGGACTACCAAAATTATCAATTTGGAGGTGGAACTGAACGGCAAAAAAGGTAAAAGTATCGATGTATTTTAACGTGACGTTCTTGTAACGAGAAATTACCTGACAGGCGTCGGTACGATGCAGCTATCTTCCCCTTACACCGGATCGTGCGAAACTAATCCTGTGCCGAAAATTCAATATCTGAAACAACCTAATACTCACGTACAGCCGGACGATTACGTTGTTTACTTCACCGATGGAAAATGTCACAATGAAAATATAGTTGGTGGAAAAGGATTTTCCCTTGCTGCCCTGACTTCTATCAAGGACGCGGATGTAGGTCATCCAACTTTGGGTTTAACCCGAAGAAAACAGCAAAGTTAACTGTAACGATCAATATCTACACCTTACAGTTTACCGTGCCGGAAGGATTTTGCGTGACCGTGTTTGCTCTCGATTTGCAACTACAAACGCACAAAGAGTTGCAGCAGAAAATCGACGACATCGAAGTTATCGGAGCAGACCTGCAGAAGGACGACGTTAAAAAGCGCTGCCAGGAGTGAGTTCCGAAGATTGTATTACACTGCGGCAGGGTAACGATGTTCAACGTTTTTTTTAGAATCGTTAGTCTTATCGAATCTACTCCGGTAGTGGAGCCAGTCAGAAATGCAATTCGAAAAGCAATAGAAGATTTGGAGACTGGCTTAAATACAAGAGGATGTAAATACGCTATCAGATCTAGCGCCGTTGGTGAGGACAGCGAAGAGACATCAGCAGCTGGACAAAACTCAACGTACTTGGGTATCAAGGAGGTCGACAACATCGTCAAAAGCGTAGCAATGTGCTGGGCAAGCTTGTTCTCCTATCGAAGCGTGGAATATAGGTAAAATAGCGTCAAAATTGAGATCTATCTTCGTTATTTCTCCTCCTACCGAAAAACTTTTAGAAAACAACACGGACTGCTCGTAAAGTCTTCTATGGGAGTCTGCATCCAACGAATGGTGGACGCAGAAGCTGCTGGTGTTATGTTCACCAGACATCCGACGACTGGAGATCCCTCCAGTATTATCATTACAACTAATTACGGTTTGGGAGAGGTACGTTTTAGCGAGTTACCTTCGACCCTTTCAGTATCACGGACTCGCCCATGTCTAACGAGGGAAATAATACTTCATCGATTCCTAAAACTGACCTATCTTTCAATCAGACAGTTGTGTCAGCAATGGTCGAACCTGACACGATAACGATTCACAGAGGCTGGGATGATAAGCTGACTCTAGAAAGTTCGGTAGTGGGAAATAAAACGCAGAAGATTTTAATGAACGAGGACGGAGTAGCTACGACCAACATTGATGAGCTGGAGCGCCAGAAAGTTTCTATATCTGAGAATATAGCTCTTCGATTAGCAGCAATAGGACTGCACACGGAAACTGTATTCGGTAGCGCCAGAGACATAGAATGGGCAGTGACCGGTGATAAAATTTATTTGCTTCAAGCACGACCAATTACCAGTTTGCACGCGTGGACGGATTTTGAGATTATGCACGAACTTGATAGCGGGGTGCCCGGAGACATGGACATTTTGACGACGGCGAACGTGGACGAAGTTTTTCCAAAACCATTATCACCTCTAACTATTTCCGTTATTATTCAGAACATCAATAGGATGTTGCCGCTGAACGACAATCGGTGTCATGTTTATGTGAATGCCTTGAAATGCACCCTTAACTACTTTAACGTAAGTGGATTTCGGACGAACTTGGAAATATATGTCTTTGATTTAAGATTTAACATTTCATACTGCCTAAGAACAAAGAGCTAAGGAATCTATTCCGCTTCATTTGTTTCAGGCGTTTGGACGAGACGTCGGAAAGGAGATTTCAATGTTTCAGAAAATGTCAGACTTAAGCGTCTGCGGGAAAGTCGTTATAACTCCGGAGATCCATAAAGTAGCCGTCGATAGAAACGATGGGGAAGGAAGTAAACTCGATGCAATGTACGGGATGTGCTTCATGCTTCTACAATCGTGGAAAAGTAGCGAAATGTCGAAAAAAGCCGAAGAACTGTACAATGAACTTACTTTAAACGCCGACGACTTCCATTCGGCTTACAGCTTGTACAATGAAATTGACAAAAAGAGCGACTTCGTCACGAAAGTAAGCTGTCGTAAAACTTTCCTTTTAAATTTCTTGGGAAGATGAAAAGAGAAATTGTTTTTAGGTATTCGCTCATCATACGCTTGTATCAGGAGTTAGTGTAGTGTCTCAGGGTTTCATGATGGTAGCTTTGGCGAAGGGATACGAAGACGTGTTGCCGGATCATCTTTCGGACATGGCGCTAATTCTAAGTTCCTGCAACGACGTAATTAGCAAGGAAGTGCCGGTTATGATCGAGCAAATTGCAAGTTGCATCAGGAAGAGCGACAGAGGCGAGGAATTCAAAGATATCGAGCCATCAAAGGGTGTCGATTGGTTGAAGGAAAATTGTCCACCTGCCGCGGAACAGTTGGATGTTTTGTTAAAGAAGCACGGACACAGATGCATGCAAGAAATGGATATTTTCTCGGAGCCTTGGTCTCTTAATCCGGCCAGCCTAATTGTTATGATTCAGGTGAATTTTTCGCATCGATCGTGCAAATTAAAAAATAACAATAAAAGAACGTTAATCTTTCTCGTAGGCAGTGCTAAAGTCTAGCAAACAGAACAACCTGACGAAAACTCTGGAAGCCGACGAGATCGTGTCGTCATTGAAGACACCTAAGTCGCCGTTAGTTAAATGGTTTTTAAAAAAGATCATACCATTTTGCAAAAAATCCGTCACGTATAGAGAGAGAACGAAATCGGCGGCGGTGGGCGTTACGCACAAATTTAAATTAGCTTATAGAAAGCTCGGGAAATTAATGGTTTCCGAGGGCTACCTATTCGACGAGACTCTCGTATTCTTTTTGACTCATTACGAAATAGGACAGCTATTGAACAATCGCAACCCGATGCTTCTGCAAAGGGCCTTCCGGAGAAAGAAGCTCTACTCTAGTTTAGAGCAGCTTCAGTATCCTCACTTTTCTACCGGCATGCCGATTTTGAGCAAGGTACAGCCTTTTCCCTTTTGGAAATTGTGACTAGTTCTTAAGAGAAATTGTTTTCTTTTGCTCTTTCTAGCCAAATTATAACGAACTAATGAAGGAAGGTTGCACGAAGATCCAAGGAACGATTGTATGCACCGGATCTGTTCTTGCCAGAGCGTGCGTGATAAATAACATATCTCAGGCTGATGAGATACAGCAGGGAGATATTTTAATTACTCATTCCACTGATATTTGTTGGAGTCCCTATTTCCCATTATTGAGTGGATTAGTAACGGAGTTAGGAGGGCTTATAAGTCACGGAGCTGTTGTTGCAAGAGAGTACGGACTTCCCTGTATAGTTGGAGCAAAAGGAGCGACGCAAGTCTTTCAAACAGGTATTTCCTATTTCTTTTATCTACTTCGACCTTGCAAAACAAGAGGAAACACTTCGAAATCTTGTACTTTCAGGTGATACGGTGTTACTTAGCGGAGACATTGGAGTATTGCAAATGATAAAGAGGACCTAATGCACGAAATGACGGCAAATGTAAGAGAATTATCGATTCATTCCATGCAAAGAATAATGAGCCACGGCTTGTAAAATAAGTTCGACACGTTCTATCCAAATTCTGTATTATATTTGTGTAATAAACAATATTTATTTTGCATCGCCACGTTTAGCGTAACGAGTCACAGCGATGGAATTTTTGTGAACGACGAAGACTGGAATAAAAGGAGACGTTGATGCGATGGCGGGAGAATTAATAACTCAATTTGATAAGCTACTTACGATAATCCTTATGTTACTACTACGACTATACAGTTGTAACGCGATCAGGATCCGCTATTATCGAGGGAGTATTCTTCGATTCACTGGCAAGACAGGATAATTGCAAATGCATGGACGTTGTAACTTTCGATAACAGCATATCGATTCTCATGCGATCTTCCTTGCTTGCCGGCTGCGGTATCGCGTCCAGAGCCTCCTCGAAGAAGCTTCTGATTAAACGAGAAATACAATCATTCTTAGCGTTTCCGTTAAACGAACGGTTCAAACATTCGAAACTTACTTCGCTCTGGTCGTGCTGTAAGCCTGCAAAGCGTTTCGCAAGAGTATAATATCTGTTCGTGCTTGCACTACACCGGCAGGTCGAAATTGCGTAACGCATGACATCAGTCTGGCAAGTTCCTCCGCCACGGTTTCCACTATATGAGATAATACTCGTTGCAATAAAGCCGGGGCAACCCGACGCACCTACGCAAGAAAGAATGTTGAAGTTCGTTTCCCGCGATATGGACAACACGATATATGTCTTTTAGCGAGGCGATACGTACTTCTGCGTGAACCGCGATCAAATTAGCCAATATCTCTTGCGCGTAGGGCTTTACGTGAGTCGGTTCTGTCTCAAAATCCCACTCTAAGCCACCTAAATACATGCTCGGCTCAATCGTGCCGACCAGAGGATCGCAACGTCGTTCCAAATATGCATCCAAAACGGCACTATCCAAGGTCTCTAGTTGAGTCCAATCGGAGTTCCATCCAATCGCGTTCACCAGGTCTGGATAGCCTTGGGCTTTCAGTGTTTCTCCGATTCTTGGTAGGATGGTGTTCAGGGTATAACGAATATTACTTAATGAGATTAACAGGCATTGTTCCCATGTCTGATAAAAAATGTAGAAGTAACGCTAGAATACGGCACTGACTTCACAAAGGATGCTACAAATGCATGTTTTGTAACGACTCAGTTAATATATTTTTATAATCTGACCCTGAAATAAATTGCCTTTCTCTGTAAATATACCACGCTGTTAATATATGAGAGAACTTACTGGTCCCTGATGTCTATTGCTCTTGCTCTTATAGCCGGACGGAGAGCCCACGAGTTGCGAAACCGATTGTTCGTCGTCGTCTAAAACTTCCTCGCAACCGCTAAATGCCAATTGCTGGAGACAACGCGCAAAGGAAGTAAATAAAGTCTTAATGGCGTTGTAATACAACAGCTGATGGGCCGAATTCGCGAAAAGCGGGCTCTCTCTGGGGCCACAAACGACTACGGTTTCCCGAGCGCGTTTTGAAACCTCTGTAACCATCTCCTCGAACAGGTACGGCTGCGAAAGGATTGAAACGACCAGAGAATTAATTGTACCAGATAAAGCAAAAATGAATGTTTTTCTTGTATCTTGTATGATCTATTGAAAATCAATAAAGTTGCGTTAAAAACGATATATTACCAGTCTCGTTACTCCACCGTCCTCGTTTAAGTATTCGATTTGCCAAATTTCCTTTTTGTGCAGAGCAGATATGTTCTCTGCTGTCTGCTTAAAGAGAGCGGCCAGGCATTGGAATCTGTTTTAAGACAGTTTTCGTTTTATATTCAAGAGATAGAGGTATCTCGAAAGAAGACGAAAGATCGATACCTTAGATCCAATATAAGTTTCCCAAAAATATCGAGAGCATCGCTGGGTAAATCCAGGTGAATGAGGGAGGCGTACATTTGTCTAATTCGGCGTAAAATGTGTAAAAGCCACGTGGCATCTAAATCGTTGCTGCAATTGTTTCTCATGGCCTCCATGGCATGCTGCATGCTGGACAGCACTAAATTCTGAATCAAAGTAATTGATCGCGCGTTACAACATTACGGCTTCGGATCAGATACCGCGAATGTTTTGCATCGGTAATGAATTCAGATTTTGGAGGAAATTACTTTAAATGGAATTTGTTTCTCTATATCTACGGCAACGTGCAACTGCCCGGTGAAGTAACTTTGACCTAATCTCCATAAATCCGGCAACTGTTCAACGACGATGTCGCAAATCGCTTCGATGCACGATATCTGCGGTGGCATATTAGTACCGTCGTTTTTATTAGATCGCGCTTGTTTACCGTTCTGAGTAGACTTTGCTTTGTTCGATTCTTCTCCGCTTACGTTACCGGTTTCCAGATGTTCGTGTATACAACCGCTAATGCTTTTCTTTAAGTAGTTCGCATGGGAAGCTGAAAGAAGAAATAGTTGATAACGTTCTTCGAACGACGACGGGAATCAATATCGATATATCTCGCATACCTATAGCGTCCCATGCCGGATCTCCTTCGGCTTCTAGATTAACGAGATTTCGAATTATCTTTTTATGCTCCTCCAAACTAAAAGGCATCTCCTCCAACTTCTTTCTCAGCAGTATCTTAAGCATATCGATTCTGTTATCGATTTCCAGTAGTACTCTCTTAAACACGTCGACTTCCGTGTTTTTAAATAAATTTTTAACTCTAGCATAATCATTGATTACGAGGTCGTAGTTGCCTCGCTTTATGTTCTTCTCGATATTGATTGGCATACAAAAGAGAAACTTGTATCGTTGCATTACGGCGAGAGCGTTCCTCGTAGCGTCCGCTCTGTCCCTTCTCGCTAACACGTCGTCAAATAATTTATTGGCTTCTGACATAGACTGTTTAATTGCCGTTTCTATTTTCTCGGTGGGATCCCTTCCGTACATCTTTATATCGGTTTCAAATTGTTCTTTTAAGAGCATTATCGTGTCCAGTTGCTCCATTACCGACCCTACATTGGCCTACATAATCACGTAATTAATTAACGAAAATACGGACGAAGTATTTTTTTATCCTCGGACATAAAATATAACGAGCACCTTCAAAAACGATAATTGTCCTTCCTTTTGGGAATTGACCTTCCTTTTTAAATAAGCTAATCCGGCTTTCAAATCTTCAAATGTCGTGGCGTGATGATGCTGCAATAAAAACCAACCGGGATGAAATTTGTCGCTAGTTAGATCTCCGCTACCTTCACCAAAAAGGTCCATTAATTCATCTTCCGGAAACTTTTTACTGAAACAAATTACATTAAAAGAATGTCCCCATCTTGAGATAGGATACAGAGACATACTCATTGCCCTCTACACTGAGTCCCAAAGGATCCTCCTGCTGATAGTTTGTCGGAGAGAGGGTTCTCCTCCCCCAGACGAAGCTCTGGGTGGGAGCCTCCTCTACCCATACTGCCGATTCTTTCATGGGGCCTATAGTTTCGTGATACCCTCGGAATTGTACCGTCGACGTTCCCTGTCCTCCGCCACGAGTAGTTACTATAATATCTCCGCGACCTTTGCAAGGTCCCGATCTCGCAATTATTTTGTTCGTAGACTTCCATTCGGCGGATAAAAGGCAGTCGCATCCGCATATCGTTAGGCCTGCGTACAGAATAATTTTAAGAACGAATCCTCTACAGTAATTGTAAAATACGAAGTATCCTCGATGAAAAGAAACTAACCTATCAAGTCTTGTGCCTTGTTACCCAAAAATTCGCCTCGGACTATTACACGAGTTCCTGGTGGTCCCTCCTTTGGAGAGATTCCTGTGACCACCGGAGGCGGGCCCATTTTTTCCTAATAATACCTTAATATCTAATTCTTCGTAACACTAAACATCGATCGTGTATACTTTTAATTTCAATCATTGATCATTCCGACAATTCTACTCTCCATGGGATTTAATTGCATCCTCCGAAGTGACAAGTACTATCGGAAAGTCGATTGGAAACCGTCAATCGTGACGATGTCCGAGAGAATTGAGGTTAGAAGAATAGTCGAAACCTGTCAGAGGAAACGATGACCGTCAATTAAATGACAGAAGATACCGTTCAGGATGGTTCAGGATGATATCAATGATATATCAAAACGAGGGCGGTGAAGTTGGTAGCACTCGTACCGAGCGCCATCTTATGTCATAAACTATACAAATACGGAAAGAATGGAAACTCACTATGTTCAAGCGGTTCTGGCGCCATTGCTTTCAGCGCCACCTACTTTTTTGACACTTTTCTGTACTTTCTCTGGCGGGAAATAACCCATTTATGAAAGGCGAAACATTTAAACACTAATATTTCGCTTAATTCTTGGCCGATTTAGATGCGGTTTGTTTCACCGTCTTATTTAGAGTCTAAACTATCGGTCAACGAGTGGAAACGATTGGAACTCTGCTTTTTTTCGCGAGGAGTAAATAAACATTTCCCAAAATAATATCTTCCTCTTAAGGACGTTGGGACTTTGCGGCAAATTATATGTAGATGCAATTAAAAGGCTACTCCAATGATTTGTCCTATTCGAATCAATACTCACTAACTCTCTAACATATTCAAAAAGTAATGTACTTCGTCGTGCTCCAATTTTTCTCAAAACAATACGATTACCGACGACCGGAATAGAACAGAGACACCGTCCTTTCTTGCAACATCCATTTGCATTTGCATAGCATGTATAACTGCACGTATCTTCTATATAAGTACGTGAATCGATGCATGGATGCACTGATGCATCGTGAGAGTACAGGAGGGCAGCATACAAATCACCGATGGTAAATCGAACCGATAGTAATCGCGGTCGTACCGCTATGCCGTTGCTTTCTGTGTCAAGTAGCTGTAATGGATATTCTAATCGACACAGGAAGGTGCTCAGGAAACCCCATACGTTTTGCATGCTCGATTCCCTCGGGAATTTCAAGTCTCTCTCTTCTACCGAATTCGTTCGCTCTCTGTTCTCTCAGGATTCCGATTGTTCTCGGTGAAAGTTCTTCCGGAAGAGACAGAGAAAGGAGGAGGGCTCGGATCTTCTACGTTTTACGAGTTCAAGTTCTGATGCCCGCTCTGCCAAATTTACGCCAATTTTTCAATTGATACACCATGACTTTGGCGACTCGAAACCCAGTAAAAATAGGGGTTCCTAGGTGAAATGACTAATTTGTTTTTTAATATATCGCAGTCAGAGCGATTCGAAAGCGGGAGGTTTCCTTGACAGAATTGCAACGACAAATTCTCGAATGATCTAGCAAAATTGACAAAGTATTTTGCCAAAGCGGAAACTTTTAAGGAGCGCACACGCTCCATTTACGTAGAAAGAAACTTCCCTTTGTTTATAATGTTTCTAGGCTAAGCATAGCTGCCCTAAAATATGCGGTTGACACTCGAGAAACGTCACGCTCCTTCCTCGCGAGCGAACATCCACGGAAATTGACGGTATTGCTTGCATAATAATAGTGAGCATGGAAAGAAATAGGAAACCGTGCCCGCTGTTAAGCTTTGCCAGTGGCACAGATATCTATGACTATTGGCGGCCATAAACAACCCATCTGTTCTTGCTCCTTCTTCTTTTGTATATTTTTTATCTTCCTCTAACGGTCATCTCGCCTAGGAGACCTAATGTTTCAAGTGGATCGTAATTGATTTCCCTCCTTTAACGAAAAATATAAACATTCTGATCGATTCGTGCGAGTTTGACCTGCGAGAGAAACAAATAGCAGTCCGATTTAACGCGGGAATCCTTTCGAGAGTGGGTGGAACGGAGACGAAGAAAATGAGGCAAGTTCGGTGAAGGAGCAACGAAAAGAATTAGCCTGATTTGTCCCGTTGAAGGTCGTCCATCGGTCCCGTTACGTTAGTATCGATACCGCGAGGCGTAATACGTTCACTGAACTTCCTCGGAGAAGAGGGCACGAGGAGTCTTCGAATTCCGTTCTTTCGCGGAGTGCCGGTCGTTCCTTGCAGCCGGCGATTAGTGAGATCCTCCTAATAAGAAGACACGACACAGCATCCCGCTACTGAAACAGTTATGATGAATTGCATTTGCTTGGGACGGGGCTGTCTGATAATAAGAACGCCTGAAATCGCGCGAGAGAAGAGGAAGAAAGGGTATTTTCTTCGCCGGGAATGGTACATTGATAACGATTTAATATGGAGGAGCTACGATGGCTGAGAAGTTGGAAACATTGTCCTTATATATAGAGTACCATTTATCTTGGACATTTAGGAATATTCTAGGTGGAATGGCAGCAGTTGAAGTTAGAACATGTATGAAAGGATGCAAAATAAGGAGCAACTCCTGCGCAATGCTCATTAATTTTCTATCAGCCACGACGTTTTTTCTTTCCTTTTGGCGAGGAAATTTCAGACCTTAAACCTCTTTTAAAGTAGATCCAAGGTTTACAGCGTTACCTCCACGCCATTGAATTATTCTTCTAGGATCTAAACGAATTCTAGGAGAGTCGGTAGTCTTTGCAGCAAGAAAAATCGACGAGAATACTCGGAAGACAATTTAGTCGATTACGATCGCGAGCGATGATTACTCATTTTTATTATTCTCAAGAATCCACGGAGAAGAAGTATGTATTTTTTGAGAGTAATCATCTGGAACAGGATAAAGAGAGGAGGAATCATTTCTTGCGGCGGGAGTTTTGATCTTTGCGGAAGAAGCGGGCGAGAACTCAAAAGGAGATGGCTTTATAGAAGTAGAAAGAAGAAATGAATTCGTAGCCTTAATTGCTCAGTAACGCGTGCATTTAAAACACTTTGCACTTTCAATTAGCTTCGGATCTGCCATTTGTTATGCACCACGAGCCCGAGAATCTCTCACGTTCTAGAATCTTCTCCCTATTGCAGAATAATTTACGGAATTTCTTCTGCCGGAAGTTTAAGTCCGTCGTGGAATGCAAATTTATTTCAGCGAAGAAACGAATCTAATTTTCCTCAAAGACAAAATATAATTCCTTTGAACAAATAGATTGTTCTCCAATTCCATCCGAGTACCATCAGCTTAACGAATTGAATTCTCCGAATTAATCTACGGAACACTCTAAATTCAGAAATCTAAGAGAGGATCTAAGAAGATACGTGCACCTGCTGGAAGAAAGTTCTTCGCTAGAAGAAAATTCTTTGCCGAAGAAAAGTCAAAGTCCCTAAACTAGGTCCTTCTTCACCCTCGTTCTTTCGATTCGCGGTAAACAAAAATAATTCGTTCGATCTGAAAATACCGGAATCGTAGAAGTTGTAAAATTCTAACTAAAAATAATGGAAAAGTAGACCTTCGTTATCCACGGCGGATAGCCGTGGAGGATTGGTCAGTTCCATTGAAAATAATGGCAAAGGTGAATGGTCATTGGCCGTGCTTCTCTACCCCCACGTACGTTCGCAGGCTATATAGAAGACCTCGCCAGGAATTTCATCTTCAGAACTGAGAGCCAGTGTCAGGAAAGTCTACCTGCAAGTATACTAAGTGAGCAATTACCGTTAAACATCCGTACTATCGAATCAAGAGGGACGTTTCGAGAAGAAGTTCGCGCAGAGGGTGGACAAATTTGGAGAACCGACGAGCTTCCAAAAGATCCTTTCAAGTAAGTACAGTTTTTGCGATTTCTTTGAGCTTCTTCGCGAAGATAATTTCTTCCTTGTTCGCGAACTTTTATTTTACATGGAAGAAAATTGTTCCATCAGAAATTCGATTGATTCTTTGATAACACTCGTGGGTGATTAATATATAAATTGCGATTAAAGAGATTTTGAGTATCTGCGGTGACTAGCTTTTGAAATTTGAATTAGTTTCGGCGCGAAAGTGTATCATTTTTGAGCGAGAAGTATTGCTAATTGTTTCGAGATATTGTATATGTCTCGAAGAGAGAGGAAGTTGATTTTTGCTTCAAATAGACAGACAGAAGTAGAGTTATGGAAAATATCTCGATGAAATTTTAGAATGGCAAAATTGCCAGTTTATCTTGGCTGCTTCCTGAATCGCCCGGTACATTTTCCACCTGCAAGAAGCGCGAACAGGTAGAAAATTCCTCTGGCAGGTGTAAGGGTACAGTTAGAAACTCGTTCGTCATTTTTGCAGCGCGACGTGTACCGTTTTCGAAAGGCATGCCATAGAGAGTTTCCTTTGAAAAACAAGTTCTTCTCCCTCGCTGAACATTTCTAAATTGCTTCACTTTAAATGACTTATTTTAGTGTCTTCCTGATCCTGCCTCCTTCACGCTTTCTTAAAACTTTCCATTTTCCAGCAATCTCTTCTTTTGCTCTTCTAAAGTCATTTCCTTTTTATTTTCTTCAATGTACCCCGCTACTTTTGCCCCTTCTCTCCATTTTGGGTCGTTGAAACGTAGTTAAAACAGGGTTGTACCCTTTGAAGAATCTTCTTCTTTCTTTTTCGATCGAAGACATTCTTTCTTCGGCTCCAGTTTCGCTGTGTCCCAGCGGAGGACGACGAGGACGACAGTAGGTCGCGACCGCGTTTTCATGTAACGGTACCTGCCGGGTTCAATAAACCGGTGGATCGAGAAGTGGGTTAGAAGTGGGCTACCTGGCGCTGCCAGGGCGACCTTAACCGCTCTGACACACTTTCCTATCGACGCCGTTCTCTGAGCTTTGGCTTCGTTTCCTTTTCTTCTCTTTCTTCCGCGACGTTGCTTTGCCTCGAAGATCAAGGTCAATTGAGACCGAGTTACCGAGTAATGGCATTGCGATGAAACGGAGTTTCTAATTTGCCGTGATAGTATAATGTGATAGTACTTTAGAAATACTTCTTCTTCTTCTTCTATTTTAGTTTTAAGATAGAAAGAAAATTGTGAAAGTAGGAAGAAAACTTTGGCTCGGAAGCCATTTAAAGC
Source organism: Cerceris rybyensis (assembly GCA_910591515.1). Classification (NCBI taxonomy): domain Eukaryota; kingdom Metazoa; phylum Arthropoda; class Insecta; order Hymenoptera; family Crabronidae; genus Cerceris; species Cerceris rybyensis. The sequence continues at coordinate 910,951 of OU342800.1, read as the reverse complement.
GGCAGGTTCTAAGCGAAATGCAAATTTTGAATGTTTTCGTCCTAAGAGAAAGTGGTCACCGAGATGAATCACGGGATGATCGATATGTCGTAATTGCAATTTCGAAGAAATCACTTTCCACGCGGATGGTGTGACATACTTTGCCGAAGAATTCATAAACTTCTTTTCGGTCGTGACTAATAAACATTCGTCGTAACTGTCCTTACATCCGGTCTCCGACACTTTGTAGTCGATGTTCTCCGTGTTCATCTCTTCCGCTTTTGTATCTGATTATTTCACGGGCGCGAGTTGCAAGCATTTAATTCCTTTTTTTCTTCAACAAGAATTTACGATTTCAGGATGAAGTATAATCAGTACGTTGCGATATGCTTGGTGGCACTTGTCATGGGACAAGCTGCGGCGTTACCACAGCATCCCGAGTATCATCCTCAGCAATTCCAGCAGCAGGTCAGAGAAGAAAGAAAATTCGCTGAGAAGCCGAACGCCATGAAGAAGGTCAGTCTGGACGATCTGGACGACATTAGTTCCAATCAGATTCAGGTAAATTAAAGCACAGAGAAGAAACACGATAGCTTCTTGTCCTCTTCTCGTCCAAAGAAGCTTCAACAGAAACTGTCATCGAAGAAAATCTATTTCTTTTTTCCTGAGAGGAAGCGCTTCGCAAAGAAATATCTTCCAGAATTCTCGAGCTAGGAGTACAAGTCGAAGAAGAAAGGGAGGAGAGGAGTGAAATACTTGAATTTATTCCACAGGAAAGTAGCGGCTCTGGATTCTCGTGGTCGAATATGTTGGGCACGTTGATGCAGATGCTGTTGGGTCAAGCAGGAAGTTTAACCGGGTCAAGTAAAAATGAAATCGACGATGGTGCACCGGCCAGTCCCTGGACGAATCTTCTTTCCGTTGGTTTAAGAGTTCTCACAGCTCTCCTTGGAGGACCTCAGCAGCCCTCCGATGGAATCGACAAGGTCGACAATCCGAGCAGTCCTATGCAGGTACCAAGGAATTCACGTCTGTCCTTTTATTGAAGTACTCTAGCAAGTCTCTGTGTACATTTTCCATGTAAAAAATGTATAAACGAATCTTCTCTTCCAAATTTTCACCGTCGACGTTCCTTTCTCTGTTAGTCGTTGATTTATCATCGTTGAGCAGAGGATAGATGGATGACGGTGTAAAAAGGGGAATGGCTTTCGTGTCAGTCGAACAGCTCTGTTTTAGGGTGTACAATTTCACGATTGTTTGATTATGCTCTTGTAAATTATACAACATACACGTATACATGACAAGATCTCTTTGTCGATAGCTCATCGAAGAAAAATTTAATTTCTACGTTTAATTGTACATCCAGCAAATATCTGTCACTCGGACTAAATCCGACACGCTGTACATTTGACCAGCTATTAGCAATTAGTTTGCACTGTCACGCAATAGACTGTAAATGGCTGAGCACGTAGCGTATACTTTTACGTACACTCGTTTGAGATCGTCGTAGGAAGAAAGTCAAAGAGGTGTCGTATTTTAACGCTAGAAGTATCAAGACAATTGAAGATGATTTATTTATCGATTCCTCTTGCGTCAAAGTATTTATTTAATACATTTAAATAAAGTAGATTCTAGCGTTAAAGGCAAACCTCTGTTTCATTGTCGGTGACACGAGCGCGTGTACGGCGAAGAAATTACGATACGCGAAGAAAAATCGCTTCCTGACACGAACGGCTGCTTACGTTAACGAGCCGCGATTCTGGAGTAATTATAAGAGCGCGTGTCGAGCAATTTTCGCCCCGGCAGCAGCCGTGTCATTCTTTTTCTTCACGGTCGACGAGGATATTTAACGAGTCTTCACGTTTTCTAAGCGATTTAATTCCTCCCAGGGACAATCGTGAGTCGTCGTTTGCAAAGAGAAATTCCAGAGACATTCCCTCGTGTTGTGGCTTTCGAATTTATATCAGGATTCTTGCTTCACGTGTTTCAATTGAAGATGTTCTCCATTTTCCGTTCTCCAGTGGAATTAGACAACTTACGCGTTCTCCAATCGATTTCGGTCATTTTCTTCGCTCGATCCGTGCAATTGTCAAGGGTTTAAGAAATCGACAGGGTTGCTGAAGGGCGACGAAAAGATGCGCGTCTCTTTGCTGTAAATAATCTATCAAAATTTCGACTTAGAGCACACTGCCTGGTGTCGGTTGTTTAGGGCATTTTGACAGCGGTGCTGGGCGCGTTTCTAGGACAGGGCAGAGACCCCGATCAGGTTGCTGTGATGGCTAAAAATGCTTCCGAGGTTAGTAATCCAATGAAAGAACAAAAGAAATTAAAAGAAGCGCAGGTTGGCCAAGCAGATCCATATTTTGAGACTTACAATTTTGTAATTAAATCGGACGAGACCTTTAGAGCCCAATTTGGCAATGTTGCATGGTTCGAGCTGCGCTCTCTTCAAAATTGAGACTTTATCTAAGTGTGCTTTCTCGGTAGAATGCTTTCCATTGTGTATTATCGAATTGTTTCTTCGTAATTAACCCTTTGATCCTTGTCGAATGAGTTTGGAAGAAAATTAGAAGACAAACTATCATTTGAATGAACGATCAAATAGCTGAGAGATTCATTAGCAACAATTAAAAGAGAAATAATGTGGCTTTCGTTGAAACAGTTCATCAGCATAGTGATCGACCTTCTGGACGCCTTGAAGACATCCTTCTCTCATCGTTCAAGGGCCGCCCGTTCCTTGGGAAAGGGTGACACCGTTTCCGATGCTGCTCTCGCGTCGATTGCCTTGTTAAAGGTATCTCAAACGATTCATTCTCTTCTACTTTAATCTATCCAGCCAGGTTCAACGTGTATCTCTCTTCTTTAGGGTTACATGAGGTCGATGAAGTCGATCAACGACGTGGACAGCCCCGAGGACGACAGCCAGAGAAGCTGTGTCGGAAGAGCTCTCTGCGACGCGAATGTCGAATGTCTGGCGAACGTTGACACCAAGCTGCTTTGCCAATTTGGATTGTAAGTAAACAGACATCGTTCTCAATTTCTGTTTCTTCTTTTCTCGTTTCCTATTTACCAATAATCCACAATAATCCACAAGATATGCGACGAGCTACGCCATACAGAAGTACAAAGGGGTAGAGTTAGAGTCCATCTACAAGGAAGGACGTCTCGGTCGCACGAGCGAGGAATGCAAAGCTCTCTACATGGATTGTTATGCTTTATGAAAGAGGACACCATAATTCATCGATCCGTCACGATTTAGACTTCTCGTCGCCTCGAAATCTTTCTCCCGTTCAAAGTATCCTCGAGGGATTGATCGTCCTCTCGCGAAAGATTCACCAAGGACTTCTTCTATCGGAGGATCCAAACGGCCAGGAGGATTTCGCGCGTCCCGAGGTCTAAGTCGGACAGGGAAAACGACCAAGAGTAGCTTTAGAGATGCGATTGCAAAGTGCATGCGTGAAAGTCGAGGCTCCGTTCTCGATGCTTCCTTTGGAACTCTCGTTTCTTTGCGAGCTTCGATCGGTTCTGACTAGTCTCTTGAAATTTGCTAAAATTTCCTCGTAGTGGCGAACAAAATTGAAGAGTTCTTTTAGGAGAAACGACGGGGGGTTTCGAAATCTCTGAACTCGGTGAATTGATTATTTTTGGGGACACTGAGAATTTTGGGAATTTTGGAAACAGGAGAGCTCACGATGGGAGCACGAGAGGAGTTAATATGAGAGCAAGGAAGAGAGTGCGTGCGAGAGAGAGAAAGAGAGAGAGAAAGAAAGTAGAAGTAGACTAAACGAAGACTCTAGGTTTGCTGAAACTCGATCGTAAAGTTCAGCAGTGCCGACGAATATTACGATATTTATTTATATTTATTGAACGTATTAAAAATGTAGAATTAATGCGTTCTTCGCTCCCCGATTGAGGGAGGATTCTGGAAGAACTCGTGTTTTGCAAGGAGAGGAGCGTTTCTTCCTTGAAAGCAAAGAAGTCAAATTCGTCGCAGCTAAGACGTTATCCTTGTGGAAAATTCTTGTCGAATCCTGGACCACTTGCGACGATTTTTGTGAAATTGGATTTAATTCGTTCGATAAAGACGAAGAAATCGTTCCAGCTCTCCTTGAATTCTTTCACTTACATTCCCCTCGCGTTGAAAAATGCGAAGAAATAGAGTCATTCCCTCATATTATTTAATCGTTAGTATTCTTTCTTCACCATCGCGACATTCAATTTCCTTTTTTTCCGACGAGGGAGGAAGACGAGCTTAGAGTTGTCGGTTTTAATCTTCCGTTTACTTGCCAATTTTCGCGACTCCTTTTCAAGTTAAATTCAAATTTTAATTGTTTTTTGACGTAGACTGAAAGTGAAGAATTCTTCTCAAGTAAATGGAGAATTAAAGGTTCGGTAAAATCGAAGTGCCCGACGTGACTTTCCTGTTTCTTCCTTGAAACTTTAGCGAAAGTCCGTCGATGGAGGGCCCTCCCTAATTAATTCGTACGAGTTAATGTCTCAGGATGTTACGTTTGTTTGTTTCCTTCACCCACACGAAATTATTTCTATTGTATATAGGCATTGCATATAAATATAAATATATAAATATATATATTTATATATACATACACATATACACGCACAGGTGGAGTTTTTATCGCAAATAGCCACGTTATACTTAGCGTGTAACGTAGAATTAAGTTGTATGTATGTGTAGAACGATTTTACTTTAAAGACGAATTTTAATAAAAGCCTTCACCGATAGCTATTATGTTTTTTTATTATTGCGGAATCCTCCAAGTCCTTTGAATTCGTTTCTTCCATGCTCCTTCCAATTTTGTGACTCTTCGATGCGAAGAGAATCGGTCTTTCGGGTTAATTGAAGAAAAAGGAGTTATCCAAGGTCATCCTCCATTTCTATTATATATTTTCGGTATTTCCACATCTCTACGCGTATATTCTACAATTTTTGACATTCTTGCACAATTCTGCCAAGTTCTTGAACGAGGCAATTTTAATTTCACGCTGACAAAGTTAACCACCGGCGCGAAACTGCTCTTCCCGAGATCTCATCACTTTAATCGTTTAACTTTGGAGAACAATAGGGGCAGGAAACGGTACCTCAAAATTGTCCTTATTCGCTGCTAATTTTAAATATCAAACCGCGACGCCAAAGGACCGCTTTCTTGATTCACGAATCCGCGAAGAGACGAAGGTGATGTTACGAAGCGTGAAGAAAATTGCTCGCCGTGACAAAGAGTTCTCTCGAGCTGACAATTTGACCGCTTTGAGAATCAGTCTTTCGAAGTGATTCCAAGGAGAGGGTTCGTCGAGTTACGAAATTCAGCTGCTTCCCTCGAAGAAGAGAACTTTCTCGTATCTCAATCGTATCCGAGGTAAACGAGTAATAATTATTTCTCAATATTAAAGAATTTCTATATATACAGTTTTTTTTTCGATTTCAGATGACGTTCAAGTCTCTGATGAACTTCGGGGGATTCGGGAAGCCTTCTTACACTCCTATAGAAAGATATCACAGTGGACCAGGTAGTTATCACCATGGATCACGTGGGTAAGTGATACTTCAATGATTTTCTTAATTACGCAAACGAAGAGATCATTAATAGTGGATTAAGTATCGCGAAATTCTTCTCTAAATGAAGTGCACACTTTCAGGAGCCACAAGAGCAAAGCGGGTGGAAGCGGTGCCGCATTAAGTGCATTGACTCTTCTCGCGTTTCTCTTTCTCATAAATGTTATGCAGGTAATTAATCGTCAATGTCTATCCCTCCCTGTCAAGTGAATTTCAAGTTATTTTACGGTCAATATATCCTTGTTTTAACAATTGACTATCCTTTCAGCAATCACTGCAGGATAACAATTCGACTGTCCTGCCGATGACAACTGTCGTCCTTCGAGACGACGAGTTGCCAATAGTTTTGGACGCCAAGGAGGAAAAGGAGGAGAAAAGGAGGGTCGAGCCTATGCACGGGAGCTCCTACAGGGAATCAGCTGAGTCCTCTAAGGCCTACGTCAAGCTCGAAAATCCCTGATTTCGCGTAAAAGCTACGGCAAACCTGAGTCTTTAATTTTTCCTTGTCCCTCGAACGCCGTATTATCACTAACAATTGTAATACAAATTTTCTTTGGCTTCGGTGAAAGAAAATATAAAGAATTAAGGCCCAAACTGTCTATTTAATCGGTGAACAATGCGGAAGAATGCGAGGACAAACCGTTGGGATTTGTCATTTGTTATATTAAGATAATACTTATTTATTTAATCCTCTTGTAACAATTCCTTAAACAGATGTGCTTCGAAGTATCTATATATATCTATATATACCCTATGTACATATATAGATACATATATATAGTATATACGTTGTTCTCTCCATTTCCGGCACGATTTCTTCATCGATGCTTCTTCTCTCTTAATGTAACCGTGTAATAGCCGTAATTTTCTCGAGAATAAACGTACATATATACAAAGAAAAACCTTCGTTACTATCTTCCTAATTTTTTTCTCTTCGCACTCGCTCGCTCTCATTCTTTCGCCCTCGACGTTAAATACATCCTTTGTCAATCGAATGAGTGGGTGAATTTGGGTCAAACGACGATTTTTTTCAGTTAGACGACGTGGAACTCAGACGAGAAAGATTATTTATAAGAATAGACTCTATAGGATTAATTTCTGCTGCTTTTAGAAAATAACAGGCTCAGTGCCGTCCACGATGAAGCATTTGAATCTTCTCTTTTCTAAGGATCTCTCAAGAATTTTGAATAGTCAACGCGCGACTGAATTACTTCTGTATAATTAAAGTTTCTTCTAGTTTTTTTTACCCCTTTCTCTCTCGCATACTTTCTCTCTTTTGCTCCTGCTCGTCCTCTCTTCGTTCTGATTATTACGTGACAATGACTATTACGCTAGCAGTAGCGCGATGCTATCTCTTCTATTTTCGCGCGGAAATCGAACTTTGATTTGAAACTCGGCAAACCCTTCGACTGTATCTTCGATGCTTTAATAATTGATCGATGGATGCAGTGCTAGGATAAGGAGGTTCTTCGATAAATCTATCAGCATCTTTTCACATCGAAATAATTAATTAAAGGTCTTCCAACGGTAAGAGAGAGAGCATCTCAGGATCTAGAGCAGGATTTTTCAAACTTTGAAAATCATAGATCTTGTTTTAAATTAAAAAACAGATAAGAAGAGCGACTAAAATCCGAAGACAGTTTGAAAAACTCTGTTCCAGAGGAACGCGATTCGAAATGATTGAGCCAGGTCGTCGGGACACTTGAACGTACTTTTTATTCCCTCTTTCTTCCGCGTTCTCGCTCACTCTCTCATTCATTCATTCGTTCCTTTCTTTAACGTGACGACAAATTGTTGACGTCATCTTATTCTTCATTGCTATCCTGCGGAACAATTGTTTTCGTCGTCCCAACAGAAATGTTTCCAATGACCCACGATTTTGAATTACCGAAACGTTCGTCTTATTTACATAAAGATAAAAACACTTAAATATCCTTGCTTTTTCTCGACTTCTCGTACTTCTACGACTTAAAAGTAATCGTCAAAGTTTCGTGTATTGCTAACTGAAAACGAGAGGAGATGCGAGGGTGGTTCCAACAGATTCGTGTCCTATTTTACTTTCTTCTCTTCTTCATCTTGACGCTCCCTCCAACAGTAATTTCCGCCCGTTTCTTTTACTTTAACGTTAAATGCAGTTAGAAAAAGAGCATAGAATTCTTCGGTAATTAAAACATTTTCGTTCCAGAAACTCCAGTTAGCCTGGAGTTTCTTCGGGAAAAGAATTTCTAGGATGACTGGTTCCAACACGTTTCCTGCAGTTCTTAAGTTTCCTCCGGTTAAAGGTCCATGGATAATGATAATCCAAGATGATTCCTCGCTTTTACAATTTTTAAATTATCTTAGTTTTCCTTCGTGATCTCGAAGTAGTGTCCTTTTTATCGAATACAATTCAATATCGAGAGTAAAACGATGAACGTTCGCAAAAAACGTGTTAGGAAATGTTGAGAGGACATTGAAAGTGAGATGGATAAGGAAGAAATGATGGAATGCCTAAATTACCGTGTCAAGTTTGCTAAATAGATCCTGGAGAGAGGAAACTTCGTCTGTACCCGGCAGACGATCTCCAGATTCCATCGTTCTCCCATCTAGCTACTTCCAGAGAGGACAATTTTTCCTCTTCTTCCGAATTCGAAATGAATTTCAAATCCACGAGGAAGTAGCAGGAATACTTTCTCTTCGGTAGAGACCGTTTCTTTCGACCGGTCTGGGAAAGCGGAAGCAAAATGGTTGGACTCAATTCCGGTATGCGCTTCAAGGACACTCGAAGAGACTCCTACATCGTACGAATAAAGTTACTTCACTTTGAACACAGTACCATTTTACAGCGTAGAAAATATGGCTAGAAGAGCGAGACTATCGAAGAAACGCAACGTCGTTGAGCAGAAAAAGATTCTTACAGTATGAGAACATGATCGAACACGATTATAATCTACGAATTCTGAGCGACTAAAAGAACGCAAAATCCCTCGTTCCATGTGAATCTTTCCCGATATTGGGCACCGACGATTCGAGGATCGATTCTTCCACGTTTAAAGGTCTCGCCCTGATCGATCCTCTCTTTTGAACGGTTCCGCCAGAATCTCTCGCTTATATTTATCTCGTTTATCGTCTTTTCGGTGGATGGTGGCTCGCTTTTGAAAATCTTTCACGTATCTTCAAAGTATTTGAAGCTCGAAGGCGCCGAAGGATAATGAAACTTTGTGAAAAGTATAGTACGAACATCAAAGATATATGCGCGATACAATCAAACACACATTTACACGCAAACGTAGACGCATACATGCACAAAAGCCCACGTAATACTGATAGATCGTTTCTATCGAATAAGTGCGCATTAGATGCGACGAAAGAAATGCACAAACTTATTATTCTGGTAACTGCAATGCGCGCGCTTGCCATTTGTCTCCTCGATCGCGACAAGTTTCCTCGAGTTCTTCCGTCTCTCTAGTCTCGCGATAAATGAATTTACAGTGGGATATCTAGACGATCGAACGAGGCGCGAAGTTAGTGAAAGAGAATTTTGAAATATAGAGAAGCGCGCCGCGCCCACTTCGATCGTCTACGCATGCATCCATGAATTTTCTAAGATATACTCGAGCGACGATAAATCGAGCAATCTACGTGAGAAAAAATTGCTCGATCTTAACATTCAATAAATCTCTTTACGATATATCCCTCTATGTCTCTGCGGAAATACTTACAGACCTAGAAATTCATTATCTACATGATATGAAGCGTCGAGAATGCGACCCTCTTTGCAACGCGAGGCGTCGATGCGATGCGAGTCGATGTATAGGACTGTCGATAAAATAATTCTTCCTCTTTTCATCTCGTTTCTCTTAATCTTACTCTCAAGGACTTTGTCCTTCGAGGTCCGACAACGACGATTCCATCTTTCATCTTTCTCCACGTCCTCTGTGAAGCTCGACTCTCGTTTCTAAATATACTTATATTTGATTTTTCAAAGTACCAAACTAATTATCGCGACAGGATAAACGTTCGTGTTTCAGCGATCCTCGAAATTCTCTTCTTCGAACGAACCTATCGATTCTTCCGAGAGACCTCGAAGGGTTAAAGACAGAACAACGATTTTTCGCACAAGCCACCGTCCACTTTCGCGTGTTCGCGCGGCTGTCGGATCAGTCGACTGGATATCGAAGGAAGCATCTTGGTCAACGTGGGCAAAACGCGATTATCGAGCACATAAGCATACGCGATTCTCGTTAGTCTGCCAATACGAATCGTATAACGAGGGAACGAACGAGTTCTCGTGGAAGGTACATGCGTGTCCTTAGAGCTAAATGAAATTTCCATCGCGCCCGGCTACGACGAACGCGTTTCGCGAGGATGAGAAATATTTACGGATAAAATGCCTCTATCACACGGTATATACATGTACGTACAATTTACTTGTTGCCAGAGAACGTCCTTCAAGGTGGAACTCCGAAGCCTTTACGAACAACTGGTTTTGAATTTTTGAGATATTCAAGGTCCATCTTGCGAAACATAAATTACCGAATTGATCATTTGATTCCACCTCTTTTAAGGTACTTATTTAAAATCTTGAAATGTCATAGACGTAACGAGGATAGCTCTAGCATTAAACCCAATTGACTTTTGTATCCTTGAAATCGAAGTGACCCGCGCGAATGCAATAGAATTGCGATTGTAAACGCGAAAGGACGTCTCGTGGCTAACGATGAGAGAATAAAGATAGAAATAACGTGGAACAACGTCCGATAAAATGACGAGTGTACGATAAACGTTGTTTCCGGGCGCGGAAGTCGTCGAGAGAAGCACCGACCTCTCCGAGTCGCGGAAACAATTTGCAACGAATATCTAATGCAACATTTGCCCTCGAAGGAACTCGGGTCTTCGTTAATTGAAAGAAAAAACAAACGATTATATAGTTCCTGCCCTGTACAAGTATCACGAAGCAAGGTCGAGAAGCTCCGCTGGAGAACCATCGCGGGACAAATGTCGCTAAAAGGATGAGAAAGGATAGGAAGGGATCAAAAGAGTTTCTCCATCTCCCTCTCTCCCACTTCTACGTCTTTTTTAAGAAAGAATCTTTTCTCTTCTCTGGAAGAATCCATGGTCGAAAGGAGACGAGAAAGAAAGAGAGGCAGGCGCGTCTACGAACTATTGGTGCTGAGTCTCGTCATTCTCGTCCTGGGACACGATACTTGACCTGTTCGAGCTGACATCGAGATCCATGCCGAAGGGTTTCGTCGTCCCCGAGAGAAGCGCCTGGGTGCCGTCCTCCATGCTCAGACTACACTCCAAGGAGCTGTCACTGAAAATACAGAAACAGACTTCTACTAATCCCCAGCGCCTTCGAGGATCGTCCTCGTTGGAGGCGTGCTTGGCTCGATCTTTAATCGTACCCTGTCTCGTTTACCTGACGATGCTGACACGGTCGACGGAATTGGAAGCCGGAACGTTGCAGTTCTCTCCGTTGCAAGGCCTCTCTCCGTTGCTGCTGCAGGAGGACGACGATGTCCTACCGGTAGCCTCTCTCATGGATGCTCTCCTCGACTCCTCGTGACACTCGCATCTACACTCCTCCGGCTGAACGTAACTGTAACCCCCCGATTTACCCTCGTCGTCGGCACGAGGGATCGTTTGGATCCTCTTCGGGGCTTTTCTCTTTTCCGGGATTTCCTCGAAGTTGATCCAATTGCTGGGTCTCGTCGGGGCTCTCGGTGGCAGTGGAGGTGGACTCGGTGATTTCCCGGCGGCCTTTGCTCGACCCCCATCGGGGACTTTGCCGGCAAACTCCGTGAAGGTGTTTGCCGCGTGTCTCCTGGGGCTCTTCAACTTGAAGCTGTCCTCCCGGGGCAACGATATTTTCATTCGTTCGACCCTTCGCTCGTCTAGGGAGGTCTGCATGACGAATTCGTCGAGGAGAGTCGGATTTATGGGTGTCGTTGATCGCGGCCTTTCGATGGGTATCGTTCTGGAAGGTCAAACGATAGCGGCGTCATCGCGGAGTCCAACTCCTTCGGGAACGAAGACGAGATCGGGTTCGTCGATCGACCTTACCTTACTTCCTGAAGTCGTTGTTTAACCGGCAGGATTGGCACGACCACGCTCTTCTCCAGCGGCAGGGTCGTCGGTACGTACGGTAGATCCTCCTCGAAGCTCTCCTCGTAGAAGAGACCCTTCCTCTCGTCCGGCAGTTCCTTGGCGAGTTTCTCCGCCTTGTTTCTTATGAATTCGATCTCCGAGTCTCTCTCGGACTCCGAGCTATTGTGATCCAAGTCGGAGATGACGCTTGGCGTCTTCGAGAGACCATCCTGAAGCGACTTAGCGATTCCGTCGTCCTCCGATTTTTTCGTCTCGAGGACCTGACCGTTCGTCTCCTTCGTGGCTTTTCGTCGAGTCGCGTCCTCGTCTATTCTCTCCGGTGGTTCGATCTGTTTCTCCTCCTTGCTCCTTCTCTTGGGCTTCGTCTCGGATTTTTTGCCTATGGAGTCCCTGGAGGAGCTGCTGGATACTCGCTGCTCCACCGGCTTGCTCTCCGTCGACTTTGAGGTTGATTCGATGATTCTACTGTGCACGCTCAACTTGGAATCCTTCGACGAGCTTCTAGTTATTTGCGAATCCCTCGAGCTGCTTCGAGGAAGGTGCTGAGAGTCTCTGGGCGACGTTCTTGGCGCTGCCTCCACCAAGGCCTCCGTTCTGATCTTTGGAGCCGGATGATGCTCGATGGAGACCTCGGTGACTATGCTTCCGGTTCGTGGTTCCGATTCGTACTCGTCGAGCAACTTGGTGGGAGTTTCGAGAGGAATCGAGACGCTCTCCGAGGGCAGAGCCTCCTCGTAGTTCCTGTCGTCGGCGTGCAAGCTGATGAAGATCGAATCCTCCTTCTGTCCGTCCCTCTCGGCGTTGAACTTGAACTCCACTTGACCTATGCTCTCCAAGGATGGATGATCTCTTCCGGTACTATCGAGACTCGTGCCGCAGGACGGAGCTATCGCCTCGTCGTAGCTCTTTTTTCGTTCTCGCTTCTTAAAGAGGCTCAAAGTCGACGAGAAGACTCCCTTGTTCTTCGAGTCTTTCCTCAGATTTGTACTTTTATCTGCGGAAACTCGTTCACGGGACTTCGATCTGCTTCTGAGACTCTCCGTGGTGTCTTTGATCTTCGTGGTGAGACTTCGCCGTGGTTTCGTGCTCGGCGATGGTGATTCCGGACTCAGGACGCTGCTGTCCGTTCTCGCCTTAAAAGTTGAAGAGGCGCTGGGTCAGGGAATGCAATGTGTTCTTTTGCGATATTTTCCTAAGTTTCCTCTCGACAAAGTTACTTCGTCTTCTAGAAAGATAAATTTCGTGGTATGCAACACGGGACGAACGTTTTGTAATTTATACTTTACGTGTTTTTTTTTGTATTTCTTTGGTTTCTTTGCGTGTGTTTTCTGTGCTCTTATCCGTGCATTGGAACAGGACAAACGTGAACGATGGGACGGCACTTGTCGGACGCAAGACTCGTTGGTACGAGCGAACTCAAAGTGTGAGTTACTTTGGGGGTGAGAAATCGTGCGATTAATCCAATTATTTACAAGAATCCCTGTCTCATTGGTTTCGTGTTTTGGCTTCGACAGATATGGCCATTTCGCCTGGGTTCCACGGTTTTAGGTAGGTTCCGAGCCACCAAAGCTATGGTGTATATATGGGAAAAATGTCAAATTCATCTGCGACGAGTTTAAATATATACACTGGACCGTTTCGATGCATGCATCGCTGAGAACGTGGCGTTAAAAGTGATGTAACTTGTGCGAGAGAGAAAAGTATCGTAGACACGAAAAGGAAAAGGTGGAAGAAGGAAAGGTACCTTGAACAACGAAGCAAAACTGCTCTTTCTCGAGACGGAAGAAGGGCTCGGTGTTCGCGAGCCCTCGAGATCGCGGACCTTCTGATGCCTGGGCAATTTTGGACTTCCGATGCTAGCAGTCGGCGTTGTTTGCACGATTTCCTTGAAATTCTGAGTCTTCTTTCTCTTGTCGTTGAAGTCGAGAGTCGCCGGCTTCTGAACCTCCTGGGCCGAAGACTTCCCCGGGTATTCCTGAGATTCCGATGACTCCTGGGTCTCCTCTGATTTCCTTATGATCGGGACCTTCGAGGAGACGCGCTATTATGTCCTACTTGTCGACCGACAACTTACTTTAAATCTACGCTATCCGTTGTTTAAAGTTAATCCCGCGATTTGTTACGTCAACAATTATCTCGATAGGAAGAGACACGTAAAAGCTACATATCTGACACGGCGTACCGGAAGAAGGGAATTTGAAAAGGTACCACGAAAAGGTACGCGAGCCCTGAAAATTTCAGCGGATACCGAGGTACCCTTTTTAATCGTCATTTTTCTGATACGACGCCAAAAGCAGAGACCAGGAGAAAGAGGAAGATAGACTACAGAAGAAAGAGAGAGAGCGAGAGAGAATGAGAGATTTTGGCATAGAGCCAAACTCACCTCTATCTTAACCTTTTCCAAGAATCTCTTTGTGATTTCCACTTCCCTCTTAAAGATCTCCTTCCTCTCCTCGCGGCCGCGTCTCCTGGGTTTGTCTAGGGGGTCTGGCTTTAAATTTCCATCGACCATGGAGACCTTTATGCTTTCCGGGATCAATGCCTTCGTGGTGTCGGCTTCTCGCTTCAACAGAATCTTCTCCAAGTCGTCGGTCTCTGGCTTCGACGGCTCTATTAAATTGTCGGCCAACGTTGGTTTGCTTCCGCAAAACGAAGTCTCCAGTAGACATTTGTGTGGACTCGGCGACCTGTCGAAGAACCCGGAAACTCTTAACTCTCATTATCCTAGAGAGCTTCTACTCCGTTGATCGCCAAGTGGCATGCACGCTCAAATTTGAAATTAAAGGCTGCTAATTCAAGCACTCTTTCTGCATGCTACGAGTGTCAACGATTTTCTCGTTCCTCCGTTACCTGGAGGAAGTGGCCGAGACGACGGAGAGCTTCCCGGAAACTCCGGAACCCTGGCTACCGACGGAGGACAGCCTCGAAGTTCTGCCACTGATGTTCAGCAGAACGATCTCGGAACAATTGCTGTCCTTTCGTTCCCTGTCTTGCTGTCTACTGCCACTGTAGTCCGACTGCGAGCCCTCTTCTCTTCGTTTCCTCGCGAGCTTCTTCGATTCTCTTCTGAGGTCCTGCTCGTGAATGGGATCTTGCAGGTCCAGCTCTTCCGTCGACGACCTCAAGTCTTGGGCGTCCTCCTTGTAACCCAGGGTCAGCTTGCATCCGGGTGGAGGTTCTCCTCCTGGAATTTACGGTTTTTCGACGTTCGTATCGCGAAAGTGACAGAGAGCATGGGAATCTGATAGAAGTCTACTTCTAAGAGTGAAAATACGAATTTTGGGAGACAAGAGGAGAAACTACTTTTGACTTGGAAGTTTCTACTTTTTTACTTCGGAAAGGAGTTGCAAAAATGAGACGAGATACGTAGAATTAATTATCGTGCTTGTCTCCGTTGACTCTGATACGTTCTAAACGGTCGGGGTGAACAATTAAAGGTGAGTATTATCGATGGAGAGTTAAAAATACGGGATGTCTATGTTAAATGCAGAACAAACTACGAGAATAAGAAGACTTTACGAAATTCTCGTCGCTACCATTGAATATTCTATTCGATCGTTCTACTTGAGCTCACTATCGGGTTTGTGGAAGAGTTCTATTTCTGAAAGTTCACGGAAAGGGGCTACGAATAACCGAGACCCAAATTCCGATCGGATTTCTTCAAAAGTAAAATCTTAACCCACAAACCCACTGGCTACCCTCGTCTCTTGCAGCTACGATTTACGCATCTACCCACCAACAATTACTCCGAAGCTCTATTATCTCAATCGAGAAACAATTAATTGCTATACGCATACTCAAACATTCGCCTCGAGTCTCAACGACCCCACGAAAGACAACAAAATGTCGATACCCTCTACCATTTGCAAATACAAAACAACCCCTTCGTTCCAAGCAACAGCAGGAATCCCTTTAAACTCTAACAATCGATATCTCGACTAATCCCTTGCACGAAGAAGCAGAAACCCTCTATTCCTTAATACCGACCACAGAATCCCGTCTCAAACTCTGCCTAACAGACGCAATCGCAGCATCGATAGGTCAAGGGTAAATGAGACGTCCTGCAATCATAGAAGCAGAAAGGTAATCCAGGAGGGTAGACGATGATGGCTATACCTGCGAGAAGCTCCCTCTCCGGGGAGGAATCCCTGGAGTTACTGTCCTCATGTTGGGAGGAACTGCTGGCCCTGCTGATGTCAATTCGCGGCGTGCTGGGTGTCTTAAGCGAACTACCAGGCGTTGCCGGCGTGGTGACCTCGACGATGCCTGGCATTCGCGCAGCCGGTTCACCCTGCATTCAAATTGGTAAGGCTGGTTTCTCGCTCGGTGCACTCGTCGGGGTGTGGTTTTGGTGGTGGTAGTGGTGGTGGTGGTGGTAGTAGTAGTGGTAGTAGTAGTTTTTGATGGTGGTGGTTGGTGGACACAGGTACAATCAGCCTTGCTGTACCACGGGACACACGGAGCGTTCGATTTTTTCGAAGGGGGAACGCAGTTTTTTTTTTTGTGGAATCGCTGGGAGGTCCTCGTGTTCTTTTTTTTCGAACGACGACTCTTTCGAGGCGGTCGGAGAGCCAACGAGTCGGAGAGAGGACTCAGGAAGGACACAGGGGAGGACTCACGTTTTCCACCTCGTCGGACAGGTCTTCGAAGGATGCTATCGGCGCTGGTCCAAGCTTCCTCTGATGAGCGCTCGGCAATCCTGACGCCATATTTTCAGATAGCTCAGCCCTCGATGATGCTGAAAAATATCGTGGCTTTCAGTCGTGCCGGGGGAATTGGTTTATCGCTTTTTTTAGCCCCTGGATTCTGTGAAAGTTTTGGATGAAAATTGTTAGCCCGATGGGGTGAATGCCGCGGGGGTTGACGGTGATCGTCGATGGTGAAAATTCATTCAAAGTATATAGATGTATGTAGAAAGAGAGAAATTGTGGTTGCGAGAGAAATGATCGAGTCATTTAAAATTCCTAATTGACAGTCTTGGCAGTTTTGGTGTTAAGGACGATTTAGAATTCTATTTTGGATTTAATCTTCACGATTAGTTTAAGGAGGCTCTCCAGATTCCTCGACGTTCCGAGTCAGCGTGGCTATTGAATCTTTCAAGAGTCGGTGAATCGCTGAAACTTGCGAGTAGGTCATTTTGCAAGGAAGCTAATCAGCCGACGCGTTAGAGCGTTTAAAGCGAAGGACGAATTCGTTAGAGTACTTTCGCCCACTCGACTACTTCATTTTTTTAAATACACTCCCATATTCTCGTTCAAGTTGATCGACTATAATTCACATTTCATTGAAGTCGATTAAAGCTATTATTTAACTTCATCCTTCCACGAATAATTGTCATTCCTTTAATTAAAGAGGTGGCTTTTAGCTCGGTGAAATGATGAAATTCATTTTCAAATTGCGGCTTTTCTCGATTCTTTTCAAAGTTCGCCCATTCACAGAGAGATTTCCAGCGGAGAAGGAATTTGCCGACGCGAGAAAGGTCATTGATACCTTGAGCCAATTAGCAACGAAGTCTCTCGAAGGGCTCAGACTAAATCTCATACTTGGCCGTGTTAATTCCCTCGTTTTTTTCGCGAAAGTAGCTCCGGGAAAACGCGACGAACGATTTCAAGCGCACCTTGCGATCGAGTCTCGATCGATTATCGATACAATTTTTACAATATACGTCGTCATCGTCGACAAACAATGGAAAAAACGAAGAAAAAAGATACGCGATAAAAGAGAAGAGAGGAAAAGGGGAATGGTCGAATTTTCATCTCCTTTTTCTCAAGATCGTCCGAAAGAGTCGAACTGGCGAGGAGAACGATAAAGTAAGTAGATTGTGCCGGGAAAACGTCTATTCCAGCCACGAAGACAAACTCGTCGGAAAAGTCTGGGATTTCAAGGTATATCGGTTCGTCGATCTTCTTCGACGGTGTCCTGTTCTCCGTCTAGCAATGTCGTCCTCGAATCTTCCGGTAAATCAATTGTTTTGGACTGACTCGACGAGGAAGTGTCGGCCAAACGAAGTCTCGGCTGTTCGTGACTCTCATAGAAACGTGAGAACATTTGTAAAGCAGATACGATGGAATTCTCCTATGTCGAGAGTCTCGGAGAGAAAACGATCGAATTTCCATTCACTCTTGCCTCTTCGAATTTTCTCCACTCCCTCTAATTACTTTTCTTTCCTTCTCGTGCGACGAATTTCAAATCATATCGAACACTTCTACGTCCTTTTTTTCCCAAGTAATTTAAAGATCAACTGGGAATTGTCATTGATCAAAGTCATAATCTAACGAAGAGTATCGTCCGAATAAGCGCGGGTTTGAGGAACAATTTCAAGCAGCACGAGATTTATAGAGGCACTTTGAAATTTTCGGCACGCGGATAATCTCCCTCAGGAGGATCAGGACTCACCGCCGTCCCCGAAATGTTTGCGCAAATAAACTTTCTAAATCCGTGCGATGTGATCGGTCTATCGCGATCGCAATATTCTGAAAGTTGGTACATTTGGCTGGAAGCCGAGCGGAAATACGATAGATTTAGAATAGATCGTGGTGGTAGCACTGTTTTCGAACTCTCCGCTCGAGTTGCAAAGTATCAACGATAAATCTCGAGTCTTTCAAGATCGCGCCTCGCGATATCTCCTCGCGACGATGAAAGATTCTATTATTCAATCGTAACATTAATACTGGCCCTGTATTTTCAAACTTCCTCTCAATTTTAATCCAAGCTAAATATATCATCGTTTATGTTTCACGTTATGCATGAAGTTCGCAACCATGGAAATTCCTTTGGAACGCAAAACCGATAAAGATGCGTTTACACCGAACGAACGATCGGACCACCCTCGCAGTCGAGTAGGGAGGAAGACCGTGGGAGACGGGGTTACAAAGGACGTTTTAACGGCCGAGACAAATGTAACTGAAAACAGGCTCCGCAGACCGTGATGTAATCCCTTTGAACCTGTCCGTCGGAAAAACTCACCGGCTAGGCGACGCAACACGGTCTCTGTTTTTGCCTCGAGTACCCTCTCCACGCTATCGATGTATTCCCTCTCGCTAGATTCCTCTCTGACTCCAAAGGAGAACGAAATTACGGCCAAAGATACGGATAAGCTTCGATGCATTCCGCCTCGTTGATCGAATCGCACTGATTTTACATACAATACGAATTAACACTTTACCGATCGGTATTTTTTTAACATCCTGTCCACTTGTGGCCGGCCACTTGGCCGCAAATACTTCTTTGATTAATAAATTTAAAATTCAAAAGCGTTGGATCCGAAACGCCTATTAATAGGCTACCGTTCGGTAGAGTGCTAAGGTGCGGCAGGATTAAGTGGAATAAATCTGCATTGGTCGGACATCGATACGTGGAATTGCGACTTTATCGATTCGGCGCTCCGCGGGAATTGAGCGCTCTTTCGAATTATCCGCTTAAAGAGATTTTTCGCGAACGTTCGAGAGGCTGCGATAGGTTTGAGAGTTTGATCTCAAAAATAAAGAGATTGCTGATGCGATGCTACTAAAGGTCATTTCTAGAAGCACGAAATATTTCCATAATTTTCCGACATCCTGTTAGAGACAGGCTGTGTACTCGACGTAACTCGATATACAAATATTGACGAGCCAATCTACAAATTTATATCCCTGCTTGTTGTTTGCTCGCGTACCATTACATCGATGCTTTGGAATCGATAAAAAATCTAGGTTACCAGGAATTAATGCGTTCCTTGCGAAAATGGAATCGAACCTCTTCGAATAAAAGAAACGGAGGAACAAAACAACGTTTTCTCGATAGTGAAGCGTCGCCCACGAAAACGTATGAAAAAAATACCACGAGTTTTCATCTGACGAGGCAGAAGCTGCGGTTTAACGACTTGGCGAAAAAAAAGCACCGTCGAGACGGTTAATGCGTAGGAGCGGCTGCAAGAATCATGGACGCGTGCCAACATCTCGACAGACCGTTCCTGATGGATCATACTTATTTCGAAACGGTAAAAAAAAGCATGTCGAAACGTCGAAGAAATTTCTAAGCAAAAATCTCAAGTTAGAGGCGGAAAATTTGAATCGATCGTGAGTCATCTATTCGCCGCTGCAAGATTCTGCATTCTTTGACGTGTACAAAGAGACGAGGAAGAGGGGGAATATCGTGCAGCCTCTGTATCTGGTACGTGCTCGTTCACGTACACGTACCTAGGATGTATCTACGTGCCTTCGTATCTCCATACGTACGTAGGTACGCGTACGTTTATGTCGTACAATCGCTAACAAGGCTCTTCTATTTATAGCGGATCGCATAGTGTACGCTGCTTCGAGTAGCACGCTTCGAAGCTTTGCAGTTTTCCAATTTTCTCGCGAGCACGCTTCCCAACAAAACCAGGGAATCGGAACGGAAGAATAAGGAATCGTTAGGAACCTGGGGTGAAACAATTCGCAGATCAGCGCCAACGAATCCTCACTGGCAGAGGTGTCAAGTGCCTTGATTTGTCGGAGAGCTTTCTGTACTTGACGCATCGTAAATTGTGATATTGTACATGTTAAATATATTGCGTGGTTGCTGAAATTTTGCTATTATTTCATTCCCTCTACGATATTTTATTCCTATTGTTTATCTGGCGAGGCAAAGTAGTTCATTATGTGACATACTTTCCCTACGAACGTTCGACGATTATTGACCCAATATTCACGAGGTAGGTTGAGATTTCATGGAGCACGAAGCATAAAATAGACTCGAATACGTATTACGTTATATGATGGACATCGATGGTCGTTAATAAATATCACCCGTTAATTAAACCTTTCGTAAATTTCCTCGCTCGAATCTGACTCTCTGTTCTTCCGAACGAACGAGAGAGCAATTAGATCAGAGACACGAAGCGTGATCGAGTATCGTACGAACGATTGTCTCGGTCGAATGGACGCATGGATGTCCGAGGCTGCTGTACGCCAATTAATTTCCACGATTACGTTCGCCTTAGCCACTATAAGCCCTTATTAATTCTCGTTACGCGCATTAACGCACCCTATCATTCCTGATTGCGGATAAACCTGTGGAGGAATAAAGAGGCCGATCGATCGGGACCACCGGTCGATGCTCTCGATTGTGTCGATTATCTCGATTAATGTCAGTTACCAAGATGAAACCGATCGTTCCGATTAATCCCTTGTATCTGGAACCACCGATACATTTTCATCCGTCAAATTCGATTCGCAGCTATCGGGCTTCAAGACTCAGAAAAGAACGCTAATGCTAAAAAAAAGAATTCTCAGGGATTTGAAATTCGTCTCGCTAATCAGTCCGAACTTGTAACTTCCAAAAGCTCGTCCAAGGATTGCTTTATTGTTCTCACGTTCGAGGAAGGAGCGTTACTCGAGAGACATCTTTCTCTTTCCGCTTGGCCCCTCGATTTCCCGTCTCTTGATCACCCTCATACTTCAACGTCTCGTCCCCTTGCCACGAAAAGGAGGAATTCTTTTTCAGAAGGGTGTCGAAAGGGAGAAATATTCCAGCGATTCGCGTGTCTCTCGATTTAATCGTGCAGAGGTCGAATTCTTTCGCGCGACTATGCGAAAACGGCTGGAATCTTTGGAAAGATCTCAATCGTCCTCGGACAAACGACTCCTGGCATGCACTTCTAGGCTTACGCTTAAAAGGGCGTTTCCACGAAGGCATACGATAGCGAGGTGCATCTTTTCTGGCACGTTGAATGCACGGAGACGATACTGACTCGACGTATGAAGGCTCGAATCGATCAGAGTTGTTTTCTCTCCCGGTGAATCGACGATCAATCGGTTCGCTTGACACGTGTTACGATTCTGCTAACAAGTTGGCAGGAATTTCGATAGGAAGATCAGAAAGACGAAATATGGAACGTCGAGGGCGATGGATCGATTTAATCTTTCTGCGATCCTTAAAAAAATTGCCTCATAAATCTAGTCCTGATTAGATTAAATTGAAAGAATAACTACGAACGTTGAACCTATTATATTTAAATATATTAAATAAGTATAATGGAAAGGTGATGGTCTATTAATACAGTAATTGATATTTTATAAAGTGAGCATCGAATGACTAACTGGACGGTTTTCCTAGAAATTTCGAAAATGAAAAGAAATTTGGGTATCAGCCATTTTGGCTGCCTTGGCAGTTCTACCGTTAAAAAGACGTGGGGGATGATAAAGGTCAAGACTACGAGGAAAAGTCAAAGTGTAAGTGAAATTAGTCGATAATAAAGCTTAATGCACTTAACTCCTCTCGTTTTGGATGCAAATTCAATTTGCTCCGAACGTTCTGCCTTTCCATTGTAATTAAAACGAGCTACTTTGTTTAACTATTCATTCGATATTTTAGTTTTACGTGCTAGTTGCATTTTTCGAACAAAATATCCCGATACATCGAAAAAGAGAGAGAGAAGTGCGCGCGGAAAGTCCAGAGAATTAATTGTTCATTCGTGATGGAGAGCGCGATAGAGTAAATGAATTTTGATTAATTAATTTCCAGGGCATTAAACAAACTTCATTTTCCAGTAGCCGAGATAGAAATAGGCGCACAATAATGTCATAATTCCGCCGAATATCGGAGGAAAGAGTTTCATAAAATTATCATCAAAAATTCGTCCACGTTGCGCCATTCATTTGCATTATCCTTCGAAGGATCGAGTTTGCGAGCGAGGCTTAAGCCTTTAGGTCTTCTCCAGGATGAATTCCATTGCACTGGCAATTTTGGCAAGTGTCCGCCGAATATTTGGCACGGAGAGGATCGAAATAAATAAGGTAAACGTCTCCCGTGAACTCGACTTTTAACAAACGTTAAACGTCGCGAATCAGTGACAACCGCACCCAACTTTCCAACGTGAATTTTGCAAATATCTTTCTTCGGTTCGAACGACAACTTGGATGAAAATAGTTTATTGCGCTTCGAGAATACTTTTCTCGCGACGTTCCTCCGTTATTCGCGAACCTCGAAGCGGAATTCTGGCTCGGAAAAGTTTCATTTTCGCTTGACGAATTAATTAAAATACTCCTTTCTAATGAGTAAAATGTATAAAATGACTGTATCTCGTTTACCCTCGAGGAAAACGCTAAAACTATCAAAGCGCTTGAAATAGCCGGCTGCCAATTTTTTAAAAAATTCCTCCAACTAGTAGAAGAGCCATGCATTAAATATTTCGCCGATTTCTACCGAGAACGTTGAAAACTTTGAGCGTAAAAAAATATCAGAGGATTCGAGAGAGTAGTAACGATGGGGAAATGAAGGGAAGCACGTCTTGCCAAATCAGATAGGTAAAGTTTCAGCGAGGTTAATTCATTGACGCACTCGAAGATGTGGCACCATTGTTCGACGTCTCGCATATAACCCAATAAACTTTTCGTGCCGATAAACTCACGAGCTTTAAATATATCGAGGAGGAAATTTAACGCTTCGAAGCCGAGAAAATCCCTCTTCCTTCCATCCCTCACCCTTCCTACCCTTCGTGTCCTTTTTCCCCCCGAGTAATCGCGATCTATTCACCGGGGATCTATTGTAACCGTCAGCAAATTTTCCGAATAGAAAACTGCACATGAAATTTCCACGTAAATCTCCATCGAAAGAACGATGAAAGGGGCGTTAAAACGTGGAAAGAAAGTTAAGCTGGAAAATATTCTTTCGGGCTAACGACTGAGAACAATGAGACTTCCGCTCTCCCCTTCGAGAGCGAGGAGTCTTATATTTTTTCAAATAAAACAAAGTCGTCTGTAGTCGGTGGAGAAAGAAGGTCACAGAAAAACTGTCGCCTAACTCTTCGACATCCAGAGTCAAGAAAGAAGCGTGTAACGATGGTCCCTTGATAGGAAAAGTTCGATCATGAAACGATTTTCGCGCAATAAAACACCTCCGAAGGGTGAACGGATCGTAAAGGGTGAAAAAAGTGTGCTCCTTGACCCATCAACTTCCTTCCTCCCTCGTCTT
Source organism: Cerceris rybyensis (assembly GCA_910591515.1). Taxonomy (NCBI): domain Eukaryota; kingdom Metazoa; phylum Arthropoda; class Insecta; order Hymenoptera; family Crabronidae; genus Cerceris; species Cerceris rybyensis. The sequence goes on along the minus strand of OU342800.1, from coordinate 887,376 downwards.
TGTCAAACGAGGCTACCGATCATTCCATGTCCCAAATAGGCGCACGAAACTTGACCATTCTATCTTACATTCTATCGGAAATAAGATACGTCTCCGGGTAATCATTCGTCGCAAAGATATACCTAAAAGTCACCCCATTTTCCGACTTTTCATGGCGATACCTTCGGTCTCGAGTAAGTGAACGAAACGAGACTCGAAGTGTACTTGGGAAAGTAGATAATCGAAGTAGCGTGCCAGGAGAAAGAGGTGCGACCAACGAAATGGCCAGCCCTCGTCTAACGATGCGCGTTTGACTGACTTACCCCAGTGTCGTGTCCTCCATGCCAGCTATCGGGGAGCGATCGATTCGTTCTTTTTTCCCGCTTAGTCCATTCTCCGTGATGGTAGCTTTGCCTCCGGAGGCGTCTCTCTGTCCGGGCGATTCCTCGGCCAACTCGTGCGTTCTCTCGGCTGCTCACGGCCTCGGCCACAGCGGCTAACGTGACGTTTCTACCGACCGCTTACATTTTGACGGTCCGTGCCAGCTGTCTACCACAGGAGACACGCTCTGTCTCGGCCCTCTGCACCGACACACCACTGCACACGTCCTACTCATGCTTCTGGCCAAACGGGGGTGCAGGCGCGCATGCGTCCTCCCCTTTGCCCGGAGACACGTCAGGTGCGTACGTTAGAGGCCACGGGACCAGGGATGAAGGATGCTTTTTCAAGAATTTTTTCGGGTGCAGGTGATGCGGTCATTGCGCCTGTGTACCAGGATTTTAGATTAGCTTCCGGGGTAAAGTATATTTGAGGGGAAGACATATCGAGGATGGACAGTCGGGGATTGTGAGCGGAGCGGCTTTAAAATTGTTTTTAAGCCTTTCGCTCCTAATGCCGGATATATTCGGCATACACGAAACTAGTCCTGGAGACGAACGCCGGATTTATTCGGCCTTCAGAAAACTATCTGCAGAGATAAGAGACGAGAATCGTGCTATCAATGCGACGGCAGGAAGTTAGAATTCTCAGATGTCTGTCAAAGTTTTGTTTCTTGGCGCATGCCTTGCAGACTTCTTAACGCGTTAAGGAGACTTTTGTCTATGAAGCTGTAACAGTGATGTCATTTATTTGTCATTTTTCAAGTTAGATTAGCGCCTTTGAAAATTTATTTTAGCGCGGGATACGTGAGACAATTAAGGTTGATTAGAAGTGGCCACGATGAATACGCAAGATGCATCTTTTGCGAGTCGTATTTACAGGAAGGAAATGACTTTTGCGCGCGAAAACGGAGAATCGAATTTGCGTGCATCAGACGAAAGCGAAATTTCTTTTCTTCTTTAACTGAAAGATTTTCTTCTTGCTTATCTCGTGGATGCAACATGGGCGACCCTGATCACCGATTTCCTAATCATATTTGCATGTCGGTATTGCAACGATGTCCCAACAGCTACCGATTTACATGCTGATCCCACTTTATCGCACGCTCCATCGAATTGCACCTCGTGACAATCCTTGATTGTAAATTACAGTCATCCCCTGACTTTATTCAAGATAAAGTGATAGCGATAGCAAGGACACATGTGGTTTACTGTTTCAAAAATCGATTAAGATATTGCACAAATTTTTAAATCGTGTTTATCTTCGATAAGGGGATGAACTGACCGCTCCTCGCGCAGGGGCGGCGCGAGCTTCTTCGTTGCCCTGCTCAATTACCAAAATATAAAGTAATTGAACACCGAATGATACTTAATTGATATTTTTCTTTGCTTCTAAATTTTGTACACAAATATCGATGATGAAGCGAGACGCGATGCACTTAAAGAGGAAACTGTTTTTACTTGATGAACGCGTCGTCCTTAGGGCAGTCGCGCCGGCACTTGCGATCGATTATTCTTGAAAGTCTGCTCAATTAAGCTAAATTCGTTAAATGCGAGAAGCACACGTATCCTCGATACAAGGAGAAACTTTTACCCTCGATATTATGATATATTTTGTGCGACCAATGTATAGAAAATTATTTCATCAATTTTTAGTGCAGCTCTTGACCAATGAATGTAGAGCAAGACAAAATATTCTAGTTTAGAAATCTATTTCGGTAAACGTGGCCTTTCACATTTCACTCTGAAAATTCGCTTACGACTGTTCTTTCATGATATTACTGTTTGATCGAAACTTCCGTCGTTTCTCGACCTAATCGTTCTTAACCTTCACTTTGACCCCGGTGGTACTTTGCCTAGTGACTTTATTAAGTTACTACCGTGGCACGAAAACCTTGCACAAGTTACTGTTACAGCTACATTCAACTGTCTCTTCTCTTAGGATTTCTCAATTTAAAATAAACGCAAATGTAAAAAAAAAGCGAGTGATAACATCTCCCTCGAGTAGAATCGGCACTAGAGCTAAGGAGGTAATCAAAATGGCTGTCCCTCCATTTCTTCCAAGTTTACAGATAAGAAGTATAGTGCATATTGTACGTTTATCTCATAAAATCTAAATTACCTCTCCATTCCTCCTTCGCTAAAGTGCAACAACATATAACCGATTCGATGTGGATAGTTCTGGTATTAAAACAACGAGTCAACCCTTTCAATCTCCTCCATCCTCATCTCGACGACCCCATGTAATATGTGTATATATAAATGATTTATTTTTGTTAGTACGTACATTTGCGCCAGCACAAAAAGGATATAAAATGAGAGTAATGCAGAGATTCCTTTTCCAAGACTAGACACATATAGCGTGCGCGCAAGGGCGGGGGTTACCAGGGTCAGTCTCGTCCTTGTCCCCCTTTTTCGCTGTTTTCTTCGTATGTGCTTTACTTTCGGTTTCCTGCTGGCTGCATCGATCAAACACGACACGCACGAAAGAGGGGTAGAGTACACGAGTGTGACCTTGAAATCCGAACATCAACAATTCAACGTCACGTTGCTTTCGATCTTCGTGAAACGAGACTTCTCGAGATAAATCGTCGATTTTTTCCTCCATCGAATTGTAACAATAATCCCGCAAACTACCTTGTTGTGGATTATGCTCTTATTTAAAAATTGCATTATTCAAAAGAAAACTGACAAGGCAACGTTGTTAAGTTTCCTTTAGAAGTTTCGAAGTGAAACGTTTAGAGAAGCAAAATAAGAGCATATTCCAGATAGCAAGGAGTTACGGAGGATACTTTAACGAGTCTTGGGCGACGTGCTTCATCGGCAGGGTCACTGAATTCTTTCGTATATACAGGATCTCGCGTTTCTTTCGAAGTACGTGTTTATGATATTTACAGGGCAGTGTTAGAAGTATCCGTGTTAACGCTAATAAAAGGCAGGCACTAAGTGACTCTTCAAGGTTCTTCCCTCGCAAAAGCAGGATAAACCGAAATGCGATGTTTCCTTCCCGCTTGTTCTTGGTGTATCCTTAACGAGCACGCGATTAACGATAACAGTGAAGCATCGAGTTGTCGTAGCTAGTTTTCGAGATAACGCAATTAAATGTCACAGTTCGAGCGGTCCTAGTTGAAGCTTCCATATCGAGATATGGAAGGAGAATGACACAGAGGCAGTATGTTTCTTGCGTTCGCGCCTTTTTTTCGCAGTGTATAATCAGTCTATAGGTGGAATTTTCGTGATGTATCTTTCCAAGCGAAGATTTCGGGCGAAACTAGAGTTATTCAGGTCGTGGCTTATTGTCGGAACTAGTTTTGCCCGAATAACTCTGGTTTCTCCTGAAACGACACCTATTTTGGCTCTTACAGTCGTATCAGACTGAAGTACGCTTTGGCTAATGACGTATTACATTTGGCTAGTAGATAAGAGGAGCAAAAGCCTGCTACCTAAGTCAGGTGAATACAAAGACGGAGAGCTCGAACTCGGTGTGTTTGACGGAAAATTTGTCCTTGCGGCATTAAATAGGCACCAAGAATCACGCAGGGATACATCCTTTGTCTATCTGTGACTTTGTCTTTCATAGACATTTTCCAAATGATCCTTCGAACAAACATGCTTGCTATTCCACTTGCTATGTAACATCAAACAATTCACTGTTATCGGCTCCCTATTATCTTTCAGTCTTGACACTAAAACTACCAAAACGATCCAGATGACTGGTTGCCAATTTCTTCCAACATCCTCTTCATTTTTGCATCTCCTAAGTACTTATTTGATATATTTAAATATAACAGATATAACGTCGGTAGTTTTAGTGCGAAGCAGACACAGCGAACGTCTCTCATCCTCCGGAAGTTTAGAGAAATTCGGAATACCCTTTTTTCACGAATGCGCCAACGCAACAGAGTCGTAAATCGCGCGTAGACTTTTATTAATTGCCCGACTTTTCTTTTTCACGGCTGCGATCTACAAAAATAGTTCATTCTCTTTGGCAGCCTGTTTCATTTTTCTTTTCCTTTTAATTTCCACGATCGTTGCATCGATTTATCGAACACTAACTCGCGTTACACGCTGTCCTTAAATTTTTTAATCAAGGATTTCGTTATCCTCGCTCCTCGTCATTCATTTTTTCACCATTATCGAGTAACATCGTCGAAGTGGACTCTCTGAATCGATCTATTTGAGACGGTGAATCCGAAATGGAAATCGAACGTCACATTTTTCTCCTCTTCTTGGACTTTTGTCCTCGTAGTAACGGGCTAAGGTAGATTTATACTCCGATTCGACACCTTACGCTCATTGGATTTGCAGCGCTCTTTAAATGCTACTCTCAAAAACAGAGAGATATTTCAGAATGAATATAAATCCCCTTTCTGAGGAACTTATTTGGGAAATTCAAATGTAATAGATATAAAACAGGTAGTGTCAGTGTTAATAAAGAAAGATCGAATGCTTCGTATTTTATCATATTCATTTTGAAATATCTTTTAATTGGAATTATCAGCTCGACATCGAGGGGCAACATCACCGAGCATAAAGTGTCAAAACGATTTGCAAATCGAGTGCTACTTATCTAAGTACTTTACACTTTGCGCCCTTGAGGGAAACAATTTTTAACTGCAAGTCTACGTTCCTAATGGCGCGCGAAATTTCGCAGAATTAATTGCGAACACTCTGGAAATAATTCGTTTACGATATCTGGTAAAAACTTTGAGGATCTGCATTCCTACAAAATGCACGGTACCACGTGGTTCTAAGGGGGTAAAATTGCTATCCTATCGGAAGGATCTTTCCTCGTCTTTTATTATAAATTTGATCGATCGAAATTCTATCTCGATCTGCGAATTCATTCGTCAATTATTTAAATACACGAGGACGATCGTCGTCTCGTTCTCCTCGTGCCTTCTCTCTGCAAATTTCCCATCTTCGACCCTGAAGAATCGATAAACATAGCTACTAAAACACTGTACTCGGCGTTTTTATATCAAAATGTCCACGAGTCTCCCGATACGTTGATCTACGATCGACGAAAGCATAAGATTCACGTTTCTTCTCGATTCGTAGATCGACCTTCAACGGAGATCGAATCTCGACGAGTCGTCGAGAGGGTATTTCCTGTTCACCGCGATTCGCTCGCGGACCTTCTTCAAGAACGAATGGAAGACGTGGTCGAAGACGTCGACACGAAGCGATTCAGCTTGCTGTCGATTATTATTTCATCGCCATTTCGTATGTTGTACCGGTATAGTTGTTTGTTAGGATACAGCATCTCTTCCGGTCCGTACTGCGCCTTCATCACCTACAAGGAGTTTCACGTTCACTGAAATCTATCCGATCGTTTGCCCTCTGTACACTAGATTCTCGTATAACGCGAATTTCTACGGTGCCACAAAGATATTGCAACCACTGTGAAGTGTTAATAACAAAACGTAGAAATTATCTAATTTAAGTGGTCATGTTTAATCGAGTCTAGGGTTAATGGCGCTATACGAGAATCTGCGGTGCAACCAGGATCGCAAGGATGGACGACAAGGGTGTAAATTTAATATTCAAACATATCTCCAAATATAATACAACTCCTTCACCTTCGGTCGTGTCTTCAAACAACGAATTTAACGGGATACCGGAAATTGAAGGGAACCAGGAACAGTAGGAGGGGGAGTAAGTGATATTCTAAATAGCAATTTCGTGCTTCTTGGAAGGTCGTTCAAGGAACCAGAAGTTCTGTAAAAAGAAAGGAGATATCCTGAGTCGATATCGTTCACGTTTTCTCACCTGGTCGACGTAAAACAGCCTCATCCTATTAGCCGGTATCTTTACCATCGTTTCCAGCTTGGTTTTCAACTCGAAAACTGTCCTGTACACGTCTACGGACCGTACCTACGAGTATCACGAATATTCACGACAATGAACTCGTCCTATCGCGATAAACAAAAGCCAAAGAAACAAAACGGAATAGCGATATTGAAAAGCGTCCTCGTTAAAAACAGCTTAAGTTTAACGGCAATCGGGCAGAATTTTGCAACGAGGGTTTAATTATCTCCGGCCAAGTCGAGATGGCCTCTCGTGCAATTACCTCGACGAGATCTCCGTATGTGAACGTGACCTTGACCCTTTTCTCCGGTGTCAGGTCAACGTGTACCAGGGGATCCAGCTTGCCGTGAATAGCCACGAGCTCGGAGTACCTGAGGATTGGGAAAGACGAGATCAAGTTGGTAACGGCGACGTCGTCGACCCACCAGGGTGACCGTGAAACTAGAATAGCTTTATGGGTCCCAGTTCCGATGGAATTGGAACGCGGAGAAGCAAAAGCTCGGCAAGTAGCCTCGAGGTCGAGGGATGGCAGAATCGTGAAATTAAGAGGGAATTTCAGAGGGACCGGTGGAAACTTCGGAATGGAAGTTTGACAGTTACGTGTTATAGCGTGAGAGCTTTTGTGCAAAGTCTCTCTCTCTCGAAAAAAAAGAAGCGAAATTACGTCTCGCGTCGACGTGTCGCAGAATGTCAATGCTGCAACCTGTTGAAGCGCATTTTATGCTAAAAGCAGGTACCGACAAGGAGCGTCATTGGAATGGAATTAAAGGTTCGATCGAGTTCGAAGCAGGAAGCTGGCTTTAGCGCTAAATTAAGGAACAGCGAGATCGGTGCTTTTTTTGTTTGGAACAAAGAGACAGACCTTTCGGGCCTGTCCGCTTCCGGCTTGTCCATGTAATAACGAATGAAGGCCCTCTCGGCGTCCTCGCGCTCCTGAGAGGATATCACGCCGCCACCGTTCAAAGTCTCGACGTTTGGAAGCCTGGCGATCAGCAGCTGCCGCCTTTCGTGTTCCGTGTACTCTCGAGGACTCTAAAACGACGTTAAAATTGTCTTTTCTTCTACTTGTTTAACGATATCTTGAAGATTTCCTCTTATCCGACAAATATCCGGCAAAATTCTACCGCGGTTCTCCAACAATTTTAACGAAGCAAATAAATAGCCGGGGCGGAACGAGAGATCTAGTTCGCCCCGTGGGATCAGTTTCATCGACCCGAAGTTAAACTTGGCACGGTATCTTTCGGATTGAGGTAGAACTTTGAGGCTCAAAAAGTTTACCTCAAAAAGTGGACAGCCCTGAATCCTGATGGACTTTAACGCGGGGAACCTGGAGAGTCTCTCCACGTCGTCCCACGTGGACAATAGAGTTCCATTGACGTTGAGGAACCTGAGCATTCTGAACGGATCGTGGGAAGATCTAACGTTGTTTCCGCTCGATTCCGACTCGGATTCCGATCTATCGTAGGTGAGCTTCCCCTCGGCAAATATTCTATTACCCTTCTCGTCCAAGCTACCCTCCTCCTCCAAATTCGCGTTTCCATGGTCCTGCACCAGTTCCTCGGATTCTTTCGTGGACGGTTCGTCGTTCGCGTTTCGATTCTCCTCGACCGCGAGAGATCTTAGCGGACATTCCGCCAACACGAGACTCTCGAGATTGGGAAAAACGTAGCCCAATTTCGAAATCTCGCACCAAATCTCCACGGGGTTCCCCGTGAAATGAAGTTTCTTTAGAGACGCGTTACGGTTCTCTGGCTTCTGATGTTCCAAATCGACCGTCTTGTACTCGTTCAGGGAGAGATGAAGTTCCTCCAAATTACGAAGGAGACGGACCAATCCCTGAACCGTCGACCAGGACACTCGGGTACCGTTTAGGACGAGATTGCGAAGGAGATCGTAATTTCCGTGCTTGATCTCAAGGACCTCGGCCAAAGAGTTGAAGCTAAGATTGACGAACTTGATCTTCGGCATGTGCTGAAGGATACCAAAGACCTCGTTCCATTGGGAGAGCTTGTTTTGCGCGAGATCGAGTTCCTCGACGTTTTTACACTTGTTTCGAAGCTTCTCGTCATCGTTACCGGCGGATTCTATGTCGCAGTCCTGGAGGACCAGGAGGGCAGGCACCGTGTGCCGAGGGGACTTTTTCGGGATAAAGATGCTGACCGAGAGAGCAGCCTTTGGTGAACTCGACTCTGTCTCCTCGTCCGTCAAGGAGCAATCGGTAGTCGAGCTGCCATACTTCAGCTCCAGCGCTTCCAACAGTGACGGCATTTTTACTGCATCCTGAAACAAACGGTTGTTCTTCTGTAATAAAAGTTCAGCCCACGCGGTTCATTGGCCTGAGTCCGGAAATTTGGGCTTGAAATTTGCCAGGGGGATTTCTCTACAGACTCATCTACCTTAGCTCCAGCCGAGCAGCTTCGACGAGAACAAAGAAGATTTATCGTCGGCACGCTTCGAGAGTCGATCGAGAAAGAGGTCGTACCTACGATCGAGAGAGCCTTCGCGCAAACTCTTAGTTCCTTAAATGGCCATTGGGAATCGAAGGGACATCTTCTAACAATTATTTCTTCTCGGGATAAAAGAGAAGGGGAGGGTCGAGAGGGCATCCGGCACAGAGCGGCCTTTTATCGCGTGGAAGACGGAAAAAGGAAGAAGAAGAGGAGGAGACACGTAGAACGGAGCCTCTGGGTATCCTCGAGGACGAAGCTGGGACGCGGAGAAATATCTGGTCTGACCATATCCGCTAAGGTCGCACCATTGTCTTTTTTTGCGCAGTGGAAAACCGGTACCGGTTCTCCTGTGTCGCCGTTCCGACGATCCGCCGTGGTTTCAGCGAGAGCGCAGGATATCTCGCCCACGCGTTTCCTAACTTATCGTTTCTCGAACGCGAGATACCTCGTCCTTTCGATTTATTTCTCTCGCAATTTCCTCCACAATGACCGAGAGGAGATCTATGAGGAAACTTACGCGTCCTAAGTCCAAGCAACAAAATGTCGCGATACAGCGGAGATCTGCTCGACGATGAATAAAGAAGAGATCTCTTTGATGCATAAACTTTCGAAAGAGCCGATCGTTGGGAATAAAGCGGCCAAGTCGCTGGAAGGAAAATTGCACGAGGGAGAGAAAAAAAGGTTCACGGTAAAAAAGGCACGGTGATTCGCTCTGCTCCAGGGCGTAGTGGACCGGCGTAACAGTCGTTGCATTGCTCCCTGCTTCCCCTACGTAATCGCGATATCGGTTCAACGGCCATGCGAAATTAACTTTCTCCGTTGCGGCTCTACTAGCGAACGGTCCCCGCTAGAACTCAGTCCGTTGCATTAAGCCGCAACCACGTCCAACGAAAATCAACGAGGACGCGAACGAACTCGAAACGATCTATCGTTCCTTCGTATTTTTTCCTACGACTGCTACGATCGATTTGTCTACGATTTTAAATTAGTTTTAGGTTGATTCACTTTTTGTTCGGCAAATGTGCATTTGATGAGATGGGTGCAGCTCGGCATGAACCAGTTATGCCAAGTGACTCCATCGCGGTCCCATCGAGCAGCGTTTCTCAACCTTTGTCGACGTAAAATAAAATAACAATAAAAAACAATCGGTTAATCGATTGTTGAAATTCGACCGCGAAGCGTAGACGCGGCTTTAGGACGTTGCGCGAAGCGATATTGCCCAGCAGGTAGCGGATGCTACATAAACGCAGGAAAGTCTGGGTTTATCTTTTACGGCCGCTCTTTTGCCAGCTTCGAGTCGTTTTTTGCCCTATCCTTCGGCTTTTAAATTGCAACGTAAGAACTACGGGATAGCGGAGCAATTGAAGAATACCCACTAGCTAGAGACTGGAAATCGTGGCGTTGAAACTTTGCGGATGGCAGAGATTTCTTTGATACGGCAAAGTACGTACCTGTACGGCAACTCTTTGCACTCGTTAATTATTTTTTTCCTACAGACAGCTCCTCGATTAATTTGCAAAGTAGGTGCGTACTTCGAGAGAGGTAGGAAACGGCAACTAACGACTCGTCGCACAAATGGATAATGTCTCGCTCTACGTAAAATCATCCTAATTAAATTACACAACGCGCTTCTCGTTGCATCATGCGCCAGCGATGTTTCCAACCTGCCTTAGCATCGGTTGGAATAGCTGCACTAACGCGAACACGTCGACTTTCTCTCCGGACGATTTTCTACACAACTATTGTTCGAAATAACGATCAACATTTTATTCCTATCTCTCTCTCTTCGATTCAGCCTAGAAGTGTGTACTGTGTGAATTCTAGAGGCGGACATTCAAGCTACAAAGTCAGACCGTAGTTTGAAAAATTTTAATAAAATGGAGCAACTTCCTACTCTGGGAAATTCACCGCCACGAGAACGAGATGTGTGCAATTTGCGGGTCTACGTATAGGTACACTTATTTTGTGGGAAAAAAAAGATTTGACAAGGGGGAAGAACAGCTGAGCATCAGCTGAGAATGGGCGCGAAGTCTGGATGCTTGGACGACGTTTAGGCGAAACCACGTTGCCTACGGTCGCTGTAACACGCTGCTAAATATACGCACACGCTGGTGGTGACTGTTACGAAATGTCAAGCAAAAGCACTCTCTGCTAGTGGGTCACTCGGGAAATCAGGGTCTCGATATATCCTGCAAAACGAGCACGATCGATCGACCATTTTTGGAGGGGGAGAAGAGCGAACTTTCGATTTCATCGAATTTCCTTCCTTTTTTTCCTTCTCCCTGTGCTCCGTGAATTTCGAATTGCCGATTATTTAGTTTAGGGTGGACGGTTTGAAAATTTAGTCACTGGAAGTAAAACTACGATTGTGGGGGTGGATGAGGACAGAGTTCAGAAGACAATTAGAGCTGCTCTTGGGCGAAGTGACCTTTGCGATTGAAGCAAAGCAAAGTAAGGGACTTTGCGAGGATTGAACGAACGGAACGAAATGGATTGCACACGCTGGAACACGATCGAGGATGAAAATGAAACTTAAAACTAACAGGAGCTATGAGCCGTGAAACTTCTGATTTCACGGAATTGACGAGCTGTTATCGTATACTTCCCAAGGAGACCATGAATTCGACTTTATCGTCCGACACGTTAATTCGAAGCTAAGCTTGTTTCTGCTGAATCAGGAATTTAGAAAGTACAACCGACTGATTCTCAATGGGCGAGGAAAATTGTAATTTCATAAGAGGACGAAGGAAAGTCACCTCTTCCGATCTACAACTTTATCAGCGACAGAAGTCTCTCGAGACGAGCATGTAAATAAAAAGTAGAACGTATATCTCTCTATATTCCCTCGGAAAACGACAAAAATCCGCTCCCTTTCCATCGTCTTGCATTGTTAGAAAACGCGGAAGTAGACGAACGGAAATCTCGTGAGTTCAGGGAAGCCTATTGAAATAACTAACAAATATTCATCGTGTTCAAATATTAATTCGCACTTTTTTAACGCCACTTCTGTCTGAAAGCAGTCGATCATTCCGATCGTGTGGATCTAAACGGAGATAAAAATATGGACGAAAGTTCGACGTGATCTATACTGCGCAAATGCTCTCGCATCTCGGAATATTGCTCGGTTGTCCAAGGTTGCCATTCGCTGCACACGACCTGAGTGCATTTACTCACACGTACAAACATACATTAGCACGGAGAAATGCCTCGCACGTATATTGCATTTACTATCTGACAACTGCAAGATCTGATGCACACATTGGCATTATTCGTCGGCATTTCTCAACCATCTTCCACGTTTCGCGACTTGGCTTTCTCAGATTGGCAACCTCCACGCTAGACCAAACATTGTTGTATCAAGAAATACACCTACAATTGGTTCAATCTGCTCGGCTAATAATCGAAAGTAAGCGAACTGATTCATAGGATTGGGAAACCCTGAGGAAGGAAATATCTACACGTACGATACTATACGTATACATGCACGTGTTCTCTTTGTTCGTTTCTCTTTGCTTTTAAGAGCAAGTCTCGGATCGGTGCGCGGCAATTAGATCGATGTGTGCGTGAAAGTCGACGTGAACATCAAACACCGTTCTCCGGTGCACACATCGCCGATACCGATCTTCTCTTGCTCTCAAACGTTGACAATTTGCGACTACTGTTTTGGTGCAGCGAGTCAAACAGGAATTACTTGATTTGAGAATTAAATCTGTTCTGATCGAGCACGAGACCGTTTCGACGGTCATTGTCGGCTTTTTGTGTTTGGAATCGAAGGGAAAATAAGAACTAGGAGATCGGCGATGCAGCGCTGACATCAGGGCCGGCTCGAGGGAGAGCGTCGCCCTGGGCAACGTCGACGTTGCTCCCATGGACCAATGGAAACTAACTTTTATTTATTAACATGACACAAAAGACAAAGTAGAGGAACAATTTGGTGAGACGTTTCGATCGATGTTCTTCCTGCGATCGATGAAGATGCTGCTTTGTTGGGGCGGCTGAGACAAAAGTTGCTGCGGAATTAAATCTACAACTAGGAAGAACGATGAGATCTATATTATATTGTAATTATAACCTTCGATGGGTAATGGAAAACATGTAGTATTTGCGCAAACTATTAAAAAAACATACAATGTACTTTCCTTTGCGCAAGCAGAGGAAAAAAAGACCTGGAAAGACACGAAGAAGGAATTGAAACGATCCGTAACGTTTGCATTAATGCGAGCAGCAGGAATAATTGCTTCCTACGGCATGCTACATTAACGGAATAATTATCCATTAACACTTCTTATCTCTAATTAGTCATCGACTCTTGATATCAATCCCGCGAATCACTACGATAATCGTCGAAGCACCCTTCGAGATTACAAACTAAAACGCCAAGAAAACTCGAATATATTTTTAGCCTGCGACTGTTTTCCTCGGAGCGCAACACAGCCGTTACTTCTCGTGCCAAATTACTCTCGTTTGCATAATTCATGGCATCAGCGATGCTTTTCTTTTACGAATCATCCAATATATCGCGCGATATCTTCAATATCCATTGTCATCGATCGCAGAAAATGCGCGCTAATTGGGGTACGACGATCCACGAAAATTTGAAGCAAAGAAGTCGAGCTGCAGTTCGAAATGCAATTGCGGGCATTCACGCTTACTTATACTCGTGTTTTCAACGCCGCGTTCCTTTCAATTGTTACGTCCTTGACGTTCGTAGACGAGGAACGACGCAATTCTGACAAATCGCGCCTTTGTCTCGGTTTTTCCTTCTGTCCTGACCCATTGCCTGACTTCTATCCAAAGCACCGTTAAAACCGGACCATCGCTTAGATGCAACCTCGGGCGACTTAATCTCCTACAAGATTCTACTTTTAACTAAACATTAGCATAACTATACATGGATAGTTATTTTCGATGCTTCTCCAATGAGCCAAGTGTCCTCGGGTTATAATCATCGATTGATGAGCTAACTGATCGAATGTCCATGATCGGAGGAATAGTAATAAAAAAGGACGAACTTCTAACTGCTTCGCTAGGTCTCATTTTGCTACTATTTGTTATGAACGTTAACCTACTATGGAGTCCTATCACTCGCAGGAAAGAAAGTAGATGTATGTTTGTATCCTATGACCTCGACGTTTCAATATTGACCACTGTAGTTCCGGAATGTTTTCGAAACTTTCTACGCAATTCACGGCTTAGGGCTGAGCTTACTCCGATTTCTAACATGACTGAACGTGTTATTGGAGTACCAGCTACAGAGGGTGACAAAGGAATCGGCCCAGACGGTTAAGGTGTCGCCTCGAACAAAACAAAAACAAACGTCGATTACGTAGAGAAGATTCGCGGAAATGGGCGTCACGAAAATACGGCTGACAGCTATCAATGCATCGTTCAGAGACACGCAGATTATCGAGAATACATAGCTGACAGCGGTTACGTAAGATTTAAAGGAACACGTCGCGTTATAACGTCCGAACGAGCGTCCATCGAGGCAACCTACTCTTCCCAAACGACTCTCTATTATGTACAAACAGTCAAGGAAAATCCGGGAACGTGCAGGTGATTTACGACGTATCAACGTTCGTGTCACCTTGATCGCGATGCCAGATAACGACCTACCTCGAATGTAAACTTTGTTGTATCGGAGCACGCATCGAAAAATTCGATTAAATCTAACGAAACTAAAAACGTTTTACGTTGTAAACGGGACGAAAATGTACGTAGCGAACGAGACGGATCGATCGAAAGACGCGGAGGGTTAGAAAAGATTGTACGCAAAACGGAATCAAAATATCTCCAACGAATTGGGTCAAGGATCAATCTCGACTACTTTGGATAACGGAACTTAGTTATCTTAGAACTTACTGTTTCCGAAGTCTAGTTGCTCTCCTGCAGAAGCAGATCTCGATATCCCGTTTTGGAGGGTTAAGTCACTGGATTATCCTGGCGATGAGATGCACTCGCGATTTTTCACCGCAGATTAGAAACGAGATCGAAATATGTTGGGAAACGAAGGAAGGGGGTTAGAAAATTGGTGACCGCGCACCGACACACGAGCGTGTCGTTCGCCGTTCACTGTTCGACTGCCTTCCGACTCCTTTGTTTAGTAAACAGAAACAGCTGAGCCCAGCCACTCGCGTCGGTAGAGGTGGCTGGTGGTGGCGGGAGCTCGCTACTGCTCTTTGCCCGAGTACGTCAAACACTGAACGGCGCAGTCGAGGGAACGGTCACGTGGTATCTCGCGCTCGACCAATCGCGTCGCTCTCCACTCAGGACCGGCTGCGCGCTATACTTGCGGGTATCTTGGGTACCCTTTCTGATTTTTATCTTATCTTATCACTTTTTTTATATTTCTCTCCTCTTGGCGTTAAAAAAATTGTAGCTGCGTCTGTCCGCATTGAATTTTCTAATGAGAAATCTGCGGGCGATTGCTGAAAATGAGAGAGACAGAAAGTGAAGGTGGGAAGAGCACGGAATTAAGGATGGATAGAGAAATTGATGATAAAATGTAGGAATCGAGATGATATCTTTAGTGGCGATGAATATTGCTGGTCCATAGACAACTTTAATTGTTTTATCGATTAAAGTGCGTATTGCGTCGGTAGAAATTCTGCGTTTGTTTGTCAAAGCCGAGGAAACCGAATGGCGCGGATATCGAAAATTCAAACGACCGAGACTCAGGTTGGAATGAAGGAAAGAAGAGTATCGATAGGCGCGAAGTATTGCGACACGAGAATTACGATTTTCTGGATGCGTACATAATGAAAATTATGCAATACCGCGGAGGAATGCCGTTAGAAAAGAGGTTAGGCGTCAGGCCTCGATATTAATGAACGGTCCAGCATTATTCCACTGACGATCGTAACACTTACCTAAATTTCTCGATGAATTTCGTAAAACTGCAACAAAAGGGCGTACATGTATGTGGACACGAAGGCAAAAAAAGATTTCCGGTGTTACGTCGATGAGGGAGAAAAATCTTTACGAAAATTTTGAAGTTGCGGTCACATTTTTGAGTATTACTAAAAGAAAACAAACGAAAGAAACGATCGATTAATCGATATGGAGGGAAATTTGTTACGATTGAAGAAGAATCGAAAAAGAGAAAGCCCTATCGAAATCCTGGGTCGATATTAACACGAGCGAAACGTATTAATTTGTTGATAACGATTAACTTCAAGGAAACATATCGTACCTAATCTTCGTCGCTTAAACAATTTTATATTATTTATCGATACATAGAATTTATCAATAATACCATTAGCTAACAGTGTTACACATGTCCCGTATTATTATCTCCTCGATATTCGAAGCTTCTTGTCCCTTTTAGTTTTCTCTTGGAAAATTATGATACACATAGAGGAGTTTAATTATATCATCCCCTCGGTCACGTTTCTCTTTCTATCATACGGACTTTCATTCTCTCACCCTTTCACTCCCTCTCTCGCTCTCATTACTTTGTATACACCGCGCAATAATTCTTTAAATTACAATTACATTTCGTACATACACATATAATTACACGTTATGCCATTACAAACATGTTTGTGTCCGTGGATGCTTTCGTCTGCGCGTGTGTGTCTATATATATATATATATTTATATGTATGTATAGTGTGTATACATATAGTTCTTTTATATATCTATTTATATATTTATATATATATATATATTTATAATTTTATTTATATATTTATATATTCATATTTATAAATTACAGACCGAAGATCAGCGATCTTCGATCTTCGTTTCATGGGAATGCTTGAAGTAGCAGAGGCCGATCCTCTCTTCGAGAGGTTCGTGCCATCAAGAACGCGTAAATCATTCGTAAAGATCAAACGGAAAGATCCTACTTTATCCGCAGTCTGCATAATTCTTTGTGTTTTCTACGATCGTACATGATATCTAAACTTTTTCACGGAATAATCTCAGTTTCACGAGCGAATCATGCACGAGGGGTTTCTACGAATTCTCCTTTCGAAGTAACAACTCTCCTTTTCTGAAGCCATCGTCGTTTCGCACTTGGAATTGGTCTTTCGACGCGCTGAAGATTGTTTAAATGCAATTAATTATTCTAAAACATCTTTAGAGAGAGAGGGGGAGGCATATTTGGAGAAATAAAGTTGTTCTATCTTTAAATTCAGGGAAAAACTTTTCTATTCAATCTGCTAAGTGTGCAAGCTTGCTGAACTATTTTGATAAATAGGAACAAATGATCTACAAAGCTACTCAATTCTTGCTGGTCCACTGCACAAGATGGTGGTTTCAACGAAACGACGATGGCTCCTTAAATTTGACCCTATCAGTGACACAAATTCTATCGCTCACGCAGTGGGCATTCCTTCTAAAAAAAATCTCTACTTATCCATTCTTAACCAACGCACAAATTTTCTAAACTTTATCTTTACAGACTCTCTTCAGCTGTACAAAACACTTTCTACCTTCCTCGATAATGACAATAATATAACGACGGACACTACGGCTTCTGTTGCCTCTATCATTGTGGGATTATTGGAATTACAACGGGATTACAATTTAATTCATGCTTTCGTAATATATCTATATACGCAGATTAATGAGTAACTTTGACAATGATACACCTATTGGAAATCGTCAACGAGAGCTCGTTAGCAATCGATGTTGAGCCCATACTTCCTAAATGGAGCTCATTGCCTCAATTTTCGCACCTTCGCTCTCTCTCTTTGCCTAGCGCTAATTTATGTTCGTTGGGACGTGAAAATAAAAGAGAAAGATTTACGTTGAATCGTTTTAGACCGTTTATCTCGTCGAGATCGAATAAAAATGCCGTTTAACAGTCCGATCAAGATTTGACATTTTCAACACGGCACCATTCGAGGAACTGGGTTGTTCGAAGAACGACGAGAATAAAACGACCCTTCTTATTTCGTCGTATCGAGTTCAAATTACGACCTCTTCGCGTCGAAAGGGGAGAAAGGATGGGAGAAAAGCAAATGGGAACTCTAACCACTTTCTTCTTTTCCTCCTTACGATAGCCACTGCGATAGGCATACCCGATCGTACGTAACTTCTAATATTAATAAACGTTTTTTTTTCGCTAAGATCTATACGTGCAGCGGTGTTCTTAATCGAGTATTTCTTCTCGTTAGATACAAGATACACAAATGCCGTTCCGGATCGCACGACTCTGGTGCGAATACGCGTAGTTGAGATCACGAGCTGGAAACGTCTAATCCCGGTGAGATCCCTCTCTCGAATGGAAAGACCCTCGACCGAGATACGTTTAATGTACTAACGCAAAACAGACCTTTACGCGCCAATCGAAAAGCTTTGCGCTGCTTCAAAGACTATTATTTCTGCCCTTTCCATAAATGATAAATTGGGACAAGTTTGTCAAAGGTTGAAGATCAGAATTGAACTCTGGTCCATTCAGGACATTACGCCTTGGGAGCGCTATTAACAATTGAAATTAAATTAGGAGAAGTATTCGAAAATCGGAGGGACAATCGATAAACGATGATACGAGTCTAATCTACGAATTGGCATATCGATGGACCGACGTCTACGAACACGATTAATCGAACTGTCTGCGGTTAAACCTTATCCTAAATACTTACTGCTAATAGACGTATGACTCGGTGAAACGAGCACCGTTTGAGTCATACGATCATCTTACGAGATAAAGACTAGAATCAACTCTTCCGTTATCCTTCAGCAGGATAAGAATAATCATGAACGAAAAATCGAAGAAAACTGAAACTTACGTTGCTAAGTTCCTTACCGTGTATCATGGAATTATTATCGTTATCGTTACAATTAGAGCTTAATACTCGATTTACCTAGTTTCCTTAATCACGAATAAATATATCGGTAATTTAATCTTTAACATTAACGAGAGTGCAACTCATTGAACCTTATTTCTAATTTATGTCGCCCCTTTTCCCCGGCTTTCATTCCAGTTTCACGAATGCTAACGTAACGATCAAAATCGAACTGAAACTTACGGTAAAACCGGAACTGCCGCTCGCGGCACGATTTCCGGCGTAGACCAACCACATTTTCACGATTACGTTAATATTATGCACACAATGATTCCTTTTCCTCTACTCGTAGAATTGTCGATACCTTTCTTAATTCATTCACTAGACTATTAACGTTAAGTAACTACGCTAATAATACACGTGGCTAATGATTAACGTTGATCGAGCAATTAAGTAACAACGACTAGAACATTCACGCTTATTGATCACTCACAACCTCGAACGATAATATTGTATATACGAGCACAAGTCATCAATCGCGGCAGCCTTGGTATCGATTGTTGTCCTCCGATCGTCGCGCAATAATGCGAAATGACTTAACGAGAGATAATTTTAATCGTTGTACGATAATTGATGAATGTAACCAAAGTCTCGTAGACTAAAGTCTACGCAACGAGGGACGAAACGATTTCTTTAAGTGGCAATTGCGAGAATAATTTACTTTTTAATCGATAAATCTCTATATGAGAGTTTATCTTCTAATTTGAAGAAAATATAATATTTATTCGGTGGTTCGATGCCATCTTTGAAATATCCCAACGCAAAGCCTCTGTCATCGCGCGTGTTTTAACTACATAGCGAGCTAAACTGAACGGAAAAGCGGTATTGTCTTTTCTTACAAATTATCTTCTTATTACTCTCGTTAACCGTAAGTACTAATTGCGCGCGAATTCGCGGCAAGAAGCTCCGCGAATGGTTCCACCAGGAGCGAGGCGAAACTTACTTTATCCTCGGCAATAATCCTCGTATGAAAAACTGTCGATGTTGTTGCGTTAGAAAAGATACAAATTATTCCTGTCAATTGTAAAAAGTAACTAGCAAAACGAAATCGTGGTAGCGTCTTGTTAATGCCGATTCGCGAAACGTCTTGCATCGCTTCGCGCGCGTAATGTTCATTGTACATCTCGATCACTCTAACTTGTACCTCTAAAAGGTGAAGCACATTTAAAAGACACTTGAAACGAAAAGCTTTAGGAAGAAATAGACATAATATATATTCTGTTCTTGTTTCTTTGCTCCTCTCGCTATCAGTCTGCTTCGAGAAGTTATGCAAGATTCCGATTAATTCCTCTGATGAGTAGATATGCGCGTTTCTCGCAAATATTTTATATAAATAAATATTCCTGCAAGCACACTCGAAAGATCAAGTTAGAGTGATGGAATTATAAATACACCTTGGCAACATATACGATACAGGAGCCCCTACATCGGCTCATCTTCTTTTTAACTATAATAGAAACAGGAATATATGTCCCGTTTCTCATAACGTGAGATTGGTACTTTCGTACGTATTGAACGTTACCTTACAAATAATCGAAGGGCTGGAATTCTTGCAGTTTATTCCGAGGAATCGGAGTCCGACTCTGCCGGCACGTCCGAAACCTCACCATGCGTTTCAGGAGTTGTTTCAGGAATTTTCTTAGCTATGGTTGCAGATACGTATGCTCCTGGCCCTTCGCCCTGCGTGTGCTCGATTCCAACCCTGAAAGAATTCATCGAGTCCCTCGATCTCATTAAAGGTACCACGGATGACGAACCGTGGAGCTTAACTTTTGACCTTGTCCGACTTTCCACGACATTTATTGCAAATAAAGGCATATTCCTCGTGGAAATTCTGTCACAATTTACCTGTACTCGTGTCGCGAGAGATTTCTGACGTATTTCTCCGGAGGAGCGTCGCTGTCGCTGTTCTGAAAGCTGACGCTTCTCGCGGTAGTATGGGACACTTGAGTCGCAGGCATCGTGAACTCGACGTAACAATATTCCGCGAGATTTTCCGGTATCTGGTCATAGGAAGTCAAGGCCATTCGACAGACCAGCTGATGCGTCGTGTACGCCCCTGATGAATAGTGCAACATCGATTTAGTAGATATCGAGGCGGAAACCAAAAGCAAACGAGCGCGCGATAATTACCTTGGCCTTCCTTGGGTAATCTCGGCATCCTCCAAACGATAGCACGATGCTGATGTTCGTACTTGGCTTGTCCCGACGTTACCTCCATCAGCTGAGGTTCGAGGGTGTCCACGGCACCGAGGAATCTCTCTATACCCTTGATCTTTCCGGTTCTTCGGTGAGCAGACTTCACCGAACCGTATCTGAAGTGTTTCTCGACCCTGAACAGGTAGATCCAGCACTCCGGAATTGGAAAACGCACCATCACGTCTTCGCAGGGTACCTGGCCCAGTTTTCTCGAGGCGAAACCCGGCACAAGAATGTCTGCCCTCAGTTCTACCTGGTATCGGGGATGAGAGACGCTCAGAAATCGCTCGGAGACGAAGAGGAAACTTTGACCCTTACGATAGCACTTTTGCAGGAAATTGGAAATATGTTTTTTCTCTAAAGATGCTAAACAGTGATACCGTAAGGGTTCAAAATCATTCGCGCCGGTGAGACGCAGCTACTCATTTGGGTCTTAGAGTTGCAGCTGTCCCGAATGAGACGATTGAATTATTTCACGATAGAAATGTTTTTGCGGAATGTTAATTTACCTTGTTACCGGTAACGCACATAACTGCTTTAAGCTGAAGCGGTAGTTCCCTGTTCTTCGGCGGTCTGACTCGGAATCTCATCAGCTCGATATAGCATGCATCGGGTGGCTTGAACCTTCGAGCGGGTTAGGAGAGGGTGGAACGAGATTAGTTGGAATTACAAGCCGTATCGTTAGCTAGCAGCGATATCAATGTCGTTCTTAATTCAACGATTAATCGTTAGTAGAAGCAATTAGGTCGATCGTCAATGAACAAACTGAGAAACGTACTTAATTATTCTGGATCTTTCGTATTCGTCCTGCTGAACGCAAGCGTGGAACTCGACGTTCTCCAGGCGGATCCACTCTTCCGTGACGACGGGGATGATATCGTGTCTGCCCACCACTTCCTTACCTTGACGCCACATGTCGTTTATTCCCAGCTCAACGTCGGGCATGCCTTAAATGAATTCCCGATTTAAACAAATTCCTGCAAATAAGTCCTTTAGAAAGAGTCCAATGCGAAAGATCTTTACCGGACAGGAAACCCAGGAAGAAGAGACGAACACGAGCGATCTGCTTCTCGACGTGACCTTCGGCATTTTGCTCGACGTACAATTCATCGACTACTGTTACCTGAACTTCTTCCATCTTGTAATTCAGCGCTTGCTCTCGTTGAGCAGGTAACCTAAAGAGAGCCTCCTCGATTGCCATCGAAAATAGCTTCATGTCCTCGTAATTTTGCGAGCCGAGTTTAAACAGTTGAGAGATCTATTCAAGTATAACGTAATTGTCAATATTACCGTAGATAATACTGACTAATAATTATTAATCAGAAGTCAAGGTTTCTGACCAGGTCGCGTACCTGAGGTGCATGTTCGACTGGAAGACCCAGTTTTTTCAGATCGCTTCCAAATTCCTTGACACCCTGATAGTCACCCTGGATGGCGTAAGCCGCAAACTGGCTCAGCTTGTTCGTTAATCTTTCAGCCTTGGTGACTTGGCCCGGTCGAACGCCAGGGCGTTCCTTGTAAAAGATATACTGCAGCTTCACCGTGAAGATCTTTCCATACTGATCGTACTGCTGGGCACCGATGTCGGAAACGGAATAGCAAGCGAGAAGAGGCAATTCCTGAAACGGGTCCTTGTCGTCTTTCCCGTTGAACAATTGGAGCGCAGGGCTGTCGCCCTGGTAGACGAGCTTCACGAAAATCTTCTTCCAGAATCGCTGGCCCGTTATCTTCTTCTTGTTCGGTTGACGAAGCTGCATCTCCCAGCCGTCGCCGGTGTACGTCACCCTGGGGAAGTCTTCTAGCGGCTGACTGACGTCCTCGTCGAAGAGCGGAGTCGGTGGAGTCTCCTACGAGAGAATTCCGATCGTTTCCAAGTTCCAGTTTAAAGTCTCACGGCATGGATGAATATAGATACCTACCTGAGAATCCGTCCTCGTCATTTCCGCCGGCTGAGCGGTTTCCGTCGGCGGCACCGCGTCCTGCGCGAAAGCGGACTTGTCGAAGGGGTTGAAACGAGGCGAGGAGTCGGCGTAGGCCGAATTCTGAGGACTCTTCGGGGGTGGTGCCAAAACGGGCACGGCTCCACCCTCGCCGGTCGTCGTCTGATCTCCCTCCTTTGGCCTGCGAGCATCGACGCGTCAAGGAAAGGATATCGGCCGTGTTCGTGGCTAACGCGATTGTCAACTTACTTGATAAAGACGCTAAAGTCGGGGCCTTCGTCCGACTCGGCGGATTCCGACCTATTGACCGCCGGTTTTTGCGGTGGAGCCGTCATGCTGAGGAAAGAGTCGAAGCCGTCCGTCTCTCCGAATCCGGTTACCGCAGTTTCCGAGCCTGTCGCCGAGGAGTCTCCCCAAACTGAAACATAACAGTCGACAGTGTGTTGGGAACGTTCCAAATCCTTTTCGAGGAGCACGAGGACATCGCTCACCATCGCTGGATGTGTCCATTGCCGTGGGACCACCGCCGAAAGCGTCCAAAAACGGATCGCCCCCGGTTTCCGGCTCGGCGGCTCGGTCGAACTTGGAGGCAAAGACGTCGAAGGCATCTCCGGTGCTCTCGATCGCCTTCGTGGTCGCGGCGAAGTTGTCCAGCTGCTCCTCCGGTCGGTAGGCCTCGCCGATGGGAAATTCCGCCCCAGGAATTGGGCTGGTGGAGATCAGGCCACCCTCCTTTTGCGGCTCGCCAAAGTCCCCGAGGAGATCAGAGGCGAAGGGGCCCTGGGGAGCGGCGGTGCTCTCGGTG
Source organism: Cerceris rybyensis (assembly GCA_910591515.1). Lineage (NCBI taxonomy): Eukaryota > Metazoa > Arthropoda > Insecta > Hymenoptera > Crabronidae > Cerceris > Cerceris rybyensis. The sequence continues at coordinate 864,018 of OU342800.1, read as the reverse complement.
GTCGCAAAAAGAGGCTGCGTCGTGGTGGTGTACGAGGAGAAGGTCTCCGTGACCCCGTAGGTGCTCGGCGCGGTGGTCTCGGCGACGGAGAAGAAGGTGGACTCCGTCGCCGCGGTGGAGCGCTCCTCCACGGAGAAGAATTCCGCGCTAGTCTCGGTGGGCTTTGGACTCGGTTCGGCGAAATCCAGCCGCAGGATACCGGCGGAACCGTCGACTTCCGAGACGGAACCGGTGGCAGCGGAAGCAACGGAGGCAACCGAGGCGACGGAGGGCCTCTTTTCGCCGAGGGCCGCGGTCGCCTCGGGATAGGCGGACTCAAAGGCGTCCTCCGGTTGGGCGGTGGATGTCTCCTGCTCGGAAATGTCGGCAAATGGATTCTCCTGGCCGGTCGCGGTGGTCAGGGCGACTCCGGTAACGAGGGTGGTCGTGTCACCTGTCGTCATCGAGGTAGAGAAGACAGTGGCGGTGGTCGGATCGGTGTTGGGAGCGTCGAAGAGATCTAGAATGTTTTGGTTCTTCGCGGCAGTCGTCTCCTCGGTCTTGCTATCGTCCGGAATGAGATCCGGGACGTTGGAGTCGACGTCGAGGAGGTCAGCGAAGCTGTGCTCCGGAGTGGGCGAGGGTGAGTGCATCAGAGTCGGACTGGGAGTCCTGGTGGCCTGCAGTCGATCGAGAAGATGGTTCGAGGTGGCGTCCATGGCTCCGGTAACGGAGAGGATGAGATCCTTGGTGTTCTTCGTGGGCGCAGGAGGCTGCGGCCTTGGCGGAGGTGGCCTCGAGGGCGCTGGTTTTCCATTCTTTGGCTGGGCAGGCATGCTTGGCATCGTCGGCATCGTCGGGGTTGCCGGCCCGGACGACCCAGGCTGCCCGAAGGCCTCCTGCGTGCCGACCGAGTCCAGGACTGGCTCATCGTCCGCGACGAAGACGTTGGTCGTCGGAACTCCGAATACGTCGGCGACGGAGGTCGCGGGATTCGGTGCCTCGAACGCGGAAGTCGGAGCCGCGGGTTCCGCGCCAAAGGACGCGAAGGGATTCGTCGAGTCGATGGCGGTTGGATAGGACTCGTCGGCGGCGAAGTTTAAGAAAGGATTCTCGCCAGGAGCGGTGGCTTCCGTGTCGGCAAAATCTCGGAGAAAGGGGTTGGAAGTTTGACCGGCCGGCTGCTCGGCCGGCTGGCTGTCGTAGTCGTCCATGAGGAAGGGGTTTCCTCCCTTCGAGTCCATTTTGTCGGTTACGTTAGACGCTTCCGAAATAATCGAACGAAATAGCGGCAAGCGTCGTGTTGCCTCGAATCAGCGAGGGGAGTCTTACTTCATCAGCTCGGACTCGAGGATCTTGAGCTCGGTCCTGCCAGGTTCCAAGTTAGCGAAGCTCGTGTCAAACGGATCTACGTCCTCGGCAAAGGAGAAGTCTTCCGTGGGCTGTTGCGGGGTCAGAACCTTGACCCCGGGATCCTGGTCGTCCGAACGAAGAAGATCTCTAGACTCTCGCCTCTCCTCCGCCCTGGGGTCGAAGTCGTCGATTTCCGGAATGACCGTTGCTACAACCGCGGCCAAGGTGACCGTCGGCCGAACTGGAATCTCCTCGGTTATTCGCTCGAGCTCGTTCTCCAAGATCTTAAGTTCCGCCTTGCCCGGAAGGATGTTGCTCGCGATCGATGTGTCAAAGGGATCGACGTAGGAGATCTCCTCCTCCTCGATGATCTTCGACTCTACTCTCGGCGTTAGAGGCTTCGCGTCGACCTCGACCTCGGCGTCTAGAAGACTCTCCTGCCTCTTAGGTTTCTCGGACGATCTCTGCAGATCGAATTTCTCCAGGAGAGACCGCCGCGTCGCGTCGAGTTTCGCCGAGCTTGATCCGAGGGAAGTCGCGGTGAAGTCGCTCCTCCTTCTGGTAGATTCTGTCTGCTCGCTGTCCGCTCGCGGATCGAAGTCGTGATCGCTGATGCTGCGAGGAAGCGCGGGCTCCTGTCGAAGAAGCTCGGACTCGATGAGCTTCAATTCCGTCTTCCCGGGCGCTACTTTGGCCACGAAACTCGTATCGAACGGATCAACGTCCGCCTCCTCCTCCTCCTCCTGCTCCGGGAGAGACTCCTCGATGGATTTTTGAGAGTAGTACGGAGTCAGAGGTTTCGAGGGTAGAGCCCTCTCCTCCTCGCCGGTGGCGAGAAGATCCGGTCTCTTGGAGGGAGTCGGAAGCTCGAAGGCAACGGCCTTCGCGGGCGCCAACTCGAGGACTTCCGGCCTGGAGGTTCTTCTTCCGCCGTTTGCTTCAGCCGGGCGAACTTTCTCGGCGGTCTCTACGTTAACCTCAAACGTCGGCTTGACCGTAGGCGCGGCTGGTCTGACCGGAGGGACTTTGACTGGCTCGTCCCTTCTCGGATCGAAGTCGTCGTCGTCGTCTAAGACGATCGGGGTCTCCTTTCTTTCTGTCGTTTCCCCCAGAAGCTCTTTCTCGAGGAACTTGAGCTCGGTCTTGCCCGGCGGAATGTCTTGCACCGCCGAAGTATCGAAAGGATCAACGTATGTGATCTCCTCGACCGGATTTATCGGTTGATCGGACAATTGGCTGAGATCTGTCGTCGATCCTCCTAGAAGATCTCTCTTTCCTAGCAGACCATTCCGCTCGACGTCCGTAGGCAGGCCAGTTTCGTAATCTCTGTCGAGGCCGGCAGGATCGGTGAGAGATATCGATACCTCCGACACCGGCAACTGCTCCAGCTCCTTTTCGATGAACTTCAGCTCGGTCTTCCCTGGAAGAATGTTCTCCGCAAATGTCGTGTCAAAGGGATCCTCCTCGTCGACGAAGGTCGCAGCCTCGAAGCTGGCTTCGATAATCTCCGACTGGAAGTCCGGATTCTCCGGTTCCTTGCTACCGAACGGATCTTCGGCCTCGTCCAGGCGAACCGGCTCGTCGGGGGCGGCTACCACGTCGAATTCCGCGTCGTCCAAGTCAGGTATCTCCTCCAAGACCGTCCTCTCCTTGAGGATCTCAAACTCGGAAACGTCCAGAAGACCGTTGGTCTTGCTCTCTTCGACCTTGGTCGTCGGTTCGACGGGAGTAACGGGTCTAGGGAGAACCGGCGGAAGCTTGGTCAAATCGACAGGGACGTCGGGGAGATCGGAGTCGTCGTCGAGAAGAGTTTTCTCCACTGGAGCGGCCTCGGCGGCCACCGAGCGCGGTGCGACCTCTCCCTCCTCGAAGTCGTCGAGGAGCAGGTCCTGCTGCACCCTCGGTCGTCTGTCCTTGGAGACTTTGCAGGCGGTAACGAAATCGACTCTTCCGGACAGGACCTCGACTGCGTTTCCTAGACTGACCAACTTGTTCCCCTTCTTGTCGACGGTCCTGAGGACCCTGTCCGCGTCGGTGGTGTCGAAGGGATCGTCCCCGAGTTCCTCCTCGGTCGGGCTATCCGGTATATAGGCTAGTTGGACGTCGATGTTCTGAAGAACGTCGACGTAGGTCGTATCGAAAACGTCCTCGTCCGCGGAATCATCTTTGATCTCCTCATCGTCGGGAACGTCGACGAATCCGTCCTCCTTGACTAGGGGCTTGTCCTCGGTCTTGCCCTCGGCACCGGGGGGTTCCTCCTCGATGGGGTTCCCCTCTTCGTCGAATCCAACCCACTTCTTCGAGCCAGACGGCTTTCCGGCGGAATCCGCTGCTTTTTCTTCCTCCTCCTCCTTTCGATCGTCCAAGGGCGGCTTCCGCTGGAAGAAGGACGTCGACTTTATGCGATCTAGATCGCCCTGGGTCTTCCTGAGGATCGAATCGACGCCGGCAGTGAGGGCCTGGAACTTCTGCCACTCGTCGGAGGCTGCGGCCGCGTTTGGTTGCTGATCCTGATCTCCGGTTTCCTCGGCTTTCTGCTGGGCCTCCGCCCGCTCGCGCCGATAACGCTCGAGCTCCTCCGGATCGAACTCCTCCTCCTCCGCTCCTTTCTTGCCCTTCTTCTGCTTTTTCTTCTTCTTCAGGCCCTTGGCTAGCTTGTGCATCCTCCAAGACCTACCGTGGTGCGCGCGAGGCTTCTGAAAGCAACGGTATCGTCCGGATTCTCTTTAAACGATGCTTCGAGCGGAATCGAGCGCGGTGCACGTGCCGTCTATCGAGTGGTCTCGGAGAGGGATCGGTCGAGGATACAGAGAGGTTCGAGAGTTTACGAGTGTATTTTCGGATCACCCGGTATTTCGGCGAGGCTGCGGGTCGTCCCGCTTTTTAATTCACCGCCGTGAAATTTCGCGCTACCGCGAGAACCTCGACGATTTCTCGCGCCTTGCCAGTTGCGATAACGTTCTCGAACGTATCGCTCGATCTTTATATACCTGTGGCAGCTCGCTTCTTGCAACCGGTGCTCTAAATACGTCGCATCCTTTTTTAACGCATCTCCGCGACGAAGCAGGTACCTATATAGGGCTCTTCTCGCGCGATTTTGCCTCGATATCGCGTGTCCGTAAATAGGGTCGCCACTATTGGCCGGACGAATTCGAACGATCGATATCCCGAGCGAAGGAGAGTCGATGAACGCGGAGGAGAACGGAGCATCCGCCTTCCTATGCAATCGGTCGAGAGATTCTACGGATCTTCGATATTATTCCCTCGAGGGAGACTACAATTTTTCTCGTCTCGACGTGAAATTCTAAGCCGCGTCCAGTAGGCCAAGGAGGTCACAGTTTCTCGCTCGACAGACGGTTTTAAGAAGTATTTGCATGCTGATGGAGTATCTGTCCCGGATGATGAAATTCAATTAATAAACCGGCGCGATACCAGCGGATACCGACCACCTGTGCGAACGATCCGATAGAGATAAAAGGGCGCGAGAAGCGCGACGAATTCGAGGAGCGTCGATGTCGAATAAAATGTTAAGAGCGACGAAAAAGACAAGGCCGAAAAGCCGTGTTCACATGTACGCGACGACTCGTAAATCGATTTAAAAAAAGCACGGGCAAAGAAGAGCCAAGGTAAATGAAAAAGTAGTCGATAGGTGAAAAGCGTGGAGGAGGAGGCAGGTGGGAGGCAGGGGCAAGGGGGTCGAAAGTGCTCTCGTGCCAGGGGGTCGAAGGGGGCAGGGGCAATTGGGTTCGTGTGCCAACAAACCCTTCGGCTACCGTGGGTCACCGTGCGGGCCGTGCTAAGATCGATTCGCATGACGGGCCGACATTTAAACGCACCCACACGCTCGCGCGAGATCAAACAAGTCGAGGGGAGACCTCCTACTTCCCTTCACCCACTTTTCTATCCTGCTTCAGATTGGATATTTGGATTTTCTACAACTCCTCGTCTCATCTTTATCTCCATCTCGACGATTCTTCGTGTCGCTTCGATGGAACTGTGCGATCTATAGGAACGAATCCACTCCAAACCGATACGCCCACGATACGTGTGCGCCAAGAAAGTACAATCGATACGCGACCGAGGTCTCCAAGAATTTCCTCTTCTTCGTTTCGTCCCGAGAATCCCTCGCTCGAATTTTCCGAGGGGAATTTAATAAGCGGCTAAGAATAAATGCCGGCTGAATGAGATGACGAATACGTGGATCGAGCGAATCGAGAAGGCGAGAAGACGGCACGCGCAGAGGAAACGACGGAAACGTTCTCGTTTCGTGGGATAAATGAATCATTTCAGGCCGAGTAATTAAATTTGGTGGCGTTCATATACGAATAATTAAATTTGACCAGGTAGACAGGAGTGAATCGAGAATATCGATCAGCCGGCTCTCGTGCGTCGAGTAGGGGGAGCCTCGATGCTTGTTACGATTCAATCAGTGGCCTATAATTAAAGACGTGATTTCGCTTCTTCCCTTCTTCTCGTCTTCCGCCACCGTATTCTTCCGAGAACTTTTCTCTTCCGAAAACGCTAAGGAGAAAGGAATCACGTGGCAGAAAACGCGTTTTCGCGTGGAGTAAGCGTGTAGTATCACCCTCCATTTATATTTAGAAAATTCAAATCCTGGCACGTGCGCCCTGATGTTAAAACACGATGGAAAGACGAGGGGGAATATTTATGCGACGCAAAATTCTCCCTGTGCACCCTTTTTTTTGATCGTTCTCGATACAACACCTGACGTCATCGTTAACCCTTCTGAATCGATATGGTGCTGGTGCACCGAATAAGCGAAATTCACGAAGACCGATGGGAAAATTGGGTTACCCTTGTCTCGAGATTTGAACTCGTGTTCTCGCAAGTACCCTTATCCCCTGACCTATTCCGATGTTCGATCTTCTCTTCTCGTGTCACCTCCGACACGTCACTGTCTCACCTATTCTCACATTTGGGTTTTGTCTCCTCGAATGATCACCGAATATCCTGAATAATCGAACTACGTCGGGTCAATTCACCGGGAATGCATCTCGACATTCGGAACATTCGCGGAATGAATTTTCCAGCAGACGCAGGCGCAATGCCCTCGGGAATGCCCGTCGTTCCGGTAACATTTCCACCTGCCATGTTCGAGCTACGATTCAAAGTCATTTAAGAGACGTTCCTCGACATATTTGAAATGTTGACTCAATTAATATTCGACACGGTGATCCGATTATCGAGATAATCCAGGGATAATTGCGAGGATGATGTAACCCTCGAGCTAGCACGAATTCTCTGCAGTTCATTTCAAACGTTTCGCACAACGAGACGATGGACAACGATGAAACATCTCTGGAGGAAGGATAATTACGATTCGAGGGCGAGAAGCGATTGAGCTAGGTGGTAAAATGGCCGAAGAGAATCTAGGTACATCGATCAAGCGTGCTTTGACGGAATAGCTTCATTATCGTCTTAGCAACGATCGCTTCGTCAGCTATACTCGCTGAAGCCGCAGCTAGTCAACGACCACGTCGCTCCGGTTTTCCGTCTTTTGCCTAGATTCGAGAACGCTGGAAGCTCCCGACTATCGCGGAAGTTGGATCGATGATAGAGATATCGAGCCGCGAGAGACAGGGGCAGATGAAATTTCTATCCGTAGAATCAAAACCTTTCCACGAATCTCAATTAATCCGGGGTAATTGCTATTCGGAGCGGTCGAGCGAATCGAAAGAATCGAAGAAGTGGAGACGAGGCGAGGAAGATCAATGCAACACCGGAGGAAAGCTAATCCAAAAGGAAGAAGACTCGGCTCGATGAATTTGAGCCGTTGGAAGTGTGCTCCCAGAGGAAGACCACTGACCTCGTTCGGCCCGATAACGACGGGGAATCCACGAAAATCCTAATGATCGATCGGGAGAAGTCTCGAGATCATGCAGAAGCTAAGGAAGTTACAAAACGATTACGTGGAGAGGACCATCGACCTTAATCCACCGCGAAACGAACACAGGTCCGTTCCACCCCCTTCATTGTCACTCTACGGACATCCCGTATCGTCGAAAGCACCTTTACTCGTTCGATGGAGAATCGACGTTATCGATCGTGGACGAGTTTTAGCCAGGAGAAGAGAAATATGTGGGAAAAAGTGACGATACGCAAGACTCGTTCGTTTCCGTAGCGGATCAATCGTCGATGGAAGCGTAGGTTGTCCTAGGGGTGCCCGTTCTACTCTTTCCTCGACCTCTAGGTAGCCTGATTGTACTTACGATTTCAGCCTCGTCAGCCACATCGGTACGATGCACATTTTTTTCGCGTCATCCCGCGACGATTGGCTTTTCCCAGCGGCACGATTCGAACGTTCTCCGCACGCACTCGAGGGATACACGGGCAAGACAGGAAGCAGGAAGTACTGGAAGAGAGGAAACGGAGAAATGAGAGAGACAGACGAATCGACTGATAGAGCGAGAGAGAGAGAGGGTGAGAGAAACGGAGAGACGACAACGAAGACTATTGGAACTACGAACGAGACGCTCAGAAGGCGCGGTGGAAAGTGATCGGGGAGAGACCCGGTGAAAGAGAGCGTGTTAGAAGGGGTAAGAGAAACGAGAGGACAGAAAGAGAGAGAGGAGGAGAAAACATACTCGCAAAGACTTTTTTCCCTTCTGGAGAGGAGTACACCGGGCGTGGAGAGGCGCGAAAGCCCTGCCGAAAGCGAAGCCGACTCACCTCGTACTCTCCTGCGGCTCGAGCTATTTCCAGCATCGATCCGTTTCGCGGAGAAGAAACATGCGCGTACATCGACGCCCACCTTCGCCCCCGACGCCCCGGAAAGCCTTCCTTTACCCCTCTCTCTCTCTCTCGTTCTCTTTCTATCGCTGTCCTCCTACTCTTTGCGATCTCCCTCTATTATCGCGTCGTCGTCGACGTCGCGCTCGTGCCGCGTCGACGCGACGTCGCTTTCCCTAGGACTCCCCCTTGCTCGTCCAGCAAACGAGGGTTCAGAAGATACGAGATCCTAGGGAAACTTTATGGGACTGTATTCCAGGGTGTCTTCTAGGAATATGGCCTGTTTCGGGGGTGGAGAACGGTTGGTGTAGAACAGGCAACGGCGATCGATATTTTTTGGCTCGATAGAACCCCGCGAGGGTTGCTCCTCGGTGGGTTGACGCAACCCCCGATCGAAAGTAGGGACAGATAGAGCACGTTTCGTTCGAGATCTTGATCGACGGTGCTTTCTGAACGGAAGCCGAGGAAGTTGCGCGAAAGGTTTTCCATTTGTACGGTAGACTCTCGTATTGTAATAGGTGACTTCTGTGATTTCATGTCGCGCTGCATAAGAGAAGTGGAGACAACTCTGTCGGGTTATAGATGTACGCGTTACGCGAGAGTCTATTGTACTTACGTAACGACTTTTCGGCTCAATTTTCGAAGATTTCCGCGGGTCAAAGTGCGCTGATAAATTTACCGGGCTTTTGCGGACTTGAGGAGAAGGAGAGAGAGAGAGGGTTTTTGGAATTACCATAGTTTTCCGTTTTTATTTTTCAGGTTCGGAGAAAGATTCGTCGATCTAAGGAATATCGATGAGCGGAAGTGGGATGGTGTCAGCGCTGCAGGATTTTTTTGAGGGGTTTAAAAGTAGCAGTTTCGTAAAATTGAAATGGGGCATATTTTGCACGATGCGGGAAAGAAAACTGTAAAAATGGAAATATGGAAAAGAATTGAGGGTAAAGACTATCCATTTCGCTCTCTTATCGTTCCAGGAGGAATCGGATCGACCGGGGAACGTGAATTTGATCAGCAAGCTTGGAAATGTTATAGTAACTTTTATTTAACGGAATATATAACAGAATGTGGAAGGAAACGGGACGAAACGGGCGACACTCTTTGCAAGATCAAAAATAAGGTCTTGGGATCAGAATTTCGTTTCGTTGCGTATACACATATACGACTCTAATTTCCCTCCATCCTCTTTCCCTCGCACTTTTTCTATTTACATAATATGTCTCAAAAACAACAATCTAATTTAGCACGACATTCAAATCCCAAGACGTGCGAATGAAATATGTCCTTCTGTGGAAAGTAAGCTGCCTTCCGAGTGAGTCTTTATATTCAAAATGTCGCGCGATAATTTTCCACCCAAAAGATCTCCCACTCTCCGCCAAAAATACGGAAAAGTCGATGGAACTTTCCTCCGATTTCGAACGTACATCGTAAAATCTAATCCTCAACGATTTCTCGATGAAAGTAAATAGCAATGAAATTATCCAATTCGATTAATTCTCGAAACAAGAATAGGAAATAAACGAGGTAATCCTGAAAGCACCGATGTAACGCGATATTCTCCGTATATTCTGAGAGAGAAACCTTTTTGGATGAATATTCATCGTGGAGCACCCTGTATATCGACATACGAATGCATATGTACACGCGTACTTCGTTTCTTCTTTTCGAGCACAGACCCAAACGACTCGGCGCATTCTTTCCATCCTCTTTTACCGCGAGGCTCGCTTGTTCCTTACTCCTTTCTTTCTTTCTTTCTCTTTTTAAGAACACCTATTATTCCCTCGTCATCTATTTAAACAGTACAATACGTACAATTAACATTTCGGAAGAATTTTAATTTTAGAATGTTTTTTTTTCTCTCTCTCTCTCTTTCACTTGTCTCATTCATTTGTCCTCACGCGCCGTGCACTGTACATTTGTTCATCCCTCGGTTTGAATCGCGTCGTTCCTTATGCCCACGTTAACGTTATTGCTAATTATATTACTCGATCTCATTCTTTCCATGCTCGCTTCCATTCTCTCAGTTTCCTCTTTCAGGCGATTCTCCCCTTTCCTCGCATAATATCCACATTTATATTCTGCAGACGGATACGTATCCTCGAGGACGAACGATAAACCGAAGGGATGCTGGATTCTTCAATTTCCGCTTCCGGTATTTTCTCCATCGTCGATTACGAATCGAAGATCGAGCTTATCGACGGCTGAATCGATTGATTTTACCTTTTATCAGCCTTATGGGATGTGTTTGAGTTAATTAACAAATTAGGAAAAATTTGCCAGAGGTGAAAGGTCGAAGTGCCGTCTCTGGAGGAAATTGCAATCGTTCGTCCTCTCCGGATACATCTGTGTGCGTATATACCGTATACGTATATACATGCGTATTATTTTTTCATTCCTACCTCCTCGCTCGCAATTGTACGTTTTTACAGAAATAAACTGAAGATCCTTGGAAATGAGAATCCACCGAGGATTAGGAGATAACGATAATGTACACGCCTTCGAGCGCAGATTCGAACAGGCAACGATAACGAGACGGAATCATACGTTAGAATTAGCCTCGATTAAACCCCTGCCACTTTCAAATAGAAATCTATCATCGTGAAAATAGAAATCCTCTCTTTCGACGCTTTGAATGCCGGATGGATCTCCCTCATCCTGCTCCCTTGTACAGTAATTTCATTTCTCTCGGTAAGAACACGTCGTCGGAGTATGTTAATGGCGAAAATAAACATTATTTACACGTTTGATGGCGCGTTCTTATCTATACGTTTCTAATGTCGGAAGTGGCGAAAAGTTTCAAGACATTTTAGGAATTCCATTGCAATTAGTAACGTAGATTATCGATGACGAATCGCGGCATTCAATGGGTCGATGTTACTTTGCTACCAGTCGTTAAATCTTAATTACGTGGCCTGCCTATTTCTGCTATATCGCGAACACAAGTTTATCAGTACTCATGGCTCCATGCATCGAACGCAAAACATCGAAATAATATGTACAAACGCGTTGCTGTTTATTACGTGAGTTCGCTGCGAAGAAGAATCACGAAGATCTTTCTCTCCTTTTTCATCGATAGGGAGATTGTTAATGGTATCGAAGTTCGACGGAATTCGTGAACGTTTGCCGGAAAAGTTGCTCGTAGACGATCGGATCTTTCGAAGAGCAAAGTGAACGATTTGATGAACGACTAATCGATTCTTCTTCGCTGAAACTCAATGCGCTTTAGTAACTCGCCGGTCGGTTAATAGAAGAAGTACGGACGTGACATACGATGAACAATAATGAAGTATAATTGGCATAATTAATAATAACGATAACCTTCTTCTTCCACCAGTTCTTCTCTCTCTTTTCTATACACAAGTGCACAAATATTTACATAATCGATATAACGCGACAGACTCGAAATTGCCTCTTTGAGCGCATATTCTCATACACACACACTTTTGCTCTCATTCTCCTTTTCTTCTTTTTTTTTGATACTTCAATTCCTCTGGACAAAATCCAGCGATATTTTTGGCACATCTCCTAGTTTTCGTCTCACATTTTTTTTTCTTCTCTCTAAAGAGCGACCCAATTTACTTGGCACAATAGGTCGGACCGTCGTGCTTCCCTTAAAAGAAATTCGCTTAGAAATTCCAAGTCTAAGCGCGTTCTCCTCGCTCCGGTATTTTGCGATTTTACACGATACCTAAATTTAATTGTCTTCCACGCTGAACGATCGAACGTCGTTGGTCGTCGCGAGAAAGTCGTCGATTACGGAAACAAAGAAACGATTTCCTGCTGAAACGATTATTGCTAATTACGCAGACGGGGCCAAATTTCGTAATGCGCGATAGAATTTACGAGGAACACGAAAGCATTGCGAAGAAAAAATACCCTTCGATTTTGATCGCTAAAAAGATTTCTCTCTCTCCCTCTCGCGCGCACAAACACCCTATTCTCTCGCTCTCTCTATCTCTTTCTCTCAAAGTATGCGACAGGAAACTTAGCGATTCTATCGGAGCAGAATTATGAAAAACAAGGAAGAAGTACGGAGAACGAATGTTCGAAAGATTGCTCGAGGAAATGAAAACGTTTTCCTCTGAGAAAGGAAAAAAGAAAAAACACCGAGGAGCTCGTCTTATTCTGAAATTTTCCGAAGATCCTTTTTTCTAAGTACGTTTCGTGACTTCACGCTCGAAGATTCTAAGTCTATCGTATTTAACGAAGTCTACGGGATTAGAAATACGAATTTTTGTGGTTTTCCTTTTTCACAGTTTTCTCTCTTTCTCTTTTCCTCTCCCATACACACTTTACCTCTCTCTCCTCTCTTTCATGCTCCCATTCTCTCTCGCTTTCTCTCTTTCTAAACAAACACGAGAGCGCCTAGCGCGAATGGTAAAACGTGAGTGAGTTTCGTTTTCTGCAAATTTAACTATTATCCACACGAACATGAATACGAGAAAACGCGTATATCTTCGCTTTTGCTTCGTCCTCAGGGAAATTCGACGATAAACGCTCATCGTGGATCCGAATGGAAGCAAAAGACCAACGGCTCACGATGTCTCTCTGTGAACGTATGCGCGTACGAGGGTGTAAAACCCTCGGAAGGGTGACGATAAATAGAGAAAGAAAATACTTGGAAAACGCGTTCTCTCTGACGCTGACTCGTAATCCTCAACTTTAGTAGTTTATTTCACTCGTCGGTGTGTTCGATATTTCTCTTCTCTCGCGATTCTCCTCTACGACGGCGACCGCGGAAGAAATCGATAGAAACCGGAAGAAACGTCGTCGTCTTCGCGAGAAATCGATCCTGTCGCGCTTCCGGCTCGACGATGAAGAACCGTTTTTCCTCGTAGGTTCTAGCGAATCTTCGAAATTCGTGGTAGCATCGATAAGAGAGCCGAGGAAGAATCGCGACGAAAGATCGGGATGTTTCGATGGCCTATAAACGATAGAGTTTGGCGACGATCCTCGCGATCATGGCACCAGATGCAACACGGAAGACTCTATGCCCAGCTGCCGGTACTTGCAGTACGATTCGCCTGGCAAAGGATTTTTAATACGCGTGTAGGTAAAACGTTAAATTCTATTAACAGGCACCTGTAGTGGACACCAGTCCTCGAGAAAAACGCATCTCGGACTTTCATCGAGCCACGCTTCGTCCGCCTTCGACTACTGGCCTTGTCGCTCGGTAGCGTTTTTTTTATTTCCTCCGTCAAACGAGATTAACGACACTTTCTATTATTGTATCCACGAGGCAGGCACCCACTGCGGCTCTCTCTCCAGCGAATTGATCTCCGTGAGGAGCTGATTGTACGCACGATCCGTGTCATTGTTTATTATGATCATGTCGAACAAGTGGCCGTACTTGTCCTCCATTTCTCGCGCCTTCTCGATGATGTCCTTCAACTCCTCCTCCTTGAAACTCTCGTTGTTCTTGATCCTCTTTTGACGGAGCTTCTCGAGGCTGGGCGGCGCGACGAACACGACGTACGGTTTCAAGTCCGAACTACGGAGGATCTTCAGACTTTGAGGATGAAGATTCAGAACACAGATTTTGCCGGAATTCACGACCGACCTTATGGCCTCGACCGAGGTGCCATAATACGCTTTCTCGTATTCGCCGTGCTCGACGAATTTGCGGCAGAGGATGTCCGACTCGAATTGAGAACGCGAGATAAAGTGGTAGTCTTGACCGTCGACCTCGGAGTCCTTACGGGGACGGCTCGTGTCTGAAAGGGGAACGTGGACTTTTTCTTTAGATTCGTTCGTCTCGTTACGATCGATTTTTCTCGATTTCACGACTGAGAGTTCGTGAAGGCACTTACGAGGAATAGCGGCGGCAAAACGTTCGCTGTCCTGCATCAATCTCTGCCTCAACTCGTGCCGTCCGATGTTTGGAGGTCCGATCAGGACTATCGGTCTCTTGTGGTTGGCTCTGGGATAGTAAAGCGCGACTTCCTCGTAAGTTAGGACCTCCTCGCTGTCGTAATCTGTGCAGAGAAATCCCAAATTGCTGCTGATCCTTTCCTATTTACAAGATAATATCGTACAATGACAAATTTACCGTCAATGGCAGTTGTCGCGTACAGGGGATATCCGTCGTCGTTGAAGTTCGTGCCGATCTTGCTTCGTTTTTTCTTCTTTGGATTTTTTCTAGCGCACAACAGCGTACTGGACTTCTTGGAGCCACGCACGGTCGACTTGTCTCCGGCTATTGTCTGCTTCATGGACTCTCGCCTGGAGAAGATTTCCGATTAACATGGAGAAACATCGATCGTAGAAGTTCTCGTGACTCTTCCAACTTACTGATGCTGGAAGACCCTGCTAGGAATGAGACCGGCGAGAGTCTGATCCTCCTCGCCCTCTCGATACGCCTGCCACCAGTTAGGATCCTCTTGCGAGATCACGTGAAGAACATCGCCCTTCTGAAAACCCACGCCCAGCTCTCGACAAGGAATATAAGGATCTTCCTCCGGATCGTAGTCGAAGTGCGCTCGTATATGCTGTATCTAAAGCGGGAAGATGCAAAGTTTCACCACGTTATTTCCACGGGAAATCCATTATTTAATTGTCCGCACGCGGAGAGAATTTAGGCAGAAGTCACTCGATAAGTGGTTTGCTCTGATTCTATGGGAATACCGAGAAACTTCTTAGTCTATCGGTTCTGTACCTGATTAGTGTCCTCCCTCCTATTCGACAAGTTGTTCCTGTGATTCGTCGGAGCGGGAAGGACCAGGAACGTTAGACTACCCTGCATGCCGGCCAGAATATCGCAGACTTCGTTGACGCTTTTGCCGCGCATCTCCACGCCGTTCACCTCCAGAACTTCGTCGCCTTCGTGCAAAAGTCCGGACTTGTCGGCAGCACCCCCGCGAACAACGCGACCTTCAAGAAATTGGACTTGATCGATCGAAATTTACGACGATACTTGAACTAAATATGATGTTTCCAAGTGTCTATTCGTACCGATGATAACGGCATCACCCTCGTTTCGAACGGTAGCACCGAGAGGCTCGTTGGTCTTCTCGATTCTAATGATTTTTATATTATCTATGGCGCGCGACCCTCTCCAACTGGAGGTCGGACTCGGTGGACCACTCGGAGACGAGGACGATGGACTCTGCTTCCTCTGCAGTCCATCCACGTACGAAACTATGGAGTCGTGAGCCAAAAGAAGCGCCTCCATGTCGTACCCCGTTAGAATACCGGAGAGCTCCTCCACGGCAGCTATGGTTTCCGCTCCTCCTACCCCCGTCGCGGTCGACGATGATTGCCATTTTTCTAGGATCTCTACGCACTGAAAGAAACCTTCGAATTAGCTCTTCTCCATTTTCCTCGCTGCAAAACGAAGGTCAAAGAAAGAATTTACATCTCTGGCCAAGTTGGAGGCATCGTCGGCGTGATGTTTGAGAACTTTGCTGGACCTCAGTCTAGTCTTGAGCGCATGATGCGTGGCCAGGGCAGTCGCGAATCTGCTTTGCACCAGGAGCGTCCGCACTGCCTCGAGTTCGGCTTCCACGCCTGGTCCAGAGATACCTAGAGCTCCTGAAATGTTTCGCAGCTGAAGCTGCAGCCTCTCCAACGTTGCAACGACCTCTCCGTACGCTGAAACGCGCAAAGGGGAATAGTTTGGTGAAATTGTTGCTATTTCTGCTCGCCTAATTGCTCTCGTCTTTCCCTGCAGAAAGCGGAACGGTACGTCTTTCCTGCGAGGAGACTGCTACTCGGGTGGGACGTTTGGGAGGTCGGAGAGGTCAAAGGTCCTTCGATAAGTAGGCAGGACATATTTAAATAACTAGATTTATTTAAATGAAGTATCTACGTGGTGCTCGGTATGAGATAAATGAAATGAGGGACTTACTGAGGGGCCTGGGAGGCTCCTCGATCTCCTGCACCGCGTTCCCGGTACTCGTCCGGTTGACGGTGGTCACCTCATCTTGGGCATAAGCAGGATTCTCCTGACCGGAAAGACTCGTCGCGTGACTTTCCAATGCCTGGAGCTTTCTAGATCCCCGAAGGGAACGATTGAGTATCTCTTGCCTCTCCTCCTCATCCTTTCTTTTCCGCAGCTGCTCCTACAATGCCAAATCTCTCGATTAAAAATCTCTCCTCGACGCGTGACTCTCCTGCCCGAGAGAAAATTCGGTCTTCCCTGGATCGATCATACAGGGACACGTCGGGGGACACATTTTTGCCAAGAACGTATTGAAAATTTGAATTCTGCCCGAACAGAGGTAGAACGCTTCTTCCGATTGTCCTTACCTCTTTCTGCGACGAGTAGAAACAACAATAGTCATAGGAAAGTGCGAACAAACGTCACGCAACATCAAAATATCGGTGAGTGTCTCATGGGATTACTTGTGCTCCAGGTTGAAAAAAGGATATTCGCCCATTCGTGAGTCCATGGGGTCAAAGGTGGAAGACATCGATGGGATAGAACGATCTCGTGAATCGCTCGTCTTCGTAGAACGATTTCTTTTGTATATTTGAGGCTAATTCATGCAAACTTGCCGATGTCGTTCTGCCATTTCGTTACCTACCTCGTGTAACGCGCGACAATTTCCCACGACTGAATTTCGCTAAACGTACACGCACGGCAACAAGTGTGACGGGCATTGTTTATCAGCTGGGAAATTGCAACGAGTGGAACGATGCTCCTATAAAGCACGAAACTACGACATCGAGGACACGATTGCGATCTTGTGCTGGCACTTTGCGAATGTCGGACGAGGATTATTGCAAATCTGCGAGCGAACGATGTCTGCGTAACTTAAGGCGTCAAAATTAAAATAGAAGCGCTGAGGTGTCGAGTCGCTTTCATGGGAGTTGCGTGATTTCAGATCTAAATGAGGAATTTTACTTATCTTTGGAGTTTCCCAGTTTTCCCCACGAGACGTCGAGGGGAAGCAAGTTGAAGCTTAAAAAAATTAAGCTCACAATAAAGCCATCTAAAATTCATTACAAGTGAAACAGCGAGTTCCTATCTCACGATAAAACAATCGGTGAATAGGCAATTTGCGATCAACGCCCACCGATTGATAAAGCTCGAACGTTTGGAGTGCAAAAGAAGAAAAAAAAGACCGAGGGACGATACGCACTTTTGATTTACATAACGCATCAGCCTAGAGTATTATTGCGGAGTAAAAATACCTCGACGAAGCCCTGTTTACTCACTCGTTCCTCCTATGGCTTCCCAAACGACGGCTCTTACTGGTTCAATGGATTTCTTCCCCGATATTCGCGCGTTTGCTTCGCGTTATGGAAATGGAGGGTTATTTGGTAAATTCAAGCGGGCGAATAGGGCAAGGGTTATGAATTAATAACTCGACCGTGTTGCCTCGATGAATCGTAATTTCATTGAGAAACGTAGACTCAGTGTGCGGCCAATTGCACGGGTATTTGGATGGAATATTTCGATCTCTCTGCAACGATCGGGAAGTATTAATTCAGTGACGGAAAGATACTTGATTGATCATTAATCGAGGTGGATTAAATGAGAGAAAATATGTTGTAATTCTCCAATTGACGATAGGACAAATATGAGAAAATTCTCGTACATTCGAAGAACATTTATCTGACTTTTTCGGAGTCTACCAAATTCTCAGGCAACTTGTATCGAACAAGTGCAGGAAGCGGAAAAAAATGCTGGCTCTTGACGAAGACGAAGACCAAAACAGGCCTCAAAAAAGTGTGGTCGGGGGAAGAGAGTGGAAACAGAAACCCAGGTCAGGAAAGGGAAAAGAAGAAACGCAGGAAAGTCAAATGCACGAGGCCTGAGTCAGCCAAAGGTTCTTCCCCCTCTGTCTTTCTCTTGTTCCCTTCCCTTCTCTTCTACGGTACCTATCGAAACGTTACACTTGAGCCATGTAATCTTAGATCATCGTGGGCCTCTTTACATTCCACCGCACTTCGCCGAAGGCGGTTGAAAGAGGACTTTTACTCGATACCCATACTCCATCGGATCTACGAGGGCGCCAGTCAAAGGGTGAGAGCTGACTATCTGGTATTTCTCACCCTCGAGACCCAGAGATTACGAGCTTCGCGGTGGTCTCGTCGTGTTTCTCTTCACGAGACTTCGATAGTCGATTTTTGGAACATCTGGACGATCGTCTATTACGATCGGAGTCGTAAGTGCAGCGGGAATCGGGATAGAAGAAGCAAGTTTGTCGTGAATCCCTGATTCTCTGGTCGCTGTTTCTCTCTCAACGAGCTTAGTCTAGAATATTCTCGAGTACCGCTTCGAGTATCTAAAGCTCCTCGGGGAACGAAGAATACTTTTAATTTATCTCCGAGAACTGCACTCAAGTAGACGAGAAAATCCAGACCTCGGTGGAAAACGAGACTCCGGTAAAACGGGACGTTTAATCTACGGGGCTCCACCGGCCTCGTTGGTCGGTTTACGGTGTTAAAATAATTGTGAAATTATTTCAGCGCTCTTATCTCACCACGACGAGCCCCAGGCGCGTCTCATTGGCGAGCACGAGAGATTCCGGCGGCTGCATCCGACGTGGCGGGCATTTTCGGCGTTAAAATATTCGCAGCCACGAAACTCTGAAAGCTGCCGTTAAACGAGGACGACGAAAATAGTCCGAGCTACGATAGTACGATAGCAAAATACGAAATTCTCGCCCGATTTGCCGACAGGCGAGTTTTGACGCGCCACAGAGCGCGACCGGCGCGGTATCGGCGCGAAGCCCACGGAGAGAGCACGATTATCGGGAGTTTTCTCAGCCTACCTGGTATTTCCTGATGGAATGCAGTTGCTGCTGCGTGGGCTCGGCATTGGCATAATCGTTGCTCTCGACATTATTGTTCTGGGTGGAGAGACGTAGATTATCTTTCGGCGGTCTGGCAGGTGCCCTCTTTTGGTCTCTCGGGGGGATGGCAGGTTTAACCCCGTTCAGACCGGCCTAAAAAAATCCATTCGAAAAAAGAAAACAATAGCTCGCATTAATAGCCTCACTTGGATTCGCGTTAGAGTGTCCTTTCTTTTCTGCTCTTCCTTTCCTCCGTTTTCCTGTATTTCTTCCCTCCCTTTCTCTCTCCCTCTCTCTCCCTCTTCCTCTCTCGACTCGTTCGAGATCTTCCGCGTTTCGTACCGCGGAAAAGTCGTGTACACGTTTGCGTGAGAGCGTTCGTAGCAGTGGCGACCCTTTGCCAGGAGGAAAGAACGAAGAAAGAGGCGGAAAGGGTAGATGCCAAGAGGAGAGGAGAGGAGAGAACGAGAGAACCGCGCGGAGAAGTCGAGAGGACAAGCTTCCGAGCGAGCGCATGCACAGAAAGGAAAGTTTCTACTGTACGACACACAAGAGATTCCTAAAGATACTTCCACCTACGGCCTCAACGGATCCGTCTACTACTTTACCATGCCGCCACTCCGGGCGTCCGTCCCCATGCTTTTAATCGCCTCCTGCTTCGCGAAAGCGTCAACGACGTTTCTGCGCCCTGATCGTTTTTTCGACGAGAGAAGCTTGGATCGTTCGATCGAGAAGTCCGCGAGATTCGAGAAAGGAGATCGATCGTGGGGGCAGAAACATCTGTGAGCACGTTCCGCGAAGACGAGGCTCTGGAAGAGATCGTGGCGAAAGGTTTACCTGTTGTTCGAAATCGTCGATGGCCAGGCACGAATCGTACGTACGGTTCTCCAAAGGGTCCGACAACGTGATCTCTGCTCTCGCAATCGGTGTTCTCTGTCGGTCGTTCGTCGTGTGCTCGTCCGTCGTGCGATCGGCCGGGACGTTTCCAGTCAAACGGCACGATCGCGATAGGGGTGAGAGGGAGGATCGTCTCGAGACGATCAAGTTTGAGTCAGAGAGACGGGAGATCGTTCTCCCAATGGGGGATTGTCGATCGGAAGTCGAGGCGAGATCGACCTCGCTTCGTCGGACGATCGACTCGTGGAGAAGCCTCGAACGCTCGTATTCCAACGAGAGCCGAATATTCTTCAAATTTTGCGCGTTCGGAGAATCCTCGAGGAAGAGATCGCCCGAAGGACTCGGAGGATCGAGGCTAGTCGCGTCGATGGAGAAGGGTCGACCCTCGCGGGTCGACGACTCGCGCAGAGAATTTCGTGAATTTTGAACCGCCTCTTGGGCGAAAGACTGTCGACGGGGATAGCTAGGTGGACTCTCCCCAGTGGAGAACGGAGAACGCTCTCCGTGGGAGTCGTCGGAGAACGCGTCGCGACTTGGAAGATAGAGAGGCGGAGGAGAGTCTCCGAATAGCACGAGGTTCTCCGTAGAACGAGAGAAATCGCGGGGCGAGGACACCGCGGAGGACACCGCGGAGGACACCGCGGACGAACCGTTCGAGAGGACGTCCTCGTTCGACGATCGCGCAACAAGCCCGTGATTGTTAGAGGAGCGAGAGAAGAGACAAGAGGAGCTGCGTGGCGTGCTGGAAGCGCGAAGCGTGTCGCCAGATCGGCGGTGGAGGTGCGGCTGCTCGTGACGATGGTGGCGATGGTGCACGATAGAGTAGAAGCCCTCGACAAGCAAACTCTTGACTTTGGACCTTACCTTCTTGGTATCGCGCTTTCGTTCGAGCGTACGAGCAACTACGTTCTCCGTAGCGCTATCGGGCGCGTCGACGACGGTGGCGGTGGTGATGGTGACGGTTGCGGTGTCGACGTTGGAGTCGTTTCCAACGGTTGGTGCATCGCTGGCGGATATTGCCGCGAAGCTAGGGTCGTTGGAGGATAAGCAGGGAGACGGTAGCGAGATCTTGGGGGAACGCGGGGTCCCATCGTCCGAGGCGGATAGAAGACTCTGACTCTGGACGTCCCTTCCGACAGCGGAGGAGCCCTCTTTCCGGGCCTGCCGTCGGTGGTCCCTTCGAGAGTCCGGAGGTTCCGTCTTGACGGCGGAAGCCGGAGGGGTCTTGTTCGGTGGAGGATAGACGGGGTGGCACTTGGCGACGGGAATGAAATCCGGGGGACAGTCGACCGCGACCTCGCGGTAACCCTTGCCACCGAGCACCAGAAACGTACGGTCGATGGCGGCACGCTCGAGATCCCCGGAGGCTTCGCTTCTCAAGGTCGAGTATCCGCTGGAGATCTGCTGAGGCCTCTTCTTCTTGGGTCGCTGCCTCGAGGACGAGGAGAGATCGGCGACGGTCACGTTGGACATCGCCGCCTCCGTTCCGAGGAGATCGTCGCTCGAGCTTGCCCTGATCAACTCCTCGGCGTCGAGGCTTCTCGCCTTTGACCTCTGCTGCTTCTGCCTCGAGGGCGACTTCCCGATCGATCGTGTCTCCGCGACTATCGCGGAAACTTGAAACTCTCGACGTCGCTGCTGCTGAAGCCGGATGTCCTTGGAGCGAGCCGGAGATTCTCCGGTCTCCCGAGGGATCGTCGACTCGAGGGAGCACTGCTCGTCTATGAGCCTGGTGAGGTCGGAGACCTCCTCGGACCTCGCGAGGAGGCCCTGGAGATCCTGAAGATCTGTGAGACCGTACGCGGGGTTGTCGAACGATACGGCCTCCCATCCGCGAGAAAAGAGAGGCGCGACCTTGATCTCGGGGACGACGGCGACGGATCGACAGGGGGAACCGAGGTCTATCCTCCTCGCGTCGTAGGTGGGCGAGTTCTTTTCTTGGGTTTTGCCGGCGTGTCCGAGGACGAGGCTACCGTCGAGGGGAGCAGTGCTGTCGGATCTTCCCGAGGAGCTCCTAGGGCTGGCCGAGTCGTCGCTGCAGGTCTTCAGCATCGTCGGATAGTCCTCCTTGGCGAACGGATAATCCTCCTCGAATTCGAGGTCCACGTCTACGCTGGACTCTCTCTGTTCTCCGTGCTCCTCCTCGTTATCTTCCTCCTCCTCGTCCTCGGGGACTTTTGCCTTTACCTCCTCCTCTTCCTCCTCTTCCTCCTCCTCGTCCTCGACCACCCTCTTCTTCTCCTCGTCCTCCTCCTCTTCCTCCTCGGCCTCCGCCTCCTCCTCCTCCTCCTCCGGATCCTCTCGATCCTCTTTATCAAAATCCCGAAAGGGGTTTCTCGAATTCGGGGAGCCGAGGACGGAGGGACTCTCTCGATACTCGGTGTCGGACTCTCCGTCGTCCTTGGAGGACTCTTTCCTTCGTCTCCTCCTCCTCTTTTTGCTCCTCTTCTCGGCCTCCTCCTCGTCGGGAAGGGTTTCCGACTCGATCTTTAGCTCGATCTTGACCATAGGCGGCTGACCGTTCCTGAGGATCGCTCGGTTTCCGGCATCGATGCGATCGTTTCGATCAATTCGGTCCTTTCGTTCCGCGGGTGCGATTCTATCGCGGTCGTCGGCGTTGGTGCGTACTTTAAGGGTCTCGTTTCTAAGGTTTAGGGAGAGGTCGAGGTCGCTAGCGCTACGGGGACGGCGATCGAGCTCGTTCCGATAATCGGAGGAGCGGTGATTCTTTACCTTGTTCGGATAGGCCTTCTGCAGAAGGGTGTCGGGGACGTCGACTGGCAGCTCCCGGTGATGGCCTTGCCCGCCAGGGGCCCACATCTCATCGGGCCCCAGTCCCTCCTGCGGCTTCTTCGCCTCGCGCGAACTTCCGTTGTTGTTCTCCTGCAACTGCAGCTGCTCTCGTTGTTGCTGTTGGTGATGATGTTGCTGTTGCTGCTGCGAGTGAACGTCCGTCACGCCAATGCTGCTCTGCCTTCGGGACCTGAAAGAACCGGATAGGGTCACCCTTTTAACGATTTTCGATGAAACGAGTGCTCTCGCGCTCTCCCGTCACTCTTTCTCTCTCTTGCAATTTCTATTCACGAGGGTTGCTCTGCTATTTTGCGAAAAAAAGGGGCGCTCCTTGGAAATTTGCCCGCGAAACGGGTCACGCGGACCTCGTGCAAAAAAAACGCTGAGACGAGGAGAATTTGCCTCTTTTTTTTCTTTGCTAGAAGTTCATTGAGTTTAAGAAGCCCGGAGATTCCTTTCTTCCTGCTCTCGTCATCGATCGAGATCGAAGACTCGAGAGGAGCTCCTCGATCTTTCTGCGTGTCAATGAGTCGAGATCCGAGCGAAAAATTCTCAAAAAGGTCAAACCGCGAGACGAAAATTTCCAAGGAGCACGGTTCACCTTTGCTTGACCAAATGGCTTCTTTCCTCTTAAAGGATATCGTTCGTGTAGCTTAAAATAATGAATAGAATATCTATAATAAATTGATCGACGAAATTCTATGACCTTTGAAGCTTCGATCACGATAACCTTCGAGACTTAAAAGCACCAAATGGACCGATTGGACGACGAAAAGTCCGAAAAGTCAGTCTCTCTCTCCGTTGCACGAGGGACAGACAAATGCTACAAGTAGCTGAATCGTTTCAAACTTTTACGTGGCACTGGCACTACTGTATAGCTACGTAAAAGAGCGATTAACAAGGTGGAGATAACGAGCTATCTAACGGCACTTTAAGCGTCACTGCGGCCAAAATTGTCGGCACTTTCCGCCGCAAATAATAGTTCGACCCCACGTCGGCGATCGACATTTCTGCAAGGTAAGTTCAAGCTGCACCAAGTTAGAATTCCTCGGACACTAGTTAAAACGCGCGGCAAATTGGCAAAATTCAATCCGCACATTCTAGGGAACACGTTTCAATGATCGAACGTTTCGTCTGACATCAAGTCGAGCATCAAATCGACGCAGGAAAACAGCCGTCGGAATAGGGGAGCAGTGGTTTAAAAAAAAAGCAAACGATCGTTGATGCAAAGAGGCGAAGTTTCAGCGAGTAAAGGTGAAAATTTACGCGAGACTGAGCGCAGAAAGAGTTTCACGGGGTGTCCCTTTTGAATCTCCCCTCTGGCGCGAAAACCGAGAGAGGGGAAGGTCTTCATCCTCTGACATTAAGAACGATTTCTTCGACCGTGATTCTTTTTATTTTGGGATCTTAACGCGACCCTGGATTCGAGAATGGACGATCTTAGCTTTGCTTCGAACTATCGTAGCTAGAATGCCTATGGACAGCGACGATTTGAATTGCGATTCTCGAAATGCCAAATATTTTCCTACAATCTTCATTTAAATCGTTCAATCGGGCGTGGATCGGTAACAATGATAATTGTCTTCTGCTGCGTGCTCTTCTTTTATGTAGGACAAAGGAAGAAAAAATCCTTGATGGAATTTCGCAGGATCGCGGGAGAGATTGCACGGTAACATTTCAAATTAACTTAACCGGGAGTTTAATGAAATTCTATTAAAGCTTACACCTGCGTGTCCTCGCGATAGTAGGACGCTGCGTTCCTTTCACCGGCGTTAATCTCGATCTAATTAAGTTTTTCAATTTTTTTTTCCCCACCTAACCTTCTCCGGCGATCTCCATGCAGCGTCGATTATCTTCGAGGGACATCTGCGCGGGTTTCGATCTCGATACTTCGAGTTCTTCCAAGATTTTCCATCATTTCTACAATTTGTTCTGCACGTTTAATCGCAAAATTGAGAGGCTCTAATTTGGGTGTCTCCTAATTGGAAAACTAGGCGCCTCTCGTTTCACGTCCGCCACGACTTCCGCCAAAAATTCCTCGAATACCAGAGAGACTGTTTCCGCCGAATAAATTCCAGGAACCCATGGAACCAAGTTCGATTTTTCCGTCGCCTCTCGGAAGTTTTCCTAATTTATTAATTAATATATACGACGGTGGCTCGAAAGCTTCAAACGGCAGGCTCCAGGCAACAAAAAGGCGGGAAAAAAGTAGAAGAACAATTCCATCTTCTTGCCAGCGCCTCATTTTCCGCCCAATTAATCTCCCAATCGAAACGCTCGTAAAAAGCAAAATGCCAACAAACGCGCGAACCGCTCGAAAATCCAAAGTGGCTCCCGGAGGACGCCAATTAGAGGGTTCGGTCCCTCTTAATTACCCCGAGGTGTTTCATCGATTCGTTAATTGCCATCGTCGACGTCGATCGCGACTTCTCTCATCTGGCTTTTGTCTCGCGAAGGATTTTTCGCGCGCAATTATCCCAGTGGCATTCTCTTCGGCCCTCGGGAACTCGCGAAACCGCTGAAATTCCGGGCCAGCCGCACCCACGAAACTTTATTCCAAACGCGCTCCTGCTCTAATTGGAGGAAACTATGGCAAATACGTCCAACGAAATATTTTATGCGAATTCCGACGTTGTTTCAACGGGCAGTGAAAGAAAGGAGGGCGGCTTAATCGCAAGTTTAATGACCACGTGGAGAACAAGGAGCCACGGAATTGCCCAGAGACTCCGACGATTAAACGAACTTAACTTCGAGGGTCCCTGGTGGTTTCCTTTTTTGCTATCTTTTTGGAGCTTAAATCTTTTTAGTCCTGCGAATAGTCGAGCCTCTAGCATTGCGTTTGCCATACGAAAGCATCCTGTCGAATTGGCTACGTAATGGATGAATCATCGAACAGGTAAAAATCTATCCATCCGGACTAAGTTCAACCGCAACGTCATTCGTGAAGGGGGTTGAAGCTCCACGCTCGTGGATCCTGTTACGATGGAAGAAAATACGGGGCGAGGGGAAAGGTACGAAGAGAGGAGGGAAAGAGAAGGAGAAAAATAAAAAGAAACACGAGGACTACTCAAAGACACGCGCGTGCACGTCTACGGTCGCCGAGTGAATTCATTCGGGGTTGAACCGTCCAGAGACAATACCGCCGGAGAACAAAGCCGATAGGAAATACGATGGTAATGGCATGGTTCACCATACGCACACCCGACCCCGTTCAGAGTCCAAGTAGGGTGCCTTCTTTTGCCAGGCTCGTTTCTTATTTCCTTTTTCTTTCTCCTTTTTTTCAGTGGACCGTTTCGAATGTACACCCGCACGATTCTTTCTCTGCGATTTTCAACCGTTTAGCGCGTCGAGAATGAATCGAGGTGAGGGATCATTGTTGGGGGTTGTTTCGAGGGTACAGATAAAATTCTGATTTGCAAGGACAAGAGGAATTTACGGATATCCGTGATTCTTTGTCGAAACGACGAGGAAAAATTTTAAACGTTCTTTTGGATACCAGGAACGTAAATATCACGACGTAAATAAACGACAACGTGCCTTATCGATCAGCACGAACTCACGTAACGCAATTTGCGTCCGGTTTCTCCTTTGTGCGATTATTTAAATTTTAAACTAATCATCGGACAAGACAGAGACTCGTCGCTGTAATGTCCGTCTTATGTGCAGTCGGTGCATTTGCAAATTACGCGAAAAGACAGCTTGGACTACGGTACAGTCTGCAATTTTGCAAATAGCAAGAGAACTCTACAATGCCTATTCACAGCCTACGAATCAAGTATACTCTACTATTCGTCGACGATCAAAGTAGCATCTACAATGTACCTCAAATTTCCTTCCAACTGTCCAGCCTGCCCGTCAATTGTCCCTTCATCCCCCATAATCTTAATAAATGTGACAAATACTCAAGGCAACCTCTAGAGGAGTTAAAAATAGCTAGATCGTAAATAGAACTATCCTCCATTGCGACTCGAAGGAGCAAGAATCCACCGATAAAGGGCGACCGAGTAGACGGATAAGCGGACAGGCTGACTCGTTCAAAGGAAAAATACTTGGATCGACTACCTCACAATCAGTGGGAAAAACTCGAGCTACTCTATACCTGTCTCCTCCTGGAAAAGGTGGAAAACGATATCTAGGCTACTGGACGACTGGCTTGGTCTTTACAATGGGGTTTTACTCGCAGAGGGGACAAGGAGATCCTGAACAGGCTGGTTCTTGGAAGACGATGATTTTCATTTCGAATTAACAACGGGCCACTTTCAAAATCGAGGGATTTCCTCGAAGAATCATCTATCCATGAAGCAGCCATTCGTTCAGGATGAAAGTTAAAACGACATAAGACAGACCTAATCGCATTGCGCCTCTTGAGCCCTCGAACTCTCTTCGGCCGTCTGCTGCGCGGAGTTCTTGCGAGGAATTCGCTAAAACCATCCCAACAACGTTTTCTTCGCGATGAAAACAAAGGAGGCATCCTCTTCGAGGAGACCTCGAGTTCACGAGGTGTAACTTCTTGCGAAGGATAAGTACTTTAACCCATTTGCATAAATGTCTTTCGAGTCACCGAGGTTACGGTGTTTAAAAAAGATAAAATTTGATACAAGTACCATTGAAGAATTGTATTCAAATTCAATTTTTCACGTGAGCGATATAGTTCCGTTAGGGGAGCCCTATCGCAACGATAAGAGACAGACAATACAATATGATAAGGTGAGTTCATGCAAATGGGTTGACGACGATCGTGTTCCAACACGAAGAAAAAGAATCAACGATCGCCGAGTGAATCGTAATCCTTCGCTGGAAGTTCGAGATAATGGATTTGCGTGGTTCTTGGGAAGGCGAAAATGCAAACGGAGGCTCGTTCGGAGAATAGCGAACACATGGGGACGAGTGAATCATCAGGAAAATGGCAAGACCGAGTACATTTCCAAATGAACTCGCCGTTATCTTACGGTCTAATGGCTAAAATTTCATTGGCGATTCTCCCTAAGGTTGAAACGAGGATTTAGGTGCTCTAGAAAGTACCTCATTGACGAGGTTCATCGAGGAATTACTCGAGTGATTCGTTGATTATCGTTGAAGACTATTTTTCGCACAGTTTAGGACAATTGTGAAGCAAATTTGAAGGAAGAAAGGGTCGAAAAAGTCTTGAATATCGGACTGAAACGCTATAGAGTCAACGATCGGGTAAATCCGAGCCTGGGTGAACGATACCTGCGGAGGCGGACAGGTAAGCAGGGCTGCAGAAACGGAAACACGTGACCCCCTCCCGTTTCCCCGAAGGCTACGTGAGAACAAGTGTCTAAAAGCTTTGAACGAGGAGTCGCTCCTCGTAGTTGAAATGCTATTATATAATATCAGATATCTTCTCAAAAGAACTCATTGAAATTTGCAAGAAAATTGTTGTACAAAGATGTATGCTACTAATTTAATTTCAAAGGAAAAGATTAACTTTGGAAAGAGACTTCTAATGCGGCCAATTAAAAAGAAAAGATTCGATCTTCGTAGTGGAGCAAATGCTGAGCAATTTTTTAGGAGCTGTATCGTTAAAAAAAATCGGCGAAGGAAGCCGCAGATTGCGGGGCGATAAAATATTTGAAATTTCAATTTGGAGGGTAGCGGCCCGTTAGAGAAAGTGGGGCTTAAATGGCAAATTACGATTATCGTCTTTCGATGAGTACCGTTCTTCCGTCCAGGCTCGTTAACTGCGGATGCGGTAAGTACTTCATACTTTTACACTTTCTAAGTAATAGGCAGGTATGCGCGAACGGCGAAGAGGCCTCGTTTAGCCGGAAAGGAAAATATGCCCTTTGAGGTACGAATTGATTTTTCTATTTGGTCGATTGGAATTAATTCAATCTCTTTTGCTTTGATATTCGTCCTACTGCTCTTTATTTTACCCCTTTTGACATCAATCTTGATCGCCATTTCGCCTAGAATCTACAGCTTTACTTTGATGGATAAAAAATCATCTGGAATATGATATGCTAAGTCAGAATTTGAACTCGGGCTCACTGTTTGACAATCCGAGCTTTTAATTCCATATCTACCCCTTCAATTATTATTTTTATGGAGTTTGAAGGTCCTCCTTGTCAATCGTTACGCCGTGGTTACGAAATTTCAGAGTACGACACTTCCGGAGCGAACGAGCGGAACGCTGAAAATCCACGCGTACCTGGCACGGACGCGGTGCAGTCTCTCCTCGAAAATGTCGCAAATCCTCGACACTTTGACTTTGCTAGATCACTGGACAGCTGGTCCAGGGTACGAGCAATCGGGAAAACATTATTTTTTGAGCAACGGATCACCCACTTTTTCAGGGGAGGAAGTCAAAGTTCACCGAAAAATAATCTTCAACGAATTGGAGCAACGTTGGGCTCTAATCACGCGGGGTCTCGTCTTCTCGAAAATTTCCCAAACCGTCGACAATTTGAGTCGGCTGTGCCACTGGACAGCTGGTCCAGAGTGCGAACAATCGACGTGACATAATTTTTTGAGCAACGGATCACCCAGCTCTTTGGAACAAGAGGTCAAAGTTGACCGAAGAATAATCGTCGAATTGGAGCGAAAGAAGTCGGTATTCGAACGCGGCCGTGGAAAAAGCGCGAAGAGGAATAAGAAAAGTAAGAATAGGGTTGAACTTCGTAGAAACATACCAGTGTAGAGTTTTGAGGATTCTCATGGCGTGGCTTCTCAACGATTCGTCTTTCGTTCAAACCTCATGGACGAGTCTCTCTCGCGACTCGCGGTATCGAGAAACGAGCGAGGAATCTCAATGGCCCGATGTTCTCTCGAGGCCTCTCATTTTCTTGATTTCATCGACCTCTCTTTCTCTGTGTTTTCCTTCAATCCTCGTTTCTCGCTCCGATTTTCATCCTTTCCGCCGTCTCGCGGAGGATTCTCGCTCAAATCACCTCGCAGCAGCTCACCACAACTTTGTTTATACTCCTAAATAGTCCTCTTCCGGTATCACCTTCTTCCGTTAGCTCTCTGGAGCATTCCTCCCGTAAAATCCGTATTTCAGACCCGGAGAAAGTCGCCGAACAAGAACAAAACTTGCAACAATTCTCTCCGTTCGTTTAAAAAAAAAGAAACGACGCACACTCTTCTCTCCTCTTCGTATTTATCTCCTTCTCTATCACCTCGCCCTAACGGCGGACCTCTCCGTCATTCCCACCGCCCCCGTAATGCACCCCCGCACGCACAAATAATCGGCCTCCTCGATCGGCTCGATCTCCTCGATCGCCCCTCTCTTATCCAAAACCTCTCCTCCCTTCCACATCGACCGACTCCACGCGCTCCTTCGCGAGCTTCCCTCCTCTTGGTCGCACCTTCGTCGATCGTCCAGGTTGTCGGGCACGCTGAAAATCACTATGGATCGTTCCTAAAACGTCGACACCGGTGACGCGGAAGTACGAGAGGGTGGATCAAAGAATTCGATGGAAAACGTTTAGCTACGAGACGCGAATTATCGTCGAGAGAGACGCGGATGGAGGAAAGAGGCAGAAGACGAGGAGAAGGTGGAGGAGGAGGAAGAAGAAGAAGCGGCGCGCAGAGTCGCCGAGAGAAGCGAAGGTATATGCACCTTTTGAAGGCTGCATGCGCGAGGAAGGAGGAAGAGGAGGATCGGGAGGACGAGGAGGAGGTGGAGGCGCACTATATCGCATGGAGAACGCTCGTACCGGTTTTGGCCCGCCGGCGGACAGGTATTCCCGACTCCGTTAACCGCCTTAATTGCGCCCGACTCGTATCACCCAAGGGGGAAAAGCCAGGGCTTTTCGCTACCCTCTCTTTTTCATCTCTACCTCTGATCCTCTCTATCTCTATCTCTCTTCGTTTCTACGTCCATCCGAGTCTCTACCTTCCGCGTCACCGACACTTCGAACGATATACGACGTGTCGCAAACTCATCACCACGAAAAATCGAATTCAGATCCACCCCCTGCACGACACACTTGAGGAAACTCGGTTCTCCGGCTCGATCCAACCGTGCATATCCTCCGCAACGATCCTGAATCACCGAGAGCACCACGGAGGATCGAGAACACTACGGAGGACCGAGCACCGCGATCCACGATCGACTCTTACTCGGTTCTCCCTCGAACGAGATTCCTCGAGATCGATGGGAGCTCCTCGCGTTATCCTGCCTGTGGTTGCACCTTCCTATCACCACCTTGTAGATATTCACTCGGATATTCCTCTATTGCGACGAACGAAAAAAAAAGAAATGCTGGTCACGAGGCGCAAAGCGTCGCTAAGGCCGAAGAAGGCACGAGGAGGGCTGGCGTCCCTCCGGCTTCGAACTGACGTGAGTTTGTTGGCTTCGCTTTACCCCGACGAGGCGAGCCGGTGCCCCTTCCCTCCCTAGATCGAGGTATTCCCTCCGTCTCTCTCACTCTCGGTCCCAGAGACCGACAGCCCCTCTTTCACGAACGGTACGCGAGCTCGAGCTGCGCGTTCCTACCTTGTCTCCCTCCAGGGCGACCGCTTCCTTCCACTCCACAACGGTTCTCCACTCTCTCGCTCGTCCTCCGCTCCTCCATTCCTCCGTGTCACTCCCTCTCGTACTCCCGCAATCCCCCTTCTTCATCCTCTGCCTTCCTCCGTACGTTCGTCCGTTCGCGAGGAGGCGAACGTTCCTCTCTCGGTTCGTCGAGACGCGTTTCTTTCGCGAGAAGTCTCGCTCTTTGTTCGCGGAACGTTGTCGTCCTTTTTAGAATTTCGGCTTCGGAGGATGCGGTCGGTTTCGCCGGCCGGTTGTGGCTTTGGCGGGGAAAATTCTCGAGACGCGTTCGAAGGGGGTTTGAAGTCTGAGTCGACGCTTTGGAGTATCGCCGAAGGACTTCGACGATCGTCGTTGCATTTTCTTCGACTCGGTCCCACGGTGTGGGCGGGTCGGACGGTGCGCTCGTCACGTAGGAAAAATACCTGGGCTTTGGGCCCATCGGTTTAGGAATTTCCTCTCAATTTTTCCTGCCTTCCGAAAGCCTGGAGTCCTCTCGAGGTTCGTCGCTCGCGAACGGCGACGCCCTTGCGGTGACTCCAAAATCGCAGAGGCTAGATCTTCGAAGACGTTGCGATACGATGAACCGTATCTGAGCGAACAATGTTTTGCCAAAGAATCGAGGCGTTAATTGAGCTTTCCTATATTTTGCCGCGCATTCCTTCTTTCCCACCTTCCTCCGGTTCCAACGTTTTCCACGTATGTACCACGGTGCGTCCGTGCAAGACGAAAGAGTACCTTCCTCCTCTCGCTCGATCCTTCTCGATCTCTCTCGTTCCCTCTCGGTCCCTCTCACGGGTTTCTCCTTCCTCCATCGAGAAACGAGAGAGGGGTCGACTCTCCTCTCGGTGTCGCCTCTCCTGCGTTCCGGGGCCGATCACGTGGCCCAGCATTGAAGTCTCTGCTCCTTCTTTCCTCCTCTCTTCAGCCTCTTCCTCGCGCTCGCCGGAACACGCAAGTCCCGAAGGAACGCGGTCGAGAAGTCGCGGCGAGTCGACTCGCCGCCTTTCCATTCTCAGCTGATACCGTCGACAACGTTTTCCCTTTACACGCGCTTTATCCCGCGCCGATATTTTCACCGAAACTGCAACCACGACCGGTTTTCGGTGCGCCGATTCTCCGACGTTGTTCGCCGTTTGCCGCGCTTATCTCGAATTTGTATTTTTTCAACTGCGAGCTCCTCCGGCCCTCTCAGATAACGTGTCCCACTTCGCCAGCATCGTGGAAGAGTCTTACTTCATTTGGGAATTATTCTCGCGAGAGAGGAATTTAACGGGAAAAGAGCGACCTCTTCGACCTCTGGGTCGACGAGAGAGTGACAATGGTTCGAGCGACACTTGGACATTGAGAGCAATTTTGCTCGCTGATTGGATACATAGCTGCGTTCTTTTAAATTCGTTGATCTTTCGATCTTCCCGCATGTTCGACCTCGTGGCAACTCTATTAAATTGGTTCGATACCGGAAGTTTCGCAGCTTGGAGAACACGCCAAAGTTCACCAATGGAAATTCACTGGTTCGACAGTGGAAACTCACTTGTTTACCAATGACACTCACTGGTTCCCCCAGTGATCTCGGCGGCCATCAAAGTTCACTGGTTTACCAGTGAATCTCACTCGTCAGCATATTCAAAAATAAAACACGGCGCATGGCGCTGCGGCAGCGGACGCAAATTTCACTGGTTCGCCAGTGACATTTGTATTCACCGGTTGAACCAATGAAATCTCACTGGTTCGATCTAAGAGAGTAGCGATTTTCTAACCCCGGAAAATTCTCAGCAATTTTCTCGAGAACGTACGAACGGAAAAAAGCAATTTTCGAGGCCAGCCTCCCCTCTCGGAAGCTCGAACGTCGGAGCAGAGTTTATCGCGACCCGACAACCTGCTATTTTCATTAACCTCGCGGATAAGTGCAACGCAGCCGTGTCATTCGGCCGTGTTACGCAACTCGGAGGATCTCCTGCGCATCGTGGCGCAGAACCCGCGCGAATTTACGTAACCGGTGAACTCCATGGAATTTTTACCGTGCTCGGATGGTTGCGGTTGTTTGTCGTTCGCCATTGTCCGCTGAAATTGCTGGAGCAACGTCGTTCCCGTTCACGCCCAGGTGCTCTTGCTTGCGCAGCGTGTGCACGTAGAACGCTTGATTTGATCGATAAATTTCCACTGCGTGGAAGTTAATACAGTTGCATCGTGTCGCGTTACGAAACAGTTGAACAAAGTTGAGAGTCGTGAGACGATCGAACGAGGATCTTCCATTTCGATGGTAACAAGAATGGAAGAACCTTCTTTCCCCCTTTTCTCTTTGGTACTTTGCGGATGTAATTGTCGCGGATATTCCAACTGAGACTCGCTGCTTCAACCCTTTGCGGATGGGATCCGTATATATGGGACGTTAGTCCGCAAAGGATTAAACAGCTATGGCTTATTGGCGGATAAATTAGAAAAAATTTCTCAGAGAATTTCAACCCACTAAGGGCAAGTCAAATTCGACTCCTCGCCTTCTATTTTTCATCTCTCGTAAAACCACCTCTCACGAGACCACAATTTCGATTCAACGTTACCCTAAAACCTTCCTTCGACCCGCAAAATCAAAGGGGCAAGCCGAGCAACGGTTTGCAAGTTCTCCGTTCTCCATTTGCGCGAGTCATTCGCGAGAGCACGTACAGGGAATCGTGTTTCGAAGTTTTACGAGCATCGACCGATACGGTCGACTTCTCGTCCTGCACGGAACAAAACCGAGGCATTTGTCGACCACCGGGGGTGGCCACCCCCTTTGAATTTCGGCGCGCAGCCGCCCAACACGTGTATCGAGAACCGTAGTCCGTAGTTTCGAGGAGAGGCCATCGGAACAATGGGTGAAATGGCTCCAAGAGGATCTGGTTTTCGTCAAATTCGCGTCGCGGAAATTCTAACGTCCTCGAGGTAAAGAAAGGAGACGGTTGTTTCGAGTGGCACGCCGCGGGGCAGGCTATTTCTGGACGTTCTTTGGTGGTCTCTCAAGGAAACTGAGAGTAAACACGACAGAATGTCCCTCGACCACTTCTTCCGGCTCTCGTAGGTCAGCCTTTGACGAGGGCGCAGGAAATTTTGCGAAAAATTCTAGACAAAGGAGTCAGAACTCTCTGGAATTGACCATTTAGGATCCAATCCCACTCGTGCCTCCTGCAAAGCGCTCGCATTTGCCTCGTTTCGTAATACTTCCTCCGCTTGGCGCGGAGATCTCTCCGCGACCTTGTCTGCCGTCGACGTAATATCTCGCAACGGATTCGCACGGAAGAGAAACGTTGCGAATAAAAAAGATTACTCGGGGTACGGAGCTAGAGCCTGGCACTGGCAATTAACGGGGTCGAGTTCAACCTCCTCTCGTTTCTAGGAGATTTTTTTAGAAATTATTCGATACGTTGTCACTCTCGACGTCTCAACTTGTACGTCGTGGGACAAACGATAGGGGTGATTGGAATTCAAAGAGCAGGAGACAGGGAGAGCAAAGACAATCACCCTGGAGGGTTAACAGTAGCTATTATATCGCAAAGAATTAGGTCGGTATCCAACCCTGCTTCGTAGGCCACCCAAAGTTGCAGATCTCAGGATAATCGAGCACGTTGCTCGAACAAAACAAACGATCAATCCCAGG
Source organism: Cerceris rybyensis (assembly GCA_910591515.1). Lineage (NCBI taxonomy): Eukaryota > Metazoa > Arthropoda > Insecta > Hymenoptera > Crabronidae > Cerceris > Cerceris rybyensis. The sequence continues at coordinate 829,373 of OU342800.1, read as the reverse complement.
CGATCTTTACCTGCAAAAGAGAGTCGACAGACCCAGCCTCTCGGCGACGCACATCCAGCAGGCCCTGCACGGATGGCAGACCCGATTGAAATCGACGATTCCGAACATGGCGACATACTCGGAAGCACGAGACGATCCGAGGATTCAGGAACGATCGACGATAAGTCGATCGGACGAAGATGAGCGCGGGTGAACGAACCCCGGTAAAAACAGCCGACCGACGAAAATTGTTGACACGAGAAACGGGCGCCGTCGCGGCACGTCGCACCATGAGAACTGGAACCTGGAATGCGGTTTATCGCCGACTCGGCACCTGATATCGAGAGCTTATCTTCGCTCTGCTACGGCCTCTGTGGTGTGCGTCAGTTCGTGTTTCCAACGATATCTGCCTGCCTGTTTACAATGCGCGGATACGATTCTAGCTACGATTGCGAGACGGTACTTTGTTTGCCGGGAAATTATTAAGTTCGAGCTGCACGACTTTTGGGCTGCTCCAACAAGAGACTCCGGATCGAAGCGACTCCTTGGAGCTTTTCCAGATGCCATGTGACTTTAATGGGTTAATGGGGCATGGGATTGAGAGTAGGTGAAACATGAGACGTTTTATTATTTAGGAGATGGAGGACGAAGGAATGAGAAATTCGGATTTGGCTGGAGAGCTTATATGTTATGCCATTAACGTGGATCCTAGGTGCTCTATGGAACTATGTTCAAGAATTAATTTAGATTTCCGCATATCTGCGGCCACGAGACGGAGTAGGTTCAATTAAGCACTTAATACGAAACTACCTGAGGCTACCTGACGGGATCGATCGCACGGCACTTTGGGTTATTCAATTTTTGAACTCCAAGTACTGAAACTTGGTCCTCAGAAATCCTGAAATTCTTGGCAACTGTACCGTGCAACCGATCTTTAGATATCAGAATAAATTTTGTAAGGGGTTAAAGCTGAACAGAAGGCGAATAAATCAGGCACGTCCAACAAATCCACCTTCACCGATTGAACCGAGTCGATAAGGATCGAACGATCGAGCGATACTCTCTCGACGATTCTCCGTTCGACTTTACCACGTAGACCAGCTGTCACTGGAAGCGTATTATCATGACAACGAAGTGTCTCTTTCCCCTACACGTGACCAGTTCCTCTGTGACTATTTAACAGGCAATATCGTGCGAGTCTCGAACACCTGACAACACAAACGAGACCCGATCGCACACGCGACCAGTGGCAACCCCTTCGATGAGTCACGAAGGGGCGAAGGAAAATGCAGTCGATTTTTTTTCCATCGTTCGTCGACCGAGTGGAAACGAGAAGCGTTAATTGAGGATTTTTGCTTCGATCGGAGAAATTTCACGAAGATCTGAAGGAGCGGTTCAGGAAAGAGACTCGAGAGAAAATGAAAGTTGAGTTTCACTCGCGAAGAGACTGACTTTTTTGGCTCCATATCGGAGCACTGGAGTTTAAATGCTCCATTGCCCTTGGGATATATTGTCTAATTTGTTGTATGAGCTGTTTGTTTTGAAACTTGGTCAAGTACATTCGTAGTCGTCAGAAACATATTATTTCTCAAATAGGGTAATTCCGGGGGAGATGGCCGTACGGGAGAGATGGCCAATAGAAAAAACTTCAAGTAATAATTCATAAATGGCAGTACTTTAATTTAGTATCGATTCGTTTTGGCACGGGCAAGAAGTGTTAGTGGATTTTTTTGCGAAACAATTACGGAAAGGTGAGAAATTTGACTTTGTTTTTTCATAACACGTTCGATCTAAACTAAGCGGTTGACATATTAAATGGTCACAAAGAAGTTTTGAAAGTTTTGTCCGTTTTCATGCTTTCTATGTGAAGTAAACAAACTTTCTCGTGTTCTAACTTCAAAATTAACTACAAAATTGAGAAGTTGCTTTAATTAAGTAATGTGGCCATCTCACCCGGACAATCGGGAAAGATGGCCATAGTATTTACGGGAGAGATGGCCATAAAATTTGGACGCGGCCTGAACGGAAAGTTCAGTATCAGTCACCGATCACTTTTGACATCTGAAGGGCATATTAAAAAACGAAAATTGAAAGAAAATGAAAAAGAGAAAAAGGAAGAAAAGTCAAAAAAACCAAAAATAAAAACGGAAACTAAGACTGATAGACCTAAGAAAAAAAATACTGTTCAGAAACGAAAGGCAATTCGTAGGTTGTCTTATAGCAGTTGCGAAGAAATTCCCATCGTTTTCTATGATACCTCTGAAAGTGAATCTGAAGATAGAGAGAAAGAAAACTGTAGAGGTTGTGGTGATAATTATTACAGGACACAATTAGCTGAAGATTAGATACAATGCAATATTTGCATGTTCTGGGTGCATGAAAACTGCACCGAGTTTGAGGATATGTGTTCTTACTGCGGTAATAAGAAAAAAAAAGAGTTAAAAGATCTCAAGGGCAAAGGGAAAGGCAAAAAGAGTACTGGCCATCTCCCCCCGAACACTATGGCCATCACTCCCGGACACTCTGGGAGAGATGGCCAGTCCTACTTTTTTTTAAAAGTTAAAAATTACATTGTTTGCGTTCTTTAAAGTAATTTATCGTTAATGTTTGATAAGAGTAATAAATAAAGTTTATGTTCTATATTAATTCAATGTTTAATTCGTCATAATTCCTTCACAATAGAGTCTTAAAGTTACTAGGGCCATCTCCCCCGGACTTACCCTAATTCAATATCTCGATTTGAAGCGGTACTTTCAAAATAAACGACTCATAAAATATTGCAAAGGCCTGGATTCGGCAACCATCTAAAACAGTGGATCTTAGGAGAACTGATCATAGAAATTAAAGCTGAAAAGTATAAAAAATAAAGTATTCTAGGCCAGGGCGATGACGATGGCCTTCCGGTCGTCAGGTGTGCGCCCCTGCGATTCGACCGACAGGAAACGCAGGTGCGGAGTCGGTGGATTCGCCCTACCTGACGCAGCTTAGACTGACCCGAGTCTACGGACGTAAAGGCTGATTCATAATTTCGGCAGAGGAGAAAATCAAGTATACCCCTACCACACTTGAAGATAAAACTGTAACGTAAAAGTTTGCCAATTGACCAGAGCCAATCGTGAGTGCAAAGAAAAAGTACAGAACGACGTTCGTCGAGAAGAGACGGCCAGAGGCATACTTAAAACGCAAGTGTCGCGATGTTCGTGAATCCAAGACCCCGTGGAATTGCAATTAGGAAACTGATAGAAATTCCGTGTAGCTACAAAGTATCTTCTACTTTGAAGTAACTCGATTGAAAATTCCTAATGAACCTTGCTCCGCAAAAAAAAGCTGAAGACACTTAGTTTCACTCTTTGCGAACTGATAGCTTAGAATTACTAAGTCAAATCTGCTAACGTTAACATTACCAACGCGGAGAAAATGTCGGATTTCTCATTTTTTGCGCAAGCATCGTTGTTGCTGCTGCAAAATGCGAAGAAAAGAAGGTCGAAACGTCGATGTGAACGAAGCTTAAGGCGCATCGTTCCAGCTCGGTCCCCGTTCACGACAGCCGGGCCCAAAATTCGTAGGAGGGGAGAGAGGTTTTGGGTTAAGGGGCCGTATCACAATGGCGTCAGGTAAGGGGCAAACGGTCGCAGGTAAACGGGCCCTCGGCTTTTCCCGCGACGATTCCATTGAAAAAGGTACGCGGACGAAAGCCAAGTCCACGTCGAATTCCATGCTGAATTCCACGGCGATTCTGTTCCACGGAGACCGTGCCGGCAGTCTCTGCACGTACTTCCTCTCCTCGAGGACGTTTGCCGCGATTTCATGAATTTTTAACAGCCACGGATCTGTGGTCTCTTTGCGCGGGATTCTCGAGGAGCAATTTTGCCCTCGCTCGTTCCACGTTGGACCGAGTTTGCCACTGAGATTCTAATTCGACGATTTAGTGCAGGATTACGGCCGATGCGGACACTCTGCCTTGCGAATATTTCATTCGATTGCGGCCAACGGATCGAACTCGGCCATTTTGGAATTCTACATTTTTGACAATCGCCATTCGATAAATTTCAATTCTAGAAGGTCATTTGATACTTGCTCCAACTCGAGTCCATTTCCAAAATTGTCCTCGCTCGTCGAGCCAATCGCTGTTCCACTTTTGGCTCGATAACCCCTCAAAATTATCACAGCTCGATTATGAAATGCGTGTATCGTGTCAGAATCGATAACAAATCACGTTCTCGTTCCTTCGCGGTAGATAACACCGCGGAAACGATCCACGAAAAAGTGTAATGCAACGATTCCCCCCGAAAGCCTCGCTAATTACACAAACAATATATTTTTTATCTACGCGCGGCCTTGAACGAGAACAAATCGATTCTCTCAATAACGAAGGATTTAGATAATCCATTATCGAGGTGAAACGATATCTCGATGTCTTTCCATCGTGCCGCTCTTCGGCACTTTTCGAAAAAATGTTTCCAGCGATTCGCAAAGAACCAGAAGATGGTATTCGCGATGAGAAATAAAAACGAGGCGGCGGTATGCAAGTGCACACGCCCGCAAACCTACGGAATCGGTAATTCCGCAATTGCGTTTACGAGCGCAAGGTATAATGAACTTTCAATTAAAGTAAGCCAGCTTCAGCCTTGGCGATAGGTCAGTGGCTTCTCTTTCGGTACGTGATCGAAATTCGCGAGAATACGAGGACGATGCAGGACAAAAAATGGCGGGAAGGATTGCGCAATGCCGAGGAGGAACCGGGGGAAAGTAATCTCGGAAATTCCAGAAGGACTCGAGATATAGAACTGTTGCAATAAGTGTTTAACGCTAAATTTTTCGTGCAAGAAAAGGCGGAAGACGGGAGAGCAGAAGGGGGATGAACTCTGAAGTAACCATGGAGAAGTAGTCGGTCGATAGCAAATAATCCGAAGATTGGAAACAGCCACATTTCTTCTCGGAGACAGATCTCGACGGTGTTCAAGGAAAATTCTATCCCACTCGATTCAAAGTTTCCCGTTTCTTCGACGCCAGAAGTTGAAATCGGGCTAGAATCCTCCGTCGAGACGATTCATTTTCCTCCGCAATCTCGAGGCACTTTTCCATTGTTTCCCTCTGGAGTTATCGGCTTAGACGTGCTATTAATGCTGCGCGATGATATTTTCTATCACGCACGCTATAATCGAGAGAACTCGCTCGACTTTCCATAAAAATTGGATTACGTCGCTGTTTTTTTTCCCGCTCTTTAATCGATACTTTCAGCTTTGAGTTAATTCGAGGATAATCGCTCGCTCGGGCAGCTTGGAGAACGTGGAGAACGGCGCGATTTTCTCCGATGGGGAGAAAAATTCTATCTTGCATTCAAAAAACATCCTTTAACCAGTTAAATGTGGTTGACGACTATATTCGTCATCTGGTGGTTGACCCGTTAAATCCAAAATTAGGGAAGTATTTGTAAAATCGAAAACTCTCCTCGAAAGTGACCCACTGCGATCGCGGTGAATGGCACCGTGCATAGCTCGTCGACGAAGAGGAAACGCGGCGGAAGATCGGTGAAATGCTCCATTTCCCAGACGCATCGCGTGCCTGGTGGCACACTATGGCACACACCATGGTGCACACCATGCCTGCTTTTATATCCGGACGTTGGAACGTATTGTGCGCGAGTCAGTGTCGTTTAAGTGGCTGTTTTTCATCAACCGGACGCGCTCGACGATATTCAATTAATCGGCACGATTAACGAGCGTTCTGTCAATCTTCGACGCGCTCCATTATTCCGGCATCTCACGATCAACGCTCTTCCGTTCCACTTATTACCATGCTTCCATCATTTTTACATTTCTCCCTCGATTTTCCCTCCCTCTTTGCAGTTTACCGCCGTTCTTCAACGCCGCTGCGACGATCGTTCGTCGATTCTCTCTCAATTTTTTCCCCAATTTTTTTTCTCCCTCGTAGAAGAATATTTTTTTTTTAATGCCGAACGACGATTTTATTGCGAGGCTTTAACGCCGGCTCTCGTTACGGGGAGAGTCGTTTCTACCATCACGAATTCCCGAGACGTCGACGGTTCCTCCTGGAGAGACGTTGGGCGCCATTAACGCAAGTCTGCGCTTCTTGCCGGGACAAATAGGGAAAGCCAGCAGGGTTCTAGCTTTTTCAGAATTCAGAGAGGAAGGTGCAGATGTTGAACGTTTTTCGTCGGAGGAGCGGAAGGAGTTATTAGCGTGGAATTGCGTTTCCGCTCGTTAAACCTTTCTTCTCTGCTCCTCTCAGTTGCAAGACTCGAAAACATCCTGCGGCTTGTTTCAATGTTTTGGGAAATTTGGAGGCAGAGAGCGCAGGAGTTTGGGCTTGGGAAAGTTAGAATTTGCGAGCTCTCGGTCGGACAAACGTCCAAGGGCAAGGACGCAAGAACTTTGGCTCGTAGTCATCGGGACCAAATTTAAATCCTTCGTTATTACTAGGAAAATTATCCTCATTCGTTAATTGATATATCCGAGGTTTTGATGGCTCAGGGACCAGCTAAAACAGTAGCCTCAAACTAAATTGCTAGAGCAGTTGCATCGAAAAAATCCAAAACAGCAACGACGCGCTGATCTATGGCAAGTTGCTCGGTCGTCCAAGCAAGGCTCTCTCCTCGAGAGAGGCAGATCGATCGACGACGACCACGACGACGATAGAATCTCAATACGAGCAGCATTGTACGGCATCTATTTACAGAATCGACATTCCCGTATTCAGCCGCGACAAGGACGCGATAATGCGAAAAATGGGTCGTGGCTGCGCGATTCGATTTCACGCTATCTCGCGCGCGGCTTTTCCTCGCGAGAGGATTTCTGCGAATCAAGAATTCCATCGGTAAGCGTTTGCGGTTGGAGAATCTTCCAAAGACAGCGAAAATTTGTTTCACAGATCGTAGCTGTTTCACGTACGATTTCAATTTCTTGCTCTACATTTTGCACTTTCAAGTTTTCAATGGAAGTGACAGCGCAGAGGCTACTTCATCGACTAACGACCACGCTCGATCATCGGAATCGAATCCAAAGAACAAACAATTATTAGTCATCGATGAAACTCGCGCGAGCACAGCCGCCAAAGAAATGAGAGTGGAGGAACGTCGAATCGCGCGAGGATGATAATTCGTCGCCGAAGAGACCCGGGAAAGCTCTCGAATATTCGTGTATACGAAATTATCGGTGGAAAGTGTGGAACGAAAGCGCCTCTTTAACGGTACCAAGCACTTTCCTGCAGTCGAGGAGAGCCAGAACGAACGAGCTCTCGACGCGTACGCTCGAGTACGTTAGAGCACTTGCACGTATCGACGCGCTCGTCAAAATATGCGGGTTACTCGTATTTTCTTTCCACCGAGCGTAAATTCCAGTCCGGCGTGTAAACGGGCCGGCTTCGTTCGCCAAAGAGCGAACACCCGAAGAAGGTTTCGTTCAAGGTGCACGCATCGCGTCAAACGAGAACAATGGATCCACCGTCTAACCGATTATGCGCGCGGACAACGTGTCTAGAAATCGAATCGAATCGACGATGCTCGCTGGCTCGTCCTACGCCAACGCGAATCCGTAATCTCCCATCGGAATGTCAAGCCGAGTAAACAATCGTCAGGGAGTCCCTCTTGTCCGATCCTCTACCTCCAGGACGCTTCTTTGTGCTACTGTATCGACATTCCGACTAGGATTGGCAATGTCATTCAAGATATTTTGTACATCGACGCTCCCTGATTCGCTGCCATGCGTCACTCTAAGTCCAAAATGCTATTTTCCATCCTCATCTCCAAATCACCGCCTGGTGAATCCAGAAGAGCGAGTAGCCTTATTTGCAACTAGCTGAGGTATCGTTCGACAACTTCAAGAAGTCTCCTGAGCAGCGGAGCTTCTCGCCAAATACCGCCTATTCGTACCGTTTTTTTTTATTTAATCCACCCTGCTCAGCCTCCTGAAGGAGGCACTTGACAAAGTCGTAACATTGAAATATCTTTATGACGCCTGGCGAATCAGATCCTGCCGAAACAGGCCTACCTCCGAGGAGACTTCTTGAGGTTTGCTTTATAATAAACCTACATTGATTTGAACGCTCGGCGCTCCAAAACGAGATCTACCTCGACTCTCGATAGGGAATTTTTGACTCTCGATTCTCGATTCTGGGAGCTCGGCTGGGGCTCCGGCCTGTTGACGATAGGTCGGACCCTCGTGCAAGTATCGGCGCACAAAAGGCTTCGAATGACGCGCATAAGCGCGACGGGAACAATGGGAGCCAGTTGGTATCGTCGATTCGACGTCGCCAATACAGTCATCAGTCCCATTGCGCACCTTTTCTCGGTCTCTGTTCTTCTTTGCGCGTTTCCCTCTCGATCTCTTTCATACCTATTCCCTCTCATTTTCATTTCCCCTTGGTCTATCTTTCTCTCTTTCCCTCCACGTCCCTCCATGCTCCCCCGATCCGCGGCTCTTTTTTCTTCCTCTTGTTCTGCGTGCTTTTTATTTCGAAAGCGGGATACGTGGTCGGAACAGGAAACGCCATGGGAGAGTGAGCAATCGGTATTCCATGCCGGTGTCACGGCGAGGCGATGCCTCCACGAAACGCTCGTTACAGCGAGCCGGACTTCGATTGCACCGGAGCGCATCCGAATGCACCGATCGGTTAGAAGTCGATACGGGACCACGAGAAACTTTGCTCGAGATCTCCATATCTTTCTCATTCTTTCTCCTCTTCTTTTGATTCTGTTTTTTCCATCTTCGATACACTTCGTGTACGAATTTTCCAACTGGCGGGAATTCCAAAGGATTTCGACAACATTGACGCACATTCCTGGAGGAATGCCGAAAGAATGCGCCTCGGCGTTTAAAAGAGAGCATCGAGAAAGCGGTTCGATCCTCGGACGATCGTTAATTACCGAGGGAATATTTAACAGCTCGTTGGTCGCTACGCTTTTTAGCGCCAATAAGGTGCTACGCTGAAAGAGGAACGGCGAAAGAGAGAGGAAGAGAGATATCTTCCACGGTGAAGGAAGCACTTCCAATCTTTAACATAAATTCCATAGAAAAGATTTCGCAACAGAGTCGAACATAAAAGGAAAGCCCTCCTCCGGATGAGCTCGCGGTCGCGATCGTTCGCCGTCGATATCCTTACATTCCACTTTCGTCGATGCGGTCTCTCGATTCGCTTTTCAACATTTCAATCCTTCGGAATCGCATCGACGACCTCGTTTCCCAGTCTTCTCTTCTCGCTCGCAATTAACGCGAGCAATTAAATCGATCTGCGCTCGAGGAAGAGGGACTTCTGGAGGAATTTGAGCGAGGAAGAGGCTATAGGCGAGGCGCCTCGAAGAGAGCCGTCAAATGCAAATGTCCCCGGGCTGCTACGTGAAAAAATGCCGTGGCAGGCTGGCTAGCCGTAAGCATAAGCGACCCGACGTCCGATCGATATCGATTTCATGATCGCCAATCGATATCCCTGGCTCGGATAACGGCCACTGGGTCCAACGATCGTCGCTGGTACTGTTCCGCACGGAGAAAGTCTTTCTTCGACGAAGAGGCGGAGATGGTCGCCAAAGTTTGGCCTGACCGAGGAACTTGGCATCTCTGATCGTTGCAATTAATCGTTATTTGCGTGAGAATTTTGTAAGGATCTTTCTACACCGTTCTGTAATGTTTAATCAGCTTGCAATCGGCGAAGAACGAATGGGAAAGGAGCGTACGTTTGCGTAGCTCGAAGGAAGCAGGAAGAACGCAGAGTCGGTCATTGGGACGTCGACATCCGGTCGAATCGAAAGAGCCAGAGAACTTCCTAAGGTAGCCGCGTTTCAAAGGGTTTGACCGAGAAAACGGCTCCTCTCTCGGCGCTTAGAGCAGTCAAAGGAAGTGGGACAGGGTTGCCTCGATCGCGATCCATTCGAAAATCGAGAGGCCGAGAGAAAGAGGAGAAAGGAAAGCATTCATTTCGGAGTATTCACGCGGCTTCTCGTTAAAACTGTCCCACGTCAGGGGGTGCATTCATTCGCACCTGAACGTTTCCACGGTGTCCATGAATAAGACGAAGGTAATTTCCTCCTTGCTGAAAACGCTTTTCGAGGATCCCTCGATCGTTGTCGTTCAACTCGGGCGAAGCGAGAGAAAAAAAAAGCCGAAGAAAGAGACTTTTCCGAGTAGCTCCTTACCGAGATACGTAACTTTCCGTGCTCTTCCGTGTATTCGGAACTTTCATTCTGTTGCTTTTGTGCTCCCTTTCGTCGGATTAAATTCATCCCCGGAGATGAAGATTCCAAATCTATCCGGATAAGTTGAATCTCCATTTCGATCGGAGAATTCGATGGAATACAATTACAATTGACCGGCTCAAACTTCGTTTCGCAGTTGCAAGAGACTTCTCCGACTATCAGGTTGGGAAACGCTGTTGCAGGAGAGCGAGGCGTTGCATCGCGAGGACTGGAAAACGCATTGTTTAGGCTGCACTTACACACCAACCTCCGATGGGTGTGTCACGAGCGTGAAATACCAGCGAACCGACTACCAACTCCGGAAGGTACTCGGACAGTCCACTTGGACGATGCTCGAGCTCCTACCTTCGCTGTGCAGTTTGACTTTCAGCGAGTAGTCTGGATTTGAAGCTTTCTATGCGTTCCTCCCCAACCCGGCCTCCGGAGGAGTCCATTTGATCTTCCAAGTGGACCACTCGACTATCGACTGCACTTTCGGTAATGTCGCTCTTCCCCGTCTGAGAGTTTCTTATTAATTCCCTCGCCAGACTCGAGAGATACTTTTTGTGGGATCGTTTCAATTCTCGTATCAATGGGAGCATCTTTTTTTCATTCTCTTAATGCTTAGACAGTGGTACACCTTTGCAGGAAAGCACAAACGTATACCGATGATCGTAGGTCACTCGTGATTGTCGCGCGTTGTGCTCAACCTGCTCCTCGTCGAGGTAGCAGTGGTTCTTTTTTTACTTGTTCTGTCTTCAAATAATTTACCGGAAGTGACGGGGCTATGGTTCGCGATCGATTATATGCAATTTAAAAGCGGCAGAATTCCCGAAGTGAACCGTACCGAGCCGCTGACGCGATAATTATTTCAAATTGCCAGCACACAATTCTGTTTAAACGCGATTTTCTGTAGCACTCCAAGGTGCATACACGAGTCTTTCGGTCAATTGTTTTTGCCAAATGAGGTCCTCGGTCAAATTGATGATTTGAGAGATACGCGTAAAGAATTAAAAGAGAACTCTTCGATCCTTAATCTCCCGCCTCTCGAGGAACTTTGAGACCCCATCGAGAGGGTGCAACAACGTCCAATGCAACGGATAGAATTTCGCTTTATTTTCTCCCGATAACGGAGATCCCTGGTGCACCTTTGAAATAACCACGCCGAGAGGACGTTCACGGCGACATCTGACCGTCACCGACAGAATTTACCTCTTATCGTTGCGATAACGAATTGTTTTTACGCGACCCGGGAAAAATACGATTTTTATTCCCACAGTTTCCAAGTAACTGCGACAGCGGCTATCAACTTTTCCTCCGGGAGCGATATCGCGGGAAAATGCGAACGCGTAACGTCAGAGAAATGTCTCCTCTTTTGTTCTGCCGAGAGCAGATAAGAGCAGCGAACGTGGGAGAACACTTTTTTTAATTTAACTCCGAAACTGCCAAGGTGGTTCCAATTTCATCGCAAAATTGCCGGCACTAATGGAAAAGCCGTGCAGCAAACATTCTCTTTCTCTAAAATCTGCATTACTCGATCGATCGTCCTTTTCACCTCTTCCCAAATTTCTCATTTGGCATATTTAAATATTAAATAACGCCCAGTACTCGAAAGAAAGTGCGCTCTATGGGTCACCATTGGGATCCTTCGTGTCCGAATAACTGTCAGAGCCGACGGAGAGCAACTACCCCTAACTGCGAGAGGGTTAAACAGTCGAGAGCCAAACGGAACGAACATCGATGCTAATGTATTCATCTCGGAACAAATTGGAGGTGTGCTCACCTACAAATCGGCTCCGGGTAGTCCCTTTCATCCGTAGGATTGAGGAAATTGGCGTCGTTCGCCGCCGAAGAGGTCGATTCCCGTGGCGACCTTGGGCCGCCCTCCAATTCCCCGATCAGAACTTCTGTCTGGCCATTTTGGAAGGGGCTGCTGGCACGTCGTTCCCCGACTCTTCCTCCTGACACCGGTTGCTGGAACCGAAACAATTAGATTACTCCCAGATTCGCGTAGTTCACTTTAGTTAACGTGGAAGTATATTTTCAGGTGCATCTTTCGGCTCAGGTTTGAATTAGGTCGGAGATAGGGGCGTTAGGTATCGGTTGAACCCAAAGAGAAAGATTTGCCGTCGCCTCCACTAACCGATTCGATCCTTTGACTCCTCGTCGAGCATATACCGCGATATTTATTTTCCTCTCCACGTATCTATCCTAGCAATACGTTTCTCTATTTGAGCGTTTCACTATTTATCCATCGATCCATCTATCTATCTATCTATTTATCCATCTGGCGTTATACCTACGAATATACATGTTCAAGCTATAGTATTTGTTTACAGCACCGTACACGGTACTTCCTGTGTCGTGTCACAAAATGTACTGACGTTAAATTCAACACCGAACCGTTGACCCTCGGGGCAAAAAGAAACGTAGAGAACGTAACCTCGGTATCCTCCCGTGGCGGTTTAATTATCGGTGCAATTAATTATGCCAGGAGCGTATTAACGGGAATGATTTAAAAATTCCAGGAAATCGTTTGTTCCTTGGGTAGTCTCACGGATGCGTTTACATAAGCAAACGAGAGGCGAGTTTGAACGTTGAAAGTATAAAGATAGAAGTGAGCCAACGGATCGAGACGCTCTCAAGGATATTGAGGCATCGATAATTCCCTACTCCCGCCTCTCCCGACTCCTCGTCCTTCCGATTAATAACGAATATTCAGAGGCACGCGGGACCTACGGATCCTGGAATATTTCTTCGTGATCCTACTTTCAGCTCGAGAGATTCGTTGCTCTAGAATTCTCGACGATCTTTGGCTCCGATTTTTTAATCAAAGAAATATATATTTTGCCAGTTGTCTAACAATTTAAGGATAACTTTATGCTCTTTTGCTCGGAGATAGAGTTTTAAGCTGCGAAACGTTAAATGACAATTTTGCAGAAAATTTTCGTCAAAGGTGAAGAGGGCATTGAACGTCGGCCCATCGATTAATTAGGAGAGTTCGAGGCTTTAACGTCGCTCCGACCACAGCCCCTATCTCCGTCGCTCGAAGCGCGAAGGACTAATTAAGTGCACCTAACCGTCTAAAATGAGGATATCGAACCAACCAGAAGTTTCGTTTCCTCCGGGCAGCTCTGCTGTTTCTCCAAGGCGTCCTTTCCCTCCCGGTTACCATCCGTGTCCTTCACCAAGCCCTTGGGAATCGTGCCGTTGCTGAGCTTCGTGGAGAACGCATTCGATCCCGGTTCCCTGCGAGAAAAATTCGAAAACGTCCAAGCCGATTTCAGACGGTTGCCACTCTCGATTATCACGGTTATCGGTGAGGTAGACGGTAAACGACGTCGAGTAAAAGTACGGGGACAAAAACAGCCGGAATAAAATACGCGACGCGGCGCAATGGGACGATATCGAACGCGCCGATCGCAATTTCTCGCATCCGGTCTCTAACTGTACTTCCTACAAGCCCGTGCAGCCCGTTTTCACGTTCAAAGCCGTATTTCAGCTTTAACGATTCCACCATCGATTCCGAGTCGATTTAATGCGATAGGAATTCGAGGGAAAAACCTTCTTCTCTGTCCACGTGCCGAGAGACATTTGACGAACAAAGTACTTGGACGTCGGAGAACGCTGGAGTAAATATCGATTCTATCTTTTCGCACGAGTTTAAATACAATCGGAGGTTTACCCCGTGAACGAGGAAAATGAAATTTCTAATCGTAAGAGCAATCTTGAATCACTGGAATTAACTATTCAAAAATCTAGCACGTCTCAAATCGTAAATTAACCCCTTAGCCTACAAGAACGCGTGACACTCGTGGCGCGGGAAATGGAATAGAATAATTTTGAAGTCTTTCGAAATCTATTAAATTGAAAATATCAGCCGGTCGCAAAACGATCTTATTATTACTATACTATTAACACTAAACCTACCAAGGCGGTCAAAAGACCGCTTCCAAAATATTTTCTAAAAATTATCTAAATTAATAGAGTAGCCATGGAGTAAATATTCCACTTCTATCTTACAAAACCAAAATTAGTTAATTAATTATCTTCTTTATCACTCCACTTCTCTTTGTATAAAGTCGTTATTGAGTATATTTAAATTTTAGTAGATATAACGTCGGTAGTTTTAGTGTTAATAATACTTTCAGTTATACGAAATATCAGGAATTAATTTTGAATCATTGCGCATTGAGTCAGAGAAAAAATCGTAGGTCGAAGGGTTAACGTTCGATAATTTCCCTAATTGGAGCAATTCTATGAAAATTTGGAGAATCAAGGAACGATCTTCCGGGTCGAAAGCTGCACTTACTTGTCGGCGAGAGTGACGGTGATTTGGCTGCTGGTCACATTTTTGCCCGCGGTGTCCCCGCTCGTCGACGCTACCGCTTCGTTGATCTGAACCCACAACGTTCCATCGATCAGGAATGATTAAACACCTAACACTATCTGCTGCAGAACTCTGCCGTTTACCTGCTGATGTAAGATCGCCTGGATGTCGCGCGGCTGTATTCTCCAATTGGAGGTCAACCTCTGCAACCGCTCCTTTGCTCGCCTGCAAGAAGAAAAGGGATTTTCGTGATAGACGAAACTAACGGAGAATTTAATTAGTGGTTGGCGAACAGGGGAGAACCCTTTGCATGGCTCAGACGAGGGGCGAGTCGAAAACATGGGGATGAACGCGCCCTTGAGACTGAGACTCGCTCCGAGTGGACCTTGAACGCGGAAAAGGACTCTTTTCTGAGGCTGGGAGTGGATAGTGAAATTGTGAAAGTATTTTGACGATATTTGGTGTTAAGATGGAGGAAAAAATTAAACTAATCGGAAGCAGAGAGAGAGAGGTGTCTTGGAGAACGAAGTAGCTTGGAATTGGCTCGGTTAATTAGTGAAATGAAGCAAAAAATAGAATTATCGGGAAATTTCTTTTTTTTTATTCGTGATTGGGCTAGAGGGAAGCTTGACGAGTAGAGAAACGATAGGATAATTGGGAAAATGAATGTTAGAAGAGAATAATCTCACCTCTCGACGGCGATGACCCAAGCTTCTCGTATCCGCCCAGCGTTGAGCCCGTCCAGCTCTTCTGTCAACCATTTTCAGCGAATTAGTCGTGCAAATTAATCTCGTCCTCGTTATCTTAATACATTCAAATCCAGCGAACGGATCCGCGAAAAACATGCGACATAAGTGCGCAGGTTTTACGCCCATCCGCGCCAGTTCGTCGCAAAAAGATTTACGTTTTTTAATCATCCTCTCTTTCAACCGAACAACAAATATTGCAATTTTAATTCTAAATCGAGAGATTCATCAAAAAATGACCACCGCTTTTATCGCAGAGTCGACAACCTAACAAATCACCCTAATCGACGAGTGGAACCAGTGGAGAACGGGTTTAAGGTTCGACAAAACTGAGAAATTTCCCAACAACAAATACTCTCAACAGATTCGCAGATTTTCCGATTCAGAGTCGCAAAATTGCGAGTCTCTCCGTCGAAATGTCACGGTACCATATTCCCGGAAGTCGTCATCCTGGGCCTCCTCGTCCTCGTCGTCGATGAACTTAATGGCGGAGAGATCGAAGTGGCTCGCGATATCCTCAGGCTCCTCGTTAATGGCCGGAAACTCGGACGACTTTGACGGATCATCGACGGAATCGTCGACGACGAAGGACCTGCCCTCGACTTCCGTGCGGTTCCAGCATCCGCAAAGCAATAATCCACGGAGGAGCTTCGACATTTTCGGTTGCGTTTGCAACGATAACTTTGTTCCATGCTCATTCACGACGAATGATCCAAGTTAAACCGCGCATCGAGAAGAGAGAATACGAATTCACCGGATGTCTCTTCACTCTGGTGGAATATTCTCGGATGTTGAAGTTCAATGATCAACTTCTTGCGCATATCGAATATCAGAACTATCTCTCACGATAGACGACACGGCGAACACGGAGAATCTCCGGAAGTCTCGCTATGCCGATGAAACACTCTAGGAAGTTGAAGTTTAACCGTCGGCCTGCTCTTATCGAGCGTCCAGAAGATTCGGAAGGAGGCAGGAAAAATTCTTTTCCAAAGTTTTCACGCTATCAAACTTTCCAGCTGGTGAAATATTGCCAAGAGATTCGTCTCGATGCATCCGAGGAATTCCTCTCACGCCAGTTTTTTCTATCCCATTGGCAAGTTTAGAGAATCGACACGGAGAGACGCGTTTCTCCTCGAAGTTACGGTCCGTCGGTGAGTTCCATCGTCGAAAACGACGATCAGGGAGAAAAGAAACGGCACTCGAAGGATACGACCGAAGGACGGCCGAAGGTGGCAACGTTTTCCACGCGATCTCGTCGAGATTCGATGGAAATTCGCGAGAGGATCGTGAAATCCGTGCGCACGTGTCGCGGGAGGATAGAAAATAAACTCTCCTATGAACGTCGAGGAGCCAGAATGCGGTGAGCAACGACGCGTCCCAAGGAGTTTATATTTGGATCTGAGAGAGGAGAACGACGGGAAAAATCCTCAGGGTGAACGACGGTTCAACGTACTCGATTGTGCACTGCTTTGTTTCTCCATTTGTGCGGCTACCGTTTGGGGTAGAAATAGTCGAGAAACTAGGCAGATCGTAGGGTAGATTCGGAGGATGTCGCGGAAACTCCCTGATTCTGCGTCAGTGAGACCAACGACCCTTTAATCTGGTACTCTAGGTACCTTCAAGTACTTTGTACAGTGTCTCCTGTATTTCCTAATTTTTCGGTAATTGATCTTCCGATAGAAAGTCGTCATTGTGCGCAATAAGTCCGAAGACATCTTTTAATTTGCCACTACTGAAATGCTGGAGTGTTTTCCTCTTCACCCGTTGCAATTCTCAGTTCCCGGGCGATTTATTGCGCATTGAAGAATCATCGTGGAGGAATCGAGGACCAAACAAGAGTAAATCGTTTCTCTGACGCAGACTGGCCCTAATATGCCAACGTGAGTCACGCTTATGAACGAATCACGGCAGAAGAATTAGCCTGTGCTCTTGGGCGGTACCGAAAACCACCTGATCTCTGCTCGACGCGCAAATAATAACAGGTGTTTCGATGCAACTTGGAGAAAGATTCAATTATCTTCCAGCAAGTATTTTTAAATATACGCAAGAAGTCGTCACTTTTTCAATTGAAAGGAAGAAGAAAAAAAGATCCGATCGATGGCAAAAGTTTCCCAGATAATTGCCCGCCCTGTGCAGCGTTAATTGTTCCAAGGACAGAGAGAAGTACTAAGATAAAAGAAATGATAAGAGATAGAAAAAAGTACGGAAAGAATAACGAGTAATTCTAGAACATCAAAGAAGGGAAGAGTGAAAGAGAGTAGAAATATTGCTCAATGAAATCCTCATCAACAAAGAATAAAAAGACCAAGAGCAGCCGTGACCGGAATCTGGCTGCATCCGTCGGAGAGAAGAAACAAAAAAAAGCAAATAACTCGATGCTCGACAACGACGCATAACGGGAAAAAAATCGTGAAACAAGTGCACTCAATAATCCTATCTGCATATCTTGAACAGAGAGCAAAAAACTCTTCATCCATGATCGTGCAGCGCTCCAAATCTCATTTGTCATTGAAGGGTCAACGCGCAAACGTGCCGCGATGCTGGATCACTCTCGCGAAACGAACTCCCGTTTCTCAACGATCCGAGGACTGATTCCCTTTCCGGCGAATCTGGCACCTTGCCAAAACTCCCAACGTTCACTGTCAGACACCGTTCGCTCACCGATTCGGCGAAAGTCCTCTCCGCTCTTCCCCGAGATCCGACGACCGAGACAATTTTTCAAGGACGACCGACCGCCACCCGCCGCGCGGACGATTTCAAGGACGATCTCCGAAGAAGACCGGAGAACCTGCACTTTCAGCGCGATCAACCATTTTGAGAGAATTTCTCTTACAGTTTCCAATTTCTTTTAATCCCTATGGTCGTTCTATCTAGAGTAGAAATAGCGAACCTTTGACCCGGCAGGGCCAAAGGGCACCGCACGCGTAAAGTGAAAATTGCACGTTACTGTTGGATGACCAACCTATGTTATCTACATACAACGCACTGCGTTGCCTTAGTGACTCAATGTCCTAAGCGCCTCTTAGAGAGTCATCTCCGAACCCTGATTCAC
The DNA here is from genome assembly GCA_910591515.1 of Cerceris rybyensis. NCBI lineage: Eukaryota > Metazoa > Arthropoda > Insecta > Hymenoptera > Crabronidae > Cerceris > Cerceris rybyensis. Next base: position 811,080 of record OU342800.1, on the reverse strand, counting down.
GCTGGTCAGGGTTCACTCCTAGGATTTGATCATCCTCGCCCTCTTCCTTCTTTGTTATCACAAATCTTAAGGTATATAAGAAACCGCACGAGGAACTACACACAATATTCTCGACTCATTTCTCAAGTTAGTGCCGAAACTTTGTCGGACTCCGCGGTTAAACATTCGGTCTTCGAAATTATAACAGTTGTAACAACCGTGCCACTGTAAGCCGTCTCGCTTATCCACGGTATACAACATTACTAGTCTCGGAATAAAGCACGAGCTGATAACATGCGAGTCTCTCATTAACCCTTACGCACCGGACGGGACATGTGCTGTCCCAGTCTGGAAAATGTTTGATATTACGCCTGGGACAACATATGTCCCAGTTACTGAAAAACATTTAGGACAGAAGTTGGGCCTCCAAACTGATTCTAAGGCCGTCTCAATCGTTCTGAGTCCATAAATTTCTCATCTCGATCGTCCCCGATCTAATCAAGCAAGCGACAACTGTTAAGGTTGCTCAGTTTTAGGCATAAACGTTATTTTATCTAATAATCGCTTAGAGGAGAAATAACTGATCCCGGGAATGGAGCGCACTCGGAATGGATTTTTCGCCGTATTGAAAGGGTTAAGACATTGTAGCACGTAAAAGTGATCCAATCCTGTTTTTTTCTGGAGGTATTACGAATGACTCGGTCGATGAGCCAGAGATAATCGAGGAGACTCGGAAGTGCAATGTGAACGAAGCTTAAGGCGGAGAATTCCAAGGGAGAAAAGGATCCCCTCGAAGTCGTCTCGAGGCGACGTTAAAGTTACGCCATCGCGATACTCGGATGCTGGCTGACCCAAATTTGTCAGGCCGAGCATCCATGCGGACGTACATCCCGTAAATCGCCATGATTTTCCTCGAGATTCGTTCCGGTGAATTGGTTCTTCGTTACGTAAAGTCTCGTTAATCGAGCCGTGTCTCTTTGCCACCGAGACTTCGCAGATCCCTCCACGAGATTTCTCTCTACGTTGGATCGCAAACGGAATTACCGGAGTTAATATCTCTTCTATCGATTTTATCGCGCGTCCTCGTCTAATAGAATTTCGTTAAATTAAGTCTCGCGGAATTCGAAGCATTTTTCAGAGGCTGCTACGAGGATGGAGTTGGAAGCGCGGGATTACTGGGGACGAGCTCAAATCCTCCCTCGTCTATTGCAAATTTTTATTCTATTTTCTAAATTCCTTGCAAAAATAAAAGCCACCGGTGAAAGTCTCCTCGCGTATCTACACGCGGTGTTAATAAAACTTGAAAGACGTCGCGAACATATCTCCGGTGGAACCTTGGAAGTAATTTTTGCATTTAAACGGAATCACCTCTGGGGATTTTTAAATACACCATCTATGCTGCGAGGGTTCGATATTTTAAAAAAAGCACCGACTCACGTCGAAAATAAACATCAAAGGAAAATCAATTTCTCATTGACGTTAGCAGATATATTCACACGTAGACGACAGGTATAATAAAATAGAGGATCACTGGCGAACGGGAGCGATTAATAACGTAAAACTGCCAATCGATCCAAGATGCATTACCGCTGCACTATTTAATTATTGATCGTTCGATCGCTCCAGGAAACCCCCGCGATTTAACGCTTCACGGCTAAAAACTCTATTTACGATTTACGACGGCCGAAAATATTAAACGACAACGGAACTTTCCGTCGGTTTTATCGTTCACCTTCTATCTCCGTCTTTGTAGACACCTATTCCCGCCGGGGGTGTTCTTATATCTTCCGCTTCGACTGCACCGTCCCGATACCGACGAAGACCTATGGAAACCGTAAGTCCTCCGAATTCGCCGAGTCTCATATACATATCGCGTGGAAGAATTTCTTTAGAAACGATGGGACGAGATGAGAAAACGTTCCAAGTGGAAGCTGATATATCCGAAGACCCTAAGCTCGTTCTATCGTTCGCCATAGTTAGGATATCTCGAGGAACATTTGAAAAAAGTTCTCCAGAGACGGCTAGAACTTGACCTCGACTTTGCTAATTGGGAATGCAAGCTTTTAGCTTGGTAGCCACTGCACTTTCCCAAGTGTGCAGGCTACTCGAGTGGATCCATCAACGTGGACAAACAAGGTATCCAAAGATTTAGAGTTTCGGGTGACTTCTTCCCAAATGTTCACCGCAAGTCACCCACATAGGATCTGTGAAGGAAATTTCTATTCCATTTTATTTGTTAATTGATGTGTTATAGCCTCGATGATGCTGGAACCACCGAAAACTATAGGTCCTAGCTGTCGAAATGCGAAAGGGGAACGACAATCACCCTTGCCCCCATGACGAGAGCCAACGAGGTGTACCGTACGGTGCGTACGACGTAGCACTATCAGGAGGGAAGCCCCGGACGACTCGATCATGCGAGAGGCATCGGTTGATGCACGAGGAGGCCGAAACCAGTTTTCTAACTGTATAAGTCTTTACTCCGGCAGACCGTACAGAACGATTCGAGAAGACACCGCGAGTTGGTCTATTGCGCGGTGCCAAAGAGAAGTCTTTGGCGGGACTTGAAACTTCTCGGTGGGCCCAAGTCTATCGTCTCTAAATTTTTTTTTTCTAACTTAATTGATATTTCAAAAGCTTAAGGAGCCATCTAAAACGGTAGCTCCTAGGCAACTCTAACTCCTTCCGCAGGACCTCTTTTCAGCGGCGCGCAATACTCGCGATGAGCAGCGAACGTAAAACGCTACACGCTCGACAATTCTCGTGCTTCGAATTTTCTCTTTGCCCAACTTTCCGCTTTTCGATCTCTTTTCAACCTTCGACGTATGCAGATGCACGTTTCGTAAGCGATGGAGAAGCAATCTTGCGAGAAACGACCAGAGAACTGGGACTCGAAGCTTTTGTTCGAAGATTGCTGCTACCAATTGGTATATCGAGAATATTCCTACGGAGAAGCGCACTTTTAGAGCTCTAGATTTAACCCTTTGGAGATTTTGTACGATTATAAAATAGTAATGCAATAACTGTTATAAATATATTTCAGAAACTCAAGTTGCTCGTCGGAGGTTTTGTGATTTTAAACGAACAATCTAAAGTTGAAAGTGATGGAACATTGTTCGTTGAAATTTCCTCATTCATGGAGATAGAAAGGTATCTAATTTCAGTAGGCAAAACGAAAAAGCATCCATCGACTGGGGCCACTCTGTACATCGATTCCAGCAGAACAATTCCATTGTTCGCCACAATCGTCCATCCACGGACAATTGCGTTGTCGGAGATGGCGAATCAGGTAATTCTCGCATCCTCGTACAATCGAAACGATCGTATCGAATTGCTCGAAACGCGATGCGCTCGAGTCCATTGCTGAGACCTCAAACGTCGAGGATTAACCCTCGAGCACTCGAGATATCCCGATCCAACGTTCTCTCTATTTCGCGCGAAATTCTTCGGCCAACGAGTCACGTCGTTTAATGCAAATTTCCCGACCCGCTACCGGAAAAGGTATAATCCGGAATCGTTTCTCCGAAGAATTACGCCGCGAAATACCATGACGCTCTTCCTCGACCTTTCTGTCTATTTCTTCTTTCGTGAAAATTCATATTTACGTTCCAGCTACGCAAATCCATCCATCGCCGTTTGTAAACACGTGCAGACTGACGATTCGTTGTAGATTTTTAATTCACCGGCCCTCCGACATCGGTCTTAACCCTTTGCACTCCTATGTCGAACTACACTCGACACTGATTTCTATGCCATTCAACGTGTCATCTATTAATTATCGACTTTTCGAAATAAACAACAATTTTAAAACTTAACACAAATATCAGGCGGTACCTACAATTTTTTCTAATATTAAGTAAAATTGTTTAATCGACAGTAGACAATTTTCCGAGACTAATATTTCTTTGCCTAAGGAAAAGTTAGTAAAATAACTCGCAGCGCAAAGGATTAACGCTAGAGCTATCCACTTTTTATCTATCGTATTTAAAATTATTGTGCAAATAAATAAAGAAATATTTGACTGCCTCGATAGTTCCAGTATTAATATCAATATCGAGATATTCAAATTCTGCCGCTGAATCTCCACGCACGCGCAAAACGGTAAGCGCAATGCGCGGTTCTTTTTATTCAACCGAAACGCTACAAATCGACGAGAAGTTACAGCCAATACCGTTACAACGGGGAGCATCTGCGATCGTCCTAATCAGCGAAAGGGTCGATAAAGGTTGAAAGTGGATTAAAAGGCTGCTCTTACGGCGAATGCGCTTCGAGTATAAATATTTCTCAACGATCTATTCTCGCCCCCATCCCGCCTCGCGAGGGCTGTATATTGCTTACGCGCTGAAAACACCAACGCGACATGCGCGAGCAGTTCTCCACGCACGCTCCGTTGCTTTTAAACCGCATGCACAATTGCGCGATCGCGACGAAGCTGCGCAGAGGATAGCATCTAGGCCCACGCGCAGCGTTAAGAAAAGGGCGGAGGAAGTTGCGAGATTTGTACATCATTCCGGACGACTCTACGACTCTACGCACAAACTTGTCATCTTAATTAGCATAATTGCCATTATTTGAGAAATAATGTGTCTCTGATGGCTATGAATGGGCTTGCTTACAAATTGAACGACTCAAATGATATTAATTCTATCGACGAAGATTTTTTTCAAATGACTGGCACGATGGCAGAGGGTGCTGGCGCGAAATTGGAATTTCTGAAATAGATCTCGTCGCGCATTGTGAATGCCGCCGTAGGTTCGGCACTCGTGAGCTCGTGCCCCGTCTGTACTTATCACCGGTAGCGTCTCTCCTTCGTTACTTCCTACCAGTTCCTAGCGGATTCCGTGTAATTGAACACGCGCCGTGCGTGCAATTTCCCTATTTTCCGCGAAACGCACGAACCTAGACTCGCTCGACGAGCTCGTGAAACTTTGTTTCAAGGATTTACCATAGTTACCGTAGAATTTAATCGTGGCACGTCGAGATCCGTAGCCTCCTCGAATCGATTATATACCAGCGATATTATCACGAGAGTCGAGCAAATCGTGAAATCGTACAATTATAAGAGCGCCATGTCATTTCCATATTAATTGGGATTTTAACGAACGCGTCGAGACGGAATAACGGATCCTTGTGACGGAAGCGGCGAGAATCGAATTTCGCCGGGCACGAATCGATTCGTGGAATCGACAGACACGTTTTTTGAGCGACATTTCGATTCCTGCGAATATATCGAATCGCGAAGATATATCTTCATTCCTATGAGATAACTTTTAACGAGATCAATGGGCTTGATCTCGTAAAATACCAGGGAAGATGAATATTACGAGACCATGAGAATTCCAACGAGAAACGATACAGGTTGAAATTCATCGGCTCCATTGTATGCATTAATAATACATGCACTCGACACGCATTCTGCCCAAGCCGATTGTTGGTCTTCATCGGCGAAACATTCGCGTTATTCCCGGTACGCAAATACAGGCACGCGTGCACTTTTATCGTGTGCCAACGTGAGTAACGTTATAACGCCGTGGCAACGTGGAAATTCCTTCGGCGTGAACACGTTGGTATTACCGATCGATCCTTGCGATTGGCCTATCGATTTTAACTGCAACCAAATTCCAATTTTCACCGAACCATGGAACCTTCGAGTACGTCGATCGTGCTCGATAATCGAACAGACGTACGTTCGGCTTTCCCCTCTTTCGACCTTATTTTTCCGTGCTCGTATTTTTTTTTCTGCCATCGCGACAAAGATGGACTCGTACGTGACACCGTTAATGAATCGTACGAAACATACGAGACAGAAAGTACAGCTTCGTGTTTCAACGACTAAAAGATTAATTACATTTTTATCCCGAAACAATTATGACTCCTCGTTTCCCCGACGTCACTACCTACTTCGCAATTAATAACCGCGCCTGTCGCGATTGCCCTTGCTAACCCACAAACGATGGCGGATTCCTTTCCGTTTTCGCCCACGGAGGACATTAAAGGTGTCACGTAACGATATCCCGCGAATGCGACATCGGACAGCCTCATCTTCGCGCGAGGAAACACGAGATGCGTGCTACTACGAAAATTCGCGGTGCCGCTAAAACCGACTGGGAAATTCGAAGAGAAGTAGAATACGGAGAGCGAGAGAGAGAGAGAGAGAGAGAAGTGTTACGGTAACAGAATGACATAATAAATGGAAAAAAGAGCAATCACCTCTGGGATTACGACGTGCTCTCGGAGAACGATCGAGGATCGATAACTAAAGGCGGTCGAACACGTACGGTTTCCAGTTGCTTTGGATCCTCCGGATCCTGGAAAGATTCTCGATGAACTCCGCTGCCATCTGGTTTATCGTTCCGATTCTCTCGACCGGTAAGGCTCTCGACGCACACTCACGAAAGCGGGACTCACAAAACACGCGCGCGCACAAAGGCCCCAACACTCGCTCCGAAAGGAGAAACCTGCACGATTTTGCAGTCGAAGCTACGATTATTATAACGTACAAAACACTGAATGCACTCGTCAGCGATTTCTCTCGATCGGGGAACGGTATCGAAGTACGGGCCTGAAAATCCTTTTGATTCGCACGGTTTCAAGTCACGCGGAATCCAACGGAAAGAGACGTGAGCAAAGTTGCAGTCGATGGAAGCAACTGCAAAGTGCCACGGAACCGCTGGCACGTATGGACAGTTCCGTACTAGCGAGGATCGAGCGTGACAGCAGATACATTCGAAGGTTAGATTCCCTCGTTTTGGGCGCGTTGCTGTTTGCCTCTCGCCGAGGCAAGTTCTCTGCTCTCCCCCTCTCCACCATCGCCATTAGGCACCAACAGCAACCTGAACTAGCGTTTACCTGGCGAACGCCGGAGGTACACGACACGTCACGGAATCGCCCGACGATTCTGCCTACCTGTCTCTTCGAATTTTCATCATTTTCTATCGAGTAATAACGAATGATCTATGAAGAGCACGAAGGGGGATATTTGTTTTTAATTTGACATATTGTGAAGAATTTTCGGTGTGCTCTTTTTGGAAAAGAAATCGTGCTATCGATAGCGACGAGAGGGAAAGGACGATGAAGGTCATCGAAACGATCGTGATGGATCGTTTGAGAATACAGAGACCATCGGATTGATCGATGACTAAATTCCAAGATAATTACTTTCGAGAATATCGTGGTCATTCGTCGAACGTGTTTCGCGACGCTAGGCCGTCGCAACGTTCTCCGTTTTCCCCCTCCAGAGTGAGATTACGGGCCAGGAGAAGCCACCTGAAACTGGTACCTGGCGAACGGCGGAAACGCCCGAGAGAAGACGAGAATGGCCGAGGATTGCCGCATCGGGCTTATTTGAATTTAAGCGCGCCATGTCGCGCGCGCGATTGCGTTAATGCGATATAAAATTGTAGGAAACTGATCGTAATTCGTTTGCAAATCTATTATGGTTATAATTCTCGTTTGTCCAACTAAACGCCGGGATTGAGAGAATTACCCAGAAGTACCAATGAAGTCTGTAAAGTGAAAATTACGGTGGAACACTCACCCATTTTGTTTCCGCTTCTTCTTCGTATTCGCAGGCATATTGTCCGCGATTCGATGCACTGAAAAGCGATAAAACAGACTTTACCAATCGTCCCGTTTCGATCATTCGACGTAATTGCTTTAATTGAACTTCAAACTGACGGGATACGATAAGTCGCAAGTCGTTATTAAAAACTATTCGACAGATTTCCATTTCCCTGAGATTTAATTCGTTCAAGATAGTCAACTATAGATACTCTTTGAAGAGATAAATTTCAAGTTCTACTTTTACTTCGAAATGATAAAAAAAATAGCACGGAATGGATAAATCGTTCAATTACCTGATAAATGTATTGAATGACCTCCGATTGACTAGCGTTTTCCAAGGTGCTGCCGTTTACTTCCAAAATTTCATCGGCTACCTCCAACGTGTCCGCATTGTCGGCCGGCGAACCTACGGCATATTCCGAGTAATTCCGTGTTAACGAAGCCATTAAATTTCCGTCAGCAATCGTCATCCGTGCCTCCACATTTTAAAAATGAACGAGAGAAATATGCAGATGCCATGCAAACGTAATACGTCGCTCCGTGTCGTGCAACGAGACGTTAACACCTACTGGAACGCGTTTGCCCTCGACAACAAAAAGTCTCCTCTTTTGCAATAATCTGCCAGAAATAATGTTTTCTCAGCTTTCTGCGATCAATATCGGTATCAAGGGGTCACGAAAAGTCAAGTGATCACGAAAGATCAAGCGAATGGAGGCAAATAAACGAATTGAGACCACGAGGATTAGAGCGATCGGAGGGCATCAGTGGAAAAGTCATTTCTGATCAGACAATAGGAAATACAGCATCGCATATAGCAGACGGAAGACTGCCGGGTCTTCCGTCACCTTTTCTCTCGTCCTTTTCTTCATTAAGGACCGCATTTTCCGCGAGGTTAAATCGACAACGGAAATTACGACGGTAGAATATCGTCGGGTATTCCTATCGAGGCTTCTGCACAATGGCATTCGACGAAAAAAAAGAGGCATATATATATATATATTTGAGGGCGATAATATAGTTAACCTCTACGTGCTCGACGACCGGATTCCTCGACGCTCATTAAACAGTACGAGCTGTTATTAATTAGGAAAGTTTCTCGCTTTGTATTTTTTCAAGCTGCTCGACCGCGCAGAAATAATCGAGATGTATTTCGAAGGCGATTAACGGCGGATAACGGCGGAAATGAGAAACATTTTGATTGTACTTCGAATTAAATGGACCAAAGATTCTTGAGGGCTCGAAATCGTTGAAAATTTTCACGCGACTTAAATGCCGTATCAAAGTATCTTCTAGTTCGTTCTTTCTTTACGCTTTCAAGGTACAATGTGGAAAATACGCAACACCGGAATTACTTTGGAAAAAGTGTACTTTTGAAGGATAATAAAAATCTCGTTTGCAACGTAATCTTTTGAAAGCGTTATTCCTCCTGGTCGAAAAGAGCTCCGGCCGGCGGGAATACTTTCTTTATTCCTCGCTCTCTCCCTCGAGTAACACCGTCATTAGAAAAATGTACGAAACGCCAAAAAAAAAAGAAAGCAAAGAGCACAAAAGTCTCGAGCAACTCGACTCAAGCGTCGAGATTTCTCTCGAAATAATCGCGCCACGTTGAGAATAAGTTAACGCTGAAACTGCCAAGGAGTCCAAAGTGACCGAGTGCAAATTTCTTCGAAAAATTCCAAGTAAATATTCCATTTTTATCCTGTAAAACCAAAACTCCTCGATTCAACCTCTGAACACAGTGCCGGGAGTTTCAACGTTAATAAGCTCGGGAAAATTTCAAATAGCCGAGTTCCATTCGCGACCGATCCGAAGTCGCTGCGATCGCTTTGAATTTCCCTCGGTCTAATCGCCTTAATTTTATTATTCGACGATATCGATGGATTTTTACCTACCGTATAATTTGATCTTGCCATTATGGTTGATCAGTATAATAATGTATCCTCCTAGATCGACCATTTTCGCAGGTTCTTGCTGTCCGTGCGACCAAAGACGCCGGACCGCTCGATTTATTCGCTGAGACGACACTTCGGATGTATCCTCATGTAGCTGCACGATTGTAGTGCACGATTGTAGTCGGCGATACGCGCAGTCGCCCCATCATCACCGAAAAACCGATTCCCCGATATTAACGTCGTTACCGCGTGCCATTCTCTCCGTTTCCTCTCGCATCCTTCGCATCTGATGGGTAGTATCGACCTCGCGACCTACTTTACACCGACACAATGTGCCCCTATATTCTAAAAAGGAACGCGACACGCACTTTTTATTTCTTTCTTCCCCTTTTTTCCTTCCTTTCTTCCTCTGCGATCTCTTCGATTTTCCCTTTTACTACTTCGATTTTCCTCGTGGAAGTTCGGGATTCGTCTCGAACACAATCACCCGATCGAATCGACGAATACGTCGATCACCCGGGATTTTCGAGTTTCCTTTAACCTACCATTATATACTTTCGACTTACACCGACAAAGTACACGAGACAACGACTCTAACTTATTGTTAGCGTGAATATTATTTTCTAACGAACACGTAATATGCCACGTACGCCGGACATTATTTTGCCATTCAGTTTTCCTCGATTGTATTACTTCTCGGACGACTATGAAGAATTGCGTTTATAGATTTCTTTATTTTTCTAATGTATCTGATGTGAATTCAATGGGGATTTCTCGATGATCACCCTATATCTATGGTGTTCTCCCGCACAAGAGCTCCGGTAGGTCTCCGAGGTCTGGCAACCCTCTTTGGGGCCCCGTAAATGGGCCCCCTACATCCTCGCAACGATATTCTCTTCCTCGAATGTCGCGGAGAATTCAGAATTCCCGAAATCCTCCCTTATTGATCAGAGCTTCGACCAAATTCAGCTCCTCGTTCGGTCTGGACATCCTGTCTCCTCGGCTTCTCGAACGCAACGCTCCTCTCGAGGTGCATTCGTTAATCGAAATCGAATCGAGACTCGATGTAGTCGTATATACCGCACGATCTGCCCTCATGCTCGTTTCTCTTCGATTATCTCGATCCACCTCTCGATTCTACTATCCTCTTCGTCTCTCATAATAAAGGAACTCACGATTATTTCCTACCTCTTATGCAATTCTACCCTTCCGCCTCTCTCGCTCTCTCGATGCTCGGAGATTATCCTCTCTCTCTCGCTTTCACCTTTTTCCCTTTCTCCGTTCTCCAAGGACACGCTTCTATCTCGCGACGCGAAACGATTCGCAGAGGGATGAAATTACGGAACAACTATTCTCCTGCGATTCAACGTTGAATACTTTGCTTCACTTGCTTCGAAATCTTGGAGGGAGATCTCTCGAATCATCCAGTAGATACACTTTCCACCCTTTCCTATCCCGGCACGCACCACTCTCGTTCGATTCCACCCTGTTCTCTGTACACTGTTTTCTCGCAGGCAGCTCCAAACGGGATCAATTCACTGACACACGAGACTCGATCGTTCACGGAGTCCTATCTAGTTGGCACTTGCTTTCCCGCGATGTCAGAACGTCAAAAACTATCGGCGAGGATGGGTGTGAACCTGTGCGTGTTAACCGACGGCGGCAGCAGCCCTGACATCGCTCGTCGTACGACGGTCTTCATCCCTCGCCACCAAGCGGCGACAGTAGCGGCGAGGGTAGCGGCCACCGTAGCGCCCTTGTCGTTCTTTTTCGCGGCATTCCGACTTCTTTCATTTTACACCCTTTTTTCACCCTCTTCATGCTTTTTTAATTCCTTTTACTCCTCTTGTACGATACCGGTATACTGCGGATATTTATGGAAAATTTAAGCTTGATAACGCTGCCGATAAAGAAGCATCCATAGTGGGCGAGTCTTTCGCTCGATGTTAACACTAGAACTACCAAACCAGTCAAAATGACTGGTACTCAATTTTTTCAACAAATTCTCCAAGTTTACATAAAAATCATAGAATAAATATTCTACGTCTATATCAATAAACATAAATCACTCAATCGATCAAATTTTCCGCCACTTGATTTCCCCTTTTACAAAGTATTTCTTTAATTTATTCAAATGTGATAGATTTGAGGCCGGTAGTTCCTTGGATGCTTCTCACATTTCTTTTACATTACATCCTCTTGTGTATTTCAAGCAGAGGTCAATTTATAATAAATACACAAAAATCTGCGATCTAAATGGTTCTTGATTCATAAGGAATAATTGAGAACACACAGTCTGCGATTTGTCCTACAGATTTTTTATTCAATTTTGTCTGCCCGACGACTCTTTCTGTCTGTATCTACTGATTACGGTAAACGACCGATTCTTTCAGTGTACCTAGCAACGTTAGATAAATCTGCTTGTCGAGGGAATCTTTTAATAAAGAATGACTCGAATGAAAAACCACCCGTATGCTTGCAGGTTTTCTCTCAAAAACCCTCGTCACGAAGGAAGTCAATCTCATTCGTCCTCGCGTTGTCCTTTTTCGAGTTTGATTCGAAGTGCGAAGTTTTAACGCACGGACGGTGATAATAATAGATCTCGTGCGTAGAAGAGACGCAGATGTTGGGGCGATTCGAATATATGGAAAAAGAATCACCGACGTCAGAAACGGGGAGATGGAAAGAGGGTGAGAAAAGCGTCCGAGGGGATGCTTGCTAGTTGAATCTCGTGCGTGAAATCGTGCCCGCGCACGTGCGCCTGGAAAAAGCAGAGCACTGACTACGAAAAATAGAGGGGTGAGAGGAAAAGGAAAGCTGGAGGGATGCAAGGAGAGAGATGGAGAGAAGGGGTGGGAAGATGGAGAGAAATGGAAGCGGAGGAAGCAAGAATAAAAGAGGAGATTGAACGGAAGAGGGAGAGAAAAAGGGAGATAAAGAGAAATAGAAACTGAGAAGGGGAGAACGAAAGAGAAGATAGGGTTGAGAAGAGAGAGGAAGGAAGGATGGAGAGAAATAGAAGAATGAAAGAGTGGGAGATCGAACAGAGAAGAGATGGAGAGAGAGAAAGAGCGCGTGATCAATATAGAAGATTGTTAGCCCTGTAATTGCCTTCTTAGTTTTCCTCGCGCTACTTTCTTCCAGCTTCCATCTTGCGCGATTAATGTCAGTAGGCTTAACTGAATGCCTTCAATCGATATACCGGAAGATAAAAAAAGAATCGGTCATCCCATAATTCTTTGATTGTTGTAAAGCCTTTCCGTCCGCGATTTAACGTCGATTCTGCAATCGGTTAAAGTCAAATTCATTTTGACAATCATTTCTTACGACTAGATGTAATTCTTGCAAATTACTTGGACTCTACTTTCCCCCTGGATGTAAAATCAGCTCGATATCCATCTATATTCCTATCTAAACGACAAAGTAAGAGCTGAGTTCAACATTGACCTTTTTACTGAAAAAAATCGCAACTCCTTTTAACACCTAATGCAATCTATTCACACGCTCTTTCTCGTAAATGCTGTACATTCAATGAAGCTAATTCTTGTAGGATGTCAAGATGGCGCTCTCGTATAATCGCGAGCGATAACAATTTGCTTCTTATCGCAAACGATTAACGTAATTGTTACTTTCAATAACAAACAATATTCTATTTCTATGCTTTATTAGCTAATGATGAATCTGTTTATCTCACAATTCGTAATATAAACATATTGCGATACAATGTCGATACTTTTGCTCGTTTCGTATCAGCAGGCGATACGAAGTTCCTGCGCGATAGTAGCTTTTGACCATGCCTTTAACGACGTATACAGCTGATCGATGTTTCGTTGTCAGTGAATAACTGAGTCATTGTTTGCGAAACATGATTACGCTGATACGAGTCCGTATCAACTAGTCTCAAATGTATTTCCTTTGTCCGATTGGAGAGATGAAGCTGGCGTAGTCGTTTCGCGCTTCGGTGTCGTTCTCCAGTGGCTCGAAACAAATAATTAGTAGCAATATCTGACTCGTATTGAAAATTGTCACGTCACTCTCGTGACTAGTACGTGGCAGCAGTGCAAAAACAAAGGAGCGATCACTTTCATGCAAAATGATTTCGTTCGATTTATTGTTCTTCTTGTCTCTCGTGTCTTTCAGCCTCTGCAGCGTTATACACTATCAACCAGAAGCTGTTCACCTTGCTTATGGTGGTAAGACTTGCTGCATTAATTATTATTAAATTATTGCGCGATTATCATTATCTGCTGTCTGTTAGTTTTAAATGTACTATTCATCATTTTTCTAATTAGCTACAGTTGAAAGATCAGAGGGTAAGGAGACTGATCGATAAACAATGTAACTTTTAGATAACATTCATGACATCGTTGTGACATGGAGCACTAAGAACGATACGGAGGAATCTATAGTGGAATATGGAATAGGAGGCTTCGCTTTGACTGCCAAAGGAAATTCTACTCTGTTCGTTGACGGTGGGAAACAGAAGCACAAACAATACATTCACAGAGTATGGCTGAAAAATTTGACACCCAGCAGTACATACAGTGAGCAAAATAACTTACAGAAAGAACTTAAATTGTAATGCAAATTCAATATCAAAATATATCTGATTTTCCTTCAAACAGTTTATCACTGTGGGAGCAAGTATGGATGGTCGAATGCATTTTACTTCAAGACAGCTCCCGAAGATTCCGTAGATTGGTCCCCACGCATAGTCATATTCGGGGACATGGGCAACGAAAATGCTCAGAGTTTATCGAGGCTGCAAGAGGAAGCACAGCGTGGGGTATACGACGCTGCCATACACGTCGGCGATTTTGCGTATGACATGGATACGGACAATGCAAGAGTAGGAGATGAATTCATGCGTCAGATAGAAGGAATTTCGGGTTATATACCGTATATGACGGTACCCGGCAATCACGAAGAAGGATACAATTTTAGTAACTACAGGTCGGTGTTAGGGACATCACATGCTGCAAAAAATATAAAAGTATCTAGCAACAAAGAATCGTTAATGGAAATTGTAACATCTGAAATTTAGAGCGCGCTTCACGATGCCCGGAAATTCGGAAGGCTTGTGGTATAGCTTTAACGTAGGCCCTGTGCATTTTGTAGCTATAGAAACGGAGGCTTATTACTTTATGAATTACGGATTAAAGCAGCTAGTCAAGCAGTACCAGTGGCTCGAGAAAGACTTGGAGGAGGCCAACAAACCTGAGAATCGGTAAATCTACCTTCTACGTTATTGCTGATTTACACGAAATAAACTATCTATTGTATGCAGAGCTCAACGACCTTGGATAGTGGCCTACGGTCACAGACCGATGTATTGCAGTAATGCAAACGCCGACGATTGCACAAATCATCAGAGTCTCGTGAGAGTCGGCTTACCATTTCTGAATTGGTTCGGTCTCGAAGATCTTTTCTTCAAAAACAAAGTGGACTTGTTGATATGGGCGCACGAGCACAGCTACGAGCGTATGTGGCCGATGTACAATTTTAAGGTAATAGGCAGACTTATTCTCTTGCCTGTGGTGCTCGAGATTACTAAATATAATTGTAGGTATACAACGGTAGCTACGAAAATCCGTACAGAAATTACAAGGCACCTGTACACATCGTAACTGGCTCGGCAGGATGTAAGGAAGGAAGAGAAAAATTTGTTCCAAATAGGCCAGAGTGGTCCGCGTATCGTAGCTCGGATTATGGATATACGAGGATGAAGGCTTACAATGGAACACATCTATATCTCGAGCAGGTACGGAATATACTGAAGAATGTCATTCGTGTGAATGTAAACAATTGTTTTTCTGATGTTATCGATTTTAGGTCTCCGACGACAAGGAAGGAGCCGTTTTAGATCAAGTTTGGTTGATAAAAGATCACATTTTACCACGATATGACGTAAGTTTTCTAATGGAAAACAAGGTATAACTGTAGCAAAGTAATATAGCCCAAGGTGGAAATGAATTTTAGAAGTATTGTTTTAACACGACGACGTACCACTCTGTACGGTGTGGAAGAAAAACATGATATTGTATTTTAATCTCGAATAGGCGACTTTACCTTTGTTTCTTTTTCAAACTCGTTCTCTCCTCCTTCGCGGAGAATGTGATAAACTACCGAGAACCAATAAAGTACAAATAAGATGGAAATTAATAATGCGTACGTACAATATAATCCTTTAATTGTTAAAATATAAATATATGTATATATATAATCATTATAGTATATAATATTATTCGTATAATATTAGTGTAGCATTTCATATTTCCATCTGATTCTCACAATAAATCATTACTTGTCAATGATACACAATGAAATAGCGCGGCTCTTGTTAAAAAGGGAAAAGAAAAACTTTTCTAATGCGTGTATTACATAGTTTCAACGAAGAATGATTTTTTTAATGCTAAAAAGTTGATCTCAGATTTATACAATAATTCAATTAAAGCTGTTAATTCTTTTTGCTTTTTTTTCCCTACGGTTCTACTCTCAAACCAGTTGCTCCTTTTTATTGGCTCCTTACCGCGTATAATTTTACTACTTTGGCTCTTGCCATAACAGTCGACTAATGGGTTTAAAAAAAAGATAAACAGGAACTGCCCCTCCCCACCCCATAAATTATTACGATAGAGCTGAGAGCTGATAGCAAAGCTGAAAAATGTCGAATTACCATTTTCGTTAAACAAAATACGTTAAGTATAACTATCGAGCGATTGATAATCTTCCGTGTAGAAGAGACGTCACTGTTTACGATATAGCGTAGCAAGGGGATGAACTTGAGCTAACTTATCTTTTACTCTTCGACAAACCAAAAAAAAAGAAAAGAAAAATATACTCCAATTCCCACTATATCATTGCAAACCTACTCAGCAGGTATAAATAGTATATTAGCTCAATTGGATCTTATAGTACATAATTCATTTTTCCATGTACAATTTTTAATGAGTAATAACGCGTAGGTGCCGTAACGCACGAATCTGATCTGCCATTGGAGATATGTGTTTTAAAACCTCTTTTAAGATGCACAAAAAAGCATCGTGAATTAGCAAAACGCGATAAACTTCGACCGATCTGCCCATTATCAATATACCTTTAATCCGGCAGACGATCCAAGTATAGTCGTCGTAGATAGAATGTCCCTGTTCGACCTTTCTATGCATTTCATCACACATCTCGATACGCAAACGAAGAGAAAAGCTTGATACTGTCAGTGATTGATGGAAACGATGGAAGAAGTTGCTGCTGAGTGACTTTCCTGGTAGGAGAACTGAGGGAAATGCTCCTGTTCCTCGGCTATAGAGTTCAATCCCGCTCCGCTTCCTAAAAAGCCTTGATCGGGAGGAGTAAGTTCGACACTCTCGCCGGTAAATTCGCTATCAAAATATCGGGTATCGGTGTCGGAAGTTACTTGGGGTTTAAAGGGAGGAGGAATCTTTTTCTGTACAAGGTCTGACCAATCGATCGACGAGAAAAACGCGTGATCCATAATCTCTTCCGCGTCATTACGTCCACCACCGAGTCTTTTGCTCGGGTCTTTTATCAACAGTCCTGCGAGAGAAGAAAAGCTGTTGTAATTATATCATTGTACATGTATCTCGAAACGATCGATCCTGTATCGTAGAAACGTACCGCTGAGCATATCTCTTGCTTCGTTACTAATTGTTTTGGGAAATCTCACTTCTCCCACTACGATAAGTGTAAAGAGCTTTTCGTGATCCTTATTGTAAAAGGGTAATCGGCCACAGATCATTTCGTACATAACTACCCCAACTCCCCACCAATCTACTGCTCTACCGTAATCGTTATCTTCGAGCACTTCTGGTGCAAGGTATTCCGGCGTTCCACAAAACGTTTTTGTTGTACTTCCTGGACGTACAAAAGATTTTCTTTAGACTCGATCGTCTTTGGTTCAGTTTTAAGCGCGATGTCGCCCATATCCAGATTATACGTACCGTACGTTATATCCTCTTTACATAATCCAAAATCGGCAATTTTGATGTGCCCGTCTTTGTCTAACAAAAGATTCTCTAATTTGAGATCGCGGTATATAATACCTTGCGAGTGGAGATAGCCTAATGCCGAAATAATTTCAGCTCCGTAAAATCGTGTGCGATCCTCGCCGAATACGCGAGATCGTCTCAAATGGAAAAATAACTCTCCACCGTTCACGTATTCCATTACAAAACACAACCTATCTGCCGTTTGGAAACTATACTTTAGTGACTGAAAATAAACAGACACGTTATTTCGATGTGCGTCGACCGAAATTTATCGGTTGGTAGTACTCCATTTCATACGTACAATTAGGAACGGATGATTAGTGGTACGCAATACTCTATTCTCCGTAAGCGTGTGCGCTACTTCATCTTTACGAATTATAACTTCCTTTCGTAAAATTTTTATAGCATACAAATGGCCCGTCGCTTTTTCTCTGCAAAGAATTACTTTTCCGAAGGTACCTTTGCCCAGGACTTTTAGGAATTCAAAGTTTTCTAGGGTCTACAAGAGGACCGAATTAAGAGAGTGCTAAGCTTCGAGGTACTCCGAAAATTGTTAGGATAAAATCTTAGACATACTACTTTCTTCTTCCCTGTACTTTTACTACTCGAAGTTCCTTGAACACTGAATTTTGCCGATAATTCGTCGATGCTCCCACCATCCACGTCCGAAGACACTACCCCGACGGACCCGCAAGAATCTGACCTCCCTCCGCCCAATGATTCCATGTCGACATCTTCGGAAGAGGAAGAATGTTGCATCTGAGTCTGCTGCTGCTGCTGCTGTTGCTGCCGGTTCTCGCTCGCTAACCTAGTAGCTACGTAGCTGTCGAGGAAGACCTTATTGCCATACGTCTGACCTAATGCGCGATACTTAAGAAACTAGAATCATATCAAACCTAATTGCTGCCACCCAATCTTTCCTCTCTTGTTCGGTTTCAACGTGAAACGTTCTTTCTATTACAGCTGCCCACTGTAAACCTCTTATAACGAACGTATACGGCTTAGGTCTATCGATGGGCATTATCTGACATCCACGAACTGTAAAATTATTGAGTGGCTGTGCCACCGTGGCCATTTGTTGGTCGGGTTTGGTTTTAAAGCCGAGCAACGTGCCATCGTCCATTAGAACAAAATACCTCGACCTCCAGTTTTTAATGTGCTCTCCTGGAATAAACGTTGGATTTGTTATTCGATTCTCTGCTACAAGATCGACTCCTAGCATCCATTATTTACAAAGATACAACGCTAAATACGTAAATAACGTAATTTCGAAAACAATATCAATGTTAAAGATTCTCGAAAAAGATATCTCGCGGCCGTCGAACCCTTGACGTCTCTCTGGCAAACATTTAATGCACAACCATCGATATATGAAACGACAACAAAAAAGCGATCGAAGTTCGAGTACACGTGCACTAGATGCAAGATAATTAAGAGAATCTAAATGGTATGGTTGTGCTCGACCAATACCGCGTTTTTGGAGCCAGCCTTCTTTGACGACACGCTGACTGCCGACACCGGACGCTGCGACGTTCATCGCTGCGTCCTCCGTAACTCGTTTCCTAATGCGCACTTATATCCACGTTCGTGAGGTTTCGTATTTTCGTCTGGATTCGTGGTACCACAGAAATCGACGAAATGCAACAGCGAGGATGACACGAGTATACAAACTTGAGCAATCATAGATACACGTTTGGCAGGTAATGTATATATTCAGGATATACTCCGTGATCGGTGGACACACTAATGCGCACTAACTAGCACTGCCTCTTCTTATTTCGGAGATGGCGCATCAATCGATTACCACGTAAAGATGAATTTTCACGAAGGCAAAACACTACTTTCTACCAACGAACGAGGCACGGAGCTTGATGTTCGATCACTAACTGGTGCTTAACGACCTTTATCGATCGTTAGCCAGCCGCTGCCGAATATTATCGGAGCGAGTGTTTACGCAACGTCGCCCGTCGACCGTAACCTTTCTACCCTTTCTACTGTTTAGGTTCCCAGTGACGATAACACGCAGAGTCCCCTGTAGAGACTGCGAGGAATGAAACTCGTGATTCACGATTACTTCGATCACGTTTGTTTTCAATCACGCATAAAAGGTATTTTTTATATACCTAAAATGTAACTTTTTATATGCCTAAACCACTCTACCTCCAATCACGAGGGGATCTAATTTTTAATTAGAGTAAGAATATTGATGTTACGAAAACGTAAATGCGAGAAACAAAATCACAATTTTAACTAGAATATTAAATTATCGGTTCACAGCGGAGACATATATTCCCAAGCTTAAATGGGAACAGCGAGAATAAGGTTTTGAAAAATGTTTTACGTTAATATTTGAAGGAGAAGATAGTATCGGTAAACTTAGTTTCTGTTGGTGGCGGTAGAAAGCGGTAGCGTCTATAAGCAGTTTGAAATGTGGCGCGCTTAACTTTCTTCTTTTATTTAATTACTGTGCTTTGTCTCAGAAAAGAGGGGAATTCTCAGAACCAAGATACCAATAAAGTATTAAAAAAAATTATAAACTGAAAGAACGAAGAAAATATGAGTCGTACTCCGAGAGATTTCAAAGTCCCGTATACTACGGTTACGTGTGTGTCCTGACCTTCGCACCGGCAGACTGTGGTTACGAATTAAAAAAGTTTGTGACAGTTTTGAAGATTGAGGATGACCGAAAGGCATTTACAAAACGTTAAGAACTTGATCAAAGCAAAGATAAAATTTGAAGTTACATATCGAGTCGACAAACGCGAGTTGGACCCTTTTCATTATTCGAACATAAAAAAATGAATACATAACACGCTTTATTCGCGACGCGAGAAGTGGTATTTTATTAGATATTCTATTATATAGTATCTCTAACTAATTATGACATCTTAAAATTGGCAAACTGAAACTATTACATATAACTCAGACTAGGAATCCGAACAGTCGATAGTCCAAGCTACCAAATACTCGGATTTCGTGGCCATTCGCTCGATATCATTTACTATCCAACATTACGATTTAATGAAACATCATGCTTAAAGCACATTTAAAAAGACTTTGAATGATGGCAAATGATATCGACCCAGGTCCCACCACGAGGAGGTTGCCACGAGTAAGGACCCATAAATGCAAACACGACGTTTCGGTGTAAAATTTATAAGTGCCAAAGGAAAGTGGTTCGTCACTTCACGTAACTGTCACTTGATGTCATTAACACTTCCACAAAATATTGGATTCGATTGTTAAAATTATTTATAATCACAGTTAATTCATTATCCAATTGGGTTAGTATTATAGTCCATATGCGGTAAAAGTCGTTACTGAATGTCAAAGAGGTCAAGAGACCGATAGGTAGATCGAAAAATAGACGTAGGATCCGATCAGTCAGATTTGATCGATCGGTCAAATTGAATCAGTCGGTCCGGCGGCTGAAGCTATACTGACTCACTGAGGTGGCTCGCTGAACGCGGAGCATGCGCAGTCGTCAGTACTCTGTGACCGTGCATCGAAATCGCTTTGCTCCATGGAAAATTTCGCATATTCCGATTATTTCAACAATTTTCACCAATAATTGTTTATTAAAAACTGAAAATATTGTCTAACAAAGTGTCTCTGCTTTATTGTTAATTTCTTTTTTAAAAGAAATGTTTTTCATGTTATGGGAGTAAAGTTACATATAAAATACTTTCCCAAATAATTTAAAATTTTTATATATGTATAATATTAATTATTATATATTATTTATCAATGAAATAAAAGTATTACATAAGGTATCAATTGTTTATGAGCATTGAGAAATAAGTTTTCAATTATAAACCAACGTAACTTCACTTCCGTAAATTTTATTTATCATAAAATTTATTAAAATTAAGCGGAGGCAGTTTGTTTATTAATAATTTTATTTGCAATAAACAATTATTGACGAAAATTCTTGCAATAATCGAAATCTACAAAATTTTCTGTGGAGGAAGACGATTTCGCCGCAGGGTCACTGACTCGTGGCGTTAGTGGGTACTGCGCATGCTCCGCGTTCAGCGAGGAGCCTCGGCAGCCACGAGCAGCCACAATACCCTTCAGCCGCTGACCCGACCAGGCAAGTTTGACAGGCGGGGTCTTACGTGTGCCTTCGTCGTACCTACCGGTCCCTTCACCCCTTTGACCTTCAGTAACGACTATTAGTGCATATGGAATAAACTAATTTAACAATAAATTAACAGTGATTATAAATAATTTTAACAATTAAATACAATGTTTTGTGGAAGTGTTGGTGACATCAAGTGACAGTTACCTGCAAGTGTTTTAGTGCATATGGACTATAATATTATACCAATTAAACAATAAATTAACAGTGATTATAAGTAATTTTAGCAATTAAATACAATGTTTTGTGGAAGTGTTAGTGACATCATGTGACAGTTACCTGCAAGAGTTTTTACATAATTTTAATAATTAATTACAACGTTTCGTGGATATGTCAGTGACAACAAGTGATATTTATCTGTAAGTGTTTTTAAGATACTTCGGTAACTAAATACAACGGTTTATGGAAGTGTCAGTGACAACAAGTGATATTTATCTGCAAGTGTTTTTAAGATACTTCGGCAACTAAATACAACGGTTTATGGAAGTGTCAGTGACAACAAATGATAGTTATCTGCAAGTGTTTTTAAGATACTTCGACAACTGAATACAATGTTTTGTGGATGTACCGGTGACATCAAGTGACAGTTTGTGCATGTGTTTTTAACCAATTTTAACAATTGACTACAACGGTTTATGGAAGTGTCAGTGACAACAAGTGATAGTTATCCGCAAGTGTTTTTAAGATACTTCAACAGCTTAGTACAATGTTTTGTGGAAGTGTCAGTGATATCAAGTGACAGGTTCCTACAAGTGTTCTTAAATTATTCCAACAATTGAATACGATGTTTAGTGGATGCTTCAGTGACATCAAGTGACAGTTATCTGAAAGTATTTTTAAATAATTATGATAAATTAATTAAATTTCGTCCGGTTTACATACACGGGTCTCGATTCGTGGCAACCTCCTCGTGGTGGGACCTGGGTCGATATCACTTGCTATTGTTTTCATTCTTTTTTAAATAAATGTGCTTTTAGTATGATACTTTGTTTAATATTAATGTCTAATAGCAAGTGGTATCGAGCGAATAGCCACGAAATCCGAATATTCGGTAGCCCTGACTACCGAATGTTCGGATTAATATATATTACGTATATAATGTAGTATTTATTCGAATGTTCTGTATATACAATGTAAAAATATTGCATCTCAATTCAACTATCTTGAAATACTTGGAAAAAATGTGAACATTTTTCTCGTTCCGTCTTTTCTATATTTTTCTTAATTCATATCGTCACACAATGACGAAATTTTTAATTAGAAACGGGACTCTGATTTTCGCAACTCATTTGGGGAACTGTATCGTTGTATTAGCTTAATATAAATATATCCAAAGTAATTTTCTATTACTTTGTTGTTCAATATTAATTCGAGCGGCGAAAGTCATGGTATTCGATCTTTTGTTTCAGTAGCTTATTTTAGTCATTTAATTAAATAAACGTAATTTTTCTTTGACAATCGCTTGCTTTAGAGTCAGTGCCGGGTTTTGTACCGCAAATATAAAAAGATACTCGAAAAGAGTATTCGCGAAAGTAGAGTCAGTGTTTGTTCGTACCGCAAATCTTTTCAACATTTCGGTCGCGAATATCGGTCGTCGCTATCGCGAAAGTAGAGTCAGTGTTTCTTCGTACCGTAAATCGTTTGAAAATTTCGGTCGCGAATATCCGTCGTCGTGGTCGTGGAAGTCGAGCCTGTGCCTGCTCCTGCGGAGAGGACCTCCATCGTGCAGTCGGTGGACGATGGAGGTGTAAGTTTCATTTTTTAATTAATATTTTCTTCAATTGCCCCCTATTTCACTTGAAACTTAAAGTTCACTTCAACCGTTTGCGTCTCGATATCAAAAATAATTTCTATATTTCATCGCTCTAAGGAAATAACTTTTATTTTGCATATAATTTATGTAGTATGCTCAGAGACTCAAGCGGTTAAGCGAATTAAATTAGAGTTTAATTGAGCCCACCCATTTTTCAATTAATTCTCTTTAGAGAACATACAGTTTGTATAATGTTGTCTTCTCTTTTGTTAAAGGACAGTCGCCATCGCAGTTTCACTATCCACGCAATTCCAACATCGTGGTGGTGCACGTACCTGTGGAGAGGACCTCCATCGTGCAGTCGGTGGACGATGGAGGTGTAAGTTTCATTACTTAATTAATATTTTTATTAATCAATCCCGATTTCACTTGAATCTTAAAGTTTACGAATTAAATTAGAGTTTTTTTATGCCCACCCATTATTCAAATGATTCTCCTTGGAGAATATGCAGTTTATATAATGTTGTCTTCTCTTTTGTTAAAGACTGCACCGCAGTTTTAACATCGACTCAACTGCAACTTCGAGGTGGTGTCCGTTCCTGTGGAGAGGACCTCCATCGTGCAGTCGGTGGACGATGGAGGTGTAAGTGTCATTATTTAATTAATATTTTCATTGATCAATCCCGATTTCACTTGAAACTTAAAGTTTACGAATTCAATTAGAGTTTTTTTATGCCCACCCATTATTCAAATGATTATCTTTGGAAAATAATGCAGTTTATATAATGTTGTCTTCTCTTTTGTTAAAGGAAGGACGATATTCCATGGACTGGTGCAGCCTGACCGACAACGCAGTTCTACCACCGATGCAGCCATATCATCGACTACGACTGGGAGGAAAGGTACATATCATATTTTTTCGCCGATTGGTGAGTGAAAAATTTCAAAGTTCCTCCGGTCGTTCGAATCATGCCGTAGGACGAATGGTCCGAAACGGCACCGAACGACTGGTTGTATTTTACGTGTGCCAGTAGTTTGCGAACATAGTGATCGCGATTATGGTAATTAGTACCATAGTCGCGAGTAGTAACGATTTTTCTAGGATGTATAGTATGTAAGATATTTCGCGGGTGGTCAATTCCATTGTCAAAGTAAAATTTACGATTGTATATTGAATTTTTCGAAGAGTTACTTTGACGATGGCTTTGACCGAGAAATTTCAATGTCTTTACTAGAGTCAATTTTAGTCAGTTTTAATTATTATTTTTCATTTGATTTATATAATTTGAATAGAGCGTCAATGCTCGAATTAGATTCACTTTTAATAGATTTCAATTCACTTTCTAATTCATTTAGAATTTCATTTTGTTTCAAAATCATGTTATTTATTGAAATTTCTTACGCCGCTTTTTATTAGATTAATCATTTTCGTTAGGATTTTCAGGTATTAACCCTAATTCTTTTTCTGTTTCTTTCAGAATCTTCCCTGTAAGTTTATGGTTTACGTTACTACTTTGTCACTATGTTCGCTTGTAGTAGTTGAATTAGTAGTTGTGTGGTAGTTAGTTGCTTCGCCGAATCGCAGCAAATAGCTGCGAATTCGGCATCGTCCGCGAGATTAGTGTTGCGAAAAATGATACGCGATTTTGCTCTTTTCATTATTTTATAAACTAGTGTTGCGAAAATTGATACGCGATTTTGCTCTTTTCTTTATTTTTCAGAGTAGTGTTGCGAAAAATGATACGCGATTTTGCTCTTTTCTTTATTTTTCAGAGTAGTGTTGCGAAACTTTATACGCGATTTGCATTTTTCTTTATTTTTCAGAGTAGTGTTGCGAAAATTTATACGCGATTTGCATTTTTCTTTATTTTTCAGAGTAGTGTTGCGAAAATTACACGCGATTTTGCTCTTTCATATATTTTATAAAGTAGTGTTGCGAAAATTGATACGCGATTTGCATTTTTCTTTCTTCATTAAAGTAGTGTTGCGAAACAAAGTACACGGTTTGCTCGATATTATATTCGCGATTTCAATTCTGCGAAAAGACGCAGAACTGCGACTAATATCGCAAAAGTGCGATAAATGTCGCAAAACTGCGATTAATATCGCAAAAGTGCGATGAATGTCGCAAAACTGCGATTAATGTCGCAAAAGTGCGACAAATATCGCAAAGTGCGAAAAAATTCGCGATTATTAGAGTGGCGAAATTAAAACTCCACCTCAGCGGAGGTTGCTCGCGATTTTGCTCTTTTCTATATTTCATAAAGTAGTGTTGCGAAAAACTTATACGCGTCTTTGCTCTTTTCATTATTTTATAAATAAGTGTTGCGAAAAATGATACGCGATTTTGCTCTTTTCTTTATTTTTCAGGGTAGTGTTGCGAAAAATGATACGCGATTTTGCTCTTTTCTTTATTTTTCAGAGTAGTGTTGCGAAAATTGGTGCGCGTCTTTTGTCTTTTCATTATTTTATTATAAAGTAGTGTTGCGACAAATTGTACGCGATTTTGCTCTTTTCTTTATTTTTCAGAGTAGTGTTGCGAAAATTGATACGCGATTTGCATTTTTCTTTCTTTATTAAAGTAGCGTTGCGAAACTAAGTACACGGTTTGCTCGATATTATATTCGCGATTTCAATTCTGCGAAAAATCGCAGAACTGCGACTAATATCGCAAAAGTGCGATGAATGTCGCAAAACTGCGATTAATATCGCAAAACTGCGATTGACATCGCAAAAGTGCGATTAACGTCGCAAAACTGCGATAAATATCGCAATTTACTGTTGCGTCTATGTTTTGACGCAATTACGGGACACAGTCCCGTCTATTTTATAAATTATTCGCGATTATTAGAGTTGCGAAATTAAAACTCCACCTCAGTGGAGGTTGCTCGCGATTTTGCTCTTTTCTATATTTCATAAAGTAGTGTTGCGAGAGACTTGTACGCGTCTTTGCTCTTTTTATTATTTTATAAAGTAGTGTTGCGAAAATGTACACGCGATTTTGTTCTTTTCTTTATTTTTCAGGGTAGTGTTGCGAAAATTGATACGCGATTTTGCTCTTTTCTTTATTTTTCAGGGTAGTGTTGCGAAAATTGATACGCGATTTGCATTTTCCTTTCTTTTTTAAAGTAGTGTTGCGAAACTAAGTACACGGTTTGTTCGATTTTATTTTCGCGATTTCAGGCTCCGAGAAATTCTTCTTCTCGGTCCAGGATGGGACGTTTTTTCATTTTAGAAAAGTGCGCGATTGTTAGAGTTGCGATATTATAAAGTGGCACCTCGGACAGGTTGCCCGCGAATTTGTTCGTTTATTTTCCGCGAACTTAGCGTTGCGAACATTCATAGCGTCTCGCGAAGATGCTCGCGAATTTTGTTCGGCGCGAAATTAGAGTTGCGAAAGTTCATAGCGTCTCGCGAAGATGCTCGCGATTTTCCTCGCCGCGAAATTAGTGTTGCGAATATCGATAACGCCTCGGATAGGCGCTCGCGATTTTTTACATTTAGAGTCAGTGTAATAAATAATGGACTTTTGTTTCGCAAGCCCTTGTCAAACGAAACATTGCGAAATATATGTTTAATCAATATATTGCTAAATATAGTATTTTGTTTTATAGTAGTATTTAGATCGTATACTATGACTACTCGACGTTCGAATTAAGTAGATTTTTTTATTAGAATTGTAGTTTGGGAACTATAAAGTTCCGTCGATATATTTCCCTGAATGTTTTGCATAAATCATAGTTCATTTTTATCGCGTATTCGCGATTACATGAACTTCCGTATGTTTGCATTCTTCCTTTATTTTGAGATGTTATTGAGATACTTTATTTCAACGTATGATTTCTAGTTTAAGAGATTTGTAAAACTATACGTTTAAGTTAGTTCTGATAAGTTTGCGTTTAGATTAACTTATTTCACTTTAGCCGTTTGAGTCTCAATATCAAAAAGATTCTTTATATTTCATCATTCTAAAGAAATAACTTTTATTTTGCGTAAAATTTATATAGTACGTGCAGAGACTCGAACGGTTAAGTGAACTGTTAGTTCTGATAATTTTGCATTTAAGTTAATTTTTAAGATTTTGCGTTTAAGTAGAATATAAGCTTCGCAACGATGGAGACTCAACGTTGGGTTGTAATTTCCTCTCGTATTTTTTCTTTTTCAATCTTTCGCCGCCACAACAGGAAGACGTCATTTGCCGTTAAGATAGTTATATTTTAGAGTTAAGATAGAATTGAAATATGTGTTTCTTAATATTGATTGTAATCAGAATTTAAGATAGTAATGTAAGTGAACAATGTACAGGGAGATCGACACCAATCGGCGGGGGTCTATCTCTTTTCGCGAAATAGAAAAGAAAAGTAGAGTCAGCGATTCCTTTGTTGCATCTTCTCTCGACACTGACGAGGTCAATGTCGAGAGAAAGTGTCTCAAAGGAACGCAGAATGCAATGGAGGTTGGTTGGATTTGCATTTTTGGGTCTCGATTCGTGGCAACCTCCTCGCGGTGGGACCCGGGTCGATATCACTTGCTATCGTTTCAATTTTCTTTTAAATGTACTTTTATCATGATATTTTATTAATTCAGATAGCAAGTGGTATCGAGCCAATAGCCACGATAGTTTAAGTTAGCATTAAGATTTCGCTTTTAAGTAGAATGTAAGCTTCGCAACGATGGAAAGTCAACGTTGGGTTGTGATTTCCTCTCGTATTTTTTCTTTTTCAATCTTTCGCCGCCACAACAGGAAGACGTCATTTGCCGTTAAGATAGTTATATCTTAGAGTTAAGATGGAATTGAAATATGTGTTTGTTAATATTGATTGTAATCAGAATTTAAGATAGTAATGTAAGTAAACAATGTACAGGGAGATCGACACCAATCGGCGGGTGTCTATCTCTTTTCGCGAAATAGAAATAGAAAAGTAGAGTCCGCGATTCCTTGTTGCCGTGTCGATATCACTTGCTATCGGTTCAATTTTTTTTTAAATATACCTTTATCATGATATTTTAATAATTCAGATAGCAAGTGGTATCGAGCCAATAGCCACGATAGTTTAAGTTAGCATTGAGATTTCGCGTTTAAGTAGAATGTAAGCTTCGCATCGATGGATAGTCAGCGTTGGGTTGCAATTTCCTCTCTCATACTTTTCTTTCCTAATCTTTCGCTCTTTAACACTAGCTTTACCAAACCAGACAAAATGACTGGTGCACAATTTTTTCCAAAGAATGTAAGCTTCGCATCGACGGATAGTCAGCGTTGGGTTGCAATTTCCTCTCTCATACTTTCCTTTCCTAATCTTTCGCTCTTTAACACTAGTTTTACCAAACCAGTCAAAATGACTGGTGCACAATTTTTTCCAAAAATTCTACGGCTTTATGAGAGAGCCGTAGAATAAATATTCTTCGTCCATCGTATAAAACATAAATTACCGAATCTATCATCTCCTCCGCATCTTAATTTTCCTTGCTTTGAGGTACATGTTTAACATATTTAAATATAGTAGATTTCACGCTGGTAAATCTAGTGTTAAGATTAAATCTGAAATGATTAACTATAAATATTAAATGATTAACTATAAATGTTAAATGATTAAATTTTTAACGTTTCGTCTCGGAAGACTACGCCGCCACAACAGGAAGACGTGATTTAGCTTTAAGATAGTTATATTTTAGTTTTAAGATAGAGTTAAATTATCACGTAAGAATGAGCAAAACATTGTAAAATTATTGTGACTCGATACCGTGCTCATAGAAATTTCCGAGAGAAGACGAGTGATTTTCTTTGTTTGCTCTTTTTATCGTTCCGCTTTTTCCACCCGTTGTGCCCCTGCCCGGCTCGTACACCAGTGTTGTGTGGCGGCGGGGTGCGGTAGGTTGTGCGTTTGACAGGCGGTGTATCTCTCATTCGTTGGTATTTGGGCTGTAAGGTGGTGCGTTGACTTACGACTTTATGATCGGTTTGTCTCGGGGAGAACGGGGGTGATTGTGTAGGTTGGTATATGCCTGGGCAGAGGTGATGTACCCGCCGTCATTCGTGGCTATAAACCGTGTCATCGCCTCGCTACGTCTGGGCATAGGCCGCTGGCTATACACTCTCGTTCTCCTCAGCCAAACCTTTCATTCTGTCGTTCGGTCAACGCACGCTGACCCGCTTGTTCAAACGCTTTAACGATGACTAGATTCCCATATGCCCAATTCCACGCCCCGCATGATGCCCTTAGCTTGGCCATGCACACCGTGGTCACTGCGTGGCTGGGGGTGCGTGCGCAACGCGGTTTTACCGCAAAGATTAACTTCTTCCCCCTTTGTTTTTTCTCGCGATCGCGTTTTCGGAAATTGCTCCCTTCCCCCTCGAAACTTTCTCGAGCACGGTTGAGAGATTATAGTTTCCTCTAGATTTAAATTAGAAGTATTCGTGGCAACCTCCTCGCGGTGGGACCCGGGTCGATATTACTTGCTATCGTTTCAACTTTTTTTAAATATGCCTTTAGTATACTTTATTAATTCAGATAGGAAGTGGTATCGAGCCAATAGCCACGATAGTTTAAGTTAATATTAAGATTTCGCTTTTAAGTAGAATGTAAGCTTCGCATCGATGGATACTCAGCGTTGGATTAAATTTTAAACGATTAATTATAGATATTAAATGATTAACTATAAATATTAAATGATTAAATTTTTAACGTTTCGTCTCGGAAGACTACGCCGCCACAACAGGAAGATGTTATTTAGCTTTAAGATAGTTATATCTTAGTTTTAAGATAGAGTTAAATTATCACGTAAGAATGAGCGTACCATTGTAAAATTATTGTGACTCAATACCGTGCTCATAGAAATTTCCGAGAGAAGACGAGTGATTTTCTTTGTTTGCTCTTTTTATCGTTCCGCTTTTTCCACCCGTTGTGCCCCTGCCCGGCTCGTACACCAGTGTTGTGTGGCGGCGGGGTGCGGTAGGTTGTGCGTTTGACAGGCGGTGTATCTCTCATTCGTTGGTCTTTGGGCTGTAAGGTGGTGCGTTGACTTACGACTTTATGATCGGTTTGTCTCGGGGAGAACGGGGGTGATTGTGTAGGTAGGTATATGCCTGGGCAGAGGTGATGTACCCGCCGTCATTCGTGGCTATAAACCGTGTCATCGCCTCGCTACGTCTGGGCATAGGCCGCTGGCTATACACTCTCGTTCTCCTCAGCCAAACCTTTCATTCTGTCGTTCGGTCAACGCACGCTGACCCGCTTGTTCAAACGCTTTAACGATGACTAGATTCCCATATGCCCAATTCCACGCCCCGCATGATGCCCTTAGCTTGGCCATGCACACCGTGGTCACTGCGTGGCTGGGGGTGCGTGCGCAACGCGGTTTTACCGCAAAGATTAACTTCTTCCCCCTTTGTTTTTTCTCGCGATCGCGTTTTCGGAAATTGCTCCCTTCCCCCTCGAAACTTTCTCGAGCACGGTTGAGAGATTATAGTTTCCTCTAGATTTAAATTAGAAGTATTCGTGGCAACCTCCTCGCGGTGGGACCCGGGTCGATATTACTTGCTATCGTTTCAACTTTTTTTAAATATGCCTTTAGTATACTTTATTAATTCAGATAGGAAGTGGTATCGAGCCAATAGCCACGATAGTTTAAGTTAATATTAAGATTTCGCTTTTAAGTAGAATGTAAGCTTCGCATCGATGGATACTCAGCGTTGGATTAAATTTTAAACGATTAATTATAGATATTAAATGATTAACTATAAATATTAAATGATTAAATTTTTAACGTTTCGTCTCGGAAGACTACGCCGCCACAACAGGAAGATGTTATTTAGCTTTAAGATAGTTATATCTTAGTTTTAAGATAGAGTTAAATTATCACGTAAGAATGAGCGTACCATTGTAAAATTATTGTGACTCAATACCGTGCTCATAGAAATTTCCGAGAGAAGACGAGTGATTTTCTTTGTTTGCTCTTTTTATCGTTCCGCTTTTTCCACCCGTTGTGCCCCTGCCCGGCTCGTACACCAGTGTTGTGTGGCGGCGGGGTGCGGTAGGTTGTGCGTTTGACAGGCGGTGTATCTCTCATTCGTTGGTCTTTGGGCTGTAAGGTGGTGCGTTGACTTACGACTTTATGATCGGTTTGTCTCGGGGAGAACGGGGGTGATTGTGTAGGTAGGTATATGCCTGGGCAGAGGTGATGTACCCGCCGTCATTCGTGGCTATAAACCGTGTCATCGCCTCGCTACGTCTGGGCATAGGCCGCTGGCTATACACTCTCGTTCTCCTCAGCCAAACCTTTCATTCTGTCGTTCGGTCAACGCACGCTGACCCGCTTGTTCAAACGCTTTAACGATGACTAGATTCCCATATGCCCAATTCCACGCCCCGCATGATGCCCTTAGCTTGGCCATGCACACCGTGGTCACTGCGTGGCTGGGGGTGCGTGCGCAACGCGGTTTTACCGCAAAGATTAACTTTTCCCCCTTTGTTTTTTCTCGCGATCGCGTTTTCACTTAGTTTTCGGAAATTGCTCCCTTCCGCCTCGAAACTTTCTCGAGCACGGTTGAGAGATTATAGTTTCCTTTAGATTTAAATTAGAAATATTCGTGGCAACCTCCTCGCGGTGGGACCCGGGTCGATATTACTTGCTATCGTTTCAACTTTTTTTAAATATGCCTTTAGTATACTTTATTAATTCAGATAGGAAGTGGTATCGAGCCAATAGCCACGATAGTTTAAGTTAATATTAAGATTTCGCTTTTAAGTAGAATGTAAGCTTCGCATCGATGGATACTCAGCGTTGGATTAAATTTTAAACGATTAATTATAAATATTAAATGATTAACTATAAATATTAAATGATTAAATTTTTAACGTTTCGTCTCGGAGGACTACGCCGCCACAACAGGAAGATGTTATTTAGCTTTAAGATAGTTATATCTTAGTTTTAAGATAGAGTTAAATTATCACGTAAGAATGAGCGTACCATTGTAAAATTATTGTGACTCAATACCGTGCTCATAGAAATTTCCGAGAGAAGACGAGTGATTTTCTTTATTTGCTCTTTTTATCGTTCCGCTTTTTCCACCCGTTGTGCCCCTGCCCGGCTCGTACACCAGTGTTGTGTGGCGGCGGGGTGCGGTAGGTTGTGCGTTTGACAGGCGGTGTATCTCTCATTCGTTGGTATTTGGGCTGTAAGGTGGTGCGTTGACTTACGACTTTATGATCGGTTTGTCTCGGGGAGAACGGGGGTGATTGTGTAGGTAGGTATATGCCTGGGCAGAGGTGATGTACCCGCCGTCATTCGTGGCTATAAACCGTGTCATCGCCTCGCTACGTCTGGGCATAGGCCGCTGGCTATACACTCTCGTTCTCCTCAGCCAAACCTTTCATTCTGTCGTTCGGTCAACGCACGCTGACCCGCTTGTTCAAACGCTTTAACGATGACTAGATTCCCATATGCCCAATTCCACGCCCCGCATGATGCCCTTAGCTTGGCCATGCACACCGTGGTCACTGCGTGGCTGGGGGTGCGTGCGCAACGCGGTTTTACCGCAAAGATTAACTTCTTCCCCCTTTGTTTTTTCTCGCGATCGCGTTTTCGGTAATTGCTCCCTTCCCCCTCGAAACTTTCTCGAGCACGGTTGAGAGATTATAGTTTCTTTTAGATTCAAATTAGAAGTAAAATAGTAATTTAGTCGATTAAGTGAACACTGTAAAGGGAGATCGACACTAATCGGCGGGTGTCTATCTCTTTTCGCGAAATGGAAAGAGTAAAGTAGAGTCAGCGATTCCTTTGTTGCATTTTCTCTCGATATTGACGAGGTCAATGTCAAGGGAAAGTGCCTCAAAGGAACGCAAAATGCAATGGAGGTTGGTTGGGCTTTTTTGGGTCCCGATTCGTGGCAACCTCCTCGTGGTGGGACCTGGGTCGATAATATTTGTCATCTCATTGTCCCACGTGTTCAATTAATTCAATAAAACATTGTGCGATGACGAATATTATCGAGCAGATAGCCACGAAATTCGAATATTTGGTATCTATGAATACCGAATGTTCGGATTTCTAGTTTAGTTTACATTTAAGTCTTTGCGTTCAAACAAGTTCTAAAGTTTTGTGAGCAAATAAAAAGCTCTCTCCGTGACGACAAATTTCATTGGATATTTTTTCTTAAACTTGTACAATTAACGGAATTTAGCCGTTAAATAGATAGGTTTCATTAGCTTTTAGGAAAACGTTAATATTCATTTTGGAGAGCAACTCTAATTTCTCTTACTTGTTTTTCATCGTATTTCAGTTTCCTCAATGGGATATTCCATATAAGTATAATCAAAGAAGACATTTCCTGTTCATATTCCATGTTTTAATCTACGTCAAAAAATGTATTGTTCCTTCGTAAAAATGGTAAGAAAAATTATGAATGTAATACGAGCCAATGTTTCGATGGCAACTTACTCAAAATTCATGGAGGAAGTATTAAATAAATCGAAAATTGATAAAATGAACGAAATATTATTTGTGCTCCGAGAGATTTCAAAGTCACGCGGAGTACGGTCATGTGCGCGCCCGAGTCTTCACCGTGCGGGCATATCAGGCTCGCGAAAGCATGCATAGATGTAAGAACGCGTCATTCGAACAGAAAAAAAAACATTTGACTAATTGAGAGTAAAATTCGAGGATAGCTCTTGATGATTTTGGATAAGAATAAACTACTGGAGCACACTTCTCACTACTCACCAATAGAATTATTCTCTAATGAGAGCCTTCGTTATACTTCCCAGACATTATATACATATCAAAAATTGTGACATTTCATACAATATGTTTAAGATGGAGAACGGAGGAATAATTTATGAAAATTTCCAGATTTTCCTGGATTCGCAGCCAATTAGCCCGTTATTGCTTTCAACGAGAACAAAATAAAATAAAATAAAAGTCTTCGAATCATTGCGAGCAACAACGACCCAGGTCCCACCGCGTGGAGGTTGCTGCGACTGGGGACCCAAAAAATTGGCCATTCGTTCGCCATAGCATTTTGTCTTTCGTCTGAAACATTTTCCCGCAATTACATCAATTTTTGAGCGCCGCAGTGAACAAGAGAATGCGTCAGACGAAAGTTCTCGCTCTACTTTACTTTTGTTATCCGTCTCGCATGGAGAGAGACGGATCCCAGACTTAAGGACTAGCACACACACACGTTCATTCCATACATTGTCGTTCTTAATTCTAAACTTAAGAGTTAGATAACAATAAACTTATCCTCTAGCCCATTGTAACCTCACCCTCCCCTTCCGTATTTCAGTTTGACCGTTAATATGGAAACAATTTTTGCACACGTTAGAAACCGATGTGCATAGATTCAACACCGTGTTCATAGAATCTCCGGTGTAATAAACTGAAATACTATTTGTGATCGTATAATCGCTCCCCGCTGTCGTTCTTCTTTCTTCGGCTAGCACTCTTGAAAATCTTCAGTGATGAATATTCAGAGAGGAATGGTTTTCCACCAAAGAAAAGGGATAAACCAAACGAAAACTCGATTAACTGAAACCATAGATTTTTTCGGGGAACCCTGCCTGACTACTTATAGCTAAGCCAGAAAGTAAGCATTTTGACGACGAATGAGTAATGGATTCTACTTGAAGCAGAATGAAAGGAAGCATCGGGTTAAAAACGGAAAAGGAAATCAAACGACAAGTATCTCATGAATCGGAATTCGACGACAAACGAGCGATACGATCATCCAAATACCAAACACATCAAAACCATCACCCAGGGACAAGGATATGAAAACAATCGCACAAAATCTCAAGAACGAAACTTGGAAATCTGAGATACAACTCACGAGACAAGAGTCCGGAGAGGAACGTCCATCAACCAACCTTCCAAGGTGGGTCGATCCATGAATTTCCTGCAAGAGAAAATGTATTCGTTAGAAAAATTACATGACACTGTGGATTTCTTCAAAGTTTCCAGACATCCGGGTCTCTTAAACTCCATGTGTGTGGCTCATTTTATTTCCAATAAATATCCGTCATTGTATAAATTTCCGTGACTATTGACCATCGTAAAAATCATCTTTTATCAAATTTGGAAATATCTGTAAGTGTACTTCTTCAATCTGCAACAGACTCTCATTAATTTTGTCGATAAAAGTAAAAAAAAAGGAGTTACACGCTAAGCGAGATTTATTTGACTTTAACTGACTTTAATCATTATTTTCCTTCAGTATAAAAATTGAAAAAAGTGAAAATGTGAATTTACGGTGTTTTTGTGAAAATCAATAACACTGAGGACGACAAGCAACAGCATGCAGTTGAAATATAATGTAGTATATTAAAATTTTAAATTGTTTGCAGCCAATGCATGTTGAAAATCTACTCAGAAATATTCGATTTTCGTGAAATGACAATAAGTATAAAAAGGGATAAGGGGACAGATGAAAAGAAAAAAGAATTAAACAGGAAAAAACAACCGAAGATGCTCGATCGAGAATCTTTGACGAATTCGCGTCCCGTGACTCTAAGTTATCAAATTCCCGAAAAAAATCGCGAGCCGCCACTGTGGGCGCTACTGTGTCCCGTGACTCTAATTCATGAAATTCCCGTAAAAAATCGCGAGCAGCCACTGTGGGCGCTATTGTGTTCCGCAACTCTGATTAGTCGAATTCGCGAGTAAATCGTGAGGATCAATTGTCGCAACACTAATTTGCGGATGAAGAGTCGTCCTTTTGCGACTCCAGGGTACCTCGCCCGGTACCAGTGTCGTTATTGCTGCCAAGTTGATCGTGACTTTAATTCACCGAGTATTG
The DNA here is from genome assembly GCA_910591515.1 of Cerceris rybyensis. NCBI lineage: Eukaryota > Metazoa > Arthropoda > Insecta > Hymenoptera > Crabronidae > Cerceris > Cerceris rybyensis. Next base: position 774,953 of record OU342800.1, on the reverse strand, counting down.
AGCAAAGAAAAACGCGCTTGTAAGTTCTTATCGCAACGCTAATATCGCGAAAACTAGACAAAGATGAAACCTGAAAATCCCTGGCTTTGGCAAACTCCCGCGCACCAGTCTTAGGTGCTCTTTATTCCGCAACGCTACTTTACCTAGAGTTCTGATTCGAGCAAAACCCGTGCACCCTATGGTGCTTCTTCTAATCTCGCAACTCTACATTTTACAAACCTAATTCGTGGCAAACCCGTGCACCACTTTCCGGTGCTGTTTCTTTTCTCGCAACGCTACTTTAAATCCGAATTGAGAGAACTCCCGGTGACCCTTCTCAAGGGTCGATTGCTTCGAGACTCAACGTTAAGTAAAAACCTAAACCGAGGAAAATCCCGGGCACAAGTTGTGCGCTCTCGAAAAGTTACTTTCGCGAATCTAATAAAAAAAATTCAACGCGCTTACATTTATCCGCAACGCTAATTTCGCGGGAGCTAATACGAACAAAATCGCGGTTTACTAACTACTGACTACTACTACATGCACTAAGCGAGCACAGTGACAAATATTTAATGGCAATGGCGCCCATTCTAGAATCCGAGGACTCGAAAATGGTCAGCCATTCGTTGTGGCCCCTTCTTGCGACAATTTGTTCGGGGCCTCTTCGGCGGATGCCTCTTCTCTCTTCGGGCTCCTGCCCCAGGAACGTTGCTCAAATATCTCGGCAGCACGTGTACAATTGTCAGCTACCCCGAGGAGCTTTCGCGAGGAAACGACCCGAGCGATGTCAGGACGAGCAGCGATTTCGGCAATCGCTCCCCGTGTCTGCACCGATGCTCGCGTTGCTTCCTTATTTGGCCATGATATTCGAGCAAGCTGAAAAAATAACTCTAAGAATCGCGACCGAACGAGATCCGGATCCGTTCGAGCACGATTGGTCCCAGGGGCAGACGTCTCACCCTACTCGCGCGCGATTGTGATAGCCTCACCACCTGGCCCTACCTACTTAACTTAGAGAAACGTAAACACACAGACGAGATGGTATGCTACCTACCTACCTATCACCTATATTTAAAATGGCAAATCGCGACTCAATCATCACAAAACATTCACTCACGATCATCATTTAAGAGCTCGGGCGCAAGGGCCTACACTAGAGAGCCACCCCGGGGTGACTCCGACACCCGAACTCCGTGCTCAACTTTCATGCTCTAAGTGTACGTACCATTTCCTGAAATCGACTGACAAGCGAAGCGGACATTGCGTAATAGTAAAGTGAATGTATCGTCTACGTCGCGTACAAGGGAACCGTGGTATCGTTGTATCTTTGAAACGTCGCGCGAAGCAATTGAAAGCAATTTTAGGAAGAACGGTAACGCATATGGCTCGTGTTCATAATACATGTCAAATTTGATTTTACTTGGGAATACCATATGCGTTAATTTATTCACCAAGCGGTGAAACCGAGTATAAGTTACAATCGCGGAAGGTTCCTTCAACAGAATGAAATCGAGCAAGAACGAACGGCAAATTATTGTTCGTTTCTATGAGTTTGAAATACGACGCAAGATCCACGGCCTAGCCACAACACACAAACGTGGAAATTACATCGTGCACGACTCGCCTCGACATTGTCAGTCGCTAAAAGTGATTAGTCCTACCAGAGCTCAGCCGCCGCCCAGATTTATCAGCATAGCACCTGGGCATGCCAATATGTCTGAGCTAAAGAGCGAGCAAGAGCAAGTGTCAGCTAAAGATTAGTGCTGAAAATCCTGAGCTTGAAAAATGATTAATTAGTTGTATCGAACGATCTATTTTTCTTTCTCAAAAATATTTCATTATTCAAGCAAGATGTGTATCAATATTGAAAGGTAATTGGCAATTTAAGCAAAGACTCTACTAAGAATATTTATAATATCTTCAAAAATCAAATACTTTACGTTAAATTGAATATCATATTGAACTTTAAAGTGAATATTATATTAAACTTTATATTGAATATTATATGGAACTTTATGTTGAAAACATTTATATTGAATTAGTAGACGAAATGTATGCAGTATCCTCGGGAGATTCCGCCATCGAAGTAAATGGTTCGAAGGATATAAAAAAGACTTTGCAAACTGATACTTCGATTCTGGAATCTGCCCGTCGCGAATTGTCTTCTCGCACATTATATAGTGGCAAATTTATGTGGCTCTTTGGATCAACGGAAACGGAAAAAATGTCGGGAAACAGCACTCAGTCGTGCGCTACAATTCTCATTGCGCAATGGTTCGAGCTAATATAATAAAAAATACGAAGTCGGATGGGTGATCCGTCTTCAGATTCTACCCGCGCAAAGTTAATTTCGCGGAATTTGTTCGCGATTTGAGCCTATCGTTCATGTACATTCATTCATTGAGCAATCGCGGCGTGCAAGAAGACCTATCCTGAGCTAATAGACACCCTAAATGTGCAATTATACATGAGTAGGATACTATTTATCTAACCCATGGTCACGGTGCTCGCAACAAAAAATAATACAACCAGTTGCCCTTGCCGATTCGGACCAATCGTCCTACGGCATGAATCGGGCTCCCGGAGGAATCTAAGTGCATGCGACTCACCGAACGTAGAAAATAATCAACAGGATGCCCGCCCAAGGCCAGGTAAGCGCCACCCAGGGGTCCAGGATCGTCTCGACGAGGCAAGCTCTGAAAGAAAATAAAAGATTCTGTTAAAATCTATTATCCTAATGTAATCGCTGAAAAAAAAATACAAAGCTCATATATTTTAAAAGTTTCGACTTACGAAATAAAATTCGTGGCTCCGGTGATGGTACATCTGCCAACTGGAATCTTGATGACTCTAACACCGAAACGAAAAATAAAATAGAAAAAAAACGCGACCGTTTGCTTCATAGCCGGCGAAAAAAATGACTCTACTTTCTTCGCGATAAAAATATTGCAATAAGAGCCGCAACGCTCTGGAATAAATATATCCTATCTCTTTAATTTCGATGCAAACACTGACTTTACATTCGCGATGATATTCAGGGGCAACGGTGCCTTCTAACAATCTTTAATGATATATTGAGGTAAAGTCAGAGACGGATGCTCTGTAAAAACAAAATTGGTACAGCTAATAATATGTAATAGGTGGCAAACACTGACTCTAAGACCGCATTGCGCGCGGCCACTAGTTACTGAAAATAAAAGTTGCCATTATGGTGGTTAGGGGGAGGGGTGGGGGAGGAAACAGCAGAAGGCCAAAAATTAGCAAAAAAATACAAATTCTTATATTTATTGTCATTTCAGGTTAACTGTCAATGTTATTTTCTTAATTATTTCAGTTTTATTGCATGTGAATAGTATTATTTGCTCATAAATTGGAATATGATTTTACTAGGTTGAAAAGATATACTATGGATTGTCGTTGTCAGTGTTATGCGATTTAATGTTTGTGTTCACTTTGCATTACAAATTCTGTGCATGTCTGGTCGCAAGTTGAAGAAATTATACTCACCTAAGCCAAAATTCCGAGAAATGCGTCACATCAGCGTCCCGGTCCACGAGTAGAGAAGAGCCGGATCAGAACTTTCCTCCTGTTGTCACAAAAAAAAGAGAAAATGACGACACAATATCACATTTGGACGCGCAACGCCAATGATTTACTAAGAACACAATTCTAGCACAGTTCTTGAAAGTTTCTCACCGAAAAATGAATAAAATTGAGGAGTACAAATGTTCACGACCGAACGAGGAAAAGTTATGCAAGATGGCGGACACTTGCCCCTGCGTCTGCGCAGCGTATGCGCAAGCGACTTCTGCGCAGACGCCATATTGGAAGTAGGAGAAATAGGAACTAACTACGGGCAATGGCAAATTCGAGCCATTGTAAATGCAATTTTCCAGCAATAGATTACTTCCACTTTTGAATCTTCTACATCACTAGTTCCAATCGCAATGCTAAGAAGTACGTGATAATGAAAGAAATAAAACTTACGTAGTTAAAAATATCGATACATCTATCGCAGCAGCGGCCCGGTCGACAAGAGAGGAATAGCCATATCAGCATTTCTCCGCCTACCGTCACAAAAAAAACAAGAAATCAAGGACACGATATCACATTTGGACGCGCGACACTAATGACTGACTGAGATCACATATCTAGCACGGTTTTCGAAAATTTCTCACCAAAAAATGAGTAAAACTGAGGAGCACGATGATTCGCGGTCAAAGGAAGGAAACTATCTAAGATGGCGGACGATCTACCGTTGCGTCATCACGGTGCATGCGCATAGGTCTTCTGCGCAGACGCCATGGCGACAACGGATAAAATAGAAACTATGTTATACCGAAGGCAAATCCGAACCATTGTAAAACACAATTTTTTCACTAATACCTTGATATTAGTTGCGAATCGTTAGACTGAACAAAAGAGTTACAATAGTTTGAATCGCGATGATTGTAATTACTTGTACTACGTTATAATAAAGGAAATATGACTCACGCGATCCAAAATATTTGACTGTAAATCATAGCAGCGTCCCGGCCGGCGAGAGAGCAACAGGTCGACCAACATCTTTTCACTTTCTGTCGTAAAAAAATGATGATTCAACGATTTCGAGCTACGTTTAGACACACAACACAACGCACTAATAATTAATTGAGAGTAGAATTCGAGTACTGTCTTTAAAACTTTCTAATAGAAAATGAATCAAATGCGGGAGCACGATGATTCGCGGTCAAAGAAGGGAAACTATCTAAGATGGCGGACAACCTGTCGCTGCGTCATCACGGTGCATGCGCACACGTCTTCTGCGCAAACGCCATGGCGACAATGGATAAAATAGGAACTATGAAATACTAAAGGTAAATTCGAGCCATCGTAAAATGAAATTATACGTTGATTCTACTTGCATATCATTAGAGTCATTTAATAAAAATTGATAAGAATTGCTCATATTAAGTCATAGTATAGAAAATATAACTCACGTATTCCACAATATTCGATTATGAACCATAGCAGCGTCCCGATCGACGAGAGGAACCACTCGGTATTCATTTTGCATTCTACTGCGCTAAAAAAAGAAGAAAACGGCAATTCAATGTTATATATAGACAACGACTATGCTAATGTGTACCTATGAGCTGATTTCGAGCACAAGTTTTGAAAATTTCTTACCAAAAAGGAATTAAATACTGGAGCAACCGGACCCACAACCAGGCAAACGAAATTTTCGAAGACGACTATGGCGTCGCTATTTCAAAAGAACGCTACTAGCTGCGCACTACAGTGGCGGGAAATTGAAATGATCGTAAAATATAACTGCAATTCTATTTTATGATTACTGCAAATCATTTCTTTCATTTTTGACTGATTTTTTAAATCTCAAATAGTAATGCAATCAGTATTAAATCATATTAAATACATTCTTTCTAAAGATCAGAAATTGAATCATATTAAACATTTTCTCGAGGTAAAAGATGATAGTCACGTTCGCGAATGAAGTTAAATCACAACTATGATCGTGATATTGCAATGACTGTAATAAATCACTGTTAATGATTCTCCGCAACATTTTTAATCCTCTGTATTTATATCGTCATCCTTTCCCCCATAACTGCTCGTAATCTTCTTATGTATTGTGATTGATTGTGATCTGTAACAATCTGTAACATTCATTGCACGAATAGGTCCGCTTTACGGCCGGTGGTCAAAAGAAAACAAAATTTCTATGCCAAACGTTTATTGCATTGCCTTCTCCGATAAAAAAATTGAAAGTTGACAAATACAGATTGAATGTATATAAATATACATATGTGACAGTTAAATCAGGTTAGTTAACCTGAAAGTCGTTATAGCTTCTATAAGTAAACTGATACACATTTCACGATTCCAGTATTTCATTCATTAAAACAATATAATATATGAAATTACTTTTAATTTCAGCAGGAAGATGTGAAACCTTGCCGCATGAAACCATTCGAACAATTATGAAGTCGGAAAAACAATGGCAAAAGAAATTATATGAAAATTATGGTCTGCCCGACAATTACACAGACAGATCATTTTTGGAGCAGTTACGTAAAAATGTCAAGCCAAATAACGTAACAACAGGTGAAGCTCTAACTTTAGGTGCAGATATATGTATTCGATTAAATGTCGTAATTCTCTTTGTCATAATATTCATATGGTTGAGCAAGGAATGGACTACTCCACATGTAGTATCTGCGGGGGGTGTAACTTTAACTCTACTAGGATATTTTGTATATTGTTTAAAAGCATCGATTACCGTGGCCAGATTAGTGAGAGACTTTAGAACAGCACTGGTATTTCTTACATTTGGCTACATTTTATCTCCAGTATTGAAAACACTGACTGAAACTATCAGTACAGATACAATTTATGCCATGACTACGTTAATGTTTCTGACTCATTTAATATTCAGTAAATATGGATCATCTCAGATTTCTCTGTGCGACTCATTGTCTATAACTTCGTCGATATTTGGTTCTTTAATGTTAGCCTCCAGGCTAGCGACTCCTTTACACGCATTTTCGCTTCTTACCGTTTCTGCTCAATGCTTCGTCCTGCTACCGTTTTTACTGAGTAAAATAAATAACAAAACAATAATATCTGTTCTCTCTACGTATTGTACTTTGTATTTTCTTTCATCGATCTCGAGAACATTCTCTTATGTTTTCATCATAGGTACAGTATTTTTGCACATCTTATGTCCATGCTGGTACGTTCGATGTCAGAAATATAAAGATAATATTTATGGTCCTTGGGACGAAGCTATTATAACGTCTTAGAACTATTTAATAAAATAATTGCAAATGACGTTTTACATGCCCTCTTCTTCCGACAGCAATCTGATATCAACGTAAATTATTAACATAGGAAAGAGATGTTTTTACAAAGTGTATTTAACAAGATATTATAACAAAATTGTTGATCATTATTCTAGATAAAGATACTTCCAACAGTTAAAGTATGCGTCTGAAGTTTCTTACACGATGCACGAAACACACATTCGTTATATTTTTCCGATTAAATTGATCTTATAAATAAATACTGCTCGTGTACTTTCCAACGGCAGATCATGGATATATGTGTAATTGTATTAAAAAAATATGTTTTCACATTGCTTATACAGAAGCTAGAGTAATTATTTTTAAATAATGAACTGCAATAGTCTCTTTATTCGCCTCACTAGGGCTTCGATAAAACTGTGATCCACTGTGGTGTATTCGCCATGCGTATCTAACAATTGTGTGACAAAACTGTCCGTAAATGTTGCAACAAGACCATGTTTCAATTCCATCAACGTTTCAGACGAGACTTTCCATGGCATAGCGTCTTCGTCCGTGCCTCCGGAAGATACTAAAACAATAGAAAACAATCGATTTATTGCTAACTACTTCGTCAAATACTCTCCAGACTTTCACCATTAAATTGCCGAGCATTTACCTTGCATGCGGCTATGCCGCGACATAACTTGCATAGTATAAAAATCTAAATGACTCCAAAGAATATATAGCGAGTGTTCTATTATCAAGGAGCAGTACTTGATGCTCTGCCGTTTCTCCTTTATCCAGCGATTCAATCGCTGAGTAACAATCATACGTTGCTTCTGTACATCCAACTCAGCCTCCTCTTCGGATATAAGTTCCTTCAGTTCCGTTGAGCTCATCTCAGACACCATCCCCACCTTCTTCAACAGGGTGTCAATGTGCGGTAATTCATTATGCAATAATCCTGCAACGGATACCAGCTGATCAACTATCACACCCAGGTGTATTCCACCAGAGGAGTCTTTGACCTTGTCTTCTCTGTTGCCCGGTTTCGGAGTCAGATGAGGATCAAACAGGACATTCCTGATCTTCTGATCCATTTTGCTATGCTGCATCTGATTGCGCGTGTACAGCATAACATGGGCAACTATTTGTACGCAGGAGATATGCTGTTCGTTCGCATCGGTTTGTCGATGGTTCAAGTGTACGGGAGTAGTTTGCAATTGAAATTTGTGCAGCAGAAACAGCATGAGCCTTTGTAGTCGATAAAGATGAGCACGAAGCTCCCTCATCCCAGTGGTATCTTCTAACTTACGATCGTCGAAATCCTCCTTTGCCAGTTCATCGTCCACTAGCTTGTACATGTCTATATTCGCTGACCTGGAGATTACGCCTGTGAGGCAAGCGATCTCTTTGAGAAACAGAGTATTCGTTTTGGGAAAGGCATTTCGCAGGGCCATTTCTATCGTGTCTCGATGACTCTGTAAAAATCCGCAGACCTGTATCGCACAAGATTGATTCTCCGTTCCCAAAGTGGTGAGAAGAGAATCACATAGATATAAAGCTGGAAGGAAGATCTGCTGATAACGTTGTCCTATGGAGGGAATGAAAGAACAGTCTCCCCCCTCAAATCCTATGTGAACGTCGGGATGATGATCGAAAACGACCATGCTCGACATACAGGACAAGATCTTGCTCTCTAGAAGACTCTCTGCTCCCAATCTCGTGGACGCCATTCTACAGAACGTTGCCATTTTTGCCTCGTACAGGTAGAGAGGTCGAAGAGTCTGAGGTTCAGCTTGCAGCATGCATCGTAGCATGCTGTCGGACTCTAGAAGACTGTCTATCATGTGCTTGAGGTATCCCCTGCTGGATAAATAGATGATCCAAGCATTATCGAAGTCCAATTCTAAGATCTTGTCGAGGCAGGACAGAGCCAGCATCTTGCACACGTCGTGGCCGCCAGAACAATTGTGGCTCAGTATATCCATCAGTTGATTGCCAAAGCTATTGATGACTTGGATGGTAGCGTAACGATGAGAGCGTTCCTGCGCGGGCATTACTCTGTTCAATGAGGTATCCAGCTGACTAACGTACATCGAGTTGAGAACATTGGTAGTCTTCAAGTTTTCCAAGCCAACAACACAGAGGAAGTTCAACAAAGCGGCGTAAAGATGCGTCAGTACTTTCTGTGAGGATGCACCTGCATTTAGAATCCACTGAAGGATGTGGCTCAAAATGATCTTCATCATCGTCGTGTTCGAGGGCGACGATGGCAATGATTCGTCGTCGAGCTGAGTGGCTAGACTGTTTCTAAGATTCACCAGCAGCATCAGCACCGTGCCGGATACGAGGGTTTTAATTTCATTCAACGCCTCGCAAGACGTCATTTTCTGTAATAAGTCATGAGACAAATTTAACAGCAAGTTCTGCTTCTGGGACTTTGGCAATTGCTGATTGGTAGCGACACAGAAAAGTATCTCTGTCATTTGACACCAGCCCTCCACAAACTTCACCGTGGCGTAAGAAAGTAACTTGGTTTGATTCCTCTTCAAGGCGTACGCTAGAATACTTTGAACCTCTTGTTGCATACATTTGCGTTGATTCGCAGTAGCGCTGCTCTGCGTTACAGCCAATTCATCGGTAATAAGAGAATGTAATTTCTTAATGTCGATCAGACGTGGCCCGCCCATCAGAGCAACCGGGACGCTGCAACGACCTAAAACCATTTCTATCTGCGATGGATCAAAGAATTCCCAGGACATCAGAGGTTCCAATTGTAATTGAAAGTCAATATAGTGCAAAAGGTCCATCAGAAGCTTCTGCGAAGGTGCCATCTGATCCTTTTCAGGGCTGAAGCTTCCAACTAGTCGCTGTACCAAAGAGCTCTGCAAGCTTCCACCGGCAACGCGCAACTCTATAGCTGCTATCTTCAACAACCAAGACATGCAACCAAGTTCGGTTGCTCTGTTTTCACCTTCGAAGGGCAACTTTGAGAGGTGCCTTTGCACAAAGTCTTGATTAGCCGTGGTTCGTAAGAATCTCAAGACTGGAACCGATGTTTTATTGTTTGCCGCGAGAATATGGAGGAAGCAGTAACAAGCCTCCGTTATCTTATCACGACCACGCTCCAGAGACTGCTCCAAGATTCCTAAAATCGAATGGAGACAGGTTCGCGGAAATCCAAGAATTCCAGGCTGCTGTATTACGGTCTTCCTGATGTCCTTCGTGATCTCGAATCCAAGCAAATAATGAGAGAGATTTGGAGCTGGCCGCGTTATGCTCTGCATCATTAGAAGCAAAATTCTTTCCTTGCAATTTCCGGTAAATTGTCGCTCTGCAGTTTCCGCATCTTCCTCGGGGATATTGTCCGTGTCTAGGCATTCGACAAAACCGTGCCTAATGTTGGTCGTTAGCGTCGGAGTTGCTGTGAATGTAGAAAGTAACTCGGAGTCTGCTCCAGGCTCGTTGATGACCTCCTGCAAGACACCAACAGCGATGAAGGCGTGTCGTGGAAGCCAGGAACTGTAGGATATATACTTGGCAATGTTTATTATATGATCAGGTCTCTTTGATTGTGGATCGACGTCTAGTAACAACCTTGACAACCCAGTTAGTATTTTGTTTATAGACTTCGCTGCAGCTAACTGTGCCATGTAATTGTGCTGCATCTTCAAGCCTCTCTCCAATATCTCCAAGCAGTAGACTGTACAATTCTCTAGATTCTTCTTTCCTGCGAAAGGCTCGTAAATGTCGAAATTGCAGCACCCTTTATCGAGAACGTACAATATAACGTGTAACAATTCTGTCTTGGAGTGCAACTGCGTCATTAAATAATAACCAGGAGCGGAATTAACCGCTGCGGTCTCTCCACCTTGCAGTTCGACTTTGCAACCGACAAAATCTTCCAAGGAAGGCTCGTACTGTTTGATCAATTTCGAAAGTATCTTCAAGCAGGTCTCTGCGACTTCCCACTTCTCTGCTGGATTCTTGTACGAGCGTGTATGGAACTTTAAGAACACTGTGTTAACGATGAAGTATAAGTACGGGTCGAAGCCGGGATTTCGTTGACCCATTCCCAATAACCGTGGTATAGGGAAATCCGTAAGAACGTCCAAAAGCTCTAGCATGGCTCGTGTAAGCGGATACTCGTCGTTCTTCGACTCTATTTCCTCCAATTCTGTTTGCACTCCCCTCGGTTGATAGCTACTCGTCGTTGGTATTGTCGAGAGTATCTGAGCAGCTTCCAAGCTTTGCCAAACTGTCGAGGAACTCTCCGGTGATCGTGCCAGTGCTGCCAGAGTACGCACTAATACTCCTTTCAGAGGAATCGGCATAGTGCAGCTGACCAAACCGATCAGGGATAACAGTACTTTCCATCCTGGATGATCGCATATCGCTACTCTCGACATCTCGTCGTATTTTGCAATTACTTGAACGACCTGTAAAACCGCTTCGAGGCCCTTCACTTCGTGAGGGGTAATGCCCTTTGGATGACTTCTCTGACGGTACACCGTGTCGTGACTAGGTGGCAATTCCTGCCTCAAATTGTAGTAGTATCGACTTAAAGAGTTGAAAAAATGATCCCAGGAAATCGTCGTTGACCCTGAAGAACCTGGAAACAAAAGTCGTTTATCATCATTGAAATTAATATAGATAAAATGTTAGAATATTCGAATATCTTACCGTTGGGCTTGAGAAAGTTGAAAGCTTGTCTGGCAGCTTGCGGAGAAGAAGCAAGGGACGCGATCATTTTAAGATAAGGTACGAATAAACCTGCGGGCAAGATTTCTCCAGCAAGCCGCACGAATTTGAATAAAGCAACTTGTCTGGACGGCAAACGATTGATGTATACAGGTGCCGAAACGTGCGTAGAGTCGGAATGATGACACCAGTAATCCATGACCAGATTTAACTTTAAGGGATCCTTCTTGTAGAGTTCGGCAACCATCAGCATTAGATATTCAAAATGATTGTCTAAATTTAAGGGCGGCTCGATTCCTTCTTGTTGATACGCCTGTATGAGACGCATAGATTCATCTGCTCGGCTTCGTAGTTCTTTTACTTTCAAAGGCATCAATAGGATGAAGTCAGAGATGAGAGAGTGAAAATAACGAATGTAAAATTCTTCGTAATATATGCACTCGTTTTTAAACAGCACTTCGGCCATAAAGTGGAAACACTTATTCGATAAAGCTGCTTCTAGCAATATCTCATCCTCGTTGGTAATATTCACAGACTGAACTGGATTAGTTGCGGTTTTAAGCGTCGTTAGAGCCACGGCCAATGCAAACTGTACAATTCCTCTTAATCCTGCATTTTCCCAATTAATATTCGTTGACGTTAATTTCTGAATCAAGTCCTCGAGCATTCCTCGCTCGACGACAAGTGGCATTGAGTGTACTAATTCTGAAAAAAGAGTCAGGGCGTAAAAAAAAAATGATAAAAAAACTACTAAATTTTAATCGCTGAAAATTTATAATTTACCTTCTCCGTTTTCACGGTTGTGCAACGAGCTAAAGTTAATCGCGTTTAGCACAGCCATTATCAGAGCCAAAGTGACTTTGTCTAAGCCTCCCTCACTGTTTTCAATCTCTATCTGGCGTACTTGTAATAAAGACAACAATCGAAATAAGATCGCATTCGGTAACGAAGATTGCGCGGACCATAAGTACAAAATATCGGCCAAATCTTGTCTAGAATCGTTAAAAAGTTTCATAACCATGTAACGATGTTTTGGTCCTCCTAATGCCCGATTTTTTTCTAGTAATTCTTGCTCCTAAAAAAATTAAGTATTTTCCGTTTGATGCAAACCATTAAAATATAGTTGCAGGATTTATTATATTACCTTTGCAGGATCCATTTTCTCTAAGAGAGACAAAATTTTATCTAACAATCCATCTTCTTGCAATTTATTTGTATATTCTGTAACATGCCTAGTAAGAGCAAGCGGTGTATCTATTGCCCAGCTATGTCCTAATCTAGCTTGTACCAGCGTTCTTAGGGCTGATGTGAGAGCTTTTCTTCCATCATAATACAATAGTATTGCCGTTAGGCCTCTTGGTAAACCAGGATGATGAGGCATTTGCAGCTGAGCGGTACACAAGAGGTCCAGTGCCATGAATTCATTAAGGTCATACATATCCGATATAATAAGAGTTTCATCTACTAATTCCTTTGACAATAATTGATGGCCCAAGCCTGGTAGTGTAATTCCATCTGTTGCTCCTTTTTTTATTTCTTCCCTGCTTTTAGCATTTTGTGGCTGCAACAGAAAAAAATGTTAAATATATGCTCTTGGCTGATGCTTTCTTTCAAAACAAAAAAATCACTTACAGGATTCTTCAATAATGTGAGAAAATTTTGTCTGTGATTTCTTAATGCTTCTATGAATTCATGATATTGGGGATCATGAGTCGTCGGGGCTGATGTAATGTACCTCTCCACCAAACTTTGTAGCTCCTTGTACGGAGTCCACATATCCTCCGTTGTTACCTTTTCTATATATATATAAAAAAATCACTGCATGAGTTAAACAAATTCAATATCACAGTACCACGTGAAGCTGAAAAATTGTCAATAAAACAAATACTAGTTGCAGTTGGCAATGTAACATTCACATTGTGAGGAAAGAGGTTCCATCTGCAAGGTTACAAATTTCTTGCAATTAAATCAATTGGGAATTACCTTCGGTCATTTTTGGTTCCTTCACTGATAAATCAAATGTTATGAAAACGTAAATCCGGCGAAACGAAATAGAATACTTAAATATAACGGAAAGAAAGAAATCTCGTGCAACATAATACAAATACCGGTCCTCTGGCGGGAACGATGGACTTATCGATAATCGTAAACCATCGAATATTGACAAACCATACTTTGCACGCTACTATTCTTTGGAAGATGGCGTTTTATTTCAAAGTATTCCCATTCAGAGGGAGCAACTAATATGTTCTTCTATTTTTTAATAATTTTCAGTTACAGCACGCTCTGTGAAAAACACTTTGCCTCAATTTCTTCAATTAATATCTCTTATTATTAATTGTTACAGTGAAAAATATAATTATAGTGTCTTTGTTTTTGAGTCTATAAATTGTCTTATCCATGGTATTCAGACATTGGCACCACTTTAGCTTTGCGTTAACGTTGTTCAAGCCTGGGGAGAAATGTAACTAGTATACAGTTATAATTCGTGATTTTTTTCTTTAACAACGTATAACATTTCTCCGACCTGATGATTTGAGTTATTTTACGGATTTTTTTACTTTTCAAGTATTTTATGTATGTAAGTTTCAATTAAGATCTGAATATCGTTAATACAACTACATGGGAATAATACAAATGACGATAAAAATGTATGAAGCAAAGTATACATATGTCGCCGGCCGGTGATTTGTGTACGTGGTCAATTTCTAGAGATTCGCATGGTTCTTATTCTTTCTTCGTATGCTATTGACAACACGAAGACTTTACAGCGTCGAAAGAAAACAAATCGACGGCAAGAGTCAATTATCTGTTATAATATCTGATTAATATGAACCGTTTGCTGTTGTTTACCTTTCACTGCTGTCATAACCTACTATCAACTGACAATCACGTGTGGCACTCCACTAACTTGCGCGATTAAATTGTCTACCGAACTGTTGGAGATTTGTTGCTTTATTTTTACACTTTTTTCTCTTTCCACAGATCGTTGGGACAAAGAGAGAAGAAAACTTTAACAACATGGTTTCATTAATGAAGACTAAAGGGTTGCGCATGTCTGCGCAGAAGCAAGAAACGCTTCTAAAGTTAACTGTACTTTCTATCGCAGCAATATTATGTAGGCTTAGTTTTTTTAAACACGTTATAGGATATACATACATACTTATGTATCAATAGATTATGGTAGTAATTTATGAAAACTTTCATTTTAGCATTTGCTACCCGTTTATTCTCCGTGCTAAGATTCGAGAGCGTTATTCACGAATTTGATCCATACTTCAATTACCGTACGACAAAGTATTTAGCAGAAAATGGGTTTTATAGTTTTCACAATTGGTTCGACGATCGTGTCTGGTATCCCCTTGGAAGGATAATTGGAGGTACATGTTCTTTCCTGCTGTTTTATACCTTAGGTTTAATAATAGATCGAAAAATTAATAGTATAAAATTTTTAGGGACCATATATCCTGGGTTGATGGTCACATCAGCTGCCCTGTATCGTCTTTCGTGGTTATTAAATATCACTTTAGACATAAGAACTATTTGCGTCTTCCTTGCTCCATTATTTTCGAGCTTAACTACCATCATTACTTATCTGCTTACCAAAGAGCTAAAGGTACAGTGTTCCCTTACTGTATTTACAGAAGCAAAGAAGAAACCAAGAAAATTATAACATCTTGCTTTTATTTAAGGATTCTGCGTCCGGATTATTTGCCGCGTCCATGATCGCTATTGTGCCTGGTTACATATCGCGATCTGTAGCAGGATCGTACGATAATGAGGGCATAGCTATTTTTTGTATGTTATTTACGTATTACATGTGGATCAAAGCAGTAAAGACAGGAGCTATATGTTGGGCAACTTGTGCCGCCCTTGCCTATTTTTATATGGTATCTTCTTGGGGTGGTTATGTATTTTTAATCAACCTGATACCCCTACACGTTCTCACTTTAATGGTTACTGGTAGATTTTCGCACAGGATATACATTGCATACAGTATTTTGTACTGCTTGGGAACTATACTGTCTATGCAAATATCGTTCGTTGGCTTTCAACCCGTTCAGAGCTCGGAACATATGCTAGTACGTATCGTTTGAGCCTACTTTAATATTTCTTGTATAGTATTTAGGTAATTTACTTATTATTTACACATTACAGGCGTTGGGAGTTTTCGGACTTTGCCAGATGCACGCTTTAGTCGATTATCTGCGTAGCAAAGTATCACAGAATGATTTTGAAGTGCTGTTTCGCGGCCTCGTTATTTCCGTAGTTTCAGTTTCATTCGTTTTAGGGGCTATTTTAACAATTACAGGTACATTGCCAGCCAATTTCATTAAAATGTCCATTGCTTCGTATTGTTTCCCATGTTGCAAATATTTCTTTGCCCAAAGGGAAAATATCTCCTTGGACTGGACGTTTCTATTCTCTCCTGGATCCGTCATACGCGAAAAATCATATACCAATAATTGCTTCCGTTTCCGAACATCAGCCGACATCGTGGAGTTCCTTCTACTTCGACCTACAGATTCTAGTTTTCCTATTTCCATCTGGTTTATATTTCTGTTTCTCAAAGTTAACTGATTCTAATATCTTCCTTATCTTGTACGGAGTTACCAGTTTATACTTTGCTGTGAGTTGAACCGATTTTAACAGTTTAAAAGACACCTTTCGATGCCGATCTTTTTTTAACAAATATCTCCAAATATTTAGGGTGTGATGGTACGTCTAATGTTAGTTCTTGCTCCCGTAATGTGTATTCTTGGTGGAATTGGAGCATCGTCGTTACTCGTAACTTACATGAAGCAAGTGGAAGGTGCAAAAGTTACCGACAAGAAATCTAGAAAATTTGAAAGTAACTACGTGCTGAGAAGCGAGGTAATTATTTTCAACGTAGCTTAGAAATTTAATATACTACTTCTCTTTCCCAGATAATATTAATAATCCTTCCCTTACAGGTTGCCACGCTTTTTGTAATTGTAATGTGTATTCTCTTCCTCTCGTACACCATTCATTGTACGTGGGTTACAGCAGAGGCCTACAGTTCTCCCAGTATCGTGCTCTCTGCACGTTCTCCCGATGGTGGTCGCATGATTTTCGACGATTTTAGAGAAGCTTATTACTGGTTACGCATGAATACACCCGAAGTAATTTTTAAGCTCTCCCTTTTCTTCTTTAGTTATAAAAATTCCCAATGAAACAGCTTGACAAACAATTTTTCTACGCTTAGAACGCCAAGGTGATGTCCTGGTGGGATTATGGATACCAAATTACAGCGATGGCGAATCGTACCATTTTGGTAGACAATAATACGTGGAACAATACGCACATATCAAGAGTCGGTCAGGCGATGGCAAGTTCCGAGGAGAAGGCTTACGAGATAATGAGAGAGCTAGATGTTAATTATGTTCTTGTTATTTTTGGAGGACTCACCGGTTATTCGTCGGATGGTGATGAATCGAGATAATACTATTCATTATCGTTAATCGAGCAATCTTCTGTAAAACGACTGTACAATTTCAGATATAAATAAGTTCCTATGGATGGTCCGCATTGGCGGCAGTACGGAAAAGGGAAAATCCATCACGGAATGGGATTACTATAATTCTGCGGGAGAATTCAGAGTTGACAAGGAGGGCTCCCCAATTTTGCTCAATTGTCTTATGTATAAAATGTGTTATTACAGATTTGGTCAGGTCTATACCGAAGGAGGTGCGTTCTATTTTGCTTCAATTAGTCCCGATACAATCCACGCTTGCTAATTAATTAAACGATACGTTGAATTCTTTTGAAATAGGGAAACCCTCCGGGTACGACAGAGTGAGGAACATGGAGATTGGAAACAAAGACTTTGAATTGGACATGCTAGAGGAGGCGTACACCACGGAGCATTGGCTCGTGCGGATCTACAAAGTGAAAGATTTACGAAATAGAGGAACTTAAGAATGTAACTAAAGACACCGGACTAATATCTCGAATTACTATTACCATTTAAGAGCCTCGTGATGAGCTTTCATGACATCACGTGGACACGAGTTTTACAATTGCCCATGAGATATCACCGTGGCACTAAATGCCACACTATTATGTATCCCTGTGAATATTGGCATAATCGACTTTTACGGAACGGCGTACCAAGATCTCGTAAACGTAATCGTAGTAAAATACTAGTTATCGATGTACGACAGTAACTCAGTTCTCAGGATGGAACTCGCATACGTTAACGTTTCATTGTAAAGCCATGGACATTTCTATCTGATTAATCATCGGAAAAATTAAATTAACATATCTTTATACGGATATTTAGTTTATCATGTGTAAAACTCAATTTCTTTCTCACGTAGATTATGGTCGAAAATGTGTAGAAGTAAAAGACAAACCACAAGGACAAGTTTAATAGAATTATCAGAGATCGAGATTCAGTGGTGTAATGTTTGATCCTCGGTATATTAGAGTATCGTTTAGGTAGGAAAAAAGGTCGTATCAGAAAAGGGATAAAGTTCTTTTTACTAGCAGAAATGATATATTCTGAGCTTGGAAACTTATTCTCGCATTTCACTAGAGGTGAACCAGTACGAAAGGGATAAAACAATTTTCTAGATGGAAGTGTGTTGTGTATGTCCATAAAACTGAAAAAAAAAGATAAAATACGTGTTTTGATATATTTTATTCAATATATTTAACAGACTGTAAAACCCTTAAAACTTAAGGATTAAGAAACATTCGAACAATAAATGTCTTTTTATTTCAGACATGCCATTATTCGTTATGCTAGTTTCTCAATTATCGCTTTTATACAATTGCCTTAAAATTATCGTTTAGTCTTTAATTTACGAAGTATAGGAATGGAAATGTTTTTTTTTTTTTCTCCCATTAAATAATATAGGTTCGTTAACAGCGCGCAATAGTTTTATTTGTAGCTTCGTTAAATTATTTTCTGATCGACCATAGAGGATCTAACTGACTCAAAGGATCAATCGTTCCTTCGTTACTTTTATCTCCCATTGATGTAGAACTACCGTGGCCGGTGCTGTTACTCGTTGAAAGTTTTTGACGACCTAAAATACAATTACCATTGTATCTACAATAATTAACATTTAATTGATAACTTCTACAACTCATCCTTTTTCCAGCGAAAGTACCTTGATGCTCAATGTCTGGTCTTTGTACGCCAACGGCGAGATTATGAAGAAAATCATCAGAAGGATGCATCTTCCTCGAAGCCTTATCCTTGCCTCCCTTGAATCCTTCGAAGTTCTCAAACGTTGATCGCGTAGAAGACAATATTCCACCTTAGCAAAGTTTCGCGCATGAATAGAAGTAAACTCATTACGTAAAAGATTATGGTTTTAAGTAAACATACAACTTACGTTTCATCAAAATGTCCTGAGCATGATACAGTACTAGCCGATACGCAAACAACAGTGATTCCTTATTTACAATTTGTTTGCGACACTTGAGGAGGCCTTTGAATACAAGAGGTACATCGACTATTCCACATCCTGCTCGTATGTGGCACACTGTAGCTGCTGCCACGAGGAACAAGCTACTTAAAAACCCACCATCCAAACAATGTACAATTACTGGATTTGGAGAGCAACGTCTTAAAGCCTGCTCCGTCATTACATCCGTTGAAAATGTAAGTAGAGCACCAGGACTATTTGGGAAACCGCTGAAAACCATTAAGTTTCAAGCATTACTGAACTTGGCTTCCTTACTTAACATGAACTTCGTACACTTACTTCGAAGGCCATGTAAGAAACTGCATGTGAACGACAGTCTTTTCAGATTTCTTTTTATTATGATGCACAGAAATAATTCTTTGAATGTAAGATACGTGATTGAGTCTCTTCTTTAATGAAATAGTCAAATTTCCTACGTTTAAGTCACTCTCTCCATTTATGGGCCAATATATGTCTCCATTTAACTAAACGAAGCAAAAGGGCAGTGTAGCATTGTAGAATAATTGATAGAAACCGTTTTAATTATATTTTTTGAACGAACCTGTGAATCAGATGCCAAGCATGCTATCACTTCGCTCTTTTGCTCCCATACCATCGACCAAAAAACTTCCAATTTGTCAGGCAAAGGTGCCTGTGTGACGATAAATGCAGTTGGTATCCACTGTGTAATTTCCATAACGTGAGATGCATTTATATAATTCGATACATCTGACGACGATATTTGTATCCTAGTTGTGTCGTATGGAATGCAATCCATTTCTCGATTTTCTGACGAGTGAGCCAGAGCCACCGTACAGGACTGCTTTCCGTTTTCTCGTTCCTGAAAATATATTCCGGTTAGCGACATTTTCTTCAGTGATAATGTCAGGCTATTTTGAGGAAAACCAGAGAAATGATCTTACTTCAAAATCTTGAACCTCTTTCCATTTTATATCGAGATTCGTTGCACCGCTCAGTGTCTTTACAAGCAAACTATCTACGAATTTCTCATACTTCTCTACTTCACTGACGAATTTCTGAAGTGCTATAGGATCACCCAGGGGATCCTTCTTTGGTTGTACATCATTGTACCAGGTATCCCAAACTATTTGCAAATTTTCATTATCTATTTTATCGTCGATGGAACTCTGACCACTGATTTGAGATTCCTTCTCGTCCTTCTCTTTCTCGTCTTTACTCTCCGTTTGGTCATTATCAGTATCATTATTTATCTCAGATTCCTCCTGTGTTTGCTTGACCAAGGGACGCACTTCTGGTACCAATGGTGCATGATTAATGGTAACGTCAAGATCGGACAGCAAATCTACGTTAGACTTTTCTGACGACTTTGTAGTTGATTTTACAGGATTTGCGCTTGTCGTCGTATTCGTTCCATTGTTAACAGCTTGCATATAGGTTTGATTGTAATTGGTGTAATTCTCGTTCTTCGCAGTGGTTCCTGCAATAAATAATAAGTGTTGCAGCAAGTTCTCGACTTATACGGTTTCCTATTACGTAGAATCGTACCTTGGTTTTGCATCTGTAGACCATACTGGGTAGTATAGTAAATATCACCTGAACTTTGACTCGGATAGACCTGTCCGGAATACTGAGAAGACGGTGTCTGACTAACCATTGCATTGTTGCTCGCATTCGTATATCTGGCATTACTTTCCTGCTGATGAGCGTTATTAGAACCCATCGTGCTAGACTGCGCCATAGTCTCAGACGGTTGCAACGTCTGTAGAGGCTGAGAAGTCTGAAGATTGCTGGAATTGTACTGATAAGATTGAGTAGTAGAGTCGTACGCGTAACCGGCTTGATTCTTGTAAGAATCCGTCATCCCACTCGGTATTTGACCACCCTGGGCATAATTGTATCCCTGACCGTAGGCATGAGGGTAATTGACTACGTATCCTGTGTACTGAGATTGTTGAGGATACTGATAAGACTGCGAGTAATTCTGAACGGTCGTTGATTTTGTGTGACTCTGAATGATCTCCGGAGTTGTAGGACAATTCGTGTATGTGTAACTGCTGGAGACTTCCGTAGGCATGATGTTGCTCTGGGATGGGTAAGAGACACCATGCTGTAAGCCTTGATAAGAATTTGAATAATTCAGGGCAACGTCGCTGTTGGGAACGTGAGCACTGTACGGCAAATAAGTTTTTTCCATGTAACTTTGATTACTTTGATCGACGGTATGTTGTTGAGGGTACTGCATCACTACACCAGAGTCGTGTACGTTAGACGGATACGAAGATGATCCCTCGTTCGTCGGGGCTGCTGCTACAGAGGTATTCGAATGCACAGAGGCAGAAGCATTCATATTTGCGTATTGTGCTTGCGCGTACTGAGCAGAGCCCACGACATTAGTATTTTCAGCAGTGTTCTGCGTCGATGATGTTTGCTGCGTGTGCGAATTCGACGGATTGTAATACACGTTCGGATAATTCTGAGGGCCTGATACCTCAATAACGCGAGGAACTGAATAGTTTTGGGGTTGAATGGTATTCATCGGCTGGACGTGCTGATTTTGAATACTTTGACTGGATTCTTGAGAGGCTATGACCTTCTGTTGAATCTCGGGAACGTACTGTTGTCCTTGCTGTACCGAGTAAATATGTGATTGTTCGTTGAGTGATTTAGTGATCACAGTAGTCGTAGGAACAGGCGTTTGCGAGATTGGCACGGTTTGTGGCAATTCGCAGACGTCGCTCTTCGCAATGTCAGTCTTATTCATATTAGGGACGGTCTGCGGCATGACATTGTATCCGTTGTAATCTACGGAAGGTTGATACGTTTCGTACTGTACAGTGCTACCTGGCAAATTGTACTGTGGTTGAGTATTAACAGGATATTTCTCTTGTCCATCCAGAGCATTTGGAAACTGTCCATTGGATGGGAAAGGGTTAACAGGGTACTGTATGTTTGTATTCGTCATATCTGGCGCAGCAGCGATTCCAGATACTTGCTGATAAGAACTTGCTGTGCTACTTGTCGGCAAATAATTTTGATTTAAAGTGCTGTTCGTACTGGAATTTTCTCCGTATGCTTGTACCCCGTAAGAGTAGGTCAAATTTGATTTGTAGTCAGTGTAACCTGTGGGATAATACTGTTGCGCCGATTTCATGTACTCTGAGACTTCCGAGGCAGGAATTCTAGTAGACATTTGAGATAAAGTTTTGTCCACCGCCTCGTTTGAGTACGGTTTCGTTGTTACATCCATTTGCAAGGATCTACCTTGACCTTTGTACACGTTGTAATATTGATTCTGATATCCGGAAACGTTTTCGGCTCTGTTGTTCAAGTAATCCTTCAACTTAAGGCCACTGTTTGATCGTCCACGTCCTTGTTCGTGTGCCGACGTCACTGGCGTATCTATCTTGTCCTGCGAGCTTTTACTGTCCTGTGCGAGTATGTGTTCTCGTTCCTCTTCCTGTACTTTGCAAGTACTCTTCACTCTTTGAAGTAACTTGGAAACATTGATCTCGAGCTTCCTGTAAAAGTCGAGGCCTTTGCTCGACTTGGCCAACAAGTCCTCGTAGGCATCGTAAGATGCAATCAGGGATGAAATTGTGAGCTCACGACGTTTCAGCGTTTCGTCCACTCCCTTTCTGACACTGGCTGTTTGCGCGTACGCGTCCGTCAGTGCAGCTAAAATGTTATCCTGCGCCGCTATATTTTGGTCTATCAAATTCACCTGTAACGGGAAGATTTTCGATTAATGAAAACGTATCAGCATCTTTGTACGATGTCGAATGAAAATGAGTTCCGACCAGGCTTTGATGTTTGCTAAGTTGATCAGCGAATAAACGATCAAGCGGTCCGGAGTCAGAAGTGGCAGTAACTAGTAAACGCGTCAAGTCATCCTGGGCAATCGAATCTCTCAGTTTGGCATGCAATTCGTTTCTCTGTCTACGCATTTCATCGACCTTGTTTAAAATGCGCTTCAACTCTTTTGTATGCATACGTTCCAGTTCAATTGCTGTGTGAGACTTCTCGCTATTTTGCTCTGTGGATAAGAGAAGCTTGGTATTTTATGGAAACTTTGCAGGATTTAATGAAGATAACGGTAGAGATATACCTGAAAGGTACGAGATAGGCGAAGGAATGTGGGCCATTAGCTCGGCCAAAGGTTGAGCAAGAATCTTGAGATTTTTCACGTGCATCGTTACTGCTTTGTGAAGAGTATGATTACTTTCAGATGCTTTGTTGTGGGCTTCCTCATATTTTTTAGCTTCCCTGGTCAGATCAGTCGCAACAATAGAAGGTGGTCTCTTTCCTACTGCATCCTGATACTCTTTTTCTCTACAATAAAGTGAAATTTTCCAGTTGTAAATAATAATATTGGAACAGTACAAATTGATTTTCAATTTAATCTTAACTTCGTTTCTTCATCGAGGAGAAGCTTTTTAATTTCCTTCAGTATTTTCTCCACATCTTGACTAGTATCTGACAGTTTCTCCATTATGTTTATCAGATCCTGGATAACTTGTTGCTTTGCATTTAACGCAGCGCATCGTTCAACCAAGTCGTCCGGAAGAGGTAATCGTTCCCATTCCGTGGTTTGTGCTTCAGGATCCCAAAGACTTAAATGTTCGAGTTTCAACGAAGTTAGATAGGTGTTTAATTGCTGATCCTTCTCCTCGATTTTGCTACCAACTGATCGCAATATTTTGGCTTTTTCTTCGGAGTACAAAGAGCTTGCTTCGTGCACCTTCATAGGCACTAATCTAAAATATCGTGGATGATGATTCTTCCGCATTTTCTTCGACTCGTCATTCTGTCATACAAACTTTGAAGAGTAACAATAAAAGAGGACTTACCTGGCAAATATATCGGGACCTGAAACTTCTGGATCGTTTATGCTAAACGATATGCCCTTGACCAGAGAAGCACCTTTAACCGTGGGCAATGATTCCTTCTCGGGTACTTCCTCGTGATATATAAATTCATTTTCATTCTTCGCAGCTTTCCTGTTTCCCTCTATCACGTCATTCGTAAACGTTAAGGCTTCCTCGACGGCTGATTTTTCTTCGGATGCTCCGGTTATACCTATCGATCCCTTTGAATTTGCATAAATCGAATGTGCTTCGTTTAGGGATGTTAAAGCAACGTTGTAAAAGGCAACCCTCTCCCCCATCTTTCTTTGTTCTTCCGCGGCAAGACCCTGGTACAGATGTGTTACCGCCAAATGATATGCTCTTTTAAATTTTACGTAACGCTTCCAACTCTAAAGGGAAAGAATTTCTTAATATGAAACATCTTACAAATCGTCGAACAAGCTTTCGGAATTATCGTACTTTATAGATTTTAGTGCCAACTGTGTCGGATATGGTTCCATCTTCGCTTCTTCCTTGCTCGAGCGTTGTTAGTGCCAATGTAAAATAATCTACTATTTGTCTCGCGACTTTCGCTGCAATAAATATATATTTTTTAGAACAGCATATAAAAAAACATAATTAAAGGATCAAAATTTTTGGAGTACTTCGGTATTGGACTCCTATACTTACCTACAATTGTTGGCTTGCGATTATCCAGCATGCTCTTTTCCAAGATACATTCTTGTGCTTGAGCCAGGCAAAGCTGATGCATAAATGTCATTAATTCTGGAGCTAAATCAACGCCAGATGGCTGAGGATAACTATTCTTCAAGTGTTCAAATGCCCATGCAGCACATTGAAAGTGAGCACATGCCATTTTCATACCATCTGCTGAAGTTCTTTCAGTACGTGCTCCTAACTGAGTGTGCAAAGAGCCAATGTTGTACAATATAGAGATTATCTCAAACCTGATATTTGCCAAAGAGCATATCATATTGGCATATGTATCTCTCCTATTTTAACACATAAAGATAATTATTGTTTTTCCATATACATATATTGGTATTTTGAAATATAAGAGCATAGCTAAATCTACCATGTAAATGTAACTGCTGCTGCACCATCCTTTCCCATGGGAAATCTGCTCTGTAGAAAGTGTAACTGACAATAGTACTTCTTCAATAATAAACATCCAGCCATATCAATGGGTGGTCTAACTGCCATCGCTCGTAAACCCTCCAACTGGTGTATCTCGTTTGAATAAGATTCTGGATCCTCATTGTAAAAGTCATGTATATACTGAAAAACAGAGTTTTAAGGACAACAGGTACAAGTAGCACATTGACATTGTAAAATAGTTTTGGAGTATTAATTATTTGTACCTGTTTCAACTTTGGTCCGAAGGTCGTGGGCTCTGGACTAACTTTTAGTTGAAAAGATATCATCGGTAGTCTCGGAACCGCTTCCATTCTGTACTTTTTGAATCCCTTACTTCCAAAACCTTTTCGAAAACTGACAGTCGGTCATCTGTCAATCCTAGTAGAAAATGGATTTAATCACGAAACATACCATTAATTATCGTGTACTTCGGACGAAAGGTTGCCCTATCCTCGAGCACATACGCATGTACTCCGACAGAGAGAAGGTTTTACCGTATAAATTGCTCAAAATATTACACAGAACTCTGTAGAATTACTATTTAATAGGTTATCGGTTATGGCTGTAAAATTTCACAATGCAATTTAGTATAGGCGATTCAAAATGCTATCGTTATTTAGAAATCTGCCGTAATATAGAGGGTCCTAAAAAATTCTGCCAACTTCGGCGGGTAGGAAACGAGTGCATAGTGGTGCATAGCATAAATTATTTTCCCTACAGTTTGAAGTTTCGCTCGAATTATTAGAATTATGATATCTCAGATCAATGAAGAATAAATCAAATTATATAATAAGTGTATAAGGGATTCGAATGATTGAAACTCTGAAGGTTTAAGAACCTTTTTTTATGTTACGGCACTCTCTTATTTCCATCTACATTCTATGCTCTTCTGCTCACGCGTTATAGCAATTAAGATCTCCTCTTTCGAAATTTTTAAAGAAAAAGTATTTAGCGTGCTCAAAGATAAAGGTATTTAATTTATTTTATCTTATCATGTTAATAATACATTATAGAAAGTTTATGTAACGTAAGTTCAAAATTATGGCGCCCCATTCCGAACGGTTGCAATGATAATCGATTGTAACACCTTACAAATAACAAATTACTCCTCCAAATTTTACTTTATCATTATTTCCACCTAAAATATATGAAAAGAAATACAATTAGCAAACGAAAATGTAGCAATAATTGTAGTTAAACATTCATTCTCTTTCATTGGAAGTCTGTAGAAGGATACCATTTTAAGTCCTATCGGAATCCACCAATAGAAGGGAGGAATCCATTTTGATTATTACGAACAAGAAATTATGAAAATTCTGGGAGAAATTACGATAGAAGTATCGCTTATTTGTTTCCTCGTGTTTCAGAGAACATAGAAGAGTAAATGAAAATAGTGGAAAATAATTTATGGATAGATTTTCATATGGTACACGAATACCAAGGTGTGGGGAAACGTGAAAAAAAAACTGTTCTGAATGAACGTATGAGATGTTTGTGCGTCCTTCATAATTATGCACGGAAAATCATCGATTAAATTTGGTCGTGGTTAATGATAAAATGTCGGTGGATAGACTTGACATGGATATTGATAATCAGAGCGAAGACGGAGAAATAAAGAAAAGCCCCTCAAAGGACATGGATGATTTTAGGTATCGTCTATCACAATAATCGCGCCTATTAACTTGACCTAACCTAGCTTCTTACAATTACATTCAATTGTATATGTAACTGAGTATTCTTTTTGTATGTTCCATAGCCAATCGAAGAAGATGATTAACGTTAACAGTAATCTAAAAATAGTTATCTTTCTCCATTCCCAAATTCGTCAAATACATTTTATTAAAATGTTTTTAGCACTAAAGAACGGATTGCTCTGAGAAGTTTATGATTTAAGTTTTTCAGAAGAGGATGGCGGGGATACCGCGGATTCTTTAGACATAAAACCACCACAGGCTGTTGTCCGGCATCACAAATCAAGTTCTTCTAGAAGGAGAGAGAAGCATGGTGAGAGAAGAGATCGCAGGGAGGACAAGGAAAGAAAATCTCGTCATCATGATCGTAATGAAGATAGACACCGGGATAAGCACAGACACCGTAGACACGGCACGGATCTTGTAGAGAGAGAACGCTCTGATGGATCAAAAAGAGACCGGGAAAGAATGGAAAGATTGGAAAGAATAGAGAATCATGTTAGAGATAGGGAATCTAGGCACGACCGTAAAGAGAGGAGCACGGGAGATCGTGTCTTGGAAGATTTAAGAGAAAGGTATTCAGAAATTGTATATATCTTTCAGTCTGGAGAGATTGGACGGCTCAAACAACGGAGCAGCCTTATTACATAGAAAAAACCTCTTAATTTTCAGATTACTCGATAAAAGAAGGGAGAGACGAGAAGATCCACGAGATATCCGTGAATATAAAGTCGAAACCCGTCGCGAGATTCGGATCGATGAATCTCGCGAATTGCGGGATTCGCGAGATCGTCGAGAGATACGAATGGAAGAAATACGAGAACGCCGTGAGATTCGCGCAGTCACGGAGGAGGTCAGAGAACGTCGAGAGATTCGAATGGAGGACCATAGACATATCAGAGTTTTGGAGGAACAGTATTCCGAGACAGAGTTAATCGAGAGACCAGAGAGGAGCGAGAAGCGGCACAAAAGGTCTCACAAGCACGATAGACTGCGCGATAGAGACAGAGAGAAGGTAGAACGAGACAAGGAGCATAGAGAGAAGCAGTTACGCGAGGCAATGGAAATAGTTAGCACAGAGGAGGTAGAGGAAATGGAGATCAACGAAATGCCTATGCAAGCGAAAGATCCGAAAGAAATGACTGAGCAAGAATTTAGGAAAGAAAGGTGCGTTTATTTAAAATATCGATTGGTCTTATTCCGTCGATATTTTATCCAATTGTACCGTGTGTTTCGTAGGTTGCTGGAAGCCGATAGAGAAATGGCCAGAAGGAAAGAAGTTTCACGACTGGAATTGGAAGCAAGGAGGATGAAAAGAGGAGAGAAACGACCCATGAGTCCTGAAAACAATCAAGACGCATCTATCGTTGAACTTTCCGATGAAAGTCCGAGTCCTATTCACTCCGATGAAATACGTTCAAAGTCTGTTGAGTAAGTATTTTTTGTATTTTTAACAAATTATGTAACAGCATCGGTCTTCGTCCAGAGTATATGGTGAACGAAAATCCTTACCTAGATCCAGACACTCATCGGACGGGCAAAGAAGTTTGCGCGAAAGGTCATCCGACAGACGATCATCGGATTCATCCGAATCGAGCAGCGAAGAAGACGACGATTCCAACGATTCGAACAAAGGTTCCAATGGCGATTCGAACGACGGTTCGGATTACAATAATCCAAGCCCATTGTCCGTTGATCGATTAGCCAAGTCGGATCATTCCGATGGAGAGTCGCCTGGTCATGTAGATTCCAATGGCGCGACTAAGAACGTGGAGGAGGAAGAGAAGAAAGAGGAAGAACCCGAATTACCCCCCTATCTACCAGCAATTCAAGGTAAAAGAACGGTGATAACATTGAAGTTTCATCGTATCTTACTGTTTATATCAAATTATGATCTTTTACAGTAACAAACAATGTTCGTAGGTTGCAGAAGCGTCGAAGAATTCCAGTGCCTGAATCGTATCGAGGAAGGGACGTACGGAGTAGTTTACAGAGCTCGTGACAAGAGAACGGATGAAATTGTTGCGCTGAAGCGGTTAAAAATGGAGAAGGAAAGAGAGGGCTTCCCAATCACCAGCTTAAGAGAGATAAATACATTGTTGAAGGCTCAACATCCAAATATCGTTACCGTTCGTGAAATAGTCGTTGGTAGCAACATGGATAAGATATTCATAGTGATGGATTACGTGGAGCACGATCTAAAATCGTTGATGGAGACAATGAAACAGAAGAAGCAAGTCTTTATACCGGGTAAGTATTTTTTGTAACACCGTATCTATAGAATCAATTTAAACACGATTTACTATATTTATTATATATATTTATCTTCGTTGGTTTAGGTGAAGTGAAGTGCCTTATGCAGCAACTGTTGCGAGCAGTTGCGCATCTGCACGACAATTGGATACTTCATCGGGACCTGAAAACGTCGAATTTACTCTTGAGCCATCGTGGTATTTTGAAGGTTGGTGATTTTGGTTTAGCACGAGAATACGGTTCACCTTTGAGACAATATACACCGATTGTTGTGACGCTTTGGTACAGAGCTCCTGAATTGTTATTAAGCGGGAAGGAATATAGCACTCCTGTCGACATGTGGTCCGTAGGGTGAGTAATCAATTAAACATCAATCAAATTCCCTTTGCGTCGTCCTATTTTTATTAACTTCAACGAAATCATTCTTCCAGATGTATCTTTGCGGAATTGCTAAGAATGGAGGCCCTGTTCCCAGGCAAGTCCGAGATTGATCAGTTAAACAGGATATTCAAAGAGTTAGGTACACCCAGCGATCGCGTGTGGCCAGGCTACAGTAAACTGCCAATGGTGCAGAAGATACCGTTCGCTCATTATCCGGTTAACAATCTGAGGCAACGTTTCAGCCTGTCTTTATCCGATTTGGGTATCGAGTTATTAAACAAGTACGTTTTTTTTCCCTGAGCAACAATTCGAGTTTCTTTTTTCCTCTCAACTAACACTTCTGCCGCAGATTCCTGACGTACGATCCTCAGCAACGAATAACCGCGGAGGATGCGGTTAAACACGGCTACTTCACGGAAGCTCCGTTGCCAATCGATCCACAAATGTTCCCCACGTGGCCTGCAAAGTCGGAATTGGGTGTCAGAACGGCGAACGCTTCTCCAAAGCCACCGAGTGGTGGAAAGGAATACAAACAGCTCGGTGATGGTGACGACGCCGATTTAAGTAATTCCGGCTTCCATATGGGCTTGACCGAAGGCGGAAGGCAACCACCTGTCGGAGGTGGTTTTCACTTGAAATTTTAGACATTTGCGACGAACGTTTTGAACGAGCCGATGCAGAAGAAGTGAAAATACTTTTCTACGAAAAGGACGAATTTTGTACATATCTCTGTTGGTGTTTCGTGTTGAGTTACAAGGCAGATTGCGATAAGTCATTAAAAGAGGTCACAAGAATTCAGCAAGAATATTCATTGAGTTGCCTTAATCTTGCGTTTGTCTACCATTAAGAAGATCATTCTCTTTTGAATTACGAAACAATCTAAGTTGTTCGTTCGAGAGAAATCGAGTAGCAGGAAGTGAGAGATCGAATGAACGACATAAAGATATTCTTTCGTGTTTATTAATTACGGTACATCGCAAGCATGAATGAATCGTTTGAGATGTATACAATAAAGCATTGCTTTATTAAAATTGCATTTTACGGAACGCAGGTGTATCCTTTCCTTTTTTATTAAAGCGATTTTCTTCCATAGAAATTACTTTCCAGCGTTGTTCATGTTCTTCGGGAGACCCAGAAGCGAATTTATCAGCTCGGAATTGCGCTTAGGATGACAGAGACGTTGCGGAAGCAACAGTAGTCTCGCTAGTTGGAATTCGCTATCCTGAAAAACGTTATTATCCTTTAGAATCTCTTTTACAACATATTTTATAAAGCTACATACAAATAACCGTCTAGCTTTTAAGAATAATTTTTAGATATAGTGCTCTGCAGTGTCGTACAGGTACAACTGCATAGTATTTATATTTATAAGATAACTGGAAAATATTGAGTGCAGTTGCAAATAACTCATGTTCTTTTCTTTTCCTAGTGGTTTAATGTTTTCTAAAAACCGTACCAGTCCTCTGCCGTATGGAAAGTTGAGTCCTAAAACGTTCCTGTCTGAATCCTCAATAGCACCGAATGTCCCATACATGACTCCCAGAATTATGAGAATAGCAAAGACGCAACTCACGGAATTTGCCATAGCTTTCTGCAACAATATATATTTGGTTAAACGAATAAATGAATTTATTTTGTTCCATGGATTCTTTAGCCATTCTGGTAATTGCGCACAAAACTTGACCCATGAAAAACAATCTTCGATATTTCTTATTAAATAGTAACACGTCTTTTTCAGGGCATTTGTTTTGCTGAGTTGGGCATCCTCTGATTCACTCGTTCGGATCGATTATTCTTATTGTATTGACGTGAAAATTCAAAGCAGCTTCTGTTTTCAAATCATACACGGATGAGCCGGCCTGTCACACTTTTATTTATCACCTTATAAGGACACAAATATTACCGAGACTTCCGTTAACAAGCTGCACCCAAAGTCGAAGATGGATCTACCTTTCATCGGTGTTTCGATTATATTTCACGGAATAAATGTTAATTGACCCGGAAGTTTTGAACTTTATAGAGTAAGCATCAGTTCAAAAAGAATTTTATCTACGGTTCATTAAGGATAAGTCAGTATTTTATTGGAATAATTACCTGCTCGTTAGTCGAAGTGATCGAGCTCCAGACTGTGCTCTGGATGGTCGTGTAACTACGATGTGCATCGAGAACGTCTTGCGACGATACTTTTATACCCTATAACAACGCGGGGGTTGCGTTACCATAGCCTGCCCGTTGCAGATGAATCTGTGAACGACAGCCGCCATAAAATCTCAGGCAGGCTTCATCTTCCTCCCTTTTTTTCTTATTGAACTTACGTAAACATCTATAATGCGAATGGCAGATTTTTTCCGTTAAATTGCTATTATGCTCTTAATTTGTAATGGGTGCTATAAGCAGCTCTATATAGATATCTTTTTTGTTCAGGATATTTCGGGAGAGATTCCACCCCACCGATGAACCGAGGAAGATTGTTCCTTCGAGCGCAACGATTCGAGTGTAGTTATAATTATAACATCTCAAAAGCAGGTCATACTTAAGTCGTTTTTCAGTTATTAACAAATTGACAATTTATAAAACAATCTTTCAGAAATGACGAAGATTCGATCTCGGGATTGTTAATTACCAGTTCGAGACCTTAACTCCATATATATCATAGTTTCCTGAACACGCTACTTGTGTGGACACGTTTGGCGCTTAAAATTTCTTATCTCGAGAATTTTGTCGCGATGAACGTCAATCTGTTCGCGAAGTAAGAACCTGAGAGGATAAAGAATAAAAGAAAAATGACGAATGAGCATATTGAACGAGTATTCTATAGAGCTTAAGACTCAGTTGCCGTTTGTCAGGCGATTAATATTCATTACTGTCACCGTTACTGTCGTATACGAACTTTATTAGCCGCTCTTGCCGTCTCACATTGGGATTGCTTGTAAAATATATCCGAGAATGAGATCGAAGTCAGATTAGAGATCGGAGCAAACAGGTTCAACGAGCATCCTATGTTCCTATCCCTCGACAAACGATTCTTGGGAGTTTATCTACTTTCATGGTATACAAATTCTCAAATTAACGATTTGGTAAGTCTACATTAAATTTACGTTCGCAATTACGCGGTGGAAATACTTCGATCCTGTGGCGTGAAATTTTACGATTGTTTACAGTGTTTCTCACCTCCTTCTCGTCCGAGCCTTTCAACGGCAGGATTCCTCGTGTTTTTCTCTAAGCGACCAGTCGCGGAAGATCTTTTTTTCTCACCCGTTTCTGCGTGTTTAACGAACCGCTGCTATTTTTGCAATAATTACAATATTCGCGAATCCAGTGAGCTTCGTATTTTACAAACAAAAATGATCCTCAGCGTTTTCACGATACCAAAAGTCGAGCACTGTTAGCCCATTGTATTTCACGTTAGATCTGTGATAAGAAAGCAACGTTAAAGTGTGGATATTATTTTGTAGTAATCTAACACCGTGCAATCAACGAATACAGGTTCGATAATTGAGGGAATTGTATTTATTCATGGGACACCCACGTCAGAGATTGCGAACGATAAATTGCGAAGATAGCTTCGATATTCCCTGTCGCGTTGTCCTTCGTTTTGGAGAGCAACGAAGGAAACGGTGAAAGAGGAAGGAGATGAAAAGGAGCAAAAGAAAGAAAGCAAGAAAGGAGAGAGAAACGGTAAAACGGCAAGGATGAAGGAAGAGAGAGAGGAAAAAGAAGCAAAGAGGGTGGAGGGAAAGGTGGTACTTAGAGACTCCACAGAGTCCACGCATGATAATCGAAATCTTGGTGCCCTGGGATGGGCATGGGTCACTAACCAGCGACCAGAAAAGTAGCCTGGGACTGGGATGGTGGCCTTGATTCGGTCTTAAGACCCTTCGAACTGGAAGGCAGGCTCAAGTGTCGATC
Organism: Cerceris rybyensis; assembly: GCA_910591515.1. Classification (NCBI taxonomy): domain Eukaryota; kingdom Metazoa; phylum Arthropoda; class Insecta; order Hymenoptera; family Crabronidae; genus Cerceris; species Cerceris rybyensis. The sequence goes on along the minus strand of OU342800.1, from coordinate 741,828 downwards.
AACTCGAGAGCTGCCTTCTCCGCATTTCGACACGATATTATTCTCTTTGATTGAGTCATTGCGAACGTCTCGTTGATTGCGGAACGACTCCTGCAAAGAGATTCCCGATCTTTTGTTTTTCTTGCCAGCCGGTTAATTATGAGTTACGTTTAACGCGTAATTCGATGACGCTTACGAACGTGGAAATTAAAGAGCGCCACTTAATTCGGGGGTTTGCGTGGCAAACGCGAGATCAGTATTCTCTCTGATTCAGAGACGATAGATGATTGTTTTTAAAAGCTGAGATTATTTAGAGACAGATTTAATGGTAAAAGCGAAGGTGAGAGTTTCGAGTGACGAAGAATTATCTATTTACTTTCGCGGTCTAATAGCTTTCTCTTGTAATCGTTGCAAAATATGAAACGATCCACGGGTCTTTTTCAGGATGCACTAATGGACTTAATAGCTCGATTAGAGATGCGCTGTGGTGTATCGTCTTTGGGTCAAGGTAATTAGAAAAGAGACACTTTGGATTTAATGTCCATTTGACGTTGTTGTTATTTTATTTGGGAGATTAACATTATTTCTATTCGCGCGAAGATAATGTAAGTATTTGAACCAACGCTACAGAGACAAATCGTTCAGTTCCACTTTGAACGAGGTATACCAGGAAACGATACAGTTCATTTGCATCGTTATCGAATCTAAGTCCTTTCAGCTACGTGGTCACCTATTAAAGAACATAATTATATATTCTGTAGAATGTTGTAATCGCTGTTACGGGATTCGATCTCATTGAGAAACGAAAATCCGACAGTCGGAAGATTAAAACGTTCGACCCTTTTTTTCGTTTTTCGATACACACGAAGAGTATCCGGCTTCTGTGATAAACTGGACGCCTCTATTATAAAATAGAAATGCAATTTTACTGTATAATTTAACAGTACCGATTTTCATTCACGTAAGGCGGTGAATCTTAATTTGTTAACGCTGAAACTATCAATCAAAATTTCTTCAATTGATAGGGAAGCTGTGAAGGATATATTTCTTGTTTAGTATATTGAATACGTCCGCCTCCGATGAACCGTTCAACGAGGAACAATTAATCGTGTACGGCCGATGTTTTGAAATTTGAATACCTGCTCCTGTCTAACTTCTGTCGGCTTTCGTCGAGCTCTATTCTTTCTTTTGTCTCTTCGATTCCGAGGAAACGCCTTTGTTCGATCTCCTCTTCTTCTTGTACCTTCTAACAATCTACAAAATGAATCAACTCTATCTCGTCTCTCTCCCCATCCCTTTTTCCATTTATAATTTCCCGCCACGCCTCTCCTCGATACTTATCGTATCGAGAAAATATCGAATCGAATCGATCGTATTTCAAATTGAAATCCCGCTCAATTGACCCGCAATTTGTGTGTAATATCTTACCGCAATTTATGGCATGTATCTGAACAGTGAATTTTTTGGGCCGCAAATAAGATAGTAAAATCGATCCTTTCCGAGTTCAAGGCAAAGCATTGACATTCCCTAAAGTGCCTTATTTTTAGGATTTCGCGGGATAGCGCATACCTGCAACGCGATTAGCTCTTTCGAATTCTTCGGCGGATCTAATCTTCCGACGACCGGCTGTAAACTTGCGAAAACGTAGATTTTTATTTGGAAACAACGTCGGGCTTCATTTTCGCATCGTGGTGATTTTGACGAGTGAAATGGAGAACAACTAGGTAACTGGAAACATTGGTTGTTAAATGAAAATCGATATTTAAGTTACTTGTTATATCATCTAATTGCAAGAAATTAACTCATATTAATTACGTTTTCCCATAACGCTTTCCTTTCCAGGAAACGAAACGCTCCCGCGTCGAGGGATTCGATTACAAATAGCGCGTGCAACGCTAAATTCAAAACGAGAATTCCTCCAGCACTCTATCAACGATGGACTTTTGAGTTTTTCCTTTCTCTATTTATTAAATTACAATTATCGATATTATTGATAACTGTAGATTTCCAAGAACAGGGATGACCAACTCCTTTCAATACCTGTTTCTAACTATTAACCCCATCCCCGTTTTTTCTCAATTTGAGATATCGAAAATGACTCAGTCAATCGAGAAGGGTGGTCATCCCCGTGCTAGAACAATTGATAATTGATAATAGATCCAAGTTCCTTCGCACAGAAGGACTCGTGACATCGCCGACACGAGGAATCGCGCTCGAGGATCGTCGTCCGTGCATCGTCGTCGTGTTCTCGTGGTCAAGGACGTCGGCGACGGGGTCCGTAGGGTGCGGGCTGGGTGCGGGGTCCCTGGAGATGGAGTAGGTATATATGGCCGTCCTCGCGCGTCCGGAATACCAGATTCGTACCAAGTTAGCTCTCTCCCCGCTTTGGCGGGTGCGGGTGTGCTTTTAAAAATTCAACGCGGCCGACTTAGACTGAGAAGTAGCGCCGGAGGAAGAAGCATCGTCGTGGCCGGTGCAGTACGATTGTGCGAGGACTCTGGTAAACGTCGAAACGTTCAATCACGGGGAGTTGCGTCCAAGTGGAAGCGGAACCTTGGAAGAAGACGTTAAAGAGAAGAGACTTGGAGTTGCAAGGTTCGTTTGACGGATGCGGAGGGTGGCTTTATGGAATTTGAATTATTTGTAGGTGAAATTTAGAGATTTGCGATAGATTGGGGGTGGAAGGTTGACTGACAGGTAAAGCAATGGACTTGAAACAGTTTTAGATATTGCACTGTTATATAACTTCTATAATTTATATACAAATCATAGAAAGTTGAATTGGAACATGGTAACTGAACGGCGAGACGACGCAAAGGTACAGTTTAACGAGAGGGTTGAAACGCATTCGAAATTCGTCGTTTATATAACTAACATGTAATAATCCTAACATAAGTTATCAGGATAATGCAAATAGAGGTATGCGGATTGGCAATTGTGCCGATCAAAAGTCTTGAAAATTAGAAAATCTTACCGCGAAAACGATGTTAGAACCTCCCGGGAGGCATTGTCGCTTCCACCTACGACGTTTGCATTTTTAATGTGGCTACAGTACCACGAAGACTCAAGTACACCACGTGTCTTTGTCCTCGGGTGATTCAGACCGAGGTGGCATAAATTCTGATTCCGCGATTGATGTATCGTCGCACGATTTGTCGTCACGTACCAAGAGAGTCCTCGAAGTAAAAGCAGCCGATTGCCAAGGACGAAAATTCCACAAACGACCATTGCTCGCAACGTGATTCCTCTATTTGCCACGAATGTAAACAGATTCGAGGGCTGGCACCTTTTAACGTTCGGACCGTGTCCTCTCCGTGTCTTTGAAGAGGGTACATTGGCTCTTCAGCGTGTTCCTTGCTCAATTTTGCGAATGTACACTGCAAGAAACGTATAACGTACTCTAGAAAATTTGATTAAGTATTTTTTAACGTCGATAAACTGAAGCAAATGCTAATCTATCAGATCCAATACTCTTTTATATAACATCAATGTATTTTCAAATTACTCCATCCATCAGGATTTTAATTAACAAAAAATGTCTACCCGGTGCCTCTGCAATTACGAGTAATTGCATACATGAGAAGTTTAATTAACGAGAAAGACAAATTGCAATTAATTTTGCAGCTCAGCTCCGGAGCAACTTTGCAACCGGTAACTTCCCCTCGTGTAATACCCACAATCAGATCCACAAGAACACAGCAGGTATACACCATAAAATGACCGTTTATCCCTCGAGAGGACAACAAACATCGTTATCGAGCTCTTGAACTTGAATTCTCTCTGCGCTGTGTAATTATCGAAGGCCGTGGTTCTTGTTATGCCAGGCACACGTCGCTCTTTATTCTCCTTTTTTTCAGGGCCCACTGCACGCGTGTCTCGGGTGCAGGACAGGTTTGGTGGGCCCCCGGCACGCACACACGCGAGATGCATAAGCACGATGCACTTTGCATCGAACTCGAGCCGACAAGATTAATCAGCGATCCGCTTTCTCACCCGATTCTCCGCCTCGTTGAATCGCGACACTTGTATTTCCCACCGAGCCTCACCGATAGTCTCGAATTAATTGCATTCTATACATTGTTTGCAAACGAGAACCACCGTTGCAGATCGCTGATTTTATGGTTCGCTTTCTTTGCATTCATTTTTGACTTTTATGTCTCCGATGTTTCATCGAGAACGGCGGGAGTCCTTATCTGGGAGAATGGTCTTTCTTTTTATTCTTAGGGTGTCGTTGGGTGATTGATATTCATTTAGGGAATACCGTTGGATATTTTTGTCTCTAACTGCTGGGATCTCTTGTGATTTGATTGAGTTTTAGGACTTAGCAGGACTTCTAGCGTCAATTGCATGATCCCATAATTTTTTTCCAGACAATGAAACCTTGGATCCTCTTATTCCTGGCGGGCCTTACGGCCGCTGGGCCTAACTATCGGATACCGATCCGCGAGATCCTCCCACCACCACCATGGGACCTAAATCTTAAAGAGGCAGACGCAGAGATCATCGATGTCCCTGCCTTCCAAAGAGGAGCCGTCGAGAGTCCACCGATCTTCAACGAGAAACCATCGACCGTCGTTACCCATGAAGAATATGGTTCGCAAAGATTTCCTTTGCGAGACGCGGTCGAGGCGTTGCCTTTAAACCATCCCAACAGGCTCAGTTTACCGTTACAAGACGCTCGACAGTCAGTATTTCCCCGATGACGATTTTATTAGTCATCTGACATTGATTAAACGTCTACCAGTATATGAAAACACCCTGAATTTACTATTAAGGGATTTCTTCAATTCAAAAATGACTTAGAGGAGCGCACAATTTTATAGGTCGGACGAAAGAGTACCGCTGAGAGATGCGGTGGAACATCGAGAAGCCCCTTTCTTTGGAAGCGTCGATCATGAATCGATTTGGATCGAACCGCTGGCACCACCAACTCTTAGGAGAATACAGCAAATATCTGATCCAAAAGTGGTTTGTCACTTGGATTCCAGCGCTGTTTACAGAATGGAACCGTTTTCCTTGCTACCTCAAGCTATACCTGATTACAAGTGCACCCACTTGGTGTATGCTTCAGCAACTTTAGGTAATAACCACAGGATTACTTTGCTTGTTTTTTATTCTGATGAGGATGTGCTCTATATAAACTCCAATATATCACAGTCCCCTTCAGCAAGCCACTTAAATCGGTAGCTCCTAGGATAGATAATCATTTTCACAACACTTTCAGATCCAGAAAACCTCACAGTTGTTTCCCGTGACCCTGAGTACGACGAGATCAAAGGTAGTTAAGGTTCACAAAGTTTTTCTTAACACTTCAAAGCAATCATCGATAATGAACAAACGATTTTAACAGGCGGCTACAAAGCAGCAACTGGTTTACGACTGAAGGACCCGGCATTAAGAGTACTCCTATCGATAAAGCCTCCCGATGGAGGAAACCTCTTCGCCGAAGTAACGAAAGATTATTGCTCCCTACACTGTCGGAAATTCGCCACCTCGATTTTATCCTTCCTCGAGGAGCATCGCTTCGACGGTGTTGAAATCGATTGGGAAAATTCCTCCGAGCATTCCAGCGACTTGAAGCTTCTCCTGAGAGCAATCAAAAAACTTCTGTTCGAACGCGGATACGTTTTAGCCGTTGCGCAGAGACCGGAAGATCCGGTGGACCAAGAGATTACGTCGATTGTTGATTTAGTACTTTTGCGAGCTTGGAGAGGAAGTCCTGGGACGAGGAGGGAGAAGCTGGCTCTTCATCCAGCACCTTTAAAATTTGTAGCGCGTATGGCTAATAGGTGGATCGACAGGGTCCCCATAGAGCAGAGATCCAAGATTATCCTTGGTCTGCCGATATTTGGACAGGGCTATACGCTTAAGTTGGGAAATTTTACTGACGCGGGAGCACCGATTTTAGGGCCTGGTATTCCAGGGTCTTACACCAAGCGGCACGATGGAAGAATTGCTTATTATGAAGTAACTACTTGACAATTGCAACAATGTCCACATTTTTTTGGAGTGTTGATAATGAATTACAATTTTGGCATCTTCTTAAAGGTATGCGAAAAACTGGAAGATGGATTGTGGATCTCCGGAAGAGACGAAGAAGGACCTTACGTGAAACGGGGTGATCAGTGGATCGGTTATGAGGACACTCTGTCAGTCAAGATTAAAACTGCGTACGTTCGATCCACTGGAGTCGGTGGTATTTCCCTCTGGTCCCTCGACTTGGATGACTTTCAAGTAATTCCTCCTTTATTATTCTATTTTCTGCAAGCAAAAATTTATATAATTTCTTGTAGGAGAATACAGAGAATTCGCTAGTAGCTAACTTGTTCCTTAATCGACTCATTTTTATGCACATAACAGACGCCTATGAATTAATCATTCACGTGTATCAACGTTTATCGTTCTACTGCAATTGTGAATGACTCATCTGTGCGGTTGCCTTTTATGTTATCTCGTGAAACTTCCTTTTCCAAGACTCAGCTGCTTTGCAAAAATGATTTAATAGATTTGCAAAGTTTTTTTCCTTTGCTCAAACATTGTCATATGTTTTCAGGGTATCTGCGGCAATCCATGGCCAATTTTAAACACAGCCACAAAAGCTATGGGGCTCGATCGCGAGGAACCACTCAAGAAATGCTCTACTGATGGTCTTTTCAGTGATCCTGACAATTGTTCTGGATTTTATTCCTGCCTCAATGGTACTCTATAGCAGAGTATGAAAGAAGGAAGAAAGTAGAACGAAGAGTTGACTTTAGTTTTATGTTTTTAAGGTGTATTACATCATGGTCAATGCGGACATGGGAGATTCTTCAACTCTATTGATGGCCGTTGCGTGAAAGCCTCGCCAGAAGTTTGCAAACCTGGTCAATCCGAGGGAATTCAAGCCACCAATTCTTTGACGGATTTCCGTGAAACTCAGGAACTCCAGAATTTAGAGCTTTCACCCGAAGTCGGCCCACGAGTCGTTTGCTACGTTACTTCCTGGGCTTTGTATCGAAAAGGTGACGGAAAATTCGTGCCGGAAAATTTAGATTCTCGTCTGTGCACCGACATCGTCTACGCTTTTGCTGGACTGAACCCAGACAGCTTGATGGTTCAAACTTTTGATCCATGGGCTGACGTGGAAAATAGTAAGGATTTAAAACAAATTTCAGCCTCTCAGACTATCAACGACAATTTCGAGATACAAAAGCTGAATTTTTTCAGACTTGTACCAACGTGTTACATCCATCAAAGGACCCAGAATTTTGCTGGCTCTTGGAGGATGGACGGACAGTTCAGGAGACAAATATTCTCGTCTCGTTAGCAACGGCGCCTCCAGACGTAAATTTGTTGCCGCAACGATTAATTTCCTGACTAAGCACGAATTCGATGGGCTCTCCCTCGAGTGGAATTATCCTAAATGCTGGCAGAGTGACTGCAGAAAGGGTCCTGACGCGGATAAACCGAATTTTACGAAGCTAGTGCAAGAATTGAGGAAGGAATTCGACAAGCAGGAGCCGAAGCTTACACTGGCAGTAGCATTGTCAGGGTACAAGGAAGTCATAGACAGGGCTTACGAGGTTCACGAGGTTTCTCGCGCCGTTGATTTCATGTCGGTCATGACCTACGACTACCATGGGGCTTGGGAATCCAAGTCGGGTCATTTGTCGCCTCTCTTTGCTTCTCCTGGAGACAGCAACCCTTTTTACAACGTTGTAAGCAATTGTCTTAAGGCTTGGAAAACACTTGATTCATGGAGTATCTTGTTTAAAACTTCTCCAACGTTTAAAATACTTTTAGAACTTCACTATGGAGTACCTGGTGAGCAGAGGTGCAGAGAAATCTAAACTGCTGATGGGAATTCCATTTTATGGACAGGCATATCGACTCTCTGACGAGAAGCAAACAAGTATTGGTTCTCCAGCAACCGGACCAGGGATGCCTGGCGAATTCACCAAGCAGCCTGGCATGCTGGCTTACTATGAAATCTGCGAGAGGATTAAGAGGCAGGGTTGGAAGCACGGGATAGGTAGGAGCGATATGCCGAAACTTCTTACTGTTTTTTTTTCTAGGACGATTTTAATATTCCCGTATTGCAGGACCAAGCGCCTACAACAAGGATCAATGGGTGGGCTACGAGGACAGAGAGAGTATTTTTGCAAAGGGTCGATACATTTTACAAAATGGTTACGGTGGGGCTAGCCTGTGGACCGTTGATCTTGACGATTTCTTAAACCGCTGCTGCAAGGAATCGTTTCCTCTCCTGAAGAGCGTCAATCGAGCCCTAGGTTTGCTCAATTCTTATAAGGAGAGAAGAATCTCCATTATATCAAATTCTCATCTGCAATTAAGTCTCATTTTTCCTCTTGCAGGTCGTTTACGAACGCCTGCATCGAACTCTGAAGACTGTCGAAGACCTGCCGAACCTGTGACACCACAACCGCCAACTCTGACGACCCACAGCGATGCCGTGGAAGGTGATCATCGACCTACGACGCCGATGACTACCAGGACAACCACGAAAGCCACCACGTGGCCTAGCTGGACCGAGAAACCAAGTACCACTGTGCAACAGACGAGCAAAACGACAACTTGGCCCAGTTGGACCTGGACTTCCACCAAGGCTCCGGAAACTTCTACAAGCAAGAAACCGGAAATAACGACAGGAAAGAGCACTACGTTCTGGTGGACAACGCCGAGCACAAGTAGCAGCACTTGGTGGTGGACGTCTACAAAGTAAGAATCGTTTTCGGATTTTATGCTAATTTTATTTTAGAATAGCAGAGTTGAAGCAGAAAAATGCAAAGAAATAAAAACAATGTATCCAGACAATTACATTGATTTGTTTGCGACCAACGATGCTTCTGCATTCACTTAAATGCTATTTAAAATGCAAGCAGGATATTGACCTTGAAAGTACTGCCAGCATACTAAACAGGTTTCCTCTACAAACTCTACATCTCTCTCCTTCTTCGGACAATTCTATACACTTTTACTTCAATTGAAACCTTAATTAATTGATTGAAATCAAGAAAAAATTCACTTCAATCAATATTGCTTGAAATTCCAGAATACCCAGCGAAGAGCCAACCCCAGCGACCACGGAAGAATCATCCGAAGCGGAAGTTCCAAAACCCGGAACTCCATGCAATCTTGGACAATACGTTGCAGATCCACGTAATTGCGGCAATTATTACAGATGCGTCTTAGGAGAATTGAAGCAAGAACAATGCGCACCTGGATTACACTGGGATGTAAATCGAGGCATTTGCGACTGGCCATCGACAGTGAAATGTCAATTGGAAACCGGTAAGGCCAGCTATTCTTATCGACTGTGTCCATTGATCTTAAACGATTATTTCCCACGCAGGAATTGATTAATTCTTTGAGAGTTCCTACCACCCCATCATCCTGAATCTCTTAAAAAATATACAGGATCTTTGCCAATTCATAACACTTACCTTAATAAAATGAAAGTTGAAGATTTGATTAAGCAGCAGCATAGAAGTCGCATCAGCTCGTAGACGATTCGATACGATAGCTTCTTGCGACGTGCGATTACGCTTTGATGAATTGTTAGGTGATGCACAAGAATGCCTGGTATGGCACAAACCTGTTTACAATCGTCGTGCTTACAAGAGTCAATATTCCTCCCGGTATACACATTTTTATGCAGGTTTTGTAACCAACGCCTCCAGGCAGCATCGAGCATCTTCCCCTTCGCACCTTTTAGATTCCTCAAGCCATTCAGTAGTCTTGAGGGCATGGAACGGTGTATTCCTTTTTCCCTCGTTTCTTTGTATGTCATAATTGAGTCATGGTATCCTCTTCTTTCCTCTGGTGCATCGTAATCCTGGTCCCGAGTTGTGTCGGGTTTACCAGAGTGCCAAAAATTCTTCGAGGTCATACTGATATAATTTTGAAAAGAAACTTGTCTTAGTTGTAACGTTTGTAAGAAAAATTTAACGAGTGAATCGTTTCGACTTAGGTTCTACGACTCAAAAACCATGGACTTCTACCGAGAGGACGACAACGCTGAGGACAACTTCGGCGTTTGTTTGGTCGACCTCAAGGGTCACCGAGCCTCCAACGAAATTTACCACTCAAAGACCAGTTATCGCTGTTAAACCTACTGAAAAGCCCGAGAAAGATTGCCAGCATGGACAGTATTACTCTTATCCGAATTCCTGTACGAGCTTTTATGTCTGCGTGAATGGAAACCTGGTCTCCCAGCAGTGCGGGCCAGGTTTGAATTGGAACGACGAGAAGAGCATGTGCGATTGGGCCTTCAAGAATCCTTGTGTCGAGAAACCCATGAAGAATGCACACCTCGTCACCAAGGATACCATTGACGTTAGTAAAGGAGCATACATAGTGATCCTTTGATTCTTTTATTCATGAAATTTGACATTTAATTGTTCTACCCCTATTATTATCACGTTAGGAGTACACTATATCTATAAGCTCCGACTCTAGATCATTATTTCTCATACAGTGTATCCCAGGCAGTTATTCGAGTGTCCCAGGTGATTGCGAGAGTTATCAGGCTTGCTTATGGGGTCGGCACGAGGTCTTTCAGTGCGCCCCTGGTTTGCATTTCAACAAGGAAACTCGCATATGCGACTGGCCTTCGCGGGCGAATTGTCAGGATGATCTATCGTCGAACGAATTTACAACTTCGCCGTCGACGAGCGGTCGGCCTACGGAATCCTTTGAGAAACCGATTTCTGGAGGAACCAGTCAGGAACCGTCCTGGACACCGAGTACAACTCAAGCGACGTCAACGACAGCATCTGCGGAAATAGATCCTGACAAGGTCTCTCCTCTGTCGGGATACTACAAGGTGATGCTCGTTACAAGAAGCTGAAGTGAAATTGTTCTTCACTAGTTGATTAATTCAGTTAATTGTACCTAATTTTTATTGTTCAAGGTTGTCTGTTACTTCACAAATTGGGCCTGGTATCGAAGAGGCGTCGGCCGATATCTTCCAGAGCATATCGATCATACACTTTGTACCCATATTGTCTATGGTTTCGCAGTGTTGGATTACTCTGAGCTGACCATCAAAGCTCATGATTCTTGGGCCGATTATGACAATCGTACGTGTGCGATTATTTATTATTCTAGGCAAAATAATTATAGCAAGTAAAAGCAAAACATTGAATAGCAGAAAGATGAAAAGCTATTTATTTGCAGATTTCTACGAGCGAGTTGTAGCCTACAAGAAACGAGGACTGAAAGTTCTTCTAGCTCTGGGAGGCTGGAACGATTCTGCCGGTGACAAGTACAGCAGATTGGTGAACAGTCCAACAGCCAGGAACAAGTTCATCGAACATGCCATTCAATTCATAGAAAAGTATGGTTTCGACGGATTAGACCTGGATTGGGAATATCCTGTCTGCTGGCAAGTGAGTACACTTCTGCCAATGCCTTTGAAACATCTAAAATAATGATTAACTGATCTGCAACGCCTTTGTCTTCTTCTAGGTCGATTGTAAGAAGGGCCCAGCATCGGATAAACAAGGATTTGCAAACTTGCTAAAGGAGTTAAAGTCTAAACTAAGACCGAAAGGATTGCTGCTCAGTGCCGCAGTCTCACCGAGTAAAAAAGTAATTGACAATGGCTACGACGTGCCCGTTCTAGCCAAGTACCTTGACTGGATCGCCGTAATGACTTACGACTTCCATGGACAATGGGATAAAAAGACTGGCCACGTGGCACCACTCTATTATCACCCAGACGATGATTACTATTACTTCAATGCTAATTACTCCATAAATTACTGGATATCGAAGGGTGCTCCACCAAGGACTATTGTTATGGGTAATTATTATCGTATTTGTACTGATATTATTATACGTTTAAGTAATTACTAGTAGCAATAGTAGAAGAAGGAAGAGGGTTTATTCTATGATCCCTTTCTTAACCCAGGAATGCCTCTGTATGGACAATCCTTCTCGATAAACGATCCAAGTGCAGGAACTGGCTTAAATACTCCAGCCAGTGCCGGACAGGCTGGTGAATTTACAAGAGCAGCAGGATTCCTGTCGTATTACGAAATCTGCGATAGAATTCGCAACCGAGGCTGGACGGTCTTCAAAGACCCGGAGCGTCGAATGGGCCCCTATGCTTACAAGGGCAATCAGTGGGTCAGTTTTGACGATGCAGAAATGATCCGTCAGAAGGCACAGTTCATCAGAAACATGGGACTTGGCGGTGGCATGATTTGGGCCCTTGATCTTGACGACTTCCGTGGACGTTGCGGAGATGGGCCTCATCCTCTCATGCACGCTCTGCAGAAGACGCTCGCTGGACCTCCAAACGAACAGGACAGACGTAAATATTCTTACTTCTTGTTGAATAGAATCTTAGAAAGCAACTGGTAAAAAAAATCGTCGTATATCTTCAGCAATAAAACCACCATCAGCCGAAGAAGACTTTGACTGGAAGCCATCGACTATAACTTCCACGTCGATGACGGTGAAGCCTACAGTGTCGATAGACAGAGTGACGGAGAACGAAGAATTCAAGGTGATCTGTTATTTCACCAATTGGGCCTGGTATCGGCAAAACGGTGGGAAATTCTTGCCAGAAGATGTTGATACCGATCTCTGCACCCACGTTCTCTACGGTTTTGCTGTGCTCGATGGATCGCAATTGACGATTAAATCCCACGACCCCTGGGCAGACGTAGATAACAGTATGTGTTTGGTATTGGAACAAGTGTTGCTTTACTTAGGCGAGATGAATCTCGTCTATGCGTTAAATACCCATCAATTATATTCATCAATTTCAATTACAGAATTTTACGAGAGGATAGCAGCATTGAAATCAAAGGGAATCAAAGTATTGATGGCCATCGGTGGATGGAACGATTCAGCAGGTGACAAGTATAGTCGCTTGGCAAATTCCCCATCTGCCAGGAGGAGATTCATTGATAATGTCATAAAGTTCATTGAGAAGTATGAGTTTGAGGGCCTGGATCTAGACTGGGAATACCCAGTATGTTGGCAGGTATGTCTGAAGCTTCTGCTCTTCTTTCATGTCTCCAAGTATCGTTGTTTCCTAATGTATCTATGTCCAGGTTGATTGCAAGAAAGGCCCTGCCGCCGACAAGCAAGGATTTGCCGATTTGGTGAAAGAATTAAGCGCAGAATTCAAACCAAGAGGATTGCTATTATCAGCTGCAGTTTCACCCAGCAAACGAGTAATCGATGCAGGATACGACGTGCCTACCTTGGCCAAATATTTAGACTGGATATCAGTAATGACGTACGATTATCATGGACAGTGGGACAAGAAGACTGGTCATGTTGCACCGCTTTATCATCTTCCCGGAGATTGGGAGCCGACCTTCAACGCGGTACGTTTTCCAGGCACAATTTCAGCTGGCAATTTAAACAGTCACGTGGTAATACTTCTTTTCTCGTAGAATTTCACAATTCGCTACTGGATAGAGCAGGGTGCACCACCCAAGAAACTCGTGATGGGTGCACCTTTGTACGGACAATCCTTTTCTTTGGCTGAAAGAAGCGAAAGTGGCTTGAACGCTCCGACGTATGGAGGAGGAGAGGCTGGTGAAGCAACCAGAGCCAGAGGTTTCTTAGCATATTACGAAGTTAGTATTTTCTGAGACGAGCAGAGCGAATTTAAATGGTGATAAGGAATTACCTAGATTAAAATTCATCTATTCAAAACCACAGATATGTGAAAGGACACTGAAGAAAGGCTGGAGGGTCGTTCAAGACAGCGAGAGAAGAATAGGACCGTATGCTTACAAGGGCGACCAATGGGTCAGCTTCGACGACGCGAAGCAGATTCAACTGAAAGCTGAATTGATAAAGAAGCTTGGTTTAGGAGGTGGCATGGTGTGGGCTCTAGATTTGGACGACTTTAAGAACATTTGCGGATGCGAGCCGAGTCCTCTGTTGAGAACGATGAACAGGGTTTTGAGGAATTATCCCAAAGGTCCTCTGTGTCCTGTGACTGCAGGTAATTTTTCCCCTGAATCCTCGTACCGAAATCAAATCTCCGGAGGTTTTCAGGAGTAAATACAATCGAAATTTGCAGAATTTACAACGATAGATGTTGGTCAATCTACAACAGAATCCACGACTACTCAGCAGCCAACATACCAGCCTACGACTTCTTCTCGGCCAACGTATCTGCCACCTTCAACAACAACGACAACGTCACCAATAGATACCGACGACATTGTAGAGATAGAAGCTGATTCGTCGATCGACGCGTTTCCGCCTGAAGATTGCAACGGACGTTTGTTCATTCCACACAAAAAAGACTGTGCAAAGTACTTTTTATGCAACTTTGGCAAGCTAACCGAGCACACTTGTCCCACTGGCCTCTATTGGAACGAAAACAGATGTGACTGGCCAGAGAATACAAAGTGCAAAGACACCCGTCACAAAGTGAGTCCTTAAATGTATAAATATAATTAAAAAAACTTGCATGTGATATTACGAATAGTTAGATTAATTTTCCGTTTTGCAGGTAAACGAATTTCTACCGCTAATTGCTCGCAAGGAGGAGGAGCAAAAAAAAGTCGTGTGCTATCTCATGAAATGGTCACGATTGCGTCCAGGTGTAGGACAATTTTTACCAGAGGACATCAATCCTGATCTTTGCAGCCACGTTGTCTACGGACTTGCCTCGTTGCATCCTGAACGACTGGCAATACAGAATCCTCTGGAAGACGAGCAGAAAGAATTCCTCGACAGGGTACAAAGCATGAGAAGTAGAACTGGCTTGAAGATCCTGTTAGGACTCGGAGGATGGGCAGAATCTAAAAACGACAAGTACAGCGAACTGGCTCACAGTTCTTTCAAGAGACAGAGATTTGCGAGTCATGCAGCACAATTCCTCGAGAAACATGGCTTCGATGGGCTTGATCTCATTTGGGAGTATCCAGTGTGCTGGCAGGTAGAGATTAATTTGTGGATTTAGTAACGGGTTTTTGGAGGCAGGGATTTGTTGACGTTAACGTTAAGACTTGGCCTATAATTTCTATTAGCACCTATAAAGCAGCTCTATTACCACCGATAGCACTTACAATTTCTCCTGACTTTTCCTAGGTCGACTGTACGCGTGGACCATCAACGGATAAGGAGGCATTTGCTCTACTTCTAAAGGATCTCAGCACTGCCTTCAAGCCAAAAGGCTTGCTCCTATCAGCCGCAGTCTCAGCCAGCAAAGAAGTCATAGATGTGGCCTACGACGTTCCATCTTTGGCAAAATATCTTGACTGGATAGGCGTGATGAGCTACGACTATCATGGCTACTGGGAAGGCAAAACTGGTCATATAGCACCGCTCTATTCCAATCTGGATGAAAAAAATGATTTGAACGTCAATTTTTCCATTCATTATTGGTTGAAAAAGGGTATTCCACCTGGTAAACTTGTCATGGGGGTGTCAAGCTATGGTCAGAGTTTTACTCTACTGAGAAATCCTATAAAAGACAAGGCAGGTTACAACGCAGACTCCTCTGGACCTGGTGAACCAGGCGACTTTACTAAATCTGCTGGTCTTCTTGCTTATTACGAGGTAAGAGAGGGTATTTCTTTTGATATAACAGTTTGTTTGTAGAGTACTTATGTAACTAAACCGAACTCAAATTAAACTATGACCTGATAAGTATTAGTAGTGTAGATAAGGATTTGATCGATTTAAATCTGCTAGGAGAAATAACAGAAGGTGTATCAATGATATCGCCAATTTTGTTTTCCTAGATATGCGAAAACGTCAAGAGCAAAGGGTGGTCCGTAACTAAAGACAAGGAGGGAAGAATTGGCCCTTATTCTTCAAAGGGCAACCAGTGGGTCAGCTACGACGATGTGTCGAATATCATAAAGAAGGTAAATTTGAAATATTTGAGCTCTATAATCGTAAACACATTCCACAAAAATCTGCCTCTTTCGTCGAGTTGGCAGAAATTTAAGTTCCAGTCATAAGACATCAGTCGATCAAAGAGATATTCTGCGTAAATGAATAAGGAGTCGTCTCTTCTACTGTATCATTTATTGCCCAATTAATTCTGCTGCCTCGTTAACCCGAAACATAAATTTGATTCAGGCGGAACTGATAAGGGATCTGAATCTCGGAGGAGGGATGGTCTGGTCAATGGATATGGACGATTTTAAGAACTACTGCGGCTGCGGAAGATATCCTCTGCTGACTGCTCTAAACAACAAGATAGAAGGGAAGGAAGATCGTGGAATGGATTGCACTTGAAATACCCGTGCATCTTGAAAGAAAAAAACGCTTAATTTACTAAACGATAATTCCTTTCCCACGCTCTTCTTCACAGATAGGTGTCGCGTTGATGAAATGTGGGACATTAAAGTCAGTGTCGATTATATAAACCTCGAAAGACACAGTGCGCTTAAGTATGTAAAAGTAGATAGCTAATAATGCACTAAGTCTATCAGCGGCGCTGTCCAGTTTACCTAAGCATAATCTTTCTTTTAAAAAGAAGTTATCGCAAAACTCTTCCGAGTGACATGAACAGATTCTTCTACCCTGACGCCGAAGAGCAGTTCTTGAGATCATCATGTCACTTGAGAAGACATTTTTATTAATTCTGCGATAGAACTTCTTTTTTACATAGAAGATGAAAACTATCCAATGCCTTCGTTAATTGGATTATTTTCTTTCGACCCTTTTAAGTATACTGTGTGATATTAAAGAGAAAGATGCAATTAAACGCCCCAATTATAATTATTTTACCTCTTAAAACGACTCGTTGAACTGTTGGGCGAATAACCAAGACTTTCTTCTTTTCGTTTCATGGTAAATTTTATTACATTACTGAGTTATGTCATACGATAACGGCGTTACCTAATCGGCATATCGGCGCCAAGTAATAAAACTGAACAGGAAAGGCTTTTTGCAAAGTAGCTGCGTCACTAAATGCATGTAAATGTACGTAAGCTTGAATAGGTATTCATTGGCGTTAGAGCGAATATTTTCTCTGTCTCGTCATTGAGAGAATTCTTACGACTATCTTCACTAAAACAAAAACATAACGAGAGTTCAATACCAATTCCAGTCTGACGATAAGACAATTCAATGCTAATTAGTTAACGATAAAACAGAGTAGAAAGGATTTCAATACAAATTACTTCATTACATCACGCCCGCAGGTAACACTGAATAAAAATAAATTAGCGTAAAAGCAAAATATTTGTTTTAGCCGGAGAATTATCGTAAAAATAATTGCTCAAGGCAGGCATTAATGAATTCTCTGTAGGAGATAATTAAGTGGCATAAAATACAGTCAGTATATTCAAATGGAGAGGTAGGAGCGCGGGAATTGGTGCGGAAGTAGTGGGGGCGCCCGTGAGGCAGGACCGCGAGGAGTGGGGTACTTCGACCGTTCCCTCCCACCAGTCGGCCTCGAGACGCCGGTAGTGACGGTTCTGTAGTGTTCGTTTTAGTTTCAATCCGTTCACATTTCCACGAAATACATAAGCAAAGAATTCTTCTTACACGTCTCAATTTATCGTTTTGTTTAGTTTAAAATCATAATAGGTATCCAAATTTTTAATTCGTTTCGCAATAAAGATACACTCAATACCGAACAATACGTTAGCTAATGAGCTAATAGATCAAACGTGGACGGTTTCTCGGTTTATAAAAATTGCATCTTCGGTGTGAAATTACGAGTAGAACGTTTATTGTATTAATAATTAATCGAACAGAGCGTGGATTAAACGTGTAAGTAGTTCATTCAGTTATAATACGGTAACGCACAGTAAACGGATTAAAAGGCGTCGAAAGGTCGCGTCGGTGAAACGCGGAACGTTACAGCTTGTTCATTCAAACGTAGTTTTCTCAGAATCGAAAAACTAGAAACAGGAAACGTCCTTTCGTTTATAACATCGCGTGTTCCTTGCCACTGAATTCTTCCTCCAAGGACATTGACCCAGTCAACAGGCCACAGTACATTCCAAGAATTGTCCGACTGTTTACATAGCTCGCACAGCATGGACAACCATCACGGAACCCGAAGCATGCTCAATCACAAAGGTAAGTGACCTTGATCTATTATTCGGAGGAAATAGACTTCAAAACATGTAGGATTCTTATTTAAATGTACGTTCACGCTGTATTTATGAAAATTCAATGTGTCCGTTAGCAATGGAAGCTTCTTTGTCGACAAGGTGATACTTCTCTCGTAAAGGTGTGCGTGCACTTACAGGTCATTAGTTGATTCACGTCTCAATATTTACGTACATTCCTTGTCGTTATTACTTACACGTTTATTCAATAATGGCATTGGATATGCTTCGAATATGTTCGTACAAAGGAATGATATTAATGACACTTGAATAAGCTGGCTTTAGAATTTTGTGGCGGACTAAGTACCCTTTCGTGGCGTTTTTAAAGTAGGAGCTGAAGAAGCAGAAAAATAATTAGATATTGACAGATTTTGCGTAGTTATAGAGATATATGTATGATGACTTCGTACTCCATTTACGTCGTCGTCAGCCAATGTTTTGAAATTGATTCTCTGTTTACGTTTTACGAGCTCCCATATTTAACGGTGGAACTACCTTTTGTAACAGTGATTCTCAATATACACTACGTAATATTAATATTATAATTATTTGTAATATTAATATTACAGGAATAACTTTATCCCGTAGTGTTTGATTGATATTGTCAAATTGACAGAAAGAGAGAGAATGAGTGTATTAGTAGGAATATATATATTTACATGAATATATTTCAAGATCTCCGTATCAAGGACACTTCTGTTTATAAAAGAAAGCTCGAGAGGTGCGTCGCATGCCGAGAAACATTGAGAGCAACGACTTATATTGTATAAATCGAACTGTCCGTAAAAGCGACAATACCGAATCCCAATTTCAATAATAGAATGATCTTCCATATCCACAAATTCATCCTATCGTACCAACGTTAACAAATATACAAATTCTAATTCACCTGCCACTCGAGAATTACAATCGACGTCGACATCGAAGTCTTTCATCTTCTATATTTCCTAGCATTGTTTATTTTTGTAAAATCGTGTCAAGGATATGTGATACGAAGGATGGCGTTAGGTAAATCTTCGTTGCAAGATTTCGATTAGTAATTAAGGAGTTCTTTACTTTAAAAACGACATTCCTTCAAGACATCTACCTATACTTCGTTATAAAAGTATATTTATTAGCGTCGAATATTTCTTCACGTGTCTCAAAACGAACCATTGCGTGTCATTGATAGCAAGAGTTTCTCCTGTTTTTACATATTTAGAAATATAACATTATAATTGCAGATAATCATGCAGTCGTGCTCACAGACGAAGATCGTCCGTCTGCATCTTCAATGGATAATCATGACGAAAGATCGGTGAGTACAGCCGATTTTTTTCGGCATGATATATGCAAGAGCATGCACGCTTATTTTGGATACAACATTGCAATTAATAGACCGAAATTCATTGATCAATTCTCATAATTACTGTTATAAGATTCATGGACCTATATTCGATCGTATGTACTCGTAAAATTGATCGTTACTCATTGTCATTGATAGTAGTGTCTTTTTAATGAATTTCTAGACATTTTAAGCCTGAATTTGACACGTTACAGAACTGTAGTTTATGTAGTTTATTACCAGTAATATGTATAACGTTTTTTGTACGTGGTTTCTGATAACACAATGATAACATAGACATGTCTAATGAAATGAGGAAACAAGGTCGATACACGAGTGCATATAATAGTAGCAGATGCATATTAGTATTATGTAAATATAAAATGGTTATATCTATGCTGACATTTACATAAATAGAAAGAGATTGCTTAATTTCTCCAAGACATCAAGTTATTTTCCATTACTCGAATAGAAGTTATATCCAACATTGTGCGTCACTTTCTTATTGATCTAATTTCATATAGTTGTTTGCTTGATATGGATAATTCCATTTGTGCAAAATATTCAATGATATTGCCAAAGTTTCTTTCATTCGAGTAACATGTAAAGACGATAACAATAGTCTCCAATCTTGTCATGCTATTACGTTTGGGTTTCATTCATTAGATACAAACAGTTATTGCAATGCATTACAAACTGGTATTAGTGATAGAATAAACTCAACTATTTGAATTAACTTGACACCATGAATCAGCTTGCAGAAGAAGATCCTTTACATATTTCTTTTTTTGGCTTAAGATTAGTCCAAGAAATTTGAAAATAATTCCTATATATAGTTATTCTAATGGTATTCTCAGTTCGTGTAAAATCATGTTAATCTGTTTGGCTATCTGAACAGTTTTCAGGTATGTCCATGATGTGTGGTTTAATTGAGTTTTATTCCATCATTCCACTCAGGCTTTTCCGTTTTATCACTGATTGGTCTTCAAGGGTGCAACATGCTACATATTGCTTATGATGCTTAATTATTTGAGCGGTATGGTTTTACATATCAAATTTTTTTTAAAGAGATGGATCGGTGAAGATAATAAAATAATCTACCAGAGGGAATTCATTATTGTGGAATACATGTAGTACATAATACACTTCATTTCATCCAATTATATTTACAACAGGATTTTATTTTGTAAAATACATGTACGTTACAATTTGCTATTGCTATTTTTTATGTAAAAAAATATTGTAATGTACATGCATCTTATAAAACAAAAATGATCCAATACCTTATTCCTATTACTTGTGCTTTGTAAATATAGCATTGTGTTATAATTTTATTTGTACCTTTTTTTTATCAATAAAATACAATTTCTATTGTCACATCTTAACAACAGACTGGTAGAAACAAAGCAGTCATCAGTCCACCTCTTGTTTTCTTCTTAATGGAACTTGTAGATGTTGATATTATATTTAATTATTGTAACATTAATAAATCTCCCTTACATCTTAGTTAACTTAGCAGTAACTTATTGGTGTAAGTAATTCCGTTTAATTTTAAGGTAGTCTCGACTTAGAACTATAAAAGATAAGATGTTAACAATTTCTGTTAGGCTCCTGGTGGCTGGACATTCACTCTACTCCTAGCAGGCGTTACCTGTTGTCTAGGATCCGCGATACCAGCAGGATTCAACATAGGAGTAATAAATAATGCGGCGCACGTTAGTATTTAATTGTAATTTTTAATTCAGCACGAATTTTGAAATCTAACAGATATGCATAAATTGCAGCTAATGCAACAATTTTGCAACGACAGTATTAGAGAAAGATACAGTGTCGAATTGTCAGACAATGGTCTTGAAATAATTTGGTCTGCCGTAGTATCAATTTTCCTTATCGGTGGTGTGACTGGTTCCTTCCTTGCTAGTTGGTTAGCCGACAAATATGGAAGAAAAGGTGCACTATGTATCGGAAATGTATGTGGTTTGATCGGTGGTGCATCGTTCTTCCTTGTACCAAAGTTGAATTCGTTAGAGCTTCTTTTAGCGGGCCGATTAATCGTAGGTACGTTTCTGAATTCCATCGAATGCTGATTGTACATACAAATACTTAAATAATTCATGTACTAAGGAATGGAAATTTTGTCAGGCCTTTCAGGTGGTTTCGCTACGTCTTTAGTACCAATGTATATGGCAGAAATAGCACCACTTAGATTAAGGGGTGCTGTAGGAGTTCTATGTCAATTAGGGATAACGTGCGGAGTATTCCTAGGACAAGTAGCAGGTCTAAATACAGTTTTAGGAACCGCAGATTCCTGGCAATACATGCTAGGCTCGTTTATCCCTCTTTGTCTGTACGCTTTGATCTTAACGGCAATCGTATTACCAGAAAGTCCAAAGTACCTGTTCATAATCAAAGAGCAAAAACAAAAAGCGTTAAACGGTTGGTACATTAGGTAGTTTTAGTTTAGCAATGATACTTTTAAGAAACCATCAGCAATCGATCTTAAATCAACGTTCCAGAGTTATGTAAGATACGTAATATGGATATAATGCTACTACAAACGGAAATCGCAGGCTTACAAGAAGAAATAGAAATGAAAACGACGTCCGAACCGTGGACGATGAAGCGCATATTTAAAGACCGTTCCCTAACTCTCCCAGTGTTTCTAGTTTGCTTACTACAATTTGGACAACAGTTGAGCGGTATAAACGTTGTATTTTACTATTCGCAATCGATATTTTATAACGCCGGGCTTGGAATTACCGGATCTCAGTATGCGACCCTTGGAACCGGTATAGCTAACATAGCCATGGCTCTAATTTCTGTACCAGTAATGTCGTCTTTTAACAGAAGAGGTGTACTGTTAAGCAGTATCTACCTGTGCTTTGGTTGTCTCTTAGTTTTATGCGTATCCATCCTGTATATCGTAAGTAGATCCATTTATCGATGACCTCGTTACCCTCACAGGGTGGATCCAACGTTGCTTTCGTTTTTACAGCATTCAGCATCGTTTATGCCATGGCTTTGTACAGTAACTATATTAGCTTATGTCGTATTTTATGGTATCGGCCTCGGTCCCATACCGTACTTCATAGGTTCCGAGATTTTCGACGTTGGTCCCAGACCAAACGCCATGGCCCTCGGTAGTGTGTTCAATTGGGGTGGAAACTTCCTGGTTGGGATGATGTTCCCTATAGTACAAAATGTGCTCGGTGCCTTCACATTTTTAATATTTGCAGGATTCCTATTATTTTTAGGGCAGTGTGTTAGGTAGGTAACGATGCGGAAAAGTTATTGTGTGGATTTTTAACAGAACTTTTTATTTAGGATATATTTACCTGAGACCCGTGGGAGGACGACGATGGACATAGCGGCTACGATTAGTCAGGGTTTTCGTTCCAGACCGAATACCGAACCTACTGCTTAAAGTTGGTACATTAAATGCACTTCTGCCTTTCACTTTTTCTATCGACTGTTCTTTTTTTTCACTTGGAAATAGATGATAGTTTTAGCAATATAATCATTCATCGATAAGAAAACACTCATTGAAGTGTGCATTACATATCTCGTTGCAGTTATCTCTAGGATTGTTGAAATGTTTGCATACTTTTCTGAGTTAAATCGATCATTGATATCTGTGTAAATATGTCCTTTTGTTATCGATACACTACGGATATTTAAATTTGTCATAAATGCATGAAGAAACGTGGTGCAATTATCGATAAAGGAGATATTAAGTATCGAAGCAAAGCATGTTATCGAACGGTCGGTGAACATTTAAAGTCCTTATTGTCGCGAAGTTACAGTATAGCTCGCCATCCTCATAAGAAACTAATTTATTTGTCTGCAATATCACAATACTTCTATAAAGTGCCTCGTAAAATGCTTAGAAAATTTTTATATTCGCGTTTCTTAAAATCACCATGACATATTATGTATCATAATAAATAACTTCGAGTTAAATTAAGTTTAAAAGTTCCTATACAATTTATCTAATTCCTCGTAAAACACTAGGCAGAGTACGGTATGAGGTGCTATCCTCATCCACGTTGGAAAGATCCCTTTGTAGAGTCCAGTAAATCCTTCTATTCGGAATATTTTGACGAGTGCATCCAGTAGTCCATTGTACAGCGAACCTTTTCCACCCCCGTCTGTGCCTGAATTCGTATTTTTTGTATCAACATAATGTTCATCGCGACACGTTCTACATGTTTATCCAATTAGAAACTATAGACAAAGCTGGTTCCCTTCGGTCAGGCTTTCAATGTTTAATTAACAATCACGACGTGAAACTACTCACTCTGATTGTACAACCTAGTTGCTAGAACGTCAAAAGGCTGTATGGTTACGGCTACGCAACTTCCACCGATCAAGGAGGCCAAAAAGGTCAGTAATATAGACTGGTCCGGAAATATCTGAAGAAACAATTGAGAAAAGAGATTAGTTATTGGTATTGTTGCTTCTATAACGCATTTTTCTGCATGTTCACCTTCAACGACCGCAACCAATCCGTAGTCATACCGAAGGTAGTCAATTGTGTCGCCGATCCAACAAATACTCTTGGTATATTAGCATACCAACCACGGTATAATGCACCTACTCCACCCTCCTTCCATAAACTTTTAAAAGCACACCAGGTACCCACATGATTGTGCTGATAGCCAACGGCAATTGTTTGCGCCGATTGTGCTTGTAACTGTGTTTTTATCTGCAATAAAATGAAAGGTGAATCATCATTGTCATCCTCATCGCCATTGTCATCAATGTCTTCATCTCAATACACATAATTCCCATAAATTGAACTCGGTATTCATATCTTCGTTAGATAATAAATCAAATTAATAAAGAAAGTAAAAATTAATAATTCAGCCACTCTAACTTGGACCTTTGGGTCTCGTTGCAGAAGTTAGGGGCCTTATTCTCACGTAATCGCAGCTTCCTGTCGATCAACGTACTTAAGAAGATTAGACGAAGAAAATGTTTAACGCTGATTCTCATATAAATAAACGGTTAAAACGATAAGTAAGTTAAATATATGATAATTCCTCGATCGCATCCAAAGTAGATTGATTTTGAGTTTCATTTTTTCGGATGCAAGTTACAGTGAGTGAGGTGCTGTCGAAAAAAAAGAAAGGTCCATGTTACCATGTAAAAAGGACTACCCAGAACAGCTCCGATGCATCCAGCAGTCCCGGTTACCACAGCCGTCTTCAAAATGTCAGTGTTTCCCTCCTTATTGATGATAAGCTTATAATTCTTCGCTGTGTTGTAAATGCCTAACCGTATCCCATTGAGTACCACTTGAAAGTAAAGAGCTGGAACGATACCAGCTTGAAGGGCAAGTACGCCCTCGTGTTTTGCTATCAGATAAGCAGCATGTACCGTGCTTCTGTAGATCTTTTGGTAGGAGCCTCGTGCTTCTAGCTCTCCTTGTAGCTGTAGGCGCACTTTCACCACGTCAATTGGATTTGTGAAAAATCCAGCTCCCACCGCAGCTAATGCTCCAATTGCGAATTCTATACCTGGTCTGATAGAAATAAGTAATTATAAGGCTAGAATGCTAATAGAATATGCTTGCTCTTTGTCCCTTTGCGGCCGTATGCTCTTGGTCAGCGCAGCAAAATGATTATTATTAATACAAGCCGATGAATTAGTTTAAACGAAACACCTATATGAGATACGACCGTAAGGGACTCTAGCTTTCTTCTTTTTCCTTATGAATTCACCTTGCAAGAAGCAACGTTATTTATATTAGATATTATTAATATTTGAGACATGCCATGGAACGTTCGAGTGACGCTCAGTTATATTTTCGTTATATTTTTAAGCATTGGTAACGGAAGTCTAATATTAGTTGCATGATTAAATGAACAAATGAATCACGGATAAAAATACGCATGCAGAGTAGAAAGCTATAGAAACGTAAATGCACTTCGTAAAGGTAGCTTATAATTTTTAAATATTCCCGCGCAGTTTTAATGATAATTCAAAAATCACTGCGCATTTCCGGTCGAAACTGTCATGGCGATTGTTCGCTCGCGTCGTTTCCGTTAGTTTTTAAACGTTACGCAGCCGAATGACAACGTATTTTGCAAAGAATTCTGGCGGAACTAATTAACGGTGAGATATCACTTAATCTTTAATTAGTTAGTCGTGTAAAACCTAGAATTATTTCTACATCCGACAAGAGTTGCTGTCAGCAAGGTACAGATAAAGTAATGTACGCTTAATAGCTGTTTCGCAAAGGTTAAACTTCCAACACGGTAGCTTATATTTCTTATTCCGATAAAAACGTAACAATATTTCCATAAATTAATGGTGAATTTTGCTTAGAACAATCAAACTTCAATGCCTATACTGTAATATTAAGCTTTGCTATACAGCCATCGAAGTATGACAACTATATCATAGATCGATAAAGTAACAAATTACCCACAATCTTTTTAAATATTCCACGAGTCACAACTTCTCGATCTATGATGTAAGCGACGTAGTGAAAAAACTGCGCGAAAACGAAATAAAATTGAGCTGCCTCAAAGTAAGAAAGTAATAAACAGAGAAATCTAAAACAATAAGATAACGCCATGATAGAAAGTAAAGTAGTACAGTTGTCGGTTACTGATCGGTCGGTCATAGTCACGGCTTATTGCATAATAATTTAGTCGTGGTGCATGCAGACAAGTATACAAACAACAGTCCGATTTTATCAGCTTGTCGTTAGTAAACAATGGGTAATTAAAAATCTTAAATACATGAAAAGTTGCCCAATTAAAAAAAGTAAAAACGCTTACGCTTTGGTATTGCTCGTGGTTGTGCTCGGCGCTGCAGTCATCTCACGGATCTACGGAGCCCCTTATAGAGCTGTGTACACGCTAGATTACTAAAACGAATCACCGGTGTTTTAACGTTGATTTTGGAAAGTTAAGACCGTTAAGACTAAGTTAAGACTCTATATATCGTCTAGCACCCGTAGGCAGTGCACATGCGCGATTAACAACGCAGTATCGTAACTTTAATTTCATAGAACCCGTTTTGAAGTAGATCATACGTTTCTCCGCTATACTTTGATGATTCCTTCGACAAACCGATTAATAACACGTTTATTTTTAATTACACATATTAATAGAATACGTCTTGTACTTATTTATACTTTGATATTGAAGTTTATAGATGATTTCGCGAATGGGATATCTTGCGGGCTGATATCGAGGCGGAGATCGAGAAGCGACTACATCGAAAGAGAATTTGGAAAAGAATAGCTGTTTAGAATTTTTTCGCGGTTGGTCGAGACGAAGAAGAGGGTAAGTGATATCTTTGTTTCACGGTATGTCTGTGGTCGTCTTTTTTTTTATTGTCTCTATGAGAATGCAGAACCTTATCTTTTTTTGTGTATTAAATCGTAAAAATTTAGTAGAGAACTAGCATTTTAAAGTAAATAGCTCCAGTCATCGTTCTTTATCATTGCGTCAGCACGATTCTTCCCGAGGTATTCCGAGAGATAACAAATTAATTCCTTACACGTGCTTTCGTGTTTTGATATGCCGCCGAATTAATCATACGGGTAAATAATTATTCGTCATGAAATAAAAAATTTTTAAGCAGGTTTATTAAACTTACAATTAACATATTTATACTAAATTTATGTACATTGT
The DNA here is from genome assembly GCA_910591515.1 of Cerceris rybyensis. Lineage (NCBI taxonomy): Eukaryota > Metazoa > Arthropoda > Insecta > Hymenoptera > Crabronidae > Cerceris > Cerceris rybyensis. The sequence goes on along the minus strand of OU342800.1, from coordinate 714,817 downwards.
AGTAGGCAGTCTTAGGTAGAAAATTATTTTTTATCCCATCCAGAGATATTGTGGAAGTATCTATGCAACGGATAAATTTCCAGACTTTGAAATTTTAGCAATTTCCTCCTTGAATTTAGCAATTGTTTCTTTAGCTAGCGTCAATTTTTCCTTGAGATCTATCACCTCCACTCTTATTTTGTTTCTTGCCTCCATTATTGCCTTCATTGTAGATTCCTTTTTAACCTCGACTAAACAAAAAAATAGTTATTAATTCCCAAGTAAGAAGAGACATTTACTTTATTCACTTACAATCAGTATTGTGCCGCCAAGCACCAAGAGTTATGGGTCTGCTAGAATTCAATAAATGTTGCATCAGGGCAGTAGGATCCTGGAAGACTATTTCCTCATAGAATTCCGAAACTAAGCTCTTCTTGCCCAACTGTATCTCTGGTGTTGTTTGAAACAACTTTAATATATGATATATTGTCACCTATTTGAGAATCAATGTTTTAATATGCAATAAAAATCGCACACCAGATCCAACATAATATATTACTAACAGGACGTTCGTTGGGATCATGAAAGTATATTTTAATAACAATTTCAAATTCCCCCCAGCCAGTTTCAGTCAATTCGTAAGGAGGCTTTGTCATGATGCGGTTTGGATTATTGTAACTTTCATGAAGCTTAAAGTGTACTTTCTTAACATAAGTTGACATATCCTCATTGTGATACGGTTTCACGTAGACAGTCCACTGATGCGTATGCCCATCCTCTTCCCTCTTTTTACCAAAGTAACGTGCCACATTTCCATAAACAATGGGCTTTACTATCGTAACACCCTGCAAATATGCCCGATGAAAACTGTTGTCGCTATACAAGCAGAATGGTTGCGCATTTCATCATTTTTGTAGGTTAGGAACGAGAAGACGCCAAGAACTATTAAAAACTTAAATTCACCTTGACCCTTCCACCAGAATCTGGACCAAACTCGTTGGTCGTTGCCATCATTATATTCGATCGTTAATCACTCATTTACCTATCTCGCGCGTAAACACGATAATTCTATACCTCTAGATAAAAAAAACGGAAACAATCGTAGGCTATTGTGTCGAAATAACCTTTTGTCACTGCTGTCGGTACACGGTCAGCCCTGTTATCAAATAGGAATGTATTTTTGTGGATTGTTTGCATTGATAAAGTAAAATAAAATAAATATAGATTAATCTCCTCGCAGCGATAGAGAGCGACCGAAAATCATCGCGGCCATTTTGAATATTAAAACTTTCGGTGCTGCATTGGAAAATCAAAAAATATTTCATTTCCAGCAAATGCAATGATCTCCAATAATATTAAAAGATAAAATATAATCGTATATTTCTATTTACGATGCTTTTTGAAGTGATCGACAACGAAATTATTAGTAGAACATTCGCGTAGAAATAACGATCGGGTGTAAGGGTGTCAAGAGTAGACGCTGATTTTTCTCAAATAAATGTATTTCTTCCGTCGCAAAGGGCATTAAAAAAATATGTACACTTCTCTTCAAATAAATTACGCTCGAAAAGATTCCCGATGTTGTATCTCTCTCTCTTTCTTTTAGTCTTTCATTCTCGCTCGATTTCACATACAACCAACAATCTGTTACCCTGGAGAACGTTCGGGATTTTACTTTTCCATTATCGTAGTTTCAAACCATCGTACAAAGCAAAACTTTGCTCCTTTACATACATACATTTAAGATTTTCGTTAATAACAATTTTCCGGATCGTGGCTTTCTCAATTGTTGACAGGATGATAAAATATTTATTACTCAACGAGTAGCCATGAATCCGCGAAAAAGGGAACTCTTTTAAACGGGTAAAAAATCAATTCATACAAATAGCATGGAATTATTTTTCTTAATCGTTATTTAGGAAAGAAAAGAATATCATAGAAATTATGGAGCTCGTTGAAATTTGTTAGCGTCACTAAACAGCGACTTTATAATCATAGGGTCACATCGTTCGATCGATAACATAATTAAAGATATATACTACCATATAATAATTGTACAACAAATTTCCAAATTCCTTTCGCTCTAGGTGAACTCAATTTTATCCCTCTCAGTATTATCACAAAACATTTTCATCTCCTTCCAGAGATGAATATTGGTAGATACAAAATGTACACACGATATTAGTATATATCTGCTAAAGAAGAGAAAAAGAAAGTTGTAAAGGAAAGAGAAGCTAGAAGAAAAAAAAAATGTCTTGGTCGTAGGAAACTTTCGTAAGATACATCGTCAGTTGATGGATTAATAGAAGTCTCGTCGAAATTCATTGAAAATTAGGAAGAAAACACAGATGCGCGTGTGTCGGGTGAGACGTATTTAGTCGGCAGCCAGCTGCCAAAAGAATGCGTATCTCTTCTGCGCCTCGTAACATGATTGTAGGAATTAGTTTCCGCCTTTGTGCTACTCAACACCGTCGTTATCACGTACGAAGCAGTTTCCCTTTCCCGCGGAATCGTTCTTCTAGATATCCTGGGATCTGAAAAGAGTTTCATAAACGAAAGTTATACCGCTTTCTTCCATGATATTTTGGCTAAGTAGATAAAAATCCCATCTACGGTGTCTAACTGTGGTCTGAAATGTAAAATATATTCAGTCGCAATGTTTATCGCACAGATATTTGTCAAAATAGAGATCTCGTTGAACCTGAGCCTCGTATTGTTAATCAATAATTGGGAAAATTGTACATTAAAGGATGTATCTTCTTGTTTCACAAACACTAGGAGCGTTTTTTAACGTAATACGCGACAAAAAGTAGGTTTTTCAAGGGCCATCGATTACCAAAACCATTCTCGCTACTTGATTCACTTAATCATGAACATACTCGTACGAAGGATGTCTACAACAGAGGATATTCATCTTATTACAAGGTTTAGAGAATATACAGAGCGAACAAGATTTTTTTAAACCGAAAGAACTTGCCTGCGATATACCACATTCGCTCAAGCTGAGAAACTTTTCTCTTAAATGGAAAATCTTAATTGTTTCTTTCCGAAATGTGATCATTTAAAACGATAATCAAGCGAATACGATATTACGCTGTGCTCACGATGTTTTATTATTGAATGTTTGCAAAAGTTGTACCAGCTATGGTCGAATTTGTCGCAGTGTATACCATAGAAAATCTTAAAACTACTGATCACGGGATTGTCGGGACGGCATGTACATATCTACGGAGATGGAGATAACATTTCTATCATTAGTAAAATCTAATGAATTGATGCGAATGAACGAAAAAGTTCCGGATAATGTCCGTATTCTATAATGGATAAATGCATGCGGCCTTGTTTTAATTTGCAAGCTTGAAAATTGAAGAGAGCACGTGGACGACTGTAGGATAAGTATTAGGTACAAGCAAATACTCCTGTTTCCATTAACAAGTCAGCCAGTCTGGGAACATTAAAACATAATGTAGCTTGAGGGATCAAGGTAGATTTTTATTGGTGCAACATACGAAAATAGTGAGCAGATAGGAAATGATTCTCTTTCCTTGTTTCTTTTTTTTCTTTCTCATTCCTCGATGAACAAAACGGCACACGTTTTCGTAATGTTCATTAACGAAAGGAAGAACAATCGTTAAGAATTATTTCTTTATTGTTTCTACCTTTGGTTTTGGCCGATGGGTATCCACCGCGTCAATTGGTAATCGAATATGTTCCACCTTGCAGCCATACGCGACCGGCGTTAACTTAATGATAGTATGCAGTGGCACTTGTAAATATGGTAATTCATCTGTAATAGGAAAAAGAGAGCATTTGCATTAATCGATTAATCATTGACACTTGTACGGAAACATGTTACAAGATGCGAATATCTAATGAAGATGCTTTAATATCAGATTCAGTGTTTACGTTATGTAGATCCGCTTGATGCAATGTTCTCGTACTCGTGTTAATTGTGATAACGATTGAACCGATAACTTGAGCGATGGTAAACAATCATAGTAAAATAATAAGTTACGTTTTAAGTGCGTAATACGATCCGATACTACGCTGGAGAATCTAATTTCGCAAGGCATCCGTGGAAAACAGTGTACACGATTGCGATTAATACTAACGCTACGACACGAAGAAGAACAGATTGTTTTGAAGCTGCGTGTGGTACAAATAATCACGTCATATCTCGGATCCTGCGCTTCGTGCATGTACAATCTAGTTTTCTAGTCCATTTCGATACGTCGAAGGTCGGATGTTACATAAGGCGGATACTTTGATAATTTCCTCTTCGTGCGCACGAATATCTTTTCTAGCAATTACGCGTTATCGATACCGACGTAAACATAGCAAATTCTCTTTTCAAACTTATGTCCCGCCGTATGCGCGTCACTGTACGAGTAGAAAAACAAATTACTATTAGACGATCGTCTTGCAAAGAGGCTAACCTGCGCTTTTGTCCAAGAAATAAGCGAGCAAACATCGTAGGACCGCCTGATGACTGACAACAAGAACATTACCCTGACGTTCAAGTTCCATTATTACCGGTTCCAGTCGGGCTACCAAATCCTCATAACTTTCTCCCCTAGGATAACGATACGAAAATTTGTTTTGGTCTCTTGCTGCAAAGTCTGTGGGATATTTTTCCGCGATCTCCTCGTACGTCATTTCCTCGCAGATCCCCTGAAATTACTCTTCTATTAGCTATTACTATTGCTAAAAGTAATAGTGGATACATTTATTCTAGGCTTACGGCATCAATTTCATTAAGAGCTTTCCACCTCTCCTGTGGTGCTTTGACGTCTGCTGCCGTCTGTATAGTCCTCTTCAACCAACTGGTCCATACTCTAAGTCCCTGAAATTATTCCAAGGTTGCCTTTTCAGTTTCATCGTGGAAAAGCCTATCTTGACTCTAATTTCGAGCACTCTGTACCTGTATATCCTGTTCCGTTATGTAATTGGTTAAAGCTCTACAATACTCTCGTCCCCTCTCGCTCAAGTCCGAATCACCCCCTATTCTACCTTCGAGATTCATTATGCTTTCACCGTGCCTAGTTAAGTAGATCGTCCGTGGCACTATGTGGATGTTCATAAGGTAATAGACTATCCTACTTTGTATATGACCCTCGTGCTTGTGAACCAGCACTTTCTCCCCGGTATTGTATATCTTCATGAAGGAAAGATCGCTCTCCTGATTCTCATTCAGGGGTTGATACTTCTCCCGGTAGTGTTCTATTCTCAGCATGAAGTCCGCCAGCACTGCCTCCTTATTCATGTTGGCATAATCCGGGCTACTTACTTTCACCTGAGGAACAAAATTTCACTTATAGAGTAGGTATTCCTGAGGTAAGAGTGACCCCCATGACAGTCAACGTGTTAAAAGAGTTTTTGCCCGTACTTCCATGATATTCTGCTCGACGATCTCTGGGTCATTGCAAACAGACTCTACGAAGAAGAGCTTAAATCCCATTTTGTTGACGACAATGTCACATATTAGTTGCCGTCTCTCGACGGTAGAGTTTGTCGCGTCAAAGACAGCCACCTCGCCGTCTCCGCTTTCGAGCCATTGACAGACGTCCTTGAGCGCATCCATGGCGCACTGAGTACGTATTGCCATTGCTTCTAAGTTGTCAGGTCGAAAGAATTCGTGACATTGATAGGCAGTGGTCGCGTGCCTCCTGTACTCCCCGAGATTGAAGACTTTTGTACTTATACCGATCCAGTTAAGGTATCTACAGAGCTTCTTTGATATGTAAGTCTTGCCGCGCGCCGGCAGACCCACCATCGCGATCACATGTGGCTTGTTGACGAAATTCGCTCGTTCCCCTATAAATATGAATACTGTTAGATTTCAAATGGTATTTTTCAGCATTTAAAAAATTTTACTTGACCCTGACATATTTATCTATGTTTTCAAGCTTATTCTCAAAGTTAACTCCGAACAATTAACACCTATTGCGCAATTTCTCCCCGATCTACAGCATTTTCGAGAAAATTTGTTCGAAGAATATTCCAATCTGATCTTCAAGATCATCGTTAATTTTTAAACACAGAGACTGACAATGATACCTCCTCCTTTCAAATTCTAATTCTTTTCATCTCGCTTTACGTTTCATTCGTCTCGTAAGTCACGGTGCGTGAATAATATTATTTCATTTGATACTTGGACATTGGTACCGATCCAAGACATGTTTGCATGAATTTATTGCAAGTTAAAGAGATTGGACGATAACTCTTCCACAATGGTACCAGGTAATGTAATTTATTTGCCAAAAACCGTAGTATTCTTTTCCTCTTTTAGCATCTCCCGACGATTCGTCAGAGAAGACGATAATTAACAGTGAATAAAGTATAAAAAGAATTACAAGATGCCATTTAAAAGTCAAGGTGACCTTACATTTTTGTTCAGAATGACTCTGGTACATCGGCATCTTTCTTCTTATCGATTACAGACTGATATGTCTTCGCGTAATCATTTCCAGTATGCGTTAATTACGTTGATTGGAATAATCGATAAGAATCCTTCCAAGTACGTTAACCCACGAACTTGCACGGTGACCTTAATTCAGCTTAATGACTCGAGGCCTCGACCTTTGTTAGCATTCTTGTACGAGATTTAACCGGATTACACTCGTGCAGCGTACAGTCTCGCGATTTTTTCAAGTGGAGACTTTATCATTACTGCCCATTTATTTTTGTACGTTTTTATCATGCTTTATCATATCTTTTTCCTCTTCGTTTTAAGACAGAGCAATATTGTATATCTCATAAACAAACTGTTTTGCTCGAGCAAAACCCCGCATTTCCACGATCTTTCGGTGAACTTTACAGTTACTCTTCGCAGATACGAAATTATCGTACGGTTTATCTGTTTTTTTTATTTTCTACTCTTATTACTCTCAATATATCGATAATGATGTCCTTCGCCGGTACTTTCGAACGTTCGGAAATTTTGAACGACGTTGTAAGAGCAGATACGCTTTTCTTGTATAATCTGCCAACTTCGCATTAATTTATCGGAAAATGAGATTTATGCAGTCTTAATGGATAACGACGTAAGAGGGAACGAAGATTTAGTTTTTCGATGAAGGTTTAACTGTTTTAAGTAATGATCTTCGGCTTTGCCGAAAATACAAAAGAAATCTAAATTAAGTTGCACCTTTTTGACATTCTTATCTGATAAAACTTGCGAGTTGCAATACGTTCATCTGCATTATCGCTAAAGCCTCAAATCACAAAGTTAATTAATTAATACTTCCACATGCTCGATATTTTTTTTCAGGAATGCATTGACTACCATGCACTCGGGAAAGCAGGAATAAATAAATAAATAAGCCTGATAATCGTCATAGTGTCGTTCGAAACGCATATTTTTACCATCGATTGCACAACTCTCAGCCTTTAATCCTTCCAAATTATTTGTGCAATCTTCGAGATACTCTGATTTCGAAACTCCACGATTTATGCGTTTCATGTTATTAAAGTTGCATTTTTATATCGAATAATAGTATGAATTCAAAGATTTCAAGCCTTCAAATTGAGCATTGAAGGATTCGACTAACTGAATCGAATACTTCTTCGTGTCAGTTTCTGTTAATTTTTTATATGTAATACATATTACGTATCAAGATAAATATACACGTATACAGCTTTAAAATGAGAATGAAAAAATTTCCATTTGAACTCCGGCCCACTGATCACGAGTCTTCACCTTCTCACCCACTATAGTCCCAATCAAAGTCCGTTCGTCCAGTTTCGTTCGACGAATTCCTCCGTAAAAGAGTCAATGACATGCAGGTTAATGCACTTTCGTACATGACTTCTTGTAGGAAAAAATTAGAGATTATTGCCACGTAGAATACTACGTAATCTGTTTAGCTATAAAAGATCCCCTGTCACATGTATGCGGCAGTATTTGCCTGGGTGGACACTCTTGTGACACGCGGTTTCACACTGGTAAAAACGTTGCATCTCTCAGATTAGAGGTTATGTTCTCCGAAATATCATATTTCCGATGCCATTATCTCCCATTAAAAGACATTTTACGTAAGAATCGATACAGTAGTACCGTAAAAGGCACGTTTCGATACATAAAAAATGAACTTCTTCAATTTTCGTTCAACGTGAAAGTTATCGTGATCGTTCACTTGCCTAGACACACGCGGTTCCGTATTTTCTTTCATCGTGAAAGACTATGTATATCAATTTCGATGAATCAAGTAACAAAAAGGAACAAATTTTTTACAAAGAGTAACCTTACCTCGAATGGGAAAAGGTTTAGTTTGAATAGTATCTGATGTCGGTGGTGTGTAATGCATTTCGATTTTCGGATCGGTCATCCTACGACTCGAAAAACACGGTTTCCTCCAATGCTCGACTGGCGACGATGATCTTCAACAGTTTTCTCCTGTCTCGCGTTATGTATTAACTCTTGTAAGTTATTACGCTTAAAGGAACACTACTCTCTGAAAGACCTCGAAACTAGTCAAGTATATGCAGAAACGTAACGATATCACTCGATCGAACTGCGCGCACAATGGGAACGTGGAAAAATTTACTGTCACTGAAGTTCCATTCTGCAATTCGTTTATTTAAATAGATTTTTCGCACATTACTGTTGCCTCGACGACATCGTGGAACTCCCAGAGGAGTGCATTGAAATACTGCAGGTCCAAGAGACTCTTCCAAACGAGTAAAATCAAGGCAGAGTCGGTAAAGTGGGGACACGGAGCGCGAGAGAGAGAGAGAGAGAAAAGGATGAAGGAGAAAGAGAGAGGAAGAAGTAAAACGCACCTACCATTCGTTAAGATAGTCCGAAGTTTAATTTGCAATATGTTAAATTACAAATCATTTACAAATTATTCAATACTATTAGTTAAGCTGAGATAAAGGTGCAAAGGGAACGATGACATTTCCAAATTCCCTCCTACCACAGACAGACTTTGTGCATCGGCCTCTCCTCTATTTTGTACATTACTGTTGCATTATTTTTTTCGTTTCGAATTTTTACCAAAGAGAGAAAACAACTATCTGAATTTATTAAAAATATCTTTAAAGTACAATCGCACGGGGTTCGATGTTTAAAGAACGCCCCTGAGACGCAAGATCTATCTGTCCAGCTCGTAACCTCGAGGCAGATCACGCGACTTCTTTTGACGTCATTTCATTATTTTCTACTCTCGATTCCTCTTTAGATTTCGACAGAGAGAAAAAAAGAGCAGATGTCTTTAGAAATTGGCGATATCAATGACGCTTCTAGGAGGTACTAATTAATTACGTCGTTCAGTGATTCAAGTGAAACGAGAAGAATCGAATAGATTCCGTAGGCTCATTGTTGCGCATCGGCGACCAATGGAAAGTACCTAAGAATAGATGGTAACCAATGGAGATATGTTATTGTTAAATGTTGCTAACGATGTCTTAGCATTAATTAATATATTACTTGTCGATACAGTATCAGTTCTGTAATATATCTTTCGATTATTGCGGAACAAAAAGTTTCTCTTACGACGTAACTTTCAAGGAACAGGTACGGCTCGTTTAAAAACATCGCTTTCCCGCCTTAAGTACGCGAGGGATATTTCAATTTCATATAATATTTATGATAGCGTTTGTTTTAAATTCAGTAAACGGCACATGTTAAAGAAAATTGAAGCAAATCTATGAGTCAGTTAATGACTAGTAACCTCAGATTATCTTGGCAACCATCGACAGGTAGAATAGGCTTATTGTATGTATCATTGAATTTTAATAGCACTTCGACATTATTTCTTAGAAGTCCATATTACTCATCTACTAGCTTATATTGGGTTACTTAAAAAATTCTGGAGGAAGTGTAATACTGTGACTCTAAATAAATTAGCGGTCACTCATCGATCGAATATAGTGATGCAGAAATCGTAGTTATTTCTGTTTGCATTCAATGTTTCGAGTCTGCGATATTCCACCTTAAACAGCACGTAAATCTGCGTTAAACAAAGGAAAGGATCATCTCTCCTACAATAATACAAGCCGAGAAAAATGGGAAAATATATTTAATGTATTTTAGCGTTAAGTCATAAACTATTCGATTGCTGAAAGAGTGGAAACTCATAGTATTTATGGTGTCCTGGAGGTCGCGACGATGTTGCCATCTATCGGAATGTATTCTCCAAAACTCGTAGAACATTATTTTCGTTTTTCTCGAACTCTAATAATGCCTACTCTACTAGTTCCATTGGTAGCTTTATAGTTCAGACCAGGGTAGACAAGCTGCCGTGTATGAAAAAGGTCTGCAAACAGCGCCGCTTTTAGCTGAGCGGAGAACTAAAGGCATAAATTTATGTATAGCATACCTATCTATATCAATGTATATACAGTGGTTATATTCTAAAGTTGGCCTTGTTTTCTTTACAACTTTATTTTTAAATTAAAATAACAACGTTATATTTCAATTAACTATTTTTTATTAACATTCACAATAAAAAAGAATTATAATATACATAGGTGTACATAGGAACACATACACTTTCTAACCTATGTTTTCTTTACAGAAAATAACCGAACGTTTCTTCCTTTGTTTCATACTTAAAAAGGGAAACAACTTAAATTATAACAGTATTTTAATAATTATAATAAGTATAAGAACTATGAAATAAATAATAATTATGTCTAGAATTCTTTTGGCTACACGTTTTCGTCTTGAGCGATTTACTCGCGGTAACAGAATCACACCGATTCTCTCTTGCTAGTGTTTTGAAATTCTTCAATTCGGTGTGTACGTGTGAGTAGCGTCACTATCGCCACCTGCTAGCTGAGCGGGGCGTAACTCGGAACCGCTGAGCCCATTACAGCTTGTCGACCCTGGTTCAGACTCTAAGTCAGATTCTGAAACAAACTGCATTTGAATCAGTGACGAAATATGAGAGATATTAGTGTTTAAATATTTACTTTTTACAAAGAGGTTATTTCCCGCCAGAGAAAAATGACAATTGAGAAAAACTAGATGGCGCTGAAAGCAGTGGCGCCAGTACCCCTTGAAAACAGCGAGTTTCCACTCTTTTGGCAATTTCATAGTTTATGGCTTAAGAGGGCTCTTGCGCATATAGAAAAGACGCAAATTCTATATAAAGCATGAGTGGATTTTGACAGTATTATCAGGGAATATTAGTAGTAGGCTCGCATTCTCCCCAGTCAATCGACAGAAACTACAATGAATTTTCGATATCTTTTCTCGCAAGTTCTTGTCGATCGACAATACCGAACAGCCGGCACTGCCGGTACGATACTTACGCTCAGATGTTTTCCCTCTACTCGTTGCGTTCGGTCCGTTCGATACATTCACGAAAGACGTCCATCCGCGGGAATAATCGGTGAGTTTTATATGATTTCGATCGAACGATAAGTCGTTCTTGTTCCCCTTCTTCGATAGACGTCTGTCGTTTCAGTAATTGGGAACGAAGTACTGAAGGCGCAAGTAGGGGAAAGCAATTCCTTTTACGCGCGAAAATTGTTATACGAACATGGGGTCAGAGTTGATAAAGTTAGTACCTTTGTATTACCTTAGTTATACGTGTACGGACGAATTGTCTGTTTTAATTTTATAAGCAGAGCCTTTAGCCGGCCACTCTAACGAATCGTGGTTTTAGGTGTCTATCGTGAAGGACGACGTGAATGATATTGCGGACGAAGTGAGAAATCTTTCCAAAAAGTACGACTATGTTTTTACATGCGGCGGAATTGGACCCACGCACGACGATGTCACGTTTGAAGGTAAAGTATCGTAGATACTCTCGCAACGATGGTTCGTGCTTCAGTCGCTATGCATTCCGTCGACAGCTATGGCACTGGCCTTCGAAGATACGTTGAGTCATCGACCAACTCTGGTCGACATTGTGAAAAGTAAATTTTCTTACACGGATCCAGGATCCCCCGGCTACAAAATGGCACGCGTAAGAGTCACAGGCATAGATTGTTTTGATTCAAAGGCACGGTTCTGATGGCCGTACGCCGTTTGAACAATGCGAAAGGCTAATGTATGTAACGTACAGATACCTACGAAAGCGACTTTAAAATTTGGGATTAACGAGGATACTGGAGAGAAGCTAGTTTATCCGTGCATAGCTCTGGGAAACGTATACGTCTTTCCTGGTTCACCAATGTATTTTGAACGATCGTTTCGAAGCCTCTGCAAGGTAGAATCGGCTATAGCATTTTTTCATAAGATCCGAGAGCGACTTAGAGTCTCTTCTCCGCAGGAATTCTTCCCCTCTAACATGCCTTTTGCCACGGATGAGATCTATGTAAAGGCCACAGAAGATAGTTTCGCGGATGCCCTTACCACCGTCGCGAAGGAATATCCTAACGTTTCGCTCGGCTCGTATCCAGAACGCAACAGGTACAATTGAGGGTATAGTCCACGTTTGGTGGAAAACATTGTGGCACAAATTTCATTGGAGAAATTGTTGTATCGTCAGATATTACCGAGTTCGCATAACTGTAGAAAGCGAAAATGAAACCGACACCGAGAGGGCAAGGAAGAGATTCTACGAACTCGTGCCGGCAGAAATTCTGGTGCATTACGATCGTGCACCGTACCGCGACAGTTTAACAAAGTTGCAAGAGTTTCTATTGCGAATGCCTGGACGACGGGCAATCTACGAGGGTACCTTCGAGAAAATGGAGTAACTGTCTCTCATCCTGTAAAATATGTCAGCTACGTAAAACGTGTTGCTGAATCTATCGATAATCGTCGCGTTTACTCGTGTCGTTCCAGAGCGATCTGTCGTAGAGCCGAACAGGTATTTCTATATACGGATAGCAGCGTCGAATCGATCGTGATGTTGCATCTGGCTTCCGCGGTTGCTGAAAAATTGAAAGATGCAAGGAGCAGGCAAAAGATCCGCGCTGTTCTCGTAGAGTCGAATACCGTCTCAGCGAGTATGAATAGATTTCTTTGGCAGCTCGCCGATCGGTAAAGCACTTTGTACATTCGTAAATTTGTTTGCGCGCGAAAAGTCATACGTGCGTTGCTTGTTGCTCATCGCACATCGACGAGTTATCGCGTTTAATCGATATTCGACTCAACTTGCAGCTACAACGTTGAATTGTGCGTGATACCTAATGCGGAGAACGTTTGTCGAGCAATTCGAAACGTATCGGAATCGAATAAGCGGTCGGTAACGTTATTGCTTGGCAAACGATCAACGGAAGGGCAGGAAGCAATTTTACAAAATTTTCCATACTTATCGCACGAAAGAGAAGCCGAAGGGCACTTGGAGATACTTTGTCCCCTTATAGATTGGACTGACCAGGACGTTGAAATATTTTCCACATCGCTGTCTCTACCTTATTACAGGTAGACCAAGTGGCAAAGATTACTCTGCTTGCAAACAAATTCAACTTCTCTCCTCGGTTTCTCTCGCATTTGTATTTTTTAGCTCGGAAATTGAGAACAGTGGGGCGACTGGAGCGGAGATTGCATGGCACGCAAAGAAGAACAAATCATAGCAATTTTTCGAGAAATCTGACGTTTCATCGATGCCTTCGCTAGATTTGCGAGACGAATATCGATAAAAGATGGACGACTAGAGTAGCAAGAATAAAATTGGTTGAAAATACGAAATATTGTTTTTAAAAATTATCAGGCAAGATTTTTCTTTGACCCGCGATAGCTAAAAACCCGTTCCTCTCGTTCCGTAGCTGTTGGGCCCTTTTAGCATCTCGACATGGGCAAAAAGCGAAGAAAGCCGGCAGAATCTTTGGCCGAATGAAAATATTTTAAATGATTCAGGAATGACTCTAATTGGGAAGTCTGTGAATGATAGAAAAATACATAATTTTTGGAAGGGTTTCGCGAAACAGTATTATATAATACGTTAAAATCTGAATTGCGCCTCTAAGAGTGAAGAAGGTGGCGAGGAACTTTGATGCAAAAGGCGGCGGCCAGGAGGTGGGAGAGAGAAGTCGAGTTTGTCAAGAGGAGCGCCGACGACTCCTTCCATTCGTTTGAAATTTCATTTCGAGTTAAAGTATTTCTAGCTTTTTTCCTTTGAAAGTTTAAAATGAGAATGGGTGGCAGCGATGGGAGGAACGAAGTAGGTGGATAGGTGGTGGAGTCGATGGCCGAGGCTGCCGGCAACTCCACCAACCGCCTCCGACCTCCGGCAACTCAAGATCCACGACTCCGCGGCCGCCGTAGCTCCTCCTCGCTCCTCCCGTCCTGTTCCCCCGCCGAGAGGACAAAGAGAGCCGTTGGAAAACCTATTTTTCATATTTCCTATTATCGAGTCGGTGTCCCCTTCGAGAAAATATTTCGGTAAGGGAAATAGATGGCAAGAGAAATAAACCTAAAAGCAGCACGAGCACCACGATGATTATACCGGTCGAACGGATCGGTGCGGAATATTCCTCTTAGATACGTCTTCAAGCGATTTCGAAGGGATGAGATGCTGGCTGATGCCGCGATGCCGGAGAGGGAGGAACGACGTTGGGTGGGAGGGAATGAAACAATCGGTTAGCGGCGTCGAGGAGCGGGTCACGTAGCCTCGATCGATGGCGTTCGCGACTCTGGCCGAATGGCACACGACGCCGATATATGCATATTGCATGGATGTACGTATACATGTAATGAATGCATATAAGCGAATGCCCGTTCCGTTTCGACCGGGCGATACGCAAGTAGATGCTCAAGATTGAATTTTGAGAGTGGCGACTTTCCCTGAGAGGAGGATCAGCAGGGACTTGGCTCGACATCGCGGGCAAAACCTAAAAACTTCTTTTTCGTCCTTCCCGTTCTTTTCTCGTAGCGAGAAAACAAAGGTCACGGTTTAATAAAAGTTAATGGACAGAAGAAGGTGGATGAGACGTAGGCGGATTGCGTGGAGTCGATGGTCCAAAACCTAAGAATCAAAGTCGAAGGGGAGGAGACGGCATTGGATGGGAAGAGATCGGGTTAGGACGGCATCGTTTTCACGTAATCGCGAGGAAGTGGTCGGTGGTGGTAGATGCGTCGACGGTGACGGTAGTCGCGTGCTGGTCGCGTGCCGGAGGCGGAGCCAAGCTCCGTCTCTCCGACGTGCCACCTCCGCCCCAAAATTCGCGGCATTTTCCGCACCCTCCCGGACCTCTCGGCAAGCCCTTCCTTCCACTCGCCGCGGCTTGCTCTCCGATCCCCCTTGTTTCCTCCAGGCTCCTCTGGTTCCGCCGGAGTCTCTCACCCCCTCTCTTCTTCCTCGGCGCTTCCTCGTCGTCGGTTATTGATTCCCTTGGGTAACGAGGCCGGAAAAGGCTGGCAAAGTAACGCGGAGAATGATGAAAAAGGAGAAAGATGCTGGGCAAATTCCCATACCAACACCTTTCCGTTACTCCAGGTAGCCAAAGGAGACTGAATGAGAGAAAGCGCGAAGGAATTTGCGCGGACAAGAGAGACTCCTTGGAGGCGACTGCATAGAGATCTTCGACGGTCGAAGCAAGTCGATCTAGGTTTTAGGATAGAGACAGAGATACGCGACGCAATTAAGGTACATTTTGGAGTCTTTGGTTCGTCCAATTTTCTTGACTTATCCTCGGCATTGTTCTTCTATCCGAGGTTCCGTTGACCCAACTTGCTGTGCCCCGAAAACGCGAGACTTGGGCATCGCGAAGAGAAGATTAGGAGCGCTCTGAAATCTCGAAAGTTTGTAAACTTTGAACCCTCGGCCTGCGTCTCGACCTCCCGCGCCGCCACCCTTGGCATACGAGGCGTGTAGCGTGCACGAGTGTGCGCTTCTGCACGTGTTTTCCGTCCTACCCCAACCTACGCTATGGTTTCTCGTCCCGTAGATTCGTTCCCTCATCGCGGGCCGTCCGTCTTTTCGCTCGGAACAAGTATCTTCGGATGGTCCTCCTCGTTGCGTCGATGGTACCGAGGGGTGGTCCTCCCCTTTGTCCCGTTCGCCTCGTAGCACGCAGCTTTCAGCTCGCGAAGCCTGTGGTCCCGACAGGGTATTCACGGACGTAACCCGTTTTACTTTCGAAAACTCCGTGACAGGTCGATAGGAAGGAGATGGAACAGGGATGTTCGAAGAAAGATGAGATCGGTGACGGAAGTCGTGACAATTGCGGCAATCGCGATACCAGCGGAAGGGTGCTACTTGTAGCATTTAACATCGAGAGGATCGTTCGTTTGTAGAAACGGGGCGGATCCGAGTCGCTGGCGGGTCGATTCATCCGTCAAAATCGATCACGATCCAGTTGCCCGGCCGCAACGACGTTGAACGCGATACTCGAAGTAGCGGCAACCGAATCTTGCCGAAAAGTTTTGGGTTGCGGCACGAGGCCGTCAGCTGGTAAACGGCGGCCTCTTCTCTTTTTTTTTGCGGCCCCCTCGTTATTCCGTTCCTCCTGCCCCGGAGTCCTCTCCAACCGATGGTCCACCTCCCCACCGTGGTCCTCGACCCTTTGGGACCTCCACGATTCACGATGGCGATTCTCCGAGCGATTCCTCGAGCTCGATCTCGTCCCGGGACGCCCGCTAGAAGACACAGATCCGTCTGTCCCGCTTGGCACGCAGAGGCGAAAGAAACTTTTCCCATCGACTGTACTCGCGCTGGAAAATCCATTTCGTTTTAACTTTACGTCGAAATTGAATGTTTTGTAGCTATGTGTCGACTCGGGTGAAAGGTAGTTGCCGTGGAAGGTTGGGAGAGAGGAAGGGGCGGCTGGAAGGGTAAGAGGACGGGTAGGGGGGAGGGTCGACGGCGACGGGAACGAATAGAAAGGGCGAACGATGGGAAGATCGGGAAGAGCGGGAAGAGCGGAAAAGGGTACGCCGTTCCTCGGGCACGGACGGAAGGGGGTGAAACTCGAGGAAGAGACAACGGCGCGGAGTATGCGGTGGGCAGATCCAGGTTCCATCGAGGGGGACCGTGGCGGACCGGTGGAATAGGGGGAAAAGGACACCCTCTTCTCCGAGGCGCGTTTATCGGGGGCGGACGAGGCGATACGTCGTCGTGGAAGGCGCAGCGAGCAATGGAGATAAAGAGAGCGAAGGAGAAAAAGAGAGAGGCAGGAGCGGCGGGATGGTGAGGGGTTGGAGAGGGAGGGCGGGAATTCGCGAGGCAGGCCGCGATCCGCGATCCGCGAGCCGCGAGCCGCGAGGCGGCCCAGGTGATAGACTAGGGGAGGAGGCCGAGGAGGAGGAAGAGAACACGCGGATATTGATTCCCGTGGGATGTGCGCGCGCCCCCCGAACCTCGCAATTTTGAACGTACGTCCGATGCCTCGATGAACGTGCACGGTTGGGCTTGCCCGCCAAGCCTACCACGCGACGGGAGCGTTCGTCTCTCCACCCGCTTGCCCTGCAATTTTTCCGTCACGCTCGGACGAGGACCTTCGAAGGACGAAGCGCGAAAAGGATGGAACAAGATACGGAGGAACGTCTGTGTTCTGGAGAACACGCACGCGGTCCCCCGATGGAAATGTGGACTAGTCGGAGAGGCTCGAGAACGTACGAGAAAATTGTGACCGTTTCTTCCTCGGGCACGACGTTGCAGGATCGATTTGTATGATTAGGGGTGCTGGAGAACGAACGACGAGAATCGTCGAATACATTCGAGTTCCTTTTTTTGCTGTCGTTCCCTCCAAAGCTCCTCTTGATCTTGTCGATCCTCTCGATCTTTGAAGCGTCTCGAGCGACGAGGGCAAATGCAAAAGACGGAGGAGATGCGTACCTACAATCTGTCCAGCGAAACCTACCCTCGGAATCTATCATTCCACGATACTCCTGTTTTCCTAGGATGAACTTCCGGCGCCACTTTTGAGCGTAGGTCTGGCGCGAAATTTCGCGATCCGGAGAGATAGATAGATATATTTATTTGAGAGAGACGCAGAGACGGTGCGCGATCTTGATCGGCATCCGCAATCGCCTTACTCCCGAGAGAGGTTTGATCGAAAATTGGAAGAAGTCGGTCGAAATACGGTCGATGCGTCCATCATCGACGTATTGACGCGCTGGCAATCGAGAAAAACAGAAATCGAGCGATGCAGCGGTCGGAGAAGCGGGACGAAAGAACGAGCGGCGCGGAGCGTCGAGAAGGGGCGAGGAGCGTCGCGAAGGGTGGAGGCAGGGAGAGCACGGTGAAGGCGGTGGCAGGGAAATCGAAGGGAACGAAACGAGAGCGCCGGGAGAATAAGAAAGAGAAAAGGTCGAGGGACGGAAGGGCGAACGAAGGGATGAGTCAGGGGGGGTGGTGGCTGGTGCCGGCGGCCGGGGGGCTGGGGGCCGGAGGTCGCGGCGAAGGCGGAGGTGGTGGCGGCGGCGGGGCAGAGAAGCGAACAGGAGACTCAGGTAGAGGCAAGCAGACGTTGGTGTACGCGTGCCACTCGAGCAGTATCGAAACGGTGCGCGAAGCGGGTCGCCGGAGGGGCGGGAGCGCGAGAGTACAGGAGCACGGAAGCACGGTTACACGGGAAGACCGCGTCGTATCGCAAGAGCAGACGAACGAGTCGTCGAAGAGAAATCTCGCGAGCCGGTCGTATCTCGTTGCAGTGGGTCGGTTGCGCACCACGCGCTTTGCCGTGGAGCCCGAAGCGACCGTGCACTCAACACCGGAGAACCGTGAGGAGAGCGCGCACGATTTTCCCCCGGTTTTCCGACGATCCGGTCAACCGACTCGTTTCCATCGCCGGGGAAATTTCACTCGCGAGAGTCTTCCGACGTGGACGGTGCGCGGACGGTTGGGTGAGCGCTTCAACGTCCCTCGGAGCGAGAGGGACGGAGGAACGGTCCAAGGAGGAGGAGGAGGAGGAGAAGAAACGATCCCGTCGACGCCTCGGATCCAACGAGTCCGCGTGGAGGCCGTTACCGCCGTTAACCTCATCCTTGCCGATCCCGCCGTCGGTACCAACGATTCGCGTACGCTCACGGTTGCGCGCTCGAGGACGGTCGGAAAGCGGACGTCGTGGCTCTCTGGGGGCCTCGAAATCGTTCGGCGATCGGTTCCGGATCATATCAGGATGCGTCGTTGGGTTGCCGCGTCGCGTGAAAAGTCAACAGCGATCGATAGTCGCTTAGAATCGATCACCGATCTTGGCCGGTAGACTCGCGCGTTCGACGATCTTTCCGGTTTCTCTCCTTTTGCCGAGAAAATCGCGGTCGGAAAGTGGTGTGGCCGAGGGGTGGGTGAGGACAGCAGGGACCGACGGCGGGAAGACCGATCCGCGGATCGACGAATCGGTGGATCGGTGGATCGGCGAGAGGGTGCTGCGAGAAGGCGGCAAGGGCCGCGAAACGATGACCGACGGCATAGTCGGCGCCATTGCTATCAGCTTGTTCGGTACTGTTTCGACGGAAAAGCCGAGACGACCCGCGCGAGCGTTCGGGCAGATTGTCACTGACGGGACGACCTCCTTCCAGGCGACGAGAAGAAGCGTCGGGACGGCATGGAAGCGGGCTACGCGATTCTCGGCAGCGACCTCGATGTCTGCAGAATGTTCGACCAGTTCTCCTGCAAGGTGAGTGCTCCATGAGTCTGAGGGTCCCGCGAGTGGAGGCCGATCGAGACGCGGCCACCACCGAAGCTTCTTCGCCCTTGTCTCTCCTCTATCTGGAGATTTGGACACCGAGTCGAATCTTCCGCCGGATAGGGCAGGTAGAGAGCTCGGCGCTCTGTAGGTTTCTCGACTCACCCTTCGTTTTCCGCGGCTCATCTGCTCTCGATTTGCATCCAACCGATCGAACGCGCCTCGAGAGATTTTCGGTGCTCCCTCTTGGGTCCACGGGTCCCCGAGGCTAACGTTTCCGTTCTCTCGCCCTCTCCCTCTCCCTCTCTCTCTCTCTTGCGCGAAGCGGATCGTGACACTTGTTGCTCGATCGATTCCCATCGTTCGAACAACGGTGACAAAATTTTTATCGATACCGTGCAACGATGACCTTAGATCGATCGATCTTCTCTAAGTTCGAAAGCGTGCCAGAACCTGAATTGGACAGGGATACGCGAAGAACTGAAGAAAGTGGCGAATGAAATCGAATGCCCATTTGACGGCAAAGTGGATGGCGCTCGAAGGGGAGGTTTGCACGTATATCCGGATCTGGGATATCGGGCGGAGGAAACGAGAGGGAAAGAGATAGCTAGAGAACGGGCGAGCGGATCCACCAGGGCAAGAAAGAGAGAGCAGAGGGAAACGTTAGACGAGGGAGTAAGAGAGAGAATGGGGGTGGGCAGGCCGCGGTTGAAGCGCTTTAGCGGTAAACCGCGTCAGCAGCCGGCCGGTCGGTCGGTCGGTTGGTCGGTTTGTCGGTCGGCCTGCTGGTCTGCCGCTGACAAAATCATGAGCCACTTGTTGATCGGCCAATGACCACTCGTGCATCCGAGCATCCGAGCATCGTGTTCGAAACCGCCGGCACTTCGTTGGAGTACCTGCCGCCAAACACTTCCACCTCCCCCCGAAACCCTCCCGATTTTCCACTTCCTCGAGGTTGCGCTCTCTCTTTTTCTCTCGTTATCTCCTCTCCGGAATATGTATCGTGCAGAAAAGCCAAAGGCAAGGGGCGGAAGAGCAGCATCGCTAGCAAAGATCCTCGAACGTTCGCGGTTCCTTTGGGCTCCTTTCTCGCCCGCGTACTCTCGCGATTCGACGGCTCCGTGGTTTCTCCGCTCGTGACGCGAGACTTCCAGGCGACCCGCGGGTCGTCGTCCGCGGTTGAAAGGTCGGACGATTGGACAGTTGGATGGTTGGTCGTCCCGCGGCTCCTCCAACGTACCATCCGCGGTGCTCGCTCCTCGGTCCCCGAGCCTGTCCTCCCCAACCACGTCCTACCCTTCGACAACCGCCACCCCCTTCGTCTTCCACCCCTCTTCCCCTCTCCAGGCCAGGTTCGCGTACCCTCCGTCGCCTTTCTCGTTCTACCTATAACCGCCCCGTTCGTTTGCGCTCCTCTCTCCCCACCGCCTCTTTCTCTCTCGTTAAATCAATAAGCTATTCGGTCTCGTGCTACAGTCGCGACGGAGTTGCATCGTTCGATTTCCTTGCCATCTGCGATCCTTGCCCCAAATAGCCGACCAACGGACGAACGAGATGCGCGTCGATCGACCATCGTCGATCGATCTTCTCGGGATTCCGCTCTCTTCTTCTCTCGGCGTGCCTTCGTCGATCGCGCTGCGTCCTAAAATTGACCAAAGGATAGGACGATCGAAGGAGAAACGCAAGACAGACGGAACCGTTATTGTTATCGGTATCGGTATCGGTATCGCCAACTGTATCGCTCTCGTTCTCGGGCCTCGTCCCGTCTACGCGAGGGTGTCGAGCTTTTTCCCCTGCACGCAATGGCGAATGGAATATAACGGGGAGGCGAGTCGATTCGCCTTCGAAACTTTCGGAGCAAACTCGGCGGTGGGGCGGTCGAATACAATGGTTGGGTAGAAGTTTTCTCCAAACTAAACGAGTTTATTTAACTTACTGCTCCGTGCACCGGCTCTTGCCATTTCTGCCGCTCACCAACCCCCAACCCCCAACCATCAACCCCGCTCTCTCTCTATCTTCTCGCGCCTACGCTCCGACCTACCCCTCTCTGCCTCCTCCGCCTCCCCCGACTTCTCCACCTCCATCGCATTCTCCTTGCCAGTTCGGGGTACCTCCCCTTCTCTTCTCCTCTTTCCCTTTGGTTGTGCGCAAATTTCTCTTCTCTTCCCTTCGCCGCTTCCGCGGCTCTTACGCCGATCCGTCCTCTTCTCCAACGCAGACTCTCTTATCTGACCGTTCTACGTGCGCGATTCCATCCATCTTTCCGCAATAACGGCAACTCTCCTTATACTTGCGGACGAATCCTCGAAGCTGGCCATATTTTCGGAAATGGAATTGTGGAAGGGTGGAAAGGAAGATTGGACATTGACGCGCGGAAGCAGAAGAGAATCTCCGCGAAGGAAAGAATCGGAATTGCCGATAGAGGATTCTATCGTGGCGTGTACCTTCATCCGCAAGATATGTGCCGCAAAATGAAATACATATGTATATACGCCGTATATTCTCCTTTATGGCACCCATTAACATATTTTTCCCCGGGCGCATTACCATACAATAGTGGCGCAAATATTACAAGTTACGGCTGTAAATCAAAGAGCGAAGGGGTGGCCCGGAAAACGAAACGTAGCCGAGGAGAGAGAACTTTGCGAGAAAAAACGGAAGGAAAAAGGGAAGACCCAACGATGAACGCTGTAGATGCGCGCATGATTCTTCAAGGTCATGGATACGTTTGAATTGTAGGTTTCCACGTTCTGTTTTTGCCGATACCTGTATTCTTAAATTTAACCAAAATCGGCGCTTCCGGAAGAAGAAGAGCAAAGAATTGCGGGACGTAGGGAACTCCATTGACTTATATTTCTTCAGGGAGGTGGCTAAATAGGTTCTCTCTGCCCGAATGCCTTCTCCGGCCCTGCCGTTGGGGGCCTCTGCAAACCCATGTTTTCTCTGCTTCTCCTCTATCGTCCCCACACCCACACCCCCTACATCGAGCACCCTCCCCTCCTCTCGCGACGGTTCGGTCGCTCGGCGTGGCCGCCGCCTTCTCTTTCCGCGGGCTTTCGTCTCCGCACCCTCGTTGGGGCCATAGTGCAAGTCGGAAACTTTGTAAAGCGACTTAGTCAAAGTTTAATAAATTCCTTCGTAGAAGTTTCAAAGTGGTTCTATGCGGGATTGCAAATGATTCCGCCCCCTCCGTCTCTCCCACCCCCCTGTCCCCATGTTCAAATCGAGCCGAGTCGAGTCTAATCGAGTCGAGCCCGGTCGAGAAACGACGAGGACAACGCGCGCATAAAACTCGAGACGAAACCAGAGAGAGAGCGAGAGAAAGAGAGAGGAAGAGAGAGGCTGATTGGCAGCGAGAAATCGAGTCGTCTTGTCCTCCTTTGCCTTCTTGATCTTGTGTCAAATTTCCCGCGTTCCCGAGAGAAACGAAGAATCGCGTTATCGCGAGGAATATGCGGAATTCACCAGGGTCGTTGGAAAGAATCGAATCGGCCGGGAGCAAGCATTCCCATAGCAACGGTCTCGACAGGGTAGACGACGCCGACGATGAGACGAAAAAACGGCCAACGAAGGACGAAGAACGGTGAATGGAGAACGGAAAAGGATGAAAGAGCAAGGAGGCGAAGAGCGAAGAACGGAAAACGGAGAACACGTCTGATAATGTATTCGATAGAGATAATATATAGCGTTCCAGATACAATATTTATGTCCCGACGTAGTTCTAAAGGCTAGCAGCCCATTATTCATTCTCCGAGAGCGAGCGAGCGTTCGAGAGTGGGCCGTCGGAACGCGAGATGCACAATTCGTCCTCGTGCGGAGCCGCGCGCCCTTCCTCGCCAAACATTCCTCTTTGGTCCACATTGAACTCCAAAAACATAAAAACCTAAGTCCTCCGTTTCCGGAAAGGAAAACGAGCATATGGTCGGTCGCCGTCTGCTCGAGTTCTCCATTGGTAGCTCCGGCGATAGATGTGTTTTCCCTAGGACTCCCTTCGGTTTCGACGAACACGCAATCGCGATTGCGAGTCGGCCTATCCTTCTCGTCGAAGAAGAGGGTACACGGAGGAAAGGGAGAACGGGAGAAGGGGTGAATGGGGGAAAGG
This sequence comes from Cerceris rybyensis, assembly GCA_910591515.1. Lineage (NCBI taxonomy): Eukaryota > Metazoa > Arthropoda > Insecta > Hymenoptera > Crabronidae > Cerceris > Cerceris rybyensis. The sequence goes on along the minus strand of OU342800.1, from coordinate 691,266 downwards.
CGAGCGAGCAACCGGGCCCGTGGACCGAGAGTCGAGAGTCGAAGAGGCAGCTACGACGGGAAACGGAAGGAGAATCGGGGTGACGAGGCGTCGCCGCCCCCGGAGAGCAAAGAGGGCACGTCGGAAGTGCACCGATCGACGAGGGTAGACAAGATTCGCACTTGTTGCACGGTTCTCGGTGTAACGCGTCGCGTCCCGGCGACGGAGGGACAAAACGACCAACCGAGGAAGCCAGGAAACGAGGATAAAAAGCTCGGTTATCCCTGAGATTTGGTACGGTCGAGCGGAGCGCGCGAGAAACCTCGCCGCGTTCCGTTTTTCGTCTCTTTGATCTTTCTCCTTGCCTCTGCTCCTCCGTTCCTCTGTTCCCGAAGCGTTTCTTCCTCGTCGCTTCGCGCGATGATCGTCCAAGAACGTTCACTATCCAAGAGGAAAGGGAACAGAAAAGGAGAAAACTGCGACCGTTCGGCAGGAAGCCTTGAGCAATTATCTGCTGGGCAAACGCAGGCCGAAAGAAATTTGTAAAATCAACATTTGCTCGAGATGAGAAAAAACACCGTTAATGGATTCCAGACGATGAGCGTTCGAAGACGTTTCTCGTTTCTCCTTGGACGATAGCTTCCTGCTCCGTCCCAGCGACCGTCGTCCCGTCCATCGAACGCTTGGCATCGGAGTCCAACGTGCTCTACTTTCTTTCGACGCGACATTTCGGCAAACGTGATTGCCATCTACGCCGCTGCATGCGATCAACAGTTTAGCTTAACTCGATCGTTTGCTCTTCGTCATTTTTGGCCCTTAATCCGTTGAACGATTCTACGAGTACATCTCCCTAGGCGCACGGTCGCATCTTCGGTGATCGCGAGAGGGGGCGCGAGTTCGTGCTCGCTCTCGAGTTCAACCCCTATTCCTCGAGGCCTCGTTGTACGTTAAACGTTGTACATTGTACACTGTACGTTTTACGTTGTACAATGTACGATGTACGATGTTCACTGTACGTTGTATGTTGTACGATATACGTTGGACGACGGGCGATGTGCAGTGTACCTTGCACGGTGAACGGCGCAGGGCGGCCGCCCCACCACCGGCGCGCGCCACGAACCAAACTTCCCCGAGTCATTCCCGCGCCGGCCGCCGCGAGGAGCGCGCGTCGTTTTGCCACGCTGTCACGAGTTACGCCACGAGACGAACAGTGTCGGTGTGTTGGGTACGTCGTCGCGTGGACGCTCGCGGCATCGCGAGCAACCAAGATCGAGCCTCGCGTTGAGTCTAGTCGCGTCGCGATTCAACATAGTCGGATGGAATTCTGCCGCCACGTTCGCTCGATTCCTCCACGGTTCTTCTAACCTCCGTCGGCCGGTTTTCCTTTGGAGCGACGGCGGTGCGTCGGAGAGTGCGTTCGGTCGAGTCGCGTCGTGCGAGTCGTGCGGTGTGGCAAACAGTGGACGCTAACGACGAGTAGGCCATCGGTTTTCCTCGAGATCGGGATCCCGACGCGGCACGAAGATCGGACGATCTCGGAGACGCCGAAGTGAAATCGAGGACTACGGCGCCCAAAGCGCGTAGCGTAGCGCGTCGCACGTGCGCTCCCTGGGCCTCGGCTTTCTTTGGTCCGCCGTGATCGCAGGTATCCTCCCCGCCGACGTCGTTGGAACTCAACGGTAAGTCCACGCTGGATCCCTTCGATCGAATATCCTCTGCTTCTCGGAGGAATCGGGCCAGCGAGGAGACAACTCGAAATAAGTTCGACGTGGCGCGTCGCGACGATTCGATTCTTCTCCCTCGCTGTTTTCGAGAAGCGAGAGAACGGTTCGTCGTGTTTTCTCGCGAGTTTCGTTTTCATGTTTACTCCGATAAGCGCGTGGCGCCATCTTTGCATCCTCGTGACAAATCCAACGAGTTTCCGACAAATTTCCTCGGACCTCGAGATCGAGCACCGTTTCCCTCGAGAAGACGGGTATTTCTCCGTCGAAAGCACGGGACATAGGTTTTTCGTCAACGAACGATTTCCGATCGTATCGCGATCGATTTCCCCGTCGATCTAGGATCGATTCGACGTCCGCGCGAAGCTCGATTCTCTCTCGTCGCTACCTAGGTTCTCCGATGACTCTTCGAGCATGCCTCGCGTTGGCGCTACGGGACCACCGTGAACAGATTCGCGATTCTTTTCTTCCCGATTACCGAGCATAGCCAGTTCCTCTCGATGGCCACGTTGTCCGCGTCGAAGCTAGCAAAACTCGACGATGGATGACGGAGCGATCGTCAAACGAGCAAAGAACGCGTATCGCCAGGCATCAGCGACGGCGAAGCGGCGTGGACCCTGGTTAGGGCCGGGATCGGGTGGGGATGGCGAAGGGGCCAGAAGGGGCCGGGATCATGGTGAGACGATGAGGGGAGGAGGAAGAAACAGGTTTAACATCGGTTACGCCGAGCAAAAGACCTGTTCGAGTATATCTATTAGATCTTTGGCCCCCGTTCCGTCTCCCGCCTGCACCCTCGACCCTGGTCGAAATCCACCGCTCTCCGTCCTTCGTCGTACAGTCTTTCTCTCCTTCTCCCTGCCTCCTCTCTCGATGTTCTCAGTTTTGTGGATACTCGTTCGCGAGAAAATCGAGACGAAAGGGAGGAATTTGATCGCAAAGTTCCCCGCGCGAAACTTGAACGCTCCGCTCGTCGTTGAGACCGAGAAGAAAAGTGACGAAGTCGCGCGGTCGGCCGATCGACGGGTAAACGTCGAGATAGAGTAGAGGCGGATTGTTCCGACGTTACCTGCGCCACGGCCCGCCAGGGCCCCATCGTCGACGGGACCCTCTCGATCCGTCGAGGGCCTCAGCGGCCCGTTTCGGGAGAAGGCAATCGAAGGCATGGCAAGGCAAGGAAAGGGAACGCGAGGAGAGGGTCCGCCGGCTGGCCGGCTGCTCGGCGGCTGCTCGGCTGGCTGGCTGTCTGCCTGCTGTCGTTTCTCCGACGGCAGGAATATCGCAACGAATGCTCCTTCTTCTCCTTCTTCTCTTTCTTCTGCCGGATGGTTGCTTTGGGTCGAACAGCGCCCGCGTCCTCCCGCGCTTCCCAAAGCGCACGACGACGGGCTCCGCGTCTATCGGTGGATTCACCATCGACGCCCGGAGGCACGTCCCGTTGCTCGCGAATCCCCTCCACGATCTTCATCTTTCTCCAACGGGCCATTTTGCGCGGAGGACGAGACGATGAGTCGACGTCCCGAAATGGGATATCGCGAATTTACGATGCAGGAGTCCTGGATAATAACTCTGTTCGCGCGAAGATAACGTTTTCCATCGCATGTCGACTGCTCCCCTCGTGTTCCAATTTTCTCGGGATTAGTCATCTTTTCTCCAACCGATTTTCGACTTGTGACTTGCGACGTCTCCAGGCGACTAGTGCTTACGGCCGACCGAACGTACACGCGAGATGACGTTTCTTCGTTGCCGTTGTATCCCTCAATGACGAATCGTCCGATCAACGAAGCCGGTTAACGGAGCCCCCCTTTCCTCCTTTGTTTCAGAAAAACGAGAACCTGGATTTTTCGTTGAACGTGCCGCAGCATCATCGAATTTCCTATCGTCACGAGAACTACGAAATGGCCGACCAGGTAAAGTCTAGTCTCTCGATAGAAAGGACTTTCGTTGGCGAGAAAAGCGAGCAAGTCACGACACGAAATTTTCGCGCGAAGGTTTCGGAGGGTGGCAGAAGGGATGGGTAGGCTATGGTTCGACGAAACGAAGGAACGGCGGGCCACGGCCTCGGCAACGACGTCCTCGTCCTCGCGATCGTTCGAGTCGGTCCGTAAACCAAATTGCCAAAGAATAAAGAATGCAAGCCGAGGGGGTAGGAGAAAAGCGAGGGCTAGGGATTCGCGAAACGGGGAGAGGACCGGGCCACGAGGGCGGCAGAGACGAGGGAGAGGGAAACTAGGAGGTACGGTGACTAGCCTCGGACCAAAACCCGCGACGGGGATGTCGGAGGGATGCAGGAGAGATAGAGAGAGAGAGGAAGACCGAGGCAGAGGAAGAAGCAAGATGGATGGACGTTCGGCAGGGTGGTAGCGGGGGCGGGAACGATGGCGGTGGCAGCGAGGGTGGAAGGAGAAGTCGAAACGGGCCGGAAGGGAACGAGAGACGAGAAGCGCGAACGGAACACCGGCCGGGGGCTCGGGAAGGGCGCGAGAAGGACGCGGGAAGAGCGCGGGACAGCGGGAGAAGGGGTCTATGGGTTGGGGTAGAGGTGTACTCGATCAATAGGCGGGCACGTTCCTTCAAAGGAAAATTCCTGGCGCTATTAAATCCAATTTAAAAACTTTTATTCTCTCTTCTCTTCCAGGCCTCTCCCCCTCCCATCCCCTCGTTTCCCCCTCCGCTGCACTTCCGCGCTCTCCCTACATCTCCGATTCTCTTCCGTCCGACCTCGTCGGTTCACCCCACCCCCGTTCCTCGGTTCCTCCACTGTCCCTCGGATCTCCCTCCTCGTTTCTCTTCGTTTCTCCGTGCCATACGTGGTAAATTTATTTTCCTTCGTTCTCTTCCTCGCTGGAGAGAATAAATTGCCAAAAGGATTTCGAACGACGTAACGTTGTCTATCGTTGCTCGAGCAAGACCAGCAACCCTGGTGCCTAGGACGCCCGCGAAGGGGGTTACGCGAAAGAGAAACGCGGAAGGAACGAGGAACGGGGCCGGTCTTGAATTTAAAAGAGAATTTAACCGTGCCTCTCTTCGTTCCTTCCGGATATGCCGGAGTAACGGAAACTCGAGAGGCGTTCTTTCAAATATTTTCTTCGTTCTCGTTTCAGACCTTTCACACGCCGAGTTTCGGCGACGAGGACTTTGACATTCCAGCTATTCATTCTCATTCGCAGCAGCAGCAACAGCACCAACACCAGCAACAACAGCAGCAGCAACCGCAATCGCAACAGCAGGCGCAATCGCAGTCCCAGCCCTCGCCGCAGCAGCAGCAACAGCCGCAGCAACCACCTCCGCCACCCCCGCAGCACGATTCCATGCACACCTACCAGCCGCAGGTGAGACTGGGCCTAACGTCTCGGCCGAGACGAGTCTCTCGAGCGACCAACATTTTCGATCCATCGATCTTTCCACGTGTCTAATAACAAATCTCTTAAAAATCGCCCCTCTCGCCATTTTCCCAGATGATGCAACCCACCGGCGGTTTGCAGCAATCTCCGGACCAATTGAATCTCGATCCCGGGGGATATCAGCAACCCCTCTATCTGCAGCAGGATCACGCGATTCAGTCGATCGGCGTGAGGTGAGCTCTGATAACTCTGGAGTCGCTGCGATATTCTCTTCGACTTGCTTGTGTCAAACCTTGCCGCTCCCGCGCTCAAAGTCGCAAGAGTTTCGTTCGATACCGTCCAGTAGTCTTTCCTTGAAACGTACTTCCTTTCCCCGATACTAATCCTGCTGTCGTCGTTAACGATGTCGCAGTTCGTCGTACGGTAGTAGTCCGCAGAGTTCCTACGCTCCGATGAGTTCGCCGCGTCAGCAACACGGAGGGCAGCAGCAGCAGCAAATGCTGATTCTTCAACAACAGCAACAGCAGCAGCAGCAGCATCATCATCATCACCATCATCACCAGCAGCAGCAGCAGCAGCAGCAGCAGCAACAGCAACAGCAACAGGCGCAGATGCAGCAGCATATGCAGCAGTACATGCACAATCATCAGCAGCAACAGATTCAGCAGCAAATGCAATATAGGAGTCCCACGGGAGGAAGTCCTCCCGGGATGCAGCCTGTCGCCCTTCCAGAGACCAATAACAACACCACGACCAGCGAAGACAGCGACGACAGTACCCCACACTCCGGCATGGTAAGTAGTACTGCTCGAGAGTGCCTCGAAGAAAGGAGCCGCCACATTTCGCTTATCGTTAGATCGCGGGGATGAAGCGGCCGTCGCCGGAACCCACGGACACGGGGACGAAAAACCAGAGGAAGGCAAAACCTCAAAAGAAGAAGAAGAAGCGGGATCCCAATGAACCGCAAAAGTGAGCGAAACGTATCATTGACCTCCCTTGCGTTTCGATCCCCTCTGACCCTCGTCTGATCTCTGCTTTTAGACCAGTTTCGGCATACGCGCTGTTCTTCAGAGACACGCAAGCCGCGATAAAGGGTCAAAATCCAAATGCTAGCTTCGGTGAGGTATCGAAGATCGTCGCTTCGATGTGGGACGCTCTTGAAACCGAGCACAAAAACGTGCGTAATACCTTGTCGAGAAATAACGTCATCGAGCACCTTCGTTGTTGCTCAATTTTTTGACAATATCGACACCCTATTGCCGCATTTCTTTTAGGTTTACAAGAAAAAGACCGAGGCGGCAAAAAAAGAGTACCTGAAGGCTCTCGCCGCTTACAGAGCATCTCTCGTGAGCAAAGGTGCTTCTGAGAACGAGCAGCAGCAACAGCAGCAACAGCAACAGCAACAACAGCAGCAGCAGCAGCAGCAACAACAACAACATCACCATCACCATCACCATCAGCAGCAACCATCTCCGCAGCAACAGCAACAGCAGCAGCAGCAAGTTCAATACACGGGTTACGCTACTTACCCTGGCGGTGGGGCTGCGACAAATGTATCCTATCAAGTTTACAGTCCACAGCCTCCGTCTCCGCAACAACAGCAACAGCAACAACCGCAGCACTCTCATCCACATCACCAACATCAGCAGATAGCTATTAAAAAATCACCTCATCACGTAACGATAGCAGGAAATGTTCCGCAACCGCAACAGCAACCGCAATCGCAACAGGTTGGTAACTGGGTAGGATGCTTTCTTTTCATGTTCCGCCTTCTTTGCGTGATTCCACTCATCCAATTTACGTCGAAAACGAAACTGAAATCATGCGATCCGTCTCCTTTTCCGTGCAGGGCTTAATGAGTAGTTCCATGGCACCGTCGCTTATGGCTCAGCAACAACAGCAACAACAACCCCAACCCCAGTCTCAGGCGCAACAGTCCCACGTGCAACAACAACAGCAATACATGCAGGTCGGTTGGCAGTTCAGATAAATCGTTGTTCGTGCTAGAATCGCTCTCGTTCCCAGTCTCACGGTTCGTAAACGTCTGTGCATCCACTTTGTTCAGATATCCCAGCAATCGGCGCAGCAACAGCAGCAGCATCATCATCATCATCACCAGTCCTCGCAGCAGCATCAGCAACAAATGATGCACGCGAGTCCGCCCCGGGGAGAATCTTTGTCGAGTCCGCCTCCCGTTAATTCAGCCTCTCAAGCGACAATGGTAGGACAGAGACCACCCTCTAACGTTTGCATTCGACACGGTTGTCCGAATCCAGCGGTTGCCAATAGCGAATGGGAGGACGAATATTGCAGCAACGAATGCGTGGTTAGCCATTGTAGAGACGTGTTTACCACGTGGGTATCGTCGAATCAAAATCCTCAGCAAAATTTCTCCACCGTAAAGTAAGTTTCAGATCAGGACGCTCACTGTAATGAGAAAAATTCACTCGCTTCCGTGAGCACGATCGAGGGAAGACTAGGTAGAGAAATGCGGTCCACCGTATCTAGCCAATCCAGACGAACGCGTTACCGAATTAATCACGAAGACACGATCCGAGTCCTACACGTTGTATTTTCTCTCGAATGCTTCGGCGGCTCTGTTTTCGCGGACCAGTATTATGGTCGCCAAAGTAGAAGTTAGCTTTTTATCGTAGCCGAAACAAGTCGCCCGTGTAGCGGCAAACGTTTCACGCGTTTCAGTGTCGTTGAAAGATCGAGAGAACCAACGAACGAGTAGATCACGGTAGATCACGATAGGTCACGGTATCATGGATCATCAGTAATGAGTCGTCGAAATAAAACAAATCGACGATACGACTCCTAGGTAACAGTAACACCGGAGTGTCTGTGTTCTCGCTTTCCCATAATACCTACATAATCGGTACGACCTGCAGAAATAACCGTGTCATCGGCTGTTATTGTTTGTTTCGCCGATCCGTTTCCTCGAGTATTCGACATCGTCGAACGGCAGAGAGAACAGGTGATTAGCAGTTTTGCGAATCTGTAGAAAGCAGAACGACAACCAGAAGTCGTGCGGGATGCGTGCTGCGGTGTGCCGTGTGTATGTAGGTTGCTAGGAATGCGTGGATGTGTATGTGCATGTGTACGCGCACGCAGGCTCGAACAGTGCGTGCATGTACGTCTAGTGCAGCTTTACAACGTCATTGTCGGTATTCGAACGATCGATACGTCGGCTCCGTGAAACGTTGCAACCTTCCGTGCGGATGCACCAACAAATTTAAAAAAAAAAAATTTCTTTTTAACGTTCAACTGTACATAAAAAAAAATATATATATATATTTCGTAGGTTTGTAAGATCATGATGTAAACATAATCGATAGTGTACCATACTGCTAACGACTTGTGGTATATACTGCGAAAGAATATAAAAGAAAAAAAAAACAAAAATATATATATACATATATATATATCTTTACACGTACACATACGTATGTGCATACGCATACACGTAGAAATGAACAAGGTCACCGTTGAAAATAGAAGGGGCATTCAATTCCAGGGCAACGTTTTCAGACGATGAACGAGCAAACACAACGGGATAACACAATGACTATTTTTTATTTAAAGTCAGTTTTCGAGGTACATTTACATATACATACAAAACGTCCGCCTATTACATTCAAGCCTATATAATATAGACGCATACGTGGACGTGGAACAACGTAATCGGAACGCTTTAGCGTTACACGATATTCGACGTGGCTCGACGATGGTTGTTTTCTTTTCTAACAATTGCGTCGATACTCTACGAATGATATCGGAATGTTGCAAGTTATTTTTCTCCGATCCAACAAAAGTCGCGAAAACATCGAACGAGAATAGCGGAATCGATGGTAACGAGATCGTGTTCCAAGTTCATCGAAACGGTAAAAGGATGAAGATCGGGTGGCAAAGCTGAACGTGGAAAAGCTAGGAGCGACAGGGGGTGGGACGAGGGGTCGAAGAACACGAAGAAAGGGGGTGTAGGAGGACGGGAAGCTTTTATCCGTCGTCGGTGAATATTCCAATAGAGGATACGAAGCACGGTTTCGATTCGTGACATCGAATCGCGCCAACCTACGTCTCAAATAGTTTCCGGTCACCCAATCCAATCCGAAGTGGTCCTTGGCGTTTTTTCCCACGTTCGACGAAAACTTGAGATTCTTGCGATGTAATATTTAACATATAAATACATATATTGGTATTTTGCGTGAGTCTATATGTATGTATATATATATATGCACACATATACACATATGTGTATATATACATATATAAAATACGCGCACCTTATGTGCATACGTATGAGCGCGCGCTCGCGCGTTTCTCCCCGCTCGTATATACATATAATATATAGAATTCTTCGTTTTGTACGGCCAACTTTTTATATTCGTGCAGACGTAGTACGTAAATCTTGAGAAGAATTTCATGTCGCTGAATCTCTTTACGCCCGTGTTTGTTTCCGTAAAATGCATGAGACAAAAATAAATGCGCGTATCTGATTCGTGTTTGCCCGTACTACTTCGCGGACACTCTCTCTCTCTCTCTCTCTGACGCATAATCCTATATAGAGATGTAATTTGTAACTCGGTTTCTTTACAAAATATCACAAAAATCACACCAGCCTTTGTGCCGGCGAAAAGGTCGAACGCCGCCGCAAAATTCTCGAAGAAACGTTATCGGCGATTCGTCGTACCTTTACGTCGACGAAGCGTCCCCTTTCGCGGCAACCTTCTCCGTCCATCTCCAAAGGGGTAATATGTGGTACGTACAGTCCGCGTCTTCGTGTACGTCTACGTTTGTTCTCCTGTCGGTCGATATATACAAAGAAAGACATATTCATGGAAAAATAAAAAGGGAATAAAGGACGAAGCACCCGCGGCCGATAACGAGAGGGGAAAAGACGGGTTTCGTCGGGTGCAAATATCTTCGCCGATCGCAGGAGAAGTAAGGGAGTAGAAAAAAGAAAAGAAAAAAAAAGCAGGAAAGGACGGGAAGAAAATGACGACGCACAACGCGACACCCGTTCTGATTTTCAGAGACTCGCTGAACCGAAAGACCAGCAAGATCTATCGTTAATGTCTTTTAACTGTTTTCGCCTCACTTACGAAGTTTCACCAAATCGTACGCGTATCGGCCATCAGGTGGTTCAAATACATGCCTCGCCGATCGAAGACGAGAGTCTCCTATACTTGCTACTTCTTTGCCAAAGAAGGGGAGCACGGTTTCCGGCGATACGCGCCGGTGGAAACGATGAGTTTGCGCTGAAAAATGCTAAAACTTGGACAAAACAACGGGATCAACGACGAAATTTAGAGAGCGCTCTTGACGGTTGGTTCGTTCGTTGCGACTCTATATGGGATCCCAAGATAGAGAGCGACAAGAGCCGCGTCCTCTGTCGCGCGAGGCAACGATCGTGCCGTTTTCGTCGAACGTTTCGACGAGAGTGTCGCTCGAGAAATGATCGATCGGTCGTGAAAATGGGCTTTCGATTTTCCGTTCGATCAAACGCCAACGCCAACGAACAAAAGTAATTCTCTCTCTCATTCACTCTTTCATTTTAAGTTTTCCAACGACTGCGAAAGGGGATCTCTTCACTTGGCGTCGTCTTGATCCATGGGCTCCTCGGATACTTCCCGGGAATGTTCTGGTGTCGTCCTATAGATCGGTCGAAACGATTGAAATAGGCGGAGTTTTTTTTTCGCTAATTGTATCATCGAGATTTGATTGTACTTACGTTAAATTGGTAGGTTGTTGCATGGAGAGAGAGGCCATCGCGGAAACGGTTTCCGTTTCGTCGCGCTCCTTTTGGCTGGCTTCTATCGCGCTCATGGATACCGTGTGAGCATTGAGTTTTACGCAGGGCCAATGTGACATCTGTACACAGAGAGAGAAAACAATGTAATACACCGATGCGACTGAAAAGATGAGAGGCAGGTGAAAGGCTAAGACGTCTCGTACCTGAACGGCGATAGTTTTTTGTAACGTTTCGATCGCGTTCTGACACGGAACCCTGGTGAGCTCCTCCTCCCGAAGCTGGCCAGGTTCTTCGCCGAGTAGCGCACGGACACATTCTTGAGCAGAATCGCATATCGCTGCTAAGTCGTAGCCACCTTCCAGGGCGAGGACGACCTTCCCATCGGCCAGAGCGAGCAGCTGTTGCGTCATCCTGCCGAAGCAGGCCGGGCTGACCTTGTAGCCACCAAGGGGCGCTGGATGGCCGATCGCGGCGTCGAATCCGGCGGAAACGATAACGATCTCGGGATCGAATGCTCTCGCGATCGGCATAACGATCGTTCGAAACGCAGCTAGATATTCGGCGTCACCCATCGGTGGATTCAATCCGCCGGACCACGGAATATTGACGTTGTAGCCCAAACCATCTCCGGCGCCGCACTCCGTCGGTCCTCCGGTGCCTGGGAAGAAGTTACCCTCGTCGTGTCTGTGTATCGACACGTACAGCACCCGCGGATCGTCGTAAAACATTTGCTGCGTTCCGTTTCCGTGATGCACGTCCTGGAAAGAGTAGCGTGATGAGGAGAAGAGAAAGTTGTTGCCCGAGGAGCGATTCGCGCGGGCCCATTATTTCTTATCGGATTCCTTACCCAGTCCAAAATCAGAATTTTCCTAACGTCGAGCTTCTGTTGAAGCAGCCTGGCAGCGATAGCAACCGAGTTAAAGAAACAAAATCCCATGGCTTGATTGGTCTCTGCGTGATGACCCGGCGGTCGAACGACGGCGAAGCCGTTTCGAACGTCTCCGACCGCGGTCTTGAGGGCGAGATCGACTACACAACCGACGGCCATTCTCGCAGCCGGGGCGGTGTTGAGCTCGTTCCACGTCGTGTCGGAATCAACCCCCACCCCGCCGCACGGTAATCTGACAAAGTTCTTGATGGGCAGCTGCGAGAGCTTCGACACGTCGAGCTTTTGCCGATTCAGCGGATTCGTCCCTGCACAGGAGTCGACGGTGGTGAAGACACCGTTAGCACGAGACAATAGACAGCAAGGATCGATCGCGATACTCACCGAAAAGAAGGGCGTGCGCTTCGCTGTGACAAGTCTGTATCTCCTCGAGGGTAGCTTTGCGCGAGCGCACGCGATCGCACTTTTGCAAAAGGCCCGTCTCGGAGAGTCTCGCCCAGACGCTCTGCAATCGTCCCCCGTGTTCCGGGTGTCCTCTGACCGTTTCGCCACAGACGCAGGCGTGCTTCAGCATGAGGGGATCGTAGGCCAAACCGGTGGTGGGTCGATGCGGCGAACCTCGGGCAAAGGGATCTCCCGCGGAGCTGCCGGTACTGCTGCCGCTGCCGCCGTTTCCAGCGGCACAGCTCGGTCCAGTAGCACCGGCGACGACGGCAGTGCCGGCCCCGGAACCGGCACCGCCACCGGTTCCGGAGCCACAGCTTCCAACGCCACCGGCACCGGCGGCTGTTTGAGGACCTGAACCAATCGGAAGAAACGATCAGAGCCCCTTTCCTCGGTCTCTTTGGCGTCTCGTCCGAGGAGGCGCCGGCGGGGACTCGTCGGCTTACCGAGGTGAACGAGAGGACTCGAGAGAGCCCTCGAGAGAGGCCTCGCCGCGGTCTGAGAAGTCCTGCCGGTGCCGGCGTAGGCCGTTGACTCGGTAGTTTGCAGAGTATGCCTCATCATGAGATCCCTCTGCTGCTGAAGAAACTGTTCGCGATCTCGCTGTTGCTTCGAAATTTCGCTCTCCTCGGATTGCTCCTTCTTTCCGCCGGTTAGATCGATCACCTCGGACTCCTCACCCTCCGGAGCCTCGTCGAGCTGGTTCGCTTGTCCGCGAGAACCAACTCGAGTCAGCACGGTTTGCCGAATCTGCTGCTTCAAGTAATTGTGCGCTTGCTGCTGCTGTTGCTGTTGATGCTGCTGCTGTTGTTGCTGCTGTTGGTGATGCTGATGCTGATGATCGTGCAGCTGCTTCTCCGCCATATACTCCTCGTAATGGTTTTGAGGAGCAATAATGCCACCCTGTAGCATCGGATGACCCAACGGTAAGGGGGCGGATTGAGTTCTACCTGCGAAGGAGAAAGAGAGAAGAAGACGGCCGCGAGCCGACTCCGGCGATTCTTTCTCGTCGTCGTCGTCGGTCCGCTCTCGAGGAAAAGCAGGGAAGCAATTCGGCCGCGCGCCTCCGACGTTACTCGCGACGAGGCGAGGCTAAGAGGAGCGATGAAGGGAAGGCGCGCGACCGAAGGGGTAACTGCTGTCGATAAAGAGAGAGAACATACTACCTAAAGGCCGGTGACCAGCCTTTTGGAGTCTCGCGTGCGCTACTTGCGTATCCGTGATCGGCGGGGGCGCGTGATATACGGCGTGCTGCTGCCTCGAGGAGACCGTCGGCGACGCGTGATCCATATTCTGCATCTGCTTGTGCACGTAACCGGTCGTCGGTGGTTCGCCGTCGATGACGGCGAGAGATGGATAGAAGGGCAAAGTTCCGGGCAGCATCTGGCCGGTGAGGGGCATCCCGAGACGGGCGGTGAAGGCTGCTCGCACCTCCGCCTCCGAGACCGTCGCGAGCTTCGTTCCAGGGGCAGCCTGCACGACAGAGCGGATAGGAGGGAAAGAGAGAGAGAGAGAGAGAGCGAGAGAGAGAGATCCGTGGAGACTATTCGGGCAGGAGGACGCGCGTCTCCGTCGGGTCGACGGATCGGAGAGATTAGCTCACCGTGCCGGAAGCGGAGGGTACGTGAGGTCTCCCCAGCGAGATGTTCGGCATCGAGGGTGAGCTGAAGAGCGAGAGATCCGAGAGGCTGCCCTGCTGACTGCTACTCGCGAGAGGTCCGCCGTACGCGGTGCTCTCGGTTTCCTGCGACAAAGAACGCTCGTCGTTTCGTGCCGTGCGAACTCCTCGATCGGTATTTAGCGGCGAAGAGGAGCTCACCTCTTGAATCGCCGCGTTGCTGCCGGCCGTGGGACTCGCCTGGGAGTTGTTCGTCGTTGGCGGAGAATTAGGCCCAGACTCCGGGTTGCTGCTGGAATCTGGAAAGCGAACGGTCAGCAGGGGTCGCGGGGCTCGGCGAAACTCCGCCCGAGGAACGAATTCGAGCGGAACGATCCTATCCCTCCAGTCCTATCTACTCGACACGCGGGGCAGTCGCGCTCGATCGGAGCAGCGTCCGTCTCCTGGCGGTAATCCAGGATCTAGATCTGTTCGATCCTATACTAGATCGGTCCACTCGATTCGTTCGATACACTCGGCGCGCTCCGCTCGCTGGACTCGATTGCGTGTGTTAATCGGAAACGGTCTGTCATGCGGTTACTGGACACTGGCAAAAGGCAACTCTCAACAATCGATTAATCGAAAACGGGTGCAACGAAGTATCGGCGCGAATGCTCACGCGCGACGATGGGGCGGGGGGCGGATGGTATCGCCGATTCCTCGGACGGGCGGATTTCGCCTAAGCTTTACGGAGACACGTACTTGCTAGTAGGGACTTCCGCTTGAGGTGCGACAGTAGACGATCCTTCCGGCGTGCCATCAGGGGTGAGTTTCTCGACGCGGCCATGTTCCTCTCCACGCGTTGCTTTAGTCGCACCTTCAGCAGGTTCGGCTCCGAGGCTGGCCAATTTTTAGCCAGGGTTAGTTGGTCGTCGATGTGGTATCAGGGCGATGGACGAGGACGAGGACGAGAACCGGAATGGGAGTGGAGCAACGAGAGGGCTCAGCGGGAAGAAAACGAGAAGCGCGTATCTCGACAAGAAACGAGAATGGAGATGGAAATGGAGATGAAGAGAGAGGGAGAGGGGATCACAAGGGTCGATGGTTCGACAGGCAAATCGGTCCGCAAAACCATGCTTTAGTAGGCATTCTACTGGCACACGTAGAGACTAGAACTTCGAAATGAAAAAGCGCTCGATCGCGCCAAGGTACGTACCCGTCTTTCGAAGGGGAAAATCATCGGCGAACTTGTCCTGCAGCATCTGCGGCATTCGGTAGGGATGAGTCCCGTTGCCACCGCCGGCCGATTCCGTCTGCGGCTGCAACCTGCAAGAGAAACGAAACGATCGGCCGATTTCGAGGAAAGTCGGGGAACCGGGAGATCGGAGAATCGCGGGATCACGAGCGGCTCCAGGAGGCGTCACGGCCCATTGCCGCGTTTATCTTCCGGATAGTAACTCTATCGATCTCTCTCGCTCACCAACTCCTGTATCCCGGCGTTCCTGGCAGAGCTCCGTTGGCGGCTGCCGCGGCCTCCCTCTGCTTCCTGTTGACGAGGAAGCTCTGAAACGGCAAGACGCGTCTCTCTGAGCGAGTACTCGGGCGTAACGCGCCTCTGCGCGTCCTGCTCCGGAAGTTTGAGTCTGCTTAGACTACGAACCCCAGCCCCGGGCCCAGGCCCACCCCCGTTCGGTGCCCCCTCGTCGGTGGGCGAGCCCGAGAGGGAGTTCGAGTCGAAAGTCGAAAGTCGAAAGATCCGGGCAGTACCTGAAGTCGCTGTTTCACCTCCGTCGAGGCGATCGCACTGTGATCGTGCTTGTCCTTCTTTCGGAGTGCCTCGATTCTCTCCTTCTCTCTTCTCTGCTCCTCCAGCTGCTTCTGCTGCTCCCAGAGCTACACACACACACACACACAGAGAGAGAGAGAGAGAAAGGTAACCACTCGGTCTCCGAGTGGATCGGCGATTTTTGATTCTTCGATAGAGCGTCGCTTACCTTGAGCTGATGCATCTGTTGTTCGTGCAGTTCCGCCAGTTGCCGTTCTTGCGCCTGATACTGTTGCCGAAGGATCTGCTGCTGGAGTTGGTGGTGCTGCTGCAGCTGGAAAAGAGCCGGTTAAAAGTACGACGGAAGCCGATCTTTGAGCCGCAGAGGCTCGCTCCTTCCGCCTTCGTCGTTCGACTCTTCCGCGAGCTCAGGTCACGATAGAATACGTTACCTCGAGAATCTTTTGCTGAAGAGCGTGATCGTGAAGACCGGCGGAGTCCCCAGGGGCGGCATGAGCGGCATGATAGGCACCGGAAGTCAAGGTGGCCGCGGTGGTTGCTCCTCCGCCGACAGCGAGTTCCCGCGACCTCGACATCGGTGAACCAGGCGTGTCCCTGGCCATCTCTGGAAACACGGAAAATTCGCGTTACCTCTTCCGCGATGAGAGCGTCTCTCTCTATTTGTAGCGCAGCGTTGACCCGTCTCCCCGTGTCGCGACCTTGCCAAAACTTTCCTCACCCGAATGATTGCGCGCGACGGTGATAGTGATTTAAGACGGGACGAGGGAGACGTCGCGCAAACGTCTCGAATCGGCCGAAACGGTTCCAAACGGTCTCGTGCTTATCTCGCAGATATCGGCGACGGTGGCAGCCATTTATGGGCGACAGAAAATCGTACCGGTTCGATCGGGGCGGTTTTTTCGCCGCGGTTGGCGCGCGCCGATTAAGATCGAACGGCCCGCTGATCAGCGGACAGCGGATCCAGGGCACTGGAGAGAAGGGAGAGGAGGGAGGACGGAGCGGAAAGTCTGCATCGCAAAGAGGGGAGAGGGGAGAGAGAGAGAGAAAGAGAGGCGAAAAGACGAGGAGACGAACGTTGTGTCAGCGAGCGGACGGAGGTCAGTGCACGGCAAGCTCCTCCGAGTCAAGTCCAAGGTTAATCCAAGAAGGCCCGAGAACGCAGCCGCGGGACGAGTCTCCCTCGATTTCATCCTTGCGTTCGATTCTCGTGGAGATGGCGGGAAGGCGCGAATCCTGGAGTCGAGTTACGGGCTTCTCTCGCAGGACAAACCTCGGGGGAAGATCGGGAGAAGCGGCAGGTCCGAGACGAGAGGAGGGAGGCCGCTCGAAAATTGCCGCGTGGACCGGTCCCCGAGAGCCGATGGTTCCTCCTCTCCGCGCTCCCTCGTCCTCGGACACCTCCTGGCCCCGATCTCCTTCGCGATTCGTTTCCCAGGCCGTCGAAGACCATTTCTGGGAGCGAGATGGAAAAGCTCGCTCGGTGGTCGCGAACCGTTCGACGACAATTGAACCGGCATTGCACCACCGTTGGTCCACCACTGGACAGCTGTCGGGCCTCGCGTCAACGGAGGTAATTGCACCGAGCCGACAACCTCCCACGAAGCCCAGAGGCTTGTCCGGATGCGCGCACTTAAACCCCGCCTAGAGGCTAATTGCAAGACATTTTAATATCGTGCGGCGCGTTACGCGTTGCGTTGCTTCGAACGGGACGAACCGGCTCGATGGAAGACAAACTCGGGGGAATGTCTTGGAGTGTCGCTAGAGTAGGGCCTCTGGTCGGTGGCCGGTGGCCGAGGGCTAACATTGGACCGACGCTCTCTATATATAGGATGACATTTATATAGGAGCGTCTTCGTGCGACTGGCAGCAAACGCGATCGCGGCTTCCTCTTCTTCGTCGGCTCGGTCTTTCCGTCGTTCATCTTCCGTGTCGCGCGTTTCGCGGCGAGCCAACCGTTACGATCTATCATCTATCATCTACCATCTACCAACAACCATCAACCATCTACTATTAGCGTATATTGTACCGTCTATATTATTACCGTAGCGACGAAAGCAAAGGGAGCAAAAAAGGGCAGCGAGAGGGGCAAACTCGATCGACGATTCGACGAGAGGAACGGTCGTTCGCGACGCGAATTAATCTTACGGCTCGAGCTAAGTGGCGCAAACGATTCCGCTTACGTCAGCTGGCTCTCGCTTTTGAGCGGACGCACCCTCTCCCTCTCGGGTCTCGACGGCTGACGCCTCGTCGATTTAAAAACGGACGAGACTCGGGTCGGGAGCGGTGGGTGGACGGCGCGCACGTGGAACGTTCCGTCTCGATGATCGATCGGATCGGAGTGACACCGTACGCTAGAAAATTCTCTTCGACTTCTCGGAACCTCGTTTGCATCGATGAACATTCGCGAGGAAAGAAAGCGGAAGAGACGGGAAATGAGCGGAGAATCAGCGGAGATCGGGGAGGCCAACAGGTGTCCGACGCTCGACGCTCCAGGCGACCGGTCCTCGCGCG
This sequence comes from Cerceris rybyensis, assembly GCA_910591515.1. Taxonomy (NCBI): domain Eukaryota; kingdom Metazoa; phylum Arthropoda; class Insecta; order Hymenoptera; family Crabronidae; genus Cerceris; species Cerceris rybyensis. The sequence continues at coordinate 673,243 of OU342800.1, read as the reverse complement.
AGATAACACGGATTACCTTTTCTTCCAAGTTCAGCGAGCCAGCCGGTCGTCGGGTTCACGAAGTATCTCGAGGGAACAAACACCGTCGACGACGAGGAACGTGGATCGGTGGATTAGAAAGAGTTCCGGGCAAACCGTGGTTCTCCACCCTCTGTCGCGTAATTGCTCGCACGTCTCACGGCGTGCACTCGGACGAGCGAAACGTTCCTGCGCATTGCCGTTTCCTGACACTTGGCTACCTCGAGTTGGCCTCACTCCGCGCTACTGGACATTTCCGCGCAGAGTCGCGAGCTATCGTCATCGCGCGAATCCTCGAGATCTCGAAGCATTCCGTCGCGTCGAAACGAGGATCGATCGAGAAGGTATTAAGAGGAATCGAAAGTCGCGCGCCTCCCGAGAATCGCGGGGGAACTGCGTCTCGAATTGCTCCGCGCGGATCGCTCCAGTCGCTCCAGAAGCGACAGTGGCGCCCCGGCTCGCGCGGCTCGCCAGTCCACGCTATTTATAGAAACTCGGTGTCGTTGCGTGCACGCTGCGCTCTCGCGTCTCGAACGTGAGTCGTAACGTCGAGTGTCCCTCTTCGTCTCGACCCGTCCCGTCCTGTACCCACCTCACCCGCGCCGCACGTCGATCGTTCTTTCGAAGCGCGCTTCGCGGATCTCTCTTGGGCCTTTGCCGCTCATTGGGAGACGCGAAGACGATACGATACGATACGTTGTTCTCGAGATACGACCAGCCAAGAGTCGCGCTCGTTCGACCGTCCCTCGCAAAACGTTGCAGAAAATATTGCGAGGCAGCCGATTTTCTTCCGTACCGCGAATCCGTTCCAGTTTTGACACGATTCATTAGTATTCGCCCGAGCAACGGAGGAAGCTTCGAATCGAACTCGTAATCGTGAGCCAGCTCTATCTCGATTTCGCTCCAACGTGCCTCGGGCGAGGACAGAGTCTACGGCGAATGAAAAAGTCCTCGAGGTAGGCTCGAGGGAACGCAATTCAAATCGATCTCGGAGCGAGTCTTCGATCGAAATTGCAACGACGAGGGGCGAAGCGGAGTGGCGGGTTGCCGGCTGTTACGATTTTGGTAAAAGATGGCGCGCGAGCGCACCGCCCCTCGCCGATCCATCCAGTCCCTCTTCCCCTCTCCTTCTCGTTACGGCCGTCTATTTATAGAGAACCGCTCGATATGATGTACCGCGGTCGTTATTTTTAGCGGCTTACCTAGCTGCAGCCCTTTCGCCCCTTCGAAATCGCGCTCGCGAACGGCCAGACTCGACGAGGAATGCCGCCTCAAGCGGCGGAAAGATCGCAATGACGGACGCGATCGGAGATGCCGTCGTATCTTCCGGACCGTCTTTTTTCTCCTGTGGTCTCCTTCCCGCCGTCCTCCTCTTCCTCTACCTCTTTCGAGATCGGAGGGCCGATGGGCCGCCAAGACCCAACCTCCTCGACGAGACTCGTCGATCCAGCCCTTTCGAACCTTCGCCGCGACGGCGAATTGTTTTCCCGGACTCGCAAATGAAAAGTCCCGCACGAATCCGCGGGCAATTTTTATCTTGGAGCGACCTCGACTGCCGTCGCTGAACGCGACGATCCTGAGAAAGAGCGTTTATTTGCGTACTCGGTCGCGTAACTCCGTTTAATTATGCGTTCGCGTAACCGTACCGCGCGCGCAAACTACCTTCCTCTCGAAATAGCTCGATCGATACGAGAGTTACGAACGTCGCGGCGATCTTTCGTCTCCTTCTCGGTCTCCTTTCTCCCCGTCGACCCCTCCGTCGCTAGCCATCGTAGGTGGCCGATCTGTTTGCGGTTTCTCGCTCGAACGATCGCGCTCTCTCTTTCTCCGCGTCGCACTATCGGTCTTTTGCTCTTCCTCCCTGCCCGTTGGCTCCCACCCGCACCTACCGTTCCGTCGCCCCGTGCCCCGCTTCGCGGACGCCAAGAACGGCGTATGCCGTGCTCGGACGAAAATAGCAGCGGACTCGTTCGAAAATACCGGCCGCTAAAAATACGAACAAAAATAAACGACCACACGTGTAAAAACACGAATTAATATTCGCCGCGCGCGTTCGCTTCCAGAGTTTCGAGGCAGCGGAGCGGAGGAGACTATTTTCTCGAATCGAAGCTCGATCGACGTTCGACCGATACGCTCGATCGATCGATATCGGCCCAGTCGAGAGAAGGGGCGATATCTCGTCGGGACGGCGGGCACGGGTCGCGGGGCAGAGCCATCGTCCCCGAAGGGTGGCCACGCTTCCCGCCCTCCTCCGGGGTTAACAGGTAACAGCGTATCCTCGGGGGCGAAAATGGAGTCAGTGGGTCGCGTGGGTACGATCGGTCGAAGGAGGGAAGAAAGGGAGGAGCTCCGAGCGAATTCGACGCGGGGATTTCTCGCGGAGGTAGAAGGGTGACGGGCATGATCGCACAGGGCGAGGCACGTATCGAGGAGCGGATCGCAAAGGGCGCCAAACGGATAAGAAGGAAAGGAGAAAGAGAAAGAGAAAAGAGATGGAAGGCGGGGAGGAAGTATAAATAGAAACCGGTACTCGGCCGGTTGATTCTTCCAAGGGTGACCTTAGCGGCGTGCGGCGTGCGGCGACGGCTTTGACGACGCTATTAGGCTAGGTTATTGGTTCGGCTCGGTCCCGTCGAGGCCGGCCGGCCAGCGGCGCCGTTCGCGAAACTGGGTTATGTTTACTACCCCTTCTCTGAGCGCCCACCTACCACCTTGCGCGAAATCCGCGCCCGCGCGCTTCCCGCGTTTCGGAGAAATCGCAAGGGAGAATCCGCGACGTACACCTTCTTTCCGCCCAATCGTTCTCCTGTCTCGAACGTCCCGGTAAACCGATCGAATGCCGATGGAACGGAGCCGATCGGGATAGATCTATCGTCGACGGTAATAGATGCGGGGAAGGAGTGGCGAAAAGCGAATCCTGCCGAAGGATCGAGCAGAGAGGACGGGGAGGACGAGAGGGCAAGCGAACGAGCGTACCGGTGTACCGCCGTTAGCGACGGTCACTGCGATAAAAATAGAAAGGTCCGCGACAATCGATCGGCGCGACGCTGCCTTTACACGGGGCAGTTTTTGCGACGAAATCGAATCTATTCGACATTGGTCGAGCGAGAGCTCGATTCGGCCGATGCACGGCGGACGCTGAAGTCTTCGAGGTAGCCCTTGGATCCGTCGATGGGGCGGTCGAGAGACGGAGGAACGGAAAGGAGCCGAGGATAGGAACAGGGAACAGGAGGAGGAGGAGGACGCGGGGAGCACCACCCACGCGGACGCGCAGTGCCGCGCGACCAAACGGAATTAGCACGGGCACAATGCGCGATGCCGCCTTCGCGCGGGAAAATAGAATTGGCCGGATACCAAAACCGATCCACGAATAGATCTCGACAGCGCCGGTTTCCCTCGTCATCCCCAAGCTGCCGGGCACCTTCGAGCCGAACGGGGGTGTCTCTGGAACGGACAAAGGATTCGAGGGTGCAAGGCTGGAGCTGTGCAAGGTAGATGGAAAAGATTTTCGCGGGGATGTGGCTAGGGCACCGCGAGCGAGTGGTATCGCCTACGGGGATGGCGACGCGCTACCCGCGGAAGCGTAGGCGACGAGTTCGCGCGGGCCGAGAGGAGAGCGCCGTATAAATAGAAACGGTCAATGCTGCTATGGGAACACCGTGGTGACGGGAGGAGGGAGAGGGAGTCGATGGCGTCGAGGGAGCCGGGGGGGTCGAAGGCTCGCCCGTTTCGCTCTCGATCGTCGTTTCTCCACGGCTCTCGCGTTCGCGGCTATTGCCGAGGATTCTCCGCGGATTTCGAGCGTACCTGTGGATTCTCGGAGAACTTCCGGGGATTCCCACGGATAGTCCCGGAATGAGGTGGGAGAAATCGTCGAGAGATCGAATCCGAGCGTTATCGATTACCCCTCTGTCCAGTGCTCGTTATCGTCCAACGAAACCAGATCTGCTCGGCGAAGACGAGCTTCCAGGTTTCGTCGGTCCACGATAGCGCTGGATCGCCGACGGGGATAATGGAGACGAGGGGACTAGGAGGCCTAGGAGGACGAGGGGGGCGAGGAGGCAGAGTCCGATGCAGCGATCGCGCGCCGATATGTCCGCATGCATAATGCCAAGCATAACCTAGTGGTTTATTTATAACGGTTGCGGAAATACCCTCGCCGGCTTTATTGTAAAACGTTGCGTAACGCCGCGCTCGAGGCGTTACGTAACTGCGCTAGAGAGGTGCCACAGCGAACGAATCGACGATTCACGCTGCGCCGATTCGTCGCAACGACGGCGGCGTCCCGATCGTCGATTTACCTCGTTGACGGAAGAGCCGCGCGATCGTGAGATCGAGTCGAGACCCGACGCGGCGATGCGAGGCGGAACGCCGCGAAGGCGTTTACGCTGGATGCAACGCACGCCGCGATCGCCACGATCGTCGCGGGTCCGGGATGCTCTTCCGTCGCTTCTGCCGCCGGCATTTGTTTGCCTTTGCTTCCAGCAAGCGACAGGCTCGTCGAGAAGCTCAACGATAAAAAGAAAGCGTTGCCAGTTATCGGAACCCGCTCCCCTCTTCTTCGCGAAGAGGAGATCGAGCTGACGAGAAAGAGAGGGGGAGAAAACCGAGACACATGCCGATGGTAAAGTCATGGCTGGGCGTCGTCGCGGGGGTGGTCGGGAGCTGCGGCCTGATCCTTCGGGTGCTCGAGGCGTCAGAAATGCCGATTCGGCCGGCAAGGTATCCCTGGGGGTTCAACGGGATCGCAGCATCGTTCGATCATTCCGGCCTGAGGAGGGGTTGGCAGGTCTATCGGACCGTGTGCCACGCCTGTCACAGCCTGCGGTACCTCCGGTTCGGCGACCTGATCGAAGTGACTCACACCGAGGAGGAAGTGAAGAGGATCGCCGCCGAGTTCGAGGTAGAGTCGTCGCGAAAGGGGGTGAAGGGGATCGCGAAAACGCATCGACGTTAACGCTAGGTGATAATGAAAGCAGGCGAGGGAGGAGACCGCCGACGAGGAGGGAGTGCACCGCGCGAGGCCCGCGAGGCCCTCGGATCTAGTGCCGGAGCCCTATCCGAGCGAGGAAGCGGCAAGGGCGGCCAACTTTGGCGCCTATCCCCCCGATCTGACCTATGCCGTCCAGGCTAGGAGAAACGGCTCCGATTACATCTTCTCCCTGTTAACCGGATGGATGGACCCTCCGGCGGGTTTGAATCTCCCCGACGGTCAACACTTTAACGTTTATTTCGCCGGCGGAGCAACCGGAATGCCGCAGGTGGGTCAAACCTCGTCGCGCGTCAACAACGACGTCGACTCGTTCGATCTCGATTGTCCAGATGCTGCAGGACGGTATACTCGAGTACGACGACGGTACCCCGGCGACGCAGTCCCAAATGGCAAAGGACGTGACGGAGTTTCTCACCTGGACCTCCTCTCAGGAGCACGACGCGAGGAAGCTCATGACTCTTAAGGGCATCGGGATCTTCCTCGTCCTCGCGGTCTGCTTCGCTCATTTCAACAGGAGGAACTGGTCGCACGTGAGGACGCGCCGCATCGCCTACACCCCCCGTAGAGCCGGTTAACCGGTTGACCGGCCAGCCGGCAGGACGGACAAATCTACCCGGTATCGCTTTCCCCAAACTCTTTCCCGTAGCCGCTTTCGCGCGCGTCGGCTTTCCTCGGCGGCGGCCACGAGCCAACGCGGATCGTCTCCGTCCCAAAATAGCAACGCCTCGTCGGAAATAGCGACGCGGGCTCGCGGGCCCGTGGGCTCTCGATCTTCCCTTTCTCCCCTTTCCCACGAGATTGCCCGTCGGATCTCCGTCGTTCTCCGCGTTTCTCTCTGGGCAGGGGATCCCACCGACGCTCGATGCCCGCCACCAAATCGCGAATCGGTAGGACCCGTTCCGTATCGAGAGGAAAACACGATTCGTCGGGCGACGAGCGGTCCTCGAAAACGCGCACAACAACCTCGACGCGGCATCCTCTAAATATAGGAGACGACGCGACGAGAGGGCCATTCTCCCTCGTGGACGATAGAGCGAGAGTCTCCACGAGAAGGGGGGAGGGAAGGGCGCAACCCCCCGAATGACCGCGATCGCGACCCGACCCGCGAGCATTTTCGAGACATCGAATAACCGCGGGCCTCCCGCTTGCAGATCTCGGTGGTTCCCGCGCTTCCGGAGAGTCGCTCGGTCGAGGTGATATCCGAGGACGACAAAAGATCCCTAGATCGTAGGCGGATTCTCCGGACGTACGGATCGCACGAAGATGCAGCCGAGAGGCACCCGGAGTCCGTTTGCCGGAGAACCGCCGGCGAGACTCACCTTTGGTCCCGATATTGATAGCGCTGCCCCGCGGCTGCTCGCTGGACATTCTGATTTCACCAACATTCACCGCCCACTGCATTTATCGTCAACGCCGCAACGCGAGCACTCCTCTCGTTAGCCGCATGCGTTCTCTGAAAGAAAAACCGAGAGAGACAGTTTGGGGCTGCCCTCCGAGTCGAGTCTCTGCAGACTCGCTTCCTTCGCCTCGATCGTCGCCGTCGCCGTCGCCGTCTCCATTGCCCCTGCTCTCGAGCGGCCTTCGAGAGGCCTCCGAGCGGACCCCTCGTCATTTACGATAGGTAAACTCCTGTCGCACGCGCGACCACCGACCACGAAGGAAGCGAGTATCGCGCGCAACGCTTCGCTCTCGGAAATAGATCGGCTGGGCGAGAAGGAGAGGGTCGACCGCGAGCCCGCGGACGCCAACGCGAGGATCCCTCCCGCCCCCAACGCGAGACTCCCACCCACTCGCGAGACCTCCTCCTTCTCCTTCGCCCCCTTTCGGCTTCCGCGTATCGCAACCACCCCTCATCGCCCTGGACCACCGCGCGCTTCTTCCGCCCCGGTCTCTCTGCTCTACCAGCTTCTACGTCGATCGCGAGAATCTTTGATCTTGCGACGAATCGAAGGAACCGGAAGCTCCGAGACCTCGGAGGCCGGCGAGAACCGTCGAATTTCATCGACGGGCACCACCCCAGCCCCGAGAAGGGTGCCGAGAAGACGATCGACCACGCAGATCGTGTAGTTTTTTATCCACGGCTTTGAGGAAAAGGAGACGTCGAGCGCGAAGCACCGGATCGAGCTTATTTCCCGTAATCGCTCGATCGGAAGCGATTACTCGATAAATATTAAAACACAAGTGCGCGCGGCTCATCGATCGTTTTCCCGCTCTCTTTAACCCCCCTCCCAAACCATCCCCGTGCACCTCCTCCTCCCTCCACCCAACCGCCTCGGTGGCCGGTATAACGTCCCTCCCCCGCGACATCGCCACGGGGACGACTAGCCTTCGGTAGCACCAACGATCTCCCGATGATACTCTGCGCGAAGAATCGACAAGTACGGTCGAAAGTGTAATTATTTCGATAGCACCCGCGCGATTGCTCGACTCTCTCTTCGATGCTGGAACTGTATTTGTTTTCCACCAAAGATTCCGATCGACAGACCGACGGGTAGCGACGACTGATAACGCAGCTCGGACGCGGAGCTACCGCAAACGGTTTGTCGGTTTGGCAGACTTCGGAATAAATTCGAAGAAGGAAAATTTGCGGGTTCCCGGTTTACGCCAATCGACAATGATAACGCAAAAACTGTTCCGACGGGAGGGAATGGTACCGTTTCGAAGATCGACGGTCGTGGAGAACGAGCGTAAAAGAGTCGCCGTGAAGCAGAACGGAGATGATCGAGGAGGATGGAGAGAAGAGGAGGTGGTAGAAGAGGAAGAAGAGAAGGAGGAGGAGGAGGAGGAGGAGGTGGAGGTGGAGGAGGGTGTTCGGAGAAGCAGGTAGCGTTCAGCGCAGAGGCGCGCGAGCATCGATGGTACTGGTACGTGCTCGAGGCTCGTTCCGTTCGACGAATTTTAGCCCGAGTCGTCGATCGTGCGACACGTGGCAGAAACGCGAGACGCGGAGAGATTCGCCGCGAGAGGGGGGGAGGAGAAAGAGGAGGAGATAAAAGGAGAGAGAGAGAGAGAGAGAGGCCGGGGGAGGTAGCAAAAAATCCAAGATCGAAAACTTACCGAATATTCTCGTATCTCGATGCCACACCTTCACGGAGCACGACCGCTTCGATGTTTTTGGTAGTGCTGGAAACTTCCAAGGATCGTCGTATCCTCTCCTCCCGGGATCCTCGAGAAAATCGAGGCCAAAGAACGCGGCGAACGCCGGATATTCGACGGACACTCGCGATACGTTTCAGGCCGAGCGTATACGCATCACACGTAGGTACACACACGGAGCAACACAAAAACAATGCGACCGCGCTGCTACCTCGACGTGATTTTCTCAACTATAACGGACCGTCCGATTATTGCGAGACGCACGTCGTTACCTTGGTAGCACGCATGCGTCTCGAAGCACGAGGAACGCGCAAATCGGAGATCATCGAAGAAACCAACACCGTGAGAGATTCACGACACTTGGCGCGGACGAATGGTATCGGCTGATGTCGTTGGAAATCGACCTACGCGATACTTTGAAATTCTGGCACCTCCGCAGGGATCTAATGCGAGCCCAGGAGTATCTTGCTGCACCACTGCACCACTACGCGATCGTGCGCGACCGTACGCGACGAGCTCGCACTAACCTACGACCCGAGCGATACGCGCAGTGTCGCCAACTGTTGCCAGTGTCACCACCTCTTCTGCGCATGCTCCGCCGCTGCGCATAGTTCGCTGCGCAATCCCACCCCCGATCCATGTTCTTCGGCCAACTGCCGTCGCCGCTAACGGAGCGTGCTAACATCTAGCGGAACCGTTTGTCAATTTTTGCCCCTCGGGGCAGCACCGACAGCACAGCTACCACGGTTACCACCCATAGCACCGAAAGCACGATGCCCCAACTTGTATTACGAGCGGTTCGTTCTTCTCTCCCGCGTCGCAATTCGATCGTTTTCTCGGATACTAGTCGTTTGTGCGCCTCACCCTGAGCCTCGAGGAAGGACCGACCATCGTCCGATGGAGTAGACCACCGATAAAGAAATTGCGTTCGAGCGCTCGATCTCAAAACCATCCCCCTTCCCTCGATCCTAGTATCTCGCGCAAGTAAGTAACCCTCGAAATACTTTGCGATTCGTTGTTCCGTATCGATCGTCCCTCTCTCGTTCCGCGGGGGACAACTATCGATCTTTGCGCCAAACGTTTCTTGGCTCCGCGCACCGCGGTTCCGCAAACTATCGATCTAACCTTCAAATAGCTTTCCTTTGTTTTGATTTCCTTCGATTCTATGCAACGGCAATTTGTAGAGTTTCTTTAGTCTCTCGCGATCTTTACCCGTGAAAATACGTTGCAGACGATGTCTTGGTTATTTGGCAAGAAGAGGCATCAAAAAGACTCTCCGCCCGATCCGACAGAGGAGGAAGCTTCCGATCGGAGCGAAGAATTCACAATTTTGGATCCCGGACCTCAAAATTCCGCCGGTGGAGACGGATTGCCGTATTTCGCTGGCACAAGCGGTCTCTATCCGTACATCGGTGGAGTTCCGACGTATCCTACGCCACCGTTAACGGACGACGCGAAGAAAAATAATCAAGGAGAGGCCGTACACTATTTGAGCGGCGTGCCATTTAAGCTATGCAAAAGTCTGGAAAGTGCCGTCAACAACGACTTCGATATAGATAGGCTAAGGATCGGCGAGATTCTCTCCTTTGTCGAGAGATTAGAGAGTCAAAACTACGAGTACGACTTTTCTCTTGAGAAAGGTGTGGTCTCAGAGATGAACAGCACGAGCGCAGAGTAATGTTTTTTTCGCGATCGAGAGGTTCAACTTCAAAGTACCGAGCGTAGTCGAAGGTACAAATTTATTTCTTCGCCAACCGTTGGCTCGTATATAGGACGATACAGTTGTACTTCGACGAACGTTGTTCCTCCTCGTGGGCTGTCTGCGAGCAAGTTTGTACGCTGTGAAACTACTATGCCTGTAATATATCTGTAATTGTTCGATATAAAATTGTACTTTATCATATTCAAATTGTCGCCACATCCGGCGAGCGCTCATCCTCCGTCGATCGTCGATCCCGTTGTTCGCGATGACCCGAGCGACGTAGTAGATCCGGCAAGAAAGTCTTCCACAAAACGCGGACGAGTTCTGCGTTAGTCTGCGTTCCTGGCTACCCGGACAAAACGCACACCGCGCTGACGACTGCGACGAGCAAGGCAAACGGCCCCCAGGTTTTGAGGAAACCTAAAACACTGCGAAGAAAGAGGGAGCTCGAGAGAGATTCCTTCTCGGAGAAGTTTGCATCTGCACCAAACGGATCATACCTTACATACTTTCCTTGTACAATCATCAAAATTGCCAGTTTCACCATGTTCCACTCGGTGCAACCGTCATATGACATTATATTCAACGCTGTAGCTACGTGCGAATGACAATTGTCGCAGCAAATATTGTGCTGTGGAAAAAACATTTGTTTATCTGTGGCACGTGAAACAATTATTGGCCCTGTATTTCACGGACCATTCTCGTCTTGTATATTTCACTGGCCTCCGACACCGCAGAGTCCCATCCCTGAGCACCACCCCGAGCTTTTCCATAGTCGAGCTGCCAATACTTTGTCGGCTTTCCAAATGCCATATTATCCTCGGACACGTGATACGGACCCGCGAAGTCCCGTATGACGCCCGCGGAAGTCGCTATGCCCATGTGTCCGATGAACGGCAAGAAATACCTTGTCGACGAGAAAACAGCGGTTTTTGAGTTAGAAGTCGAGAGACCCGAGCTACTTTCAGGGCGATACTCACGTTAAGATTGGGAGAGGTGTCCAAACTATGCAAAACGGAAATCTCTGCCGTCTCGTGTCAACGGCGATCTCCATGTTCAACGGTGTCTTCGACGATCGACGATCGTCCGGAGGAACGCTCGGCACGATCGTGGGATCGTTTTCCTCGACGTCACCCCTCATGTTTTGCATATTAGTGCGCACGATTCGCCCGATCCCATCGGAGCGCTGTCGGCGGCGATGACAGCGACCGTGGCGGGAGCCGCAAAAGACACGTGGACGGTCGCGCCATCGTCAGGGAAATTCCTGATTCGGCTTTAAATGTTTTTGAGAGTTTTCAAGATTTTTTCAGGTTTTGTAAGGATTTCTAGCTTCTTAACGGGTGATAGCGTTGCAAATTACCTGTCTTCGCAGTCTCCAAGGTATCTGCGTTTCATCCCGTTTGCATCGTGCGGGACATTTCGACGGGTAGAAAGGATACGCGGATCGCGATATCACGGGAACGCTAAGCCGCGAATTTCGATCGCAGGATCGATCGCGATTCCTCGGTCAAGGTATCGCGAGCGCGCGGAGAGGAAAGTGGGATTACGTAAAATTGGTATCGAGGGATATTCGAAGACGGAGAGGTTCGAGCGCGGGGGATACCATAGAGATGCCTTATACCGTAATAGTGAGGTACGTAACGGCGTCAGGAGCTAACGAAATTACGCTCGATCGTGTCGGGTTTCATCGCAGAGACAGAACGTTTTTCTACGGGCGATGAGCATGTACCAACTGCGATACGGTAAGTAGACAATCGAGTAGATTCGAGTTGTATTCATTTCGGATGACACTTTGACCGTTTTCGGTGGAAAGCGATTCTCGCGTTACTCTGCCGGCTGGCGTTCGCGGAGGGCGACGCCGAGATCGCTCGCAACGAGGATATCTGCGGAGCCCAAAACGGTCGGCGACTGTATCTCGAGCTCGGCGAAAGGGGCGTTCTCTATGCAAAAAACGTGAGCTTCGCGAAGAAGCAGCCGCGGTTGGAGGCCGTGGAATCGATGGCAGGAACCATGCCTGCCAATGGAACCGTTGGGGCCTCAGGAACGGCTGAGGAAGCGTCGACGGCGCTCGCGGGACCGGAAGCGGAAAGCTACAGGAGCAACAGCTCCCACGAGCAGTGCAGCCTCGAACTCGTGACCTGCCCATCCTGCGTGATAATCTTGACATTTCGAACCCTCGCCCTCTCTCATCACTGCGCGGACGGTGGCGTTACGGTGGACAGTCCGTGCAGGTAAATCTCTCCTCGGTGGCTATCCTTCCGCCCCTCGTAACTCGAGAAAATTCGCAGGTGCGACTACGTGTGGATATCCGAACCACCGTACGAGGACGTTTCCGGAAGCCCTTTTTGCGGCCTCTACGCCCCCATCAGCTACAGGTCGAGCACGAGAACGCTCTCGATCGCCCTCCTCTACAGCCACTCCCACAAGCACGCTTTCACTCTCGAGTATACCGCCGAGAGTGAGTAATTGAGATTTGACTTCCATTTAGATTTTAATTTCGGTGTACGTTTCACCGATTGGTCGTTCGTGCGTCCACCCAGGAAATCGGTTGCACCTGAGAGGCACGGAGCCGACAACCGGGGCGGCGAAGGGGTTGAACGGGACTGGCGGCGGGATCCTGACGTCGCCATTCTTCCCAGCCCGCTATCCGCGCGACCTGGGCTTAGAGTACGTGGTAACGTGTCCAACCGAGGCCCCCTCCTGCCGCATCAGGTTGCTGTTCAGCGACTTTCAGTTGGCGACGGTTTCCATAATGGAGGTAAGGAAGCATCCGGTCGCATCGTTTCTCGATGCCTACTTCTCGAGAGGTCGGACGATGGGACGTCGGGGGTGGTGGGCGGGGAGTTACAGTTTTACGACTGGAACGGACAACGGCTAGACGTGAGCAGCGGAGCGAGATTTCGTCCTCCGGTGATAGTCAGCTCGGGTCCGTCCCTCCTGATAAGGTTCTACGCGAATGGCGGCACCGGACTCGGTTACAAGGCCTTCTACTCGTTCGTCGTCGGACGCCCGTTCGAGGAAGCCGTGCAGCCGATAACCGACTGCGGGGGCTACGTGGAGAACCTCGGTGGCGCGATCACGATGATGGACATGGTGGCCGAGGGAACCAGGACGTACGACTGCGTTTGGCTGATCAGGCCGCCAAAGAACTTTCTTCATTCCAAGACCCACGTCTACCTCAAGGTGATCACGTTCGCGGATATGGGTGAGTCCTCGAAGAAGCGTCGCGATCACCATCCGCAAGATCTCCCGGTGACCCGGTCTCCCCTTTCAGCGGGAAACACGGAGCTGGTGATCCGACAGGGCCCCACCTCGGCTCTTTTACCGCTCGAGGTTCTGAGACATCCGGCGAGGCAGCTACAGCCGCCTAGATACAGGGAGCACGTCGCTCCTATCGGCAGTGGCTTTCACGTCAGCCTTCGTGGGACCTTTGGCCCGAATTCCCGACTTGCTATCGCGTACGCGGCCTTTGGATACACGGGTGAGTGTGCCACCCCCTTCATTGAATCGAAACGAATCGAATCGATCGGATTCTTGCAGACTGCTTCGCCCAGTCGGACTTTCTCTGTCAGAATCACAGGTGCGTGCCCAGTCAGCTGAACTGCGACGGGTTCGATCACTGCGGGGACGACAGTGACGAGCCGGCGACGTGTTTTCGAGGTAGGCCTCTGGTCTCCTTGCCTTCACTTCATCGAAGATGGCTCCATTGACCTCTGTCTCGCTTATCCGCCTCAGACTGGGACATGGAGGAACCGCATAATCGAAAGTGGCACTCGAACAAGGCCAACTACTACTTTCCGAAGATGGACCGGTATCCCGATCTCAAGACCGCCACCCTGGTCTTCGTTGCCAGCAGCCTCGGCCTGATCGTCCTCATTTCGGCGCTGATCGTTCTGCTCTACAGGATGGGGGCGAGAGCGCGACAGCAGAGAGAACTGCAGTCCAGGCTGCAGACGATTAGCGAGCTTCTAGGTACTCGACTCGCGTTTCAAGGTTATCCGTCCTTCGTCGTTCGTCCGCCTCGTTCCGCCCTCTCGATCCCACGATCTCTCGACCCCTCGACCCCTCGATCCCTCGATTCACGACGGAAAAGATATGAGAAACGATTCCCTATCCAATCTCTACTTTGGACAGTCTTCGACATTGCAGACGGTGCCCGAATCGACGAGATATCCGTCGCGGACGACCCCCCTGTCTACGAGGCCCCGCCCGGATACGACGAGGTCGTGAAGCTCGGCCTGGAGGCCGAGGCAATCCGTCGGAAGAAGAGGGCCCTCGCGCGAGAGTCGCGGAACAGCGGATCTTCGAGCCAGACGTCGTGAGTGTCAGCGGCAACTGTCTAGTCGGCCGATAGGCCCGATAACACGAGGGTGGTTTCGTTTCGAGGTTGGTGGACCACGCACGGGCGTCGACCTGCCCAGCGGCTGAGAGCGGATGCGCCGGCAGTAGCGGAAACGCCACTCGCAGCAGCCGAACGACGTCGGTGGCACGAGCGAGCAGCGGTCGGGATGATGGTCGGTCGAGCCGATCGAGTCGATCGAGTCGATCGAGCCGGTCCCGAGTCCCCGAGAGCCCACCGCCACCCTACGTCACTCCTCCTGGATCGGTGATGCACCGTTTCGGGCCGACCTCGGTCCTCGGCCTCTCCCTCACCCTCGCGTCCGCATCCCGTGAGTATCCTCCTCGCGATGATGATTGTCGGGAACCGTTGACCGTCTTCTCCGTTGAAGGTGACGCCGATCGCGAAGCTGCTGAATCCCGCGGCGAGTTTGGGCAGAGCCGTCGCGATTGGTTCTCCTCTCTGCCTTCGGTTGCGAGAAAATCGCGATATCCGTCGCTGCCTGCGCCATCGCTGGCGGCACCGTCACCGCCACCACCGCCTCCACCACCACCACCACCACCGCCACCCCCGCTGACGTCCCCGCCGCCACCGCCTCCGCCGCTGCCATCGACCCTTCCGTCGACCAGCGACGAGGACGCGGGTGCCTCCTCATCCTGGTCGCCGACCACGGAGGCCATGGAGATTCTCGGTTCGTATGCTCGGGGACGCGCTTTCTCCAGTCCGACGAGCTCGCCCCACGCCTCCTCTGCTTCGCAGCCGAGCGACTCGTCGACTGCGTCGATCGTCACCGGTCAGCCCCGTGGACGAGAGGAAGACATCGGTACGGCCGGAGAGCGCGCGGAGCTACGACCGGAGCGGGTAGCTGCCGAGGAACCGGTGGTCGACGTGGTCGAGGCAGTCGAGCCTGTCGGGGCGGTCGAGGCGGTCGAGGAGATCGAGGACGTCGCTGACCTCGACTCCGCTTCTCCGACCGAATATTCCTGCGAGGGAGCTTACGGATGCGTCGGTGATCGTCGATCTCCCTCGGGAGGGAATGTCTCCACTTCCGGGAGATCCGTCCCCGATGGAGAGGAGGCTGCCGTCGTGGAACGGTCGATCGACGAGGAGAGCGCTCAGAGTTCCTCCAACTACGATCCGGAGAGCCTCTACGAGGGTATCAAGATTCTCGAGGGATTTCTCGCTCGGCGAAGCTTCGCGGTCGCCCGTTCCCTGAGAGCATCGAAGGTGATCTCGGTGTTTGGCACGCCGCAGCACGGCATTGCTCGTCGATCGAAGGAGATTCGCCGAGAGGAGAGATCGCGTCGTATGGTCCGAGCCTGGCGTTCCAACGAGGAACTCCTGTTCGGCTGAAAGGAGGAGACCTTCGTCGAGGAATCTACCTCGCCGAACAAAAATAATCGAGAGTGTGTAGCTTTGTGGGAAAACGTTTTATTCGTTGGCCTCTCTCGGGTGATAGGGTGTCAGGATTGCTCCGGCGCCCTTCCACGCGAGTTCAGCATTTTGTCGACGTAGTAAAATATATGTCTATATATGTGTACGTGTACGTTTACGTGTACGTGTACGTGTACCTGGATGTATATATCCATATGTGTATGTATGTATGTATGTATGTATATACATATTTATATTGCTCGGACGTTGATATATATATATATCTGTATCTACATATAAACACCTCCATAGATATGTTTATGTACATGCGTAGAGCCGTAGACGCTTTGGATATGTCATAGCTGTAGAAGCGGCCACGGATGCGCGGATTCCGGAGACCAAGAAAAACACGGATAAAGATATGTAGTATTGGTATCTGATAACTGGCAAGGGAAGAAGAGGTGGAATCGATAGAAAGTGAGGCAGAGGAACGCGGTCATCGCGTATGGGGCGATATGCTTGAAGAAATCTCCCTGTAATCGTGTTCCGATCAAGAGATTCTCGACACTCCAAGTTCGTTCGAAGACGATTCCGGATGAAGGTTCGGAGGAGAGCCACCGGGAGTCGGCCGATCCGTGGACAGTTTCGACTCCCTTCCAGGAGGAAGAAAGTTGGCACTTTTCTCGATGAGGACGATATGCGCGACCCTGACCTTCGTCAGGGTCAGTCGTCCTATTCGAGGCAATGGCAATACTGCTTATTTCCATGGTCAAGGCACTTGGCGGAGGGTCCGTAACGATTGAGTCTGCTGACCTCGTTGTCCGAGACGACATAGGTGCCATTTCGCAATCGTCTGACCGTCACTTCGAATTTCCCGTCACCAGGGCTGACCTGAATGACGTAAAAGTAGGCGAGCACGGGGTCGAGGGATTCGGAGGCCTCGGCGGCGTCCTCGGGGAAGTCGATCTGCCGGTAAGCTCGAAGAAGCTTTCGGAGGCGAAGCTTGGCGCAGAGCCGTTTCCCCTTAGAGTTCTTGTAGTCCCGGACGATGGTCTCGACGTGCTCCAGGAAGAAGAGCGCGCCATTTTTTACCGCAGGATCGGTAGGATCGGCCGGCTCCAAATCGGCGCAGGCACACCAGTGTTGGGAGACCCCGACGTCTCGGCAGCCCCTCTCCCGAGGTAGGGGTGCCAGGAGGCTACGGCACTCGGGGCAGCCGAGGGAGGGTCCGGCGTCGAGGCCGCTGGAGAGTCGCAACACCTCCCGCAAGGTTTCGTAGAGGTCAAAGGGCGAGGCGAGCCGATGTCGGTTGAGGCGCAGCGACGGATACGCCGTGGGGTGCTCCTTTCGAAACCAGGAGGGTAGTCGAAGGTAGACGAAGGGCAGCTTCTCCTCGTACCAGCCAACGACGGTGTTCCTGATGGAACCCCATCGCATCCCGTGATCGCTCAGAAAGACTACCATCGCGTCTTCGAGGACGCCGTCGTGCTCGAGTCGCTGTAGACTTTGAAGGGCTCGCTCGTCCATCGACGATACTCCGTTGGCGCTGTTGTGGCTGACGCTGTTCGTCCAGAAGAAACCAAAGTACGGTTGGCCGAGAAAGGTTTGCGCAAACTCGTTGGCATAGCCGAAAATCCTCTCGAAGTTGCTCTCGGGTCCTGTGCAATACTTGAGGTCGAATCTGCGGGAAAGCCGAGGGACTTCTCAGTTCGCTTACTGCTAGCGACGACGGAGGACGGATGACGATACCTTTTTTTGATTTTGAGAAGCTTCTCGCAGGCGAGCATGTAAGGCCTGAGATAGTAGTCGGTGGGCGGCTGAACGAAACCGACTTTGAGGTAGTTGAAGGTATTGAGAGAGGTCTCATCCTCGCCATAGGCCGTTACGTATCCGGCTTCCCGAAACTTCTGCCAGACGAAGGGACACCTGTCGAGCTTGTAAGGTACCGTCGGCTCGCACCTCGAGTAGGCCTGCGTCTGATTCTGTCCCGTCAGTATGGCCATGAGATTCGGGAAAGTATTGTCGCCCATTTTGTTGTAGCCGTCGAGCCCGATCCAATCGGTCTCGCGCAGGTAGCTCTCCGTTTTCGGCATCGAGCGCAAAAAATTTAGCCGGCTGACGCTGTCGATGCCAATTACGAGAACGCTGAGCCTCCTGGATAGAGGCCCTAGACGGCCGATAGTTTCGTTTTCGAGTCGCTCGCGAACTTTCTCGGGGTTTACGATCGCGTGGACGTTCTCGTAAAAGATCTTGGACGTCACGTTGGACCTGCCACCGGACGACGAGAGCACCTTCCTCGACGAGTCGCGGCTCTTCCCGGGAGAGAGGAGCCTGCAGCTGACCATCGCCACCTCGACTCGCCCGGGCAGCAGGGTCTCGTTCTCGAAGCTCTCGCACCTCTGGACTCTGAAAGGTGGAGGATCGTTTCGCATTAACGTCGAGGAATATCGCTCGCTGATTCGTCGAAGGAAAGACTCACTCGATGGAGGAGTCAAACTTTTCCTTCTCGGGTTTGGAAAAGTTTGATCTGACGACGGCCGACCAGCAGCAATCGACGTCGGAAGCGGTCTTTCGCGTCGAGGCGACGTCCAGGGACAAAAGGACGCTGCCGTTGCTCGTTCTACTGACGCGCGTCAGGAGCGGCTGCTTCGAGCAATTCTCGTACTTTTCCTTTTTGGCGAATTTGGCGATTGACGGGTCCAAGGGACGCTGCGATGGTACGCGACATTTAGAATTCCACACGAGATAACCCTCCACCGTACCTGCGGAATCGATCAACGTGCCGTCGTTCAAGTTGTACAATAATAATAGTAATAATAATAATAATAATAATGATGATGATAATAATAATAATATATTCGAGCATCGAGACTCCTTATCTCCCTCCTCCTTTTTTTCTCTGCTTCTCTATCTCTGGTTATCTATCTCTTTCTAATCTCTCTCGCCGGCTTACTCACCCTCGATACTGACCTTCGACGGCATTGTAGGACCGAAGGGACCAGTATCGCGCCTCCAGGTCGTAATTGTTCTCCGAAGCGACGTAGAGAGTCACGAGGAGAACGCTTGGTAGGAGCACCAGGAGGAGACCATGCCTGCTGAGCAGGCATTCCGCCACCCGCGACAACTTGGTCCTCCACATTGCGCCGTCGTCGTCGTCGTCGCCGTCGCCGTCGCCGTCGCCCTCGTCCTCGTCGTCCAGATCGAGCGATTTCTGCCATGCAAACGGAGCGGGAGATGTTTTAGCGTTTTCTCGCTCACTCCCCCGGTCGGTCTTTCTCACCCTTCTCGTCGTGCGGAAGATGCGCACGCATATTCATTCGCCCCTTGACTTACCTGGTTTCCCTCTCGATGAAATTTCTGCTCACTCCTCGGCGATATTTCGGCTCGAACAGGCTCGGATTCATGCTATCTCCGTTTTTCGAATTTCCTTCCTCCGATCGACTCGAAAAACGGCCGATCTCCTCCGCTCTTCGTCTGGGCGCGTCCCACTCGACGACGGAGAACGAGGCAAGGAGGACGAGTGAGAAATCGGGAGAGGGCGATGGAGGAGGAAACGACGGCGGAGGAGGTGGAGGAGGTAGAGGAGACGTACGAGTGCGTAGGTATCCGGCCAATCCACAATTATCTTTTTCCGGTCCGAGATAGAGGGTCCACCGAACGAGGCAAAGTCCGTAGCGAGGAAAACTCGAACGGTCGATCCGTAATGCGATGGATTCAATATCTTCGATGGCCGTCGCGGTTTGGAGATATCAGATGAACGCTTTATCGAATTTTTATCGACGATAAGGAAGATAGGTGTTGCCTACGTTCGCGTTCATCGGGCCGCGAACCTCCTCCGTTCTCTCTTGCCCCTCGTGCCGTCGTAGGTGCTCGAAGAAGGAAGGGAGAGGAGTCGACCACGACGCGCGCCGTCAGCGGAAAAACGATCGCCCTCGTCTCGGCAAAGCGGCTCTTCCGTCGAGCGAAGTGTCAATCACGAGTCTCGTTGATCGCGCGATTGTCGACACGTTCGGATGCGCGTCTCGTCGCGAGGACAGAAGCGGACGGGCGAAAAGCGGGAGATCGACGGGCAAGGTGCGACCGAAACTCGCCGAGGGACCTTCAACGGGGCGGCACGTTGATACAGTCGCGACGACGTGGACACGTCGGTCTCGATGCTGCTCGAGCGCCTGCGTCTGTCGCTGCCGCCGCGCGCATCGTGCCGCGCCAGTCCGGTCTCACCGTCGCGAAAGTTTGCGAGTGGAGGGCGATTCGAACGAACGACTGCGGGGAAGCGCGACAAGATACCCTCCTTCGATCGAAAGAATTTTGCTTTATTGTCAACAAGTTCGCATAGATCGTTACAGATGAGGGAGCTTCGAGATCGCCGCGTCGCGGAGCGTATCGATCTTCGTCCTGGATTCCCTCGTTCTGGGGTGCGCGCCAAGAATCCTGGAATCCCTCAACCGTCGGTACATCCTGAAAGAAGACAGGAGTGCGGAATCGTCGGTGAGAGAATGGTCGCGCAAGGAGAGACGTTCGCCGGATACGTACTGCAAACTGAGCACCGAATCTCGTCGGAACCGTCGCCGCAGCCATCTCGGCCGCTGCAGAGGATCGCGTCGGACCGGCAGCTTCCGTTCTTGCACTGGAACGGGCACGATCCCTTTCCGACGGTCCCTCGATTTCCTCGATTCCCTCGATTCCATCGATTCGAGAGACTCGAGCGATTCGTGCGTCCCGTTCGACCTTTGACTCGACAGGCGGCCGCGGATTCGTCCGTCCCATCGCGACAGGACACAACGGCGTTGCAAAATTCGTAGGCTGGCAGACACTGACCGTTGCCGCACTCGAAGGAATCCGGAGGACACCCTGTCGACGGAAAATCTAAGGTGGAGATCGATGGCAACGTTCGAAGGACAGCGGGCAGAGGTCAGAGGTTAGAGGCCAGAACTCGGAGGAAGGTCGAAATAAAAAGAAAAGGACAAAAAATGAGTACCTCCTCCTTGGGTGCAGCCAGCCTCGTCGTCGCCCTCGGGACAGTCACGGCGGCCATCGCAGATGGCCGATTTCGAGAGGCAGAGCTCGCCGCCACGGCAGCTGAATGCCTGATCTGGGCATCTCGGGCCCCGACACTCCTCGTCCGAGCTATCCGAGCAGTCGGACTTGCCGTCGCAGACGAAGAACCAACTGACGCAGAGGCCACTCGATCGGCACTGGAAAGTTCCGGGGACGCATCGGCCGTTGCTCGCTGCGCAGCTTCCGTTACTCGAGAATCCGCAGTCGCAGACTCCTCCGATGCATCGCGAGAGAGGATCGGCGAGTCGGCATTCGTCATCGAGGGAGCATGGAAGTCCGAGACTGATCGGCCCCGGAGATCCAAGCGGCTCCCGTCGATCGGCCTTTGTTGGGCCGATCCACCCTGCCGTTCCCGAGGGGGAGAGAAAATTAATCGGACCGGTCTGGGACTACGGCCGAAGATGCCCTTACCCGAGCTTGGTTCCGCCTCGACAATCACGGAGTCGCCGTCGTCGTTCTCGGTCGCGCCCTCGTCTTCCCGAGGGGCAGTGAGATCGGTATCCTGAGCTCCGACGATCTGGGATGCGTCGACGATCGCGACGGTGTCTGGAAACAAAAGGAGTTACACGATCGTCCCGATCGAAGCGCTCGTTGAACTTGCAGGGAGAAGAGCGAGGACCAGGACGTAGGCAGGGTGCGCTCACCGATGTCGGAGTTGTCAAAGGTGGGGAATTCCTCTAGATCGGTCGCATACGGAGGACCGCTGGAAGGCGGGTCCTTGGCGACCAGACGATCCGGTCGACAGGCTTGGCCCTCTCGACGCGTCGGCGCGGCGCACTGACACCGTCCAAACAGATCCGGAATGAGAAAATCGCAGTAAGAGTCCCGCTCCCATAGGCGACAGTGAGCGTGGTCGTAGCATATTTCTCCGAGTTTCGCCGCTGAAACGGATTAATAACGGATCGAGAACGGAGAACTGGCGACATCCAATCGCTCTATACTCACGGCCGAGGCAAGTGTGTCGACGAAAGCGCAATCGGTCCTCTCTGCATCGACAGATACCCCCGATGCACCGGCTATCTCGCACCTTCAGCGAACACTGCTCCTCGACGAGGCACTCGTCCCCCAGGAGTGCGGCTGTCGGCATTTCGATGTCGTCGGTGTATTTGCCGGGCCTCTACGTTTACCATGCCTCTACTCACCCTCGAGGCATCGCGTCCCGTTGTACTCGGCGAAGTAGCCGGGGCATCGACAGTGTCCACCTCGACACTGTCCTCCGACGATCCCCGATTCGCACGTTTCGTTCGTCTTGCACGCGTCCCCGAGGCGGGCCTTTCCCGTTTTCGTCTTCGTTCCCGAATCCAGGAGCCGCATCCTCGTCTCAGCCACCGCGGTCTCCAGCGACGTCCTCGGAACGGCCGCCCTCTGAAACGGGCGACTCCTCGTGATCGCGCTCATCGAACCCTCGTCCTAACTCTCGTGAAACTATCCCGGAAGAGACAGCGGAAGAGGCGGAGAAGAAGAAAGCGGAAGAGGAAAGCTGACAGAGAGGAACGACGGAGAACAAGAGGGAGGGAGAGATTAAATTGCTCGGTGCCTCGATGCTCGCCGTGCTCGCGGATGCACCGTTAAAGCCGTTAACGCCGTTAACCGCCGACCGAACGTTTCTTCGCAGAATTGCTGACAAAACGCGCAAGTTCGATCGTCTAAGCTAACAATAAGATGAAAGTTTCTGAACTACGGGATGTCGAAAACTCTATTCTTCAGTCTGCCGACTCCGAGCTCCCCGCGCGGACTTACCACCAAATTGATCAGGAGGGCGCAGAAGAAGATAACTTTCAGTTTGCCTCTCATTGCAATGCCGTTCGAGAATGTCGTTTTCTTCCTTCCTTCCTTCCTTTCAGGAAGAATTACCCACTTCCTTTCTCGGGGCCAGGAACGATCCTCGGCAACTTTGTAAAAAAATCGAGATGGAGCGCGACCGAAAGATCAAAGAACCTAACGTGGACTGACGGTTCTCGGTCCGTGACTCCCGCGAGAAACGGAAAACCGGAACACGACGCTCCGCGTTCTTCTCGTCTCCCCTTCGACGCGCGGCTTCTCCTCGCTCTCTCTCGCTCTCTCTTTCTCTCTCTCTCTCTCGTTCCCGTTCCCGTTCCCGTTCCTTGTAGCGACGCCGTTGTTGGTCGCCTCGGCGACGTTCCTTCCCTTCTCACAGCCTTTCCTTCCTTCAAGACCAATGCTCGCGCTGGCACCGCGGAAATTCGCTCATTGAAGTCGACCTTTCGACGGTCGCGCATTCAAAGTTCGCGCCCGACGTCTGCGGGGAGGACCAACGAGTCCCGCGAAATCCCCCGAAACGAGGGCGCAGAGAACACGCCTTCGTGACGCGGAAAAATGCCAGGCTCGATCGTTTTTTTCGCCGCGCGTTGACAGCGACGTTGTTCGAGCAACGCGATGGGACCACCTGAGTGGCCGTTGGGGCCGTTCACCTCCCCACAACGCAACGACGATCGTAGACGCACGCTCCGCCTTTGGAAATACCGGAAGGTCGTTCCTCGCCCACGCCGCAGAGACTCGCTCCATGGAATTCCAATTGGTTCGCCGAGCAAATTCGATGCTTCCCTCGCGGGAAACGGTCTTACGTCCGCCACCATCGCGGAAACTGCCGAGGAGGAGAGCATCCGGAACGATTCGATATCTCCTCTCATTAATCTCTCTCACCGCAAGTACCCTCAGATTGCACTCTTATCCACGCGAGAATCTGCCAAACGAGCCATAATGACGATTACGCTCCTTCAATTCTAGTCCGTTGCCCCTTCCTGGTACTTCGTCGCTCCGCGTTTCTCGCTTCCCCCTTCGTGCTCAGCTCGTAACCAGCTAACCCTGGTTGGACCGTCGATCTCTTCTGCTTCTCATAACGGCCACCTTACGAAAATAAATCATCCTTAAATAGGGCCAACTCGCAGTGGAACATAGGTAAATAACAATAAAATGTAATGGATGCTTACTTTCCGTACGCAAACTAATAGTACACTACGGATCGAAGTTTTGAATACACATTTTAAACTTATAGAGGGAGGAGAGCAGCAGAACGGGTAGAGCAGACAGAAAATAGACGGGAGAGCGGAAGGGGCCCGGCAAGACAGGCATTAGATAGGAAAGACTGGTAGGAATCAGACAGGACATACCGAAGAAAAGCTGGACAGGCGCAGGCCAGGCAGAGGACAGCCAGAACAAACACAGGACAGACGGAGCTGGAAGTGGACAGCCAGGGCAGGCACAATTCACCCAGGACAAGCAGAGCAAAGCAAGGATAGCCACAGGACAGACACAGCATAGCCAGGACAAGCACAGGACAGGCAGAGCAAAGCGTGGACAGTCCCAGGACTAGCAGGACTGGCAGAACACGGTTTATTAAATAAATAATTCGTAATCTTAGAAATATACAATTTTATTTCATGATATGTAATACAATTAATATTGTATAATATAAATATTCAATAAAAATATTGTTGTACCTTAAACAGTGTTAAACTTTCTTTACCTTGTTCTATACCCAGAATCCCGTATTCCATACAAACCGATAGTATGTAAGTCGAATTTCCGCTTTGCTCAATTTGCGAACTTCTTTAACCGCAACCTTCGTTCCATTCCTAAAATTCAATATGCTCTGCAAAACTGCGTCCGAGATATTTTGGTTCATACTACTAGCGAGGTTGAAAATTTCTCTACAAAGTTTTACAAATGGGTAAGTAGAACGAATCGGTGAAAACTCAGACGGAGCTAAAAGTCGGTCTGAGAAATTTCGGGTTATACTACTTGCTGGGTTTCCAAATATTTGGGAAAAATTGCTAAGTGAGCAAGTAATACGAATCAGTGACAAGTCAGACAGAGCTAAATTCTGTCTGAGAAATTTCGGGTTATACTACTTGCTAGGTTTGAAAATTTTTCGGAAAAATTCGCAAAGTGAGCAAGTAGTACGAGTCAGTGACAAGTCAGACAGAGCTAAAATTGTGTCTGAGAAATTTCGGGTTATACTACTGATTCACTTTTGGAATTTTTCGGAAAAATTCGCAAAGTGAGCAAGTAGTACGAGTCAGTGACAAGTCAGACAGGAGCTAAAATTGTGTCTGAGAAATTTCGGGTTATACTACTGATTCACTTTTGGAATTTTTCGGAAAAATTCGCAAAGTGAGCAAGTAGTACGAGTCAGTGACAAGTCAGACAGGAGCTAAAATTCTGTCTGAGAAATTTCGGGTTATACTACTGATTCACTTTTGGAATTTTTCGGAAAAATTCGCAAAGTGAGCAAGTAGTACGAGTCAGTGATAAGTCAGACCGAGCTAAAGGTCGGTCTGAGAAATTTCGGGTTATACTACTGATTTCACTTTTGGAACTTTTCGGAAAAATTTGCAAAGTGAGCAAGTAGTACAAGTCAGTGATAAGTCAGACGGAGCTAAAGGTCGGTCTGAGAAATTTCGGGTTATACTACTGATTTCACTTTTGGAACTTTTCGGAAAAATTTGCAAAGTGAGCAAGTAGTACAAGTCAGTGATAAGTCAGACGGAGCTAAAGGTCGGTCTGAGAAATTTCGGGTTATACTACTGATTTCACTTTTGGAACTTTTCGGAAAAATTTGCAAAGTGAGCAAGTAGTACAAGTCAGTGATAAGTCAGACGGAGCTAAAGGTCGGTCTGAGAAATTTCGGGTTATACTACTGATTTCATTTTTGGAACTTTTCGGAAAAATTTGCAAAGTGAGCAAGTAGTACAAGTCAGTGATAAGTCAGACCTAGTTAAGGTCGGTCTGAGAAATTTCGTGTTATACTACTGATTTCACTTTTGGAGCTTTTCGGAAAAATTCGCAAAGTGAGCAAGTAGTACGAGTCAGTGATAAGTCAGACGTAGCTGAAATTCGGTGGTATATACTTCGATTCAGTTAGAAAATTTTTGGACAAAGTTTTACAAGCAAGAAAGTAGTACAAGTCGATGATAAGTCAGACGGAGCTGATGATTCCTTCTTCCTACGATCTTCAACCCATTTCTCGAGGAATGTGACAAGTGGACAAGTGATACAACTCAGCGACATGCCAGACAAAGTGGAAATTCGACTTATATACTATAGGTTTGCATGGAATACGGGATACTGGGTATAGAACAAGGTAAAGAAAGTTTAACACTGTTTAAGGTACAACAATATCTTTATTGAATATTTATATTATACAACATTAATTATATTGCATATCATGAAATAAAATTGTATATTTCTAAGACTACGAGTTATTTATTTAATAAACCGTGTTCTGCCTGTCCTGTGTCTGTCCTCGCTGTGCCGTGCCTGTCTTCGCTGTTCTGTGCCTGTCCTCGCTGTCCTGTGCCTGTCCTGGGACTGTCCAGGCTCTCCTCTTCTGTCCTGGTAGTCCTGTACCTGGCCTGCCGTCCCCTGCTCTTGTAATTATTTGCCTGTCCAGTCGATCTCCTGGCTTCCCTACCACTCTCCTGCCTGTCCAGCCAGTCCCCTGGCTTCCCTTCCACTCTCCTGCAAGCCCTGCCAGTCTCCTGGCGAGCCTAACTCTCTCCTGCTTGTCCTATCTGTCTCCTACCCGTCCTGCTTGTCTCCTGGGTTTCCTACCACTCTCCTGTCTGTCCAACCAGTCTCCTGGCCATCCTAACAATCTCCTGATTGTCCCCTGACTCTGCTGTACCTCTCCTCGCTATCCTATGCTGGCCTATGACTGTCCTGATATGTACTCCTATACCTGTTCTGGCTGTTTTATCAAGAAATAAATATTACAATTTTATTCTCTCTGCGCTCATATCAAATTTACGTATATTTAATTCGTCTGTAAGAAGAAATTCATTTGCGGACGTAGCAATCGGCAAATATCCGTGTAATTTTTTGAAACTTCTGAAGAATAACATAGGTCAGCCCAGGACAGTTTATATGGTTTAATACAATGGATGAATAAAGAATTTCTTAAGTCGAAAACACTGTTAAACTTTTTTTAGCACGTCATTGTTCCATTCCTAAAATTCCATATTCTCTACAAATTTCTAGCGAGCATATCATAATTATAAGTTCTATTGAGCAACATAGTGAGGTAAGTAATACAATCTAGCCCAAAGCTGGACGGAACGGAAATTCGTTTCACATATTAATACTATCTCATGCTGATTCTAGCCTTTTGCTAGTCCTAGAGATATGATCTTTCTTTTGTTTAACGCAGCTTGTCACTCCCTTTATGATAGTATATGCTACAATGTCCTCGCCATCTTATATCAAAGATGTTATTTAGGCAACCTTTACTTGCTCACAGTAAGCTAAGGGGCAAAATTTCGCTCTATTCCGTTGGTACGCCGATAGTATAGACTCTGTATAAGATGCTGAGACAATCGGCATCACAATCTGTCAGGATATAAGCGATATACTACTGTTTAAATATATGTCTTTTATATAGGGATTATTTCCCGCCAGAGGAAATACAAAAAATTTACAAAAACTAGATGACGCTGAAAGCAGTGGCGCCAGAACCCCTTGAAATTAGTGAGTTTCCACTATTTCCGCATTAGCATACTTTATGGCTTAACAGAGTAGCTACATGGCTGGAATTGATCGATATTTCGATACCCAACGTTTTGCATTTTGTATTGCATTCTGCCTCTCTTCAGGAATTTGTATTTGTAAGATTTTCTCCTACAGACACTAAATTCGGTAACTCTAGCGGATCGTACAATCACGAAGACGAAAGATTTGTTGAAATTTACGTGTAGGTTGTCCCATCTAACTGTATATTTGGGCCCCTTGGCCCAAGCACGTGTCGCTAGGATCGCTCGTATCGCGTATGCGCTTTGCGATTTCTACCGGGGTTAGAACTTGTGGGTTAGGTACAGATTCTTCCATCGGTACGAGCAGATCCGAGAATACGACAATATGACGATGGCTTTCGTTTGGACCAGACCGATTTTTAATTGTGGTAGGTACACGCACGAGAAGTTTGACGGATCGATGCGAAAGAGAATGTCGCGCTTATTCCGACCTATCACTCACGGGAGCCTCATTTTATTTGGCTCCCATGAGTGCAAATCGCCATCCATCCCAAGAACGCGGACATCTCGTTCAAGAACAATCGACAGCTTTCGAATTAACGACTTTGCTTCATTTCAGCGCTAAAACGCAGTACCAGACAATCAGCGTTGGCGGAATATGTTCTCGAGCACGTAAGAATGCTATCCACCGATCTATCGCGTTTCTCCGTGCGTTCCTTCGTGCCGGACAAACCATTTTTCGCTCTTTCAGCAATGCCGACATCAACTTTACTCTCGATCGCTTTTGCCGACTGTGCTTGCAAAGAGATTTTACGCAGAGAAGAAAATCTTCTCCAGGGACAAGCCTCATTGCAACGTCGGCACCATCGGGCATGTAGATCACGGCAAAACGACGCTCACCGCGGCTATCACTAAAGGTAGAAGCTCGTACGGTTTATTATTGAAACAATGCGACCTAAAACCTCAAACGTTTGCTTTGCCTCGAGGCTGAAAGTAACATTCATTTCCTGTGCCAGTTCTCGCCGAGAAGAGATTGGCAGAAGCAAAGAAGTACACTGACATCGATAATGCACCAGAAGAGAAGGCTCGAGGCATAACCATTAATGTGGCACACGTCGAATATCAGACAGACAACCGTCATTATGGTCACACGGACTGTCCGGGACACGCCGATTATATAAAAAATATGATCACAGGCACAGCACAGATGGACGGAGCCATCCTAGTAGTTGCAGCTTCTGACGGCACTATGCCCCAAACGAGGGAGCACTTGCTCCTCGCCAAGCAGATCGGCATCGAACACGTGGTCGTCTTTATCAACAAGGTGAGGTTTTCCCCTTCGAAGAATTAATCCGATCGACCGCGGTGAACGCGGCATGATTATCCAATAGAAAGTTTACGTTCACGTTACTTTTTGCGAGCAAAGGTCGATGCAGCAGATGCTGAAATGGTCGAACTGGTGGAAATGGAAATTAGGGATCTCTTGACGGAAATGGGTTACAACGGCGAAAAGGTCCCTATTTGCAAAGGTAGCGCTCTATGTGCCTTAGAAGGGAAAAACCCGGAAATAGGATCTGAAGCTATCGTAAAGTTACTGGAAGCTCTCGATACTCACGTTCCTACGCCGATCAGAGATTTGGACAAGCCTTTCTTACTTCCTATCGAGAATGTTTTTTCGATCGCTGGTAGAGGTACCGTGGTAAGCGGCAGATTGGAACGTGGAAAATTGAAGAAGGGTGCAGAGTGCGAAATTATCGGCTACAACAAATCCATCAAGACTACAATAACAGGAATAGAGATGTTTCACAAGATCTTGGAGGAGGCGCACGCCGGTGATCAGTTGGGTGCTCTCGTCAGAGGATTAAAGAGGGAGGATATTAAAAGGGGAATGGTACTTTGCAAACCAGGTTCGATGAAAGCGTATGACCACTTACAGACTCAAATCTACATTCTAAAAGAAGAGGAAGGTGGCAGAAGGAAACCACTCTCAGACATGATGCAGTTGCAAATGTTTTGTAAAACGTGGGACGTCGCGGTACAAGTTAAGTTGGCCGAAAGGAATCTAGCTATGCCCGGAGACGATTGCAAGTAAGTTTCGAATTACGAATACCGAACAAGAAACGAAGCTCCTTCGTTCTGTCCCTTCGTCGATTATGCACTCTCTCTTTCTCTTTTTCAGAATAATACTGAAAATGTTGAGGCCAATGGTATGCGAGAAAGGCCTACGATTTACTTTAAGAGACGGAAAGGTAACCGTGGGAACTGGTGTTATCACGGACGTTATGACTCCGCTTACCGATGCGGATAGATTGTTGATTCTCGACGGTAAGAAGGCGCAGCGCAAAGCACTGAAGAAGGAAAGTTAGATTGATATCGTCTATGCAGTTACATCGTGTCGATATGCATTCGCGATAAACGTATCGCAAATGCTCATGGTTCGAACGAACAAAATTGCACCGGTTACCTTTACCTTGAGAGTTTCGATCGTGCGCCCCCGCATTTGTACATTTATTTGCAAAGATAAGATACCCGGGTTGCTTTTCCTCGAAACGAAATACATCTTTAGTATTATATCTCCATGTCGATTGCATTCAAGCCGTAATTTGTGTCAATTTCTGGCCTGTATCTGCCTATATCGATGAAAGTTGCATAACGTGAAACATTTTCACCTTTAATCGACATTATAGATTAGTTCCTTGTCGGTTTTCAATGTATTTGTGCATAGATAGTGATAATATTATACCAATGAAGAATTTATACGTCTCGCTATTGTCCATTACTGGTGGTATCAGCGAGGGATTTTGTTAATAAAGTACTCTTAAAACGAATTTTGTAAGGTTTTTTCCTTCATGGCATATATTCTATATCGGTATTCCGTGTGCCCACATCTGGTGCTCTCCGTACCTTCGATACTATTGACGATTGGAAAATGGAAGGAAAGTATTGCCTTGATTGACTTTCGAACGAAACGAACGTTGTTGTATACAAAAGAAAAACACTGTTTATATAATTTAAGTCGAACAAATCATACATTCACCTTCGCTTATAAAAATAGTAAACAGTCCTCATTAACGTGGACAGACGCAACTGACTACAAACTGTGCTTCACTCTAATCGAAACATTCTTTCCTTTCAAAATACAACGCTACATATCTGGGAATCACGGACTACTCGCAAAGATGATTGCTGCACTGTTCGTCCAATTTTATTCGATTAGCGCCTTAACGATTTAGCTTTTTAGCGTTGGGCAGACGCGCGATACACGGTAAGTAGCAAAGGTTACGTGCTATCGATTCCTTACGAAATTGGCCTACCTTGGGACATTCTCTCCGAGCGATTTGTTTTTCAGAGTGTGTAAACAGTGAGTTCTAACGTTAGTGATTCGTACAGCGCATCGAAAGATTCTTTCTTATAAAATCAATTTTTGACGTTGCGCGATAATAGATGTCGATCGAACGAGACCGTTCGAGATCGATGATTTCGGTGCTTAGGATACTCCACGTTCTCGGACGAAGATTGAAAGTATCAACGAAGAACGAATGGAACTTTCTATGCTGTGCCTTAAAGTAGATGGACGATTTCCTCGTGCATCGGCAACAAATCCTACGATTTTACTTTATACCGTTGTACTTGGCGTTACTTCTTTAAGACAGAGCTCGGAAAAACATGAAATCACAGAAACGTTTCTGTCGTTACGAACGTTAAGTATCGAACTAAACAGTATTACGCGAAAGTGGCTTTCATCAAAGAAAGAATCTTCGACCTATAAAGAGGCGCGCAGCAAGTACGCGATATACAAGGTGCGCTCGCGTAGCGTTCGCCGCTGTGCGGAAGATTCGCGCGACGTAACAAACTAAAGATCCTCATCGTCTTCCGGCAACGCAGTCTCTTGAGCCTCCTTGAGATCCTTTTCGATCTGCTGTTGCCATTGAGGATCCATGGTAACCTCCGGGGGAAGTAACGCTGGCATAGCAACGAATTCCAAGTTTGGATCTCCTATCAGCTTGCGCGCCAACCACAAGAAGGGCTTCTCGAAGTTGTAGTTGCTCTTTGCGCTTATGTCGTAGTACTGCAATGGATGCGAAACAGGAATTAACGCGTGATCGGGTAGTCGCCGAGAATGGCATTGTCGAGGACAAGTTTAAGCTTGCTTACCTGTAGGTTCTTCTTTCTGTGAAACACGATGCTCTTTGCCTTTACTTTCCTGTCCTTGATATCGACTTTGTTGCCGCAGAGTACTATAGGTATATTTTCACAAACTCTAACCAAGTCCCTATGCCAATTTGGTACATTCTTGTACGTCACTCTGGATGTAACATCAAACATGATAACGGCGCATTGTCCTTGAATATAATAACCATCCCTGAGACCGCCAAACTTCTCCTGTCCGGCAGTGTCCCATACGTTGAACCTTATTGGCCCTCGATTCGTGTGAAAGATCAGAGGATGTACCTCCACGCCTAGAGTCGCGACGTATTTTTTCTCGAATTCACCGGTCAAATGCCTCTTGACGAAGGTCGTTTTGCCGGTACCTCCATCGCCGACGAGGACGCACTTAAAAGTGGGCATATCAAGCTCTTGAGCCATTTTGATGAGTTAAGCTTCGACGAATGGTCAGGCTATCCAGGAGACCTGAAAACAGATAAGATCATAGTCTCCGAAGGAAGTTTTCGACATCGAATGCGATTCTATCGAGATGGTTGCGGGCAAGAGACGACGCAATGACACGATCGCGTGACGCTATGACGCTACATTACCCAGCTCTCGATATAGGATCAAGCTAAATCTCAAACGGCACGTAAGATCGAGGAAAGCGTTCTTAAACGAAAGAAACGAGCAAAAAAATACTAGGACAAGAGAATGGGGTAGAATTTGAATGTGTGATCGGTCGAAAGTTGGCGGAAATAATGCGAGCCGATCGTAGCACGCGTGGAAAACGTGATCGATCGTTCGGCGGCTAAACCGTCGAGTCCAATATTCATTTGATTCTGCTCAAAACGCAATAACGTACCGAAAAAAAACCCGAGGAGACAGTTCGATAATTGGATCGGGAAGCCGGTCGGTCGATATCCCGCCCTCACGAGAGCCTTGCTAGCCGCGGAAAGAATACACCACGTTCCACCGAGAATGGCGCCTCTGCTTATAACGCAAGGAAGTTTTGTTGAAAATCAGTCAAAGATCTCGTACAATCGCGATCGTTCAACGTAATTAATTGCACGAAGGATCGAGCGAATCGAGCGATCAGTTAGTTTGTCACGAATATCTAGAAATCGGTAAACGTAAGTACAGAATTTCCCGGGAAGTAACGTGTACGTGAAAATGACCGATAAAACTTACCGTGCGACACAGTCGGTATGGCTCACAATGGCGTTCCTCCGGAGCGACGGGTAGGGATTCCCTTCCCTTCACCGTCATTCGTTGGATTCACCGAGATAGAAATTATAAGAAAGAATCGGTCCGATAGGAGGCAAAAAATCCAGTTTGAATATTTTCCACGGTTGTCGATTAAAATAAAAGATATTTCATCGGCATTCGAGTGAAATAGGAGCGAAAGTGCAAGAAATGCAGCGACATCTTCGTTATGCGCGCCACATTGCGCCAGTAGGAAGAGACTTTAGACCTCGAGCACGTTAGGTACTGGTAGATCGCAGCGGATACCGCGTATACCGCCTATTCGATCGCGGGAAAATAATTTGTCGCGGGATGGCGCGCATGCGGCGGTAAATATGAAATATCAAGCGCCTCGATGGAGTCGGGTTCTTTGACTTCAAGCCGGAAGAATTTCGCTGTATGGACGATCAAACCTTTGCCGGGAAATTCGATCACGAACTGTCGAAGTCCTGCTTCGCCGGAACTTCATCGAAATATAACCGGAGAGTCTCGAGCTTCGGCTTATAAGGCGCGAGTAACCTTTTTTTCATCGACTATGCCACGAAGTGTTCAAGGAGAAAGAAAAAGATCGTTTGAACGGTGAAAGATGTAATAAATAACACGATCGGTGAAAGATGTAATACCGTGTCTACGACAAAAGGTGGAAAAATTGTCTCTGGGGCGGTGCGAGGGCGCTGCGAGGGCACCAGGAGTTTTGCGTACGTTCCTGAGGGACGTTGACGTCATCAGTGCATGCGCATCACGGTGAACGGCACTGCAGAAGCAGGCGAGTTCGCGAGTGTATCGATTTTACGATCGTGTCTCTCGCCGCTAGTGCGTCCGTTTCCTTTAGTTTTTAGTGGTCGTGCTCGTCGTACATGGATAAAATCGTGAATGGGATTATCCGCTAGTTTCTCCGCTCTGTGCTCCCGCTGACTCGCAACTCCTCCTCGCTCTCGCCATGACCAAGGATAGATTAGCAGCCCTTGTCGCGGTGAGTTTTCTGCAGCTATCGTGTCTTTTACGTCGACCGAGTCGCTGCTCGGGAGACGGAGCCTCTTTCTTCGATGTTTCCGACTTTTTTTCATTTTTAACGAGACCTTGTCTCGCTTCGACGACGTTCTCTGTTGCTCTTGTTCGCATTTTCGAAGTCTCTCACTCTTTCTCTGCTCTCTCGCTCTGTCCCTCTTTTTCTTTTTCTCTCTCTCTCTCCCTACCTCTTTCTTCTTCTCCTCTCCCTTCTCTCTCTCTCTCTTATTTTCCGTTGTCCTTTATTCCGGTACATGACAATTTTCGAAAATCCAGCGTTTACATGCGTACCGTGGAAAGTTTGGCTCGAGACCGTTCAAAGGAACTTTGCCGTCTTACGTTTAACGTCATTCGCCACCGGCCCTTATCGATGTTCGGGCGGAAGCAGAGGCCAGGAAAAGGCGTTACCGAAAGTTTCGAGTAGCTGTAAATCGTACAGAGCCGATGAAAGAGGAAAGAATGAGCGCGCGAGACGAACCGGGTTCTCCGTCGAGTGACAGGTGTTTGTCGAGTATATGTCTTTCGTCATCGCTCATTTCGTAACGAGGAGGCGAGACCTCGGAAGTTTCGGAACGTAAATTCCGGTCTGAATTTTCCTCGTACGTTCGGAAGCGGATTTGTCCCGGACGGGTCGGCTAATTCAGCCTCTTCCAGCCTCTTCCGTCGGTTCGGCGGATTCGCACGTCCGCATTTTTTAATATTACTCCGATGAATTACCGATTGTAGGTAAAGATTTGGAGCAAACAGTGGCAGATGAGTCAAGAACAAAAGAGCAAGAGAAGAAAGAATGTATATATGGGCGTTCGCGACAAGGTCGAACGGGCGTATCGGGTCCGCGACCTTCCTGGCGAGATGCCGATTCGGCCGGTCAGCCACGATCGAGGATCGTGCCGTATCGTTTCTCGACTTTCGATTCTCGATATCGATATAGGCCAGAGGCGGCCGTCAATAGGAAATTAAACGGTCCTGCCCCAGGGGGCACGATAGATTCGCAGATAATCGGATACGCAGAGATTCGATCGGTCGAACGGCGCCGCCGTCCGCTTCTCGACTACGCGGTCGTTTCCTCCTTTGGAGGCGACGATCGATTCTGGCAAAAGTTTCTATCGGTCGAAACAGGAAGCACGAAAACGGCGCGCGGTTCGGTTCGATATCGATCGATCGATCGCTAAAACTGATGAAAATTCGAATCCTCTCGGCTCGATTTCCGCCCGTTTTCCTTTCGATCCGATTGGAATCTATATCGCCCTTGACCGGAGAGGGTCGATCGTGAACTCGCGATAGATGGAATCGATAAGAAGACTAGACGGTCTCGAGATTTGCACGTACTCGCTCGGAACACCATCCAATTACAGGGAGATGTTTCTCTTTCTGTTCACAGGCCCAATCGGACGACGATGACGTGGCGGACGACGTGTCCGTCAACGTTGGCGGGCCCGATGACTTCATGACGGAGTTCTTCGCGGAGGTAAGACCTGACTTTAGACCAGGGGAACGGTCGGTAATCCCGACACTCTACGACTGATCGCTTCTTCCTCCTTTCCGTAGTCTACTCTCTTCTCCCCGTCGCTCCTCTATTTATCTCTATTGGAAAACTATCCTGGAAGACGGAGAGAATCGTTGGCCGCCGATATCTTTCGGCGACGATGAATCACCTTTTGCGTTAATTGGTCCGCTCGAACTTTGGCGGATACGTTCTCGCGTATTCAAGTATCTGCTTACCTGCGAAGGAACTTGAAAGTTCACGTACCTTCGCAGGTATGCAGTTGCTCATCTCTGCACCTACGCAGCTAGAAACAGGCGTCGATCGCACCCCCGCGTCCGCACGGAGGCGGTAACGCGCCCGCGGCTCTCACCTCTGACATTTCGAATCGTCGTGATTTGCGTGGGCTAGCGATCGAGAGAGGAGGAGAGCAATCGGGGGTGAAGGTTCGAAAAGTGGCCGTCCCGGCGGCAATCGAAACATCTCTCCTGCTCCCTGTCCTCTGTCCTGTGGAACGATAGACCGATCTCACCCTTTCTCACTTTCCTCAAACGTTTGCGTTTCTCCAGGTGGAGGAGATCCGCGAAATGATAGACAGGATTCAGACGAATGTGGAGGATGTGAAGAAAAAGCATAGCGCCATTCTATCGGCGCCCCAGACCGACGAGAGTAAGTTGTTCCTTTGCATTTTTCCATCTCATCCTCTTTGCCCGATCGCGAGGGGCGAAATTAATCGTCATCGTTCGGATCGAAGAGAAGATTTGCCCGAACTCGCGGGTCGTCCCTCGATCCTCGACTCGGCGAAGTTAACAGCATCGAGCTGATGGATCCTAGGACCGCTTCCGTAGGTGCCCTCCGCGAGAAAGAATCCGTCGCGAACAGTCGTCGACATTTCGATCGGCGACGAAGAAAAGGTAGAAAGAGGCCGAGGGGGTGAGAAAGAGAAAACGGGAGAGGGAAAGATAGGTCGGGGAAAAAATTGAGCGAGGACAAGAGCCGGGTCGATGGGGCTCGGGAGGAGATAGAGGCGACTCGATGGAATCCATCCGGGTAAGAGAGACCGAGGACAAGAGGTGCTCTCGAAAAAGGAGAGCAAACCTCTCGATAGACGGTGACGCGAGGGAAACCGGGAAGATTCGAAGACGAGAAGACGGGAAGAGCCAGCGACAGACGACGATCGGGGAGATGGCCGGGATGACGGTCGGTGGGTGGCGGGAGCGGAAGCTAATACGCTCTCGAGCCTTACCATTCTGGCGGGCTCGAGGCTCAATTATCGAGCGCGACACCTATTAGATTCCGTTCTGCCTCGGCGCGGCTCTCTCTCGGAATGGGTGCCGGCCCGATAAATGTAGAAAACCTCCCCTGGATGGCTCGTCACGGCAACGAATTTCCGCGACCCGGTAGTCGAATAGATGCTCGAGTTGCCTTTTTTCTATTATCGGTTTTCTCTTTCTATCTATGTATCTATTTTTCTATCTTTGATTCTCCCGCGGAGTCCGATCGTTCTCATTTTCTTCGTCGCAAAAGCAGAGAATCGTCCCCGACGACGACGATCGTATCTCGTGCCCTTCAATCGGAAGAAACTCGACGTCGATCGCCCGCCGAGATACCGTCCGTCTCAGACGAAGCGAACGAACGGATGAAACGATTCGATAGATTGATCGATAGATTTGAAAGGAGCAAAAAGATCGGGCACGACCCCATTTCCGTAGACGACATTTTTAGTTACCTCGCGTCATCCGACACAAAACTTCTCCGATAACTTTGCTTCGACAATGAGCGAAACGTTTGCCCCGAAAGAGAGAGCAAAAGAAAAAATGATGGAAAGCCGGCTGCAAGGAATTAGGTACTGGGCATCGATCGTCGATCGTTGAACAGGGAAACGATTTTTAGATCGGCGACGTTATTTTCTCGCTTTCCGTTTCAGAGGTCAAGATGGAGCTGGAGGACCTCATGTCCGACATCAAGAAAACGGCCAACAAGGTCAGGGCCAAGCTGAAGGGTAAGTAACGAACGCGTCCGATCGACTTCGATCTCCTGTTTCCGTTGTCCTTCGTATCGACGCCCAAAACGTTTCCTTCGGTTGCGTTTATTCAGTGATAGAGCAAAATATCGAGCAAGAGGAACACACGAACAAATCGTCGGCCGATCTGAGGATACGCAAGACCCAGCACTCGACGCTCTCTAGGAAGTTCGTCGAGGTGATGACGGAGTACAATCGGACGCAAACCGACTACAGAGAACGGTGCAAAGGGAGGATACAGCGACAGCTCGAAATCAGTAAGGGAGAACCGGTCCTCCTGTCTTTCCTTTAATGTCTCTTTCTTTTTTTAACGAAGGCTCACCTTTGCAGCGGGAAGGACGACCACCAACGAGGAGCTGGAGGAGATGCTGGAGCAAGGGAATCCGGCCGTCTTCACGCAAGGGGTACGTAGGACCCGAGAGGACTCCTTTTGGGCCTCTAGAGATATCTCTCTTTTTCTCCGTCACTTTATTTTCTTTTTCTCCTACTCTATTTTGCACGATTTTCGCAGATCATCATGGAGACGCAGCAAGCGAAGCAAACCCTCGCGGACATCGAGGCGCGTCACGCGGACATTATTAAGCTCGAAAACTCCATCAGGGAGCTTCACGATATGTTCATGGACATGGCCATGCTGGTGGAGAGTCAGGTAAGGTCTTCAAATCGTCGACTCGTTTGCCCCCGGGTAACCCTCAGTCAGTTTTGATCGCCGACGTCCCGCGTTCTACTCGATCGAAAGCTCGACTGGTTCGCGGGCTCGGTGAATATTCAAATCTTTCCCCCTCGATCGCGCGACCCGTCGACTTTGCTTCACGTTCGACCGTCAAGGTCGATAGAAGGAACGTACCTAAGGCGGGACCAAGGGCGTAGCGCGACGCGGTCTAACCCCTTCTTCTCTCTATCTCTGCAACGCTGTTCGCTCTTCCCCGGGCGGAATTTTTTCGACTCGATTCGAGTTTTCTCGAGGATAAATATCTTCTTTCCAAAATATCTCGTGCGGGGAAGGAGCGAA
This sequence comes from Cerceris rybyensis, assembly GCA_910591515.1. Classification (NCBI taxonomy): domain Eukaryota; kingdom Metazoa; phylum Arthropoda; class Insecta; order Hymenoptera; family Crabronidae; genus Cerceris; species Cerceris rybyensis. The sequence continues at coordinate 635,258 of OU342800.1, read as the reverse complement.
CTTTCCTTCGTTCCGTTGATCTTTCTTGCATGCGACTTTGTCAAACGTAACGATCTCAACGTTAACGATTGTAACTATACCGGCAATAATAATAGTATACATCACCAGTAACAATAACAACGGCTATGGTAACATCGGACGGAGGAAAGTAACGGTAGTAACGAAAATAACGAAAATCGCGCGAAAAGGTTCGACGATCGTAACGGATCGAGGAGAGAAGTGCCCGATCGAAAGTCCTCGAACCTCGCCGCGTTACCCTAAGGCGGTCTTCCTTCCTCGAACCGACGAAATCGAAAGAAGTAGAGGAAGGAAGAACGTCCCGAGACGGTGATCGCGACTCAGCTTCTACTCGCCAACTAACGCTAACTCTCTTCCCCTGTTACGCTGGGTGGGTTCGCGCCACGCACCTACCTTAGGGCGAGATGATAGATCGCATAGAATACCACGTGGAACACGCGGTGGACTACGTGCAGACGGCCACGCAGGACACCAAAAAAGCGCTCAAGTATCAAAGCAAAGCCCGACGGGTGAGTCCTCCCCAGATGTCACGCGAAATCGTTCGCACATTGGTTCGCGTCTAATTGGTCACTTTTTGTTTTTCTCCGACTTCCCTCCTCCTCCACCTTTTCCACGGTCTGTGCCCGCTTTACCGCTTCCCGCTTTCCCGCGAACGTGGAATATCTTTCTCGTCTCGCTTCTCTAACATGTGTTCTTTCTCTTCTCCTTTATTTACAAATGGAAATTCCTCTCTCACTTTTTATCTATTTATCTATCTGTTTCCTACCCATCTCTTTATTTTCTTTTTTCGTTGTAACGCCAATAATCTTTCTCGCTTTAACATTTATCCGGTTGTTCTTCCTCGATTGCGCATACACTTGTTCGTTCAAACTTCGCGACGTCGGCAAACGATTACGGCTATCGTCGTACATCGTTTCGTTCTCTCGTTTGCCGAATTCGCGGAGAATCTTTCGTCGATCGGCTCTGAATCTTTTTACGTGTGCGTACTATGTGTGCCGCGGTACGCGGGTGTGTCTTGCTCTTACGCTCTCTCTCTCTCTCTTTCTCTGTGTCTGTCTCTGTCTCCTCTATGCATTCTTACTCTATACATACACACGTACTAACATACATATATACGTATATGTATCTATATATTTGACTGTATATGTATACATATTCGTCCATCTGTGTGTAACTGTAACGGACTGTTTTATCGAACTTGGGTGTGCTAATTGTGCCTCTGTCCACAAACTGCGCTGTTTATTTGTATTACTAAACCTTTCGTACTAACCTTGCGCTCTCTAACCGAACTAACCGACTCTGCGCGTCGCATCTCGGACGTTCGCTGGGCGCTGTGCTCGTGGTGTACGTATCCGCGGGTATGCGCTCGCGGTGTCTGCGCATCTGTCTGTCTGTATATACTAATATCTGTATCTACTATATATCTACGTCTACGTCTGCGTTTACGTCTACGTTTACGTCTGCATCTGCATCTATATCTACATCTACATCTGCCTCAACGTCTCTATATATATGTATACGTATAAATATTGGCGTACGCGGGTGGACATACTATGCGCGCAAGTAACACTCGGTGCATCGCTCCTGGAAGTTGACTCCCGGTTGCCCGTGCTTCACCATACCCTCGCGTTTCCAAGCTTCCATGTATCCGCGTACCTTCCTCTCCCCGGATCGTCCCCCATCGACCTGGTCTCTGCGGGCTGGCCTCCTTCGCACGTCACGGAACGACAGGGTGAGTTGGTGGACCGCATTGAATACTGCGTCGATCAAACCGGCGACCACGTGGGCCAGGCCCGGGAGGAGCTGATCATGGCCGAGGAGTATCAGAGCAAGGCTCGTAAGGTAAACGAAACGGTCGTTGAGTGGCCGCGATCGACGCTGTTGCCGTCGTCGCTCCCAACGGTCGGGCCGATCGAGGCGAAACCCCTCGTTCGGCGAGGTCGACGGCGACGACGGAGAAAACGGGCGTCGAGAAGACCGACTGATCGGTGAATAGGGGTGGGTGGGTTTTGGGAGGGTTAGGGTGGCTGGGGAATCGGACAACGTTGCGCCAAACGGCGACCGCGTTCCCGCGCAGCTTCCGAATCGGGAGCTTGCTTCGACGTTCCATCGAGCAAATCTCCGATCCTAGGTGCGTGCATCCTTCCTAGCATTTACGTGGCTTTCTATCCTACCCTTCTCGTTGTACCAATCGCCGCTCCAAGTGCTCCAGTTGATCGAGCCGCTCCGACTGCTTCGACTGCTCTAGCTGCGAGAGCTCGCACTTGACTTTCGAGCGCAGAGTCGAAAGACGCGAGCATGCGCGAACACGGAACACCACCTTGAGCTTCGAGTTTGCGCTTTTCTTCCTTGCCCTGTCCCTCCGGTTACCTCGCTTCCGTTCCCGCCCCTACGTTCAACGGCTCCACGAGATCCTCGAATGCCCAAAAAGATGTTCATTTCGGATCCACTGCACGCGTTTAAGTAGAAATTCTCGTTGAATGTTTTTACTTCTATCTTTCTCTTCCTCTTTGGTTTGCAAGACTCGATGTAACTCTATGTCGCTTCGTCCGCGAGGAGAGAAGCTCGCGATCCTCTTGGACGTTGATCGGTGTATCCTTCGATTTCGATTCGCCTGTGCGCTCGGCATTTCGACGTCACGGCACCTCTGTGTCTCTATTACTGTCTGTGTCTCTCTTCCTCCCTTTCTTTCTCTCTTTCTTTCTCTCATTCGAATCCCATCTCTTTTTCTCTGTCCACAGAAAATGATCCTCATCGTAATCTGCGTGTTATTGGCAGTAATACTCATCTCCATAATAGTAGGCTGCCTTCCAAGGAGTTAAGCGGTTTGGAAGGCGCGAGCGCGCGGGTCGCGGGAGGTGTTGGGGGAGGGTGGATCGATGGGTCGGGGGTATCGGGAAAGGGCAGACGTAGGGTCCGAAGTTTCCGAAGGGTCAGACGGTTCCGACCAATGACCGGAAGCGCGCGAAAGAGGAAGCGAAAGTAGGCAGGAGGCTAAAAGGAAGGAGAACGGTAGCGTCGTTGCAGTGCGATCCGAGAGCGTAACGCTCGCATCCCGTATCCTACGACCCGGTGAAGGTGTTCCTCTCCCAAACAGGGGAAATCCCCTCTCGACCTCGACTCACGATCTACCGTTTCCGCGGGCATCGTCCGGGCGGAACGCAAGGGAGTCCACGTCGAGAGAATGGGAGGCCTCCTTCGTCGAAACAAGGACGCGCCGCTTTCGTCCGAGTGACGCAAACGTTATTTTGTTCGCAGAAATTGATCTTCATCGTAATCTGCCTGACGATAGCGGTCATCGTTTTAATTGTCATTCTGGTACTTAGCTTAAGTTGAGTGGGCGAACGACGAGGCGAGGATACGAGGATAGGATTATACGAGGACGCGGAAAGTCCGGACCACCACGAGCAAAGCGTTCCGGACACTCGGGACTAGAAGGTCGGGAGAGGCTCGTAATTCGCGCCCTCGATCCTTTCATCGTGGATGACTTTTCATCCCGGAGTTCGCGGTGTCGTTCCTCCTATCTCGGAAAAGCCCATTCCGGCGAAACTTATTTCGAGCGAGCCGCCTCGAACGCGCCGGTACTGTAAATACTTGCTGTTTGTATAGAGATACGCGTAGGCTGCTAAAATCGGCAATCGACGTCGTCGATGCTGCGAGATTTCGTTCTCCACTGATCTCTTCTCGACGTCGAGGAGAGACTCTCGACTGAGCGAGTCTGGCACAATCTTGGAGACCGTTCTTTCGTATTCACGGAAATTGGTCGTTCGATTTCGATCTCGGTTTCTCTTATCCTTTGGTAGGACGGTCCAATTGCGATGCGCGATCTCCTCGAAATTGGACAGAGGCCAACCGTTCGCGGAAAAACATGCGACTCGATGATGGACTCTGATAATAGTAGAGAGAGAGAAAGAGAAAATGTATGTATTGCGTGACTCGTTGTGCGGTTGCGCGAGAGAAAGGGCGGCTGCGGGTGTATGTTTGAGAGTTTGAGAGAACATGGTTGTAAGAGCATCGCGAGAGAGGAGCACACTTTTTGGCGCGAAAGAGTACGACCTCGGTAGAGAATGGGGAATAGAAACAGATTTGTAATCGACAATCGTATTTTTGCCGACCCGTTAACGTCGAGAGCAGAAGAAGATCATGATCATGATCTGTCTGGCCATACTTGCCGTCGTTTTGGCCACTACCGTCGGTGGATACTTCGGACTGTGAACACCAGAAGCAGGTACCGTTTCGGTCTTACGATACTTTATCGGTCTTATCGTCGAACGAGCTACCGACGGATACACGATCGTTTTTCAGATAAGTCCGAAGGGATCGCCACCGAGTCTGATCGGAACTCGAGCCGCCGGCAGCAGCCGTATCCACGCATATCGCCCCGAAACGTAGGACACCTCGCTGTTCCGAGGCGAACGATCGACGACGTCGTTGCCGTCGTTGCTGTCGTTGCTGTCGTCGTTGTCTCTGCCGTCATCGGTGTCGTTGCTTCTGCATCGATCGCCACCGACGTCGAGTTCGCCATCGTCGCCAACGCCACCGCCACCGCCACCACCACCGCTCCTACCGTCACCGTCACCGTCATCGTCACCCTCGCCACCACCGCTTCCGCCATTGCCACCGCCATCGTCACCGCCGTCGCTAATGTCGCCTCGACCTTCGCTCTCGCTGTTGCTCTGTCCGACGTTCTTCCTCTCCGCTTTGGCCGTCCCTCTTCGAATACCGCGCGATTCCGTCGCTGGCGGAAAACGTTGTCGACACCCGGGCCCCCCTCTTCGAAAGGAAGAGAAGGACGGAATGGTTTCGCTCGACCAAGTGGAGCTACGGAGAGGAAGATTCGCCGCGCTTGATGGATCCACCGGTGGTTCTTTGGCGAGAGCGGACGAGCGAGGACGTGGCTACAGTGGCTACCGTGGCTGTCTCGCGGCTACCGAGGAGGAGGTGGCGGAGGACGTGGAAAATTTTCAAAAAAACTGCCGTCGCGGGGCGCTCTCTCTCTCTCTCTTTTTCTCTGTCTCTGTATTTGTTCCAAGGGTGCACCGAACGAGGGTGGGCGCCACGTGGGCGGCCAACGCCGGGAGGACGTGTGGCGCGCTTCGCCTCGAATCGAAGCCTAACATCCGAGCCTAACACCCAATGGAGTTTATTTCCAACGCGAGAAACGGACGCGACTGTTTCGTCCTTTTGCTTTCGATTCGTTGTCGCGCGCTCCGAAGTAAACGCGTATTCCTTTAACTGTGATTTCCGATCGAGCTTGGAAATTGGTATCGAACGACGCTCACCAGGGAGCAAGAATCCGGGATTTTCGGTTCGCGCTTCTGGGTCGCGTCGAGGACGAATTTCCGAGAGTATCGCAACGTTAAGAGTAGCTTTAATTGTACGTTACACTTAGAGGTAAGTAGCTTGATTTTCGCTTCCGCGTGGCATTTCTTGACCAAAGTACCGAAACGAGGCTATCTCGTGGCATCGTAAAATCGGCGGAGCGGCTCCGAGTTCGCCTTTCGCGAAACGCCATTAGGTATTGGGTCGTCGGTCGTTCGATAATCGCGATCTCGTCCTCGAGAGCGATCGCCGCCCGGGGTTAAGCGAAGGTAGAATAATCGTAAAAACATAACGGTTGAACGAGGGACACGGGGAGATAGAGCGTGCGAGATGAATACGAGGAGCTACGAAGCTGCAGCAATAATAATATTATAGGTATTTCCGCGAAATAATTGTACGGTGATAGGCTCGCTCACCGACGGACCTCTGCGTATGCCAAGGGTACACGTATATACATACACGGAAACATGCACACCTATACATACACGCATACATGCATGTAAACACAAACGTATATCTATATATATACCTATACATACATACATATATATATGTATACACGAAGTGTATGTACATATACATATATCATGTTACATGTATATATATATACCTAGTTAGCTGGCATGGTCGGGAAGAGTAATGTTAACGTTGATGTTACCGTTAACGTTAACTATAACGATAATGATAACAATTTATTATTCGCGACGCTCGTTTCTCCTCGATATCGTATTATCGCCTCCGAGGAAAGAACGGGCGGCGTTGGTGTTAACGTTTTGTTGAGTATATTATACGAACGTTGAGATGCATACATTCAGAAGAATATGAGTTAACGTTTCAAAATGATATAACGATAAACGATTACGCTATATGGCAAGCCGCGTCGCGTGCGTCAATGTAACAATAATATTAATAATAAGGACGATAACGATGGCTAAGCTACGATAAACGACGGCGACTAACGGCGGCGAGCAATCGCGAGATCGGTCCTGCATTGTACAGAAAGCATAATGATTGTTAGTTTAGATAGCTACGTTACGATCTCTACTACTTAATCGTTCGACGCAAGTAAGAGCGAAATTGACGCGTACTATCCCTCTGTCGCGAGTCGGAAGGGCGGAAGATCGATCGCGTCGCGTTAGCCACGCAAGCTTTCCATCGATCCACCGAATCGACGATTTCATTGATTCCATTGATCTCGTTGAATTCGCCGGGAAAGATGGGCCCCCTCCCCGACCGATCGTCCTTCCGCGCGAGGCGTGATTCAACGCGCGCGTCGGAAGCCGATCGATCGTTCACGTCGGGATTGGGTTTCGAGAAAAATAACTGAGACGGATCCTTTTGCCACTCGCGCGCCGTACGATGATCGAGCTCTTATCCGTTATCCAATTTGGCCTAATAGGGAGAGAGAGCTCGACTTCTCCTCGACACGTTTTCCTCGATGGGACGAAGAGGCAGCCGTCGAGACGACGATCTTTCCGCGGACGTGCCAGAGGAAAGAACGTCGCTTCGACGAACCAGTCTCGGTAAGGTGGAAATTCTGTCGGTCCGGCGGAAGCTTCCGACCGAGACTGTAGAGTAGAGATGATTCATCGTTCGTTCTATCGGGGAAATGTCGGCATAATCGGCGCGGTAGAATCGAGAGGATCACCGTTCACGACAAGAGGGATCGCTTTAGAGTCCGTTAACACGCCGGCGCGTCGAGAACTAACGTCGGCCGCGTCACACCGGTGCAATTATTACTTCGAGAGACTATTTCAATAACCTTATAAGTGTCAATTCCACTTTCAAGCGTAAATCGTAATTTTTGCGAGAGTTTTAAGACGAAAGATGAAAAAATGGTAACGAAGGCGGAGGAGAATCTTAAGTCGTAAAGTTAATAAAGGCCGCGCGTTGCGCGCTCTCGGCCATCGCGCGACGAAGTGAGATTATTAATAAATTTAAATTATGAAGACAAACGCTGGAATGAGCTAGTGCTGGATTGGGTGGGAAGGAGGAGGAGAACGTGAAATCGGACGCCTGTGGAGTGTTATGCTTGCGCGAGCATGCGTGCGTGCTGTCCGCCGTGTGTGCTTGATGTGCGTGGGTGGCTGTGTCTTTTGTCTGTGTCTGGCCTGAGCCTGAGCCTGAGCCTGTGCCTGTATCTGTGTCTGTGTCAGTCTCCTGGGGCTGTATGGGTGCATGTTGCGCGTGAAAAAGTGCTAGAAAGGACCGGTGGAAGAGGGAGAGAGAGAAAGAGAGGGAAAGAAAGGGCAAAGTGTGAAAGAGAGAATAAGGGGGGAAAAAAGGAGAAACCAAAAAAAAGTAGTAGGTGCAGAAATAACAGAGATATGAATACTTTTTATGGTAGGTACTTCATAGGTGAGATTCATGAAAATGAAAAAAAATACTGTATTAACGATTACTTATTAAATAAATCAACGGTGTTTTTCTGCCTACTAAGTCGTATTTACGTCTCGTACTTTTACGTCGATCGAATGCTATACACTTCTCTCGAGTAAAAGAAAAGTAATAAGGATAAAACCGTCGTTTCGTTCTCCTTTCGAATGTGCTATTACGATTGCTACTCTTATTATCATCATTATCATTACTGTTATTATTATTGCAATTATTATAGTTACGTTTATCATTATCATCGTCGTCGTCGTCGTCATCATTGTTGTTATTATTATTATTATTACTATTATTATTAATGTTATTGTAACTTATAATTATTGTTATTGTCGCCATTGTTATTATTATTATTATTATTATTGTCATTATCACCGTGATCATGATCACGATCATCGTCATCGTCATCATCATCATTATCATCATTATTACTGTTGTTGGTACTGTTAATATTATGATTGGTATGGTATTACTATTACCATTATGAATACTGTATAAAATTGGCAATAACGTTAAGAGATCCTCCGACGTAATCGTTGCTCCCCGATGGGCAGAGCACGACGCGAGGACGAAAATTTCGACGAATCTCAATGGAATTCGCGTAGTCCTCACCGTCGTTGATAGAAGCGAGTCTGAGGAATGACGATTATTACCGCAGTAGAGATAATATGTGATCAAGTGAACGTGCCCTTTCACCGTGTGATCAAGCACAAAACGTTATATTCTCTGCGACGTACAGCGGTAGGCTCTAAACGTAGATCCGACTCCATTGCGAGGAGAGCGAAAATAGTGGGTGAAAGACAGCAAAAGAGAGCGAGTGAACGAGTGAAAAAACGAGAAAATGATTAGAATGATAAGAAGAGTGAACGCGTAGAATGATTTTGGGCAGGGTGCGAGAGGATGAAAGCGCGAGAAGGTGCGAACGAGAGTCGGATCGCGTCGTAAATGCATTGGGTCGACCGAAGAGAAGCGAATCGGCGAGTCGCCTTATCTAGGAGAGTCGATGGAAACAAAAATAAAGGCGGGCGAACGTCCTTCGTGACAGTTAGATAAGCGATTTGCCCTTGTATCAACCGATGTTTCCTAAACGTGATTCGCCGATGTTCATCCGCGGTACGCTCGCGAAAGATCGACGAGTACGACGTAGGAGTATCTTTCGATCGACTCGTTTACAAAAGCGAAACGAAGCCAAGCGTTTACTGTACAATTCTATTCTTTTACGTTAACGACTCACTATTGAGTAGTCGAGTAGCATATTTTATTACACATTACCGACATATAGTAGCGTTACTTATCTTACCTTAATTTTATATATCATTGAAGATAAGTATTCGCAAGAGTAAAGATTATAGTCAGCACTACAGTGAGGTTACTATACGTCTGTAGATAACGGTCCGCAAGGAGATTTCGAAAACCGACACGATGTTCAATGTATTTAACGATCTTCTCGAACGATGAACAATATACGATATATCAAGAGTAACGAGAATCGTACCTTTTTACTGCTTTACCACGTCCCAACGGGGAACGCGATCCTTGCAAGTCCCGGCAGGAAAGGTAGCAGGCGGGGGAGGGGAGCAACTTGGTCTTATTCATTCTGCAATTTATTTCTTCGTCGTGTTATAGCTCGATACAAAAGTAACGCCTTGACAGGTAACACGGCAAGGCGCTGGAAATAAATAGTGGTAATGGCGACGCGATTGCGAGCGGCCTTCTGGACGGGTTGCGATAGTACTCACGTCGCAAACTTGACCGTCCAAGCGAAAGGAATTTTGATTAGAGGAGGGAAAAAGTTTCAACGACGGGTATAGTTCGAACATGGGACAGCGTCCTCAGTAATCGCGTTTGCTGCCGCGGAAATGAGGCCGTTGTCAAAGTCCCCGTCCCTTGATATATTCTCCGGTCCTCGTAATGCGTGCTCACGGATGAATCTCGTAACTATCGTCGGATTCGCGTAAGACATGGTCAATCGACATCCCCAGGCGAGCAGAGCCAACGGCTGAAAAGTCGATCGGTCAGCCTTGCATCGGGCAAATAACGGATAGAAGGAAAAGAAACTTACTCTGTCTTCGCTAAGGAGATTGTAAGGAGAGATGATGTGTCGTCGAAGACAACCGGTCAGTAGATTCCTCAGCCGCTTCACCTCGAGGGGATTCGCGCAAGGGTGATACAGCATCACGATCGCGCCGTGCTAAACGAAAGGGGCGAATGACAAAACGAATTGTAGCAGGTACGAAAGTACGCGGACGATTCGCGCCTATGCTTTTACCTCTAAGCTATGGAGCCATCGCTGCTTCGGCAGAAATTTGTATTCTCCGTATACGGGCCACAATGGTCTGTGAGTTCCACTGAAATTCGAACGAACCAAAATTACAGCCTCTCGACGAAAGGCGCTCCGTTTCGATCGAAACATACGTACAAAGTCGGCAGATCGTCGTCGTACTCGATTCTCTCGTTCATACACTTGTGCATAGCCTAAAAGAAAAGAAAATTGTCGGTACTCTCCGAAGAAAACCTCTGGATTTACCAGAATTCTTTCAGAGTCTCACCATGTACTCCTTAGGGACACGTTCGCAGTATTCGATGGGTGCAATGTCTTTGCTCGGCGTTATTCTGCGTCCGTAACAAGTGTGATCGATCGGCGATCCGTCCCAATCGAGCGTCAGGTTGGTCTAAAGGAAGGTCACAGTGGGTTGGGAAGTGCTGAAATTTCGGAGGTTTTGGAGCTAAACGGAAAAGGAGCCTACCTTGGCATCGTCGCAGTCCTTGGAGGGCCGACCCATCGGGACGCCATGCGGAGGATGGGAGGGTCCATCGTGCTCCGATTTTGGGAATATTTTCGGGGGAGGGCTGGGCTCACCGGGTCTATCCGGCATCCAACGTCCGGTCCAATTTTCAAGCTCATCGTCGGCGTTTCTACGATTTTGCGCGCTTTTCCAGATGTATCGTCGAAACGGTTGCGGTGGGTCGTCCACGTACCTCGCCGACAGTCCCTCTGAAACGTCAAATGTCGATTGTCACGGATCTGTTTCTTTCTCTTTCTCGAGGTCAGACCCGCGTATAATGTCGTATCTACGCGAGCCTGCTTTCGCTCGGGTGCCTTCGACGAATGATAATTGTGGAGGAAATAGGAAACAAAACGATGACAAACTGTAAACGATGGGGGTAGGAGGTTAACGCGTTCGACGATGAGGGGAATGCCCGGAAGGGTTTGACGGAAGTTTCACACGTCGTCACCATTGTCAAAGAATTCGGCACTCGAGGCTTTCGTTCCGACGACACTGACGATCAAAAAAAGGATGACTCGTTCGCTGGCCATTCTTCCACCTTTCCACCGGGAGGTACGAAAACTGACAACAACAACGTCAACACCTGCTCGTGTCACGCTCGTAGCGGTCGAAACTTAGCCGCTCTCGAGCTACACTCGTTCTCGCGACTTCGACAATCGAGAATCGAGAATCGACGATGCGCAGACATCTATTCTATTGTATTCGATTCAATTCTTCAAATTTTAAATTTAGTTTCAATAGATACAATTTGATGAGACCCATCTCAGAAGATTAGAAAATTGGAGTATTCATAGTTAAAAAAATGTTAGTAACACACGAATCCCTGTAAAGTGGCACAATAAAGACATTGGACATAACAATTTCGTTTTCTTTTACCTATTCCTGTCATATAGTCTCCCTTAAGCCATAAACTATACAAATTCTAAGAGAGTGGAAACTCGCTGGTTGGTAGGAGTTTTGGCGCCACTGCTTTCAGCGCCATCTAGTGTTTGTATTTCAAACTATTTTCTGTATTTCCTTTGGCGGGAAATAATCCCTCTTTAAAAGACGAATATTTAAACAGCAATATTTTGCTTATTTCTTGACCGATTTTGATGCCGATTTTTTGCTCGTTTAATGCCGATTTCTATTTAAGCTGATATACGGCACAAAGTCGTAGCTGTCTTAAAAGAAAGATGTAATTTTTGCGTAACGGTTACTTATAACGAAAACAAAACTTCCGCGGGATGCTGTTTAGAAATTTCTAGGAAGTATGATATTTCAGGAATGGAAACAAGTTTTGGAATAAATTTTGTCAAACGACATATAATTAAGAATTTGTAATTAATAAAGACAAAGACAGATTTTGCGCGCCATCTCTTTTCCTAACCTATTTTCAACCCTGGGAAACCTAACCACTGAAAGAAACGCATGCTACATTGCAGTAAGAACGTAAACAGACTCTCTGTGGTTGGTCGATATTATATCAATTATGATTAATTTAAAATGTCGCGACTTATAGTAAAGAATCTGCCAAAAAATGTAAGTTATAAGCTTCAACGATGGAACGACAGTAAATAAATTGTACAATTAATGTTGCTTTTCCGTTTGACAATTCACTTAGATTACGGATGCCAGGCTAAAGGAACACTTTGCTCAAAAAGGACTCGTAACGGACGTGCAACTAAAATATACGAAGAATGGAACGTTTCGTCAATTTGCTTTTGTTGGCTTCAAGACAGTGGAACAAGCGAATGCTGCGAAGGAGTACTTCGATAATACCTTCATCGATACTTCTAGAATATCCATAGATACTTGCACAACTTTAGGTACTATACTAAGAAATATTAATGTGAAAAATGTTACAATCAATAGTAGTAGTTTTACCTTTAATAATAATATGTAGGTGATCCTTCGAAACCCAGAGCTTGGAGCAAATATGCTCCCGATAGTTCTTACTATGCTTCTGGCGAAAATAACAATGCAAAAGCAAAGGATGAAGTTGTGGAGAAAGAGCAGGTTGACTGGAAAAAGGAAACCAAGAATATTGTGCAAAAAGAAATTCAGGAGGCAATGGAGAAGGTATACGTGCGAACAATCAAGAAGCAAATATTTCTCTAGATACTAAAACTTTTTATGTAGCAGATATTTAATTATGATTTAGCACAAAAGCGATCCCCTTTTCATGGAATTCCTTGAAAGCCATGCCTCAAAGGAATTGAAGGAGGTTTGGCGCAACGACGGGGCTATATTGGACGCAACGAAATTCGAGCTTTCCGGGGATGATTCTAACAAGAATGAAAAAACAGCGGAAAAAGTCGTAGCAAGGAGCGATCGAGAAAATGAAGAGGAAAAGGAAGGTTTCGAAGACGACGAGGAAGAAGATAGCTGCGAGGATAATCGAGAAGAGGAAGACGATCAAAGGGAAAAAACAGATAAAGCACACAAAAAAATAGCAAATAAAGTCATATCCGATTTGGAGGTGAATTTTAATTTCTGCAATTAGAAACGTTATTTGTAAGCATTGTTGTAAGCTTTTACTTGGTTCAACAGTATATGGAAGCATTGAAGAAAAAGGAGCAGAACGTCGAGACAGGGAAAGAGGTTGTCGAGAAAAAGGGGATGGAGCACGGGCCGGCAAAGTTCTTTACGGTGAAACTTCAAGGTTTAGGGTACAAACACAAAAAGAAAGACGTTAAGCAGTTCTTTCGTCCTTTGAAAGTGAAATCTATACGGCTTCCGCCGAAAATAAAAGGCATAGCTTACGTAGGCTTCAAAACGGAGCAACATCTTAGAAAGGCGTTGCTTAAAAACAAAAGTTTCTTAGGTAATAAAGCTGCTGTAGAAGCACACATATTTTGTCCATCTATACGTATTTTGGTCAATTTTCTCTTTGCAGAAGGGAAGCAAATTTTCGTATCGAAGTACGAAGGAAGGCAAGATTCCAAAGTATCCGAAGAAAGTAACGTTAACATAAAATGGAAGAAGCAGGAAGAGACCCTAAAAAACGAAGAGAGCATAGCGGAATCCGGAAGAATGTTTATCAGAAATCTCCCTTACGCTACTACGGAAGATGAGCTACGAAAGTTATTCGAAAAATATGGCACGTGTCTCTCGACGTTTAGAAAGTTAAAGCGCTTATCCTAAGGTTTTATCATTACCTTATAATTTGTTAACTAGGTCCAATGGTCGAGGTGAGCCTACCGATAGACAGAACGACTAGGAAAACAAAAGGTTTCGGCACAGTGACGTTTATGATGCCAGAACACGCGGTGAAGGCTTACACGGAACTCGATGGCACGATCTTTGAAGGCAGAATGTTGCATCTTCTTCCTGGCAAAGCGAAACCTGACCAAATGCAGCAAAACACCGAAAGTATAAACACGCCCCGCTACCTGTTATCCATTGTTGTTGCAAAAAAAATATACCTTTAACTGCTCGTGTTCTCGTTACAGACTTAACGTACAAACAGAAGAAGGAGCTAGAAGCCAAGGCATCTGCCGGCTCGTCGCACAATTGGAACACGCTGTTCCTGGGGCAAAATGCCATTGCCGACGCTATAGCCGCGACTTACAACACGACCAAAGAAAAGGTATTCTAACGACCAGCCAGAAAACCTCGATGCTGACCACAATTGCTCAACGTTTGTTCTTTCAAGGTGTTGGAAGACGGAACGAAGGGTTTAAGCGCCGCGGTTAAATTGGCACTAGGTGAAACGCAACTGGTGCAGAACACCCGCAATTTCTTGGAGGAAAACGGCGTCTCCTTGGACGCATTTAATCAGGTAGATATCTCTAGACGCTTCAAACGCTTCGGCAACGAGTGAAACGATTGTCGCTGTGTCTTTTATAGCCACCGGAGAAGCGATCGAAGACGGTGATTTTGATAAAAAATTTGCCAGTGGGGACCCCGGCGGAGGATATCCGAGAACTTTTTAAAAAACACGGTGTACTCGGCAGAATAGTGATGCCACCGTCGGGCATCACGGGTAAGTCGTTCGGTCGGGTTTTCTATTTCTTCTTTGCTCGCATCTGCGAACGTTTCGGCGTCTTCTTTCTCCATCTATCTACCAGCTGGGTATTTTTAGCGCTCGTGGAATTTTTGGAGCCTTTCGAGGCCCGACAGGCCTTCACGAAGCTCGCATACACAAAGTACAAACACTTGCCTCTCTACTTGGAGTGGGCACCGGAGAACAGCTTCGTCGGTCCTCCACCGGAGAAGAAAACGGAGAATGTACTCGAGAAAAAGGAGGACAGGAGGAAAGAAACGGAGGAGGAACACTCGCAGAAGCCGGGAGAAGTAAAGAGAGTGGAGGAAATCGCGAAGAAGGAGGAATCCGACAAAGAGGAAAGTGAGGACGACGAGGAAGAGCCCGAGCCAGACACTACGCTCTTCGTTAAGAACGTCAACTTTGCGACCACGGAGGAGCAACTGAAGCAGGTACTTGAAGGACGTTTTCATATCCTGATATCCTTGTTTCCTCTATGTCTGGGTTTTTTTTCAGTACTTCGGCAAATGCGGCAATATACATTACGTCACGATAGCAACGAAGAAGGATCCGAAAAATGCTAACGGTAAGCTATCAATGGGCTACGGATTCGTCAGATTTAAGAGGAAGCAGGACGCGGACCGAGCTCTGAAGACTCTACAAATGACTGTGCTGGATGGAAAAACTTTGGAGCTCAAACGTTCCGAGAGAATTTTAACGTAAGTTGCTGGATTAACCAAATTAACCAGAATGACTTTAACTGCAACGTATGTCCGTCGAAATTTACAGCACGGACGTAAAGACAGCGAAGAAGACGTCGAAGACGCTTGGAGAGGCGAGCACGAAAATCCTGATCAGAAACGTGCCGTTCCAGGCCACCGCGGAGGAGATTACTGAACTTTTCAAGTACGTATCGCAAAATTCTTCGAGCCGAGTCGAAGAATCGATCGATCAAGAGGGATACGTTTTGCAGGGCGTTCGGAGAACTGAAAGGTGTAAGACTGCCGAGGAAATTCACCGGCGTCGAGAAGCACAGGGGATTCGCGTTCGTCGAATACTACACGAAGACCGAGGCCAAGGTGTTTGAATAATTCAAGCGTATCGACAAATCAATCGCATCGTTTTGCATCGTCGATTCGAGAGTATTCAACCATCGACGTTTTATTTATAGAAAGCTTTCAAGGCGCTGTGCCAAAGCACCCACCTGTACGGGCGAAGATTGGTGCTCGAGTGGGCCGCCACCGAGGAGGGCGTCGAAGAAATTAGAAAACGAACCGCCAAGCATTTTCATCAAGGTACTCCCAACTTTCACTACCTGCGTATTAGTCGATCGATTGGCGCTGCCTCCAATGCCGGTCGATAGATTTCTCTAACTTTGAGTATCTTTGAGACGCGTCGAAAACTAAATCGTCTTTCGCTTCTCGCAGAACACTCGTACAAGAGGAACAAGAGGTCTACCTTGAACCCGGAGGACGTCGGTTTGGCCGAAGACCCAACGAGAGTCAACTCTCTTCGGTGAACTGTTTGTATATGCGAGTTATGAGCGTCGGTTTACAATAAATTGTTGTAAAAAGGTACAGATGTTTTGCTTGACTTAAAAATCCTGAAAGCGCCCATTAACATCGAGACGATCGTTCGTTCGAGATGTCAACAGAGTCGAAAGTTAAAAAACCATCGTCGATCACAATATTGACCTTCGCGTCACGTCGCAACTTTTCCTTCTCTCGCTTTTCTCGAAAACACTCTCGACGGCCGGCTAATTATCTATGTAACTAGGTTTTCGGTTCTATCGGGGAGATCGGTTCGGCCTGCCGTCGTCCATCTCGACCCACGTATAGCGGTCGACTCAATTAATAAGTCCGCTCGAATGCAAGAATGCGCCTTGATCGCAACTTTTCGCTCCTAATCTCGTCGTAATTCGATTAGATTGAGTCGGAGATCAGCGTATTTGAAAGCAATCGCTGCCGTTACCCTGCGTGCCGTGGATTCTCTCCTCGATCTCAATAAAGGGCTTCGGGGGATGAGGAGACAGAGGGTCGAATTCTCCATTGGCGGTCAGGAATTTAAATTCGTCTGTTTTTCTACTTTCCTATCCGAGCATCGCCCTCTGACCTTCGCTAGCGCCCCGAACGGAATGCGGTTTTTCGATGGCGCTTATCTCTCGAAGAGAAAAGAGCAAGAGATAAAAGAAAATCGAGATCATCGGCGGAGGGACGAAGGGAAAAAGCGGGCTGCGTTCGATTTGTAATTCGAAGAGAGGCGAGGAAGTGGCAGAGGGGGTGACGAGAGGGCCGAGGTAGAAGGGAAGAAAGGTTTTCCTTTCACCTACGGCAAACGTTCGCGGTGGAAGCGGCTCGTCGTTGGCGGAGGCGCGGCAGAAGTCGTCGGTGGGGCGTTTTGGAGTCGAGGGCGACGGAGACGGAGGTAAAAGCGGAGGTAGTGGCGGAGGCGGAGGCAGAGACGACCCATGAAAGTAACAGTGCCTTCCCCGACGTCGAGAATCGAGAATCGAGAATCGAGCGAGCGGACGGATCGAGGAGAACGATTCTCGGCAGTGTTGCGCCTCACGTCCCGGAGAACGTTAGTTTCGCGGGAGAACGGGGCAATCGGTGGATCGTAGAAGCTACGGAGGAGTTCGCGTCCTTCTTCGAGTGTCGTCGTCCACGACCAAGGTCGCGGGTGTGCCGGTGCGTCGGTGGCGAATCGGTGGCGAACCTGTCCGCCGAGAACGTCGACTAAGCGCGATGTTCTCCACCTGAGGTGGAGAACGCGGAGAACAGGACAGAGAGACAGAGAGAAAGGGAGACTCGAGAAGACTGAGAAACGAGTCACCAGGAAGTGTCGGCCTGCCAGAAAAATGGACCGGGTAAGGATAATCGACCTGTTTAACTTCAGTAAATACTTGTCTTCGGTTGCACAATACGGGAGGAAAATCGCGAGGACGGCCCCTCGCGCGGATACGCCCGAACGTGACGAGAGACCCTGTTAACACTTTCACGAACGATCGCGTGTTCGCCGATCTCGCCGTTTCTTTTTTAAATCGAAGGCCCGGATGCTCGTCCGTCTTTCTGGAGGGAGGAGGACGTGGATCGAATAACGAAAGAACGATCGGTCGGTTCCTTGGGGCGCGATGGAGGGAAAGGAAACGTGCCGGTCTTTTCGAGCTACCGCAAACTGCAGCAACTTGCGCAAACCTTGTTCCGCCCAATATTATATTCCGCTGGTCCCCGAAACCCCATGAACGCCGCGAAAAATCGGCGAGGCGGCAGGAAATCTGTGGACCAAAATCGCGATTTTGATTCTCCTCGGGGAGGCGGGATATTCGCGGTGGTACTCGGTCGAGCGAGCGCGGTGGATATTTTCGTTTCGCAATGGCAACGGAGAGGGCAAATTGCTCGAGCTCGACGGATCGCGAGGAACGCGCGAATCGTCGGCCGGTCCCTGAAATTGGCGATTCCGAGGAACTTTGTCGACAGCGGAGGCTACTTCCAAGAGCGACGAAAGCCACTCTTCTCCACGTTCTCCAGGGGAACGGAGGAAGAAACGTCGCAACTATTGACCTTGGGAGTTATCTGAGACGAGAATTCGACCTTGGCTCGTCGAAGGAGCGAGCACGGTCCATCGAGGAACGCGCTCGAGGAAAAGGACCTTTCCTTTTGTCGCGATTCGCGACAGGACAGCTCGACATGGAAAGAACCGAAGATCGAGAGAAAGAGCGAGACGATTACAAGAGGGGGAGAAGGAGGAGGAGGAGGGAAGAGAAACAGAATGGCTCGACGGAGCGAGGACGGTCAGCGGTTGACCTTTCGAGGAGAACGATCCTTTCGACGAGTTTTGTCGTTGCCTCGAGTTGCTCCTGTTTCGGGGAAGGCCCCCCGGACGGGTTTCTTCTTTTTCTTCCTCGAGAAACTCAAGCGGGGCCCGAGAAACTTGCGAGCCGCGATTCGCATTCCTTTGCACGCTCGGAGAACCGACTTTGCCTCCATCGCGCCGGCTATGCTTGTCCTCTCGAATTCTCCTTGCGATTTCGTATTCCGAGAATCTCCTCTTCCTTCTCCTTGCTCTTTTTCCTCGCGACGGTATCGCAGATTCGAAAATAAAGTGGAGAAAATAGAAACGCCGGAGTCTCGAGAGGAAAACGAGGCCACGAGAAAACGAGAGGAAGGAAGGAGCGGAAGGAGATAAGAAGATAGGGTCGAGGACTATGGGCCAGCGATCTCGCTAGGAGATTTCCTCGGGCAATTAGGAGACACGAGGAGGATTCGATCAAATGCGCAATTGCCGCGTCTGTTTTCTCGCAAAGAGAGCGAGAGTCCGGTGCCCTGGAGGGAATTCCGTGGAAAGTAAAAGTGACCGAACGACGGTAAACCTATCTCCTGGCGACAGATCGAGTCAATGTTGCTCTCGCGCTTTCGATCGCTCCTCTCCTCCCCTCCTCGTCGAGAACTCGTTTCGAGAAACGTTGCACGTTTCAAAATGCGAGTCGAAGTAAACGTTTTAACGCCGAGGTAATTCTGCCGTAACTTGCACCAGAGAGGTCCCTTGGATGGAGGCAAAAGATCAACGAGAGAGGTCTTCCCGGACATGTCTGGGGCTTCCGGCCGCTCTGCGGAAGTGGAGGGCAACGAGTTTGTCGCGACCTTGGCTTCGGAATCTCGGAGCCTCGAGGAGACCGGTCGCAGAGGTCATCGGGGTGACTTCGAGTCGAGGGGAGACGTTCGCCGGCTAAACGGGGCATTGCTTATCGCGTTGACACAGGTTTCTTCCGGGCAAGAGGTCCAGAGTCAATTTGGGGCGGTAGTTTCCAGGTGAAACGGCACCGAAGGTCAATTGCGATCGAACGATACAAAAAAAGAGCCGTCGAGAATCTTCGACTCGGGCTAGTGAGCCGTTTGCATCGCATTCGCGTCTCGCATTTTGACATTTTAACGACTCTCGACGATGACTTCAGCCTCGACGCTCCCGGCGCGTGCCGTCACGGGTATTCCGCTTTTACCTCCATCTTCGAGACCTTTCTACCGATCCGGGTCGAGAATCCGAGCCCGCGCGAGCTTGCGTCCTCGCAATTTTGACCAAGAAGCCGCTCGAAGATTCCTCGGATATGTTCCTGTACGTTCTTGCTCGCCTCTTGGCTTCACAATTGCCAATTGCAAGCCCGAGAGTCGAACTCCACGGCTCCCTGAACGCGATCGAGGGGGATAATAACGGTGAGCTCGCCGGTCGTCGAGCACGTAATCGGGAATTTGCGTGAGCGTGACTCGTCGCGCATAAACGATCAGCCGACAATTTGGGCGAGCGGAAGGCTTGCTTAATTAAATATCTGCGTATTTAAATACCTAGGTATTTATTTATATAAATAATATTTGGAAGAAACTCTACGAACGTTGAAATCTCCTGTTGGCGCGCCGCGACTAGAGGATTTTGCGGGCGTTGAAATCTCCGGCTGGTGCGCCACGACTCCGAGACTTCGAGGGGCGTTCAAGTCTCCGGCTGGCGCGCCGTGCAGCAATTTTGTCTCGTCCCCAAAGAACCGGCGCGATCGCAAAAACCTCAGACCAAACTCCGGCAAAATAGACGACCAGGGCAACGAGAAAACCTGACGGATACCGGTTACCCCGGGGAAAATGGGGCCGACGTTGATTTGCTCGCTTTACCACCCAATGTCCAACTTCCACCGAGAGGTGCGAGCGAGAACGAGATCTCTGTTTCGGGCGACATCGATCGTCGATTTCTCTCGTCGACGCCTCGAGAGATACGAGGCAAAACGCGACGATACGTATTCCGATCGGGCCTCGAGCGAGCTTGAACGAAATATCGACTTTCCCGAGTAGAATTTCAGCTTGCCGACTCGCGATCGGATTACGTCGTCCAGGTGCTTCCTCGTTCGCGCCTAACTCGAAGGAGAGCGCTCGGAGGAAAGGATCTAGGGAGGAACCGGAAGAGACCTTCGGTGTCCTCGATGTCGTGCAGGTTGCTAGCGAGGGAGGAGGCGAGCCGATCGACGATCGAAAGGACGGCGCGCCGCCGCGGGCTTCCGTTCCGATTGCGAAACTCGCAATACCGATCGAGCAGGTGGTTTTCGCGCGTTACGCCGTTACACCGGCTATAGCGGGCAAAACGGCGGCTCGCCGAGCGTACACCTCGGTATGCTGGATCGATTCCAGTCGGGCCCCTGGGCCTCCGGGCCGATCGAAACCTTCTCTCCTCTCCTTTCCTCTTCGCTTTCCAAGGATCCCGGACTCCGTAGAAAGTTATTTGACATTTAGAAGGGTTCTGAGTATCGGGACTACCCGCGCCACCTTCCATCGTTCCACGTGATTCCTCGCGTTTCTGTTTCTATTCCTGTTTCTACTTCTATTTCAAGCACCTCTAATTGGAGTCGGAAAGGAACGAATAGCCGAAGAGAGGGGAGGCTTTCGCGGGCTCGTTAAGCTTCCTCGCAAAATTCCTTCGCAACGAAATAGAAATTCTTCCGTATTATATAATTTCGTCTCGGGCCCACGTAGCTTGCGCAGCGAGGGTAAACGGCCGAGGAATTCGGCAATCTGGCAAAGTCCGAGGAATTGTTCGTTCATAGGTTCCTTCCGGAGGAAGGTGACTCGCGCGATTTGAACTCAGGAGGAAGGACGGGACCGTGACACGGAGACACGAGGACAAGGAGACGAAGAGGCGAAGAAGCAAAGTGGCGAATGGGCTGGGAAGGCCCCTCCTCGTTGCGCAACTCGCGCCAAGAGAAAGCAAGAAGAAAGAACTACGTTCCGCGGCGACTTTCTCGCGCGTTTCGGCCGACGAGCGCGTTACGTTGACGTTACGTTACGCCGTCCCGTTGCCGTCACCTTCTACCGCGATATACGACGGGTTTAGCCGCAATTGCCATCGAATCGAGTCACTCATTCGTTTCGCTCCACTCTCGCGTCGAACGACGAGGAAACGACGGGGTCTTTGCCCCCTCGAGGCGACTGGCATGCCCTCGCGATTTTCGCAGACCCAAAGACCCTTTGACCTCTTGGCAAAGTCTCGCGACGATCGACGGAGACCGGCCGACTTAACGAGCGTCGTTTTGCAAGGGGTCGACGAAGCCACTGTCGGCCGGTTCACTGACCTCCAGGATATTCGCGAGACCAATCGCTAATGCTAGACGGAATGTTTTCATTGCAGACGATCCAGACGGCCACTGTGCTCCTCTGGCTGGGAATCCTCTTGGCGGCGATTCAGCACGGTGAGTCTCTCTTTTCATCCTCTCATCTTCTCCGCTTCCCTCTCGACTTCTCGCGATGGCTTTGGTGAAATTTCCTTCTCTCGAATTAGCATCGTAGGCGACGAAACGACTCTCACGTTTCGCTTCTTATTTCGCTAATTTCTAATCGGTCGATCGGCCGGCAAATTGATCGCGTGGACGACGAGAAGGTAGAGAATGTGGTTGTCCCCTTTGGGAAATTTCTTCGATACCGGTGGCACGCGTCGACTCCCCGGCGATCCAGTTTCACCGGAGAAAATAGCCTCGTAAACGCAAACCGGCGCGATCTTTGCACCGATCTCTCGCAGCTTCTATTCTCGTAATCGACGCGGTAACTGCTTTCCGGAGCGAAGGGAGAGTCGTAATTGACGCAACGTGCTGTCGTGGCGGCAAACCCGTTATCGCAATTCGTCCAAGGATTTTATCGCGATATTCCGATACAATTTGCGAGAGGAATATCCGAGACTATGACCAAGACGCTCCCCAATCGGTCTGCTCATCCTCCATGCTCTACTTTAATTCCTCTACCTCTGTTACGTTAATTACTCTTCTCTGCCTTATGCCTCATTTTATTTTATTTTATGTTCTCTCTGCAAGTACCGTTGTACCGGCTTTGCACCTCTACGAAAAGAATGAAATTTTTCCAAGAAAATTATTTCGAGACGATCTTTCCGATCGCCGGGGAGCAAGTATTCGAGCGGAGTCGCAGAGGCGAGCCGAGAGAAGTCGCGTTAACGCCGGCGAGGTGTTACCGTAACCGTTGCGCTCGATTACGGCGCGAAAGGGAGCCGCTCGCGGAGAATTCCGTGGAATTCCAGGTTCGCGAGGAAGTAACGGGCGAGCCCCCTTGCCGATATTATCTATCGTCCGCGAGCAAGTTGCGCGGTGCTGTTCAATTCTGTTCGACTCCGCTGGGATCGGGCTTCGATCGAGAGAGAATAGAGCGCGAACGGAGCGTGAGAGATCTCGGGCAGGCGTTCGCTCGCCTCGTCGGAGAGAGTCCGAGAGAGAAAACGGGAGCAACGGAAGGAGAGAGAAGTACCGCGCCGATCTTCCAACGGAATTGCGCCCACGCCCTCCGATCGCGCTATCGCCCGGCTCAAATCGCGCCGAGAAACGATATGCCGATTCTCTCGTTCCGCGAGATCGAGAAAGATCGCGGATACCTGGGAACCGAGTGGACGCGGATCGAGGCACGAAGGAATTCGGGAAAGGAGACCGCGGGGGAAGCATTGGCGGGCTGTTGAAAAGGGAGACGGGGATCGCGAGGCCGTGGGTGGTCAGGGTCAGGATCGATCTCGATTCCCCGCTCGATTTTCGCCTCTCTTGTCGGCCTCGATACGCCCCGACGAGTGAAAGCATCGCGAACAATTGGTCTCCCGAGAGAGACCGGCTTCGGGCTCGTTAGATTATTCCACCTCCCGCCAAAATTGACGATTCTTTTTCTCGTTTAATTTTTTTTTCAATCTATTCGGAGGAACGTTGTCTATGCGGATCGTTAGAGCGAAGAGTGCAATATCGGAGGTCGACTGCAAGAAGATCGAATCGTGGCTGGGAACGAGCCTCGACGAGGCTCTCGAAGCGTGGAAATTCGCACGAACGCAAGTGCGAGTACGAATACGAATGTGAATACGAATGAGAATGCGAGCGCTCGTCGCGCGGGAACCTCCTTGTAGAGAAATAAACGAAAGTCCGATCGCGCTTCAATTTCTCCGCGTTTTCTCCTTCGACGATTCACGCGACGCGATTCCCTCGTTCGCGAACCATCTCTACCGATTCTATAACTTTTGCAGGAGAGGCCGAGCGCAAAATCGTCTGCTACTACACAAATTGGTCCGTTTACCGCCCGGGCACGGCAAAATTTTCTCCACAAAACATCAACCCCTACCTCTGCACCCATCTCATCTACGCCTTCGGTGGATTCACCAAGGACAATGCTCTCAAGCCCTTCGACAAGTATCAAGACATCGAGAAAGGTATTTAAGCCCAGCCAAGGAACTTTGTTCTCCTTTCACCACGGGATCGACTTTTCGACGCTGAATCCTTGCAAATTTGAAAGGCGGATACGCTAAGTTCACCGGGCTGAAGACCTACAACAAGAACCTGAAGACGATGCTGGCGATCGGAGGATGGAACGAGGGCTCCAGCAGGTTCTCCCCGATGGTCGCGGATCCCGGGAGGAGGCGAGAGTTCGTCAAGAACTCCATAAAGTTCCTCCGGCAGAATCACTTCGATGGCCTCGACCTCGACTGGGAGTACCCGGCCTTCAGGGACGGAGGCAAGCCACGGGACAGGGACAATTACGCTAACCTCGTGCAGGTAAATAGTCGTCGAGAGTGGAGCTAGCTCGGAGATAGCCCGAGGAATCTTTGAATCGTTGTAATCGATGGTGGAAATGTTCTTCGAAGGAACTCTACGAGGAGTTTGAGAGGGAGTCGTCGAAGACCGGGCGCACGAGGTTGCTGCTCTCCATGGCGGTGCCAGCGGGCATCGAGTATATCGACAAGGGATACGACGTTCCCAGGTTGAATCGATACCTGGATTTCATCAACTTGCTCTCCTACGACTATCACTCGGCCTACGAGCCCGCGGTTAACCACCATTCGCCTCTGTATCCGCTGGAGGAGAGCAGCGAGTACAACTACGACAGCGAATTGACGATCGTAAGTTTGCCCCTAGATTTTTTTCGATAGAACTTTCGAAACGAGGAGGATTTGACTTTCAGGACTACACGATCGATCACCTGCTGAAGATGGGAGCCTCCGCGGAGAAGATAATCTTGGGCATCCCGACCTACGGAAGGTCGTACACCCTCTTCAACGAGGAAGCGACAGACCTTGGCTCTCCGGCCGACGGTCCAGGGGTCGAGGGCGATGCCACCCGGGAAAAGGGATACCTGGCTTACTACGAGGTTCG
Source organism: Cerceris rybyensis (assembly GCA_910591515.1). NCBI lineage: Eukaryota > Metazoa > Arthropoda > Insecta > Hymenoptera > Crabronidae > Cerceris > Cerceris rybyensis. The sequence goes on along the minus strand of OU342800.1, from coordinate 610,621 downwards.
TTTGTGCGCTTTCGACGCGAGAAACGAGGCGAGATGGAAAAAAAAGCGGGAAACTCGAGAGAGAGAGATTTTTAGATCTGCGAGAACCTGGATAACTCGGAGGACTGGGAGGTCGTCCAGCCGAACCCCAAGGCGATGGGACCGTACGCGTTTAAGGGCAATCAGTGGGTCGGCTACGACGACGAGGGCATCGTCAGGTTGAAGGCCAAGTACGTGAACGAGAAGGAACTTGGAGGCATCATGTTCTGGTCGATCGACAACGACGATTTCCGCGGAAAGTGTCACGATAGGCCCTACCCGCTGATCGAGGCTGCCAAGGAGTCCCTATTGGCCGGAGAGTCGTGAGTGAAGGATCCATTTTTACAATTTTCTAGTAGGAAAAATCTTCGCGAGATCGAGAGGCAAAATATGCGAGTCTGTCGAACAGGAAAAGTTCCGGTCAAAAGTCAAAGGTCTCCGACACCCGAAAGAAGAATCGTCCTCGGGGAGGACAGCGACCGAACGCGATAGGACGAAAGCTTGGAAGCAACGGAAGGAGAGGAACGACCTCCGCGGAAGTCTCCTCGACGGAAGCGACCTACTCGAAGAAGAGGCTCTCGTCGAGGCCGAAGTATCGCGCTATATCGCGATCAAGGATCAGCGAGGAGGAGGAGGAGGACGAGAAGGAGGTCGGTGGACGATCCTACGACCCCGTGTCCTTGGAAGCCGAGGAGGAGGGGGATTCCGAAAAGAGAAACGCGGTGAGGACGACGGAGAAGAGGGCCGGATCCAAGGGCAAGAGCAGAGCCAAGGGATCGGAGCGTGCTCGAGGAAAGTCGAACCGGAGGAAGGGGGAGAACAGGAGCTCGTCCTCCGAGGAGTCTCCGAGCAACAGGTTAACTACACCTGAGCCTCCCACGACTCCTGATCCCGGAACAGGTATTTATAGACCGGATAGACTGAGAAGTCACTCGATATGAGGTATCGGGAAAGGGAGACGGTCCTTGCACAGCCTTATTCTCGTCGTATCGGCCCTTGAAACCTGAGCTCGGCGACTGACAAACGAAAACTAAGCTCTTATTTCGTATCAAGTGCCTTTTTGGCCAGTCACGCATTAGAGCCGAAAGTGCGCGAGAACGAGGGACGTCTCGTATCTGTCGAGCGAATCAAAACAAACCACTTATCGAGCGACCTCTTCCTAAATTCTCGCCGTATCGAACCCGCGATTGCTTTTCGTCCAAGGACTCTTTTCAACGTTCGTCTTCTAACGTTTAAACAGATTTCAAGTGCGAGGACGAAGGATTTTTCCCGCATCCACGAGACTGCAAGAAGTACTTCTGGTGCCTCGACGCCGGTCCCGGAGGCCTTGGCATCGTGGCGCACCATTTCACCTGTCCTTCGGGTAAGTATCTCTCGAAGGAGCTTCTCGAGGGAATTCCACCTCGGAGTCGACTTAAACTTAAATCTAAATCGGAAATATCGACTCAGGCTTGGTGTTCAACAAGGCCGCCGACTCCTGCGACTATCCTCGCAACGTCGTTTGCCCGAAATCGAAGACCGAATCCGCAGCTTCGACGACCAGGGCGCCGATAACGGCTGCCACGAGTCGCACCACGTTCCTCTACAGCACGACTCTTCGAACGACCACGGAAGAGGCTGAGTCCGAGGAGTATGAGGATTACGAGGACGACGACGAGGTCGAGGACGAGGACGAGGAAGAGGAAGTCGAGGAGGAGGAGAAGAAGAAGGAGAAGCCGAAGACGAGGACCTCTCCGAAGCCTCTGCTCTACAAGACGATCGAGAGAAGCAGATCAACCACGACAACTGCTGCACCAACTACATCCTCGACGACCGCCAAGCCCGAGAGAGCTCACCGAGAGAAGACCGTGGACCTCGAGGACGAGGAGGACCCCCAGGTCATCAAGGAGCTGATAGAGCTCATCAAGAAAGCAGGTAAGTTCCGGCTTTATCTCGCCGCGATATTTTTTCCCTCGGGGAAACTCTCGACTTGGAGAAGTCCTTCGGAAGCGACGAGGGCTCGAATCGGCGGTTGGTCGATCTTTCCCTCGTCGCGAATCTCGCTCGTTGATTCGGGAAAAGAGAGGAAAAACGAAAATTGCGCGATACGTGCAGGTGGAATCGAGCAGCTCGAGAAGCAGCTGCACCTTCAGGGAAGGACCTCCGACGAAACAGCCTCCGAGGGGGAACGTGCCACCCCGGCGACGATAAGTCGTACCCTGTACGAGAGAGTGCTCAGTCGTCAGGCCAACAAAATTGCGACCGAGCAGCGAGCTTCCGTCGACAGATACAAGTACGCAAATGGGCCCGGTGGCGCGCAGTTTGAGGGACTGGACGAGGTACCGGAAGTGAAGAGCCTGCGAAGGGCCCAAAAGCCTCAGTACGTCACCCTGGAGAGACCCAGGTAGGGAGGATATTAAAGAATCGTCTCGATGTTCGATAATCGACGAGAATAATGCGTTTCGCCAGGCCATCCACGAAGCGGCCACCCGTGGAGGAGGAAGAGGAGGAAGAGGAGGAGGAGGACGATGATGTCGAGGAGGACAACGAGGACGTGGCCTCCTCCGAGGAACGAGCCGTTGGAAGTTCCTCTTTGTCGAGCTCCACGGCTAGATCGATCCCTAGCTACGTCAACATTCGTCGATCTCGACCCTCGACTACCACGTCCAGGTAAATCGAGAGAATCTCGAGAATTCGAGAGCAATGGAAGAATCTCTAACGTTCCTGTTTCAGAAACGAGAACGACGTAGAGGAGAAGGACGTAGAGGAGAAGGACGAAGCCGTCGAGGACGATCTACCTATTCGTCGACGACGACCCGTATTTTCCAAGTAAGTCTAAATCGGTAGATTGGAGGCCTCATCGACGCTTCCACGATCCACGATTCGTTTTTCCCTCAGACACTCCGAGGCCGAAAGGAGCGAGGAGAGCGCCGAGGAATCGGAAGGTCGACCGGCCGAGTCAGAGGAGAACGCGCCAACCACCAAATCTAGGTTTCTACCATCGACCATCGTGCACCTCTAGGAGATGATCGCCAAGAAATCTAATCGAACGATTCTTATTTTAGATACGTCAGCGTCCAACGATTCCGCGGCACTACCGCGAGATCGTCCAGCTCGGTTCGACCGGAAACGACTCAGGTTTCCTCGACCACCTCCGAGGAACCGACGACCGAGTCGCTCTCATTCTCGACGTCCGGGACTTCCGAGGAGCCAGTTACCGTCGTCGCGTCGACCACGACCTCGACGGCTCCACCTCCGAACTTCACCGAGGCGACCCTCGACGTTCTCTCCCCCTCGACCTTCCCCGCGGAATCCACCGTCGAGACAACTTCCACGACGGAATCTGTGAAACTCGTCGAGGATTCGGCGACCGAGATTCTCCTGACGACGGTCTCCGTCGGTAGAACGATCTCCTCCTCGTCCCAGAGAGTCGCAGTGGCGACGGTCTCGCAGCCACGACCCTTCGGATTCGCGAAAAGAAACCGACCGGTATCCCCGATCGCCGAGGTCACGACTACCCCCTTGGCTCCGAGCGACCGAACGAGGTCAAAGGTGAGTACAGCGACGCGAAACCTCGCTCGTTCGTCCTTCCTGGTAGGACGAGCTCGATCGAGATCGAGACAGGAGGCCGCCCTTGGAAGCGAGGCACCACGTTCCTCCGTCGAGGAGACGGCCACGGCGATTCGTCCGGCGACTCGTTCCGCCAACGATTCCAACGCGAATTCCGCGACTCGACCGCCGAGAGAGAGAACGGGATCGAGGTACAGAGGATCGAGCAGATACACGCCTCCGAGCTTCGTTTCCGGTGCAAAAAGGGAGGAAGCTTCGGCGAATCTGATAGCCGGCGAACGATCCCGGCCGACGGAATCTCCCTCGAAGGCTGTTCTCGAGACTCCCAGGAAGAGATTCCGGAGACCGATCGCCAAGAACCGGGCCGTCGATCGGCTCGAGGACAGTCCGATCGTCAGAATCAGCCAGGCCAGAAGAAACTCGACATTGGCGGCGAGAAGGCTTGCCGGAAACGAGGGAGAGAGCGAGGAGAACGTCACGAATATCAGGGTCTTCGAGAGGCCGCTGAATCGAGAGATCTACGGGGGAAATCGATACGCGAAGAAGAGGACGAGCGGACTCCGAGGAAGTACGGAGATTCAAAGCGCGGTGAGAACTTCTCCGGTGTATCCGTCCGTCACTGCCTCTACCCCGGTCCTCTCCGAGAATTCGGAGCAGAACGAGCCGGAGAGCATCTCCAGGACGAGAGCGGAGGAAGGGGATCAGGATTCGGTCGATGGAGTCGCGACGATCGCGAGCATCGAGGATAGGGAAATTACGGATCATGGAATCGAGAGTAACACGATCCAATCGACCTATCTCACGGAATCGATCGGAGAGAACGAGATCACCGTGACCGAGCCGGAACTTCCGACCACCGTGAACGAGGCGACCGTCGACGCCGGCTCGGAGAGCGAAGAAACCCATCCACCGAGTCCTCCGAGAAGGAGGAAGGTTCTTCTGAGAAGACGACCCGTCTCGACGAGCCCCGCCTCGACCACCCCCGAGGAGGAGGTCAGGAGCGGAGGAGTTCCTCGCAGAAGAAAAGTCGTCAAGAGAATTCGTCCGGTCGTTCTTCCCTCCGAGCTTCCTGCCGAGAAGGCCTCGACCGAGGCGACGACTCCGGAGGAATTCCCGACGACCGCTTTCGACCTCCTGGAGACCGGAAAACCAACAACTTTCGACCGAGCGGAAGATTTTGCTCGCGGGTCTACCGTGGAAACTTTCGGTACCACGGACTACGAGCTTCTGGACGACTCTCCGGATTTGTTCTCGATGTCCTTAGGCGACACGAAAGTGAACGACGAGATAGAATCGACTCTCGTTCCGCCGACGACCGACTACTCCCTGGAATCCTTCCTTTCAACGACGACCGACCAATCGACCAACTTCGATCCGAGCGAAACCACCGAGTCGATTCCGACGACTCTTCTCTCGACTTCCGCTCGACCGAGCGAGTCGCCAACGGAGACTCCCGCTCCTATCGTTGTAGCGGAAATTTCGACGTCTCTGAGACCCGAACCGTCGCAAACCCCCAAGAAAGCGACCCCCACGTACGTCGACTCGCGATACGTTCGCAAGAAGTTCATTCGAAGACGTCCCGTGATCTCCTCGGAGAACGTTACCAGCAGGTATCCTCCGCTGACGAGCCCGCTCAGCGTCGTCTCCTCGAGCACCGAGAGGAACGACGCGCAGCTCTTGTCGAAGCGAAGGAAGACTCTGTTCGTTCGGCGAAGACCTGCCTCCTCTACGACCGCGGAAAGCGTTATCGCCGTGGAGAACGAAGAGAACGCGGAGAACGTGGAGAACGTGGAGAACGCGGAGTACGTGGAGAACGCGGAGGACGTGGAGAACGTGGAGAACCGAGGGACAGATACTGCGGACAGAAGCGAATCCGACGATTTCTGGAGTCGCTACACGACGAGGACGTTGAACAAAGGAGGACAGTTTTCGACCACGGGCGATAGATTCGAGGAGGCGGCAATCGATCGCAAGGAAAACGAGGAGGAAATTCGACGATCCACTTTGGCCAGCATCGGCAGATCGGAATTTCGACCTCGGTACACGGTTTCCGAACTTCCGAGGAGGACGTCGAACGTCGAAAGTCCTCGAGCCTCCTACCAGGACTCCTCTCCGGAGGAATCGGAGGGAACCAACGGCTCCAGGCTAAGATTTCAGGGATATCGTCAGCCAAGAACGAGGTACGATGCTCGAGACGGAGGCCGAAGGAGCGAAAGCGAGCCGGAAGCAGAATCGGAAGCGGAATTCACGACCCAACTACCGAGTACCGATTACCCCGGGCAAACCTTTAAGCCTCGATTGTACGGGAAACGACCGATTTCGACGACTCAGCAGCCGGTCACCGAGACTCTCGTTCCCGCCAGGAAATTCGACTACGTCGCCGACGCTCACCGAAGGCAGCAGCAATCGCTAAGAGCGACCACCGTTCGCCAGAGCGAGAACGTTCCTGCAAATTCCAGCGAGGAAAATCCGGAACTAGCCAATGCTCTAGATTCCACGACGACGCCCTACAGCAAGCCTCAGGTGACGAGGCTCGTCACCTCCGTCGAGGAGTCGGCCACCACGGAGAGGCAAAAGATCCTGATTAAAACGAAATATTCTTCCCTGACCTCGACGACGAGAATTCCCGCGCAAAGCACCGCACCCCGAGCGGAATATCATCTCGCCGGCTCTACCGGCACCGTCGTCGAGACTTCCCGCCTCCTCGACGAGACCACCGAGGACGACTCGATCAACGAAATTCGACGAGGCGTCGAGAGATCCACGCTCCCGATCGAGGGAGAATTCCTCTATAGAGACGGCCGATTCACCACGGAATCCCACGAGTCGTCGACCATCGAGATCGAGTCGGTGTTCAGCAATCTGATCGCCGGAAGGGGAGCGAACGAGTGAACCTAACCGGAAAGTTTTCCCGGGTCGCGCGTGTACATAAATACATAGACGCTTTAATCCGATCGAGGAAGGACAGATTCGAAGGAGAGACGTCGAACCGTTCTTCGTCAGTCTCTCGTTCGCATCGTCGCTCGTCGAAGAAACGGCCAGCTTCAGCGACGGAGCTACGCAATTCGAAGGAAACGATCATCTCTGTGCAAAGCCGTTCCACGTATTTTCTCGGCCCCCGTCTCTCTCTCTCTTTCTCTCTCTTCTCGAGGGCAGCTCGAGTCAGGACCGAAGGACTGCGAAGGACGAAGGAGAGAGAAAGAGGAAAAGGATCCCGCGCGGGACGATCTTCGTTAAGAGTGCCACCTTCTGATTTTCAGGTTGCCATCTCGGAAACTATAGAAAGACTACCGACCCTCAAGGAACTCATCGGTTATAGCGTCGTCGTTCCTACAGATTTGTCCTCGTCGCCCGTGCATCTCGACCTTCTCTCGTCCTCCTATCCCGCCAATGTCGCTCTTCGTTCGCGAGACGATCGCCTCTCCGGTCTGCTCGAACGAGAGAACGAGACTAATTCGGTTTTCGAGGAAAATTCGGGTTTTTCGAACGAAAAGCTACCACTCGAGGAAAACGACGAGAGCACGAACGACGTCGAGGATACCTTCGACGGAGATGACGAGCAAATATTTGGCGGGAATGGAAGAAAGATTAGAATCGACAGAGACGACCCGACGACGACGACGACGACGCTCAGACCGACCACCATGAGAGGAATGCCTCTGACGGATTTGTTGATCAGTCACAGTCCTCGTGGATTTTACGTGACCAAGAGCACCACCGATTCGTCGACGACGAACGTTTTGGGAAGAACGGAGACCGTTGACCTTCTAACGACGGACGTTACGACGGTACCAACGGAAGAACGAATTACAACGATCGCCATGAATATGGACGGAGAGGAGAACGGTCAAATTGTCGATAAAGTTTCTCCCGAAGAAACGACGACAAACTGGGAATCCGATAGCTCGACGTCCACGACGTCCCTCGACCTCGAAACGGAAGGACAACAAGGAAGTTCTATCGCAACTGCTCCGTCTCTCGAAACGGAGTACGTCGATGATACGAGCCCGGAGGATTCGAAGACGTCGAGCACGATCAACCGGATTGCGACCACCGCATCCGCTGCGATGAACGTTTCATCGTCGGACTCGAGTGCAGAGGCTCAAAGTGTTTCCACGTTTTCGACTAAACCGCCTACTACTTTGTCATTTTCCTCATCTACGAGACCTTTGCCTATCGCCACTACTCGTTCGAGAGCGTCGATCAACGTCTCCACGACGACGATTTCCTCGATAACGCCAACGAATGCTACAGAGTCGAAGATTCCTTCGACGTCCTCGAGTACCGCACGGACGACCTCCGTGACCTCGGAAATTCCTGCGTCGAAGGATCTAATTTCTACCTCATCGATGATGGATTTCAAAATTCCAGACGATTCACCTATTATCGAAAGCTCGCCATCGACAATTGTCGACGCTGAAAAAACTGATGAAATCTCCACCCTGGCAATGTCAACGGACATCGACGTCTCTTCGACGACGATTTCTTCGATAACGCCGACGAATACTACAAAGACGGAGATTCCTCCGACGTCCTCGAGTACCGCACGGACGACCTCCGTGACCTCGGAAATTCCTGCGTCGAAGGATCTAACTTCTACCTCATCGCCGATGGATTTAAAAACTCCGGACAATTCCCCGATTGTCGATGCCTCGCCATCGACGATCGTCGATGCTGAAAGAACCGATAAGATCTCTACTCCGGCAATGTCGACGGACATCAACGTCGTCGATCGTACAAACGTTACCGCGAGAGAGGATACAAAAACAACTATAAATATTCCCGGAACTAAAGAAAACAGTGCGCAAGATAAGGAGAACGAAAGCATCGTCGAAGCTTTGCGTTCGACGCTTCCATCTACGTTCGTCGAGTCGTCTACGACGAGCGTACGAGCGAAAAGCAACGTAAGACGTCGGCAGAGGATTCGCGTAAACGCGACAAATGATGAATTTGGTCGGAAGAAGCCAGGGCGAACGTCCTTGGATCGACGTGTCGCCGATAAGCGGCCAGCTGAGGAGGAGACCACGACGAGGATCCTCGATGAAGTACCTCGACCACATCCCCGACGTCGAATTACAGTTTACAGGGGTCGGCATCGCGCTGCCAATGCTACTCGCACGAGTTTGAGCACTTCTACGATTCTCAATGACGTTCCCAAGCCGCCTAATTTGTCTAATTCGCGAGGTCGTCCAAGGACGAGAGTCGTCCTAAAGAGAGTGAAAAGTAAGTCCGCGGAAGCGAGAACGTCTACGAAGAACGAAGAGGAAAGAATGATCGGAGAGGAGAGCGTCGTCGAAGACGGGCCTCTTCGGGATTCGATTCCAAGCGAGGAAAATAGCGATCGAACAGTTGCCGAGGTCAGTTGAAAATCTATAAATCTTAAACGCGAAAAAGAGCAAAATCTATAACCGCAAGTTGCGGTGGCAAAGACGAGTAACACACTTCGGTAGACGTGAATGAACGCTAACCAAGCGCGAGCCTCTCCCTTTACGCCTCTAACCAAACAAAAACAAACGCCAAGCATGGAAACGGAGTGCCCGCGGTTATTCCGAGAAATACTATGGACGACGATAAACAAAACGACACAGTTACGAGCCATCCAACGAGTGTCCTCGTGCGACGACCCTCCGAACGCCCGGAATGACGAGAATGTTTATCGACAATACATCCACCTCACTTCTCTGTCTGTCTCTCTCTCACACACACTCTCTGCCTCAACTGCCGGCTTCAAAACCAAAATAACAAATCTTTAGCTGCTCGAATCTACAAATCGTTATTATGACGATCGCCTACTTCTACGTTCAACTAAAAAGGATCGTGACTCTGACTTCTGGGAACGTAACGATACAAAATCAAGTAAATAAACTGGAACTCGGAGGATGGTATCGAGAGAGGATTGTTGTACGGAAGAAACAAGGGGAATCTGTCGCCACTGTGCATTCTTATCTTCGTCTATGTATCTCTGATGCTCTTTTTAAATCAATTAACATAACATTTCCTTCTAAAGAGGCGCGTATAGCACGCCGCGATGCGCCTGCGCTAAGCTTACATTCTACTTTATCCTACAGTGTGTTCTTAATGCTTATACACAGAGTTAATTATTTATAACATCCAACTGTGGAAGGGCCTCCGATGACAGTTCGTGTCATTGATCGCTTATCATCTAATTAGTCTATTTTTCTTCTCATTTGTGGATCACAAGAACGCTTGCTTTGTTTGGTACGAACGTAGGATAAGTAGTAACGTGCGAAAGATACTCGATCGTGAAGCCAGGTGATTCAATTTCGACTCAGTAACGATAAACAGGCTAGAAATTTTCAACTTTAACGCTCTATCGAGGTTTTTTGACGAAATTCTCGACAGAGATCTCTAAGTTAATTTTCAACGCGTCAAAAACTGTCATGGCGTCCATACCGAGACGCCATCTACATGAAGCATTCGAATTGAATTCGCTTTCGTGCTACAATCAGCGAAGATTTTAAGAGATTGAATTTCATGCGTATATTTACATTGAGAGTATAAACGTCGCCGAACGGTAATGACCTCAAGGTCAGGAGTGCGACGCACTTTCCTTCTCGCCTCGTATCAATCACCTGGCTTCCGATTCGTAAAGGTCGAGTAAAACTGGTGACTCGTACTTACAGTTCGATGACGTTGATCGTGTAATGCAGGCTGCTTGTATTCCAAAAACAGGTGAATTCCCCGAAAAGTGCAGGGCAGCCATCTCGAACAGGTGGAAGTCAGTCAACCAGCCGATTCAGGAAGACGAATTCTTCGACGTCGACGGCACAGGTACAGAACAAGTCGGCCAACACAGTTACAAGTTTTCGGAAGAATCGTCCGGCTGACGCGACTTTAACTACAACGATCATCGAAGTTCTTGGTAAGTCGCGCACAACGGTAGGAAAGATATGTCCGCGAATATATTCCCGCAAGGAAACGAAACAAAGTGACGCGCACTCACTGCCGCGAACGCGTGACCATCCATCATGGCGCACCGACTGCGAGTGACGCCGCCGGCGTTGCGCACTAGCTCTCTACGCAGCTCAGGCCACCGCGCATGCGTGACGCGAACCCGTGCGCACAACCATGGCGCGCAAAGAGACCGCAAAGGCAAAATTCAAATGCTTCTTAAAATGTACCTATGATGTTTTTTTCAGACTCAAAGGAGGGAACAACGGAAGCAACCGAAAAGGACATCGATCAAAGTAGTCGAGCTCAAGAACTCGCCGTGACTTTGGCGGATCCACCTTCTGCGCAAAGCATTACAGGCACCGGTACACTAAACTTGTTAAATACCACGCCGTCAGATCTTCCAATCTTAGCTAAAAACATCACGTCACATTAGCTTCCGTCTCTTTATGGATCTCTTGGGATAACTTTATCCATCGCATCTCGATCTACGACTTACCGCTACATCACATTATTATGTACTATCTCACGATCAACCCTGGCGGATGGAAGTTCTTTACCTAACGGTGTCGTATGTCTATTTCTCTCCTGGGTTCTCGAAATACCATGAAACTTGGAAAAACCTTCACGGTGCCATCGAGAAATTAATACATCATTTCTTTTTCTAAAAGGAAGCACCTTCCTGTGGGGTCACGACTGGAATCTAATCAATTCATCGTTCGGCGATCCTATTGCCGATCTCGTTCGTCTTTTCTGCTAATTTCATTGAGACTATCCTACTCTACGAAATTCGATAACAAGTCTTCTTCTCCTCCAACCATCACGCATCTCCACGACTGTGTTTCGATTAATACAGGCTACAAGAACTAATACGAACATAACTCCTGTGCACATTGGTACTTCATTCGACTACACTCTAGTTCTCCGAATCTCTACATATCTTCTACTCTATTTTCTTCCTATCTCTGCTCTTCCACTCTCTCTTTCTCTATCTCTATCTCTAAAGTCATGCATCTTTTGGTAAACCTGTTCTTCGCCAAAGAAGCGTCACGTACGTACTAATACGTCTCCTCAAAAACTGGCTGATGGTGCTCGATGATCGTGATGCTTCATAAGCTTCTTCTTCCCGAAACAATAACTAATCCGGTTACACGATCAGGTCGACTGCCGTTAAGGGATGTCCTAAGGCGCAAGATAAGCACAACCGTAGTGCCTAAAACAGAGCCAACGACAAGTAGGACCACCCTGAGATTCACAACCGTACAGAGAAATCGACAGAGATCAAAACCAAAGGATAAACCTCTGCAGAAGGTACCGACGAGACCCAGACGACCTTCGGTTATCGACTATGACTATTACGAGGACGAGGAGGAGCCAGTGGTTCGTAAAACGACCTTGAACGAAAAGCTCTTCCTCACGAGCAAAGGCACCATACGTTGCCTGGATCAGGGCAACTTTCCGCATCCATATTCTTGCAAAAAGTTCATCACTTGCGCCAGAATGGTCAACGGTCAAGTGACCGGTGCCGAATATACCTGTCCTGATAAACTTTCCTTCGATCCTGTCGGTGGTATATGCAACTGGTCCGCAGGACTTGGTTGCAAGGAATAGCCTCGCGTCTTCTCGTTTATTTCGACGTGGCATTCGAGTGTTCATTTTAATTTCGATTATCCCGAAAAATGTCCAATCACCGACCTCGATAGGAGACATCGCGTTTTCTTCTTTGACCCCTTGCCCTACGATTTCTTCTCGAAGTGCCAACGCAATGATTTAGAATTAAATTGCTAAAATAAAAATTGGTCAGTTATTCTTGATATATCGTATAATTTAACGTAACTTTAATGTTATAGAAATCATTTTATCATGTTGTACCTCCCTGATTTTTCTGATTTTATCGGTTTTACGGGATTTGCTAAATTCTCTATTCCATTTACCGCGTCTGGAGTGTTACTCGTTATTGTAGGCCGAGGGTTTAACTGTAAAAAAAAAAATCCCAAAGGATATGCCGGGAGAAATGCCCATTGAACCGGATTTGACGAAATTATATTACACGGTGAATATGGAAATACCTGTGTCTATGGTATTTCTAGAAGTTATTCGACGGCGTTCTTGATATCGAAACGAAAGCGTTCGCACGATGAGCCGAAAAGATATTACGTTTCCTTTGACCTTTTGCGTAGCCATAATTCAGTGAATACGAAGAATGGTGATATTATCGTTAATGGTTTCTTCGTGTAAATATGATAGAATTATTGTGTATAAATAGATTATAAGGTAACGCTGTAGTTGTACAAGGAGCAACAAACGAATTAACTTATCTTTACGTAAAGCGATGCATCGATCGAATCTTTCGGTTTGTCTTTTCTATTAATTTAAAAGTGTAAAACCGTTTCACTCGCAAGCTGAATCGGGGCGATTACATCGAATTCTATGTACAAAAGACTTTGTACCTGGAATAAAAGCATCGTTTAACCACACTGTTAGAAATTTTTATTTCAAATATTCAGGAAACCTTGCTGCGTTGTTTTTGTTTGCTATTAACTCTCTCACTCGACAGGATTCGCGTTATGTCGTGTTTAATTTTTGCCTTTATTCCTTGCACGCATTTTGAGATAAAAAAATCAATGAAACGGCGAACGTTTACCACGATACACATATAACATTTAATTTCAAAGATTTTTTTATTTTTCCCTCGTATTCTCATTGTACAGTATATATTAATGTTATTAAAGTAATTCGGGAAGATGAAATGGGCGAAAGAAGAGAACAAAACAAGAGTAAAGAGTGTTCAATACAAATTGTAGTTGCGATGCGAGACGGTCTTTGTTGTTTGGGCATTTGTGTTTTCTTTCAGAATTACCTCGATAAATTCGCAAGTTCCTCCGAATGGGACGAAATTCGAGACATTGCAGCTCTATTTTGCGTGTGTACACGGTATAAATGAGAATTCGTACGTATGTATGTACAGTATGATGCGATCGAGAGTAGTACATTGAAAATAATCACTTTTTCTTTTCTTTTGCTCGAACGAAATTTCTTCCTTCGTTATATACTTCTCGGTTATACGCGAGTTTGTATATATTTATATATATATGTATATGAATATATAGATAAACGAATTAGTTTACGTACATAGATCTTGCAATTACGCATATTTTATAATTACATTCGGTGTATATGAATGCATGTTTTTTTTTTCTTTTAGGCATGTATGTATGTATGTATGTACGTGACAAGGTAGGTATGAAATGTGAGAGTGCGTGTGTGTTTATCGATGTATACTGTTCGGCAATGATGTCTGCTTTCGAAGTTACGATTCGCAATTATTATTATCACTATTATTCGTCTCTGGTTAAGCCCAATGCTTGCTTTCGGTTTTAACGTGACAAAAGGAATGAGATAATTAACAGTGAGAACTCTCAAAACGCGTTAAGATAAGACATTGAGAAAAGAAAAAGCGTTAAGCCTCAAGCGAAAGAAGAAAACTTACACAGTATACTTTTTTTTCATTTTCGAGTAAAGTAATTACAATTCACACACGAGCGTGTCGTTTTATGATCGTATTATATATACATATATATATATGCACGTGTGTGTACCTGTGCTCGTGTATGTGTACGTGTGTTGAGAGAAAGAGAGAGGATTTAAATATATAAATATATATGTATATATAATAAAATGATTCGGACGACGATGATTCGTCTAAATGATAAATTTTTAAGATCGCGAGAGTGTAATACGTGACATGTAATAAATGACACGTGAAATGGCAACTGTTATTCGGAAGATTTTACAAGATAGATCCTTATATTTACAGTGGCCTTTCGTATATCACTTCTCTGAAATATTTATAAAAATAAATACTTTGAAAAAGTGGCTTCGTTCACCAAGTCGTTAATTGATTATCGGAACGATAATAAATAATTATTTAATTCAAATAAATAAATAATTTCCTTTCTTTAGCGTCGTTTCGCGTTGTCTGTACGATGTACAAAGAGACGGCACTTTCTTTTTATATCTCATTAAAAATTCGTTGCGCCGCTTCCATAAAAAAATATGAACGTTATTAATATATATATATATATATACTCGATTTCGGTTATCTGTCGTTTTCTGGATCCTTAGCGAGAATGTCGATTCTTACGTGTGCAAGGACTCCCAAGAAAGAAAAAAAAAATTAAAAAAAAAAGAGGAGAAATTCATTTATAATCATCGATAATCTAAATTTATACACGTATTTGATCAATTTTCGTATACTACGTGAGCCTCGACTTAGGCCTTACGATTGATTTTCCAACCCGAGTTCTCGAAATTCGACTTGAAGAGGACCGTGGCAAGAAACAATCACTCGCAAGGAACGTGTCTAGGAACTATGCGATATGTTCGTGCGTTTCACGAATTAGACCCTTTTTTATATAATCGATCAACGTGTAAACATTGATCCTACTTTAAATTCAACTAACTCGAACGACACAACGTTACTTCAAACGAATATTACCCTGTAAAATTTTTCGAAACTGATAAACGTACATTATAAATGCTCGCGAGTATCTCGAATATTTAAACGGCACGTAAGGTCCTCGTTATCGATGCTCACGATAATTGGATATGACGATTATTCGCGACCGCCTTTCTTCCTCTCTTCCCCAGTGCGACACACCTAGTTTTTCGGCCATACTTTTCATCGTTTCTTTTTCCTTCTGCACCACGTCTGCGAAAAAAAGGAAACGCTCGTTTTCGTTTAGTAACGGTACACGTGTGATATTAACGGGGCACGTTCGTAACGTATGTACAATGGAAAAAGTAACTTATTTATCCTAGCTACGAGGATTTCGCAGTGAAAGGGGCCAAGGGGGAGGGGGGGCAAGAAAGAAACTTTTTGGAAGAGCCTCTCCTTGTGCTATCCTTTTAACGTTAAGATCTCCGAGTTTCAAAATACTTATTGTCACTGTACAGACTTATGTAAGTACGAACCACCTTCCTAGAGCTTTTCTACGTAGCCGTATCGCTTTCTGGTAGAGGTAGTCGATCCGGTAAATATCGATCTATCAAAATTTATCGGTGTAAATCTCGGAGTTCTCCGCGTTAAAGCGATACCACGATGAAACAGAGTTCGCGACGCGAGTAAACGATTAGGACTCTTCCTAGGCTTTTTTTAAAATATATTCAACGATTACGAGTCGATACTGCCTATCTGTACGTGCGTGTATGATTAACAGCATTCTCACGATACGACCGGTAAGTGTTGTGCAGTACTCTTCCACATTGAACGATAATATTTTGCCCCGTGAGACTCGCAAAAACGCGTACCAACATTAAATGTAAAATCAAACTCTGATGTATCGTTAAACTTCTGCCTCTCAAACGGGGAATCGTTCAAAATCTTCACCTCGTTTTATGATATGTCGATTTACAAATCTGACTCGCCGTAAAGCGCGGTGGAGAACGAGCGGTAATCTAAGGCTCCGGGAATAGCGTTCGGTCCTTTGTAAGGAGGCATTCGCAGGATGCAATATTCCGCTTGATCGGGTGGCAGCTCTCTCCTCAATTCGTCCGGTAGAATATATGGCTGAAAAATGCGAATACACAACTTGAACTTGGGCCCACTGATCATACGAGTTGCAGAATAACGAATTCCTTAGTTGCGTTCGTACCTTGTCGCCGGCAAGAATACGGAAACTATCGATGACTTGCTCGGCCGTATCGGTATCGGTGGATTCGCGCGTCATGAAGTCCAAGAACGCATCAAAGTGTACATAACCAGAATTGTTGGGGTCAACGATAGCCAAAATACGCTGGAAGTCGATGTCACCTTGCCTGTCCTTGCCAATGGAGTATCCGAGCGAGACGAGGCAAGACTTGAATTCGTCGGGTGCCAGTCTACCCGTTCGATTCTTATCGAAGTGATTGAAACTGCTGCGGAATTCGTTCAACTGTTCCTGCGTGATACCCTGCAACGTGCGACGATAAGAGGTGTAACAGTGTTTACAGATGGCATTGAGAAAGTCGGAAAAGAAGATGTCACCTTCGAGTCTCTGGTAAGGATCTGATTCTCGACTTCATTGATGTTACGATTGATAGAGGTCAAGAGCTGTTCCCAACCGACTCGCAATGTTTCCATCGTGTATTGAGTGTAACGATTCTCGAATATCATGCCTTCTTGTACAGCTTGATGAATCTTCTCCAGTTCCTCGAGGTGAGCCTTGTATTGATAAACCGCCTGCTCGTATTCCTTCAGACGATGCAATTGATCTTCCAGAGTACCCTGAGGTCAAAGCAATCCAATTGTATTTCGATAGATTCTTTTCTACTTTTTCGATGAATCGAAATTCATTAGAACCGATCTGTTTACCTGAAGACCAAGACCAATGGCAGTAACTGCATCCAGCTGACGTTCAATCCAAGGTCCAACGGCATTAGCCTTCTCAGCGAATTGTCGTCGCAGCAATTCGTTATCTTTTCACTCGATTAAGGAATTTTACGTTTCGTTTCACGAAATTCGATATTTATCTTCGATCATATCAACGAATATCTATCGCGAAACGAATAGAGGAAAAGGATACTCTGCTGTTTACGAAGTTCAGCCTGCAGAGTACCATCTCGCTGTGGTACGAGTTGCCTGACGTCGCTCCACTTCTTCGTAAGATCCTTCGGAGAGAAAGGAATCGTAGACCGTTAATGAAAGGACGTACTGTAATACACAAGAATGATGATTTTGAACGTTCCAATTTACCAATGCCGTAAGAGTGGTGTAAGGATTTTCTAAGCCGCCAGGAATTTGGAACTGCTTGACTATCGATTCGACTTCGCGCACCAATCCCACGATGGAGTTGTATTCCTTGTCGGCTTCGCCGAGGGTCGCCTTGAAGGCAGCATGAGCATCCATTAGGCCTTGAATTTCTTCCATCGTGTGAACGATGAACATGTCCACCAGATCTTCCCTGGTTCCATCCAGCCAATTATTGAAGGGCTGCAACGCGAACGTTTGGCAATTAAAACCGGCTGATCAGCCATCTAAACATCCACGAGAACGTTATACGTACAGCAGCGCGTTTAGCAAACTCCAGATGCAAGACGTCAATTTTCTCGAGAATACGTTCGGCTTCATCCAACGCCTGACGTCTGCGTTGCGTCAGAGTACCAAGGCGATCCCACTGATCGCAAATTCGTTGACATCTAGCGTTCACGGATGCGCTGTCGTGATACTCCAAAGTGCTGAAATTCGATACTTTAACGTAAAGACCAGCGATGCAACGTTTGCCGGTAGAAAGGAAGATTCCAATATCGAATAAAGTTACTTGAGCTCCTGTGCAATTGCGGCAATCTGTTCCACGCGATCCTGGTGCGCGGCAAGATCGGACTCGAAGGCTTCGTGCTTCTTCTTCAGGGCCTTCAATTCGTTGAGCTTACACTGCCGGAAGTGCTGCGACGTGAGCATCTCTTCTTTGCCCGCGGTCCATTCCTCGTGAGCATCGGCCTTGTGCTTGAACTTCTGAGCAAGATGCTCGAGACGTTCGAGACGCATCATTTCCGACAGTAGCCATTCCTCGAACGACTTTTCGGCGAGTTCCAAACCTACCATTGAATGCGAATATCTCATGTCTTGGAAGTAAAGATAGGGCAGGGTAGATAAACGGGAGAAAGAGGTATCGATAATTCACCTTTCCAAGCTTTACTAATATCGGAGACCATTTTTCCTTCCGTAGGCATGTAGGCCGGTCGATTGCTGAGTCGCAGTTTCGTTTGCAAAGTATTGAAATTCGTTTCGAGTTTAGCCTTCTGCTCGACACGAGGTGGCTTGTGCTTACGACGATACGTTCTGTATTCTTCCAATTTTTTCTGACAACCGGCGAGAGAATTGTCAGTTTGACGACTGGCTAGCCAAGGCATGGTCCGTCGTATCCATTCGAGCAAATCGGATGCCAAACGTTCGTACTCTTCCATGAGCTTCTCATTCTCTTGATTAACTTTCAGAACCTTGCAAATTCTATTCGCTGCGGTTTCCGCCTACAACCGAAAACGCAGGAATCTTATTATCGAGAAATTGATAAGCGTCAATCGTCGTTTGTTGCACGCTCGTCTCGTGTCATGCAATCTCGAATGCATGTTTGAAAATCGAATGGAAAGACGTTCTTGTTTGGAAATACTTTCTTGATTAGTTGTACGTTCGAGAAGAAACGTTACATAGGCATACACACAATTACGGATTCGTTTCTGTTATTGGTTAATTTCAAATGCAAAAACACACCTTCTGAGCACCGCTAAAACAGTGGTAGTATGAGGAAACGTAGGTCATCACGGCCCTCTCATCAGGCATTGCCGTATTTCGCATATCTAGAAAAACACAGTCGAAGAAACTCAAACCATGCAGTGTTAGCGTCTTAGTTTCCAATGAAAACTTTAACATTTGTACCAGCAAACAAAATTTGTAATTGGTACTACGTTGACAGAGACACATATATATACATATATAAAATTATATATATATATAAATGTATGTATAGATTGGATGCCTTTTGATAACGATGTTATAAATCGAAGAGAACGAAAAACATACGCTGCTAAATGATATAATAATCAATAGACTTCTCGCTCTAATCTTTTGTCCGATAATACATGTGCACAATCGATTTCTAGCTTCCAAAAAAACGAGATATTTCTAGGGTAATACGCAATGAAATTAGCATGACCAAACGCTGTTAAAGATAAGCATAATGATTTAATCGTGTATTAGTGAAAAGTATTATGGGTCGTTTCGTAACCAGGATAAGGAACAACACGCATTTCTTTACGCTGACCTGCTGTGCACCTTGGAACGCATGGTAGTAGCAGGACACGTACGTCATGATTGCACGCTCATCCGGCTTGGGTGTGTTGATCAAATCTATACGATATTAAGGGAACATAACATTAAGAATTTATATGTTCAAGTATAACATGAAAATGCTCATTCGACCATAGCTTCGTCTTCTACACCAAAACAGTACCTATATTCGTAGAATAAGAGAATTTCCCGAGCACAAACAACGTAAACGGTACAAGTTTACCGTTTTTCCCAATCGATAGAATTTCTTTCAACCTCGGATTAACAGCAATACTTACCATCGGGATCTAACATGCGAGGAATGTCGAGATACTTCTCAGCGACATCGAAGGCAGTGTTTAAGTTCTCCAAAGGATTATCCTTGCTAAGCTTGTTATAATCGATAAGATCGGGACGATGACGATGAATGAGGGCGCAAAACGCTAGACCATCCTTGAAGGACAAGTGGAAGTTCTGGACGTTAACGTTTTTGTATGGAGCCGTTTTACGCTGGCACCAAAGGAGCAGACCTTCCTTCGCCGTCATTTCCTCGACGGATATATCTTGGATAGCAAATCTCAAAATTATAGTCCATATCATACCCAATGTCATCTTCAAATTGCCATCAACGATCTCTGTTAAAAATGCAACTATGTTAGAAAGTATTCCATATGTGGACAACAATGTATAGAAATTGCCAACTAACCCTCTGCTCCGATAGAAACTAACTTTACACCCTTGCTGGCAATATAATCGAGAGCTTTGTTCACATTGGCTATCTTGTGGAACCTCATTTTGCCTCGATCCGGTCTGGGTAAAGTTTCCCCGGAGATTACCTCCAGCAGTAACATCAATTTCAGCCCATTTCGAAAATCATCCTCGATAGATTCAATGGCAGTGCCGGCTTTACGGAGATGCGAATTACACCATGCTGTGAATGTCTGAAATTACAGAAAAATTCGAATCATTTTGGTGGCGCGAAATACTGCACAATCAATCAATACATTTATTAATTTACAAAATACTACGTCACGGCTAACAGAATAGTACTAGCTAGGGAGAATTTAAAATGGGGAATTGAGCTTGACGGCTGCTTAGCGTATATTTTAGTAACGACCCCAATCCCTCCTGCTATATATATCTCCTGTCCTGATTCTTAAAGTGTGCTTCCTATTACTCCATGCAAAGATTTTCAAATCTTTTGATATTGCAAATCACGAAATACTTTGCACCTCCTTTATCGATAACATTTAAAATCTTGCTCCTCCTCATGATGGAACGGGTTTCTCAGAACATTGACTAACAGGCTGAGGAACGTTTAAGGAATTGAAACCTTCATGAATTCTAAGACAATAGCAACTAAAAAATACAATATTATACCTAAACGAACGACTCGTCCGGAGAATTAACTATGCAACGGTGATAAATGAATATATTTTATTTAAACTGTAGACACAGAAAAATTTAAATCACTAAGAATAAATAAGAAGAAGATGAAGTTCATCAACGTTCATTAGCGTTTCAGGTATGCGTTTAAAGCATACGTCTACAAGTGAAATTTCGAATAATCGAGCCATAATTATCGTAAATATAACAACTACTAGAATAGACATTTTTAAAAATCTATTATGTCGATATTATTGTAGAAATTACAGAATATTGTATACCGGTAGTAATTGTAAGATATACTATGGAGTAAGTAAAAAAATGCGGTGTCGATGAAACTGATTTTTTTGCGGAAAGAAAAGAGAATACGGGGGCGATGTGAGGAAAAAGAGAGAGAAAAATATTGCCTGAAATTTAATACGGGTAGCGTGAAGCGCGACCGGCCAAAATTGGACATGAGCCACCTAACTTCTACGAGCACCCTAAGATCTATTTGTAAAACATCGACTCCTCCCGCGCTGCGTTACTGAAACATTTTGAAAACATCCGAATCCCTGTTCTTAATTTCACGAAATATCCGATCGACGATGTTTCAAAGACAGTTTTTGTTTCTTAAATCGAACGATTATAATACGATCGGACCCGTTTTTAAGGCAGAAACGTAGTCGTATTTCGTCAAATCCATGATCCTACATTTGTGCCTCAGATACCTGAAAATTCGAAAATTCTGCTTAAATGATACAGCTTAAGAATGGAGCTCGTGCTTATCGACGTGCCAAAAGATGTGTTACAAAATCAATTACGTAAAAAAGTAGCTATAGCTTTTGTACAAAATAACAAAAGAGTTACGAAGCTTTAGATGTTTTTATGAGTCACCTAACGCTACGTAAACGATGCAAATTTATCATTAACGTCTGAACGATATAATGTATTGCCGACATTTCGTCAATGAAATACCTTGCGTCATTACGATCAAATTACAGTTGCACATTTTCTCTCAAATTCGAAAAAAACACTAAACGGTAATCGACACCGCTTTAGATACGAAAATACAAGTATGCAAGGTTCGACGAACATACATTTTTTACAAATCTGCCACGAGAAGAACTATAAATAAATACAGTTAAACGTATTGCGTTCCGAATACAATGTGCATAATTCACGTAACCTAAAATCCTACATTTTCCAACGTACACGCGTGGGTATGTAAACGCATCGCTAATCTACATTCTATTCTTAAAATTTGGCAATGGACTTTTTACCTTATCCTTCGTTTTATCGCGTTACTTCGGAATAATGCAGACGCAACATGGAACTTGCTCTGCAAATATATTATTTTCATATTTACGAATAATATAAACGTTCCGTCCTAAATTCACGGATAAAATTAGGCAGGGTCACTTTCATTCACGTTACTTGAGTAGCTCGTGACGTTTAAACTATTTATTTTGTTTCCATTTCTTTCATATTAACCGCACGTACAATGGAGTCCCAATTAGTCGGAGGAAAAGGGCAGGTGTTTTCGTACGTTAGCCAGGTGTCGTAGCCGGTTAAAAGTTGACAAGCATGGTAGCTAGTAAATTCAGTTTGCACCTTTCACGCGAACATTTCTTGATACCTGAGCAACGTTGCCCTATATTTTGCACTACCCGACATTTTTGCGAGACGAAATTTTTGACAAATCTGACAGAAGTTTTTACGACACCTATCGTCAACGGGACGAAAATAAATCTGGGACGTCATGTTTGACCAAAGACATCACGGTCGATATTCTATTTCGAGTTAACGTTACAACAGGGAGGACAAAAATACTGAAAATTCATTCAGAAACCATTCCAAGTGGTTACGTTACGACGGAATTACTTAATGTAATTATCACGCGACCTTTAGCGGAGAGCGAAAATACGTCTCTACTGAAAATAGTAGATTGCGCGGGCGTGGATGAATTTTCGCAGGACGATCGGAGCAAAAGACGCAACAATTGCGATTGCACGAGCGACAGCATTATCGTCGCATAACAATCATCTTAGTCAATGTATGGTATGTATGGGTCACCCGATTCCAATCTGAGATCTGGCGCACAGCCTAAACTTCCTAAAGGTTAACGATCCTCTAGCATCGAAAAGAAATTGATCCAGATCAATGTAAACTCCCGGTTCGATTCTATCGACTTATCGGATCCTCGAATTTCTGCTGAAAGAACCTAACGCTCGGGGATCTCGAAATCTGACAGCAAATCAAATGTAATTCACGGTTACCCGTCGAGCTCAATTGGTTCGTAATTGTCCCCCCTTTCCGATCGATTTCAATTTGGCGCCAATATTCCGATCGATTTAAATTTCCCGCCAATATTCCGACCGATTCCAATTTGGCGCCAATATTCGATTATCGAGCGTTCACAATTGACGCGCATCGTCGAACGATATTATTCGAGATGCAAATTAGATAGTGAGGCATTAAAAAAAAACGAGAAGTCGGGTAGAGAGACGGCTAACCTCGAAAAATTGAAAAATTTTGATAATTCGTATCGCGCGAGATTAAGCGCCGGCGTCGAGAATGGAGAGTCGAGAGTCGAGTCGATCGGAGGATATGGACCCCAGGTATGATCGACGTCTCTCGACCGCGTGCGTTATCTATTTATATCGTCTATTTATACGTTTAACATCGGACATGATGCGGACGGAAACGGCGAGGAGAATACGTACACGGTAGTCTATTGCCCGGGCAAACTATGACCAATT
The DNA here is from genome assembly GCA_910591515.1 of Cerceris rybyensis. NCBI lineage: Eukaryota > Metazoa > Arthropoda > Insecta > Hymenoptera > Crabronidae > Cerceris > Cerceris rybyensis. The sequence goes on along the minus strand of OU342800.1, from coordinate 587,212 downwards.
GCGTATCGTTGCAATATTCCGTTGACAGGCATAACGATAGTTTCTCCGATAAGGATAAGTACTTTGGCCTTCGTCGACGAACTTTCGATACACGGGCGTTAAAGTGTTAGAAGGGAAACCGCACGAACGAAACGGTCTCGCCCAGGAAAAGAGATTTTGTAATTTTTTGACGGGTCGACCGTGAAGAAATTAATGTCCGTGGAATTGGCAGAGGAATCCGCGGAAAATAAAATTCAAGCTTACGGCAAGACGAGACGGGACGCAAATAATACTGGCAAACGGTAGGACGCTTCGACCCGTCCTAAAAATCGGAAGCTTAATGTTTACTTTGAAGATTCTTGAAGAGATCGATGTAAATCACGGCAGAGACGAATATTTGAGATTGCAACGAGCGTATCTACGAGGAGTCGAGTGACGTTGACCTATTTAAAAGGTAGAGGAGAAAAATGCCTATCTCCGTTCCCCGGAATGTTTCGTATTTGAAAGCCGTCTCGCCGCGGTCGGGGTTTTACGAGAAATTGTACAGTTAACCGTTCCATACGGACTCGTTGCCACCTCTCAGTTTCCCACGTTACTATATTGAGCATGTATCGAGAAAAAGGGAAAGAGAGAAAGAGCCCTCAAAAACCGAAAAATTCCCATAGGTGGAAAACATCGATATTACGTTTGCACGTTGAGTAAACTAGACGTTTAAGTGCAACGCACGAGAGACAGTCACTTTCATCCGGACGATAGAGGAGCATGCGAAGAGAAGGACAAAGAGAATGCAGGACTAAAGTGCGGCTCGGCTCAGCGACCAATCGATACCCTTGAATATCAAAGCTCTCTTCGAATCCCCTCGCAAAATGTGCGAACAAGCACGTGTTTTAAAAACTCCTCGACTATTCTCGTGTCCCTGTCAAGCAACTACTTCCGATTATAAATAAGTCGTCAAAAAGATACGAACGCATCCAAAAATAAGTTCGAATTGTTTTGCTCGAGTTTTCGATTCCTTGGTATTTTTAAGAAAGTGTGAAGAACATGCCGCGCATAGTTGTTAAGATGAGAGAAATATTTTGAATTAGGGATTGAATAACACTTTGAAAAAAAACTTCGGAATTATTGAGAACTATTAATAACCGTGGCAAATGTTCGTATCTCTTCGAATTCGAAATCAAACGACACGCCGATAGATGCCACCCTCCTCTCCCCCGTTACCCTCCTCCGCAATCGTGATACGATATACTTTTACGCGGGCGTGCAGAATTTCTCCGATGAGACGGATTCCACATTTGTAAACCTGCTGTTCGTCGATAAGCGACTAAAAAAAAGAACCAAAAATAGCAACGCCTCCGTAGAATAGGAAACAAGGAATTATTCTATTTTAAAGGCCCAACGATAGATCGATCCGATTTAATTGCGTTTGTTTTATTTCCAACTCTCGTCGTTTCGATCGCTCGAGAAATCGGGCAATTTTTCGCGTGATCCCATCGCTCACCGTTGTGAGTCAGTGCTCGATTATTTTTGTCATAAAGTCTGAAAATATAATTTGAAGGGCTCTAGCCGATATACACGAACTAGTGAAGCCTGGGAGCCTTGAGCTCCTGCCAAAAATAAAGAAAACGTTTTCAACGCGTACTTGAAGCTGTTCCACTTTGTCAATTGACGCCGCATTAATCTAAATCTTTGGAATCGCGTCTGGGATAACGCTTTTCGCGCAATCATCGTTTCCCAAGTTGCATCAAAGACGCACCAAGACTTGGAATTCCTATAACTTACTACCGTGTTAATCCGATTCGTTTTCACGCACGAAATTCGAGGAGAAACGAAAGACGGTACGACGAAATTCTCGACGTTTGAATCGATCGAAGATGGGAAGAGAAAAATCTATTTCGAACGGCGAAGAAAATTATTGAGAAATCAAAACGGGGGACGTCGTTATTTTAGTGCGAAGAATATCGCAAAAGAGGCTGATAAGTCGTTGGAAAAAGAATATACCGAAACGATAGCTGTGCACTATCGCGGGAATAGTCGCGTCCGACGATAAATGCGCTACGTGGTCGAATATTTATCTTCGATGCACCGTGTTCGAAGAGGTTAGGTACGACAATTCAAAGATTGATTCGAAAGGCAGATATCGAGAAGAATTTGCCGTTGACGTTGTCGCGAATGTAACGAAACGATCCTCGAAGAGTGACTCCTCGATGAAAGTTTTCTCCGTCCGAAAGTATAGATTGCGAGCCGGTGCATTATACCGTGGCCGGTTCGTTCAACCGAGAGACTTTAACGTTGCAGTTGTCGCACGTTGTTAATCTAACGTAATTTACCTCGAGGTCGTATACTTGGGAACGATAAAACGAGGCGTTCGGATATCTAGGTATTATAGAGTAGAACAGAAGGAATATAAAAACTCACCTTTTTCTGTTGTTTCTCCCAGGCGGGGTCCAAAAGACCCTCCCTTTCCCATTCCTCCTCCGGTTCCATGTATCCGTCCCCGTAAGCTTCCATGTCGTTCATCCTTCCGCGGATATCTCACGTTCCTTCAAATGCAAATACCCGTACGTGTCACTTGGTTATAGACGCTCGAACGTACTTTTACGATAGGTGAAACTAACAATTCGAAACTAGCCACACGAATAAAATTTCAAGCCACCATAGCGAGAGAGAGAGAGAGAGAGAGAGAGAGAGAGAGAAAATTCGCTTTTTCTGACACACGACCCGCGGCAATGATAAACTCAACGGGTTTTACCGTACCGTTAATTGGAAAAAATAAAGTTCACGCCAGCGAAAAGGAATGAAAGGGGATAGAAAGAGAGAGAGTGAGAGGGACAGAGAGGAACAGGAGAGAAAGGGCGAATGTTAGGTGGAAATGAAAAGTGCGAAAAAAGAATGGACGAATCGATCGGAAAGAGACAGAAAAAGAAAGCGAAAGGGGGACATAGAGATGAGAAAAAGAGTACGCCCTGTAACGTGAAAACGTACCCGCTAAGCCCAGAAAACGGTTCGGGTTCGGTTCGTGTCGTTCTTTCCCTCGCGCTGACCCCTCTGCCACGAGTCTGACACACGATTTGCTCACCGGCGTTCGAGCCTCCCCCACCCCTCCCACGCTCGTTTCTTCTCTCTCTCTCTCTCTATTTTTCTCTCTCTATCGCTCCATTGCTCCCGCACCTAATGCCCCGCTCTTAAGCATCACTCTTATTCTCCCGTTCCCTATTAACATACACAAACTTCCGATTCTAACCCCCGATTTCAAACGATCGAAATCAAATTAGACCGACAAGTAAAACGTGCAAAAATGCTACTAATCGCATACTTAATCCGCTCGATTAAAGGCAATTGGTCGTTCCGATACATGTAACCCGAGGACACGGGAATTACCTTACAAAAACTCTAAATGTATGGAACATCGATACAACATGTAAGGCAAAACTACTGCCAACGTCCGATGTCTTTTGCTAGAGATCAACCGAAAATATGTATAACTTCGAACCGATTGAGGTTCCTTAAATTATCTAAACGAGTTCGTCCTCTTTTTTTCATTCATTCCAAACTGTCACGAGTATAGTAATTGAAGATTTTTTGAAATCTTTTGGTATTCGCATGCATCGACGTGCACCCGGATATATCAGCCGAAACTAACCTCACCTCGGTTCCTTCGGAGCGAATCCCAATCGGTAAGCAGCTCGGGAGATAGAAGGATGTCGAAAATAGTATCAAACTCGACTACGGCTCCTGATTCACCCACACACAACAAAAATAGTACGATAATCCGCACGAAATTCTGAAAAGAACAAAGATAACTCCATTCCTCTGAGACTTCACGGACACACAGCCCATGAATACTCTGAACGTAGAACGGAGACAACGAGATTCCCACGGACCTCTTTTATTTTCTGGTTCTTCGGTTTTCGAATAAGAAGAAGAATGTTTCCCTTTAAATCTTTAACAACTAAGATATACAATTTCTTTTCAATGAACCACAGAAACCGAAATTTCCTTCTTAACGTTTAATTTACTTCGATAGTTGAATCGATGTTGGCAATTCCGTAATATTGCGATCGTTAATCTTTGATATATCGTTTCTCACCGTTTACATTTTTACAAGATCCTATCAATTTTTGATTCTTTCAATACTGTATCTTTCTTCACGTTGGAACAAATAAGACTGAACTTTAATAGGACATAACTCTGTTTCACTTCGAGTGAAAGATGACACCGATTACCGCCATAACGTGCACTTCCTCCATAGTGTCGCTGCGAGCGATTTTGTTTTATATACAGTATGGGCAGGTACAATTTCGTACGAGTATTCTAGGTTGTACCTATATACTCGCGTTTTCTCACATATATACGTAGTCAGGAATGATCGTGAATGGATTTAGGATATCGAACGATGAGGTGTTATTTATTGTTATTTTCTGACGATATTCCAGGATATTTTTAAGTGAAAGTGAGCGCATCGATTAATTTCGTTGCTCGAATATACGGTATATAGCATTAAGTTTACTCGTTTCTCATCTTAAAATAAAATTCTTAATATATACGTATATATAATGATTCGTAAGATGTGCGAATCAACGTTATTAATTTGTTTGTAAAAGTGATAACACTTTGCGAAGAAGTTATTTGCAAGCAGTTACCGAGGATACGATCGAAATAACCTAACCGGTAAAATGGCAGCATCTCTTTCAGGTGACTTTCTTTTACTCCAATTGAAAAGCTAGTCTGTTTTTCTTAATACCTTTTATTACAACAAACTCTTCCGTGTTCTCTATAGCATATTGGGTAAAGTTTTTCAAGGGTGCTGGATTTCCTCAAGATGTAGCTACAAAACATGCAGTTGTATTTTCCAATAATCGAATTAAGCCAGATATGTTGCCCGATCTGGATAAACCCAGTCTCAAGGAAATGGGGATTGCTCTGATGGGAGATATGATAGCTATTCTAAGGTATGCGAAAAAGGTGGTAGAAGAAACTACTTGCGAAAGGTTTCTAGTTGACTCCGAAGACTGCTTGAGTACGCCGAAGCCTACAACCAAATCCATCGTTAAAAAAGGAACTGCTAAAGCACCCGTCAAGACAGTGGTTTCTAAGGCTAAAATAGATTCTGCGAGCACTAAGAAAGTAATAAAGGTGCCGTCAGGTTCGGTGCCAAAGTCTGCTCCCATTAAAAAAACTATACCTACGACGGTCAGTATAACTACAGAAATTGCAAATCAAAGGAAACCAACTATTCTCAAGAGAAAGTTGGAGGAGGAAGATGAGTTTGATAGCAGCAACGAAGACGACTGGAACGAGGCGACGAAAAAATCGCGAATAGTAGATAGTAAAGAAGACAAAGTAGCGTACACTGTAATACCCTCAAAGGAATCAACTACGAGGAGTCAACAAATTCTAAAGAAATCTATAAAACATAAAAGAACGGTATTCGATAGGCTAGGCGACAGTTCCGTAACGAGTACCACCAATCTGGCCGAAACACCGCCGACGTTCAATATCAGTGGATTAGGAAAAGATGTGTATAAGAGACCCGCTAGCGTTTTTAACCGACTCGGAGACAAAGACACTAAGAAAGATACCATACCTCAAATAGGTATACTTAAAAATGGAAACAGCAGTATTTGTTCTCCTGGTATCTTGAAAACGAGAAGTCCCAGTATTAGAACTTCTATTATCATGACAAAAAAAGTTATACCAAGAAGTGTCGGCACGATGCGTGCCGATCAGGAAGCAAACAAAAAAGTTGTTTCCAACAGCGTTAAACAGTTAGTGACTACGGCCAAAAAAATTTCGTTCAATGTTACCGGTCCAAGTAATACAAAAATCGTTAAATCTAACATTACGGCTGGAAAATTAGGTACGCAGTTTTAAATCTCGGTCGTCTTATAATATAGATTTAATACATGTTTCTTAGTATTCACCTACATCTTATGTTTTCAGCATCTGAGCGTTTAACTTCAATCCCAGCTAAGGCACGTTTGGGTACGCTAAGATCGAGTGGTGCTAAACAAGTGACCTTTAATAAAATCGCAACTGTGACACACGTTAAGAAACCAGATGTTTTCAGTCGTCTCGGAATTTAAATGAATACCTAATTACAGTGTTTATTTTTTTTTTAATCGAATGTATACCTGCATTTGTGGTTAAGAACTATTTGTACAAAGTTAGATAATGCCCTACTGTACAGAATGTAAAGGTACAGAAAGCAATAACTATTGAATTCGTTAATTGAAAGTTAGATCATGAAGGGTGACAAATTCTTTGAAAAATCTTACTTTACAAAAACAAATGACGTATTTATACGTAATGATATGGTTACGTTTGATTGCAATTTTGTACAAAAGAAACATAATAAATCACTATTAATCAATTAGCAAGAAAATAACGTTTTACTCGTCGTTGAAATGTATCGATTCTCTGTATGACATAACATACATTTTCAATTGATCGAGTTCAATGATTTAAACTAATGACGCGTAAAAAATTTATAAAATTTACATGTTACGTAACATTTTTATTAATTTAACGTAATCTCGAATGCTAAAATCATAGCTTTGTGCTTATCTTTTGCACAGAAAGGTAATAGAATAATTCGTTTATAACTCAAATTGTATGTAAAAAAGCATCACACACACACACACACACACACACACACACACAAAGAGAGAGAAAGAGAGAGACACAGATATATAAATATATATTAAAACGAATATATTGCATCGAAGATCAAAATTATTATACTTTCTTTTCTTCTAGATCTGTAAAGCTGTTCCTAAGTCGTTCTTCACGAGCCTGAACTGACATTAAACAAAACATTCTTATTCTAATGAGTCGAAATAAATGATTTCGTTTACAATACAGTTTTCATTTTTGCAGAACATTTCATAAAATATAACGATATAATTGAGTAAACAAAATTAATATCTTTCAATATATTTGCAATAGTAGCTAAGAATAATCTTTAAACATTGGTATCGGTCACCATAGAGCTCGATCAGTGAATGGAATGTTGCTTATATAGACAGCTATATCCCTGGGACGCGGCTGAAATGCAAATAATCTGATCATTCTCTTCGACGCTGAAGTTTACCAGAATTACGACGTTTCGATTCGATACAATATTTTCGCTGCAGTCTAAAATAAGTAGATATTTATACTGAACCTGCATAAACGATGAAATTTATCAAATATACAAAAGGTGGGGGTGATCGTGACTCCACAAATATTCCCAACTGTAATTCCAGGATATTATATTACATTTAATAGCGTGTCAGGCATAGCAGGCCTCAGCTACGCAAAATGAAGAAAATGATTGTTAAAAAAAGGAGAATTGTAGATTTTATATGAAAATAGTAATGAGGAATTTGTGTTTTTTTACGTGTATACGTCTTAATTCTCCTAGAGTTAAATCTTTAGTTTCAATACACTACAAAAAGGATCAAATTAAGAGTGCCTCCCATCTTCTTCTACGGTCCTCGATTGTGGTGACGTTCGATACCAATGTGACGCACTCCTGCAAAAAGTAATTATTACAGTCTGACAGAAAATAAGCGATACTATTTTGTTCCTAATTAAATATGTATAAAAAAGTAAAAATATGCGTATTTTCCTATTAACATACAATGCGTGGTTATCATTGGATACCAATGTCAAATACAGAAAGAAATCGACACTCGTAAAATGTTAGACGGTGTTACCGGTTTACGATAGTAATATACGTAAATGTTATCAATATTTAACAAATAGGAATTTAGTATTCGTAAATATTGCGCGCGTGCATATGGGCGTGTACATATATATATATATTAAAAATACTAATAGAACGCAACTTTCGATCCACGAGGAAGGTGAATCTACGAAGTTCTGGCAACAGATAGACCTATATGTTGACATATATCTTCCTGGTATACCTGAAATACATCATATATCTACAACACATATTTAAAATATTTTTTGTACATAGCAAAATATACGTTAAAATAGATTAAAGTATTATGGGGATTTTGTTGACTCTGTACATTCCACTGATCGAGGCTACTTCCAGAAGTTCCAGCCATTGTCATTGTTACTCTGTCCTATTGTCGCATTTGTCGAGAGTGAAATATTCACGATCAGTACCCCCTTTAAATCAGCTCTGCATTTTTGCTATTAGAGTGGCAAATGGAGCAAAATTCTAACGATACTTTATCCGAATTAATGTGAAGACAAATGCCACTATTGTCCAAAATATCCAGCATTTCGTCCCCCATTAAGGCATTGGGAGTATCTTGTACAACATTTGCCATATTTTCGGCATCGTCACACTTCGGCAATTCTTCAAATATATCCATGTTGAATGACGATAATTGATCAAAATCAGTAACAAGTGTATCTGCACTATTTCCATCATCCATGTTACACATATTTTCATGTGCAATTGTCATTAAATTGTCCAATTGCTTTTCAGTCTCCTGATAGCTGTCTTCTAAGTCTTCGGACATCAACCTGGAGCTTATTATATTTTCTATTTCTCCATTTCGAAAATGATTTTTAGGATCGGTCGTAGAAATCTTTGAACTGCTATAAGCATAATCAGAGTTCGTAATAATGTGAGCTTTTTTCGTGAAAGAATTGTTATTACTGACATACCTCTTACTATTAGCCAGAATTCCTAAGTTTTGATTATGACTTATGTGCTCTGTAGAGAGGTCGTTAACATTAGTCACATATACATTGACATTTTGGGCATTTCGCACATTTTCTTTTGCATTAACACGATCCATGCACTTGCTGTGCATATCTGTATCGTTCAGACATTCGATACAGTTATTTGGATGAACAATATTTTGTTTCTGATTTTCTATTTTGCGCAGACCTTCATTGATTGTCTTAAGAAGTGCAGTGATCTTGGTATTGTTATTTAAAACGCTTCTCAGATAAGCAACTTCCTTACTCAACCTTTTGATGTCAACTCCTTGCTTCTTAATGGTATTTTGCAGAGTCTTATTCTCTTCTTGATAGAACGACAACTTATTTTCAATTTTTTCTAAATATGCTTTTTTGCGTAGCCTATTCTCTCTAGCCATTAAAGCGTTTCTGTTGAGGCAAGGTTTCTTCGAAGGGCCGCGTCCCCGCTTTCGCGTTTCCATCACACTTTCGTTGTCATTTATCGACGAATATTGAGAGCTCCTTAACGATTCTCTCAATTTTGTTTTATAATTTGTCTTGCAAGAGTCCTCCTCTTCTGTTGAACTGTCCCATTTGACGTTATTGCGTATCTGTCTTGACATCTTCGGAGCTATTGACTCACCGTAACTGTAAAGAACTTTACTAATTAATACAAAATAGATAGAGCGAAGAATTAAATTGTGATATCTGTAATTGATATAGAAGATTTGTACAAACTACAATTTGTCGAAAACACGCAATTTTAGCACCAATTTGAGCAATCGACCCAAGAGCAAATAACACCGAGATTGATAGCCAGTGTATGCAAGCTTACATGAGACAGGTTTTACGTAAGTTTCGCACAAAGAGTCTCGTTAATGGTTGTAGGAGGCGATAGTATCTCCGAATATAGTGCCCTCTATAGTGATCAAATAAAGAAAACTTAAAATAACGAATAAAGTAACGTTCGTATTCCAAGAGATTTCAGACATTTCAGAGGTTTCAGAGTAAAACGCAGTACGGTCATAAACGTATCAAAACATTTATTCCATACTTATAACGTGAGCCTATGAAAGAATCAACATTTATTGCAGTAAATTCGTCTCGTATACTGTTGGAAATGTGCAAAATTTGAACTTTGTCGTTCGATATTTGTGTATAGAATGTGGTTTATCCCCACTACATTTCCATCGTTCTACCGGCATGCGCGCGAATTCCAGGAAAATGCGCCATCCTGTATCTAATTCTATAGTTTACTAACAGAATTACCCGCCATTTCTAACACTGTGAAACGTAGTTGCCAATGTTGATATTAAGATGATAAAAGGAAATCATCCGCATCTTTCGTTACACTACTGCACAACCGAAAAGTAATGTACGTATCTGTGTTTTCTTTTATATACAAAAAAATAACAGGTCATGATAGTATTAACGTGTAGTATAAATATCGATACAAGGCTTTACTACAAACGCAAACAGCAAGCGGTTGAAGTCCTTTACAAAAGATAAAAAATTAACAAATTTTAGGAAAGCGAAGATCATTTTTCACGAAGAAGCAGCATAACGTTCGTATTGATATCTTATTACATGGCGGACACCGACGAGGTAATTTACATCTACAATGTTCCTGACTCGGTTCGTGTTTTTCTTTTCTAATGTTTATGCACCCTTTCAGATAAAGTTTGGGGATCTTCAAACGGATAATAGATACAAGAAATTACAGCGTTCCCTGAAAATTGTAAATCTCAGAAAAGAGTACAGCAGGTCTTCGAGAACTAGCATTTCAAGTATCAACACAGACACGGACCACAGTACCGCAGTTGCTAATTTACAGACGTCAGGAGTTGGAAGCGTAGTGGTATCTTCCAGCAACAATTTGAAGAACATACTTTTGAGAAAGGAAGTTCCAAACTCAGATCACAGGGGAATAGTTACTTCAAGCGTTAAGAGATATGACGTTAAAGCCATTGACAAGGATTACATTAAAATGCCACCACCGAGTTTTTACAGATCTCGCACATCTAAAGTAAAAAAGAAGCTAAATACATTTGACGATTTAAAAACTGAAAGTTCAGTTGTCGTTAGCAGCGATCTCATGAACAGCAGCGCTGATAGAGATAGGACTAGAGACAAGGGAAGTTATGAGCGTTCGAATGTCGATAGTAACAAAGAAAATCAGGATCCGCCGACGTCCTTGCAAACGGTACCCGTCAAGATACGGCCTAAAAAAAATACGGCACGAGTTTTTTCAAATTGGACTATTGAATTAAATAAAACCGGGGAAATAATTATTGTAGGGACGGTTGATTGCGGCAGTTATCCTTGCACACAGCTCCTTACTGCTCGCAGTAAAGGAGTGGGTAGAAGATTGACGGCTACTTCCGTAGAATCTTTGTACAAGCATATATATCATTTAAAAGGATGCATCGTCGATGCGAAAAACGAATTACCGGATTACATTAGAGATAAATTTTGCAATGGATTTCCCGATGATTGGCAAAACGTTCGTCAGATATGGAGAACATTCGTAGAGCAAGGATGTTTGCTAAGTTTTCGTTGGCCCACGCCTATTACGGATAGTGATAATGATTTAAAAAGCGAAATTACGGATATCACGTTTTTGAACAACGCGGAAAAAAGATTATCCCAATCACCGCCTTCCGAGTACCATCTAGATGTGTCGCAAGATGAAAATACTGAACGAACTCATTCTGGATTTAATATCGAAACGCGTGAAAGTTTCACGCAAACTAGCGATCTTGACATAGAGGAAAATTTGTCTCTCAGCACCAATGCAAAAAATAAAAGTTTGGAAAACCGTTCTAATTACAAACAGCAAGAAAATCTAATTGCAAGTCGTACTTGTAATCCAAAAACGGTAAATAAATTGGCAGATATTCTTACAGAAGACAAGATTACCAGTATTATAAACAACTTAGCGGATAAGAATTGTTCCCAAGAATATATTCGTAAAATTATCGAGATGTTCGACTGTGCAGATTATGTGTTTTCGTACAGATCAGCTACAAACAGTGAGTTGAGCATGGAAAGATCGAAGGAGACATCTAAGAAAAATGAATCGGAAGAATCGCATAGGAAGGATGAAACGGAAGTGAAATTACAAGATCGCTACCCTTCAAAGTCTATTCCTACCGAAGAAAATATAAACTCCCGTGCGAGAGCGTTACACGATAATGTACATATAAATGAAGAAAGGATAAATACTAGCTGTAATCGTACACCTCTGAAGAAGAGAAATTTTGAGGAAATGGAGAGCGACGAACGCCTGGAAGATTTTGAGAGCGACGAATGCCAGGAGGATTTTGAGAGTGAAACTTACGCAGGAATACGGAAACTACCGATCGAAAGGATTTTAAGGGACAGGCCTCCCATTAAGACCAGCAAACATAAGATAAGGAAGAAGATGAGGGGTATAGTCCAACCTAAGTATGAGGATTATGAGAAACGTGATAAAATAGAAATGCCAGAAACAGTTGACGACTTTGCCTCTAACAATTTGAGTATTAGTATCATAGAAGAAGAAGCAGAATGTGCCAAAGGTAACAAATTCAATCGTTCTGAGCCTATAAACGATCACAAGTATTTGTCAAGTAATAGCAAAGTGGAACGCTGGAAAGAATCCAACGTTACTGTTGCAGACAACGAAGCGCAAACACGTCTTGTGCAAAGAAATTTATCATTCCAATGCAAGCATTGTCAATGTTCCTGCAATATAGCCGATTTACCAGAAAACAGTAACATTAATAAAGGTAGAGACAATGGAAATTCGATGAAGACTTTAAATTGCAATGCAGAGATCGTTACTGAAGGATGCGGGAGTCCTCGTGTAAGCTCGCGCAATCGAAATAACGCGTCTAATGTTCTATCAACGGAGCAGGAGACGCCGAATAGGCTTCATTCTCATTGTCAGACAAAGAGTGCTTCCTCAAAACCGTCGAAGCCCGTTGTAATCGACACAAGGCCCGTAGATATAAGAATAAAATTGACCAGTAAACCGCAACAGTTTGAAGAGGCTGACTTGGGATTTGATATCATTAAGAATGGAATGGAGAGCATTAAGAAACACGATGAAAGAGTAGTCAATCGTAATCCAGTACATATGGCATCGCCTCTGAAGAGGTCAACTGTTACCAAAGACATTGATTCGACCGCGATCAATGTAAATACGGTGCAAGATTCCGGAGTTGAGAAAAAAAGTCGACAAAGTACCAGTAATTGCTTTGCCTTGAACGATTTAGCTTCGGTACAGAAACGTTTAGAACCTTCGATAGGTGAAGCTGAGGTCGATTGTAAGCCTGCTTCCTTGTCTTCGTGGACACCAAGGGTTGTATCGTATCCCGAATCCAGCTTTGGATTGGGCTTACGTTTCGAAGGGAATTTGTTGAAGTAAGTAATTGCCAACTTCAACTACAATTTACATCCGCAAAGAGCTGTGCGATACACAGTTATGTTTTCACAGCGATGCCGGTCACGTTTCACATAAAAAGTTTACGACGGACTTTGTACACCGACGAGTATCACCGAAATTAATCGAAACCGTCGACCAGAAGTTGTATGAACTGGTCGGAGAATTGAACGACACTAAACACGGTAAGAGAGATTTTAATCGAACGTGAGGATTCGGTTAATTATTGTAAGCGATACGTACAAGAACTACCGAGATTTTTTGTTTGTTTATAGTAATTCCAAAGGAACTGTTGAGTCAATGCCGTCACGGATGCCCTGCACGGGTGGAACAATTTTGCAAGATGTGGAAAGCATTGCAAGGTAGCGAGATATACGTATAATACACGACCGATATACCATGAAATGTTATTTAATTTAATGTCGTTTTCATTTCTGTTCCTTTTTTTCAAGTCAATAGCGTAAAGCCTGTGAAGCATGCGAAAGAAGTTTTGGAGTCATCGATGAAGGCTATGATGGTTACCGTGAGTTCAAAAGGCAGAAGAATCGTACCTCCGTTGAACTATTGGACCGGTAAGAACGGTTTCCGTCACTTTCGAATATTCATACTTCTCTGTGTCGTTGTCGTCATTGACCTTCTAGGTGAACGTATCGTTTTGAAAGGGGATAATACGATATACGATCCCGGACAGTCGAAAAGCCCCACGGAAAGTATGCCCATTGAAAATTCGAAGAGAACGAAGGCCTTGGAATGTACGGGGAAACAGCAAAACGATATGGACAACAGGAGCAAGTCTAACGGGATGACTTCAAAGGTGAGTATTGTTCAAGAGAAAGTAAACAAGGGTGTTTGTCTTGCAAAACGTGCGATATCGCAGAAAATAAAACCTCGTGCCCTCTTCGCTGCGCTCTCTACAGCATAAAACGAATTCAAACCACACCGCAGCAATGACACTGAGGTCTCGGGAAGCGGGGAATAACGTGTTGCATGCTCAGGCCCGAGAATCCTTCGAATCAACGTAATTTTTTAGATCTTTTACGCTGTAATTATAATCTTCTCTTATTCCTGTAGACACATTCGACGTTACAGAATTATACTTTTTTTTTAAGGCGAAAGGACTATCGTCAAACTTCCGAGAGTAAATACAGTGATCTAACGTGCACATACTACACAAATATACGGTGCAAGGACGACTTGTTGTCCGACGATCAAGTGTCTCATGTATAGAAGAGTGAGTTAACTTTTCATTATAAAATTACAAATAGGTACGTGTAGGGAAGCAGTAAGTTGTTTGTACGTTTTATTCTACATTTTGATACGTTAAGAGCCTAAAAGAAATAAAAGTATTATATTGCATCGTGTCTACTGCTTGTCTCTTTGGTAACTGAATTTAGAGACCAGCAAGACGAGGAAAGGTCGGAGAGCTGGAAATTTCTTATATATTATTTTATTGTTTAATATTGCCATTTAACAATTGTATAAAGTATATAAGAAATGTGCTCTATTTCGAGTCAGATACATAAGAAATATACAATAACTTAGCACAGATGGTACAATTAAAAACTGCAAAAAACATGTGAGTTTACATATAATATTTATATGTATATGTATACATACTAAAGCATAGATAAATATGCAGTAGTACAAGAGCAAATATAAGCAACGCATTGGTAAGTTTCGCGTTAACTTGTAGATTGTTACGATCTCTTCGCATCGTACAGTCTTCGCCAGTTTCTTCTAGAAGGAATCGATAAACGAGTTATCGAATAACACTGTCCCACGTACGTATAGGAAAACGTGAGAGGTGATTGGAAGGTAAAAGAACGCTTTTAGCGCTTTTATTGCTTGAAATACGCGCAGTATGCCGTTACAGGCTCTTTTTCTAAGGTGCGTAAGTGTTGGGTATGTGAGAAAACGGGGAATGGAAGATTCGATTGATCTACGCTAGGCAAGGAACGTAGCGTGAGCCAGTTTTTCTATTATATTCTCGTAGGCAAATAGGACTAATGCTCATTTGGAGCAACGATCGCCAATATTCTTCTATCTTCTATAGATTCCTTTCGACTTACCTGATATGGTATAATTAGGAAATATAATCTAATATGCACATTTTAGTCCGTTAGCTCTCATCGTAAAGGGGAGTACCGTCTCCGCTGAGAGACATACTCCGTGGACTAGAATTGGTGTGTGGAGTTCCCCGAGGAGATTTGTAAGACGGTGTGCGAGTTCTGTTTCGCGGGGTCGTTCTTCCAGGTGGTTCTTCGTAGTTTCGCGGCGTCTTTCTCGATTCCTCGTATCTCGGAGTGGAGCCCCTGAGAACAGTGCGGAACAAAAGAGTGAAGCAACGAGCAGACGAGAGAACATAAAAGGCGGCAGATACTCACGAGACTCTGGGACCGCTTTTCAATCGTGCCCACGCTTCCGCGGCCTTCTTCCAGTCCATAGGATCCCCCGAAGGAGTGGATATCGATGGCGTGGGTCTGTGCGAAGGGGTGGATCTGTGATGACCAGGAGTAGCCATGGAAGGAGGAGGAGGATGAACGAAGGGACCCTGCTGATGGCTCGGAGTCTGTTGCCCGTACCGAGGAGTCGGCTGACCATGATGAGGAGTATGATGGGGAGTTTGATACGGCGTCATGAAAGGTGTCTGTCCCGATGGCGTGTACGGTGTGTTCGGATAAGTGTGCACCCCACCGTAACCCGCTGCGCCCGTTGCTCCAGGAGTGTGAGGAGGATAATGGTGAGGCGTCTGATTCGCTACTTGCGAGAGAGAATGCAACATATGATGCGGAAGATTTTGCGCCACTCTCTGTATCGCTTCTTGATTCATGCCTGAGAAATTAACGGGTGCACAGATTAGAAGCTAACTAGCTATTTAGCGTTTAGTAGTGGTCATCTACTCACCGCTGACCGCTCCCGGCGTGGTATGGTAAGGCGTTCGAGAAGTCATGGCACCACGAGGAGTACTTGGAGTCGATTGTCCAGGTACTGGGTCTCGGAAGTGTTCCTTGAACCATCGGAACAGATCGCTCACTCTGCCAAACATTTGACCTCGAAATCGAAATCCTTCCGGCGACACTGTTACGTATTCGTGTCGACATCGAGTCCGCGGTAAATACGACAAGAGGAATTTTCCAGGGTAATTCTGAAAGTTAGGAAATTACACGTTCAGAGATGATGGTTGCTGCTCGTAAACGCAAGCTCGTGGATATAAAAGATTGTACAGCCAACGACATGAACCTTCGCGGCCGATATTATGTACGGTATTCCTCCTGGATTCTCCTTCTTTTGCTCCTTCAATATCTCTTCCGCTTTGTCCTTTATACCCTCGACGTTTGGCTTGTAGTACTTAAAGTCCAATAGCTCCGAGGCGTAGGCTGCCATTGGATTAACGTGTCTCGCTATAATTTCATCCAGATCCTCGAATTCCTCGTTACCGATCCACAAACTCTGACCCAAGGAGAAGGCATTCTCCTTTCCCTCTTCTCTTACGTCGATGTGCTGATAGACCTCGTCCGTTACCTTCCACGTCACCGTCAAGTGATCCGCGCCCTTGCTGCTAGGTCTGACGATTGCCTCTCCTTGCTTCATAGTTTGCATTAATTTTTCAGCTTCTGCGAAGCTGATATTGTGGAAGGACGGATGCACGATGACCCTCTTTACGTACGTTTGTCGTTGCTTCGCCTTCTTCGCATCCTCCTCGACCTTCGTGTCTTTTTGTTCGGATTCCGTGTCGTAGAAGGGATCTCTCTGCGGTCTGAAACGGAAGTGAAGTGTAAGGTAGGCTATTATGACTCGATATTGTGCAACAAATTACCTCCATTCATGATTCTTGTCAGCTAGATCGCTGCTCTTGCTCGTGCACTCGACACTGAATCGTTCTACCTCGATCTTGATGATACGGCAATGAATGATCTGCCCGATACCGACTCTCTCCTCGGGATTCGCTACGTGTCTGTCGGAGAGGTTTTTAATATGAATGTATCCAGATATTCCATTGTCCAGTCTCAATCTTACGCCGGTAGCCTTTCCCGGGCAAGCTCCAGCATCGAAGTGATTCCACACCTCGGAGAGTTCGGGAAAATCGTTCTTCAGGCAAAAGGGACACTGCCATAATCCGGTCTCGTCGTTTCTCACGGGATTTGCCTGATCGAGCTGATCGCCCTGCGGTTTCCGATGACTTATTCCCACGACCGTGGCCAAGACCAGCTTTCCCACGTAAAACGTTTCCGGCGTTTCCTTCGTGAGGATGTCGAACAATCTTTCGGCGCTCGGTGACTGATACGGCACGCGTAGATCTTTGTATCTGGAATTCAACTCGGCCCGGATGTCGTACAGAGTGACGCACTTATTCCCGAACCCTTGTCTCTCGAGCTCTTCGGCAAACGCGTCGAGATCCAGGTCCTTCAATCGTTCCGGGGACTCTAGAATCTCCTCGAGAGCCCCTGCAGGATTAGCATCCTCGTCGTCGTATTCCAGAGCGTCAACGGCCATCTTTCTCGCCCACTCGTAAGTCTCCGGATGGACGCGAGATCCGTCAAGGACCTCCACGTAAGCTTCCGTGCTGTCTCCCAGGCTGTTCGTGTCTATCTTAATGAAACCCGCGCAATTAATGAAGACCTTCGGCCCCATATGGCAGGCAGTCACCAGCTGCGTTCTATTCTCTAATCTCTGATTCGTTTGTTTCAGCATCTTTATCAGAGCTTGTCCCTTCCTCGGTCCCAGACCGCACACAAACTGAACCAAGTTCCCGCAGTAGGCCTGTTGAACTGACTTGTTCACGTCCACCCCGACTTCGTTCACGCGATTCACGAACTCCAAGTAGAGATTCTCGAGAAGGTCGTCCTTCGGCAACTGATCCTGCAATGTGTGATACTTGAGGCAGAGAATCTCCTCATCGGCGGTGCACAATTGCGAGAACTCGACCAAAGGATCTTGCAATCTTCTGGCCAATGAGATCGCCTGCCGCAACAATTCCGGATAATCTCGAAACTCGGATACACCCTTGTTGCTGTTGGAGTAGATCTTGGCCAATTCGTTGTCGCTTATCTCGACCTGAATAGCTGGAAACTGCTCCTCCTCCACTAAGTTGGCAATGCACTCCTTGATGTCGGCTGCTATCATCATCGCCTCTCGAGACTCACCGCCTATCACCACCGCGTGAGGCTTCTTCGTGGCTATAAAGTTCTTAATGGCCAACAAGTCGGCCTCCTTCATGGTCTTCTCGTCCTCTCGGTAGCTGTTCTTGCGTTTCATAAGATGCGGCAATCTCAAGTAGTCCGTGCACTCTCCGTCCGGGGCGATCAAGCAGGCGAAGGCAGCTTGAGAGTAGTCCGGCACATAGGCCAGACCCATCACTCGCAGACCCTTGCTCGTGTCCCACTCCTCGTCCTCCTCCTCCGGGAATTCGCAGGAGTACGGAGCGATTTTTATCCAGTTATACATCTTGCGACAGCACGCCCTCATCACGCACTCTTTCGCCTCGGCGACGAGGTTCGTTTTCAGCTCCTTCTTCAGACTCGGTATCACCATGCGCGTAAGAGCCATTTCGACGCTTCCGACTCGGAGAGCGTTCCAATCTTGCACGTTTTTGCTAAACTCGTCCCGATAGTAGAGTTGTTTCATTTCATCCACGTAATTGCTGCTCGTGTTGCCTTCGATAGTGTCGCTCAGCAAGATCGTCACCAGCTTGTCCTCCTCCGCGATGGCCAGATTTAAAAATTGATCACCAACGAGGTCCCGCACCGGCTTGTCCTTTAAGTACTTTAGGGCGTAGATCGGATGATTCTCGTCGATCTCCTTTATGCCCTTCTTCGTCGGCTTTACGGATATCTTTGCCCTTTCCATGTACATCTCTCTTACGGATTTTCGCACCAAGGGTTCGCGCGCAAGCTGAATGGCGACCATCAGTTGAGCGGCCTTCAGCACTTCCTCCGAGGTGCTAAGTATTTGACTGCAATATTCGTTGGCGATCGTCAAAGGCTCCGTAGGATCTTGATCGACCTCGTGACGCTGATAATTGTCACGCAAGTTTTCGGCAAAGTGCTCGGGCGTGAGACCGAATTTCTTCGCGAGGCCGTCCAATCCGGCTCTTCTACACATCGAATACGGGCCAGTTCGTATAGCTTGCTTCAACGTTTCCTCAGTTTCCTCCTCCTCCTCGACCTCGGCTTCCTCCTCCGGTGGCACTTCCTCGCCGTTCTCTTCGGCCTCGGCGATTTGTTGCTTGCGCTTCTGTATCTTTGCCTCTCGTCGCGCTTCCCTTTGCTTCTGACGAACGGCATCCTGCATCGCTGGAATCTCGTGACTGTAGTAAAGCATAAAGTGGCGATAAACGTCGTTCAATTCCTCGCTGGTCTGCACATTCTTCAGTCGTTCGACGTCCTCGTCCTTGATCACTCGCACGTTCTCCGGCAACGGTGCATTCGGATTCTTCATTATCTCGTCCAATTGATAGTTCCTCATCTTGTCGAACAGCTTTAACAGGTTTTCCTTTCTCTGACGAAGCTGGCACCACTTTGCATCAAACTTGTACACCTTCCATAAGTCGTTGATGTTCAACTCCGGAAGTACGTATTCTTTTCTATAAAACGATATAAAAGGAACTTCGAAATGTTGGTTCCGCATAAAGTCCAGAGCCTTTTTAATTTTACCAATCGTTTGAGGTCCCTTCCGGGCTCTCTCTTTAGCTTCGGCATTTAAGTGGGCATCTTGAATCGAGACGGTCGGTCGACAAAAGGCCTGCTTGTAGATCCATTCCGCTTCGAGATCCAACTCGTCAGAACCCTCTGCCACTGCTGTCACGGGGACAGATCGAAGCTGCATTCTCTCGGGTATATCAGTGTTACGTATCTCGTTGTCCATGTCGGTGAAGTGGCCGCGCTTCAGTTCGCTGGGCTCGTATATCTCGAAGATGCTCTTCCTCGTTGTCTTTTTCTTCAGTTGCTTTTTCGGCCTTCTCGGTCGCTCGGTGTCTTCCTCGTCCACATATTCGTCCTCTTCCTCCTCCTCCTCCTCCTCCTCGTAATCTTCCTCGCAATACTTGCCAAATTCGTCATAATCGAAGTCTACGCCAAAAATGTCTTGAGCTTCTTGCAGAGCAGCGTCGGAAAATATCGGTTTCTTTTTCTTCCTCTTTTCCGCAATAGGTCTCCCGTCGTCGTCGACGATAAAATCGTCCGCGTCCGTATATTCCCCTTCGCTTCCCTCCTCGTCGAACGTCTCAACTTCCGGTCGATGACTGCGCTCGCTTCTCCTTTCGTCCTCCTAACGAGACCAAGACAGATGATGCATTACAACCATCATCTACGCGACGAGTCGCGTTATTTCTTTACATCTATAGTTACATCGGCGAGTTATACGTACCATAATGAGGTCTCTTTCCTTAAGAAACGCAAGCACACAAATAAATACGTTTAATCAGATGTCGTACGTACGACCGGATAAACATACGATTTGTTAATTAGGTACTTGGAAGCGTTATGCAATAACGGAGACGACTTACATCTCCAGACCCTTCGAAAAGCTCATTCGCGATGGCATCTCGATCTTCGTCCGCCTCCTTCTCCTGCTCCTCTTCCGATTCCTCATCCTGTATCCTGCGAAGGCGTTTGAAACGTTTCTGAAGCAAAGAAACGGGTAACTATGTGCGCACAGTTTGAGCATCCTGGAGCATCGACAAATTATTTCGCGCGTACCCTTTCGACTTTCACGCCCAAATTTTCTTCGATCAAATCATAATCCTCGTCCTCGAGACGATCGTCGAAATCTTCGTCGTCGCTCTTCTTACGTTTCTTAGATACTCCTGACCCATCACTGTCTTCCCCTTCGCTCTCCTCTATTGGATTATCGTCTATCAGATCCTTCAGTTCTTCCCTCAATCTATCTTCGTCGTCTGTAAATTACGAGTGTCCTTATTGTACGATAAATAGCAAGGGAAACATACGAAGTGACAATTGTCATTTGAAAATGGTTAGTAAGTATGATAAGGTTGCCATCATTCTGAGATCTGTTAATTGGGATTCTCGCAACATATATCGTCGGTCTCACCCTCTTCCTCCTCGTCACTCTCCTCCATCGCCTTCTTCAGCTTCTTCTTATCATTGTCGTTCAACTCCTCTTCCTCCTAAATTGTAACGGAACATCGATCAAAAGTACGCAGAACTCGACGTATCATAAAACATTCGGTGATCCATTGGCAAGGAAAGGTCTCGAATTATCATTAGCTAAACGAGATTACCTCACTCTCCTCGGCTTCAGAGTCCAAGAAATCAGCCATATTTTCAGCAATAAACTCTACGTTTAAGTAGAATAAATCGCTTTAGCTGAAAGAATTTTGTAGGTTCGGTTCCCAGCACTTAACACCCGTATCAGGTGTGCCCAGGTATCGCTCACCGATAGAGGGTTCAACGGGTTGCATTTATCAAGCGCAAGATTTAGTTAGACTACGATATTTTAGTAAGAAAGAAATACTCTAACATTCACTAGTGAAACATGTTCAAGTCGAATGCTCAATGTGAATCGTGCATAATGTGATAAAGTTCTAATGGCAAACGTTAAACCTGCTACTGTGGTTATCACAGTTATCGATACACGTTTAAAAAAAAATGTTTACTCTTTATTTCATAATACAAATAGTTTCCATACATATAGCAAAGAATATATTCGATTTAAGGTGACTGCAAGATTCAATTCATATCGGACTAGCAGATGTTCATGATCCGGTTGGTACAATTGGTACCGTTCATACCGTTCGACCGATATTACCGATATTGCTGTTATTAAGTACCCAGAAGCTTCAACGTAAAGCCGTGCTATGTCGCACAAGTTGCGTGGTTTATGCTCGCGCCATTGTCGTGGATGAATTTGAAAAAGTCGGTTGAAGAATATCCGCAGGACAACTTGAACCAGTTTGGACAGCTCGATATTCGGTATGTTCAATGTACAAAGGCCAAAGTTTTAACGATAATGTAACAGTGAACTAAATAAATTTGCAGGAAATACTGAAATGGATTATCGTTATAATCAGTATCGTGATATATCCCCTATCAAGGATGGAAGAAAATCGTTTGTCATATCGGACAGCGACGAAGATGTCTTTGAGGATTCCACCAAGCAGCGAATTTTTGTCATTGAAAGTAGCGAGAGTAGTGGAAATGTCTCTCGAAGTTCAACGCCGCAAAGGTAATAATTCTCTTAAAATCTAATGCGTTCTCTTCTTTGCTATACCGAATTTGATATTAATATTCGAAAACTTTTTGCAAAGTACTATTTGCAACTACTGTTCCTATAGAGGTTAATATCTTTGCAGGGTCGCAAAATTATCAGCTAACGGGTCGTCTGTAACAGAGAGTGCAGTTAAACGTAGAATAAAAAGATACATTCCGATTGCTTCCGAAGGAGAAGAGGTGGACGATGGCGACGACCATGGCGTAGCCTCCTTGGAGGGTCCTGATGCAGACAGTTGGGATGGTAAAGTATTTACATACATATATTAATAAATAAATATAATTGATCAACATTGAAGCATCATGTGCTCTTGATTCCACAGAAGAGTATACATTGGAGGATTCTGGTGGTAGTCAAATGGGAAAAAGAAAAGATATATCTCACGACGTTACCAAGGAAAATGTAAAGGATTTGAGGCTATCAGACTCGTTCGGGGACAGAGACGACTGCATCGACGATGACGCGGAACACAAATACATCGTTCGATCTTCGGAATCCGAAAGGAGCGACAATGACGTAATAAATGTCAACTCGGGTATAAAGATTTTTTGCTTCGCAAAAGTAATTTTATTGGTCGATGGACGACTAACGACGCTTTGATTTTCAGATTCAACCGATCCTGGAAACGATGGACCAGAAACAGACATTGCTTTATCGCTGGCAAAGAAAGAAATCGGTGTAGGCAACATAGATCCGTTAGTAGCGCAGAAGAGAGCCCTCCTCGTTTGTAAATTGGGACACTTGCAGGATCAGTTAAGCAAAACGAAGGTAAAGTAGGCGATCGACGAGAGGTGATAGCATTACATGGCGTCGTTCACCAGCTATATCATTTTTGTTTAGTTGTTGCTTTCAACCGGGAATATAGATTTACTTCCCGACCGAGGAGAAAAATTGCGCAATAGCATAACTATTCAAGAGAAGCAAATAGAAGAAATCGAGTCCGAATTGAAGCATACTCCTTTGACGCAAAATACAGGGGTCGAGTCGCAGTACGTGAAGGAGGAAGCACGACATACCGCGGCCGAATTTTATCCTCGCGAGGTGACATATAATGACAATGAAAACAATTCGCATTTCGATGATGACTACACATCGACGAAGCCGGCAACGATCCCGAAGGCCAGCGGTCTTGGAAAGAAAGCTCAAGCTACGTTAGACAAGGAAATGTCATTAACGGTCGATAGATTGCAAGATCTGCACGGTTCTCTTGTTGCTCGGCCGTCAGAGGACGAGAGAGCGGAAGATCCGCAAGGTTTAAAAGTAAAATTAATGCCGCATCAGCAACACGCATTGGCTTGGCTATTGTGGAGAGAGCAGCAGAGACCTGCCGGGGGCGTTTTAGCCGACGATATGGGTCTGGGTAAGACCTTAACGATGATATCTCTGATCATAGCGAGTGCTGCCAAGGAGAGCCTCGAGAAAGATGCGGAGAGCGACGAGGAATGGATCGGTCAGAAAAAACCTATACGCCAGAAAGGAGGCACTCTCGTAGTATGTCCAGCGTCTCTACTATCGCAGTGGGAGAACGAGATAAATAACAGATGCAAACGAGGTATGCTGTCCGTCGAGGTTTACCATGGGACCAATCGGGAGAGCGTGCCGAAACGTTTGGCGCGAAACGACGTCGTTATTACGACATACAACATATTGAGTCGCGAATGTAAGACAAAATCTACGGTGTATAGAATTCACTGGAAGAGAGTGATACTCGATGAAGCTCACATCATTCGAAACCACAAGAGTCAAGCTGCGATGGCTGCTTGCGAGCTGCTGGCAACAAAACGATGGGCTCTCACGGGTACGCCAATTCAGAACAAGGAAATGGATTTGTATTCTATCTTGAAATTCTTAAAGTGCTCACCGTTCGACGATATTCGCGTGTGGAAACGTTGGGTAGATAACAAAAGTGCGTCTGGTCGTCAAAGATTGGCTACCGTCATGAAAACGCTCATGTTGCGTAGGACCAAGCAAGAGCTCCAAGCGAACGGTAGCCTGGACAGTTTGCCCGACAAGTGTATAGAAGTAGTGTTCGTGAAGCTCGATCCGCAAGAACAGTTGGTCTATGAAAAAGTTTTAATTTATTCTCGCACACTGTTCGCCCAGTTTTTGGCGCAGAGGGCAGAAAAGGATCATATGGCTGAACTGGGTACGGGAAAGTTCGACAGGCCGTCGTTTCTTTCGAATCCAAGTAAGTTGCATTGACCTTCTCATCGTGGAAAAGCGCGTCCAAAGTCATTCGACTGCAGCTCTATTAATTTTCTTTGATCTCTCCGCAGACAAAAATACGCAATTCACGAAAGCGCAAAATAAGCTATTATCGTTGCACGCTGATGTAAAGTCTCATGAAATTTTGGTACTTTTGCTGCGTTTGCGTCAAATCTGCGTCCATCCGTGTCTCATTCACGCGATGTTGGATCAGGAAGAGATGAAGGAAAGTGGAATAGCGGACTCGGAAAATGTTGATCCAAATTTATTGTTGCAAATTAGTAACATAAAGTTACAGGACACCGAGGACGACAATGACACGAATGAAAAGGAAATCGGTGTCGATCATAGAGTAACGACTAATTTGCTTACATCTAAAAACCCAGTTTTCGAGAGTAAACGCGCAAGCTCCAAGGTGAGTTACTTAGTCTAGTTTCAGGTAACGAAGAAGAACTCATTCGACGTTGGGACGTATTTTTATTTTTGCAGATGAAAGCTATACTCGACACCGTCAAGGAAATTTTGCAAAAGAACGACAAGCTCATAATCGTTTCCCAGTGGACCAGTATGCTCGATATCGTTGCGTCCCATCTGTCCTCGATCAAGGGAGCTACGTTCAAGAAGTTCACGGGCAACGTGCCTATTAAAGACAGACAGGTATTTTGCTCGATACTGCTCCTTTCTTCTTTCGAGGGTACTTCAGTCCTTTCATCCTTCACAGAGTATTATGGATTCGTTTAACGCTGCGAACAGTGATCCAAGGATATTGTTGCTTTCGCTCACTGCCGGTGGCGTTGGTTTAAATCTGGTTGGTGGAAATCATTTGTTGTTGATAGACATACATTGGAATCCACAGCTGGAATCTCAGGCTCAAGATAGGATCTATCGATTCGGCCAGAAGAAGGACGTTTTCGTGTACAAGTTAGTTACTAAGAATGAGTGTCGATTCGCATCACTGAGCCAAATCCATCAAATACAATAATGACCGAGATCTTTTTTAGGTTTATCTGCAAGGATACCATAGAAGAGCGTATAAAACATTTGCAGGACAAGAAATTGGAGGTAGCACAAAACGTCTTGAGCGGCGACAAAAATTCCTCCGTCTCGAAACTCACTCTCAATGATCTCAAGTCCCTGTTCGCCCTTTAAATAAGTATATTGTTTACGTTTCGTCAAAGATATTTATTACGGATCAACGGCTCAGAACATAACGTGTCGTTGCTCCTTGTTACCTCTCTTTAGGATACAGAAAAAAGTGTTTTCCTCGGGAGATACATGTATATTCGTTTTAAAAAGTTGTCGGTTTAATTAAAAGCATTAAGGAAACAATCTTTCACAAAGCTATTTCGTGATACGTATCCTAGGAGAGAACGGGCGACGTATGCCTCGGAAAACGATCCATTCTCCATGATTTCTCATCGTCAACGTCAATGCCAACGTCAACGTCAACATCAACATCGACGTCGACGTCGGTCGTCTTTGCGGCACTTTTGTTCACTCGCGTTTTACTGTTCCAAACGCCGTAGAAGAAGTAGATCCCGAGGCCTATGACGAGAGAAACGAAAAGATGATTTAGTTCCTCCCCCAATGGACACTCGACGGAGTTCCTTTCACGTATGTACACGTACCTACGGCCATCCACACCGAAAATCGCACCCACGTCATCACGTCGAGCATCATCATGAGGTAAGTGTTGATCAGAATACTCAAGCCAGGTAGAAACGGTACCAGGGGAACCTGGACAAGGGTACGAACACACAGCGCTACGATAATCGTGTTAAAGTATCGTAAAACTTTGAAAAACGGAGTTAGGCAGAGCTTACCGAAAATGAGAGCTTCTTTCCGGACACCGGTTGAAGGTAAATAAACACGAGGATCGTGCCGAGAATTATGAGCAGAAAGACGAGAGGGAGAATAATCGCGATTTCACCTCTCGATATTTCCTCGGAATATACTGAGATCATAGCACCGACGCAAACGCAGAAGACAACTGGCAAAGACGAAAGATCGATACGGTGAATCGTTACTCTGGAAATACTTGCTAACGAGGAGTTCGGAGACTTACCGTAACAGTACACGAGCCACGTAACGATTTGAGCGGTTAACTTGGTGGAATGATTGAGCTTCTGTTTATTTAACAACTTCTCGAAGACGAACGTCAAGGTTCTTGGATCACGGTCGTCTTTCTTCTCGTGCGCTTCGCTCTCCTCGTACCTAAAGGAACGACAAATGAGATGCACCTTCGCTCCTCACCCTCACCCTTTCACTTTCGTACCGTAATATAAGAACGCAAATCGCAACGATCGAATAGGCAAGCAGGGTACCGATGCTCATCATATTTACGAGTTGATTCAATTCGAATATAGCTGCCAGAACGCCTGCAAGGAGATGTAACGTTTTATTAATTTCGTTTGGTCGACCAATTCAGGTGGTACGATCAGTCAGTTTCCAAAGAAGATAGAATTATCGGACCTGTCAGGATTCCTGCCGAAAACGTGCCCATAAGGGGGGTATGGAACCGAGAATTAACTGTTCCCATCCACTGGAATATCAGTCCGTCCGAGGCCATTGCGTAAATGACTCGCGGCAAAGGAAACATCGCGCCCAACAGACTGTAAGAACGTTCTTTATCGTCTTGGATCACTACGTCGTAGCCTACGAAGGGATATTTACCTCGCGCACAAACCACATATAGCTCCTATCGATACTATCCATTTTGCCCAATTCCAGCCGATTCTGTCGAAGAGATGCGGGAAAGGCGCGTCTGGATTCTGCTCGTAGTACGGAAGGACCGTCGTGAGAACCACCGAGACGCCGAAATACGCTAGAAAGACGACCATCAGGGACGCCACGATAGCTATGGGAATCGATTTCCTTGGATCCTTCGCTTCCTCTCCTGTCGTGGCTACGCAGTCGAATCCTATGAATCCATAGAAACAAGTAGCCGCTCCGGTGATCACGCCCGATACACCGTAAGGAGCGAAACCGCCGGTTCCATGTACGCAACTTTTCTCGTTGCATCTCGGCGTTGTTTTCCAATTGGACACGTCAGCTTTGAATAAAGTTGTTCGATTGAAATTCCCGTGACTCGTTTTGCGATAGGAAGGGTAAAAGGAGATTTACCTTTGAAAGATCCAGCCGCTATCACGAAGAGAACGACCGAAAGATTGACCAAAGTAAAGAAGTTGTTCGCCACTGAGGACTCCTTCGCTCCGAATGCTAGCGCGGCTAAACGAGGGGAAACTGTCATTCGACGAGAAGAACGATCGACGACGGCTGCTTATATCTTACCCGAGAAGATGAGGGTAACTCCGAAGGCGAAGAAATCCGGGTAAGAGGAAAGATGACTGACTTCGATACGCGCCGCTGACTGAAAAGCGTTTCTCATGCTGTTGTTGAACAAGGCATCGACGTAGGTACTCAAACCGCGTACCACGCTAGCCGAACCAATCACATATTCTAGAATGAGGGTCCAGCCGATCAGGAAAGCAACGAATTCTCCCACCGTCACGTAGCTGTAGACGTAAGCCGAGCCAGCGCGCGGAACTCTCGCCCCGAATTCCGCGTAACACAGACCTAGATGGGATAGGATCGGATCAACCGAGTCGATGAAACTTCTCACAGAGGCAAATGGAATGCGAAAATGCAGCTAATATCGAAAGGCCTCTACCTGCGAACATCGAGGCGATCGCGGCAATAGCGAAGGAAATCACCACCGCCGGTCCCGCGATATCCTTGGAGACCGATCCGGCGAGAACGTAGACCCCGACGCCGAGCGTCGAGCCTATCCCAAGAGCGGTAAGGTCCAGAGTCGATAGGCACCTCGCGAGCTTCGAATCCTGAGAGACAGCTACCTCTTTTCTGCGCCCGAGAGCCTTGTACAGATTCCGAAGCTTCCAGCTTTTCATGTTGTACAGCTGAAAAATATGACAGGATGGTCTAGCCGGTGGAGCCGAAAAGGCCGAAGGAGTCGGAGAAACGAAGCTTTCAAATATCGCGATTGATCATTCCCTTCTAGAAGAACGGCAAGCCCACAATTCACTCACCGCGTAAAGCTTGCTCGGTGAAAAATCCATGTTAACGTTCGAAGAAAGAAAGGAGGGAACTACGACCAAGAATTATCTGCTCGACCGAGGAGCGTTTAACGTATGACTGAGAAGCCGCTAATTAAAATGCCTTTAAATCAAGCCCAAAGATTGCTCGATGCGAGCCGAACGAATCGCTCAATTGGTCAAATTGTTTTCTCGCCGCTGATCGAATCTCCTTTGACTCTCTAGCGTCGCACGTGCCGCTGTATCAAATTTCTTTCTCTCTCGCACTCTGTCGACGATCGAACAACGGATCGCCGGTTCCACTGTCGCTCCTTTTTCTCTAGTTTCCTCACTATCCGCGTTAATTTTAGACGTTTCGTAACGGGACGCTCAGTCGACGGGTGCTCGTCGCTCACGGGCACCAAAAGTAAATATTATCCTTTGAGCGTCCTATCTCACGATCGCTATTGTCGCGAGAAACAGTCTACCGGTTGATCGCGTCGCGAGAAGGTCAGTGCTTCGTCAACGTTATTCGACACCGCGTTCCAGCGGCACTGTTCGTCGAGTTTTCGCGACGATGCGCGACACCGCCGCGCTTTGCTCGCTTCAATCGTCGGAAGCGAATCGCGCGAGACGAAGAATGACGCAATCGTTCTCGTAGAAGCG
The DNA here is from genome assembly GCA_910591515.1 of Cerceris rybyensis. Lineage (NCBI taxonomy): Eukaryota > Metazoa > Arthropoda > Insecta > Hymenoptera > Crabronidae > Cerceris > Cerceris rybyensis. The sequence continues at coordinate 558,031 of OU342800.1, read as the reverse complement.
CCAGATCCCTTTGCCCGATGTTGGCTGGCGCCAATCTTTACCTTTTTTTAAAAATGTAGTGGGCCTCTCTCCGATCGTTGATGGAAGGGTTCCTTTTGTTCTTTTCTTTCGCACCGGTGCTCGTTGACGTTTCCCACAGAATTACGGCGTTGTTAAACAATACAAAAGATATCCTCTGGCATCGTTCGCTCACTAACAAGGACGAGTCGGAGAAGCGATCGTGATCCTTGCACGTGCTGAGAAATTAACGCGCGCACACGTACGCTCGATTTAACTTACTGAAATCGTTAATTGGACGACTATAACGTTGCACCACTGTAGCGGAGGATGAATCAAAGGGTGTTGAACGATTGTCATTCGAGTTGTTTGGCGTTATTCAAATGTCAAAGCATCGCAGATTACTTACAATCGTCCGTTGCGGGAGGAGAGACGTCGACTAAACGAGAACACGGCGCACGTATGTACCTGTGAGGCTTTGACGCGCGTCTTATCAATTAGATTCCGCTAATTGTTTTCATAAATGTAATAACCCGTCTTTATTCTTCTTATCTGTCGAGATATCGATTATCCGCCGAGAGAGTCTTAGGAGCAATACCCGAGCATCCCTAGCTTAGTCAGATAAAAGTTTCGTGCAATGAACAATGCAGGTACGCTCGCTCGGAGTGTTAAGATTTTTGTGGGAATAGATTTCAAGTGATCTCTCAACGCTCTATCGGTTATAAATATATTTTATTTAAAAAATGGACGGATTAAAATTACTTGTAATTGTCGATAACGAGTATAAAAATTTCTTACTGCTAATTCTCGCGCAATAGTCGATAACGGATCTAAATATCTTATAGCGGACGGACATTGAATGGCGCGCGGTCAAAGAATCAAAGCTTTCGAGATAAAATATAAATTTGCGACGCCTTGATATTTCTTTGCCGCGCTTCAAATCGAGATTCATGCTTTTGGGCAGGCTCCAATCGGGCGCTTGGGGACGCAGGAGCAAAAGGGCAAAAGAGACTGCGTTGGGGCTTGCCCGTTAGGTCGCTCTTGCATTACTATAAATCTACACGGACAGAGCTCGCGTTTGTACTGTACATTTGACGCGTTAGACGTTGAGTGGGGTGTTTCGAGTTACAGATCGAAACGACGTATCTTCGGGTTCCTCTGTACATTTAATTCGCAACGGGTAGCATCGCCGGTAACGATTTGCTCACCCAAGCGAGCATAGTCTGCACCGCTATCGTTGCTGTGGGTCACGGGGCGTTCCATAGTCCCACGAGGGTCACGAGAATGGCAACCATGGTTGCGCGAAGGTGATCTTGAAGCTTACCCGCTGCCGACTAAAAGGACACAAAATGTAGAGAATAAATCCTTTCGTACTATCGAAACTGACAACCCGATCGCTACTTACGACGACGTAGTAATTGCATTTGTCCCCTTTGCAGCAATCCGAGCACTTCCAGTCCTGGTACCATATGTGGGTACAATCCTTCATATTGTTCTGCTTTATCCTCTCGCACTCTCTCTTGGTGGAGCACCTCTTGGAGACGTAGAACTGTTTCTTTGCTCCCTGAGACCAGTACGGCGTGCCTGCAGAAAAGCATTTGGAGAATCTATGATGTCTCAAGTCGATTGGCAGATTTTGCGAGCGTTCAACTTCGAGTATCGCGGAGAACATATCGATGCAAACATAACCTCGATCGCGTAATTCCACGTAAGTCTACGGAAACTTACTTCCCCATTTGATCTCCGTCAGGCAAACGTCCTGCCCTTGTTCGCAAGTTTTTATCGTATTCAGGCACTTGTCCCTGTTGCCTTCTTGATCGGTACACACATAACACTCCAGGGCGTGGCCTAAAACATTTAACAGTTAAAAGACGGGAATTTCATGAAATAATGCAACGGTGGCTTACCCAGCGTTAGATAGCACGCGATCAGAATGGCGCAGGAAAATTCCGAAAATCTCGTCATTTCGGAAATCGGGCTCGATCAAGGAGATCGAGGTTGAACCAAACCAAAACACGTCGTGGAGCGTAAGACGCTTTTAAATCGAACATTGAAATGGCCAGGGATTCAACGTGTATGTTGGCAATAGTTGGTAATAATTTACAACAGTTGGCAACACTGGACAGGTGTCGCTGCGGTTCGCGAAATTCAAACGGGAGTTCCGCACTTTACGAGCGCGCCATTGTGTCGCGAGTTTATCGAAAATTTGAGTCTTCGAGTGTCCCGCTGAGTCAAAACTGGACGCGAGGAAGAGAACGAGGAAACCTGTGCCATTATCGATGCGAAATTTGAAGAAAGCCGCGAGCGGAATGTAAGTAAAATCGATCTCGACCTCCTCTCTTCTCTTCTCGCGTTCTTGCGTAGGTTACTCCGCGTAACCAACGGTTATTCTTCGCCTCTCGAAAGCGCGATATTCGGATTTGCGCGACTTCTCGTGATATTGTTCGTGTCTAAAAGACATCACAGCCAAAAAGGCGATACGTTGTCGAAACAACAACGAGATCTCTACACAATTATCGGTTATTGAATAAAATCGTAGGGCATAAATCGTCGGATTGTGAGGGAGGTGAGGGGGAGGAGGTTGAGCCAGATCCTCATTCTCCAGTCGTTCTACAGGTGTCGCCACGGGTCCAGTTTTAGTTCGAATTGGAACCGGCAATATGCCATCGAGATGACAACAGGGAACTGACCACCAGGGAGCTTCATTACCCACCCCCCGCCATCTGGCAACTCATGTACCAACTGGACTTCAATAAAGAGTTTCCAATGACAAGAGGGAACGGCGAATCTTGAAGGTGCAAGGACGGAAAGGCCAAGGGTGATCTCGCAAAAACGGGACGAAAGTCGAAGGAAGGATGGAAAAAACGACGCGGAGCGACACTGGCTCCTTAACAGTCGTCGCCGTGATCTTCGGCCGTGGTCGCCGGTGCTCGTGTCCCCGTGGGTGCGACGTCCCCGAGGTCTGTGCAGGCTGTGAGGTCCGCGAGCAGGCCGGTCGCGGCTTTCGCGAGCCTCGGATGTCGATATTCGAGTGCGCAACGCAGGCTGAGCAGTGGTAGCGTCGAGCCACTGCGCCGAGAATCTAAAATTATCGGCCCGTTTGTCGTAGAAGGGATGGCGAGAAGTAGGAGCGCGGTGGGACGGAGACAGCGAGAGAGGTGGAAGGCATCCGCTACCGTGCAGCCGAAGGAACGGAGGGGTCGGAGCAACCAAGAGGCGAACGGAAGAACGGTCGAAGCGGGGAGGAAAAAACGGGGAAGAGCCTCGGGCCGCGAAGGGGAGGTATAGAAAAAAAATCGAGCGCGAGGGAAAGCGGACGGGCGGTCGGCCCTCCTCCTCTTTCGGACGGATAGCGAGTCGACACGAAGAATCGGCTGCAGGTTACAGGTTACAGGTTACAGGTTGCTGGCTGGAACGATAGGCGCGGGTAAGCGAGAAACGAGCCGCGAAGAAAGTAAGGAGAATCGAGGCACAGCATGACGAAGGAAGGAGCTAGAACGGGCAAACCGATGGAGAGGGAAGAGCGATGACGGGCGTGCGCGCGTAGGTGAGCGTATGGAACGACGGTCAGGGGCGAAGAGCAAGAGAGAGAGAGAGAGAGAAAAGGAGCAAGAGGGAATAGCCAGGTAGAGCGAGAGAGGAGGAGCGGGGCTCGACGGTGGTGGTGGCGGCGGCGGCGGTGGTAACGGTGGTGGTGGTGTTGGCGTGGCGGTGGTAGCGGCAGCGGCGGCGGCGGCGGCGCGACGGTGACGAGGTGGTTCGGAGGAGACTCGGTGGAGTAGCGGCAGAAAGGAGAGGGCCGAGGTCGGAGAGTCGTCGTCGGTGGTCGTCGGTGAGACGCGGGTTACCGCGAGGAGTACGTTGCCTATCAGCCATCGCGCGGCTCACGTTTGACGCGACACGCTGCCCGCTCCGAGACTCGCGTAAACGTACGCCTCTCGCCTCCCCTGCTTCCTCTTGCTCTCTCGCGATCGAAAGTCGAATCGTCGCCCGCCGCGTCGCGGGTTCTCGCCTCTTCCTTCTCTCGATCGTTCGGTCGGAAGGATCGGAGGATCGACGGATCGCGGGAGCGATTCAGCGGTCTATCGCGACTGTATCGTTGATTTCTCGTGACAGGGTTCGAGGAGGTTAGGCCGCGCAGCTCGTCGAGGTTGCCGAACCGCGAGGAGGCTCCCGAGGGAGCCCCCCGGCACTGACTTCGCGGTCGGATCGGTTCGAGTCAGCAAAGATCGAGGACACCATGGCGGACGAGCAGGAAGCGAACAACACGTGCGAGGACTCTCTCGGGCCCGGCGATGCCACCACGGCGTTCGCCAAGAAGATTCGGGGCCGGAAGGGAGCCCTCAAGAAGAAGAACGTCTACGTCGTCAAGAACCACAATTTCATGCCGAGGTTCTTCAAGCAGCCGACCTTCTGCAGTCACTGCAAGGACTTCATATGGTGAGTCGAGGTGGTTTATTTATCTTTTCCGAGCGGTCGATGCGCTCACGAACCGCCGCTTATCGTTGCTCCCATCACGGTCCTTCCGTCTCCTCGGGCTCCCCTCCCTCGCTCACTCTCTCTGTCCATCTCTCTTCCTCTCCCTCTTCCCCTTTCTCTCGTTTCATTCGCTCCCTCTTTCGGTCCTCCCCCTCGTCGTTTCTGCCTCGTCCTCCCGTTGGCCCGATTCGAAGACCGAAACCCCGATGCCAACGGTAAATTTTTGCTCGACGAGCGAGCTCGTCCGAGAAGCACCCCCGAGCTTCGATTCGATCCTCTCCCTCCTCGCGTCTCACCCTCCCTATGCCCGGATCTCCCCGCGTTTCTGCTTCGTTGCTCGGAGCTTCCGCCACCGATTCGCGCAAACTTCGATTATCCCTTTTCCTCTCGGCTTTCGATTCCTCGATCGCTCGGTCTCTCGGTCTCTCGGTCCATTGGACTCGTTCCGCGTTGCCTATTCCCGTCGAGAGTGTAGCGTGTGCGCGGAATGGAGCGCAAGCGGGATGGAGAAAAAGATAGATAGACAGATAGATAGATAGAGGGAGAGAGCGAGAGAGAGAGAGTGATGGAGGAAGGGCGGAGGAGGAGGAGATATACGTAAATCCAGTCAATAGCGGCCGGCAGTAGCGGCTCGAGCAACGGTTAAACGGTCCGGCCTTGAGGCTGGCGCTCGCTCGCGCCTCGTCCGAATTAGCGTCGGAGGAGGCGCGAGAGGCGCGGGCGCCATCCACGAGAGCGCGGCCTTTCCTCGATGTTTCGAAAGAACCGGCTCGATCGCGTCGAGGATCTGGGCCTTCCCGTCGGAGGGACTTCGGACTCGCCGCGATCGAGGGACCCTGATTTCTCGCGATCATCTCCCCATCACGGCGAAACGGCAGAGGGGAACTTGGTGGCGTGCGAGGCGGGAGGCGAGAGACGAGACGCAAAGGGAGACACTTTGTCCGGCTCGGAACATTTACGCTCAAACGTAACACGGCCGTGTCGCGGCCGTCCCGATACAATAGCGCACGACCCACTAACCGAACAAACTTATTTCAGCGACATCGATTTTACCACGGAGAACAAAGCCGATAGACGTTTCTATCGCGTTATCGCGCCTCGCTTCGCTTCGGCTCGTCTCGCCTCGCCTCGCCGCTGCTCGCTTTGCCTCGGTCAGCCTCGTCTCGCTCGAGTGGACAACTTTTGCGTTTCTGGCACGGAACGATCGAGAGGGCCGGTAGCGATCGTTTTCCAATCGCGATTCCGGCGAACCTGGCGTTTTCGCGAAAAGTGGGCCCGCACGCCTCGGACTAGACGAGGACGTTGCTAGCGTGGTTGCTCCCATCTAGTCTTGGAATTCGAGCAAAATTTCCGGAAAGCCGCGAGCCAATCGTCGACCGTCGACCGCCGATGCCCGGACGAGAAACCGAGTCCCGGTTGGAGGACGATAAATCGTCGCGGTTTTGCAACTCGCGTCGTCTCTCTCTCTCGATTGGCTTCTCGGATGCGAGGTTTCTCTCCTACCGGAGAGAAAGCTCGTCCCGAGGAGACGCGGATAGCGAGAGGAAATCGAGGGCAGCTCGATCGAGCCACTGTGGAGCCTCGCGAATCGGCCCTCTCGTCCGCGTTGCCCGTCTTTCCGTCCCGATGAGCGTCGATCCGTGAATTCCTGTTCTCCGCGCAGGTGGTGGGCAGCTTCGGCTAAGCGAGCACCGTGAAAAAAGTTGGTAAGGGCGCGATCGGTCGAGACGAGGCTGGCGAAGAGCCAGGGATTCGACGAAGTAGCGATTTCTCTCGCCCTAGAGCCGTCCTTCGAGATCGCCGGAGATCGGCCGCGCAAACGTCGCGGTCCGCCAGCCGCTCCTCGACCGATCGCGCTCTCGCCGCGCGCGCTAGAACCGTCGCCCGACCGCCGGAATCCCGACCTCGCGCTAATCTGGTACGTTAAATACAATTAAAGCGGTAACGGGATCTCGGGACGCTTAGTTTCCTTACGTAACGGCGAAGCTTCGGCAAAGAGCCGTGCGGAAGGTTGCACGTCGAGGATCGACCACCGGCGTGCCCGATCGACGAGTCTAACGAGATTAACCGCTCACCCTCGTCTCTCTTCTCTCTTCTCTCGTCACGCTCCTCTCGCGGCCTCTCGTCGACCAGCTTCACCTTCCGTTTGCCGCTCTTTCCTTGAAATTGATTAGCCTTTCGAGAAACGGACGGACGGATGGTTGAACGGTTGACTGGACGGTTGGTTGCACGGATAGCAGGCCGGAGGGAAAGCGAGAGAGAGTGAGAGAGAAAGGCAGAGGGGAAGCCGCTTCGAATTCCGAAGGACGCGGGCACGTGCCCGACGCATTGCACGGTTCGCGGGAATTTTTAGCGTTGACCAGAGGGACGGGGAGAATGGAGGGCCCACGAGATCGATGGGAAACCTGGCTAACCCAATTAGGCCGAAAGAAAGGGCTCTCTGTCCCCCTATCTCTTCCTCGTTTGCCTCTCGTCGCCTCTTTCTCTCTGGCAGAGAGAGAGAGAGCTCAGTGGAGCGTTCTTCTACCGATCTCCGAGGACTCTCCGCGATATTTTCAACCGGTCGCTCGAGAGGTCGGCCCTCGAACGATGCTCGTGCCCCTTCGAGGGCTCGACGACGACCGCCTCCTCGGGCCCGCTCCGATCGAGACGACGTCGCATCTTCCGGTTCCGCGTCTCCCATCCTCCCCCTTCCCCCAATGCCCCTCGGGGTCGACCTCGTCACGGTCGACGGATCCCGTCCTCCGGAAATCTCGCGACGAACGCCGACTCTTCCGGCCGAAGAGCTCTCCGTGGTCTCCGATTTCTCGGCCGAGCGAATCGGTAAGATCCGTCGGTGAATTCATTGATAAGGCGAGAACGGACCGATGAGACGATGACGTTTGTGATTTCAGGGGCTTCGGGAAGCAGGGATACCAGTGCCAAGGTAAGAGGATCGCCGCGAACGGAGTCGTCGGTGGAATCGAGGAACATCTTCTGCCAGCTTTTCCCTCTGTGTTTCAGTCTGTAGCTTCGTCGTTCACAAGCGATGCCACGAGTACGTGACCTTCACGTGCCCCGGCGCCGACAAAGGAGCCGACTCGGACGTGAGTGTCGACAATTGTTAACCGCCTTTAACGTCGATCGCGTGTCTTCCACTCTCTCTATCTATCTCTTTCTCTCGCTCTTTCTCTTTCTCTGTCTCTTTGTCGTTCCTCTCTGTTCACGCGGATCATCGCGCCTCTCTCCCCTCTTCTCTCGGCCACGAATTTCGAAGAGGGTAGTGGTGTTCCGGGGCTGTCGAGGAACTTTGAGCGCGAAGTAGTTACGCTACTCGCGAAGAAGAGTTCTTGGCCGGGAGCGACAATTATCGCTGCCGAGGGGAGAGAGACGAGACGGGGCTAAGAGCTACGTATTCCTCCACGTTTTCTCGCACCGCGCACGATTGGCCTAAGCGTTTTCTGCGCTTCGTTAACCACGCTTTTAATCACGTTCGCGCGATACACGATTTGAGTTTTGCGGACGAATACGAGGAGACGCTCCAAAAAAACGTAACGTCGATCCACGAGTCGCTCGTGGATCGGGGAAACCTTCGCGGCGGTCTCCGACTCCCCCGCAAAGGTTTCCCGGTTACCGCGAGAGGACAGTCCTCCGCTTGATCTGGAGACAGATCGAACAGGGTCCCCGCGCTGGCTCGATCTTGGCGCTGATCACCCTCCGCTTCTGCCTCCGCTTCCGAGATGCCGGCCGCCACCGATCCTCTCCGATCCTTCCGATCGAGCTCGTTTCCTCGACGACCTTTCCGTCGAGGAGAAATTCGGAGGACATTGGAAGCGAGACTTCCGTTCTCGATCGAGAGGATCGGTCTCGGCCCGATCGAACATCCTTCCCTGCGATCTCCACGCCTTCGCCTCACAATCTGCGCGGGTGTGCCCGATGTAACGGTGTAATAACGCAGGACCTGCGGACGAAGCACCAATTCAAGCAACACACCTACAACAGCCCCACCTTCTGTGACCACTGCGGTAGCCTTCTCTATGGTGTCATCCACCAGGGCATGAAGTGCCAAGGTATCATTCAAAGACTACGAGAACGAGCATCCGAATGTCACGCGCCCACGCACATCAACACCTACAGGAACACGCTCACGTACAGGGACACGTACACGTACACTAGCACGTACACCACCCTCACCGTAATCATTGGCATCGGTAGCGCGCGTTCGCGCGCCCGTGCACCCCACTCGACACCTACGCATTTACACTCCGACACGACAATGAGAAAAGAAAAGAGACCCGGGACAATTTCGCACACTTTCTTCGTCGTATTTTGTCTCTTTTTCTTCCTCTCTCCTCTGTCCACTTGTTTCTCTTCTGTTTTCTTGTTACTCTTGTTACTCTTGTTGCTCTTGTTGCTCTTGTTCCTCGCGCATCGTGAGTGCCTCGTGTCGCTTTTACTCGGATCTCTGTCTCGTTGTTCCGGACTTGCCCGTTTTCTCTCTCTCTCTTTCTCTCGCTCTCTCTCTCTCTCTCTCTCTCTCTCTCTCTCTGTCTCGCTCGCAGGGTCGTTGCTACCCCTTTGCCCAGTTCCCGTACACGTTCCTTGTACATAATCGTAGCCGTTGCATTACGCTCGTCCGGGTCGAGTCTCGACCTCCGGACGACGCGCCTCGATTTGCCCCCCGTTTCTTCGGACGGCGACTCCTCGGACCTGTTCTTGATCCGCAGACGGAAGAGCGGAACTTTCGAGCGATCGATCGCTCTCTCCGAAGAGTCGCGCGATCCAAAGCGGCGCATCCGACCGGAAGTGTCCGAACGGCCGGAAAGAAAACATTTTCCGCTCGTTCTGGACCCTCTCGCGGCGGACGCATTGCCGCTTTCACCGATTCTTCGCCCTCCTTCTTTTCGTTTGTTTCTCTTCGTTTTCTTCTCTCTCTATCTCTCTTTTTCTCTCGATCTCTCGATGCGGGCGTTGTGCCCGTGCACGCGCGCCCCATCGCGCGCTCTCTTTTCATTTCGTTTCGTCGTTTGCAAGTGTCCGTTTTCATCGATATTTTGTGTACGCGTGTATATATTATATATGTACATGTATATTTGTATTTGTATCTATATCTACGTCTATATCTGCACCCATATTTATTTATATATATATATGTATATATATATATACGTGGATGTGTCTCTCTGTGTTTGTATCGATATGTGTATGCATATGTATGGATGCACGTACGTCCGAGTGTATCCGCACAAATGGCCCGTCCTCCGAACGACGAAGCTCGAGTCTTTCGCGTTGCCGCGGCCCGAGAAGAATCTTGCCGTGTTTTTCGTCGTTGCCATGATGGGGCCAAATCGGGGCCGAGGCGTGCCGGCACCTTGTAGGAAATTCCAGAGTCCCCTCGGCCGGCCCCGGAGCCCCTCTCGTGGCACGCGGAAGGAAGCGAAGGAAATCTTTCCGCCTATCGTTCTAGATCCTTTGCTATTTTTAAAACGCCTCCGGTCTTCCGCGAGCCGGCAGAATTCCTCTCGATATGCGCTTAATTAAAAATAATTTTCAAGTTTCATCGTGGGAAGAACCTGCCGCGAGCTACGACGTTCCACTCTCGCGGATTCTCTCGTCCCGCAGACGAGATCGAAGTCGTGGGTCGTAGCTCCCTTTTTCTCAGTCTTCTAGCCCTGGCTTCTTTTCGGACTTTCGCTTGGCGCTCCGTCGTCGACGTCGTTGTTGCCGTCGCCTTCCGAGTTATCGTCTTCGTCGTCGTCGTCGTCCTCGCTGCCATTGACAACGATCGCTCGTCTCGGCGCAAAGCACCTTTGCCACAATTCCTCGAACGCTCCGTTGCTTCCGACCACGCTTTTGACTCGACGTGCCTCGGGTCAATCCAGCTTCCACCGAACGGAGAAGAACGAGAAGGAGAGTCTTCGTTCATCCTCCATTTCCGCCTTCTCTCTTTCTCTCTCGCTCTATCTCTCTGACTGCGTCCGCCTCATGCTCTCTTTCTCTCTCACTGTCTCTCTGTCTCTGTCCCTGTCTCCCCCGTCGGTCTGCGTCGCAGAATCGAAGCGGAATGAAGGACCGGGCCTCTCCGGGCTTTCCCGGGGCCATGTTTCTTGTTCCCAGATGAGCACTGCACACAAATGGGATGTTTTCACGTACCTGACGCCGACCTTCTGCGACCACTGCGGCTCGATGCTTCACGGTATCTCGCAACAGGGATTAAAGTGTTCAGGTAGCTAAATATTTTTTACCAACGGCGATTCGTCCAACGTCTCGCGAACCGAGACCGATCTCCGGGATTCATCGACCGAATCGTGCCGGCTACCGTTCCGGGACCAAAGATCGCTCATCGACCGTTTCCCCTCGCGTAAAGTAAATTTGCGTTACGACGCGAGGACCGTAAAAAGTCCCTTTATTCTCTCTCTCTCTCTTTCTCTTTCTCTGTCTTTCTCACTCTTTCTCTTCCTATCTACCTGTCGTAGGTTCCTCGCTTAGAAACTTCCCGGCCAACCGCTTCCTCGGGGCCCCGTTTACAGAGAACTCTTCCCCTCTCAATCTTCGCGCCTTCCGCGACACCTTCGAGCGAACCACGCTCCCGATTGAACCGTGCCAAGTTTCACGATCCCCGACAAATTGTATCCAGCCAAATCTCGCGATATTACCTCCCGTCGCAAATATTTATAACGCTCGCGCGAACCGGGGCCAATTCTCTCGAATCGGAGAAAAGCGAATCGGTTACTACAGGGGCCTTCGAGATCCTCCCGTCTCGAGGCAGCGACTCGTTTCTTCGGTCGTTCGGCCGTTCTTTCGCGATCTTCCCGTCTACGTTGGGCTTGTAGCCTAGAAGCGCTTTCGTCCTCCGCTTTTAATAGTCGCGTTGGAAGCTTTTAGAGGTCCGTAGGAGTCTGCCAGGTCGGTGCAGGCAGGAGACTCCTCGTCTCCACCTCCACCTTTGCCTTCTGCCCAGACCAACGGATCTCTTTCCGCAAAGTAGGTATCTCCGCAGCTTCCATCAGCTCGTCCTTGACGGCGGCGCACGCAATCCTTCCGCCTTTGACGAATAAATGTAAATTCGCGATCGCGCGATGCTCCAACTGACCGCCTCTCTTACAATTAGTCTCGCTTTGCCTGCCGATTGCCTGCCGATTGCTCGCCGATTGCCCGATGATCTCTGCCTCTCCCTCTCCCTCTCCCGTGCCCCATCTTTGTCACCAGCCCGGGCTGCTCTCTAGACGTCCGTTCTCCAGTGTCCTCTTCGAAGTCTCTCCCTTTACGTGTGCATCTGTTTACGTATGTATGTATCGTTGACACGAGTTTAGTGCATCCACGCTCGTCGTCCTTCCGTATGTTTGACGTTTTGCTCGAACGGTTCGCGCGGTACTCCAGTTGCCGATGCCGATCGCCCGTCGACGATCGACGGATCTTTGGCCGCGATCGCGAGGGACGATCCCTGGACGCGGGTTCGACTCGACTCGGTTGCCCGGAGCGAGTCGAATTCTCGGCCAGGCTTCTTCACCCCGGAGATAATCGATTCTGATCCGATGATCCAGCATGCGACATGAACGTACACAAGAGGTGCGAGGAGAGCGTGCCGAATCTATGCGGATGCGACCACACCGAGAGACGCGGTCGCATATACCTCAATATCGTCTGCTCTGGAAACAAGCTCACCGTCGAAGGTAAGTCTCGAGAACGTCCCCTTCCTCTTCAATCGCGACCGGTATCCTCCTTCCCTTACAGTCAAGCAGGGCCGAAATCTCATTCCCATGGATCCGAACGGACTCTCGGATCCGTACGTCAAGCTCAAACTCATTCCGGATTCGGACAACGTCAAGAAGAAAACCAAGACCATCAAGTCCTCCCTGAATCCCGAGTGGAACGAGATGATCGTTTTGTAAGTTGAAACATTCTCCAATGATCGGTCGGTCGATCGATCGATCAATTGGGGGAAATGCGAAATAACGCTCCTCTCTTCGTCTCGTTCGACCGATTCGAGTCTCTCTTGACTTTTCAGCGACCTGAAGCCGGAGGACAAGGACAGGCGACTGCTGATAGAAGTATGGGACTGGGATCGTACTTCCCGAAACGACTTCATGGGCTCACTCTCGTTTGGAATCTCGGAGCTGATCAAGGCACCGGCCAACGGATGGTTCAAGCTCCTCACTCAGGAGGAAGGAGAGTACTACAACGTGCCCGTGCCGGAGGAGGGCGTCGATCTCGCCGAGCTCAAGAGCAAGATGCGAGTGCGTACCGGCGAACCCTTTCCCTGGCTTCCTCTACCTTCCAACCTTCGTCCAGTTTCTCTTTCTCTCCCTCGCTCTCTCGATCGTCGAGCTCGACGATGCCTGTGCTTTCTTGCAGAAAACATCCGTCACGAAGAAATCTACGGCGACTCAGGACAAGGAGGTACCCCACAACATGGGCAAGAGCGACCTGATCCGCGCGAGCGACTTCAATTTCCTCATGGTTTTGGGCAAGGGCAGCTTCGGCAAGGTCGGTTGGCTCCCTCTGTCTTTTTTTAGCACTCTATGTTCGACGGGATCGACGAACGTCGCCTTCTACTTGCAGGTGATGCTGGCCGAGAGAAAGGGAACAAACGAACTGTATGCGATCAAGATCCTGAAGAAGGATATCATCATCCAAGACGACGACGTCGATTGCACGATGGTCGAGAAGCGAGTGCTGGCGCTCTCCAACAAGCCACCCTTCCTGGTGCAGTTGCACTCCTGCTTTCAAACCATGGACCGACTCTACTTCGTCATGGAGTACGTAAACGGAGGCGATCTCATGTACCAGATACAGCAGTGCGGCAAGTTCAAGGAACCCGTGGCGGTGTAAGTCTTGCCCTCCTCGTTCCTCTTCCTCCTTCTCGATCCCTCGTTCGCCGATTCGTCAGCCGCCCGTTTTCCTCCTTCCAGATTCTACGCTTCCGAAATAGCGATAGGCCTCTTCTACCTCCACGGACGCGGCATAGTTTATCGCGACTTGAAGCTGGACAATGTGTTGCTCGATCATGACGGTCACATCAAGATCGCGGACTTTGGTATGTGCAAGGAAGGCATTACCGGTGACAAGACTACCAAGACTTTTTGCGGCACTCCCGACTACATTGCGCCGGAAGTAAGTTACGAACGATCTTTGCCCTCACCGGGCAACGTCCTCTTTTTCTTCTTTTCGTCTCTGTTTCTCTCTTCGTCCCCTTTCTCTCTCGATTCGTAGATCATTCTGTACCAACCTTACGGGAAATCGGTGGACTGGTGGGCTTACGGGGTGCTGCTGTACGAGATGCTGGTCGGGCAGCCTCCGTTCGACGGTGAGGACGAGGAGGAGCTCTTTACCGCTATCACCGATCACAACGTCAGCTACCCGAAGAGTCTATCCAAGGAGGCCAAGGAGGTCTGCAAGGCGGTGAGTATCGCTCTTTCCTTCCTTCTACTTTTCCTTCCCTCTTCCCCCTCTCTGTCAGCCTCGGAATTCTTCTCCCTTGCCGCCCTCTGAATTGCCTCTGGTACAACCTTTTCGGACGCAGTTTCTCACGAAGAATCCGAGCAAGAGATTGGGTTGCGGGTTCCGGGGCGAAGAGGACGTGCGCAGTCACGCCTTTTTCCGGCGCATCGATTGGGAGAAGATCGAGAATCGCGAGGTGCAGCCGCCCTTCAAGCCAAAGATCGTAAGTAATGAGCACGATAGCGAGCACGCCAAATGCCTCGAACGTGCTCGTCAATTATTCGTTCTCTCCTTGTTCGACAGAAACATCGCAAGGACGTCAGCAACTTCGACAAGCAATTTACTTCGGAAAAGACGGATCTGACGCCCACCGATAAATTGTTCATGATGAATCTCGATCAAACGGAATTTATGGGTTTCTCTTTCCTCAATCCGGAGTTTGTGCAACACATTTAAATCGACCTTTCGTTCGCTAGTTTTACCGACGAGTAGGAGATTCGCCTCTTCTCTTCGTCTCCCGTCGTTCGTATTTCTGCTACTCAGGGCTCTCTCTTTCTCTTTATCTCGTTGTTTCCCTATCCCTTTCCCCCATTCCTCCTTTTGTCTCCCTCACACTCGAACCGAGCAATTCCCAGTCTCGTTTTCTTTCTCATTTTTCTCTCGTCTTTCCGTATCTGTTCGTTTCGATCTCGGTTTCGGTGTTGTCGCGGTCCCGCGGAGATACCCGACAACCCGTGACGCTTATCCTTCCGTACCCTTCCAAGTCACGAGAGAGGAACACTTGGATGTATCTCACGAGAAGGAAGAAGGAAAACTTATTCTTATTGTTATTACTATTACTATTACTATTACTATCGTCATCGTCGCCATCGTTCTCATCGTTGCCACGCTCATCGTCGTTATCATCGTCATCGTTTTCATCTGCATCGTTCTCATCGTCATCGTCTCGAAAAGTATGGCTGGAAGACGCGATACCGATCGTCGGGGATTCGTCGGACGAATCCAAAGTCGGAACGCAGTGGGACATGATTTTTCTCGCGATCACGACGAAACGAAGGAGTTTCGTTGCCACTGTCCTCGTTCTCCGCGTATATTATTATGCATTTACTTCAGTAGATTCTACTGTCGCCTTCCAGAGTATATATGATATTATATCGAACGAACGAACGAAGATATTATTATATATACGTATGTCTACACGAGTTTACACCCACGCAAACGATACACGAAATACGTACACGACATTATACCCCATTACATGCCTTTACAAGCCATTAAACTCGTCATTACACGCCACAACACGCGCCATGATGCGCCGTCACACGATATATTACGAACATACGTACATATGTATTGGACATTACAAATTTCTATCTACCTTTCGTTAACGTTGCACTTCTCGTCGGTTTAGTCCGCGTCAGTAGTAAAATATATAGACTCGAGTCATTAGATTTTACCATCCGACGACAGATTCAAATTTGATTATAGGCACGTGGGGCAATTTCGTGCCGATACAGAACAAGATAAACACGACAAGACACGACACTGCAAATACACGTACACACACACACACACACACACACACACACGTAACAGTTGCGCTCTACGGCGTGCAAAGACAAAGCGCGGGGCCGCGGTCAATGACGCGCGGCCAAAAGACACGATAAATACATGTATATATATATACGTTTGTTTCTCTTCGACTCGTTGCCAACGCACGAGCGTGGGGTATCTGTTGAAATTTTATTCGATTACTCTGCGAAGCGTGCTCGATAATCTTTACTTCTATAAGAACCGAACGACTATAAACAAATGTGCGAGGCGAGGATACGTCGAGTAGATTGTAAGGTCGATACGGATAATCGGTGCCGCGAGCGATTGCCAAGGTTAGCAGTCACGAGTAACAACAACATACTCGCAGGTTCTGGCTCGTCGTTGCTAAGATTTATTTATTTCTTTCTTATTTATTGCCAATGGTTCGGCTCGTTCCATCGACACTCGGACTTGCGACTAATAGATCGTTGACCGGCGCGCGTAACGGACGTAAGCTCGGTCGATGGGCCTCTCCTTTTGTACGCGCCTCGCGTCAACGCCACGACGAGCGAGCATCGCCGACGTCTCGGTCCTCGTTTTCCGCCGATTTCGGAGGAAGAGGAGTAGAGGCGACGGTGAAGGCGCAAAGGAGAGAAGTAACGGATCGAGTCGAGGAGACTCGCTCGTCGTGGGCGCGCGGCAAATCGAATATCCAGGGACTCGTATTTTTTTCTTCGACACGGGCATCCTTCGAAACCGTCGATCGAAGATCTATCTGATTGATCGCGGTCGTTGCTTTCCATCTCGTGAACTGGCATTGATCTCGCGAGCGCACTAGAACGATCGCATTCCTACCTGACTACCTAGTCGCCCGGTCACCTAGTCACCTAGCCACCTAGACACCTAGACACCTAGTCACCCAGTCCCCTAGTCATCTATTTATCTCTTACCTCCTTGGTAGAGTCGATGTCCTCTCCTCTTCTTTCTTTTCCCGTTATCTCGAACGCGGCCCGATTGTCCGTCAGTGGAAAGATACGAGTTCGTGCATTGGAACAAACTAAATGCATTAATTACGTCTTACTAAGCGTGTTCCAATAAATAAGTATCGTAACGTAGCTCTCGGTCCCTCATTTAGCGGGCGATCCAATCTCGTTCTTCGATCGGGCGAGTCGGCGTAGTCTCGAGGCGTCTTCCAGCCGAATTGCGGTAAAAAAGATTGGCGAAGACGAGCGGATAGGAGGATCGGCCAAATTTAAATTCCAATTATCGTTGAACGGCAAACGTTCTTGCCGCGGGACTACGCCCTCGACGCTCGACATCTATTTTTATACCAAACAAACGAAACTCGAAAGAGAATCGGCCGTGATAGGAATCGCGAGGGCGATTCTCTTTTCTACGCGTCGAGAGTAGAATTCCCATGGTCGCGCAGACGCGACCAATACGCTAGCGGTCTTTTCGTCTCGTAGTCGGCGACGGCTCGTTTCGTCCTCGTCGGCCAGGAAACAGCCAACGAGGAACGCCTCGACGAGGGTATAGATCGCGCCTTTCGACGAGAGGCCAAAGTGCAACTGCAGATCCGAGATTTCAGCCGGGAAATCGGCCGTTCCTTGATGAGAGAGAGACAGAGAGATCGTCTCGCCACGCGATCCATACCTTCGATCGGCTACCGAACGAGCGACAGGGATTTTACGACAATTGTGCCGACTCGCTTCTCAATAGAGACGTAGAATACTTTTGTCATTCGCGTGTTCGATTTTGCCGTTGATAACCCTGCGTTTCTATTCTCTCTAGTTTCTTTATCTCTGTCCTCCATCTGACCTCCGTCTGTCCGTCTTTTCTATCTTTTTCTCCCTGCCTTTTACCTTCGACCAACGTGGAAAGGTTCACCGTCGAAGCTGCAATTGAGTCTGTCGTTTTCCCGATTACACGTCGCATGATTATACACACATCAACACGTACACACATATTTTTAAGATGTTTCCGTGCATTTATAACGTATAAGAATAAAAATTCCGAATCGTGTCAGAAATAATCTTACCCCAGAGTCCTTGCGCCCAAAACGCAGCGACGCGACGGCTCCGTGGATTGTTCGCGATTCAAATTTCGCGGCGAAAGCGACGGCTCCGTGGATTCTTCGCTATTCAAATTTCGCGGCAAACGCGACGGCTGCTTGTATGATTCCCTATTCAAATTTCGCGCAAACGCGGATTGTTCGCGATTCAAATTTCGCGGCGAACGCGGCGCCACCGTACCTTGTTCACGATTCAAATTTCGCGCCGAACGCGAGCTAGATAGTTCCTCCAGTCCCCGCGAGAGGGAGACCGCAGTCCGCTTTGGAACGTTCGAGCGTTCCAACCTGTTTCGCGCTGTGAAATAAGTTTGTCGTTAAAAAGAAATTCCGCGTTTCGATGGAACTGGATGGGACTGGATGGGCCATAGAGAGAGATTAGAAGCGGGCAGGTCGATGTAAGTACCCATAGAGTCTAAATTTACGTTGGCGTTACCAAAGTTTTTGGCAAAAGAGTAGTTGGCAATGAGACACGGCCATTACGAATATAACTCATTTATTTCGCTCGTATTCGTTGCGTATCAAGGTACCTCTATGATCTATCGTCTATAATCGATAAAAATTGGCTAAAGCTTTGGACTATCCGGTATATTCGCGGTTCTTCGTCGGAACGTCGATGCTGTCGATACGTGCATACGCGCGTCCGCGCACGCGCGCATGCATACGTATATACGTATACGGTAGATTTGAACTATGTACAATTTTATCGGGTGACAATAGAGTCGAGCGCAGGGACGAAGAGGGTCGTTGCGAGGATCGGCGAAGGTAGGCGGAGCGTAGGGGTTAACGTGGAAAACTAAGTAAATCTATCGGGACCGAGTCGCCGAAGAGCGATATCCTTCGGCGTAGACTCTGTTCGACTCGACTCGACTCGACTCGACTCGACTCTACTCGACTCGACCGGGTGTCGAGGAGCCATTGAGACGCGACAAAAAGGCTTGGAGAAGAGCGCGCCGTACGAAAGAACTGTATGTACGAATAGCGCGACGATTACCCTGGGATCTATACGATATGCCGCGAGCCTGCTCATCGGCCGAAATACTGCACGGTGCACAGAAACGTTAGAAGACGCGTCGGTCGGCGCGATCGCTCTCGCGCTCATAGATGCATTCCTCCTTGGAGATCTCTATTCTCCTCGGCGGACGGCGGCCACGTAAATTGGCCGCATCGTTTGACGCGTATCCACGCGAACCGGTTGGTGACTAGTAGATTCTCGCCGAACGCTTTATCGCGCTCGGCTCGTTCTCCTGGAGAGACAAAGAGGAGGAGAGGGAAAAGGATTTGGAATTTAAGGCACGGCGGAGGAGGGAAGAGAGCGGAGGAGAAAATGAGAATGAGGATGAGAATGATAATGAGGAGGAAGATGAGAGTGGAAAAGAGAGAGACAGAGATCGGACACGGATCGGAGACGACGGAAGCGTCGAAGTAACTCGCCGATGACGATGGGTCTTAAGGGTTTCGTCGAGCGAGCGCCGTCGATTCCAGAGCTGTCGAACGATCCCAAACGGTTCGACACCTGGTCGACTTTCGCCAATGCGGCAGGAGAATGCCGAGCCTCTTGCACTCGTGGGCGTACGCCGTGAAGGATTCACAGTAGCACTGTTCGCTGGGACACTCGCACATGTCCTGGAGGCAGGCCTTGTAGTACATCGTCGGATTGACCTTCTTGTGGCAGGCGTCGAAGATTTGCGACCTGAGACGGTTGCACAAGCTGCACAAGCGGGAAAGAGATGAAAAACTGGCAAAGAGATGGAAAACGGTGGATGCCGATCATAGATCCATCTCTTACCGATGATCCTTTCTTCCTCGGCAGCGCTTTCCCTCCCTCTCCTTGTCGAGGTTGCCGGCGGGTCTGCTGGCTCTCGCGCAGCTCCTCTTGGCTCCCACCGTCCAGGACTGGCCAAATGGCTGAGGATCTTGCAGAAGTCTACCTCTACGGCTGGTGAAGTCGTCCTTCGGCAGGGAATTGAAGTTGCCGCAGAGGCCGCAGAGCCGACCACGGTAGCTGGTGGCCGCCGACACCTCGAGGAAGCTGATGCCGTCCCAGAGGACCTTGACTCCTATTCGCGTGTCGACGATCACTCCGTCGGCCGTCCCGTTGATCTCCAGTCGGTCGGCCAGCCGATACGGCACCTCCACCTTCCTTCCGTTTACCTTCACTCTCGTCTTCTGCCCGAGATTGATCTTGAGGTCACCCACCTACGATCGTCAACGGCTCGATAGTCTCCCCGATACGTCTTTCATCGATCTGTCTCTCGTCGAAAATCATTTACCGACCTTGATGGCGATCGTCTTCGTCCAGGCGGAGGATCTCGTCGACCTCGCGTCGTTGGTCACTCGCACGCTGAACGCGTGTCCGAGGCAGTCGCTGGCCAGCTGGTACTTGCACGCTCCCTTGAAGCTGTAAAACTTGCCGTCGAAGGTACGGTAGTGCGGATCCCCGAAGACCGTGCACACGCCGTCGCCTGGAGAAGAGACGCGAATTGGAAATCGTTCGAGAGGTACTTCTTGAGGAGAGAGAAAAGGAAGATTGGGGATTACTTTCGACGCAGCGAGGACAGCACTGACCCTCCGGATGCTCCAGCCTCGAGTTCGGGGGGCAGGGCAGATTGAGAGGAGGGCACATCGGCATCGCGCAGCGCACCTTGCCCTGCATGCAGGCGCATGCCTTGCAGGAATCAAGCTTCCAAGATTCGCCATCCTGCCTAGGACAAAAAAGGCCCTTTAAACCACGCGGCGAAAAGGAGAAGAGGAAGGATGCAGCGTAATACTCGATAGATGGATAAAGAGAAAGAGGAGAGACTCGCCTCGTAGGTTCTTCCCGCGTAGGAGCAAGACGCTCGACTCTCTTCGACGAGAGGACACTGAGGACAGCATCGACCCGGCGAACTGGTCTGCAGCTCGCTCGGGCACTCGAGCACCGGGCAGGTTTCCCTGGCGCAACTGACGGCCGAATTGGAGCAGGTGCAGCGGGTGCAGGAATCTAGATAGAACTGATTTCCTGAGTTGTAGAGGGTCGTTCCGAGCATGCAGGCACCCCTCGGCGGGGAGAGGTATCTTCCGCTACCTGCGGAACAGGAAGATTTCGGTTGGTCGGTCGGTCAGGAGAAACGATCGGCCCTCGGCCCTCCGATCCCTCTTCGAGCGCTCTCGGATCCGGGGAGATTAGCGGATTTTTCCTCGTCCGAGTCTCGCGATATCTCGCTCGAAAAGGGGTCGTCGGAGTCTAGTTTCGACCGGCGTTGGAAATTCGGTCGAAAATAGAGTCGCTATCGCGGCGAGTTATCGTCTCTGGAGCGCAAGGGCGGCCGCGATAACCGCGTGCCGGGCCGATCGGCGCGCTTCTCGCCTCGGCTCTGAACTCGACTCTCCGAACGTCGAGCCTCGGGTCCACGGTCGGCGAAAATTTCACCGAGAATGGCGAATAGCGTACCTCTGCATCTCGGACAGCACTCGCCGGGGTCGTGGACGATCCTCGAGCCGGGGCAGTGAAGAACCGGACAGGCTTGCTTCGCGCAGGTCAACCGGCCTCCGTTGCATCTGCACGTCACGCAGGGATCCTCCGTCGTCGTGACCGATCTCTCCGCCGTTACCTTTTGCCCGTTCACGTAGCAACCTGCGACGATTCGTCTTTGCGCTTGCCGCTTTCTCTTTTCGCTCTCTCTTTCTCTACCTCCCACCCTCCCGCTCCCTTCTCTCTTTCTCTTCGGCTCGCGTTCTCGGCGATGCCCGGCAGACGCGGATAGAGATGCAGAGAGAAAGAGAGAAAGAGAGAAAGAGGGAAAGAGGGTGAGAGGGAAAGAGAGGAGGCGAGAAAGGGATAAAGAGAGAAAGAGGGAAGAGGACGTTTACCCGCGCAGACTGGACAACACTGTCCCGGTGGAGCTGGTAGCGGGTTGGAGCAAGGCGTGTAGCAGCGCAATCTCGACTCCGTGACGACTCCGGCCTTGCAGCTGAATATTCGGCAAGGGTCGTTTCCTTCGGTCCACTCGGTCCCGGACGCGCGATACGCTCCGTTCCGCGTGCAACCTACGATTTCGACTCTTACGAGCAATCATCGATTTCCTTTCGCGCTCTTGCCGCGAAGAGGAGAGAGCACGAAAATGAGAGACGGAGAGAGAGAGAGAGTGAGAGAGAGAGAAACGGTATTTTTCCGAGAAGTTTGTTCGCCGATCGGTCGAGAAGCCGGGAAGGGACTTGCGTCACGATTAACATAATTAATAGAGAACGATAAGGAAAGGACGGAGGAGCGGAGCGAGCATCTGTCGAGCACGCGGCGTAAACAGTCGGACGCGGCGATGTCCAAGTTGCTCGAGTTTATCGACGCGTCAACGAACAGAAGCGCCTTTGTGCGTCGCAAACAATGCTTCTCCGTTCGCTTTCTCCTTCTCTCTTTTTCTCTCTTTCTCCGTCTCTCTGTCTCCGTTTCTCCGTGAACGTCTCTCTCCGCGGTGACCGAAGAGGCGGCTCGATGGAAAGCGGCGGGCAACGAGACAGGAGTAACGAGAAGTCGTGGGCGTACCTTTGCACCTGCGACAGCACTCGTCTTCTCGCGGCTCCAGAAGGGTGTAACATCCCTCGATGGTGGGACACTGTTGCTTGAGGCACTCGACGAAACCATTCTGAGGAAGAAAGAGCACTCGAATCGACGGTGGGTCGAGAGCGGCAAGGGGGGAAGCCTGGGTCGGTCTTTCGGTCGACGCAAGGGCCCGACCGTTCCGTTTCGATTTCTCTGCCCGCTTCTTATCGCGCTCCGGTAATTATTTCTCCGGCTCGTTATCGCGCTCTATAATTAAGCCTTTGGGATTTATCTCGCGTTGGAATTACATAAAGTAATTTAACGAGGGTCGGCCGATGGCGACGCGGGCCGAGCGAACCGAACGAACCGAGCCAAACGACCGATTCGGATCTAGCCGTTCGCGGAGGAACCGGAGACGCGGCCGAGCCGAGAAACCGATCGATGGATTTACCTTGCAGATGCAATTGAAACACTTGGTGTTCGGTATCTTATCGACGGTGAAATCTTCCCCCTCGACGTCGCAGGTCTCGCGGCTTCCTGCAATCAAAAGCCATCGCGATGGCGCATTAAGAGAGAATCCCTGCTTGCGCAGACCTGCGGCTGCCTTCGGCCCGAGGGTAGAGGTGGGAAATCGAGAAAGAAGCGCGCAACGGGGACGCGAGATTCGAGCGAGACGATCGAGACGATCGGCGCGAGAGCCGGATCGATTGGAAGCTCGTCCGTGGTGGTACTTACGTGAAAGGTTTTGGTTTCGGTTACAGTTTCGGTTTCAGTTTCGGTTTCGGTTTCGATTTCGGTTTCGGTTTCCCGACACGGCCGGAGAAGACTCGGACGAGACTAGGACGGATTCTTCGCGAAGGAGAAAAACGCAGGAGGTCCCTGTACGATCGGATCGAGGTCTTAATCGTCATATCCATCGGGATAGATCCCGATCGAGCTGCCGTCAACGTCCCTCTTCGCGCGCATATTCCTGCACACTTTAACCAACCTCCTCTCAACCTTTCTCCTTTCGCGACATCGTCCTCGCCAAGCCGGAAGGAAGCTCCGTTAATTGGCCCGCTTCCCCTTCCGGCGAGGTCGCTTCCGGTCGCGAGTCTCGCGGGACTTCGCGAAGAGATCCGTCGCGTTCCGCGTTTGAAATGGTCCGCTTTCGCGCTAGTTTTCCTTCGCCGCTCGAACGCAGAAGTTTTCAAGTGCGCAGGAATGCGGGCGAGAAAGGACGCGTCGTTGGCGTTGGCGTTGCCGACAATTGTCTCTTTCTCTCCCGAGCTTAGTCTCTTCGTCTCTCTTTGAGGATTCTCGCGGATTCTCGTGGATTCTCGTCATCTCCCCCGGCTTACCGACGTCTCGCGTCTCGCCGTCGGCGCGCTTCGTTCCACGATAGACGCGAAAAGCGGAGAATCGCGGCCCCTGCGCGGTGAACGGCAAACGCGACGCATCGTGGTTCGCGTCTCGCGGAAACAACTCGAACGCTCTTGCTACCAGGAAAATCGCTCGCGAACGATAGTTTTGCCTCTGCGCTCTTCGCCTTTTCGTCTCCCTCCCTTCCACCCTCGCCCGCGATTCCTCCGCAAGAGCGCCGTTCAAACGACGAATCAATGAAAATATCGACTCGCGGGAATACGTCGGCCGGACGTTCGATCTCCGACAATCTTGTTTTTCGGCGACGACGATTACGACGACGACGACGACGACGTCGAGATGGGAAGAAGGAGCGACGGTGCTCCCTGTTGGTATCACCTTTCTCTTTCCCGCTCCATTTCTCAATCTCTCTCTTTCTCTCTGGAGTCGCCGAGTCAAGATTCGACCTGACTCGGCGCAAATAGACCGGGAGATAATGGAGATAGACTAAGAATAGAGCGTTTAAAACGCTGAAATGGAGCGTGACGCGGCGTGGTCTCGCTCTAACCTGCGTTCGCGCACTTTCGATCGGAAGGGAATCGCCGATTTGAGTTCGCGCTGTCGGGGAGGAGAACCGTTTTCGCTATCAAATTTGGACCTTTGGTTTTTTAAATGCATCGGAACGTTTTGCGTCTCACCTACGATGCCCCTCTCGGAAGCTTCGCAGCGGCGAATCGTCGGGAGGAAGGCCGGAACCAGGGCCAGGGCCAGGACCAGGAGCACCGAAAACGCGGGCGACCGAGTCCTCTCCATCCTCCTCTCGAGTCGATTCCGCCAGCCTGCGCTCGGGCGAGGAACCCCTGAAAAAGACACGAAAAGACACGACTTACTCTCGATCTCGATCTCGATCTCGAACGTGGGATAGTCGTCGTTTCCGGGGCAACTCCCGGAGGCGAAGCAACCGTCGGACGATAGTCGGCCGACCGGCAGGCAAAGGTATTCGCGCCTCGCGAACCTCTCCTACGACGAGAAAAAAATGCGGCCAAACCTACGAACGGCGAGCCTGAAAAGCCGATCGCGTCGGACGAGCCTCCCCCGTGGCTTCCGACGGCTCTTCCACCGCGACTCCCATCGGGATCGACCGCGTCGTTGCTTCCAAGGACGCGAAAATTTGTCTCGCGTGGCGCGCGCTCTTTTCGCCGGTCCCGTCGGTCTCGTCGGTCCCGTCAGGTCCGTTGGTCCCGTCGATCCCGTTGGACCCAAACGGCGCTTTCCGGAAGCCACTCGAGGAAGACAGGGGGAAGGAGGAGGACGGACCAGAGAGGAGAGAGGCAGCGAGAGAGAGGCACGGATAGAACCGTGCGACCTCGCTCGCTCCCGCGTGACTTTGAGATCCTCTCGATCGACTCGACTCGACCGCGAACCGTGAGCAAACGTTGCGAACAATGGGAGGTGATCGGAACTCGCGAGATTCTCGGATCGAGGGACCGACGGATGGTGAAGCGGCGGAGCGGGGAAGCGGAGGATCGGAGGATCGGAGGATCGGAGGAGCGGAGGAGAGCGGCGGCAGTCCTCGGCCGCGAGCAGCCACGCCGCGCGTCGCTCCGCGAAACGACAACAACCGAACAGGTGCGTTCGAAGAGAACGGGGCGCGCGCGGCCACCTCGTCGTTCTCGCCGTTCTCGCCATTCTCGGTGCCATCAACGAGCAGAGGAGCAAGGCGAGGCGAGACGAAACGAGGCGAGGCGAGGCAACGTCAGGCCGGACCGAACGACGCGCGACCCGGACGACGACTTCCGGTTTTTTCCGCGGATTCGTTCGACACGTTCGTTCGTCGACGACGAATCGACTCGGGGACTCACCCGTGGAGGGCCGTGGCTCGGCCGGGACGACGCAGCCGGTGCTCCGAGCTGCTTTCGTTGGCGAGGCTCCTCTCGAGCGGACGCCGGAGGCCTCGAGCGGGCAAAATCGGCCGCCTTCCTCCGAGGGGACCGACGGGACCGGCGCAACCAGCGAGACCAGCGGGACCAACGGGACCAGTGAGACCACCGGAACCGCGGGCCGACGCGGTTCCTCGCTGTCGAGTCGACGACGGGATTACTTTCTCTCGGGAGCTCGCAGTGGCGACGGTGACGGCAACGGCGACAGCGACGGCGACGATGACGACGCGCGCTCTCGCACCCTCGGCACTTGGACCGGTCGGTTCTCCTCGCGGACGGTCCCACAGTTACTCGATCCTCGACAGCTTCGGATCTTCGCTCTTCGACGCGAAACGTGCACGACCACGAACGGCGCGGTGGGTTCGTCGCGGTCGCGGGGCCTACGTCGACCGGGAACCACCAACTATTCCGCGTCAGCTGCTCGCCGCAGCTGCACTGAAGTTCCGTTGCGAGTTCCACCGGCGTACCGAGCCAGCGAGGTTCCCGCCGTTGGTGGACCGCGGGTCGAGCGGGGAGAGAGGGCCCGGAGCGCGCGCGCTAGAGCGAGCGAGCAGGCGAGTAAGCGGGTGAGCGAGCGAACGACCGAGCGAGCGAGGAAACGTGCGAGCAAAAGAGATGGAAAGAGAGCGAGACCGAGGACGAGCAAAAGCGGCCGGGAGAGCGGCGAGAGGGGCGGAGCATGGAGCGTGGAGCTTGGAGCTTGGAGCTTGGAGCGTGGAGCGTGGTGCTTGGAACGCCGAGCGACCGGGAGAGGGGAGGCTTCGAGAGGACCGGTAGTGGTGGCACCGACGACGATGGTCGCCACGGAGGAACAGCGGCTCCGGGAGGTCCGGGAAAGAGGTGGACGGCAAAGACAACCGCCGACTTAGAGTCAATTCCCTCCGAATCGAAGAATCTGTCGGAGGGAAAACGGCGTCGGTCACGATCCATGAGTCTCGGTCCAACGGAAGGGCGGAAGGACGGAGAACGGAGAATGGAGAACGGAGAACGGAGAACGGTGAACGGTGAACGGAGAACGGAGAACGGAGAGCGGAGAACGGAGAACGGAGGTTGCTAGCGATTGAAAGCGGACTGGTCGGAAAACCTTCGTCTTCCGGTCCATAGACGAGAGAAGGAATTGATCGCGGACTCGAATCTCGCTCCATCTCCAAATATCGGGATCTGGTCGGCCTGCGGGCGAGACTCTCCGATTCGCCGAACACCGTTCTCCGTCCTTGGTCTCATATCCGCCAACGCCGAGATCGCCGTCCGCCGTCCGCCGTCCGCGTTGAGCCAGTGCGCCAGCGAGATTCCGTTCCCCGGCCCCTCCAAGCCACTCGAGCCACCAAGGAAGAGCCGCGGTTCGACGATCGCCTGGAGGATTACGCGCCGCCGCGGCGCGCCGGTTCGCGAGATCCGCGTTTCGGAGCACGAGCGCTCGGAACGCTCGGTCTCCCTCGTCGCGACGCGCAACCGAGCAACCATTGGCCTCGATATCGTTAATAAGTTTACGATCGACTCGACGCGAAAGGAACGCTCGGTGTAGCTTTCTTGCGCACGTCGCGAATCGACGGAGAAAGAAGAGAGGGAGCGAGAGAGTCCGAGCGCGAGGCCGCGGGACGATCGCGACAGCGGCGAAGCGAAGGGAGGGCGGAGGAGGAGGAGGAGGAGGAGGAGAAGGAGGAGGATCGCGACGAGGAGACGAAGCAGCGACCGGTGCTTCGCTGGCTATTGTACGCATCCAAGATGCTTATCGACGGTTAAACGGCTCCTTCCTTCTCTCGTTTCTTTCTCCCGCTCTCCAGAGGATCGAGTCTCCACGAGCCAACGCGAGCGGCTCGCAGCGGCTCGGTCGCTGGTAACGAGTACCTGTCTCGTTAGCTTCGTTCGTGGAAACGCGCCCTTAGGACTTCTCGGGCCGACCGACGAGACGGAGAGAAAGGAAAGGTAACGAGAGCCGCGCGGTCGGTCTGCCTCTCTGCCCGCGGAAGGACGGCAACTGAGCGCGATCCTCGTCCGATCGCTCGATCTCTCGATCTACCGAACCCTCGCGATCTCCTCCTCTTCTCCTCCACCGTCCGTAGTCGTCCTCGACAAGGTCGTCGCAAAAGTTCGGCCGGCGGCAACCGGAAGCTCCTCTCCCGACCGGAAGAAACCACGCTCCTCGGCGTCCACGGCGGTTCCTGCGAGAGAAACATCCTATTATCGTTTGAACGCACAGAGAGCACGTCCGCGGCGAGAAAAACACGTTCCAGGCGTGCCTCGTAAACGCCCGCGACGGCTCGCCAATTTGTTTGAATTAACAAAACAAACGGCCGGGAAACGTTGCGCAGACCTTTTCTCGTCTCGGTACCGAGCGCCCCTCCCTCGCAGCGCTCTCCGCGATCGCGTATAAATTCCGGGGGCTGTCCGCGGAAATTCCCCTCCTCCAGCACGGTCCGCGCCGCGGAAAAGCCGACGAGGTTGCTTTTGTCGGACAACCGACTCGCAGCTGGCTCCGCTGCGCGATATTCGCTCCAACGCCTCCGTTGAGTTACGACCCTCGTAAACCTTTCCTTCTCGCCGCGCAGTCCTCTTCTCGTTCTTCTCCCTTCCTCGCTCTCTCTCTGTTTCTTTCTCTCTTCTCCTCCCGCGATTCTCCCAAACAAACGCCGCGGTTTCCTCGAACACGTCGAGCCGGCGATATTTGTTTTTCCTTGGCGGGCCGCGGCGTTAGTCCGCGGAGAACTCTCCGCGGTAGATTCGCGGGGCCTCCTTCTCTCTTCGCTCTCCTCGACGTCCACGAGATCCGGTGGATTCATCGGCAACTCCCGGATGCTCCTGGCAGGTATCTCGAGAGTCCCGGGTCGAGAGAACGGCCGCTCGTAAATTTACTGAGGGTCGCGAAAGTTCTCCTTTCCTCTAGCGGCTTCTCCTCGAGCCCGGAGAGGAACGGTCGAAAGGTATCCGAGGTAAAAGTCGGGGAGCGAGGTAATTGGTCGGAAGGCATCGATTACTTTGGAACGAGAGCCCTCGAAGGATCCCAGCGTGGTTCTCGGCTTCTCTCCCTGCCTCGTTATCCCCGATTACCGGTCCCGGGGTGACTCGGTCGACCGAGCGATCGGCCGAGCACCGTCGGTGGTCCCGTGGTCAAAGAATTCGGCAAAGCGGTCCGCCGGAACGACCGAGAAAGGTCGAGGTAGCACGAGAAGGATGGAGAAGACCGGAGGAGGTCCGAGAAGCTCACGACTCTCCACCGTCTCTATTAGCGAGAGACGAGGCTGACGCCTCCACCGGCCCGAACGGTTCTCAGATTCTCCTCTTCCAGGGACAGACGGCGCACCGTTGCTCCTCGTTCGAGCGGCTACGCCGCGAGAGGAGCAAAGGTGCGGCGTGGCCGCCGCGTGGTCGGGCCGTGACCCCGCGACTCCACTTTCCTTCCTCCTCCTCTCGGCTCCCCTTCGCGCCGATAGAGACCCCGCGCTCTCTCGCGACCGCTCCTTCGTCCTCCAGCGGCCTCACCCTGCCAGATACGCGAGCAGATCTTTTCTTTTTCCTTTTTTTTGCAACGTCGAGGAGATAGCGCGCGATAAGCGCCGCGACGCCCTCGACAGGATCTCTCTCGTGCGTCGAGAAACGCGATCGATCGAACTGCCCGCGCTCCACTCCCTTTCCTCGATCGGTCCCTACGAGGCCGAGCCCCGCCGACGGAGATGACTGCGCCGGATGCCCGGCCCGGCGGGACCACACGGCGGAGAAGGAGGAGGAGGAGAAGGACGTGGGAGGGAGACCGAGGGGAGAGAGAGGATCGGACGGGCCCTCAGGATGTCGAAGTGGCCGGCGATTCGGAGGTAGGATCGTCCCGCTCCTCGGTGAGCTCGAGTTCCGCGACCTCCGACTCCCCGCAGCCGCCGATCCGCTCGATCGCGTGAGTGATTCGCCTCTTGAGCTTCCCGAGATCCTTGCTGGATCCGAATCTCTTCCAGGTGGGAGCTCTGGCGTCCGAGGTGCCGGACTTTCTCGAGGTTCGTCGCAGCAGGCCGGTCAGGGCGACGTCGACGATCTCCTCCCAATCCTGGGAAACGAGAGGAGCGACGATCGTGAGAGAGGTTCTTGGGTGGCCCGCGAGCCCCCGATCCGGGACTATACTCACCGAGCCGACGGCCGCGCCCGGCTCGAACCCCACGGTGGCCTCGAGAGCGGCCCTCGTCTCGTCGCTCGTCGAGGCCCGCGAGAGAAGCACCAGCAGCCTCAGGGCGTTCCCGAGCTCGCGGCCCGTTCGCTCGCGCTCCTGCAACGACCGATCACCGTTACCCCTCGATTATTCGCCCCTTCTTTCTCCCCCCGACCGTCGATCGGCCAAGGTTTCCCCGATTACCGCTCTTGCGCCGGCTAGGTCCTCGAGGCGGGCAAACGTGGCCCGGTAGGTCGACTCCAAGAGAAACGGCAGCCCCCCGTCCGAGAGTGATCGCTCGCTCCTCTCCCTCACGGTCCGCAGCATCTTCCGCTCGACGTTTCTCAGCTGGCTCGTCAGCAGCGCGATATCATCCTGCTCGACCGAGAAGAAAAACGACTCGGTCAGTGTCGGTCACTTTGAGAGACCATCGTCCGCGGGAACGAAACTAGGGCCCCGATGAGCCGTACCGCGATCTCCTCCATGCGTCGCCGAGCGAGAAAGTGGGCCTCGGCGAGCTCGTGCGCCAGGCCGAGATGGGCCCGAGCGACGCTCGCAGCGGGCGTCGCGCCCCCGACGTCCCTCAGCCGACCGATCAGCCGCTCGACCACCAGCGTCGTCGACGTCCCATCCTTGGAGCGTACTCGGTACCGATTTCCGCCAGATTCGGCGACGATGGTAACCGTGCGGCCCGAGCGCGCGTGCCGTAGCCCCATCGCCTCGCAGTTTTGCCTTCGCGACCGCTCGATCGTGAATTCTGCCGGGGAGAGTCTCGTCAGGCCCCGAACGAATCGTCCCCCTTTCGTCTGGGAAGGCTTACCGGGAAAGAGGCGGGAGAGCCCCACGATCGGGCGATCGAGCCGAAGAACGGCGGCGAAGGTGGCGGAGTTCTCCGGTGGGCAGCTCCTCAGCGTTACCTCGGGAGGAACTCGCGTGGATCGACGGAGAACCCGGGCGTGCCCGAGATCCGTCCTGTGGGTAACGGTCACGTCGATCTCCGAGGTGGCCGGATTCGAATCTCCGACGAGGCGAACGGCGATCCTGAACGACCGGCGATCGCCTGAAAGCCAACCGACGAGATGGAGTCGTTTGGGCCCCATTTCAGCTCCATTAGAGCCCCCCTCGAGCCAGCAACGGCATACTCCTTACACAAGTTTGGAACGACCAGCCGGTCCGGCTCCACGACCAGGGGTTCGCGCGCCTCCACCGAGATCTGGACGTCGCGGAGGACAGAATAGGAGGAGATCTCTATCGTGAGGAAGCAACTCGGAGCGGCTCGGTCGACGTCGTCCTCGCGGTCGCGCGACGGCTCCGTCGAGACGTTGAGCGTTACCGTGACTCGCTCCTCCTCGTCCGGCCCCACCGAGGACTCTGGCCGCTCGTCTGCGAAGGATCGAGAGGAAATGCGACGAGGAAGAGAAATCGGCCAGTGGAAGTAGAGCCATTCTTACCGGCGGACGATCGTCTTCCGGCGAGGAGGCCCCGGAGGTCCGCGAGCTCTCGCTCGGCGGCCTCGTAGTCGTACCACCTGCGCGAGAGTCCCGGGGCGACGAAGAGGGCCGGCTCGGAGCCCAGGTAACACGCCTCGAGTCGTCCGTCCTCCGAGAGGGCGATCAGTGCCCCTTCCAGCTGTCGACGGAGAATTCGATCTCGAGGTCTCTCGATCGCGACGAGGGTGGAGGAGGGGAAGAGGGGAAAACGAGGAGGAAACTCCGGGCGGCGATACCGGCGACCGTCGGGCTCCCAGAAGCCTCTATCGGCCGGCCGCAGGCCGCAGGCCGCAGCCACTAATTAGCCCGGCTATCTTCCGGAAAGACCGCAATGTCGACAATAACGGCAACCTTGCTCGACGCTGCACGCCCCGATAAGATACGCCTCGGAACGATAACCGTCGAGGACGATCCCCTTTGCCTTCTCTCCCGGCCAGGGGGAGGTAAAAAAGTGCGGGGCGACGGGAGTCGGGGGCAGCCGAGACGCGAGCTGGACCACCCGGAAGGGAAAACTCACCTCCAGTCGGGCTCTCGTCAGGGCGACCGGAAGAAGCGGCAGCTGGGCGGACCACCTCACCGTCGTCCCCTCGTAGAGAACCAAGGTGCTCGTGTCCGCGACTACCAGGACCATCAGCTTCCCGTCCGGCTCTGGGAAGGACTCGCGCGTTCGATCAATCCGCGAAAACCGTTGTCGCGAGCAAATCTCTCCTTCCGCTCACCTATCACGTACGCCCGAAAGCAAACCGGCCTGTAGTCCAGTCTCTTCGAGTACTTGAGGGAGGCGCAGTCCTTGAGGCAGTAGAGGCTCCTCTCCCCCAGGACGACGATGGCAACCTCGAAGCTGCTCAGCGGGACCGCCTGGACGTCGAGGGCCGCCTCCCCGATATTGTAAGACCAGTCGGGCTCGATCCTCTCGACGGCGTCTTTCCCTCCGTTTTCTCCCCGTTCCTTCGACTCCCTCCGCTCGAAGGACTCTGCCATGCTCTGGTACCTGCGCGAAACACTTCGATCAGACCCTCGTCTGTCCGTCGAAGCCGCTCGTGGCCAGCTCGTGGCCCGCTCGTGGCCCGCTTGCCTGTAGCCCTCGAGAATCCAGGAAGACCCAACCGAGACGAAGAGATCGCTTCGAGGCACGTAGACCATCGGCTCGGGCAGCAGCCGATTCGGCAGGATCTGCTCGAAGGCAAAGACCTCCTGCTCGTAGAAGAGGAGCGTCCCGTCGATGCACTGGACGCAGATAAAGTCTCTGCCGCGAACTCCGCCAAAGGAGCCAGCGATTAGTCGCGCCGGAAATCTCGTCAGGGGATGCTCGTACGCTACCTCCAGCTCGCACCGGTCACCTGCAATATCGTCGATTCCTGTAACACCGAGGTCATATCCCTCTCCGCCGATCGTCGGTGATTCGAGGGGCAACGGTACCCTCCTCCGTCGAGCCGCTCCTCAGGATCGCGACGTAGACGACGAGCCTCGCGGGAGTCAAGATAGCCAGCCGGAGGTCCTGAGATCCCCTGA
Source organism: Cerceris rybyensis (assembly GCA_910591515.1). Taxonomy (NCBI): domain Eukaryota; kingdom Metazoa; phylum Arthropoda; class Insecta; order Hymenoptera; family Crabronidae; genus Cerceris; species Cerceris rybyensis. The sequence continues at coordinate 525,600 of OU342800.1, read as the reverse complement.
AATCATCCGTCGCGTTCGATCTCGCGATCCCTCCTCCTCATCTCGCGCGCTTCGATACTCACGACACGAATCTGCCGACTTTGAGGTCGACGATGCAGTCGCAGATTCGACTTTCCACTAGGAGATCGGTAGACCTGTAGCCGCTCGGTGACGTCGTCTCCTCCAGCCACCGCGAAGACGGCCCGTATATCCGCAGGAAGCCCTCGTGGCTTCCGACCACCACCGCGTCCCTCCTGTCGGATCCGAAAAGCGGCGCTACCAGCAGGCTGCGCCCATCGAAGCTCTCGTTCGCCCCGCAACTCGTTCTCCACCATTCTTTCGTCTTGAATAGCGACATCGCTCACCTTCCTCTCGAGCGAGAACGAGGGAAACGAGCCGAACGAGCGTCCTTACCCGGGACGCTCGGCCTCGACGTTGCCATGGAGTCGCTCGCGCCAAACACGTCCGCCCGCTCCGACTCGGGAGCGCTCGGTTCTACGTTCGATTCCCGCGGCAGACGGCGCGCGCCCTTCGACCCTTCCGAAACTCGCCGCGGTCGATTCTCGCTCGAAACTTTATCGATTATCTTCCGCGAGCCGATCAAATTTCGCGCCCTGTCGTTCGCGTTACGCGTTACTCTCGCTAGAGGTCGGCACTCCTCGGATTGGCGTCTGCCCGTCGGTCTAGATCGGTCTCGGTCGGTATCATTCGGAGACCATCGGAGGCCGCGGAGACCTTTCGCGTACGTGAGTCAACGACTGTCAACAAACGTTCTACGAGGCTTGACGGACGTCTTTCTGCGTAGGAGAGTCGAGAAAACATGGAACCACAGGACGTATACTACAATAAAGCGGAATACGTGGAAACGGTACGACCTAAGGACGTTGGAGTCGATCGACCGTGCTCTTCCTCGACTAACCTCTCTTTCCTGTCAGGCCTCGGGAAACAAGGTGAGCAGGCAGACGGTGCTCTGTGGCTCGCAGAACATCGTTTTGCACGGGAAAGTGATCGTACAGTCGAACGCCATTATCAGGGGCGATCTCGGAAACGTCAGAACCGGAAGATACTGCATCATCAGCAAAAATGCCGTGATACGTCCGCCATTTAAGAAGTTTAGCAAAGGGTCGGTAAGCACGCTAGCGTCTGTCGCGGCCGAGCGGTTGAGCGGTCAAAATAAATCTCAGTTTTTCTTTCAGAGTCGCGTTCTTTCCGCTAACGATGGGAGACCACGTCTTCGTCGGCGAGCGAGCTGTCGTAAACGCGGCAATCGTGGGTTCCTACGTGTACATAGGTAAAAACGCAGTGATCGTAAGTAGATACTTTATTCGACCGTCCAATGCGACACGTCGATCGACCGAGCTCTCGAACATCGTGCGTCTCTGACTACAGGGAAGGCGGTCCATCCTCAAGGATTGCTGCTACGTCGAGGACGGCGCCGTGGTACCGCCGGAGACCATAGTCCCGCCGTTTGCCCGCTTCGCAGGAAACCCCGCTACGTGCGCCGAGGACCTACCGGAGTGCACGCTCGATCTAATGGTAGATTTTACGAAAAACTATTATCAGCATTTTTTGCCGGCTCGGGTCTAACACCGCGCTCTCGACGGAATTGTTCGACCGTGCTCCGCATACTCACCGGCTCTAACGAATTGTTCTCTCGAAGATCCATAAATCGTTCAAACGTCACCGTGTCTCGTTGAATCCTACGCTACTCTACGTCCTCTCTGTCCAATTTGGCTAGCAAAAGTGTTCTTTCCTGCCTGCCGCATTATCGTCACCGATGTTCTCAGTGCAGACAATTCCTCGGGCGTCGCGCGAGCGACTTATTCTGTGCCAGAGAAGCTCGAGCACGAGAATCCCGAGACTGAGCAGCGCCCCGCAAGCCGCGGAGACGAGGGCAAAGTAGCACTCGTTGAATCCGATCGTAACGAAGCTGCTGCCTCCGTAACACTTTGGCTTTCCCCTGAACACGCGATTAATCTCTCGCCGCTTTAGTCCGCTCTCCTGCACGAAAAAGGCCCTGGAACATCCACGTTCGTCTCGCGAGAATCAATCTTCTTTCGAGGCATCGCGCTGACCCGCTCCCCTTTGAGGCCAAACTCTTACCCGCATTTTATCATCTCGAGATACGGCGATCGCTTCTGCACGACCATCATCGGATCGAATTGATTGTAATAATCGATCTCGATGAGTCTGCATTTCTCCTCCTCCTGGTAGGTCGCCACTATCCTATTGTAAGTCGCGTGATACGGCCCGAGGAAAGCATAAAATTCCGTGCGGATGCGGTGCAGGCCCTCCTCCATTCCTGTCCACGCGGGTTTTTGACCCTTTGGTATGACCTTCTGCTCGTAAATGGCCTTTCTCACGGAGTCATTGAATAGCTAGCGTCCAAAGGGAAACAGCCAGATTCATCGTTTCTCCGAAAATGAAGACGGACGTATTACCTTGAAGGAGTTACGATTAAACGTATTGTCGTGGACGCCCAACTTGATGGGACTCTCTAGGAGGTCGGCAACTGTCGAGATCGAGTTCGTTGTGGATTGCACCAAACCGACGATATTGGCGGTGTAGAAGGTGTAGAGGTTGATGGACGCGATGAGCAGCATCAGCGTTACGATGCGAGTCGACGCCGTGTACGGCTCGTACATGTAGCCTGTCGAATCGAGATCAAACAAGTCGAGGTTCTCCTATCCGGACGTCTTCCGAGATACCGACCTTGCTGAGAGACAGCTCCGAGAACGACGAAGCAGTTATCGGCGATCCTCTGCTCCGTCGGAATCACCTGCTCCGGACGGTGCCCGAGAGCCCTCGCCGAGGCGGCTCGACGTCGCTCCCACTCCGTCGAGAGGTAGAGGGCCCCGAAAACGAGAAGGAGGAACGCACCGATGGCCACCCACACTTCTCGTTGAAACGGCAGGACGAATATGTTGCTGACGGTCGACAGCAACGGTTTCCGCATCACGAATCGTCCGCTGCGCTCCCCCTCGGAGGATCGGCCTCGATTATCGTTTGCTCCGTCTTTTCGCGAGAGGATCGCACAAAATTTCCCTCCGCCCTCTTACCCGGCTACCGTGTGTAGGCCGACGTAGTCAACGACGTTCAGCCTCTCCTTGGTGATGAACACGACGCTACCCCCGATGTCGGCCTCGCGTCTATGCAGCGACCCTATGATGCCGTTCCACGTGCCGTTCTCCGACTGGTATCCCCACGAGTCGGTCACGGTGAAGTTTACCCTGCGGCATTCGACGCGTAAAACGATGCGCGCTCGTTTCCAACTCCTTCGGGAAACTTACGTCGCGTTCATTCTGCTCGCGATATGAAGTACCCACGGATAGTTTATCCTGGTCAACACGTCCATCGTCGATGCCTGGGAGAAATCCAGCAAGTGATCGAGCGTGTCGGGGTCCAATATCTGTGAGAGGAGAATCCAGATCCGAACACTTTTCTCTCGCTATTACCGAATCTCACTCGTCCAACGATTCAATCGACCTCCCGATCTTATCCTGATCTTGAATCGTCTCTCGACTCCGCCCTCTCTCTGTCTCTCGATCTCTCGATCGTTCGCGTCGATGCGATCGCGCGCGACAAAATCGGCAAAAATACTTGAAAGTGGCGTACGTGCTCCGGGCGGCAGAGAAAGAGCGCGGGGAAGAGAGAGATTTATCGAAAATTGAATTATCGAATCGGCACAAATACCACCATGGGACACGTGAGCGTCGTTAAACGAAGGTCCCTTCTTCGGCGAGACGCGACCTCGAGAGAGGCCGGGCGAAAGCCTCCCTCGACGGTCCAGTTTCCTCGATCCTCGAGCATGACCGGTAGCCGAGAACCCGGACGGTAAATGGAGGTAACGCGGACAAAGCCGTCTCGCAGTCTCGTCGCAAGAACGACGTCACTGTCGGGATAAACCGGCGCCTCCTCGAAGATTCGGAGCGTGTCACCCTCGACGTCCTCGTCGCCTCGAGCGCGGGCCAGCAGCAACCACTTCGTCGGGGAGCCGAAAATCTTCCTGGAGACGGCCTGCAAGACGAAACGGAGTGGATCGCGGAGGAGGCCGAGATCTCAAGAGAGAAGGGACGAGGAGACGCAGAATTTCGCGCACCTCTTGCAAAACACTAGCGGAAAACCCGCAGTCCAAGTCCAAGACGTGCAGATCGAGATGGTCCCCTACTTTGTGAAACCATCGGCTCGGAAGAAATCCCGGCCAGCCCTCTCGTAGCTCGTGAATCAGGCCGTTTCTCGACATCTCCCTCGACAGCTGAACCGCTCTGTCTGAAAGCGGGAGGATCCGCGATGAGCCTCGGGAGAAAGATGATCCGATGGTGGTCTTGCGCTTACCTCGATCGACGCAGAGGTACGCGGAGAGCCGACGGGTCGGAGGAAAGAGCACGGGACTTCCGTCGAGGACGAAATTCACGAGAAGCTCTCGGAGATCCTCCGAGGTTCTCCCGGCGGGAAAACCCAGGAGGCAGCCGAGGGCAAGGACGATACCGAGTTTGCTCGGTGGTTTCATGTCTCATTCGTGCCCTCGGTGGCACCGAACTCACGAGCCACGGGGCGTCCGCCAGCGGCTGCTAAAATATTCAAGATTCGTGACGGGCCGGAGACTCTCATTGTCGACGCGCGTGGCAAATTACACCTCCGCCGGTAGGCGGCTCGTTTCCGCCCGTCCTCCGTCTTCCAGCCGAGAGATGCAATTTTCGTTCGCGAGGCCGCCTCCCAGCGGCATCCAAGTCGGCTCGTTCCTGGAAACGTCTAATCGCTTCCAACCTACCCCGGCTACCCTCCCATTCTCGAAACCTCCCGGAGGAAAAAAATTCAAAGAGGAAATTGACATTCATCGCCGAGCAATCAAATCACTGAGCCATCGTCGAGATAGCACGCAATCGTGAAACGATCGAGATACCGCGATCGATTAAATTCGCTTCGCGACAAACGTGCCAGTCCGCTTTAGCTCGTTCGCGCTTCTCTCCTCCCTTCTTCCGCTCGTCTCCTTCGTCGGCCGCGTTCCATAGCGCGGTTTCATCGCCGGCGATTTCCAAGCGACCTCGGCGTGCGTTCCGCGATAGGAATTTTTTGCGAATGGTGCTTTCGGAAACGGAGACACGGGAACAAGAGAAAGAGAGGAGGAAAGCAGAGAGATGGGGGAGGAAGGAGGAGAGAATGGGCCATCCGTTCAAACGGGGATGTCGCGCGAGCGGATTCAATCGCATCGGCGGATCGCGTGACGAGGCAGTGATTGGCACGTGAGGCGAGCCTCCCAGTGTCGCTCTTATCGGTGCTTCTTCGCCGTTCGGGCAACGAGGTAAACACTCGGGGACGACGCGCTCGTGCCGGAGCTATTGTTCGCACGTGCTCGAGATTAGAGGATCCACGGACGAGGATCTTCCGCGAAGGGGAACCTTCGAGAAGAGGCGAACGTGCGCTCGCACTCGCACCCGCACCCACACCCGCACCCGCACCGGCAACCGCGTAATCGCGTTCTCCACGCTCAGGGCTCGCCGGTGAAATCGGCGATTAATTCCGCCGACGCGACTCAGTCGCGCTTTCGCGACTCTCCTCCGCTTCGTCGCCTCACCCGCCTTCGACTCTCCTCGCGGAAGTTTTTCTTTTCGCGCTATAAATCGTCGCGAGTGCGACTCGCCTTCTCTCCGCGTTCACCTTGAACGCGGACGAACAATCGATATCGCTCGTTCGATCGTCCCCGATGCTCGCGACAAGAGCGAAAACGAACCTGCCTCGCCCCGCCGCGCCTCGGCCTCTCGACGATCGTCCGTCTTCCGAATCGCTCGATCTACTGAAAAAACATCCGTCGAGGGAGCGCCGACACCGCTCCTCGCCGCGAGCGTTCTCGAGTTTTCGGGAAATATCAGGGAACCTGAAAAAAAGGAGGCAACCGGAACCGAGCGGTGACTGCGTGATTCTCGCGTCGCGAGCACCGCGGGGACACATCGCGACTAACGCGGTTGCTCCCATTTTTTCAAACGACATTGCGCGACATCGTTGGCAACGAGCGGCAGCCTTCGCGGCTCGCTTTGTCAAACGGGCACTTTGACCCCTCCCACCTCTCGTCCGTGACTCGTAGCAATAAACATTAGCACCTAGAATCGACGACGTTCCGATTGATTTGCAAGCGCGCAAGCGAGCAAATCCGAGCGATCGGCAAAAGTTCGATGCTGCGAGGGGGAAGGACGTCCGCCGCGATACCTGCTCGACACGGCGGATCGAGAGAATCGACGGGGGACCGGGGTGGAAAAAACGGCGAAAGCGGTCCTGCGTCGGGGTTGGTCGGGGCTGGCCGGAGCTGGCCCAGACAGTTCGGGGCCTCAGGGGTCCGATTTGGGAAAGCCGATCGGCGTGGGAGAGGTCGGAGAGGCCGAAGTCTGAGCCGAAGTGTAAGCCAAAGTCGGCGCAGACGCCCGGACCTACGCGACGGTGGGGCGGGAGCACTGGCTCCGATTGGCCGGGCTTCCCTAGGTGTTCGCGGCTAAGTGCCGCGAGCTCGTTCGCTCTCTCGACAGTGCCAGATCGACCGGCCCTCGGAGCACGTTACCTGTGCTCCCCGCGCTACCTGCGCTACCTGCGTCACCTGCGTCACCTCATCCGTATCTGCCAAAAGAGAAAAAGGGGATATCTTGGGGACTTTCTCCGTCTCGTACCGCTGTCGAGCAACTTCGAGTCGTCATGGTAGAGAACGGCGCATCCCTCGATCGGAAGAAATCCGAGCCGAGGAAGTCCGAGATCTTCGAAGCCGAAGTACCGGTTCCCTCCGGTGAGTACTGCTCCTTTTCGCTGTCTTCGTCTCTCCCCTTCGCCATTCGCAAATTCCTTTTCGCGGGGGGGAGGTTGAGCGCGGCCCATCGCGATCCACCGTGGCGGCAAGTTCGAATTCGCCTCGCTTCTGCTCGAACGCTCTCCCATCGCCTCCGCTCGAAGAGGCGACCTCGCGTTCCTCGTCCATCGAGCGTGCGGGACGTAACGCTCGGGAAATAGACTGCCGCGAAAATAGAAACCGGAGAGCAGATCGATCGTCCTTCCATCGAGTATCGAGAGGGCAACGGAAACTCCCTCGAGCCGACGGGACACCACGGTGCACCGTTTCGAGCAGACGGTACGTCCGCGATTCGAAATTCTGGCAACGGGGCTTTCAGTGGCCCGGGTTACTTCGAAAATCGGTAGGAAATTCGCTATCTTATCCGAGAGATCGTTCCGTCGATACTCTTACGTAAACGATTCGATCCGAGGGATCGATCGCTCGTCTCCGTTTCCCCGATACTCGCTCGGAGGCGCACGTGCGATCACCGGGTTATCTATCTCGAGACCCGCTCGAATATCCCGCCAACCTCCCGCCAACCTCCCCCGAATTTTCCCCGATCCGATAATCGATCCGACATCCATCCTCCCTCGATCCTCCAATGGCCGGGATCTTCCGCGCGAATCGAGGACCTTGACGTCGTCGAACGATAACGAGTTCCCTCGGGTATCCATATCCCGCTTTCTAATCTTTCCGTAATCGCTCATCCCGGTTAGCTCCTGAGAAAAAATGTATCGGGACGAGACGCGAGCTCTTTCCTTCATTCCTTCCTCCTCTCTGCCGAAAAATTCCGAGTGGCGACTCCGGTCTCCTCGACGCGGAAGGATCGCGGGACCTTGAGGCTCCGGTGTTCCCGCGCCCCACCCGAGCCTTCTTTCCACCTGCGTATTTGCGAATTAATGCGAACCGCCGATCGGGCCGCAAAAACTCGAGCTGGGTGTAGCTGGCTCGGGAAACCTCGTCCAGCCAGGCGCGAGTACCTTGTTTTCTCGCCTCTTCGTCTTCTCTTCGCTTCCTCCGGATTCGAGCGCTCGATCGCGATGCTCGCGAAGAGAATGGAGATCGGCTCGTTATCGGGGACTTTAGACGATTCGTTATCTAGCGAGGGATCGAGTCGAGCCTCGCCTCTCGGGCCGAGCATCGAGCGATCGCAGATCGCTCCTTCGAGGACCTGATTTCCAATTACATTCCTCATCGAGTTTGTCTCCGCTTACGTAATTTGGCGACGATTGTAACGATAACCGTGCCACGGCTTCTCGTTATCTCTTTTTTTCCGATTTTTCTTGGAATTCGTCGGGCGGACGGATGGTCGCGCGGACGGGCCTATGGACACGGTACCCGTCGCCGATTCGAGGCAAGTGTCGCCGTGTCGGCCTTCCGAAGCGAGAGGCGACGATGCGAGACGAAACGACTGCACGGCAGGTCGAGGGGCAGGCGGGAGGAAGCGCGACCGAGATCGTGATCGTGATCGAGGGCCGTCCGCCCACGATCTCTCTCCCTCGGCGGACGTGACTCGACGCGCCCAAACTTCCTAGATGACAAAATTGCTCCCGTTTGCCGTTGATTCGTTCATTCCACGGACGATCGCGTCGTAGCTCCTCGTAAAATGGGACGCGCGATCCTCGTGTTTGAGAAATTCGACCTTCGGGGACCTTCTTCTCCGTGGGCGGACCGTCATCCGTTTCTCCGGAGAGGCTTCGCCGTAACGACTGGAGCGGGAACTACGTAGCCCGAAGCGAGGACCGATCTCGATTTTAACGTGGCCGCGATCGCGGTCACTATACCCGGGGGTCTTTCGTCATTCCCAGCCGCAAGGAGGAAAGTCGATGACGGGTACCCCTGCCCATACCAAAAGTAAAAAAAAACACTGTCGGATTTCGGTGATCCGCTGGCCGCCAACGCGCAAGAACGGGCTTCTTTTCTTTTCCTTGTCGGCCCGCTCTCCCTTCCAGATGATCGCTATTTTCCAATTGTTGGAGCCGTTTACGCGACGGGGCTAGGAGGCATTTCACGCTGACGGAGCGTTCGAGTCACGCATCGGGGTCGCGCGTGAATCGAATATCGAAACAGCACCGTCGTCGGTCCCGCTCAGGCTCTCCGTCGTGCGCGAACTTCTGCATCGTTGAACGGTCGCGCGGGAATCTCGGAGCCGTCTCCCTCGATCGTGACGGAATTCCCTTCGACGCGGTCGGTAAGTGGTCGACCGTTGCCGGCGAGTCGTTCGTCCACTTTATCGGTCGTTCTCCGCCTTACCGATCGTCGAGGAGAGCGCCGTCCGTCGCCACCGGTTGCCATCGGTTGCCGCAGGGCGTCGTCGCGAGACCGCGAACTCCAAACGGGTGCACGAGTCGAGCCGAACGCCGCGTCGCCCTTCCACGCGTCGCCTCGAGAACACCGGCTCCCGCCGCTCGTTACGATTACGATGCAAAAAAAGTGCACCGTCACGTTATCGAGACAATCGTCGACTCTGCGTCTCGATTTCCTCGATCGCGCGACCGAATTGCCCTCGGAATCCGATCGACCGTTCTCCCGCCAAAATCGCGAGCTCTCCTTTCGACGTCATTGCATAGAAATAAATCGACGTATCAAGGAGCCGAGCGCGAACGATGCAGCGATTTTTGGCACGCGAAAACTCGCCCTCCAATAATAGAACGCCGCGCAACTTTATTCTCGTCCGACGTTTGGCGACGGGTTTACGAGCGGGGACGCTACCTTGCGCGAGGCTCTCGCGCCCCAACGTCAACGATCTCCCCCGATTTTCGCGGACACGCGAAGTGTAGGTGGCGGGAAGCGAAAAGCCGGAAGCGGGAAGAAACGAACGAGAGAAAGGACGCGAATGTCCGGTCCAAGCTCGTATCTCCGGTGAAAGAGGCATGAGCCGTGCGTTCCCGCGATGACTCACGGTTCCCCGTCCAGGCCGCTATCCTCGTTACCGAGCAACGAGCGAAACGTCGCGGTGAGGAGACGGGAGGAGACGGGAGTCGACGGAAAAGTGCACGGGCTCGCGGCGTGAACGAAGAATTGTCGTATTTTTCCGAGATTCGAATCCCGACGGTCGCGATACGCGGACCTATGACGCAAACACGATTACGGTTTAGTCAAACACCGCTCGATCTCTCTCCCCGTCTACCCTTCCGCTCGTCCTTCTCCTCTCCTCCCATGTTCCGCGTACCGCCGCGATCTCGTTCCACCTCTATCATTCACGTTCGTCGACATAGAACGGGCCGAGCATTGCGCGACTTTGGCGAGCCCCTCGGCGATATCCCGGTTACGTAAGATCGCGATCTCGCGGTTGCGCAAAATTCATTTTAGCGAAAAACCTTTCCGTGATTCGCGTCGCATAAAGCGACCAAAATACACGCTTATCTAACTTGCTACCACGCTCGTTTCGTCGATAGACGCATAAGCGCGCGGGACAACGTCACGAGTGCGCGACCCGTTCCACGTCGGGGAAGATTCGAAGGTCTTGAAAGGTCGCGAATATTGGCGCGCCTGGCTTCCATTGGCCGAGCATGGGGAGGCCCGAAAGGTGGCGCTTTCGACGAGAAACCGCGCGACATCTCGCGAGTCGATTGGCCAAACGATCTCGCTCCACCGCGGGGAATTCTCTTCGGCGACCCTCGGCTCTTCTCGCACGACGTTCGTCGTTCATCGTCGGCTCGCGATTCGCTGCCCGGGAAAGAGACGGAGAAAACGAAAGAGTGAGCGAGAGAGAGATGCGAACGCGCGGGATCGTCGTTAATCATCGTTATCGGCGTGCGCGAAATCGCCGACCGATTCGCGAACGTGAGACCGGTGTTGGCGCATAGTGCACCCGTTGCGCCCAGTCAGCTGCCGTTTGCCGCTAGCCACTCGTCGCTCGTCGCTCGTCGCTCGCGTCCGCGGACGGTTCTCGTCCCGTGTCGTCGTCGCGCGTGTCGTCGCGTAACGCGACGCTTCGTTCTCGCTTTCCGTCGTCTTTCCCTTTCGTCGTTTCCGATCTCGCAACGGGGTCCCTCGTCCGAAAAGGACCTTTCCTTCCTTTGACGGGAAGAGGCGCAAAAGCGCTTTTCTACCTCGAATCTGTCTTTCTCTCTCTTTCTGTCTATCTATCTTCTATCTCTCTCCCTCGTTCCTTTTCTCTCTTTCTCTCCTAACTCTCCGCTCTCTCTCCCTCCGTTCGTCTCCCCTCTTTCCCTCGTACCGTGGGTAACGCTACGTCCACGTTTGTTCGGCGACAAGAATCCCAACTCGCTCCGTTGAACTTTTTCCCTCCGCATTTGTCGGCGTGTCCGTCGATCGTGTCTCGGCCGTGGTTCAAGCGTGTACCTTTGCGCGTCGGGCGTGCATCAAAAGTGCGATGAGCGGCAGGAGCAACGGCAGGTCCAGCGGCCAGAACAGAGGACGAAATGGCCACGTGCTGGTCTGGGAGCAATCCGGTCTCGACGAGCCGAACGGGCCACCGCGAAAACGGACAAGTACGTTCGCTCGACATTTCTTTTCTGTCTCTCTTTCGCCCTTTCGCCCTCCTCTTCTCGTTCCCTCCCACCGTCTCTCTCGCTCACATTCTTTCTCGCTCTTTCTCTCTCTCTCTCGCGCGGTCTTCGTTCGACTCTCCGCACTTCCAACGTTCGTCGGCCTCGTGCTCCGTTCGTCGAAATATTCGCCGCACGGTGCTGCGCTGGCCCTCGCTCCTCGACCGTTCGTCGTTCATCTTTCCTCGTTCGCTCGAGATGCCGTAGAGTCGATAAACCCACGCGACAAATTCGTCCGAAGTAATTGCGCCTGCTTTTCCGTCTTTTAGATCGTTCCGTCCCTTGAAACCGTCGACCGTACCGAAGTCTGGAAAGCCGAGAGCCGACCACGTGGGTCCGACCGGCCGCTCGCGCCCTTTCTCTCTCCCTCGACCTTCCTCCGCGACCGAGTCCTTCGACGGATTCCCCTTCGCTCTAACCTTCGCATTCGCCTCTACTTTACCTTCACCTTTGACATTGCCTTCCTGGCCGACTCTCGTCGCTTCGACACTTCCGAGGATCGACGAGATCGCAAAGACGTCGCTCCGTTCTAGGAGTCTGCTAACGAGACGATTTTTCCCATTCTGTTTTTCCGCCTTTCCCTCTCTCTCTCTCGCTACCACCTCCTTCTCGGCTCCCCTCCTTCTTCCAATCCTTCTTTTTCCTCCCCTTCCCACCTCTTCGTCACTTTGTCGATGGGACCGCTTATTTTTCGTTCTCGTCATCGGTTTCGCTAGTCAAAGCAAAAACAAAAACGACTATCCAGAGATAAATGAGAAGGAGAGAGACAGAGAGAGAAGGAGAGAGAGAGTCGCTTCGACTCGGACGAAATAAGAGAAGCGGAGGTAGATAAAGCGCTGCAAAGAGAAACGCGAGCCGTCAACGGCTCGCTGCTGCACTTTGCGACGATACGTTGCAAAAATAGACTCAATCTCCCGCGACGTCACGGCAGAAAAGTTGACGATTTAGCGATCTTTTCGGGATCGGGGAAAGTTTGGACCCGAGATATCGACGATTTCCTCGAGTCGACCCGCGAACAGTCCAGACTCAACGTAGCTCGGGCCACCCCCGTCTCGCTCTCTTCGGCTAATCGCCGCTATGTGGGTTTGTCACTTTGTATCGACGAACTATCGGTGTTTTTCTCCCGTGCCGTTTCCACCGGAAAAGCACGTGCACCGTGCACTCGGAGTCGAGCGATTCTCCGTCGTCCCTCGTCCCACAGATTCCAGACGGCACTCCGCCGGCGGATCAACGAGGTTAATAGAATATTGCGCCTCCTTAACCTTCGCGCAACCACGGATTTTTCTCTCCTCGATTTACGTCGCTCCGACCGAGGAATGCTCCCTAACCGAATCAGCCTGCGAGATGCCGGTAAACGAGAGACGAGCCCTTCTGGCGTGTTGGGCGATCACCCGTTGACATTTTGGCGGGCACCGCCCACACGGCAGATGAAACGGAGAGAGACGAAGACGCGGAAAGGCGAGATTAATTGCGATTAAGGACTCGATCGGCTCGTGCAAACGTCGATGACTCGGGACCGCCGAACGTCCCACGTTGCAGCCGAAGCACGGGGCGCGAACGCGAACGAGCGTTGCGCGTCGCACGCTCTCTGGCCGTGCCATCGAGTGGGCGACTGCCGTTTATTCCTAGAAACGATTCCGCTAATTCGATCGAATCAATCGCGAGCGAAGGCCTCCTGGATGAGTCGTGGGATCGTCGAAAGGTTGGATCGACCTCGGCGACGTCTCGCTGCTGGATCGACGATGGATCGCCGATAGATCGCAGGAGCACGATTCGTGACCGAGCTCTCGACCGCTCCGACTTTCCTCGGCTCGATCCATCGATTCTCGACCTTGGGCTATTTGCGCCAAAAAAATATTGGCACCTCGAATCGAGAGGCGCCGAGTTCCGGCAGGGCCAATTAGCGCCCCGCCAATTTCGACCGCCGCTTCCTGCCTTCGACGCGCTGTCGTTTTCGCGTTCCGCGGAAAGGACGATCGCTATCGCGGACGATCCTCGAGGAGATAGTCGTATTTTCGATAAAACGAACTCTTTCGGTGCTTTTAGCGCTGGTGGGAGCGCGTCACGTGGTGACCTTCATGCTCTTCCTCGGCATGGCGAACGCTTACGTGATGAGGACCAACATGTCCGTGGCGATCGTAGCGATGGTCAATCACACTGCCATCACCGAGGACGAGGATGAGATCAAGACCAACGAGTGCGGACATGATTTCGAGCAGAATTCTACATCTGTAAGTCTTTCTCGACTCTCGTACTCCCCGTCCGATCTTGCGTTTCCTAGAACTTCCTTCAGAAGCGAATCCTGCGTTTTTCAGAGCAGCAGCGACGGTGAGTTCGTCTGGGACACGAGGATGCAGGGCTACCTTCTCAGCTCCTTCTTCTACGGTTACGTCATCACGCAAATACCCTTCGGTATCCTGGCGAAACGGTACGGCGCCAAGTACTTTCTCGGAGTCGGGATGCTGATAAACTCGATCTTCGGTTTGCTGGTGCCCATTTCCGCCCGCGCCGGCTATCCCTGGCTGATGGTCGTGCGCTTCATTCAGGGTCTCGGGGAGGTAAGCTGCCCCTTCCAAACTTTCTCGCGTCCGAATCCCCCGATACGTCCGAAAAGTCCGTAAAGCCCGGAATGCCTGAAAAGTCCGAAAAGCCCGACGAGCCCGACGATACGCCAATAACGGGGACCAAACGCGCTAGAAGGAATCGAGAGGAGCCGGAGTTCGGAGACTCTCGTCGCGATAAACGCTAGTCTTAGCTAAAGGATAATCGTTAAGGGATTCGCCGAGTGTGAACGCTTTTTTGATCGTTCGGGTGTATTTCCTCCCCCTAGGAATGGATTATCCCTATTGCAGGGTCCGATCGTGCCTTGCACGCACGCGATGCTGGCAAAGTGGATACCACCCAACGAACGCAGCAGAATGGGAGCCTTCGTCTATGCCGGTAAGCTCGGTCGTCCTTCGCGACTACCGATCGTCGTCCCTTTTCTCCAGTTTCCTTTCCAATCGTTCTTTACCGTATCACCGTATATCTCCTCCTCCTCCACTCCCGCCCTTTCCGTTCCCTTTCGCTTCCATTGACCAGCGACTTTCGGCCTTTTATCCCCCAGTTTGCGACTACCTTCGCGAATCACGGTGTTTTTCAATTTTCCGCGCAGGCGCCCAGTTTGGCACGGTAATTTCGATGCCCCTTAGCGGCATTCTCTCCGAGTACGGCTTCGACGGTGGCTGGCCGTCCATCTTTTACGTGTTCGGTGCCGTCGGCACGATATGGTGCATCGCCTTCCTCATCATGGTTTACGAGGACCCCGAGACGCACCCCCGCATCGCCGAGGACGAGAAGAAGTATATACTTAGCGCGCTCTGGGGCAGCGCCGGAGTTACCGTGAGTATCGCCCCGATCGGTGCTCCTGCGATCGGGGCAAAAAGTTACCTCGATCACCGATCAATACCGATTCTATCCTTATGTTCCGTTAGTCGCCGCCCGTCCCCTGGAGATCCATCGTTACGTCGCTGCCCTTCTGGGCGATTCTTATCGCGCACATGGGACAGAATTATGGCTACGAGACCCTCATGACGGAGTTGCCGACGTTCATGAAGCAAATTTTGCACTTCGACATCAAGCAGGTGAGGAAGGGCGGCGGGAAGGTAAGCTTGACCAATCGAAACGCGGAGGGCTAACGCGAATGATCTTTCAGAACGGAACCGTGTCCTCCTTGCCCTACTTGGCAATGTGGATATTCTCCATGTTCGTTTCTCACGTCGCCGACTGGATGATCTCGTCCGGAAGGTTCGATCACACTACCACGAGAAAGATCGTCAACAGCCTCGGGCAATACGGTCCGGCAATCGCGTTGGTGGCCGCCTCCTACACTGGCTGCAACCCCTGGCTGACCGTCGGCATCCTGACCGTCGGTGTCGGACTAAACGGTGGAATATACTCCGGATTTAAAGTCAATCACCTCGACGTCTCACCTCGATTTGCCGGAGTCCTCATGTCGTTCACCAATTGCCTGGCCAATCTTGCCGGCCTTCTCGCGCCGATCACGGCCGGATACATAATTGTCGGACCGGTAAGAGCGCTCCTCTCTATCTATCTAGTTATCTATCCATCTATCTATCTATCTAGTTATCTATCCATCTATCTATCTATCTAGTTATCTATCCATCTATCTATCTATCTGTCTGTGTCTGTCTCGCTCCGAATCTCAATCCGATTTCTCACCTCGCTTGAATAATTGCCTTCGCGCGCGAACTGACTCGTCACCCGTTTCTCTCTTTCCCATTTAGCCCTCGCAGGCCAAGTGGAGAATCGTCTTTTTCATCTCGGCCAGCATCTATATCGTTTGCGCGACCTTTTACACGATATTCGGATCTGGTCAGAGGCAACCCTGGGACAATCCGGAAAAGGACGAGGACAGGCACGAGAAAAAGGAGCTCGAAAACATAAAGACCGTGAGCGAGAGTCAACATTGACGGCCATCGAGGATGACGTTGGTCGAAGAATCGGTGCTCGTTGCGACGGACTATCGATACCGGTAGCACGCGCGCGCGATCGACCAGACTCGATCGGCGCCCTGCGCCCGTATCCATTCCCTCCGCGTTCTTCGATCGTTTCGTTTAGTTTCGTCGAACCAGCGGCGAAACGGCCGGCCGCTTTTCGCCGCTCGATCCGGCGTTCTCCCGCTGATTCGTCCACCTCGGACGATCGTTCGTGTTTCGCGTTTCGCGGTGTTTCTCGTATTTACGTACGTTTTGCCGCTCGAGTTACATGCCAATCGCTATAGCCTTACACGGAGTGTGTGCGTGTCTGTCGAAATATACGAGAGATTTTGAATGCGTGCGAAGAAAGGAAAGAGAGCGTGAATGTGCCTTCGAGGGACACCCGTTCACCGACGAACAGCCGCGTTCGTTGAGTTCTGTTCGCGTGGCTCCTCTTCTAACTTAAGTAATTTATCAGACACTTGCGACGACGTTCAGCCGCGAGGTGCATCCTCGTCGCAACCACCGGATCATCCAGAGGCCTTCGATGCGCCGTCCTTGACGATGTCTGTGCGGACGAGTCGATTCGAATCGGCTCGGCTCAAATGCGAACCAACTTTTTCCGTGACAAGTAAGTCGAGTTGTAAAATTGCTCTTCGCTTTTGCCTCACGATCGTTCGCGAAAAGCGAAAATAAACTAGTGTCGAACTCTCGAAGATTCTCTAAATTTAACGTCGATCCGAGAGTCACCGAAATACCCGCGAATCGCGCGAACGATATACCTCACGCGGCTGCTCCGTCTTCCAACGGAGCGACATCTAATTTGGACCGATCAAACTTCTTCTCTCTTGCCAACCAAACATTCGTCCCTCCGTTCTTCTTTTTCTCCTTCATCTCCGCCTCCGCCCCCGCCTCCACCTCCACGATCGTCTACGGCAACATCTTCATCTACCTCTCCCACTTTCCCCTGTCCCCTACCACTTTTCCCATTCCATATTCTCCGCTGATAAGGTATTAACGCAACGTCTCGACCAACGACGATAAAACTCTTTTCTCTTTTTTTCCTTCTTTTTGCCGATGTAACGGCGCACCGCACCCCGTCCAAAAATCGTTCTCTGCGTGTACGCGTCATTTTTTTCTTTCTTTCTCGTTGCAATCGTCCACGAGAAGCGAGCGGCCGAATAGCAAAATTCTTATTGCATTGCTCAGCTCAATCGCTCTATCGCTCTATCGACTCCATCGGCCTATCGTCGAGCCGTCTTATCGTTGCGCCATTAATACGATTGTGTTCCGCTATTTCATTTTCGCGCTATCTTACTTATCAGTATTTTATTTCAGTGTTCAAGTCCAAATTAGATATCGCGCGTCTGTGCACGATAAACGTGGCAGCAGTATTAGATTAAAGATCCTCGCGTTCAACCCTCTTTATTACGTTACTTTTATCGCAACGACCATCATGTTGCATTGCTCGATTGAAATCGGTCGCAGGGGCGACGAACGGTCGAAAATGGGCTTCACCCCACCCCTTTGAGTATACACTTGAGACCTTCCAAAGCGTTACGAACAATGCCATGCGTTACAATAATAATGGATTATACGTATTGTAGATATTCGCGCGTAGACTTCTATTAAGTTATAGACGTTAGATGAGTTTTCGTACCGTAGGTATTTATACGATGTACGCGAGAAAGAAGACAGAGATATCGGTGTCGATTGCACCGACAGAAACAATGATAACCGTCGAAAGAAAAAATTAATATATACATATATGTGTATAGTGGAATGCATTTAAAAAGGATTCAATCGGACGTTCTTTCCGCAAGAGACCCGACGAAAGTACCTGCGTATCCTGTGATTGTATGCCCAGAAAGTGCCTTCGATCGTTTCTTTCTTTAAAACCGCCAAAGCTTCTTACTGTTAGTCACTCGTTTGTTATTTAGCGACCCGTCTTGCGCGTTCAGCGGATTAAGCGCAGAAAAGACGACAAATAGTTTTCGTATGCGCGAGGGTATATCTCGTTCGACGACGCGCAATGCAAATTAATGTTTCGACCACGATCCTGACACAGTACACTCGGGATCTTCGTCGACTGAATCGCGATAAAAAACTTTCGTTTGTGCCGTTTACGAAATAGTTACCCATCCAACGTTAACGAGCGCTTGTAAAACGATTGCTCGCGAAATTTTACCGTTCATATTTTTATACAAACGTCCCCGAACATCGTATCGTATCGTCTCGTGTCATATCGTACACAAAGGATATACTTGATCCCTTGCGGTGTTACAAAACTTGCGTACCTTTCTTGTTGGGATTGTAAAGCATGTGATAATAGAATTGCAGGTGAATAAACTATCGTTTTGACTATCGGTAAATACATAGTTTCACGTGTACAAAGCCGCCGAACATTCCTTCGATTTCTCTGCCAGGTAAAACGAATTGCAAAATATCTATACTTTGGCGAGAAACAAGCGGCGCAAAGAGGACCAAAATGAATATAAACGATAAAAAAGGAGGATGATAGAAAGGTATCTGGAAACTGGGAGATCCTTGGGGATTTGCAGCCAATTGATCCGTCAATTCCTTTCAATGGAAGGGAGAAAAAAGCATTAAACAAAATTTTCCGATTTAAAGAATCTTTATTCAATTACGATTTCGCAGCCATTTTTGATTTTGCGCGCCATCTCCATCTCCCCTCCGCCGTTCCTATGCGCATGCTTCCTGGATTGGTATATGGTACACAAGCTTATATATACATATGTTCACGTTTCTGATGTGTGCGAAGTTTATTAAATGCATCATCAGAGGTGTCGAATCAGCTGTCACGATAGAATGAGGCGATGCAGATACGTTCATCATTCTCTACGACGAATTTCACGACGTACATTTGAGAATATAGGCCCCAAATCGAATAGAATCGTTTAACGTAAATTTCGGTTCGTCGTACAGAAGCGAGCGAGACGGTGATTCGCTTGTCGAAAGAAGACATTTTTAGGTTAGACGACCGATCACTTGCGTACAAGTCAAACGCAAGCGATGACATCTTTTCGTCCGCTTGGAAATGTAGCTGTCATCGATCGTTAAGGTTTGCATTTTTATTTCAGACAGAAAGTGTAAAAGGAAGGGACGATGCGAAGCGCGTTGATCGTTTTGCGCGTTCTCGCGCTTATGGCTGCAGCGGAATGCAGCGATATAACTCCAGCGATTTTTGGCAATATTCTCGACGGTATGCCGGCTGCTTTCGGGGATTTCAATTCCGACGAATTGACCGATGTATTCATGTTGCGTAAAGACGGTACAACCGTTGAAATATTCCTAGCGGCCGAACAAGAGCCGCTCCTGCGACCAAGCTCGGATCTGAGTTGCACGTTTCGTCATCCGGTCGTCAGCGTCGTTCCCGGAGACTTTGACGGTGATGTCTTCATGGACGTGCTGGTAATAACGTTCAACAGAAAACACAATCTTTCGTTCGCCCACATATTGTGGGGTGGGAATGGTCGCTTGAATTGTACGGACGAAGATCGTCCGTTGTTGAAGATGCGTGGTCAACCGTTGGCCTTGGATTACAACGGAGACATGATCATCGATCTGTTTGGACTAAACGAGAGAAACGAAAGAACTTTTTGGGTATTTGATGAGAATAGAACGGCACCTACAGAAATATCTATGGATCTACCAAAGGAGCTGCAATCGTCGTCAGACATCAGCTGTCCGCATTCCAACGCTTACTTAGACTTGAACAATGACTTTCTGGCCGATCTCGTAGTTACGACGAAAAAATCCTTCGAAATTTGGCTCAGAGTCGAGAAAGGTTTCGAATTTCACAGGGCAATAAAACTTCCCTATAACATTTCATCGGAGCAGAATTTTAAGGGTGTCATAGGTCAGACTTTGTACCTGGATGTCGAATTGGACGGGGAAATGGACTTGCTGTTGCCGCTCTGTTTCGACAGCAGCTGTGCAAACAGTACAATAATGATGTACTCCGACGGATGGCACAACTTGCAAATAAACTTCCGTGATGGCAACAACGTTCTATGGGGTTTCGTGAAGCCCGACGGACAACGGTACACCGATACCATTACCTTGCGCGGCGGTGATTTCAACATGGACGGTTATCCAGATTTGTTGGCAACGCTGAGATCGACCAGCGGAAAGCAGAAGCAATCGTTCCTGCTTGAGAACGTGGCATGCGACACGTGCACCGGTTTCGGTCGAAAGTTCGAGATACGATGGCACGCGTTAAATCCGTTTTACAATGAAACGGCAATGGCGGTATTTTACGACTTTTATCAAGACGGTATTCTAGACGTAATCTTGGTAGAGGTGGATAAAAGCACGAGCGTCTATCGAACAGCTGCTTTTAAGAACAGCTTGGATTACGACGCAAACTTCGTAAAGGTAATGGTGTTGACCGGTCGCACCAACAGCATGTATCCCATTTCGCCGGGTTCGCTTGGAAAAAAGAAGAGGACTTATGGGACAAATTTGCCTGGGCCTTCCATAGCGTACAAAACCACTACTCAGGATGGAAGTCCGCGTAATGCAATCGCGGCTCAATTGCCTCAGAGTGCGCATTTTTCCTTAAATTTGCCCTACACGACGTTTGGTTTGGGTAGAACACCGAATTTCGTCGATGCTCTGACGATAGGCGTGAGTATTAACAACGAATCTTCATTTTCTGCCCCTCTCGTTGGGGTCGGGTTCGGGCAGATTTATCCAAAACGCATCTCTTTTCTTCGTTAGGTGGGAGGAAAGTCTCGAGAGTGGCCGCAAATCATTCCAAACTCTCAGATGGTAGTCATTCCGAATCCCATTGCCGATCCTTTTAGGTGGAAGGCACAGCTCTTCGTTACTCCGAGCAAGCTAATATTGTTGAGCGCTGCCGCTCTGACCGGCACCTGTGGTTTAATATCGTTGATCATTATCGGGCTCTATTGGAAGGAGCGAAGGGAAGACAAGATCGAAAAGCTGCAAGAAGCGCACAGATTCCACTTTGACGCAATGTAGAGGCTAGAAGCGCGAAAGACTAGAGTATTAGCTGTTAAGCATTTAATTTATCCATACGAGGTTCATTCTTAATATACGTAATAAATAAATTAATAACATATTTAATATTCCAAGCTCCATCCTAACGCGCAACATTTGAGAAAATAATCGCGATTCCACTCCGTTTTAGTACTTTTTTTTTTTTCTCTCTTTCTTTTGATTTTAATAGGAGGTTGCGGTTTGAGATAAAATTGACAATTTATTGATCCGCATTGGACGCGATTTTTATAAAACGGAGGTTCGTCGACGCTCGCAGAAGAATCGACGCGTTAACTGTGAAATATATAATGTATGAGTGTCGTGTACGTGTACGTGTGTATGTGTGTGTCTGTACGTGACCGCGTGTACCAGTCAGATATATATATATATATTTTTGTATATATTAAACAAACTTCGCCACGGTATCTTTTGGTCGCAACGCTACACGCGATACGTATTTTTGGTCACGCTTTGCTAAGTGAAATTCGCTATTGACATCGATCGTTTTTGATGGCAGGGTTTAAATCGTTGAAGTAAGGATGCGCCATCGCTTCTTCCGCCGAGAGTCGCAGCGCCGGATTGCACACCAATAATCTCTGGAAGAAGATAAGAGATCGGTAGGTCTTCAACGACGGAATCGCGTCTCGTTCGAGAAATAGGAAATTGTTTTACTTGAAGCAAGTCTTTGCCTCTCGCTGTAAGTTTTGGCGTAACTTGGGCCAGTCCTTGAAAAGGATGATACTGAGGGAAAGACTTATAATCGGGAAGAGTCGTAAAGTCTGGCCAAGTTTCCTCGGTTGGCGTGCCGAGCATCTTGAATATTCTCTTGAGCTGGTCGTCGACATCGGAGCCAGGGAAAAGAGGTCTTCCAGCGTTCGCCAGTTCTGCTATGCAACGTTAACGGTCAAACATGCGGGTATGCGTTAAGACGATTCGGAAGAACGAGGCCGACGACGCTCACCGGCGAATATGCATCCGGCGCTCCACATATCGATGGACGTCGTGTATAGTTTTGCTCCGAAGAGAACGTCGGGTGGACGGTACCACAGCGTCACCACTTCCGCGGAATAACATTTGACGGGAATGCCAAAGGCCCTGGCCAATCCAAAATCGGCCAACTTCAGCTCTCCGTTCTGGAAGAAGTATGAAACCGTTCGTATCGACTCGAAAGGGCTTATTTAAACGACGAGTACCTTATTGATGAGGAGGTTTTGAGGCTTGAGATCTCGGTGCAGTACATTCCGGCTGTGGCAAAACGCGAGACCACGAAGCAGTTGATATCTGGAAAGGAAGGTACCAAATTTGAACGGTATGCTCCAGAACGATCTCTCAGTCTTACTCACAGAAAGGATTTGACAACGTCCAAGTCGATCTCTCCATTGAGACTGTCAAAGTACTTCTTTAAATCCTGATCGCAGTGTTCAAAGACCAAGGTCAGCTTCTTGTCGCTGTGCAGCACGTCGTACAGCCTCACTATGTTTTTATGCTTGAGCTCCTTCAGCAGACAAATTTCCCTCAGCGCGGACGACGGTACACCCTGGAGAAAGGTTTTACGTTTACCGAAGGTATTGAATGCGTCACGCGCATTGTCCACCTACTTCGTCGTCATCGTCCAGCCGTACTCTCTTTAGAGCGACGATTTCGAGAGTCTCACGATTCTTGGCTTTAAAAACGGTGCCATAAGTGCCTGAAAAAGAGAAGAGAATAGCGTCATCGACGGAGACAATCGTTTAACTGTCAAACGAACCCTACTGGCTGAATGATCGTAAAGGAACTACGCGAGAACGTTGGTCGCGATTGTGCGAGAATCGATTACCGCGCGATCTCGTTCGCCTACCTTCTCCTATTTTCTCGAGTTTCTCATATTTTTGCATATTTTTGGCGATCCTACGGGCGGAATACTCGCAGAGTGGTTAGCGCTGCGCTCGGGACCTCCGTGCGCGGAATTAGCACCGCGAACGGCCGTGCCGGCTCGGTCGGCGCCACGATACGCCGGCCTCGAGCGCCATCGTGGCGCCATCGCTGCGCCATCGAGCTGCAAGGAGCATCCTAGAGCGCCTTTCCGCGTTATCGTCTCCAACTACCCGTTTGAATCGAACGGAGCGAACGGTGGTGCCTGACCCTCGTCGAGAATCGAGAAAGCTGGCACCCTGGCTTGTTTCGCTCGATTCCCCGATGTCATCGACGGCTCTGCGGAATGTCAATTTCGATCGATACTCGAAAACTCTGCGAATATCCTCAGTTTGGTTCGCTCGCCTTCTCTTTGGATCTCGGATCGATCGCAGAACGTGGAAGAACGAGGACGGGATCGATCGGATGGAAAAGCGTTCTCGCTAACCGAACACCCCCTCGGCTAACTCGGGCAGGCGGTCAGAACGATCGAATCGATAACAATCTCCTCGGTCAGCCGCGTTTTTTTGCGACGCAACCTACGCCAACGGCTCTCCTTTCGTCGCAAGATCTTGGCCGATGAAAAATTGAAAGGCGTTCAACGTTTATTCGCCGAGCAACCGTAGCACGGTCGGACAATATTTCGCGATACATCTATCATCGATCCGCGTATCGATAAATCGATTCTCGCCTTCATTTGGGCGTCGACGAAACGGTCGGCTCGTCCGGGAGATGCGAGAAACTTGGATCGTCCACGAGTCGTTTCCGACGCTTCCGCTCCGGTGAAACGAGGAACAACGATGCATCCGTTGCTCGACAGCCTGATACCGCTTTTGGGATGTTTAACGTTTTTGACGTACGCTTGTGGGCGAGTAAGTTGACAGTCCCGGTAACGAGAGCGAATAGCCGACCGGGAAGATGAACGTGTAAACGATAGTTTTTAGGCTCGATGCGGATTCATCAGAAAATAATGAAGGAAACGGCGGAATTCACCTCGATGGTAATGTATGCACTCTCCAGCTGGAGCAGTGGGTGGGTCGTCATGGTATAGGATAGGATAGTGGCAGGATGAAAAAATCGAGGCCGTTTCGTTCGATCAACAGGTTCGGCGAGCGCGAGAGAGCCTCGAGTACCTGAACGAGGAAGCATCTAGGGGAATGGAGGAAGTAAGTAAAGTTCGTACGATTGTAACGGCGGAAATACTGGTCGAGAGTAACTCCGATCGGTTCGGGTCAGATCGCGGATGACGTTGGAAGGGAGCTGAAGATCACCGATCGGTTGACTCGTCTCGGCTCCAAGGTGAACCTCGCGGTGCTTAGGTTCGCGGAATTGGAGGAAGAGGCGATCGAGGTGAGTCTCTCTTTTCGACCCGATTCCTCGAGCGGCTCTTTCGACGGAGGTTGATCGACGTTCGACCTTGAACGGTAGCTCGCGCGAACGGACCGCGACAGGGAGAGCGTGATAATCGGGACGCCGGCGAACGTCGCCGAGGAGATCGGCAGAGCCCTGGCGGAAGTGGCGGAGGTTGAACGGTCCCCGCCGACGGGTAAATCCCGGACGAGTCGGCTCGGTCGAGGAGGAAGAGTATCCGGAATAGCCCGGAGGGCACCATCGACGATCGAGGAGACCACGAAGAGAGGCGGGTTCGACGAAGCTCGAGAAGAAGCAAAGCGGGGTGGAAGCGTCGCGGGCTCGCTGCTTCTCTCTCGAAATCTTGCCCGTTAATCACTCCGGCGATCGCGACAATGGCCGGCGAGAGGGAGGGAGGGAGGGAGGTGAGACAACAACAGAATCTACTAGGTTGTGGAATCGTTTATTCGATAATCGAGTCGTTTGGACAGATTCGAGGGGCAACGGCGAGACATTCGGGCGAGGAGAGTCGAATCGCGTCCCGGAGGAGCTCCCACGGTGGACGGAGAGGGCTTACTCGATAGGCTCGAGAAGAGGGACGACGCACAGTGGTCGATTTCGCCGAAATCCTGGCCAAAACTATAAGGTGTTTTTCAATTTAGCTGAAAATTGGTATATTAGTATTATTTTGGTCGCTGATTAAGAATCCGAACTCAGAATTTCCAAAAACAAAATGGCGGCTCCAATATGGCGGGTGCCAGTATCGAAAAATTGTCGGATCGGCACGAAAATCAGTAGTCTTATGTTTTTCCGGTCGCTGATTAAGAATCCAAACTCAGAATTTCCAAAAACAAAATGGCGGCTTTAATATGGTGGGTGCGAGTATCGAAAAATTGTCGGATCGGCACGAAAATCAGTAGTCTTATGTTTTTCTGGTCGCTGATTAAGAATCCGAACTCAGAATTTCCAAAAACAAAATGGCGGCTCTAATATGGCGGGTGCGAGTATCGAAAAATTGTCGGATCGGCTCGAAAATCAGTAGTCTTATGATATCCCGGCCCTATGTCATAAATGCTCTTCCCCAAGCATGGCGCGCGCGACAAACAAATAACAATAACTCGAAGAATCGCAAAAAGTCGCAAGAAAACTCAACGAGGTCTCCTTCGGGAAGCTTCAAAGTTTAAATTTAAAAAAAATATATTATGTTATTCCACGGACTTCTGCAGTTTTAATGGTATTTATTGCAGCAGTGCCTGTATCCTAATACAAGCATGTCATTGCTGTTCCATCTCAGAAGTTCCCTTTGCTTAATAAAAATTTCGGTCGAAGGAGAAAGATGAAACATTGTAAGGAACAAATATTTCCCTCATACCTGCAACTAGCCAGATTTTCATTAGAATCGTCAAAGATCTTTCGGTTTATGACGGTAAGCGGTCGAGGTAGTCGCGGCTATCTATTGTTGCCTCGGAACAATAGGCCATCAGCTTGTTTAAACTCATTCCGATTTTTAACCCCATGAAATAAACGTATTATTTCGTTAGTTGCCAGGTTGATCTTAGAGAAGGATTAGCAGTATTCATTAGGTAAAGCACGATAGCCCGGCTCTATGTCATAAATGCACTTCCCCGAGCATGGCGCGCGCGACAAACAAATAACAATAACTCGAAGAATCGCAAAAAGTCGCAAGAAAACTCAACGAGGTCTCCTTCGGGAAGCTTCAAAGTTTAAATTTAAAAAAAATATATTATGTTATTCCACGGACTTCTGCAGTTTTAATGGTATTTATTGCAGCAGTGCCTGTATCCTAATACAAGCATGTCATTGCTGTTCCATCTCAGAAGTTCCCTTTGCTTAATAAAAATTTCGGTCGAAGGAGAAAGATGAAACATTGTAAGGAACAAATATTTCCCTCATACCTGCAACTAGCCAGATTTTCATTAGAATCGTCAAAGATCTTTCGGTTTATGACGGTAAGCGGTCGAGGTAGTCGCGGCTATCTATTGTTGCCTCGGAACAATAGGCCATCAGCTTGTTTAAACTCATTCCGATTTTTAACCCCATGAAATAAACGTATTATTTCGTTAGTTGCCAGGTTGATCTTAGAGAAGGATTAGCAGTATTCATTAGGTAAAGCACGATAGCCCGGCTCTATGTCATAAATGCACTTCCCCGAGCATGGCGCGCGCGACAAACAAATAACAATTACTCGAAGAATCGCAAAAAGTCGCAAGAAAACTCAACGAGGTCTTCTTCGGGAAGCTTCAAAGTTTAATTTAAAAAAAAAATCACGGCAGCAATTTGCAGCATTCACAACTATTTCATTAGCAAAAGGAAAAAAATGTTTAGGTTTTACGTTCAGTACCAACAGAGTTGTAAAATATTAAATAAAAAAATGAAACCAAGATATTTATAAATTAAAAGTATGATAAATAGCTACCAATACTGAAAAAGTGGATCAAACTTTAATTTCATATTGAAAACGTATTCTCAATTTCGACGTGAAAACGTTACATTATTTAAGTGCCAACTTTGACATTGCATATCTCTAAGAGTATTGTTCAAGAAAAATTTTTATTAATGGAAAACAATGCTCTGATGTGTTACAAATCAAACGCAATTGCTAAATTTTGAAAATTCTCAAAAAAAATTTTGGGGTTTTGGCCAGGATTTCGGCGAAATCGACCACTGTGCGACGGCTTCACGGGCTCGGATCGTCGAGAGGATCGTCGAGAGAATCGAGGTAGCTGGCCCAAGCAGCGCGGTTCGGCCACTCGGCGTTCCGCTTGAAGAATCCATCGAAGGCGTTGCGATCGATCTCGTCTATGTTCCGCTTGCCGAAACCGTCGATCGTTGATCGACCGCTCGGCCGGAGGAATCGCCTAAAACGATGAGAAACGGGAGAAACACGATGAGATAGGGCTGACACCGGGATATGGAGGGCGACTTACCTCCCGAAACGAGGATACCAGCTGCTGTCGGCGAGATTCATTCCGCGCTGAGAAGGAGAATTCCAACCGCGGAGGATCCGCCGAAGCGCGAATCCGGCCACCTCGCCGTTCGTCGCCGACGCCTCCGAGTCCAACAGATCTCCGACACCTTCGTTATCGCGGGCAAACATTTAGTTTGGCCCCTTTTGCCGGCGAGGACGGAGCTTCTCGACGGGAAGGAGGAGATGTCGAGAGAGCAAGAGACGGAAGAGAAAAAAAATGGAAAACCGAGTCCGTTAGGAAGAGGATAGAAGGAAACTAATCGCGAAAACTATGCGAGACTACGGTAAAACGTTCTCGTATTCTACTCCTGGAAGATTCGCCTCCTCGAGTCGAGGCCCGCCGGAGAGTCGAGGGTCTCGAAGTCTCGAGGAAGCGGCGCCAGTCCCGGGAAGACGTCGCGGACGAGAGATTCCCCGGTCATTCGATCTAGGTTCCTCGCGAGTAGACCGCCGGTTCCACCGGCAGAATTATCCACGTTCCTCCACAATGACTCCGCGCTTCTCACGAGATTTCCTCCACCGATGCGATCGAGATTCCTCTTCCCCGTAGTCGGAGAGCCGACGGTCTCCCGACGGCTGGCACTCCTCAAGAGATTTCCCCCGCCGATCCGGTCGAGGTTCCTCGAGGGACGCTCGCCAACGGCGCGCAACAAATTTCCCCCGCCGATTCGATCGAGGGTGCGAAAGTACCGTTCGTTCGCATTTACCGCGGCCTCGATTTCCTCGGGGAACGCCACCGACGGCCGATCGCCGGCTCTTCTCGCTCCCCCTGGAACGATCCGTTGGCTCAATTCACGATCGAGCGGAATATAAGCCTTTCCCATGTTCCCTTGCTGGAAGATCGGACGAGCACGACAGGAGGAGGACCAACGACGAACGCGCTGACGTGGACGGTGGCCGCTCTGGTCGACGATGGACGATGGACGATGGACAACAAAACGTGAACAAAGCTCGGACGAAACGAAAAGCCCGGACTACGCGAATACGAAGGTGGCGAAGCGGAAAAAAGGAGATGCGGGAAAGCGGAAGGTGGCGGACGCCTCTCGAAATTCGAATCGCGTTAACGTCGGAAAAGAAATGTCACACTTACCGCCGTTTTCGGGATATCCGCCGAGAAGAAACTCCGCCACCGGTAGACCGTAGTCGGAGTTTCGGGTCGAATCTCCCGCGTCCTGTCGACAAACGAAACCTTTTATTAGGATCCTCCTCTCTGCCCGGAAGCGAGGGAGGTCCGAGAGGACGAGTCCGGTCCGCGGGAATCGAGCAACAGGGTCGTACCAGAAGCAGAGGAGCGCGCACGAGCGCAACAAGTTGAGATCGCGGGCGAACCGCGATCTCTCTGCCGATCGATTTCCAGGACTCGGGACTCGGGATTCGAGATTTTTTTACCCGCAGCGGAAGAGCGAACGCTTCCCGGCTCGCAGCGGCGATCGCGAGCAGAAGGAGCGCCGTCGCTCGACGAGGAAGGAGGCCGTGGCTCGGCATTCTAAAGATCTTCGATTCGTGGAAACGGAAAATTGGCCGATGCGCGCAAAGAGAAGGCTCTCTAGGCTTACGTGTTCGTCGAATGACTCGTGTCGCACGGATATCCCGAATATATAGAGGGGCATCGAGCAGGGGGTGGAAACGCTTCTCGAATACGCACGCGTGGGTGCTTGCAGCTTCGAGCCGATATCGCGACATCGCTGCCCCGCGTCACGAACCGCGAACCGCGATCCCCTCTCTCGTCCCGGAAAATCTCGCGCTTTTTTCCATTTTTTTTTTACTTTTCATTAGAGTCGATGTCAGACTCGAGGAGAAAGCGTGCGCCCTTCCCCCAGTCTCTCTTTCCCTCTTCCTGTCTCGATGACGGGAGAGACAGATACCTCGAACTTTGCGAACCCTCTCAGCTTTTTTCTTCTCGTCGTTGACCACGCACGGCGGAGCTATTTTTCGCGCGTAAACACGAAAGAGGACCCGGAATCGACGCAATGGAGGGAGCGAGAGAGGAATCGAGAGGGAGCCGAAGATGGGGAGAGGAGGAACGAGGGCGGCTATGAGCGCAGCCGATCGATCTCCCTCGTATCTGGTGCAGAAAGTAATTCCCGACGGCCGTGAAAGCGGAAAACGTGTCTCTGCCTACGTTAAATCCGCGACGCGTAAACGCGTTAACCGACACGACGAAGCGCGTGGCGCGCGTCGAACCACTATCGGCGATCGAGGATCGACGATCGACCCTTCGTCGCCTAAGCGCGCCAACGCGCTTTTCTTCTATACTTCGGGATGTAACTCGAGAACGATGCGCCTGGTCCGTCGAAGCGCGAGTTCAACGGCGTTGGCGGAGGTCGCCAAGGTCACGATAGACAAAAGAGGATATCGCGTACCGCTAATGGACGCTTTCACCGATGCTAAAGAAGAAGAAAGATTATTCGTCTCTGAGTCCTCGGGGGTGGCCCGTCGTCCCTCGGGGCTCGATATATAAGGACCTCCAGCCAAGGAGAGTCGTTCAGTCGCATCTTCCGGACGTTCTTTCCTCGAGCGGCAATTCAGCGATCGTCCCCGTCATCCGAGAACGATGAAGATCCTCGTCCTCTGCGTAAGAAACTCGCCCCGATGGCGCACGATATATCTCTCCCCTCGATCGATCGATGGTGATCTAGACAGGTATTGCGTGTCGAACAGGTGCTACTGGCTCGCGGCTTGAAGGCGAAGCCGACGCTGACGGATCGAATCGACCGGCAGGATCTTCTCTCGATCGCCGCATTGTCGGAGGAGTATCCCGAGTTCCGACCGGAAGTTTGGTTCGATCGTCGGGAGATCTCCGGCAACGACGCCGCCTTCTACGGGTCTCTCACAGAGCTCACGGAGCAGGCGAAGCGTCTCTCCGCTCGGGAGGATCTCTCTACGCAGCTTCAGCCGCAGACGCAACCTCGACTCGTCGCCAAGGTAGGAACGTCCGATCTTCCAGACCCCAGGACTACAGACCTCCTATCCCCGACGATGCTGATGCCAAGTTACGGCGCTTCTCCACTCTTTCAGTCTGGCTGCGCCTGCGAGACTCAGTATGAAATTAAGGACCTCGGTGACGGACACTATCCGAGATACCTCACGGCCTCTCGGTGCAAGCCCAAAACTTGCCAGAGCAAGTTTCACTCGTGCAGGCTACTCGATTACATGGTCAGGGCCTGTTCCTCCTCTTCTTTCTACTCGTCGCTCTCTTTCCCTCCGCTTTGAACGATTGTCTCCCTATTTCAGGTACACGTTCTTCGACGGCGGGACGGAAACGAGAAGACGGAGGACCGTTATCCCGAGGACGACGCTTTGCCGGAGACGCCCCTTCCTGAGTCTCTGCGGCGGCAGTGGCAGTTGAAGCCAATGTCGGTCGCAGTCGCCTGCGTCCCGACGACCCGTTTCCGACAAAATTGACTGCCCTGAAGGATCGGTTCTCAATCGCTCCTTCCCTTGGCTCACGAAAGGACTCCTCGTTAGGGCAAACTCTTGCGCGGCTGGCGACCGATTTGCGCTCGGTCCCTCGATTCAGCTTGTAAACGCTTCATGCGGTCAATAAATCACCGTCAGACGGATTTGCTTTTGTCGTTTCGAACGCCCATGTCACGATCCACTCGCGCCTCCACTTCCTCTTTAATGATTCTACCCCCTTGTCGTTTCTTTACGATCCGAATAATCGTCCATTGGAAGCTCTTAACGATCTTAACGCCTCAAGTGCTTCTCCGCGAGAAAGCGGTAGCGAGCAATTTGTCGACGAAACGGGGAAAAAGGCGTAAAAGGTAGCCGCTCGAGCGAATTAGAAATAAAAGGAATTAAAATTGAATCGAATTAAGCGAGACCCGAGCATCCTTCGGATTCAACCTCCTCCCGTTAGCGCCCCGGTAGTGAAGCGAGCCAGCCGTTGGGGCTGTTATCCTGAAAAAAGCAAAATCCGAAAAATTCGAGCGAAAAGTACGCGGGGCGGCGAGAAACGTTGACGGGTTGTGGTATTACGCGCGTCGATGATATCTCTCGAGTGCGTCTCTAATACTGCGTACACAAGGCTAATAGAGGATGCGGCCACTCTAACAAATGTTTGCGTTTCCCGTCTTATCTCCGACCGCAATATTTTTTCGGCTGCCTCGCGGAAAAATGGGGCCCGCAACCCAACAGCCACGCCGGAGGAAATTTCCGACGAACAAGGATCGATTTATCCGCGTGAACCCAAGCGACCGAATCCCATTCCGCGAATCGTTCCACGCGATTTCTTCTCGTCGATCACCGACCAACCGAGCGCCGCGGAAATTCTCCGCGACAACAGGCCGCGACGCGCCTACCACCAACCATTTACGTTCATCGTGCAATGGCTTTCCGTCTCGACGACGAGCGAAAGCGCACGTCGAATGGAATTAACCTAACATCGATGACGGAACGATCTCGCTTGCTTCGCATATTTCCCTTCCCGGACTCCAGATCGCTAGGACGCGCTCTACGAAAAACCCCCCTCTTACTCCGGACCCTCCGATCGACCAACGTGAGCCGCTTCGTCCTCATCCTCGGGGACTCTCATAATTAATGAAATTACCGTAAACGATCGTCCGCTTCGGGGACGCTAATTGCTCGTTGAGCAGCGGCCGTCCGCAATGTGTGGTCGAAGGGGTCCAAGGCTAAATGGAAAAAGTTCCACCGAAGTTTTAAGAAATGTTTTATGTTAATGGTTGAAAACAACGGTAACGTCACAGAATGTAGTTCCTTCTATGCAGAGCAGTTGCAAATATTGTAGGGAAGCCAGGGGACAAGCAGAACAGGTAGGAGACAGATAGGACAAGCAGGAGAGAGTTAGGATATCCAGGAGACTGGCTGGAAGGCAGGAGAGTTGTGCAGATGCCAGGGGATAAGCAGGACAGGCAGGAGAGTGGTAGGGAAGCCAGGGAACAAGCAGGATGGGTAGGAGACGGATAGGACAAGTAGGAAAGAGTTAGGATAGACAGAAAACTGGGAGGACAGGCAGGAGAGTGGCAGGGAAGCCAGTGGACTGGCTGGACAGGCAGGAGAGCGCAGGGGACCGACTGGGCAGGCAAATGATTACCTGAGCAGACAGAGGACAGTCCCAGGGCTACCACGACAGGCACAGGACAGCAAGGACAGGCAAATGATTACCAGAGCAGACAGAGCAGAGCCACGACAGTCACAGCACATCCAGGACAGCCACAGGACAGACAGAACACGGTTTATTAAATTGATAATTCGTTGTCTTAGAAATACACAATTTTATTTCATGATATGTAATACAATTAATATTGTATAATATAAATATTTAATAAAAATATTGTTGTACCTTAAACAGTGTTAAACTTTCTTTACCTTGTTCTATACCCAGAATCCCGTATTCCATACAAACCGATAGTATGTAAGTCGAAATTCCGCTTTGTCTGGCTTGTCACCGACTTGTATCACTTGTCAACTAGTCAAATTCCTCGAGAAATGGGTTGCAGATCGTAGAAAGAAGAAATCATCAGCTCCGTCTGACTTATCATCGACTTGTACTACTTTCTTGCTTATAAAACTTTGTCCAAAAATGTTCTAACTGAATCGAAGTATATACCACCGAGTATAAGCTCCGTCTGACTTATCACTGACTCGTACTACTTGCTTGCTTTGCGAATTTTTCCGAAAAGTTCTCAGACCGACTTTCAGCTCGGTCTGACTTATCACTGACTCGTACTACTTGCTCACTTTGTAAATTTTTCCGAAAAAGTTCCAAAAGTGAAATCAGTAGTATAACCCGAAATTTCTCAGACCGACCTTTAGCTCGGTCTGACTTATCACTGACTCGTACTACTTGCTCACTTTGCAAATTTTTCCGAAAAGTCCGAAAAGTGAAATCAGTAGTATAACCCGAAATTTCTCAGACCGACCTTTAGCTCGGTCTGACTTATCACTGACTCGTACTACTTGCTCACTTTGCGAATTTTTCCGAAAAATTTGCAAACCCAGCAAGTAGTATAACCCGAAATTTCTCAGACAGAATTTTAGCTCTGTCTGACTTGTCACTGACTCGTACTACTTGCTCACTTTGAGAATTTTTCCGAAAAATTCCAAAACTGAAATCAGTAGTATAACCCGAAATATCTCAGACCGACTTTCAGCTCCGTCTGACTTATCACTGACTCGTACTACTTGCTCACTTTGCGAATTTTTCCGAAAAATTTGCAAACCCAGCAAGTAGTATAACCCGAAATTTGTCAGACAGAATTTTAGCTCTTGTCTGACTTGTCACTGACTCGTACTACTTGCTCACTTTGCGTATTTTTCCGAAAAATTTGCAAACCCAGCAAGTAGTATAACCCGAAATTTCTCAGACAGAATTTTAGCTCTGTCTGACTTGTCACTGACTCGTACTACTTGCTCACTTTCCGATTTTTCCGAAAAATTTGCAAACCCAGCAAGTAGTATAACCCGAAATTTCTCAGACAGAATTTTAGCTCTGTCTGACTTGTCACCGATTCGAACTACTTACCTGCTTACAAAATTTTGCAGAGAAATTGACAACCTTGCAAGTAGTATAAACCAAAATATCTCGGACGCAATTTTAGATGTGTCTGACTTGCCAGATGAAGAACTTTTAATTATAATACGCTCGCAAGGTATTTGTAGAGAGTATGGAACTTTAGGAGTGGAAGTGGATACCGGTTAAAGAAGTTTAACAGTGTTTTCGTTTTAACAAATTCTTTATTCATCATTTGTATTGCATTCCATAAACGTATGTGATACAATATTCATCAAATACAATTGTGTGTTTCTAAAACTACATATTTATTTAATACATATTGATTTGCCTGTCCTAGCTGTCTTGTGACTGCCTTTGGCTCTCCTTTGTCTGTCCTGACTCTCCTCTGTTTCTCCTGTGGCTATCCTAGCTCTGCTTTGCCTATACTGCCTGTCCTATGCCGGTCCAAGCTGTGCTGTGGCTATCCAAGCTCTGCTTTGCCTATACTGGCTGTCCTATGCCTGTCCAAGCTGTCCTGTGGCTATCCTAGCTCTGCTTTGCCTATACTGACTGTCCTATGCCTGTCCAAGCTGTCCTGTGGCTATCCTAGTTCTGCTTTGCCTATACTGGCTGTCTTATGCCTGTCCAAGCTGTCCTGTGGCTATCCTAGCTCTGCTTTGCCTATAATGCCTGTCCTCTGCCTGTCCTAGCTGTCTTGTGACTGCCTTGGCTCTCCTCTGTCTCTCCTGTAGCTATCCTAGCTCTGCTTTGCCCATACTGCCTGTCCTATGCCTGTCCAAGCTGTCCTGTGGCTATCCTAGCTCTGCTTTCCCTATACCGGCTGTCCTATGCCTGTCCAAGCTGTCCTGTGGCTATCCTAGCTCTGCTTTGCCTATACTGGCTGTCCTATGCCTGTCCAAGCTGGCCTGTGGCTATCCTAGTTCTGCTTTGCCTATACTGGCTGTCTTATGCCTGTCCAAGCTGTCCTGAGGCTATCCTAGCTCTACTTTGCCTATACTGGCTGTCCTATGCCTGTCCAAGCTGTCCTGTGGCTATCCTAGCTCTGCTTTGCCTATACTGACTGTCCTATGCCTGTCCAAGCTGTCCTGTGGCTATCCTAGTTCTGCTTTGCCTATACTGGCTGTCTTATGCCTGTCCAAGCTGTCCTGTGGCTATCCTAGCTCTGCTTTGCCTATACTGCCTGTCCTCTGCCTGTCCTAGCTGTCTTGTGACTGCCTTGGCTCTCCTCTGTCTCTCCTGTAGCTATCCTAGCTCTGCTTTGCCTATACTGCCTGTCCAAGCTGTACTGTGGCTATCCTAGCTCTGCTTTCCCAATATTGGCTGTCCTATGCCTGTCCAAGCTGTCCTGTGGCTATCCTAGCTCTGTTGTGCCTATACTGGCTGTCCTATGCCTGTCCAAGCTGTTCTGAGGCTATCCTAGCTCTGCTTTGCCTATACTGGCTGTCCTATGCCTGTCCAAGCTGTCCTGTGGCTATCCTAGCTCTGCTTTGCCTATACTGATTGTCCTATGCCTGTCCAAGCTGTCCTGTGGCTATCCTAGCTCTGCTTTGCCTATACTGCCTGTCCTAGCTGTCTTGTGACTGCCTTGGCTCTCCTCTGTCTCTCCTGTCGCTATCCTAGCTCTGCTTTGCCTATACTGCCTGTCCTATGCCTGTCCAAGCTGTCCTGTGGCTATCCTAGCTCTGCTTTCCCTATACTGGCTGTCTTATAACAATTCTAGCTGTGCTGTGCCTATACTGGCTGTCCTGTGCCTATCTTGCCTATTTTATGGTTTCTTCTGCCTATCCTGCATCTTACTTTCGTGATACTAATGGAAAACATTGGAACCTTGAAACTCTACTTGTTTGATTGCTCTATGCGTAAGTAAACATATCAGAAAAATATCATCTTTGTTTCAAGAAGGATGGAACTTTGTGGCATATATCATCAGAAAGTATATAAAACACTGCGGCGAGCAAAAACAAGAACATATCTCTAGCGATAGTAAAAGCTGAAACAAATAGGAAAACATATTGGATGTATTTTAAGGTTAAGTCATAAATTGTTCGAATGTTGATAGTGAGGAAACTCACAATCTTTAATATGCCCTGAAAGTTGCGGTGGTGGCGTCATCTATCGGAATGCATTCTTCGACACTCGGAATATTTTATTCCCTTTATTCATTCTTTTCTCGACTTCTAACCAGTGTTAGAGAGATGATCTTTCTTCTATTTAACTCAGATTTTCACGACCTTTAAGACGGTATATGACTCAAAGCTACATATCTTCTTAAAACAAAGATGTTATTTTTAGGAAACGTTTAGTTACTTACAGCAAGCAAACAAATAGAATGTCGAATAAAACGGTATCTAAATCGGTCAAGAAATAAGCAAGATATTAGTGTTTAAACTTGTGTCCTTTACACAGGGGTTATTTCCCGCCAGAGGAAATAAAAAAAATTGCGCAAACCTAGATGGCGATCGCATCTACGCCGCAGAACCCTTTGGAAATAACGGGTCTCCACTCTTTTGCTATTTGCATATTCTATGTCTCAAGGGGTTCTCTTGTTGCCCTGTCCAATGTAAGATGATTCAAAGGAAACGAAATTTCTATGCCTAAGGTTCATATTCAGCTATTTTTCAAAGATTCATATGTTACTATTATTTTGTAATTATAGATACTTAGATTGATGTTACACTGTTTAATAATTTCTGGAGAATATGGCTTTTATGAATAGGACAAAAGTAGTTTAAAAAATTGAGCAGTGTTTTAGATTTAACATAAATGATTGTTGCATAAGAAAAGATGGGATTATTTGGAGCATAATTTAGATTTGAGCGGCATGACTTGTTTCCTTAATTAAAACATTGTAAATAAACATAGGGCAAAAGTAAAGCAACGGTTTAATACAAATTTCTAACTATATATTGATACTTACTGTTAGATTATCCCCTTCAAATTAAAAACATTCATTTCAAAGTACACATAGCATATTTTACATAAATAAGTCTTAATCCTTTCGCGGCTTATCTCCTTAAGTTTCGAGTAAATACATTTCGTAAAGCTTTCGATTCTGCTCCGTGTGAAATTGTGGAACGAAGTTCACTCGAACGATTTCTGTAAATCCTTCTTCCGTTGATGGTGCTTGAAAGTTTTTTCTAAAAAAAGGAATAATGCACATGTAAGTACACTGTTGCAGAATGAGAGTACAGTAAAATTTGTGCATTTTACTTGCATGTAAAAGTTTATGGTCGCCTCGCCGATCTTGGCGTGGGTACTGTCCGTTAATTCTCTATACTGAAAACGAAATACGATTCGTAACATTTTTACAGCAGCTGCTCGATGATAAACGCACTTTAACTTGTTACCTTATTATTATGCTTAGCATGTTGAACAGTTGTTGACATGACGAAACATCTCACGGGAACTTGGTGCCTCTTTGCGACGCTCAGGTACTTGTGTCTCGTTTCACGGTCACCGTTCGTGTTGTCCACGACCACGCTTTTCTTTTCTTTCAAATGTCGATCTATTGCGTCGACACATTTCTGCCAACTTCCCAGAGAATCTCTATTAACATAGCCATACTCTTTTAAATGGAGTTTTGCGAAATGGGACTTTCCCGAACCGGGACATCCAACCATGAGAATCATCTGAAAATACGAACGTAGTTGTAGATTATCTTTGTAATAGGAACGATTTCATATTTGTTATTTTACCTCTTGGTCCTTGGATATCACTTCGGTCCCTGCTCTACAAAGCTCTATGCTGGGCGAAAGATTCTTCGGGTCGAACGCAGGCAATACGTAAGGTGCCGCTTTGGCGCCTAAAAAATATTCTTCCGGAGTCTGAAAGCGTAGGCCCAGGTTCAATGCTATCAATCTATCCGCGCACGAATGGTCCTTCTTTTTGCCAGGGGCCCAATTTTTCGGCCTTCCAGCCGCATCACCCACGTAAAACGAACTGCTCTTGTCGATCGATACGCCTCCGTTGTTCTACGAAGACGCAATATTAGAAATTAAAGTAAAATTTTGCTAAGAATATAATACGTACTTGTTCCTCCAATTCTTGCCACATGCCGATTGCTGGTTTCCTATAAACCGATTGTCCAGTAGCAATAAAAAACTGAAATGAAAATTTACGAATCTGTTGTCTCAACAAATAATGGAAGATACACTTCAGAGTTGCTAGTACCTGTAGAGGAATATCGATTCTTTGTTGCACCTTCTTAATCTTATGCTGAAAACGTTTAACGTCTATTTTACCAGCGCCAATTCCTGCCTGGTTAGTGAATATTACTACTTTGTAGCCATCTTCAAAGAGCTTCTTCAACTTTTTCGGTACGTCCGGATATATCAGCTGCCAGTCGTCGTAATCCTTTGGAAATACCAGACCCGATCGAGTTTTTATCAAAGTCCCATCCATGTCGAATCCAGCAATCTTTGTACAGGAAATGAACATTAAACTCTTTTACCTATACGTACACGGTGTAGTATTATATTACCATTGATCGATTGTCCACGCCCGTCGAGGTGTATATTATCAAAGATTTATCATTGTTCATGTGCCAAACTTCGCTAGCGGCACCACCGTCCAAACGATTTTGCGTAACTGCCATATTTGCATTGTTTGAAGAACTAGGAACACTATCGGCATCTTCTCTGTCAGAGTCACTTTTGTTTGTATCTATGGAATCAAATTTCATTGCCTTAAAAATGCCATTTTTTCTTTGTACGCCTGTATCGGACTCCATAGATCTCTTCTTAGACAGTAGTATCGATAAACTCGATGGAGAAGGGTTGAATTCGATCCGATAAGGGTACTTCCCATATAAAATTTCTAAGCGGTCATTGTGGTTGGCCATAAATTTGACATCTTTGGACGTTTTAAATCCATTGAAACAGCTACATTTTTTGCCAATCTGCTGAATCGAGACTTTGTACTCTGTATAATCTGCGCACAATCTAACTGTCCAAAATAATGTAAAAATGTTATATCTTTTAGGCCAATAATTGAAAAAAAAAATTAACAAATCGAAGCAAAACCTTGGTGTCTTGAGCACTGAGTGTCGGTAATATTTGTTTCTGGGCAGCGGCCTACAAACACAGCCTCTCGATCCGGCAGATACACAGTCAGAATAGACTCATCTTCGCTCTTTAAGTAGCAACTTTTGGCTTTCTGATTCATAGTCACGAAAGAATCTAGAATTAAAAAACTTCGAGTATTGTTGAGCGCAATACAAATAAAAACCTTCCTGTTTCTGCAAAAACTTGACGAAATTGGTTAAGTCAGATTTGATTGAAAGTACATCGAAATCTAATACAAAATCACTTGCTAAACAAATATCGAACAGAATAATGGGTATCAACGTTTGAAATAAATATTGTTTAGTTAAGTTTCATAATCTGTTGGCGTCCGTATAAACAGGAGTAAGAGGTGTTGGCCTTAAAATGAAAAGTAATTATAACTCACCTGATTCGATACAATGATTAGCATATTATATAATTATTAGAGTTTCGTTCGTTAAATCCTTACGCATTGCGCAATTTTTTTTATCGTATAATGCTCTTTTCGTCCACCTACTCTTTGGAATAGCTTCGAAGCATCCTGGATAGTAGGGTTGTGACCGTTGTGACGGTTGTGACCGCCTCGATGCCGCTCGTGCCCTAACCTGACAGATCGGGTTAACACGTGGTTCTCCCAAAAATAATCCTAATAGCACGTGGTTTATCTCGATTTATCTGGATAGCGGTTATCATACTGATGCGGCACGATCCAAGGGAGCAATAATTCCAAAGAAATGTCCACGAACGAAGCGACGAAGAAAGAGAATGATCCGTACGCGTATCTGGAGAGAGACGACTTTACGTCGGAAAAGTATAAAATCGAGATACGTGGTTTACCGAAATATTATGGTATCGGAGAGTTTAAAAAACTCTTAAACGAAAAACTCGATTTGCAGTCGTGCAAAGTAAAACCTCCCAAGAGAGGCAGCGGTTGGCTCTACGTATCGTTTAGAAACGAAGAAAGTCGTCGAAAGGCTATAGATACCATTAATGGGATTCTTTGGAAAAACTGTAAGCTCAGCGCTCAGGTATTTTATGTTTTTTTTTTATGCAGATCTTTTTCTCTATGTTTGACACGGCAGAGTACACCTTCGAGAAAACTTCCTTGACTGTATTTGGGAAAAATCACACTAGGGTCATATTAGAAATTTTTTATTTACTTTTAGGTCGCCAAACCAGCCCCTGATCCCTTTGTAAAGCGAAAACTGCAAGAGGAAACGGCAAACAAGCGATTAAAGACAGATTCCGAGGACAATGACCTTTCCGAAGCAGAAAGAGTGAAACTAATTACTACGCCTCTATGGAACGTCGATTACCCTCGTCAAGTAAGCGCATGTAACCTTTAAGTTCTAAGAATGGAAATGTAACATCTACTTTTAGCTGGAGCAGAAGCAAGAAGAGATGAGATCTATATTGAGAAATATTTGCAATCAAATGTTAAAAGATAGCAAGGATGATCTGTACAAATGGTTAAACAAACAGAAGGGATTGTACGACGGTATGCCCTGCGAGTTGCTTCCTATACTCAGCACTAATGCTACGGAGGAGTACAGAAACAAGTGCGAATTCACTATTGGTAATTCAGTCAGAAAGATTTTATTTCGTGGGACATTTCATTTGGAGAAAGTGTATTAAAATCTCTCACAAATTCAGGAAAGAATAGCGAGGGAAACAAGGTCAGGATAGGATTCAGACTGTCCAGCTACGCATCCGGTTCTACCGCGGTTGGGCCGATAGACGAACTCCGTCACATTCCAAGAAAGATGAAACTCGCTGTTAAAGTAAGTTCCATCGGTGATCCGTCTGGATGCCGCCTCATTCTCCCTACGTATTTGTTTACTTTGCATTTCTCGAATCTTAGATACTCGAGGAGTTCGTTGAGATTTCCGGGCTGGAGCCGTTCGACCCTGTGGACCACAGTGGCCACTGGAGACAAGTCACGGCTAGGACCACTCTCTCTGGCGACCTCATGATAGTAATGGTGATACATCCTCAGGATTTGAGCGCGGAAAGGTTGGAGGAATTAAAATTACAGCTAAAAGAGTTCTTCGAGACCGGGAAGGGTATGGAGATAGGAGTGACATCGCTGTACTTCCAAACGGTGGACAGGAAGTAAGAGCAGAAAGACGAAGGAAAGATCGTAAAGATGTTTCGACGAATACTTTATCGTTTCGCTGCTTATCGTTCTTCAGAACCGTCGACGGAGGAAACGGTCTGTCTCTGTCGCACATCACGGGCGCCAAGTACATAGAGGAGACTTTGTTGGACATGAAATTTCGAATATCACCTCAAGCATTTTTCCAAGTGAACACCGAGGGTGCCCGGGTTCTTTACGAGGCCGCGATCGATCTGGCAAAGCCCACAAACGACACGGCGGTCCTCGACATCTGTTGCGGCACCGGCACGATCGGCCTTACTTTTTCGAAGGTAACTGACAATAACTTGCTACCCATTTGTGACTGACGATCAAAGAAACGAGGCTACTTGCTGACCGCTATTCGTACTTTAGCATTGTGGAGAAGTGTTCGGATTGGAAATGGTGGAGGAGGCGATTCAGGATGCCAAGCAGAACGCCCTGACCAATGGGGTTACAAACTGTGAATTTTTCGTGGGGAAAGCGGAGGATATCCTCGGTCCCGTGATTCGCAGGGCCACGAAGCCGGACATCGTCGCCATCGTGGATCCTCCACGTGCCGGACTACGTAAGACGATTGTTGTCTCGAGCTAGGAACGGTTCCGTTCCGATCAAAAGAGCGTCGGAGTAAGGTCGCATGATCCTTTCAGATCAACGAGCGCTCCTGACGTTGCGCAAGGCAAAGAAACTAACGAGGCTGGTCTACGTGTCGTGCAATCCCCGAGCGGCGATGAGAAACCTGGTGGACCTGGCGAGGCGTCCGTCAAAGCAGTACGTCGGGGAGCCCCTCGTGCCGGTGAAGGCCATCGCGGTTGACATGTTTCCCCACACGAATCACTGCGAGCTGATTCTGTGTCTCGAGAGACTGTCTCTCGCAAAAACGGGCAGCCGAGATTCCTAACGATGGCTCGCGTTCTTCCTTCTTCTCGTATTTTTCCGATTTCTCGGGACTTGTACCCTCAATAAAGGAACTTTTTACCTACACGACTTCTGTCACGATTATTTCACTCCTCGTTTCGTAAGTCTCCCCGCGAAATTGAACGTTGTTTCGTTCCACGTTACTCCAGGAGTTACCGCGGACGAGATAATGGTGTCAGGCCCGTGGTTCCCATCGTCGTTGCCATCGTTCCCGAGGATAAGTTGGGTAAACGGCAGGAAATGTCGGGAATCTGTTTCCAAGACTCAAACCAAATTCGTCTTGCCTGATACGCTCTTGTCTAGCTACGTTTAATCGATATCTGCTCGTGTTTTTTTTTTTTCTTTTCTTCGGTTTCCAATATAATTCAGAGAAACGGATACTTTACATAATTATATATATACATATATATATGTATATGCATATATATATACGTATGTATTGTACAGCATAGTAAGAAAGAAAGAAAGAGACAAGGTGGGACTCGAGGGGTGGAGAGAGATTACACGAATTGGCGTTTGAAGTCAGAGACGAGGGTCTCCCAGCCCCCGGTCGGTGCTCCAAGTCGAGGTAGGGAGATAAATAGACGAATAAAGGGGAAGAAGGAGACATTGGTTCGTCATCACTTTCTCTTGAAGCACGTCACGGCGTTGAAGTAGCATCTCCAGTAGACCCGTCCTTTGGCCTGGCCGCGCCGCTGAAGGTCCATCTGCGAGAGGAATCGGCTTAATTTCATTTATTCATTTCTTCATTAACTTCATTTCATTTCATTTCATTTCATTTCAGTTGATTTAAGAGGAAAGGTGAAATAAAAATTTGCGAGAATTGAAGAAAGACGAATCGTACCGTTTGCTCGTCAGCCGCAGGAACGACCTGCGAGCTGACCGCTGGTATACGAGGAGCGGAGGATCTCGGGAAGTTTCTGCCGTTTCCGATCTCCCCTTTTCCCTGATTGTCCACGACCTTCTGAAGGGCCACCATCAGCTGGTCGAATAGAAGGGCTGCTCTCTTTGGCACCACGACCTGCGTCAACAAAATTGTAAATTGCCCTCGCGTTATTATCCTCGGCCTCTCTATCGGTTTCGTGGTTTCTCGGTTTTTCGGCTCCGTTCGCCTCGATATTTAATGTGGGCGCCAATTAAAATTAATTAGAGCCGAGAGAATAATTGCGGAATTTCGGACGGCTGACGAGAATTTGTCGTTTATTTTCTTCCGAAATTCGCGCGCACCCTTTAACGACCAGCGATATTCGCGATCGCACGTTCTCGCGGACGTCCCGTAGAAATTCCTCCCGCGCCTCGTCGTTTTCCCGTCTCGTAATTGGTTTTATTTGCGCCCAAGGACCACCTCGATGCTCTCCCTTTGTCCCTTTTTCCTCTTTGCCGAGCGCGAATTCTCGAGAACGAGGTTGGAGAGTTTACGAGTCGACGAAATACGGCATCCACGTTGATGGTTAGCGAGACTAACGAGTCTTGGGAAGTCGTTGGACGAGCGCGATCCCGGATACGCCGTTGGAAAGGTGGAAAGGTGCTTATCACCTTCCGTCCTACGCTCATCGATTTACGGAGGAAGCCATTCGGGAAGTTTGAATTGCCCGGATCTGTCCAGGCTCTCGTCCAACTTGGACGATAGGCGAAATTACCTCAAGTTACTCGAGCAAAATTGTTACTCCGCAACAGTAACCAGGATCCGATTCGAGTTCTCGAGCAGAATCGATGCTCGCTTTCCTCTCGCAATCTTCTCTCCGAAGAAGAGGAGGCACGGGCCGGCGAGTACGCGCGAGGAACGCGACGAGTCGCGTCAATCGAGCGAGGTTTGGGACCGGCCTCGAACTTAAAGACGCGAGGAGATGAGCCAACGATCAAAATAACGAGAGGCCTTTTAGATGGTAGATAGGGCGAAGAAGACGAGGAG
The DNA here is from genome assembly GCA_910591515.1 of Cerceris rybyensis. NCBI lineage: Eukaryota > Metazoa > Arthropoda > Insecta > Hymenoptera > Crabronidae > Cerceris > Cerceris rybyensis. The sequence continues at coordinate 482,080 of OU342800.1, read as the reverse complement.
GTCGACGGAGGCTCGATCTCTCCCCCGATAGGGAGGCCATTCGCGCTTCTCAAAAGCCTCCCACCTTCGGCAAGGTAATTAACGGAACCGCAAACGAGCGCAAAAAACGACGATCGAGTCGCGAGAGTGAGGGGCGAAGCGCACCACGGAGGGTGTTTCGCTGCGAGGCTCGCTATCGCCAACTATATATGTATAAACGAGAACGGTCTTCGATGTTCGATATATTCGATGATATTCGATAATACTCGCTCGAACGTAAATAGGCATTTAATTAACGGCTCGGCGCGAAGCCTCGAAATTACGGTTCATCGATCGGCAATGGGGGGCTCCTTTGTCGTGACTCGCGAGATCGGCGATCCTCGTTGCTCGTCCCGTTCGAGGAGGAGGACTCGAGAAAGGATCTCGTCCTCGAGGAAGATCCCGGCGAGTCGAGGACATATTTTCTCGCAGCCTCGTCGAACGATCGGATGCCGCGGGCGATCGTAAACTTGATCGATCGTCGTCGAGCGACGCGGAAACGATCGCGATTTTCCAACGTCGTGGAAATTGCCGAACGGATTCTACTCGATTATCTTTGCGCGAGCCCTCGAGCCAGCCCGCTGGCTGGAAATTCGGCGGGAATGCAATTAGCGCCGTTTCGGCAGAGCGGGCGCCTGCCCTTTGCGTCGCCGAAATTTGCCTCTCTCCCACGAAAATTGTTTTCCTTATTTTCCACGCGTGCAATATATCGAGAAAGAGATAGAGAGATAGGGAGAAAGAGAGCGGAGGAGGGGGGAAAGCGTGAAAGAAGCTCGTCGGTGGCGTGATCCTCGAAAGAGAGGCCACCGGGTCCGTCGGTGAGCTCTGATTTCCCTTGGAAAACGTGCAACTACAAACAATAGGGAATTCTTGGGTGGGCAGTCTAGCCGGCAAGGTAAATACCAAGGGCAATTGTCGCCGCTCGGACCTCCTCTCGTCCACGTTGCGCCTTCTTTGCGCTCCATTCGCCGAGAACGATTTCCCAGCGGGTCTCCGGTCGACTTTCATTCCTCCCGTCGTTTCGCGAAAACTTGGAGCAGCGTGATTTCCTCGGACGCGCGAAACGACGGACCGTTGACCCGTTGAACCGTTCGGAGATAGGACCAATGGAAGAGACTCTCCTCGTCCGGAGGCGAAGATCGGTGCCGCTCGAGACGTTCGCGAGGACAGCCAGGTCTGCCAGGGCTGACTCGGCTACAGCCCCATTTACGACTCCTGGGAATCGATAACAGTCCGCGTGCTGGAAATGCAATTTTTCTCGCCGTCTCTTTGTCTCGGTCCGCGACCTTCTTGCTCCCCGTTCGACATAATTAATAGGAAATGGCATTGGCGAAGGATTTTTCCGAGAAGACTGGGAGCGTGGGCGCTTTCGTTAAACGGCCGACAGAATTTATCGGAAGCGTCGAATAACGAAAGGACTCGCGGAGGAAGGACGGACCGACGGACGAAATTAAATCTCCCTCGGCTGGACTCGCGCCGACGGAATTTAGTCGGTGCTCGAATAACTTCATTTACACGGCTGCCTGGAATTCCGCGATCCTGCGGCGAGACTCGATCGACCGCGACTTTGACTATCCTCCCGCGTTGTCTCTGCGTTATTCTGCCATTCGAGCCGTTCGCCCGACATTTTCCCAGTTTCCCGTTGAGGCTGCTCGCGCCCTTCGACGCCCGACGGATTATTAAAACTTGGCAAAAGTAGTAAAAAGGTGCGAACGCGTTTCCGCTGCCACGTGCGCGACTTATTCAATTTGCCCCGTTCGAGCTCGGAGGACGGGCCGGAAGTTAAAGAGGAAACGCCGGTTCCGCGAGAAAGTCGGTCCTCGTGGTCGACGGGGCGGTCGAAGAGCGAAACGGTCGTGCCGCTGATAGCAGCTCTTTAATTCCATTGTCGCGTTTCGCGGCGCAATCGCGTTTTCTAAGGGTAAAACGTGCACGAATCGACGTCACTGGAAATCAATGGCAATTTATAGCGGTGTGGAATACCGCAAATCAACAAAAAGCCCCTACCCGCCGTTCGACGCGATTCCAAATGGATCGACGCGATCCACGTTCCGTCGTCGATTCGCGGTTTTCCCACCCTCGCTCTCTATCCATCTCTCTATCTTCTCCTTCTCTCCGGCCAACTTTTTCCATGCTTTTTGGTTTTTCGACGAACGTCGTCCCGGCGACGTTGGCGAAAGGTCGCCGGAGCGGCGCGTGGTCGATCTCGTCTCTCTCGGCTGGAAAGAAGTTCCTCTCTGAATGGAATTTGGAAATTTCCGGCAAATCCGATCGAGCAGAGCGAGGTATCTACTTGGGCGATTCAATTATCGATAGCTCGGCCGCGTCACGCCCGACGCGTTTACGATTTAATCGTCGATAAGGAGCCCAGATGATTCGGTCCGATATCGTGGTCGCGGATCGCGGATCGCGAACCGCGACCGATTCTTCCTCTCGGCCGGAAAGCGACGCGGACACGAGCGACAAGTTGCTCGCAATTCGACGACGAAACTGGATGATTCGATCGGCTCCTCGTCCTTCTCTCCCCTCTCTTTCGCCACTCCACTCTTCCTCTCTACCGGAATTTTGCAATTTTCGCAAAAACTTCGACAAACGATGGCAGCGTTTGCCAAGAATCCTTTATCCCGCGGAATTAGCGGGCCTTTTTCCGAGAGCCGGCTCGTAATACCGGGACGAGCGTAGTTACTAACGTTTACCGACGATATCCCCCTTTATCTCTATCTCTCTTGCTCTTTTTCCGGTTCTCCAGCGGAGAAAACCCGTGCTCGAGGCTCGGCCGTCGCTTCGGAAGAATTACGGGACCGTAATCCTCCTCTCTTCTCGCGGTACCTCACGATCCTCCTCCCACGGGACGATTTTCCCATCGACCGTCAAAGCGATCGCGTTCGATCGTTCTCCACGATTCTTCCGATCTTCCCGAACATTCTGATTAGCCACGCGGAATTCGAGGAATTTTTTATATCACCCCGCCTCGGCAGACGCCCCACCGAAATTGCAATTCTTTGGCCCGAAGAGAGAAAGAGGGGAAAGAGGGATAGAGAGACAGAGGAAAAAATGAGGGAGGGAGAGAGATAGAGATAGGGGTTTTTCGCGTACGATCGACGATCCCGTTGAAACGCGGACAGGGGTGAGCAACGAGTCCGAAGATCGAGAGATCGAGAAGAGAGGGTCGCGCGATAATCGGCGGCGGATTATTCGGCATCGGTCTCCTTCCCACCTCGTAAGATAGAATTATTTTCGCGAGCGGGAAACGAAGGACAATGGAGTCCGCCCACCGTCCGAACAAATTGCAATTACCGACGGAATTGCGAAATGCCGACAATTACGGTGGTGTTTGTTGCGGGAAAATGGATTTAATTGTTGGCGAGCCGACGCCGAGCGGTTCTACCGACGCCTCAATGCCGCGGCTCCGGCAACAATAATCGTTTCACCGGCCGCCGATACTCCGGGTGTAGTTCGCGAGGACCGCACAATCGGACCGACGCGCCCCTTATAATCCCGTTAACGACTAATTTTCACGTCATCGATGCCCCTCGAACAACGGAGGCCACGCGGATCGTAGCGTTGCCTCGCCGGCGCTTCGCGTTTCGTGCCGCGCGCTTCGCGGACTTCTTCCGGCTGCAGGAGCCACTTCTGGCGGAACGGCCGACGGGAATAATCACGAAGAGCCGCGAGATCCGGAGCTCGTCGAACCTAGAGAAATCCTCTCGAATCGATGATCCGGCGGGCGTCCGAGGCGTGCTCGAGTGGACGTTTGCCACCGTTCGATCTTCCGCGCGCTCTCCTCCTCCTCCGAGCGCCCGATCGGGACATCCTCTTTGCTTTTTTACGGGGCTCTCGAGAAACAACCCCGGCTCGCGTCGGACGACTCTCCCTTCGCTCGTTTCTCTCTCCTCGACGGACCGAGCGCGAGTCCTCGATAGCGAGCCGCACCCGTAATCGCTCGTAATCGGGCGAATCGCGTCCAGGGAGAGCGAACGGCTCGAACGATCGTCCGGTTGACGAGAACGCAGAGCGGGAAGGGCAGGAAGGGCGGAAACGAGCGGGAGAGAAAGTAGCGAGCTCGTAAAACGCTCCTCGCCGAGCATTTATCGGAATTGCGCGGAGAAAGAGTCGGAGGAGAGTCCGCGAAAGCGCGCCGTAGAGTCGGCGGAACGTTTGCGAGAACGAGTCGATCTCGAGAGGGATTGATCGGCTTTCGCAAATACATAATTCGAGAGACGATCGGAGACGGGCCGAGGGCGGTCGTCTCGTTCCGCCATTTATTGGCCGCTGGATCGTAAAACCTATTTGCACGAGCGGCGCGCCGTCGGAGGAACGGAGGAAGAGCGGCTCCTCGGGTTCTCGCCTCCTCGGCTCCCCTCGCCGATTCCGATCCAATTCAATCGAATTTCGTTCGATCCGATTCGATCGATCGTTCCGCTCCGTCGTCCTTTCTCCTCTCGCGAGCTATTTCCCGTCGCTTCCGTGCGTTCACCGAAACTCGAACGAATCTCGTGACCGTCGGCTCTCCCCGAGGAGTCGGCCGCCGCGAGAGACCCGGAAACTTCCGGAAGACGCCAGAAGGAGCAGGGAATATCCCGGGAGGCCCGGAGAGGGAGATACCCCACGAGAGACTTCAACGCTCGAAAGACCGACGGCCGTCTTGACGGCCTCTAGGCGGACCGTGGACGTTTTCCCGACGGTCTTTTTTCTCCTCGCCCGTCAACTGCGGAATCGTCTGTCGATCTTCTTCCGTCTCGTCCTCGACGGAACGTGCGAACGCGAAGGACGGAGGCGACCAAAACCGCGGTCGATAGTTGGCGTCTCGTGGAGAACACTCGGGGCGAGTTAATCGGGCATGGTTTTCAGGATAATTTAATAAGGGGCGGCTCGCGGCGAGCGGAAGATGATCGCGTCTCGAGGCGAGGATCGCACGCGTTAATTAATACCGACTCCCTCCCGTCCCGTATATCAGCCGGACCTAGAATGCGACCTTATTAAGTCCTTAACGAAGAAGAATCACCTAGACTCTGTCTCCGTCTGCTCTGCTTCGCGGAGAGAGGAAACGAGAGGTAAACGAGAGGTAAACGAGAGGAAACGGGAAGAAACGAGAGAAGGAAAGATGAAAAGTCGAGACGTCTTCGTCGCGAGCGATCGACCGGAGCGAGGAGGAACGAGCCGATAACGAGACGGCCAATTGGCGAATCGTCGCGTTCCATCTGACGGAATAATCGAACGTTTATTCGCGCCACGCGAGCGGCAAAGTCCCTTTACCCCCGGTCTTTCCCTCCCGACGCGTTCGCTCCTTTCGCCGGGAAGAGGGACGCGTTCTCCCGAGGGCGCGGCGATTCCTAGGAAGCTCGCCTCCTGACGAAGCGAAGAGATCGTCGGGGGTGGAGGACCAATTGGACGATAATTGGAAAAGCGCGCTCGAAGCGAGTCGATCGCCGGAAACGTCGGAGGACCGCGACTGTCCGTCGTCAATGGGGAATCCGAAACATTCGGGAGCCGTTTCCTTCGAGAGGTTCGCCGGTTGAAAGAGAGACAGCGAGAGAAAGAGAGAGAGATAAAGGACGGAAGCGGCGAAAGAGACGGGAGACGCTCTTTGAGCGTCGACGAGTTAAAGTGGAACGGTTGGCTGATTTTCTCAAAGCGACGACGATTGTTCTTTCGGAGGAGTCCGAGCATTATTCGCCAAGAGAGAGGACGGGCGATCGCTTCTCTCCCGGAGCTCGAGACGGCCCATAAATTAACGACGGATCCTTTTCCTCTCCGAGCCTTTCCGATCCGACTTCGTTAGCGGGGCTATAAATTTCGCATTACAAAGTTATAATTGCCGCGAAAAGAGGAGCAGGGGAGACGGAGAAAGAAAGGGAGCGATCCGTCGGATCCGTCGGCTCCGGAGGTAGACGAAGGTATCGACTGCACCGGAATACAGCTTATCGTGACAAGTTATTAATTTCATCTGCCAATAATTTCGCTGAAAAACAGCGTCGCGGGAAACTTTGCTCGAGAACGAAGTTGTCGCTTCCATTGCCACTGACCCGACTCTCCTTCCGCTCCCCTCTCTCCTCTCGTATAGTTCCTCGACCAAGATCCGGAACGACCTCTCGTTCCGATCGCTTTCGAACGATTTCAGGATCGTTCGAGAGGTATCTCGGAAGCGAAGGAAAATCGAGAACCTCGGGTTACTGTTGGCGAACAAAATTACTTCGCCTCGGTCTACCTCCGGCTCTCCGCGAGACGTTCGTCCGGGAAGGCGGCGATCGCGTAACGATCGGGGAAATTCGAGACGAATCGGGAAAAAAGCGCCGAGAAAAATCTCTGGGAAGGCAGGAAGGGAAGGAGAGAAGAAAGAAAGGAGAGAAAAGTGAGCTCGAGGCTGAGCCGCCCAGCACGATTATCCCGGACGAATTGGATATTCTATCGCGCGATTATTGCAGAACGGAAACCGTAGACTCTCCGATCCGCCGAGCTCCTCCTTCTCGGCCCGCGTTTTTTCTCGATTTCCCTCTATCGAGCTCCAGAGAGGGAAGGAGATTCGCGCTGGAGGATCTCGCAGAATTTCTGCGCTTCGTCCCGTCGCGACGGCCGGCATCTCTCCAACGAATCACGATCGTGCGGGTCCTCTCGTGCCGATTCCGGCCGGAATGCCGGAAAAATGAAGGAAGACAAGGGAAAACGAGGGAAAACGAGAGTAAACGAGGGAGAACGAGGAAGAGGTTCGAAAGGGGTGACGTCCTACTTGTTGCGCTCGGAGGGTTCTCCGCTTCGAAGTCACGAAGCTCGCGCTCCTCGGATCTTCCTCTTCCGATCCCTCGGAGTTCTTCTCGACACCGATCGCGATTCCGAGAGCCCCGAAGTTCGGGGATCGAGGGAGGAAGTCGAGGCGGACTCTACTCACCGGATAGTCGTCGTACTTGGCCGAATAGTCCGGATAGTCGAGGTCGTTGTTGGGGGTGTTTCTCTTGACGAGGTCGCGGTGCCCTATGCTGCCGGCGATCATGCTCGCCGGAACTAGGGCCACCACCATCAGGGGGATTACTCCGCGGCCCATCTCCAAATCGCGCGCTCCTTTCCTCGAGAGAGACTTTAGCTGTCCGACGAGACGTCTCGGCTCGCGGCACGAATTTCCTCGATTTTTCCTACCGGTTCCTCCTTCACCCTTCGATCTTTCCTCGGCCTCGGAGGACTCTCGACGATCTTCTCGCGAATCGACGGCGCGAAGACGGGACGGCAAGGTTAACGGCAACGGCGAGGATGGATCTCGAGGGACTCCGCGGACGGGTCGACCAGACGATGCGGTGAACGCGGAGCGGAACGTCGCTCGGTACTCGTGATAAGCAAAGGACGCGCTCGAGAACGCGATGTGACGCCTCCGGCGGCGATCGCTCTCCTATATACGACGGCCGTCTACGCGTGCTCCGCGGCACGCAGGCGCTCGGCCTTTCCGCGTCCGTTCGGCCAACCTGCGAGCATCCAAAGCCCGCGTTAATCGTCGAACCTCCGCCGTTTTCCCACGCTTTTTCCAGCTTTTCCGCCACCCACCTCCGCTCTCTCTCCCCATTTTTTTCCTTACCTCTACCCTCGCCTTCCGGCGATATGCCTCCTGGGTCGGCGAGTCGCCACGGCTGGCAATTTTTTCGGCGCACGGTCCGCCCCGTCTCGTCCGGTCGGAATCGAGGCGGACGGGCTCTCCTCGAGGGCGCCTCCCCGCGAATTCGGGGGCCGTTCCTCGAATTCCCGAGATTCCTCGAGTTTCCCGAATCTACGAGCGTGCCGGGGATTCCTCGGCGCGACGGAGAATCTCCGGTCCCTCGGGTTCGTTTACTTTTTATCGCGAGACGACGCGGAGAGAAAGAAGAACGACGGAGAAAATGGCCAGTCGTCGGGCGAAATTGAGCGGACGGCGTCCATCCGGCGGCGAAATTCCGTTCCCTCGACGAGCGTCGACCTGTCGTCCGCGAAATTCGGCGACGAGGAGCAACCGAGAGGGATCGATCTTGAAATTGTCGAGCCAGGAGGCGCCTTTGCAGTGAAAAACGAGCTCGGGACGCGCCGCGGAGAGACGATTCGACTCGACTAGACTGGAGCCGTCCTGGCGGAGAGGAGCGACAGGTGTTTCGCGGGGAAGAAAAAGGATCGACTCAATAACGAGAGTTCCGGCGCGTCACGTGCCGGCGATAATTAACGACCAATAACGCGCCGCGTGCCCGGTCTTCTCTCTCGTCTCTTTCCTTCTTCTACGCCCACGACTCCTCGACGAGAAGAGCCGAGGCGAGGGGAGGCGAGAATCCTTCGAGGACCGCTCCTCTCCTCGCGAGAACCTCGAATTCTCGACGAATTCTCCGCCGCGAAAAGTACCCCCTCGACTCCACCCGGAAGGAGGGCCGAGCGGGCAATTATCGCGGGGCCAATTAATTCGCTAATGACGATCGCTCGTCGGCCCCGCGGCCGGCGAGGGACGGGTGCTCCCTTTGACTCGGTCCGCTTGCGGCTTCGTCGCTCGCGTTTGCCTCGCCCTCGCTGGAGGAACTCCTCTCGGTCCTCCGTAGGTGATAAGTTATTCGCGAGGCGTGTGGCGCGTCCGATGCCCTCCTCCCTACGTTCTTCTAATTGCTTTCCGTCAAATGTACTTTCCGTCCACGTGCGAGCCCGACCTCCGGGGGAAGAAATATCTCTCCCCGGACGTCGAGTCGCCCTCGAGAGCGATCGCGGCGAAGGCAGATCGCGAGATCGAGGATCTCTCGAGGCTGCCTGGCTCGTAACCGAGCGACTTCTCCGCGCGAAACTTCCTCCCTTTCTCCCTCGCGATGGCCCCTCTGGAGGTTCTCGAGTCGGTCGAGGGGTGGTTAACGAGCTCGAGAGCGGCGGGCGCTAATGGACCGATTACGATCCCGAGGACGAAGTATATACGTAAAACCAGGGAGAAGCGAGGGTGAACTTTGCCCTCTTCGGAGGCTATCGCGATGCCGCTCGTCTCCTCGACTCGTCGCGCGAGCCAGGTCGCGGAGGAACGGGGAAAGAATCGCCCGGGAGATGGGTCCGGGACGATTAGAGAACGGAAATCCGGGATTTCATTAAGCGGCGGGGTTTTTTCAAGCGCTTTCCGCGAAAGCCTCGGAGAATGGAAAATTGCGCGGGAGCGTGCCGCGAGAGAAGCCCGGAGGAGGAGCTCGCGAAAAATTGCGAAAGCGGATCGAGGAGCAGCGAAAAGCCTCGACGACACTGGAAGTCAATCAGAGCCCGGGTCGCCGCGCGACTACGGATAATGGAACGAGCAGAGATCCTGGCCTCGGCCCCCGGATCGACGAGTCGGCCATTCGAGCCGGCTCGACCGAGCCCCGGGCTTTAGAGCTTTCTCTGGTAGCACTCTGCCGTCGTTCTGCCGCCACTCTGCCGCCACTCGGCCGCCACTCTGCCACCCGCCGCGATTCCTCGCTCGCTCCTTCCCCGGACTCTCTCGATTTACGAGCCAACATTCGCGCGAGCGAGGACCTCGGGCTCGGCCTTTCCTTTCCTCCCTTCCGGGAGCGAGGAGGAGAAGATCAGGACGAGAGCGGATCGCACCGCGACGAGGCTTTTCGCCGGGGTAGATCGAGATTAGCGAGAAAAAATTAGCTTCGATCGAGTATTTTTTCCCCCGACAACTTTTCACCTTATCGACGGCGAGTAAGTGGCCTCGTCGGGCTTGCAGGACGATAAGGGTAAGCCGGATAAGTCCGGATAAGCGGTTCACCTACCCCACGAGCAGCTTTCGTCGCAGCGGAGGGATTACCGACTCGCCCCGGTCCGGACGGGCCCCGGACCCTGTCGCTTTTCGAGTCACCCCCCATAGTTTCGCGTTTCGCCCCCTCCACGATCCTCTTCCACCGCCGTTGACCCCCTCTCGCTCTCCGGAATACCGCGTTCTCGCCTCTTTTCCTCCGCGATTGCCGCGAGTCCAGGAATTTCGAGAGTCGAGCGAATCCGAGCAGAGGCGACGCAGAAAGTCGACCAGGACGAGCGAGAAGGTCCGGTCCCCAAAGGGAGCCTTGACGAGTTCCCGTCGATAATATTATAAATCTCTTTTGCGGACAAAGTCTCGGAACGGGAATCGGACGATCGAGCGATCGGGCTATCGGGTTTCAATGGACGGCTTTGATCCGCGTTCACCTCCGCTCACTCCGGTCCTACTTGCTCGCGGAGGCGGCAATTGGACGCACCCCGCAAACGAGCTTCTCTTCTCGCGTTCCCACTCTTTCGACAATCGTTCTCTCAATTTTCCGCGGGGTCGACCTTCCGACTCGCAGTTTCCTTCGCCGCGGAAAAACGACGAAGGTTCTCCTCTCTCTCTCGTCTCTTCTACCGTGGGTGGATCTTTCGCCGGGGAAATTGTCGGAACGAGATAGCAGATCGTCCCGTCGTGCGCGAACGAAAAGTCGTCGCGGCGAGTAATCGCGGATCGCGAGGAAACGGAGCGGAAAGCCGGCCGAATTCCACGGCTGACTCGATGCTCCGTTACGTCGCGCTCAAATTAACGAGGGAGAAAATTCCCGGAGCTTCCGTCGACCGGAAGGACCGCGCGATCCTCGGAAGCTCCCTCGAGATCGATCGGGCCCTCTTCCTTCTCCGTTCTCCTCCTCTTCCATCATCCTCCGTCGAGGAAGAAACGCCGTCTCGCTTCGTCCGTACTTTTTATCCCGACCGGTTACGTGAAACTTATCTCGACCCACGCAATTTTATTTCGCGTTAATTTCTCGCTGTTCGCTAACGGCGCTCCGAGTTGCATAATCCCCCGACAAACCCCGTCGCCCTCTTTCCGCTCCTCCTTCTCCCGTTTCCTCCTTTTTTTCTCCACGCTTTTCTCGTCACGTAACGCCGAAAGTGAGAACTCGAAAGAGACGGTTGCCTTCGACTCGCGGAACGAGCATTCCCGGGCGTCCCGTCTTTCCTCCCTTTGACGACGAGCCGGAAGTGCCGAAATTGCGAATGTCCGCGGGCAACTCTCTTTTTTGATCTGCCTCTCTCCCTTCACCCTTGCGCCCGAAACTCGTCGATATCGCCCCACGACCGGGAGGTCCTTTCGCTCGGCTCCGATAAGAAGAGGGTGCGGTCCTCTTCGCCGATTGCCCGCAAATAGACTCGAAAATAGGCCGAAAATGGAGCAACCGCAAAGTCGGTCTCGCCGGGCACGAGCGCGAGGGAATCTTGGCCCTCTCGACGAGGCCCAATTTTCGGACAAAGGAAGGGCTGGAGGCACGCGGGATCGATCGGCGATAAGCGATAAGCGATAGACGATAGACGATAGACGATAGACGCGTGGCGACTCGTCCTCCCGAGACGGCATGACTCTCCTCGTATCGACGACACGTCGCGAAGACGGAAACTCCCGGGTCTGTCGATGACACCCTCCCGGAGACGCTACGAGCGGCGCGTTTCTCTCGTGACTCCTCGCCGATACGCGCGAGATATCAGGTATTGCATAGAATACATTTTCATCGGCAATCGTCGCGAGACGTCGACTCGTTTCCTCGCTTCCCTCGACGGCCTCCCTTCGCCCGTTCTCTCCCTCGATCGACCTTCTCGCCACCGTGATCCTACGACCGGGTAAATAAATTAACTAACGAGCAAATAAAGCCATGGAAATTAGATGGCGCGACTTCGCATAAGTCAACCTCCGACGAGGTACTTTGCCGAGAGTCGTAGACGCTGCCGGATATCGGAGCCTCCCGAGTTGCTCCGTAACGGACCGGCTTTGCCTTAATTGCATGCAAATGGAGCCTGTTGCGCTGCCTGATTATTTTTACGAGCTCGGCCGCGAGCGTGCCTCGAAATGAGCGGCTGGAAGTCGCTGCTGGGACGACGGCGACTTCCGCTCGTCTTCGGGAAACTTTTCCGGAAGTCGACTCCTGTGCACGAAAAGAATGGAGAAGAGGCGAAGGAGAGGCCTCGTTTCGAGGTATTTCCGCGCCTCGCGTTCAAACCGTTGCCGCGTGCGCGGCCACCTTCCGATTTTGCCGTCCGTCCTCGATAACCCAACGATTTCTCGGTCGATCCTCTTCGTTTGATCGTCCTACCCGAACGAAAAAATTGAGAACGTCCAGATAGAATTGGATTCGCCGCTTTTCATCGTGAAAATGTCTCCCGAGCTTTCTGGTTTCGACAGGGAGGCAAAAAAACCGGAGGTACTCGTTTTTCCATATTTTCGGAGGACGTATTCCCTCGAACGACGACTCCCGATCGATCCGTTTTTACGAACGCGGTGAACTCCGACTGGCCTTTCGATTAAAAATTACGTAACGCGGGAGCAGCGAGGTGGAGGGAAAGGCCGACGGGAAATACGTTTCATCTCGATCCGTCGCGAGCTCTGTCCTCTCCGTTTCCTTCGTTCTCTCGAATGGAAGATATCTGTTTTCTCGACCCTCGATCGGCGAGTCGCAAATGCGGAAGAGGAGACGGAGAGGAGAAACCGAGAGACCGCCTCGACAATTTTCACCGTCGCAGTCGGATCGCGTTATCCCTCTCCAGGAATATCGACGTGGATAAAGGTCGCTCGGACGTTCCCTGCATGAAGAATGAATTGCGTTTGTCGGTGGGCTTCCACTTTTCGCTAAACGACGTCGGAGATCGAGACGTCGACGACGGGGATAGGGAGTTGGGTAATGTCGCTTGGCAATTTCAGGAGAAAAGGAAGGAGCACCGTTTAAAGGAATCCGTCTAATTCGCTTCTCCACGCGAGATCGAAGATCGCGGACCGTGGCTGGACTTTGACCGAGAGCTCGAGGTCTCGGAAATTTCTCGCGCTCGCAAACTTTGTCGGACCGGGAGGCGAGAGAAATTGTGCTCTCCTTCGAAGAGCGAGAAAGGGAGGAGAGAAGAAAAATTGCTCGACGACGGAGCGGCGGTCCGCGGGAAAGTTTGAGGCTGGCCGTAGTTGTAGAAAATGAGGGAAGAGAGGAAGGAAGAGTCGCGGGAGACGTCGAAGTTAAGTTGATTCTCTGGAGGCGCGGCTCTTCAAAGGCCTCGGTGACGGATAACTCGGTTATCGCGAATCGTGGAGAAAAAGCTGCGCTGTTTTCGCGCGAGGGACGCTCTCGGCTCCGCGAAAGCGGAAAAAGAAAGGACTCGGTTCTCCCGGTGGTAATCGAGTCTCTCGGGGCGCGCGTTAATTCCATCGATGCAAAAGCGCCACCCTCTCCTTCTCCCTTCGCTCTCGTTGCTCCCTTTGCAACGTTTTCACCGTTTGCATCGTTTGCATCGTTTGCACCGTTTGCACCCTGCGCACCGTTCGCGCTCCACTCGATCTCGAATCTCGCCGCCGCGATCCAGAATCGATCTCGCGGCTGTTGCCGGAACGAGATCCACCGAGGGACAGGAGGCAAGGGACGAGGGTGTCGGAAATCGGCGTTGTTTGGCGATTTTCCGAGGGCAACCCGCGAGGGACGTGGGGACCGGGGGAAAGAGCACGGTGGCTCGGGGATCGGGGCTCCTCCCGGCAGGAGGTGGGAGGACCGGGCACGAGGAAAGGGGGAAAGGGGAGAAAGGAGGAAGGTGGACGGGAGGATAGGGCGGGGGTGGGCCGAGGGGCGGCTTTTCCGCCACCACCGGGCGCGCGGCGTCGAACGGCGGCATTTCCACCACCAGCACCCTCGACCCGGTCCCCGTCTCCGATATAAAGTGGTCGCGTGCTCGGAAGCTCAGTCACTTGGGCGCGGAGCCACCGATTCGTCGCTCTTCCCTGCAAACTCTACCCTCGCCTCGCCCTCACCGTTCAGAACGATCCCGCTGATCGCCCGTCGATCCCGAGGAAGCCGAAGAATAGCAGATCTCTCGATCGCTCGATCGCTCGACGTCGCAGAGAAGCCAACGTTCGCAAGAGGTATTTACGCTCCGTTCCCTTTCGTTCGAGCAGCTAAACGCCTCTTTGCTCGTCTCTCTTCTCCTCGCTCTCGTCTCCGCGCCGACGATCGGCGCGTTTACCCAATTTCGGGCATTCTCGCGAAAAGGGGAGTCCGATCGGCCCCTGAACGTTTTGCTGCCGCGATCCGCCTACCGCCGGGGGCGGGAAAATAAGGGAGAGGAAAAAAAAGAAATCGGCTCGCGGTAGATCGGTTCTCGAAGAAGGAGAGACGAGTTATTCTTCGAGTCTCTCGGAAACTGCGAGACGCAGAAATCCGGAGACTCGGAGAATCTTTTGTTCCTCGGCGACCAAAGGAGCGTGAGGGGGAGAGGAGACGGAGGGCGAAAGAAATTGAAAGCGGCGAAACTGTCGCGTCCGCGTTCAGAGAAAAGACAATTTCCACCGATGGGACGTTCCTCGCGGACCTCGCCGTATTCTCGCTCGATTGTCCTCGAAATTCCGAGTCTCCCGTTGCTCGTTCTCGTCTCGGTATTGTTCCTTTCTACGGCGGAAAGAGCGACGGAGATATCTTTCTCTTTCTGGACCTTCGAGTTACGCGTCTCGGAAGCCACGGTCGATTTCAGCAGCCGCTGGCCGAGGTTCGAGGCGTCCGTGGGAAGATCTTCCGGAGGAAATTGCGCGCTAAAATCGGGGATTGCTCGACCGTTCTCCAATTAAAAGTACGCGCGTTTCCGTCGGATGGCCTCAAAGATTTCTCGGCGGAGCAGACAGAACCTCGGGTGCGCAATTTTCCGCGAGCGGAGGAAAAGAAATTTGGAAGAAATTGACGGAATCGGGGAAAGAGGCAGACGAGGTTCGACGGGGCTCGTCCCCGGGGACGCGTCGTTAGTCGCCTCGTCGGCTCGTTTATCCGTCGCTTCCCGTCGCTCCCCGATGACACGCAAAAACTTTCTCGAGAGCTTCGAGAGTCGTTCTCGAAAGTTTAAACCATCTTCCGAGAGAATCTATCTCGAGCCTCGAGGGGAGGGAAGCCCCGTGACGCGAAACTCCCTCCGAGACCACCTCTAATGCCCGGTACCGTTTCTCTTCTGCAGAATCCGAGAGGATGTCGACCGCGAGAAAAACGATTCTGCTGATGGTCGCTCTGGCGTTCCTGATGGAGTTGTCCGCGGCCCTGCCCACCCCCGACAAGGACAACATTCTCAACCAGGTCGACGTGAGTATCGACGACGTGCCCTTCGACGTCCTCGTTCGCCACCGAGGGAACCCCGAGCTTCCGTCTCCAGCGTCTCTCTGGAGACGGCCTGCCGTCGCGAAGGGACTACCCTTTCACTCCGTTTCGAGGATGATTTCGCGATCGCGGACAATCAGCGCGAAATGCCCCCGTCGTCCTCGTTCGCCGATCTCGAGGAGAGGGACGTTCCGCGGAGAAGTCGCGTCGGAAGTTTGTTGGAACGCTTTCTGGCTCGTTATATCCCTTCGGCGGAAGGAAGCTCGAAGCCCCGAGTTTAAATTGGCTCGAAACTCCTTGCGGGGGATTCGAAATCTCGCGACGGCAAGCGCGCTTCCTTCCTCTCGCTCTCTCACCCTCCAATTTTCCCTCCTTCCCTCTTCCCCTCTCGAGATGTCTGGTCTCGCGTCGTTGCTTCCGGTTAAAGGATTCCCTCGTCTCGAGCCGTTTTCCTCGGTTCGCGCAACAGGTCTCGCGGGACGGACGCTCTCTCGTCCCCGTCGGCACCTTTTCCGTCGCCGGCCGCAAAACCATCTAGGCAAATTGGTCGCCCTCCGAGCGTCTTCCTGCCGTCCTGCCAAGCTTCTCCGAGGGATCGTCCCTCGAGGAGCTCCGCCACGGATCGCAAGCGGACCGAAACTCGTTTAGGACAGCCGTGCTCGCAAACTTTATCCGGCGACGAGGGCGATTTCTCGACCGAGGGGAAGACGGGATTCCCGACGATTTCGGCCCGAGCACGGAGAACCGGCTGGCCGAGATTGCGAGGGTTCGCGGCTGCCTGCCACCCCTTCGACTCGCAACTCGAGACGCAATATCGCGCCTTCGAATTCGTCTCGGCCCTTCGACGCCGCATCCTACGTCCGCGTGTCCGCAGTAAATTTTCAATCGCGCCGCTTCTCGTATCTCTTTATTCTCCTCCCTCGTCGGTGAACATCGAGGGTGAATTTTTTCCCCCGTGTTTTCTCGTTCGTCGGTTTTCGCGGAGAAAGGGACATTGGTGAGGAGGCGGCGGCCGGAAATCCCTCTGAGAAAGGGTCCGTCCGCGGTGGGCGGCTTGCGCTCGGCAAATGCGACGGACGACAAAGCCGGGGAGCCTCCGCTGTGCTTTTCCCTGCACGTTTAAACTTTTACCTCGGATATTATCTTTCGGAGGAGGGGAAGGCCCGATTGTCTCAGCTCCGCGATCGTTTCGGATATTCCCCGCATCCATGGAATCTCCTTGCGTAACCGCCTTTGAATTGCAAATTCCTCCCTCTCGCCGAGCAAAACCGAGGACGTTCCCCGCGCCGCGGACGGACTTTTTCCGACGTCGAGAGGAGGATTTTTCTTCGTCGAGACGGGAAGAGGTGCGGGCGATTAATTCGACGATTCGCGAGAGAGAGAAGAGCGACAAATCATCGAGCGATCCGATAATCGACGCCCCCTTGGACGGTAATCGGATTTTGACCGACGAGAGCTTCTCCGTCCTCGTAAACGTCCACTCGACGCTCCTCTCCACGATTCGCCATCCGCGTTTTATTTGCTCGGCTCGACGAATCTACGAGGGCGGACTCCACCTGCGACGAAACGCGCGTTCCGTCGAATGGTAAAAATATTTCCGGATAGTTCGCCATAATTCGTTAAAGCGCGAACGAAAGGGCGTCGTTTTCTCGGACCGTTACCATCAACACCGGTTTCGGTCAGCCGTTACGAGGGACATAAAAGGAGCGCGCCGCCGAAACGAAGCGGGACAACCGGGAATGGCGAAGAGCGTCGCTTCGACGGCTTCGAATCGAATTTTCTGTCTGTCCCTGGGTTTTCCGAGCGCTCGACCGCACCGTGTAATTTGTTTTAATTATTTGAACTGCCGTCGAAAGCAACGGGACCGCGGAGAAGGCCGGGGGCGCAAAAACGACCGCCTCTCTCTCTCCTTCTAGCGTTCACCCCTTCTCTCTTCCTCTCCCTCGGGTTTGTTTCGAAAGGAAAAAAACATAAATTCCGCTCGCCGCGGAAGCGATTGCGCTCGATCGTATCGACGCCGTCGGCGGTCCTCTCCCGTCCACCGAGCTGCCCCTCGACCCTCTTTCCGCCCCTTTCGTTCGTTTTTCTCGCTTTCCGCGGACGTTAATCGGTTTTAATCTTCCCCCGATCGGCCGTAAGGCGGAGGAGAATCGTTCGTTGATTCGCTCGAAGGTAAGAAGGACGTTTGATCTGCTTTCAGCTGGTCGACGACGACGGAAGCGTCGAGACGGCCCTCATCAACTACCTCTTTACGAAGCAGATAGTGAAGAGACTCCGAAGCCAGCTGGATATCGGGGATCTTCAGCGCAAGCGTAGCTACTGGAAGCAGTGCGCCTTTAACGCGGTTTCCTGCTTCGGAAAGTAGACGATCCCTCTTCGCCCTCTCTGTCCGTCTACTTCCGTTATGTTCCGCCTACTTGGGTCGACTCCCATATATTTGCGTCTACTAGCATCTACTCTGCATCGTCTCCCCTTTCTTTTCTTCTGCTCTAGCCCCTTAAATAGAGTAGTATCGAGGCCGCAACGATTCCGCGATGATCTCACCGAGCGACGCTCGCGTCGAGGAGAATCCGCGATCTCTTCTCGGCCGGCGTCCTCGACCAAAATGTCGCGGAACGATCGACGAGAAACTGAAACCGCGAGACGGTCCGTCGGATCGTTCGCGCATCGGCCCGACCTCGGCACTTCCGGCGGAGAATGTAGGGTCGACGTCTCGAACGTCCGCCGGCTTCCCGCGGACGCAAATTCGACTTTTCCGCGGGCTCGTTGCGCATCGATGTAAGGAGAATCGAGTCCGTAGATTAGAGACGCATTAAAGTACATATCCGAAAGACTCGACGACCTCGTTTTATTCGGGACGTCCGGCAGCTCGTAAAAACCGTGTATTCCGTCGCGGCGCACGTTTGCCGACGATAAACCGAGGAAGAGAGAGAGAGCGGAGACAGAGGTATCCGAGAGGATCCGGAGAGGATGGAAAAACGATCGATCCAGGTGCCCTTTCCTCTTTATTGAGAACTCCAAGTACGTGCGATGGTTTCATTTCCAATTAAAGCGACGAAAATCCTCCCGACATCGCCCACTCGTCGTCGACGGGCAAACGATAGAGCGTTTTCGGATAGAACGAAGGTAAGTCTAGGATCAGGTTGAACGAGGGTCCGTTGCGGAGGCGACGATCACGCCAGCGGGCCGTGCAATCACGATCGTCGCCGATTCCGCAATCGTCGGAATTTTCCGGGAGCGTTCGTTCCCTTTGGCCGGTTGGTCAATCGAGCTCGTTTCTATGGTATCGTCGCCCGTCTCGGAAAGGCGCCACGATCACGTCGTCGCTGGTCGTTCTTCTCGCCGTCATCGCTGGGAGCAGGAGCAGGAGCAATAATCGCCGATCAACCTGACCGCGTGCTTCTCGGTCTCCGGAAACGTCGAGCGAAGCCTTGGCTCGTCGAGCCAAGAGAGGGTTACGTGCCTCGCGGTTCTCGGTAGGTCCTCGAATTCCTGAAACCCGTGACCATCTTATCCGTATACAATTTGCGATTCGGCTTCCACGCTGCATCGCTGCGCGGGATCGACCGAATTGCTGACAAATTTCGAGGAAATTCTGCGAACCGTCAGGGCGTCGGCGCGTCGAAAGAACGGGACAAGACTGCCGATATTCAGTTTTTGTCGAGAAATCGAAAGATTCGAGAGAAAATCACGTACCTCGATCTCCGTGGATGGAATTTCTGCGCGATCGTGGAAGACGTGGGTAGACCTCGACCTGTCCCGGCCGCGCAAAATCGTTGCTCCGAGCCTGATGTCGGGATGGTTCAGGAAAATAGGAGGTAGGGCTTTGCGATTAGGTCTGCCGCGATCCTCGCGAAACTCGAGATCGAGAGACAACGAGCCGCGATTACTCGCGACCCGAATTCAGCGGCATTCCGGAAGAGATTACCGTCGGCCTCTCGCTCGTTCCTCCTCTCCTTCTTCGCGCGATGAGAGAGCTCAAAGCGAGAACACGAGAGGAAACGAGCAAAACGCGAGTTCTTTAAACTCGTCTCGAGGGACTGAATTATCCTCCGTCGAAACGCGGTCGTTCGAGAACCTTTGAATGAAGAGAAAAATCCACCCCCACCTCCCTCGTTTGCCCTCCTTTTTTCGTGGCTTCCCCGTCCCTGAAGGCAGAACCGAGCGATTTTACGCAGGGACGAAACGTTTCGACCGCCTTAGCTGCAACCGACGGCAAAATCGTGCGAGACGTTCGGCGAGAAAAAAGGATACGTCTTGAGCGTTCTCCATGCGCACTTCCGCCTCTTCCCCTTCAAGTTCCGAGCGAAGCTGACGCGAAGGTCTCCCAACATCGTCCTCGAGCTCTGGAAATAATAGTCGCCGATAAAGTTCGACCTTCGAGCGCAGCCGTGCTCGAATCGTCGATATTTCGCGCCAGCCGTGATTCTTAATGGCTCGATGATTATTAATTTCCTGTAGGAGTTTAACGGCGGCTGAGCCCACAGGCCGGTCAATATTTAATTAATTCTGGAAACGAGAATTTCGCGGTTTGAGGAGTCGTTCTACGGTATTTTTGCGCCGCGCAAATTTTCCGAATCGACTGCCCCGTTAATCCCCATCCACCGAATTCCTCGTCGCGCGGACACGAATCGTGGGTAGTTGATATTCTAGGTCGAAATCCCTTTTTTCGGCGTGTCGATTCCTCGACGAACGTTTGCTCCATAAATATGAACGAAGGGACCAGCCGGTGTACGTTTGTGACTTACCAACTCGGCGTCCGTCAGCTCGGACAAGGGTCTCGCGGTTGGAGGAAGACCCTTCGTTGGTTTTCGTCCCTCGATCCAGTTAATCGGACTTCCATCGGCGGTGTATTCGATATACTGCGAAGAAGCGAAAAAATCGAGTTACAGGGCGGCGAGTATTCGAGCGTAGCTCACGAAGCTGCCAAAGTGGGAAAGATTGCGTACGTCGTTGTCGACGTAGGCGTAGTACTGCGCGGGCTTTTCCCCCTCGTAATCCGACGATGTTTCCTCCGAGCTTCGAACGTCCCTCTCCAATTTACATTCCTTCTTAAATTCTCGACTCGCAGATCGATCCTTGGTTTTTTCGCGCTCGAGGTCCCTCCTTCCTCTCGTAGATCCGCTCGACTCGACGGAGTTGCGGTCCTTCCTCGTGGAATTGGGCTTCTTTCTAGCGGAGACCGATTTCTCGCTCCTCGTGGATTCCTTCGTCGACGATGAGGTACTCGACTCCGACGGGTCGTCGCTCGAATCGACGAAAGTGAATTTCGCCTCGCGCTTCGTTGCTCTGCTCGAGGAGGAGGTTCTCGAGGAGGAGGTGCTCGAGTGCCCGGGGTTTCTCTTCTCTTCTCTGCGAATGGAGAATTCCTGGATAACGGCAGGCAAAAGGGCGCAGGAGGCTCAAAAATCGAGCACGTACCCGTTGCCGGACGGAAGGAGGAGACTCAGGTCGATCGACTCCGAGCTCTTTTCGAACAGGACTCGCAGCTCCTTCAAGGTGGTCGCCGTGGACCAATTCTTGTCGCTACGTATGCGAGTGACGCGCGGAAACCGAATGCTGATGCCGTCCGCGGTGTGCACTCCTTGATTCGTGAACTCCGCACCTGTTATCTCCCAGACCGGCTGTAACTGGAATGATTCATCGACGCTCGTTACGAAACGGCGAAGCGCGCAGTGGGGGGTCGCGCTCGAGAAACGTAAACATTGGCGGTCACGCGATCACCTTTGGATCCTTTGCCACGAAATCCGGGATCATTGGCTTGTTTGCTCGCAGCCACGCGGGAAGTTTGTCAGGATCTTTTCCTATCTTCGTCATGTCCAGCTCGTTCTGGAGCCTCGCCAGCGTGGCGTCGTCGTGGCCCGTGTGAACCTTGGTCACTGTTAGCCAGAGATCGCGCTCCTCGTCGTGGCAGCCCATTAAAAAGACGGACATCATCCCGCCTGAGACGATAACAAAAAACTTTGATCGAGAATAAAACACGCCGACACGGCAGAAGGCTGACTTGAATTTTTTTTTACGAACCCTTGTTGCCGGTGCCGTACCAGGCGCCGAGCACGACGAGATCTGCGCTGTCGGCCATCGCTCCTCCAAAGAGGTAGTCCTTCTTTACCTTTAGCCAGTGCCTCCTACCCGGCTCGTATTTGCCCTGAAAAGTACCCCGAGAATACCCAAAACGATCCGATCGCGAGAATATCGAGCCTAGATTTGCGCCCGTCGAATCTCTCGTACTTTGATTTATAGATATAATATCGATTTCGCGACTTATCTAGATCTAGTCTCAAAAGATTACGCACGTTGACGTCCTTGAGGACGAGTCCCTCGAGGCCCATTTTTAGTACCTTGCCGATCATCTCCGCCAGATCTTTGGAATCCTGAAACGACGATCTACGATCGATTCGCTCCTATTGGAAATATCTAAAATTATCGATACTTGCGTTTACTTCCTGCACTTCCGACAGCATGATTCTGTTTGGTATCTCGGTCATTCGCTCCTTCAGAATTTCCCTTCGACGCTTCATGCTCCTAAGGGATCGATCGGTTTTAACGAGGGGATCGAGATGCAAACGAGGAGGAAGACTCACGTGTTCAACAAAACTTCGCCGTTGTAGTAGATGCAGTCGAAGACGAAGAGGCAGGCGTTGGCGTCTTTGAACTCCGCTTTCTGGAAGGCAGATCGTTCGTTCGATAAAAGAAGTTACGGGAAAAGATCGGCTATCTCCCTGACCTTGTGCACACCCAAGCTTCCAAACGGCAGAGGCTGCCCGGTTCTGGTATCGATCATGAGGACCTCGGCGTCCAAGATCAGATCGTCGCAGTCCGGAAAAGCCTTCGGTATGTACTCCTTGAAGAGGTTCACCTAAAATTGTGAAAATAGTGTTCCTCGAGTTCCCCGATACTCGTCGAGAATTCTTTTCCTCACTTTGTGCGGAAGAACCGGCTTGAGAGATCGACTGAAGTATCGAAACTCGGTGCCCCTCTTGTGAACTTGCACTCGTTCCCCGTCGTACTTCACCTCGGACAGCATGCCGTTCGGGCACTTTTTCATCGCCATCTCCACGGATTTGCAGGCCTCCGCCTGTTCGCAGAGGTAACTTCGAGGTGAAACGATTCGATTATCGAAAGAAATTTGCTCAACAGAGCCACGAAAGTTACCAGCATCGGCAAAACGGGGGTCATCAGGGTGAGGGTGACTTTGTTCCCAGCCGGAGACTTCGAGGCCGGCTTCTCCGGGCTGGATCCGATCGAGGAACCTTCGAGGCATCGCTCGATTACCGAGTTCAGGTCCCTCGACGTCTGGAAGGCTCTGTACGCGTCCTCGTGTATCGCGTTCAAGCTGCGGATCAGCGGATAATCGGAGGATCGCTCTCTTTCATCTCGAAACGGAGGCTTGCGCGGAAATCGTTGCAGCGAGCTAATCGCGTAAGTCGAGGAATTCTGTGCGCGCAAATCGGTTCCGAGAACTTAACGATCGATCGGGAATAATCCGAATTCTCCGTAATCGATTAACGCGCGTCATGGATCGCGTCGGTTCGCGTATCGTCGAACGCGAAGATCGATTCGTCGAAGTCGAACGAAGGAGACTCACATGTGCTTAGGCCCAGCGTTTATCCTCAGGTCGTGCTTGATAAGGCGAACGATGGTCTTGAGATCGTTGGCGGTGCACCTAAAAAAGATGTGGCTCGTTGAGCCGCCTCTTCGGCGAATTCGGGAGGAAATTGAAGGCGAACGCAGCCACTCTCACCTGCCCAGGATCGAGCGAAAGTGCTGGATCTGGTCATCCTCCCTGGTCAGGCGAGACAGCCCCTCCAAAAATTCGTCCACCTGCGAAGCACGAGGATCGAGGATCGAGGAGGGACGAGGGGAACGACGTCGGAACGAATTACTCGCGAAGAGCCGACATTTGGGAGATTTAATTTGGGAGACGTATCGCGATGCTCTTTCTTTGTACTCGCTTCGGCGCCTACTCGACCCGGCGCGATTCTCAACGAGGTTAGCCGGAGTCCCTTTGATCCTCCGGAGAGAATAAGGAGAAACGCGGGGACGAAAGTAGAGCGAAAGCCCCGTAGACGGTCGGGTCCGAAGGTAGGAAAGCAATTACCTCCTGGAGGGTCAACGTGGACCGCGATGCCGGGGCAAAGGCTGCGCTCCTCTCGAAGGAAACGCGAATAGTTTCCGCGACGTCGCCGCGTTCCAGGTGCTCCAGCATCTCCTCCTCGTCCTCCAGGAGGAGCCGGGCGAACAGCTTGATCAGCTGCTTGCTCTGCAAGTTGTAGATCCTCTTCTCCGTTCCGGGCAGGAGAAGCTTGCACCAGAGCTTCGCGTCGCTCTCGAAGCCGCCTGAGGAGAGGCAAGATTTTTTCGAGATCGAGAGTTGGACGGAGACGCGAAGAGAAGCAACGCGCGGAAGCGAGACAGATTCCCTCTTTTTCTCCGTCTTTGGCGAGAGAACGAAATCGAGAGCACGCGGATTCGATGGCCACGATCGGGCGGCATCGTTCGCCGGCTATCGGGCCCAGTTATCGCCCCGTAACTTTCCGCTCGCGTTGCATTCGCGATGCAGCTCGGCGGTTACTCCCTTTTTCCCTTTTTTCCACCGATAGCCGCGACTCGTTTCTTCCATCGAGGACCTATCTGGTCGCGATCTCCCTGCCGTCTCCTCGCTTCGCTTCGTCGCTTTTCGACGCCGATGGTCCTTCGAAGTTGAAAGGGAGCAGAGAAGAAGGGAGATCGACGACCTCCTTTCGCGATCGGGAGGGCGAGCGGGAAAACCGATCGAGAAGCGAGAGGTTCCGCGGACTCGGTTATCGGTGTCACCGTAACCCTCTTCTGCGATCGAGGCGAAGCATCGTCGAAGAACGTTCTCGGCGAGCTGGCAATTTCGGGGGGATACGGCGATGCGAGGCGTCCTCAGAAATTAATTACCGAGTCGAGCGAATCCCTGACCTCTGTCCGAGAGCGATCGCGTTCGCCGTTATCGCCGAAATAACTCAGCAATAAAAATAAGAAGTTATCGCGAGTATTTACGTTTCGCAGGCGAGAGAAACACGAAAGAATTCGCCGGAGAAGCTCGCGATTCTCCTGGCCGATGATCCCTGGGAAGCGGCCCTTCCGGAGAGGAGCTCCTTCCGCGGAAAAGTCGAGGGAAAGCCCGGCGTCTCGGAAATAAGTGAGAGAACTGACTCGCGCGAGATTCGAACGAGCCGCTCGATAATTGAGACGATAATTGACCGGCGACGTTTCGTCTGCTCGATTCAATTATCGATGATTCGAGCAGCTGCGCTGCTCGCCTCCATAAATTGCTATTATATCATCGAGCGGCGGGCGTTCCTGCGTATCGGGTCAACGTCGCCTCTAATCGCTCGATTAACGCCGCTTCGATCGCCTGCTTCCCTCCCTCTTCTCTCCAACCCTCTCACCTCTCCTCTCGCTGCTTCGCCGAGGCAGAGATCTCTTCTGTCACCTTTCGGAGGGCGAGCCTCGAAGGTGGAGAAGGAACGAGAGGGTCGGAGAAAGAGCTGAAGGTTCCCCGCGGATTCGCCGATAAGAGGACAGACTGTTTGGCATCGAGAGCCACGAGAGTCGCGAATCCGGCGTTTCGTGGACAGGAGAGAGGGAAAAATGAGCGATTCGCGTGGGAGGAATATGTGGAGCAGCCCGCTCCGACCAAAGAAGCGTCGAGGAGGGAAGGACGCGGAGGAGGAAGATGAAGAGAAAGAGAAAGGGAGGATCGAATCTCGATCGAATTCCGATCAAAGCCGGATGACGAAATCCCCGCGGCGATTTAGATAAGACCGTTTGAGTCACGCGTAGATACGTTTGTTTTGCCTGCCAAACGCACCGAGATCGATCTCCTGGAATTCGGGCCAACTTGCGCCGAAGGCGAGAGGCTACCTTCGAGGCAAATTCGCGAAGGACCCAACCTCTCGCCCGCGCTCCACGCAAAACCCGCAAAACCAGCTCCTGCTGTCTGCCGAGGGATTCGCGAGAAAGCCGTCGACGCGACAGTCTCGTAGATTTTTCGTTCCGCAAATCGGCCGAGTGGCTCGGATCAACGAACCTGTCGGGCCCCATCGTCGATCGGTCTTGATCCTACGATCGACGGGCAAATGCGGAGGTGACTTCATGCATGCGGAGATTGGGAAAAGAAACGCGGCAATTAACGATCGGAAAGCGAGAACGATAGGGAGAGGTCAGCGAGATAGAGCGCGCGAGGCGCAAACTATGCTCGTTACGCGCGAAACGATAACGGAGCAATTTCAATGAGAGTCTTTCGCCGGCTCGATCGACGAAGAGAGGCGGCAAGGCGAGAAAGAGAGGAGAGCGGAGAAGCGCCTCGCGAGAGCCGAGAAAAGAGAAGCGAGAAACGAGCGACTCGGGCGATCGCGGCTTTGCTCGTCGATCGGACGAGACGAGCGAGGGAGCGAGCGATCGAAGGAAATGGAATGCGAGCTCTCGAGGAGGAGCAACAGTTGGCCGGGAAACGGCAGAGAAACGGGGCAACGGGCTCGTCCTTCTTGCCCCGGTCGATCTCCGCGAAGGCGAAATAAGCTCGACCGAAGAAGCGAAACGCTTCGCGACCGAAGGCAAACTAAACGCGGGGAGAGGAAATCGAGCGAGAAGGGGCAATCGAAGAGTCGGCACGTGCCGCTCGAATCTCCGTCGCGCGATTTAACGACAGAAACGGGTGCTCGCGTTCAATGGAATTCCTTCATCATCGTCGGAAATAGAGAAGCAAACGCGGCCGGCACAAGATTTTGAGACGCAAATCGCCGATTATGCTCTCCCCTCGCTTCGGGTTGACCTCCGCTCCTCGCCCTCTCCGCGCTCCGCGAAACCTCGCGCGCCGATTCGAGAGGAAATCTCCCGCCGTTTTCCACCTCGCACCTGCGATAACTTCGAGCACCCGGATTGCGCTCCACGGTCGTTAAACTCCAGGTCGAGGGTAAAATTAGCGAGAAACGGTTCGTTTCCTCCGTGTCGTCGGGGCGTCCCGAAATTTCGAGATTCCATCGCGGGCGTCTCGCCCTCCTCGGCGCCCCAATCTTCCCCGAAGCCGCTCAACGAACGATTTAACTCGTATTCGGTGCTCGCGAATCGAAGCCGCGTCGCTCGATCCCTCGAATTTTCGACTTTCGCGGAGATCGCTCGGCGAAGTCAACGAGAAGAGAAGAGGAGAGAAGAGAGGAGAGCAGAATCGAGGATAGAAGGAGATTCTCAGACCTTTCGCGCGAGAGGAGCGCAAAAGGACGACGCAGAAGCGGTCAGTTGCCCTTTTAACCGACGACGATCGTATTTTTCTCGGTAAATGGCTGCGTCGATTATCGTCCGAGCGGACCGCCAATTAAGATCCGCGAGCGACGTTGGACGCGAAACGACCAACTATTGTCCCCGCTACTTTTATTTTATTCGATCGAGATCTCAACGAGTCGAATATACCATTTTGGGGAGGAAGGGGGGAGAGAGTGGCGGAGAGATAGATAAAGGGAGAGAGAATAGGAGGGAGAGCGGCGGAGGCATATTTTGAGAGGCAGGCAGCAGCCTGCTGGAAACGCGCGTCACGTTCTAAAAGACGGAATAAAGCAAAATAAGAGAAAAGTTGCGCAAACACATAAATCAACGAATTACAAGATAGATGAACGTATAGATAGATTTATTTATAACAGATGGAGAGATGAGGACGGAGGCGGATAGAAGGAGGACGAGGAAGAGGAAGAGGAAGAGGAAGAGGAACAGGAAGAGAGGGAAGAAGAGCAAGAGCGGTGGAGGTGCTGGAGCCAAGCTGGCTGCGCGAGAAGGGGCTCGTCGTCGCATTTGCAACCCGAAGTCGACCGCCTCGAACGGAGAAGCGAAGCGAAGAGAATAGAAGAAAAGGAGGGGGCGCGAAGAAGCTTATAAGACACGAGAGCACAGCCCTCGGGACCAACAGTCGTGAAACGGTAAACGCGTGCCGGACCATCGAAAGTGTTTCTCTCGCGAACGCCCGTCGATAAGGCGGCTCGATACCGCGATATCTCGATACCTCGACAACCCGATAACTCGATTACTTTCCCGCGGAAAAAAGTGCCTATCCGGCCAAAAATTCTTCGGAGGAGAACGATGACGTAGTTGGGGCCCGAGGAGCGGATAAAACCTCGAGGACACCCCTCAACGTGGAAGTCCTGTCGTCGACAACGAAGGAGACTCCAGCCGCCTCTCCGGAGGAAGAGCAAGCGCTGACAATCGGAAGGGGAGAAAGAAGTGGCAAAGGAGGAGGGAAGAGAAGAAGAGAGAAAGAGCCACGGTCTTCCGATCGAAGTGAGTAAAAGTTTGGCGTTTGGGCGCGGGAAGCAGGAGATAGACGGAGAGAGGGAGAAGAAAGGGCGATAGTCGAGCGCGTAGCCCCGGGAGCGGAAAATTTCCCGCCGATAGCCATGGAGAACAGTGGGTCAAGTGTACAGCCGCGAGACAACGAGGCTCGACTCCCGTCGACGTAAAAATATTTTCTCGCTCCTCGAAACGACGAGGAGCGGAGATGCCGTCGTATCGCGGGAGGCCGATCGAGAGGTCGAACCTCGAGGCGGCGAATTTTCATCCGGCCTCGATCCTCCGAGGATCGTGGCGTCCTTTCTCCTCCCTCCGCGGTACCCGGTTCGGTCGACCCGCACCCTTTCCCCTAACGGCAGATAAGCGCGCAAAAATCTTCCACTGGCGAGTCTCGGCCGCGGGAGGAATCTGCATCTCCAATTGATTAATGGTTTCCTTGTATCCGATTCCGGTATCGTATTTGTTGGCCGCGGCGGAACGAGACGGAGACACAGACAGAGAGAGAAAGAGAGAGAGAGAGGGAAGAAGGGGGTGTTTGCGCGGAAACCGCGGGAGATATCTCCTGTCCCATTGACAGGACAGCCGTGCCCACCCTTCCTCGGGGTAACTCGGAAGCTTCGCGACGGGAGGCATCGAGCTCGATCCGTCGAGATTCTCTCCAATTCTTGCTTCGTCCTCGGAGAAGCCGAGGATCGAGGATGGAGACCGGAGAGCGGAGGAGGGAGGACGACTGAAAAATGGAGAGGACGCGAAATGCGGAGAGCGAGCGATAATTGCTCGGAGATTCAAATTGATCGAGCACTCCGCGGCTGGAGGACCAAGGACCACCCGCGGGTCCTCTCCGTGGGACGATCGTGGGATTCTCCGCGAGATTCGTCGAGATTATTAACGAGTCGCGGCGGAGATCCTTGCGAAACAAATGGTGCTTTCTCTCGGACTCTCGCGAACGGAATGGGGTGCCTTCCGACGGAGAAGCGACGGGAAAAGGCGCGAGATTCCGAGACGCGAAACGATTTGCTTTTCGCTTATCAAGGTCGAGCGAAACGTCGATAATCTTTGCCGCTATCGTCGAGCGAGCGTGGGCTCGATGGACGCGCGTGCCCGGGTTTATTCTCGTCGGGGCGCCGCGCCGTCGGACCTGGACGAAGCGCCGCGGAAGACGGGGGCTCCTTTGCCGTTTCGCTCTACCGGAAGAGCAGGGTTCTTCGCGGCTATCGGAGGAATCGCCGAGATCCACGAGATCGTTGAAACGAGGCGGGGCGAGGCGAGACGCGCGCGGCCGTTCGAGCGATCGCGCGAAAACCTTGACCTCCCGAAGACGTTGCGAAATTCGGTCGGTTCTCTCGGCTACGTTCGTCAACCGCGGGAAAAGGAACGACGCAATCCGATCGAGGAGAAGCCGAGGCGGCCTTGGACGATGATCCGCGATAGTCGTTTCGAGATGAACCATCGAGTCATCGAAAAAAGTTTCGAGGAATCCGATCGGGAAACTCGACGACGACGAAGAGAACGAAAGAGAGGAGAGACGCTCACCGCCGGTGGATCCCTCGGTGAACATCTTCCTGACGACGGCGGTCTTGTCGGTGTAGGCGTCGACCCTCGCCACCTCGGAGCAGATTCGCTGGAACTCGAGGAACGCGTCGTCCCTCCGAGGAACGCGCTTCCTCGGAGGACTCTCCTCCGGCGCGTCGGTCCTCGAAGTCTCGGCCTCGGAGACGGCCGACCGGTCGGGCGACGACCTCTTGCGCTTCTTCGCCGTCGTTCCAGCCTTTGGTTTCGCGGTCTTGAAGGGACCTGAGATGGAATAGAGCCAGGGGTTAGCTACGTACGTTTCTCGATATCTGTGCGAAAGGGGAAAGAAAAGAGATGGATCGAACTCACAGGATTCCTCGAACTCCTCGAGCTTCCGGCGGAGCAGGCTCTTGTCCTCGTCCGGAAGATCGGTCCATCCGTCCACGTCCTCCTCCGGGTCGTCTATTCTCTTGGTGGTGGCTCGCTGCTTAGCGAATACCTCGAAGAGGCAGGTCAAGTGGTGCCAGGCCTTCATCTTCCCCTCGCCGAAGGGATTCGCGACGAGCTTGGCGATTCTCACGGTGTCCTTGTCGATTGGACACTTGCACTTCTTGCACTTTGCTCGCCCGGTTTTCGCCCGCTCCACCGCGAACGGCTTCTCCTCTCGCTCCTCCTCCGACATTCTCTGAAACGAGAGGACGGCAATCGTGCAAAAACATCTCCGTACGAGTAACTTTCGAAGGGAGCCGAGGCAATGCAACCCCGGGACGTTTGCCGATAGAATTTGCCTTCTAAATTTGGGGGAAGGATTTCTAGAAAACTGGTAGTTTTTCTTTCCATTCGATGCAGGAAACATTGCATCGTTAACGATAGTTCAACGGCCCTCCTCGCAACGACGGAGCGGAGGTAATTTCTCAGGAATACTCCGCTCCTCGGCGATTATTCTCGAGAATCCTCCACTCCGCGCTCTTCCGCGCAAAACGGATCCGACGAGCCTCTCGAGTCAGCCTTCCTCCTCATTCTCCTCCTTCTCGAGGACGATCCTTGGGAGATCGGCCTCCCCGTCGATCGGAGAGGAGGAGAAGAAGGGGAGAAGTCGGAAGCAGGAACCGGTTTCCGGTCGAACGCCCCCGGCTTTGATTCCACGGAGAGCAGATGCGATCGAGACGGCCGAAAAGGTAGAAACGACGAGATAATCGGCCGAGAGAGAAGAGGAAGCCACCTCGATCGGCCATTTTGCCGGGCGGGCAAATCCGCGAGAGGACGGAGAGAAAGAAGGACGGCGATAAGCCGAAGCCTCGTTTAATTGAGCGGCGACGATAAGAAGCGAGGGGTGCTTATCGTCAATTAACGCGCCGATTGGCCGGCGTCGACCTATTGGAACGACGACAAACAATGGCAGACGGTGTCGTCTAATTTTAAGTATTCGCTCATCGCCCGTCCTCCGGACGGTTTCCACTCGCGATCGCCCCCGAACCGTAGATCGTCGGAGGAACGAGGAGAAGAGAGTAAGGGGGATGAGGGAGGGTTAGCTGGAGACAGAGAGAGAAAGAGAAAGAGAGAGGGCGTCGAGAAAACACTGGTCACGGAGGAGGATCGCTGGCTCGCGCGCGAGATTACGGATTAAAGAGTAACGCGCGACGGGATAACGATCCCGCAGGATTATCCAAATTCCAATTTGCCCAAGCTGGAGAGCCCGGCGCTTCCGAGTTTTTCCAACGTGATCTCTTGATCCGCCCGAAGCGGCGCGTTTCACGCGTTAACCGACCTCCAGCCTCTTCTCGTCCGCGATGACGTCCGCGGCCTCGAGCCCTTCTCCGTAATCGCCCCCTTTCTCGGCAACGATTACGCGCGAGAAACCTGCGTGCCCAAACTAAATGAATCGCGAGACTAGCGTCGATCGAGGTCGGAACCGGGAAGATTTCGCGCCGCCCCCGCGACTCGAGCGGACGAAAATTGAAATCGTCCTGCTCGCGTCCATCGCGAAAACCATTCCCCGGACCTCGGAATCTCCGGCGATTGGGTGTCGCCGAAAATCAATGGGGTTGATTTCGCGCGACCGCCGAGAAAGGGGAAAAACGCGAAACGGGGCGAGAGCGGAGAGATTGAAATCGCGGATAAATCAGGAAATCTCGACGTTGCGGTGATCGGTGGGGTCGGCCTCCTCTCCCCTCCTCTCACCAAACGTTTTCCGTCGAATTTGCCGTAATTGCGAGCAGGGCCCGATCCGGGAGGGAGACCGCGATGTATCCACCGACGCAAAGTTTAAGGAGAGACTCCTCGACACGGAAAGATCCCCTCTGATCGCGACTCGGCGAGGATTTGCGAGAGGTCCGGAGAAGAAACTCCGATCCTTTGTCACGAGGGCGATAAAAAGAAGAAAGAGTTTCGAGCAACTTTCCGGCCTCCTAGAGCGAGAGGGACAGAAGGAAGGAGAAGCGAGACTTTCGCGGGAAGAGGAGGAAAAAAACGAGCTCGAGGCAGTTTCCCGTTGCACCGTGTCGCAGGGAAGGCCGTCGGTGGTTGGAATATTTATCGTTTCCTCCTCCGCCGGTGGATTTCGAGGTTCGCGACCATCGAATGATCCGGAATCTCCGCGAGCTCCTCGCCTTCGAGGAACATCGCGGAGCCCGAGGGCCCTCGAGGAGGGCAGAGGGGAAAAAAGGGAGAGAGAGGGTGGATCGTAGGGGCGGAAGGGAGGAGAAACGAGGAAGACGAAGAGGAGCGGAGAGGAGAGGGTGGGGACGTAGGCGTCGTCGGTGGAGAATACCACCATCGCCGGGACGAGGCGGCTCGCGAGCAGTCTCCTCGTGCGGGTTGTAGCCTACAGGTGGTAGGTGGGCTCTAGAAGACAGAGAGAGAGAGAAAGAGAGACCAGGGGGGCTGTTAGATAGCTAGAGGTAGCTGGAAGTAGCTAGAGCGACGAGCCACCGATCTAGGTGGTCCAAGTGGTCTAGGTGAGATAGGTGGGATAGGTCCGGGTTAGGCGGGCCATTCGGCGCGGGTGGTGGAGGATTCCGCTCCGGGTATAATAGAGGGTGCAACAGCCCTCCGCGCTCACTCGTCGAGCGCGCATCGTCCCGCCAAAACCTACCGACGCATATCCGACGAAGACGCGCGAATCGTCCGGAGGAATAAGAGGCCAGAGAGGAGGACCGGCCCTTTGGGAGACCTGCAAGGTAGGAGACGCCGCGGCACGATTTTCTTTACCGCGAAATCGCGAAACTAGGAGAACCGCGGAATCGTCGTCCGCGAGAGATCGCTTCTCGATCGCTCGGGGCGATCGAGGGTCAATTGGTTTGCTCGTCGGCTAGTTCCGTCTATGGGGCGAAAATCGATCAACGTTTCGACGTCGGTCCCCGTGACGAAAGATCGTGACGGCACGATCGCCGACACGCTCGAGCGTCGCCGGCAGAGGAGGGAAGGAGGCGAACGGTCAACGAGGGAGAAGGCAGAACGGAGGGTGAGAGAATCGGTC
The DNA here is from genome assembly GCA_910591515.1 of Cerceris rybyensis. Lineage (NCBI taxonomy): Eukaryota > Metazoa > Arthropoda > Insecta > Hymenoptera > Crabronidae > Cerceris > Cerceris rybyensis. Next base: position 449,710 of record OU342800.1, on the reverse strand, counting down.
GTGGGCGGGGTTGGCTCATCCCCGCAAAAAAAAAATTTCACGCTCCAAGGTAGAATTCATCCGGCATCGAGCGACACGCCCGATCGGATCGCAATCGTCCCGCAATCGCCGATAAAAGCCCGCGGTCCGCCCAACAATCGTACATTAGTCCGCAATTCTTTTCGTTAAATGCCAAATGGAGAACGATCGAGGCTCATTGTTCGCCTCGAATAAATCCATGCGAGATGCGCGAGGTACGTTTGCCGTTGCACCCTTCGCGGCTCTTTCGGCCCGACTGATTTCTTCGTTGCCCGAGAATCGCGAAAATCGACCACCTTCTCCACGATCAAATTGACCGATGCGAGAAGTGCAGCCGTTCCGACGAAGCTCCGAGTCGAATCTCGAGATTGGCCATTACCGGGCGAATTAGTCCGACCGGTCGTGAAATACGAGCCGCGCCGGACTATCGAGCCTCGTAAACCGACGGCGATACGGTCCGCGATACGACTCTGTTCGAGGAGGCGCGCCTCGCTCGACGACTAAGTTTCCCTCGCGAGCGGAAAGATCGAGAGACCTCGGGGCCGATCGAGGGAAATTTGTCTTTGCCCTCGGGGAAGAACGTCGCCGTAGCGGGGGCGAGGAAACGCGGAGAGATAGCGCGGAATTTTGGAGAATTCGCTGGGAGAAATCGTCCCGGCGGAGAACAGGTGGCGATGGATGGAATAGGTGCGGAGCTTGCGAGCTGCGGACGACGACGACGATGACGACGGGCGTGCAATTATGCAAAGGGTAATTGCGCACACCCCGGGCAGTGTTATCTCGCCAAACAACCTGCTCGAATCCATAGATAAACCGCCTCTGCGAGTGAATCAGCGTGTCTCTCGGGTCATCGAGGATTATCCTTTTTCGCGATAAGGCTATCGAGAAACAAAAGAGAAGGAGAAAGACGGCGAAGCCGCTTCTCTTGTCCGCACGAGGGATAGAGAGAGAGAGCGAGTGAGAGGGAACAAGAGAGCAAGAGCAGGAGCAAGAGGAAGAGGAGGGTACCCGCGATAAATTTGAACGAAATCGAGAGCAAGGACTACGCTCGGATAAAATTATCTGATGTCCCGCTTCAAGCGCGCGGAAAATTTCCTGCCGGCGGAGCGCGAATTTTCGACGTTGCCTCGCCTTTCCGTGGAATTTCGCGGTTTGCGCGGAATACCCTGGATTTCCTCAATTTGCCGGATGTCGTCGTCGAGCCGAGAGGCACGCTTTGACCAATTAGCCCGGCTTGCCGCGTCTACCGTCGTTCGTGCGTCGATTCCTCTATCGCTCTCTCCTCCCGCGACGGCAAGAGGACCCGGGGTGATTGGTCGCGGAACGTTTTCGGGGGAGGAAAGAGGGATCGACAAGGATGCGGCCACGAGATGTCCCCGAGGCGACGGAGCTCGGGCGAAATGCAACAAGTGGAGAGCACCGAAGGTCCGGGTGAACGAGTCTAAACTCGAAACGCTGATCGTCGCGAAACCCGCGAACGTCGTTGGACGCGAGTCCTCCGGAAAAACGGGGGCGAAAGGTGGACAGATGGACGGAGAGAAGGAGGGTCGATCGAGGGGATAAATGGAGGTCGGCGGGGTCGAAAATAGGCAGCCACGCGTAAACCCGACGTATTAGGGAGGAGTCCGGTGCTGGAGCGATTTCCGAAGCCGATCAACCGTGAACGGGCTTCCTCGATGCGTCACTATCAATCCGAGTTTCGCGAGATCTCCGACCGATCCGTATAATTTCCCCGCTCTCGAGTTCGATTTCCGACGCACGCCCGAGTCGACGAGGAATGATGGATCGCGGGCGTGCTCGCGATACGTCTCGAATAAATAGAGAATAAATTTCCTTCTCCCCTCGCGAACAGCAAACGGTCCAGGCTCCCCTCCTTCTCGCCGTATCCTCCAGCTCCTCCGTGTTCCGAAATAGCCCGAGTTATCCTCGGACTTTCTGCCGGAAAGACGGTATAACCGAGCCGATCGTTTTGCTTTCAGCGACCAGGAGGTTCGAGGGGATGACGGAAAGGAGCGACCCGACGGGGACGAGGCCCGGTCTCCTGGTGGTCCTGGTGCTCTCGTGGCTGCTCGCCTGCGACTTCCTCGTCGCCGGGGAACCGGAGCCGATACCCTCGGAGTTGCTCTATAGCGACAGCTTCGTCAACAACGCCGAGAATCTCGTGAGTTTCCGCTTCGAGCCGAAAGTCGAAAACCCACCCTCCTTCTAACGTCGAGTCTCCGCTCGAGCAGATTCTCCTGAACAAGCTGAAGCAGGTGATCGAGGAGCGAAAGGACATGGCCGAGCGGGAAAAGGCGCTCAACGACGTGCAGATGGTGATACAGTCTGTCCTGGAGGCGAGGACGAAGGCGCGGGCTCGAGCTCATCAGGGAGGAGAGTACTTCGTCGAGGAGCTCCCGGCCCGGAACGCGATCGCCGTCCAGCCTCAGCATCCCAACAAGCGAACCACCATAAACTGTCGGTATTCTCCTCCGTTCTAGCCTCCCCGTTCCCCCGAATTCGCGGAATCCACGCAATCTCGACCTCTCGACCTCTCGATCTTCCGACGGATTTTCGACGCACTTCCAACCTCTCGCACGTGTTTCCGCGCTCCTCCTCTTTCTACTTTTCTTTCGACGATTAAGCCCGGGATACCGGGCGCGGACGTGCTCGAGGTAATAAGCGACTTTTTCCGCGAGAAAACTCCTCCGGATTCGGTCGCTCTGACCATTATCGAGATTTTGCCGAGGAGAGAGCGCGATATCCTTCTCGTTTGCCTTATCCGGGCGATTTCTCGCAATCCTCGAGATATCTCCGAATACTTCCGACCTCTTCCTCCCGTACGATCGATCGACCCCCTCCGAGATACTTCCTCCGAGAGGATTTGCCGTTAACGAAATTTCAACGATAATCGAGAGCCACGGTGGACCCGATCTCTCTCTCAATCCCGACGCTGTACGTTCCGTCGATTCCCTCGGTTCGCGGATATCGAGAAGGAGAGAGAATCGTCGAGGAGCCGGCAATCTGCGCCGACGAGCCGATCGATTGTGCCAATTGACTCTTGATTCGCCTGACGTCAGGATCGACGATAGTTTGGCTCGAAAACAAGTCGCGACGCGGCTCGATCTGCGCTCTTGCCCGTCTCCCCCTCTCTTCGTCCCTTCGCCTCTCTGTCTCTATTTCTTTTCGTGGCAAAGCATCGGGCCGATCGTTCCATCGACGACGAACGAGGGATCTGGATCGTGGCTGACGCACGGAATCTTGCTCCTTTCAGATATGACCCTATGCCACTTTAAGATCTGCAACATGGGTCGCAAGCGGCAGCTCAGCAAGTAAGGGGAAAAGTGGCACGCGGGGCCGGCCGAATCGGGAGTCGCCGGCGATCGTCGGGAATCATCTCCGTGCCCGCGACTTCGAACTTTCGAAACTCGCGCCAATGGCGGAGCGCGACGACACGCCGAGGATGATGCGCGCGATCTTCGTCGACCGAAGCGATCTTCCGAGGGCTGGAACGTACGAGAGAGACGTCGTCTCTTCGAGCCAGGAAGCGGGGGAGTCGTCGGTGACGGAGGAAGCGAACGAGAGAAAATCACCGGCGACGTTTCGTCTCCTTTCGAGGAGAAAAGGTCGACCGATCGCCTCCCGAATGTAAATAAGTCCCGCGGCCGAACTCGCGTCGTTCACTCGTCGAGTTTCGTGTACCTTCGACGAGAAGATCGGAGAAATCGGGAATTCTCGAGTTTTCGTTGCGCACCGATCGATTCGAAGAGGGAGAAGCTCGTTCCGGCTGGCTCGGACGTTCGCCGGAATCGAAAGACGCGACGAACGTTGCACGGAAAGATAGCTCGAGAGAGGAGGAGGAGGAGATCTTCGAGAAGATCTCCTCGAGGTTCCTCCGGTGAAGCGGGATCGTCGAAACTGTTCTCGTCGATCCGGGTCTAGTATTTCACGGCGCGTCGCGATTCGATCGATTCGAATTTATCTCGATTCTCCGTCGAGAGAGGAAAAACTCTCGTCTCGACGGAGATCGTCGAAGGGAAAATGGAAATGACTCCTGATTCGCGGATTCCATCGGCCGGACTCCGTGGATCTTCTCCAAAAAGGCACACGCGGAACGAACGCTGCTTTTTCTTTCCTTTTTTCTTAGACATCGAGGTGTCCTCGACGAGCCATCGATAGATCATCGATATGGCGACTAGCTATTTATTCGTTAGCTTTAAGCGACGAAGGGTGCGAGGCTGAACGCACACCGTCCTCGGAGTTCCCTTGGAAATTCTTTTCCAGAGAACGACGGAGGACGAAGAAATTTGGAAGATGTTGGGCAAAACTCGGGACCCGAGAATACGCGCGCCATTCGCACCCTTCCATAAATTATTTATAACACAGCGCGTAGGAAGAAACGCAAAGACGTTTTCTCGCATCGATTCTACGCGCCCTTTCTATTTATTTAGCGCTACTAATTTGTCTCGTAGTCCTCCCTAGTCCCTCGAGCCTGATGTCGCTTCGACGTTTGTTCCTCGAAATATAATAGTTGTAACGCGTCGGCTTCCTATTCACCTAGAGTATCATTTCGATTATTTTCTACGAACGCTTTATCTTCGTTGTTCCTGATTTAAATAAATTCTACGCGTCTATGAGGTGTACACGCATGCGTCCGTCCCTATCGTCCATCGCGTTAATCGCGTGCCCAGAGATCCTTCCGCGGTCCTTTTGTACCGACAAAGCCAAACTGTACCGATCGAGCGGTTGACAGCTCGACGGGCGGCAAGAGCACACGATCTCTACGCGTTTTAGGATGCAGGAAGGATTTTACAGGTAGCAAGGATAAATCGTGAATTCAATTTTTCCCCCTCCCGTTGTCTCGAATTTTCGTTCGAGAGTGCAAGGGAGCGAGAGGCGGATGTGCTCCAAAACGATATTTCGGCAGCTGCTCCTCGAGACGGTCGAGGTAACGAGTTCGTGTGCGGCTGTCACTCGAAATACGGAAACACGACGTTTAACGATCAATTCTCTGCTGCATTTGATGCAACGATATCGACAACGACGGCGATGCAACGCGTTCGGACTTGCGTTTGCGTAAACTTCAAAAAATGCGCGCGCACGTTACGCTTTCGACGCACGTGTCCTGTCACGTGAAGTCAATGCACAACCTAGACGTATTTGCTAGTCTTTTCTCGGAAAAATGCAATACTCTTTCGATAAACTACACACGATTGCGAATGCTGCCTCAATCGCGTCAGCATCTTTAATAACTTCGACCGAAATTGCGAAGCTGTCGAGTCAAGGGTGAAACCTAACCTCCCATTGATTCGACAGCGTCCGTGGTAAGGATATCCAATTGACACTCACCGAGTGCCGTTGTTTCTTTCTGCCGTTTATCGAGTCCGCGTCGTCAAGATCGTGGAAAGCAATTTTTCAAAATTACACTTGTCACCATCGTTTCGGATTCGAGCAGGAGAGAACTTCCGACGCGTCCACGCCGATGGTTGCCGGGAATGCCGTCCTTGTTATATCGAAACGTGCTTCGATATATTTGCAGACTGATCGATTCGAGAAATATCGATTACTCTCGCGCGCCAATTACCTCGCGAACAGAGCGGGCAATACGATTTTGCTTGGTTCAATTGTTCTTCGAGTACTATAAATAATCGAAATAATCGGATATATTAACGGTTTTATTAATTTACAAATTGAGGTGTTCCACTTTGTTCAACGTACGCACCAATTGCCCGTGGATAATAACAGCCAGACTCGGAGGCCAATTTGTTTACATTATCTTCTTTTTTGTTTGTACTTGCCATCCGACGTTCCGTATCTATCGTCGGATCGATCTCTGGAATACTTTTTCTTACGATTCGACGATCTTTCCTCGTACCTTTCACGCTTCTCGACGTCGCTGCTGGAACTCGACGTGTCGTCGTCCCTTCCTCTCCTTTCCTCCTCGTGTCTTTTGCCGCGTTTCCGCTCCTTCTGGCTTTCCTTTTTGCTACTCCGATCGGTTCTTTCTCGGCTTCTGTCTCGATCTCTGTCGTGCCTCCGTTTTTCCTTCTTCTCCCTCTTGGAATTTACATCGTGCCTATCGCGAGAGCCATCGCGATGTCTCCTTTCCTTGTATCTATCCCTTCCCGAGTATTTTCCTCCGTTACGAGCGTAATCCGAATCGCCCCTTCTCTCTCCTTCTCTTTCCTCTTTCCTACGCTCCTGTTTCCTGTGCTCCGCTGCTTCCGTATCGTACTTTCTGTCCGTGTTGCTTCGATTCCTCGCATCGTCGATGCCTCTCGATCCCCTTTTCTCTCGACCTTTGCCTCCGCCCTTCCTCTCGTCGTCCGGGACGTCGAAATATTGAACACCCTTTCCCTTTCCCCACCATTTTATCTTGGCGACAGATTGAGAAAAGTCCACGTGTATTCGACGATCGTCGATCAACACGTTGTCCATCTTAAAGTAGGCCTCTTCGCAGCTCTTGCGTTCAGCAAACTCGATGAACGCGTACTGCAACGAGTCTCCGGTTTGACGATCTCTAATGACTTCGCAGCTAGAGTCAAAAGTAAGACGTTCGATCGTGCCGCTAATTTCAGAAATTGCGAAACTTTCACACTTACCTGACAATTTTTCCGAAACGACTGAAAATAATTTCGAGATCGTCGTCGTTTGTAACAGGATTTAATTTGCAAACAAACAGTACATTCTCGGGTGGAGCCATTTCTGCATCGGGTATATCTCCTACGATCTCCAGTATGGTGGCACGAGCCTTTGCCTCCTTTTCTTTCTGCAACTCGACGATCTCCTCGGTCGTCATGCCAGCGGTGTCATCTATCGCTTCGTCCGCGCCGATTCTGTCGCTCTGCGCCAAAGTTTTGTGGTGAATGCTAAGTCCCTAACTCGTCCTATACTTATAAAAGACAAAACAGTACCATCAGAGCCTCCTTCGTCGGTTCTGGACTTCTATCGGGCATTACGAATCCTCCAGGATCCTCGAAAGGATCTTCCAATATAACGGTATGAGAGATACGAATGTCCTGGTAAGGCCTGTGATCGGCATCGCAGATAGTCTCGTTAAATTTTAAAATAACCCCGAGACCCTCTACGATTTCGCCAAACACGCAGTGTTCTCCGTCCAGGGACCGAAGCTCCGGCGCCAGAGTAACAAAAAACTGAGATCCTAACATATTGTTGCCGCAATTAACCATGGATAGCAATCCGCTCCTGTCGTGCTTTATTTTTGGCATTTTTTCAGCCTCGTAGTATCGTGCCGCATCGCCCACGACAATTCCGTAGATGCTTTCCCCACCCTGCCCCGTGCCGGTAGGATCTCCGGTTTGAGCGATAAAGTTGCTTTGCACGGAATGAAACAAATTCCAGTTGTAGTATTTCATTTTGCACAGCTTCAAAAAATTCCTGCATGCTGCAAAAGATTTCCGGCCGTCAGCGAATATTCTCTGTTAATGTGTGGATACGAATTCGAAGAGGAAGAGATACATAACCTAAATGACATTTCATACTCACTTTGCGGCCGTTCGTCGACGTACAGATCAACTGTGAAATCTCCGATGGTTGTTTCTATTACCACGGACATATTTTCGTGGAATTTCGTCGTTTTTCCGTACAAGCAAATTAAAAAAAAATCTCCCTCTTTCTCTGTTTACATATCACGCAAAACAGTCGTTCACGCCATCGCGCGGTCTACGCGGGAATCGGCCGACGCCGAATCGATAGATCGATTTTTTATATGCTTTTCGCGCGAAAAGTATCGAATCGAAATTTCGCGGGAAAAAGTAAAACATATTCGTACGTAGTCAGGAAACGTTGTTGAAATAAATACAGGCTGACATCGTAACATTTTCGACACTTTATGTTGTTTGTAATAATATTTACAAACGTGAATTTAAGTCCAATCTATCGCTTGAACTGTTTTTAGACGAAACCAGTGGAAAGGTAGCGAGCTTGTGATTGTAAGTGCCAGGCAACAGAGCGGACAGTGCCATGTGCGCTATAGCCGCCGTAAATCCCCAAATCCGATGTTTACCGGCCAAATAAACCGGAAGAGTGTAACCTGCACGGAAGTGCGTGTAACCAAACATAGAAGGATCGCAGTGATCTTTCAAGCTAAGAACGAAAGCCTCCTCCACCTCGTCGGGATTGATCTCGAGCTTCTCCGGCTCGACTTCGCCAATATAGCCAAACACCGGCATGACATCGACGGTGATTTTGTTGATTATGTTTCCAGAGCCCCATATGTCTATTTTGTCTCTCGGTATCTTCAATTCCTCCCAGGTTTCGCGCAGAGCAGTCTCTTCGAGATTTCCGTCCTCTTCGTCGTACATTCCACCCGGGAAAGAAACTTGTCCTCGATTCGAGCTTAATTTCGTCGATCTCAAGGTATACAGTAGACCCAGTTCCCCCTTGTGCATGCATAATGGCACCAACACAGCGGCCTGTTTCGTATCTTGATCGAGTTTCTTCGTGACTTTGTACTTCTTGAATTTCTCGACGAAAGATTTACGGTTTTTCTCGCTCAGTACAGTTTCCGGCTTTAAAAGGTCGACGTTAACCGCGGTGTTTGGGAGACGTTGGGACTCCATCAGCTTGATTGCAAAGAAGAAGCATTTTTTTAGGGCTATTTTACGGTGACATACGACGCGATTGATGGGCGGGAATTTGCGGCGTTTCGATATGCTGTACGCGCGAAACAAGGCGACGTACATCGCTGCGACTATCGAAACATGTTCTTCCTCGAGGTTTCGTAAACGTTGAAGTTAAAAGTCTCAAAGCTCTCGGAAATTTTACATACGGGACGACGTGAAGTTCGTCTTTACCCTCGATAGTCGACGAATCGTAATTAGCAACCGTCGCGCTCTCTGACGACCAGAAAGGAAAGTATAGCGTTTCCGACGACCGTAATGGCCACGATCGGAACTCGAAGAAAAAAATACTTACAATACTGCGCAACGAGAAACGCAACGGAAAAGAGTGTATCTTCATCCGAACGGCCAAAATTGTCGAAGCTACTTTACGTTATTAAATAACGAACAAATGAAATTCTTTCCTATCCAAATCTGATCCCCCCTTTCGACAGTCACTTCATTAGAATAACAATCTTCGCAAACCTTCGGACGTAGGTACGCTGACTTCATCGTAACTCTGTCTACCACTACCAGATGTCTGATACGTCGACTTTGACCCATTTGAATTTGTCGAACATTGAACGTTTTTCGATTATGTTAATCGAGATACCGGTCCGGTTCGTTTCTTATCGGCCCCTCGTATCTCCATCTACATCTCCCTCGAATTTTCAAACGTCTCTTAAGAGAATTCTCTCGAAATAATTAGCATCTTTTGTTTCGATGAATAGCAGACCGAGGGCAAAGATTAAAAATCTCTACGATAGAATCGTGTTCTCCGTAATGCGATCGAAAAAACGGGTTTTTACGGAGAGACGCGGAAAAACAGGAAAACCATAAGTAACACCTGTCAGAATTGATGCGCGTGTTACGCAAAGTTAGGAAAAATAATGAACGGTCAGTAGGATAAATGTCGACGAAATTTGCACTTGTTTGAGCAGTGCTTAGATGATTAGGCAGCACACGACCATTCGATCCGACGTAACTTCTCGGTGACCCATGTATTATTGTCTTCTCGCAGCTTATGATTAGTCATCGAACGCGCGTTATCTCTTTTTATCTAAATCTTGCAAGCCAACAATGCGCAATTATGATAGTCGAAAAATTCTAACGTCCACTTCCACCGAGGATGATGTACGTTTAATTGGATCTTTCGAAATTCTGAGAGTTACGTATTATCGGCCGCGTTTGAGGTTATATCGTAGACTATCGTACTGTAACGCGAGAGTTTTCCTGTTTCTTAGCTATACGGTGAATCGCATTGTATAAAAAGAATAGTACCATTATCTTTGTCGCGTTATAGGAATTCGCGTTGAAGGAACTCGAGTTCAAGGAATTGACGTTGAAGAAACTCAAGTTACACGACACAGTCTACTCCTCTTAAACGATGTATATTCAATGACACGACGCCGCGAGAGAACGATATAAAAACCTACCTTCTATATTTTGCAATAGCCAATCAATTTGCAAATATTATCGCGCGTTAATTGTCGCGGGTCGTCCTCGATGTATCGATCGACTCGTGATCTGTCCCTGACCCCTATTGCATCACCCATTGCATCGCATCGTCGACATTGCAAATTCATTTTGAGTACATATTTAAAATTTTCCAAATCAACCCATTTACAATTTGGGAGCCTTCCTTCGAACATGGAGCACGGTATTCCCTGAATTTATACGTCGACGTATAATTTTACCGAGCTACGTAGAAATATCCAATCTCGTTGGTTTTAAACTGATACGCATGAATTTCGCATGAACTGTAATCATTGCAATTACACGGCTTGCTATCGTTTGTTGGGCATTTATATAAATATCCCTGCCAACTCATTCGCATAAGCTGTCTGACCTATGTAATTGGAATTCGATGAAACCGATAAAACGTTGCGTCTCGATATCGGTGATACAGATTACGATTTTATTGATCGTCGAGCAGCTTGCAGATTGTAAACATACGAAATTAGGCATTGTGAGGCTACGTGTATTAGCAAATTACCAATAGTTGTTTTGGGTATCCATTGCCTCGAAGAATAATTTTACCTTCGCCGTGGAATTGACCTCCCCATTTTGAAAAGCTTCTAGATCGAAACTGAATTCGTCTTTCGAACGAAAATACTCGGCAATATGGTTTCTCTTTCGAGATTGTCTCGCGCGATAGGATTTCCTTGTATTTTAATTCTCCTTTCTGAATAAACGATGAGTTTCGAATATTCGACGTAGCGGCGCGTTATCCGTGGAAACGAAGTCGGACGAAGATCCGGTGAAGATAGCCGAAGATGGCCGAGGATAGCCGAGGTTAACCGAACGAAACTGTTTCGGTCGCATCTGAATCACGCTCGATGCGTCAGTCTTTAACCGTTTGAGCGTTGCCAGTGCCGTTGAGAGTCTTGAGAGTCGAGCCTCTTGCCTTCTCGTGCTTCTACCTTTCGCTAACAAGCTGCACAGTCGTCCGGCGTCGTTGTCATTGGCAGTAGTTCGCGGTGATTGGCAGCAGTTGGCAGTCACGGTTCCGAGCAGTGCTTACTAGTGTCGAACGGCGGTGGTTCGCTGGCAGAAACGGCGCGTCCTTTCTGCCCTTTCTCGTTGTTGCGTGCAACGAATTTCTAACAGTTGAGTCGTCGATACGGTTGATACGGGCGATGAGTAAGCACGACGGTGATCTTGAGAAGCATTAGATCACAACGATCGGAATAATCGTTTGTCTTTCGGTCGACGATATTCTGTGCGACGTTATGCATCGAATCGATGTGTTTCCCCGAGGTCAACGACGGACTTTGACGATCATAAACATGTTACGCCTCAACCTCGTCTTCTCCCTGCTGAGTGTTTTGACCTTATCCAGCCTAGTGAGTAAATAGATACTTTCTAAGATCTTTCACGCTCCGAAGAAGCATCATGCGTCAAATGCTTTCGGCGCGATGAGAAACAAGCGCAAAGGTACACACACATATACCACACCCCACATAGTTTAACGTCTTCTCCCGAGAATCTGTGACGTCACGTCGACTGATCTCTTCGTGAATGCCTATCGGCTGCGTACCAAAGAAAAGAGGGTTTATTAAATTTAATTATACCTCAGCCTTAATCGTTACGGAAGAATCTTTTTCGATGACTCCTATTCTCAAATCTCCCATTTCGACGGGGTGAGGTCAACGCGGACATTTTTTCCACAATTTCCACTCAACCGGTTTTCCAAATTCAAAGAATTTACGGCATTTTTCCTGTTAATTGTCTCGACATTTATGAATATCTCCTCCACTTTGCATAAGGCCGTATTTTCTACTTATGCTAATTCGAAGAAGCGTATATAATAGCGTTAAGACCGTTTTTGCGTTAATAGCATTCCTATGTGTGTGTCCTTTGTGCAATAAATACAAATAAGGACGTCAATTTCTTAGCAATAATTGTCGTCTTTAGAACATTTATTACTTGCGATAACAGCGATTTGTATTTATCGTGGAATTTCAGAAAACCAGCTTAATCTGCAATTCCATGATAGCAAAGTAAGCGATTCTTAGCAGTTATAATGAGCAAGACTTTAGAAATTATACCTCATTGTCATTTATTGTATTACAATTGAAAAGAATGTGCAAGTAAAAAGGTCAGCAGATGGAATTTATAGAGGACCTTTCCCAGGATATTAAATCAGAGGAAATTAAATCATCCAATTAACCGACAGAGAGGGCTTGCTCCGTTTCTCTGTCTCTCTCTGTTCTGTTAACCAATTTGATTAAAAGAAATCTGTGGATGACAGTGATGCTTCTTCTTACGTGCCATTGTCTGCATTCTTATAATGCGAGTCGTATTTCATTGCTGCAATATAGACACCCAATATGGCATGTACTCACGTGTCATTGTCTTTCTATACTTTCCTCAAGATTATTATTGCTTTGTCCTCGCACAGAGAGTTCAGAATTTTTTTTACGAAACTTAAGTGCCACTGTTGGCCCAAATGTAAGGGTTTTTGTTTCAAATACAGGTATCCGCGGCGGACCCTGGCCACTGCGTGTGGTATGGAGAATGTTACACGGACCCTTTGATGCATAAAAAAAATTGTCCTTATGTCGGTCCTGCCAAACCACTGGACGTCAGTGGGCAAAAATTGTTGGCCAAACATTGCCCGCATTTAGTACAAGATAATGGACAAGGAATTAATACTTGTTGCGACATGACTCAGTTAAAAACCTTGGATGTCAACATTAAACTAGCCGCAAACTTTTTAAGTAGATGTCCCAGTTGCTTGGATAATTTGGCAAAGCACTTTTGCGATTTTACATGTAGTACTGAACAAAGCAAATTTATGAATGTTACGGATATAAAGAAAGAAGGAGGTAATAATCTTTGTTTTAGAGGAATCAATAATTACTACTTTTTGTTTGTCAAGCAAGGAGCTTTTGAAATAATCAACACGCGTGTTCTACTCGTTTCAGATGTACAATACATCGATGCGTTAGATATTTATATAACGAACAAATACCTCAAAGGGACGTACGATTCGTGTAGCAAAGTGTCCGTGCCGAGCACTGGACAATTAGCATTAGATATTATGTGCGGAGAATGGGGTGCCAGTAGATGTACCCCGTTGAAGTGGTTCTATTATATGGGCGATGCGGAGAACAATAATTACGTACCTTTCCAAATTACGTACATAAACACAGACGAGCCCGTTGGTCCGTTTGAACCGTTAGATCCAAAAGTGACGCCGTGCAGCAAACCACTGAATGTAAGTACTCGCCGCTCCTAATATCGCAATTTTGTTTCTCCATGGGGGTAAACAAGAAACGATGAAACAGTTACGACCTTTTGCGCTTAAAAAATTTTTAGAAAAACACCCCAGCTTGTAGTTGCGTCGATTGCGAGGATAGCTGTCCAGTACCGCCGTCGCCTCCTCCTCTACCGAAGCCGTTCGAAATTTTCGGCTACGACGGCTATGCAGTGACCATGACAATTATATTTTTGTGCGGCACTGCTCTCTTTTTGTTAATGATTGTATGTTGCAGCAACAGGAAGCAAATCGGTAAGGAATAGTGATTAACACTGCCGTATGTTCGTTTGGAAGAAAGCGTTTTAATAGTCGAATAACTTTTTGGTTTAAAAAGCTGAACACCAAATTACACTGTGGCACAGGCTGTACAAAATTTAATTATCACGATTTCCCCGCGCTCCTCCACCCCGATTCAACGTGCTATCATGTTCGATGATATTTTGTATCGATACCTTGTTTAATTCCACGTTGGTCACTAATTTTCTTACATCTAATAACTTGTACGTTCGTTTGAAAGTATTCTTTGCATTTCATTCATTTTCCTTCTTGGTCGAGTGCAGAAAGAAGAAGATTATTTTATCTCTATGTAAATTACTGTAGCTGCTAATTTATACCGTTAAGTTTTTCCTACGACTATCGACAGCTACTAATGTTCTAGTTTCATCGTCACTTTTGTTTCTCGGTTGTGGTTTAATGACAAATTCTTTTACAGCAAAGTTCCTCTACAATAATTAATAGAATAAATGTGATAACTGCATTTATTGCGCCGGTGCTGTACGCCCCTGGAACACCGTTTTACATATATTTTCTTTCTATTTCACTTCTCCTCTTCCCCTTCTTTCGGTACTTCATCTCTCTGCGTTGTAATCCTAGGGAATCGTGTTATAACGATACTAATCATCGTGAATTAAAAGTTTTCGAAAGTAGCACTATAAGAAAAGGATTTGATGTAGAGCGATCAATTGTATGTACGGTGTGCGTGTATGTATAGTTGCACGAGGGGAGGAAGTAGGCAGGCAGGTGGGTAGACGTCTAGCCGCTGGGCTACACCCCCAAGGAGATGGTGCTCGTATTGCTCTCGCCGCAGACCAGGAAGACAGCCCACTTCAGTCTAAGCGTTCTAGTAGGTTTCTCTAATAGTATGTTCGATATTTGGTTTCTGTGCTTGTCCCTTACCTATCTGTGTCTGTACGTCTTTGTATCGTTGTGCGCCTTGTCGTCTGTCCCTTTTCGACTTAATCGTCTGCCTCGGATGAATGTCGTTATCCTCGTATTGTGCATGTTAATTGGTACTTTGTGAAAAGTTCATTTTAAACGGGAAACATACCATTTCGAGAGAAAAATGCTACGATAGAGTAGGTGAGCTTTTAAGACAACGGAAGAATATGTGTATAGAAATATTAAATCAGCAATGTTTCTAGAAAAATATTCGAAATATACGGAATTTAGTTTTATATAATCGATAGAAAGGCAGGAATCTTTTTAGGTAACATCCGTTCTTCAGGTATTTAACGTAGCTTTTATCGATGAGTTACACCTTTTTTTTTTAGATTTTCTAGGTTTAAAATTTACGCACCAGCTAATATTTTGCATGGTTCTGTGTAAAACACGCAACACACTCTAATCACCGTAAGACATGCGTATCATTAAAACCGTTACGTTTCTATATGTCAATATGAAAGTATGTTTGCTTTACATTTCATCGAATCTCATTAAATAGATCGATAAGTCTGCTTGCAAGTTTGAACATTGAATTGGTTTAATTACCGTTGACTCGTTTAATTTGAATCTTTTGTAAATCGCTTTATTGTCGATTACGAGTCTCATAATTATATCAGTTTATGTATCTCTTATTGCCACCTCATGCAAAGTGACATCGATTTACATTTGTACGTCATTACGTGCATAGAAACGTTCTGCTTCGAGTATCTGTAATCGCAATCCTCTTTCATCGCAATATGTACGTAATTTCGTCGTTCGATCCATCGCACCTGTGTAACGTTGAAATTATTTTAGGTGTTATATCTGCGGACGTTTTGCCCGATGGCTTTGACGAAGAACAGTCAACTTTCATCGAACGATTAGGCGCTGGAACAGATAAGCTTCTCGCCGAATTTTTCTGCCGATGGGGTACAGGTAAAAGAGCCACGGATTTTCGTACCGAGAGATTACGAATTTATGATTCGCGACAATTTTCATTCTCGCCGGAAACTCGAATTATTTTCAGCCTGCGCTTCCCGACCATGGTTCGTCCTCTTTCTTGGCTTTGTTTTCATCGTTGGCTTGGGTCACGGTATAAAATATATGCACGTCACGACTGATCCGGTGGAACTATGGGCTGCTCCGCAATCGCGCTCGCGCATCGAGAGAGCATACTTCGATGAACATTTTGAACCGTTTTACAGAACCGAACAGATCATAATAAGGCCAGTAGGTCTATCGAATGTGAGTGTTGCCGCGACACGGATTTATGTACAACTCCTTGCCTTATCCTTCTTTTTTCTTTCCACTGTCTATCAATAATACACGCGTC
This sequence comes from Cerceris rybyensis, assembly GCA_910591515.1. Classification (NCBI taxonomy): domain Eukaryota; kingdom Metazoa; phylum Arthropoda; class Insecta; order Hymenoptera; family Crabronidae; genus Cerceris; species Cerceris rybyensis. The sequence goes on along the minus strand of OU342800.1, from coordinate 433,794 downwards.
GCTATTTTAGATCGTTCACGAGACCTCAAACGGACCTATAACATTCGGGCCTGTGTTCAATGAGACCTTCCTCAAAACAATATTTTCATTGCAAGAGGACATTAAAAAGATCGTTACTCCTAACAATTATACACTTGCAAATATATGCTTTGCCCCGTTGACCAGCGCATTCACGGGACCAACTACCGTCTCGCAATGCGTTATTCAAAGCGTTTGGGGATACTGGCAAGATAGTATAGAGAATTTCGATACGTCCAATACGGAAGATAATTATACGGTTAATTACCTCGATCACTTCGTAGCCTGTTCACAGTGAGTATAGCTCGATACAGCAGGAGAACAGCTTGCATGGAAAAAAACCGTGGATATATCTCGACTGCTTGATATTTGTAGAAATGCCTATAATCCTGAATGCCTCGCGACTTACGGTGGCCCGGTAGAACCGGCTATCGCGGTAGGAGGATTTTTATCCCCGGGACAAGATCTTCAAGCTCCTTCTTACGAAAAGGCTACCGCGATTATCCTCACTATACTGGTGAACAATTACCACAACAAATCGAAGTTGGTGCCGGCAATGGAATGGGAACAAAGGTAGGCTCGAGAGACGCAAGAACGTGTTTGTGCTTTTTTCTCTTCTAGCGAACTGAAATCGACGATACGGTTAGAGCATTGTTTAGCGATAGTTTGTTGATACTTTAGTTACGTGGAATTCATGAAAAACTGGACGGCGACGAAGAAGCCGGCTTACATGGATATTGCCTTCACCTCGGAGCGATCTATCGAGGACGAATTGAATCGTGAATCCCAATCGGATGTTTTGACCATTCTCGTATCTTACGTTATCATGTTTGCATATATTGCAATTTCTCTCGGACAGATGAAAACATGCAGCCGACTTTTGGTAAGTCTAAATATAAGCGGAGAAATCTGTGACAGATATCTGCTCGCTCGCGCGCTATCATTATCTTTCTGTATTCTTTTCTCTCCTGAAATACACTCAAAATGTTTACATTCTGACTTTAATTTTAGATCGATTCTAAGATCACGCTCGGCCTTGGAGGTGTACTTATAGTTTTGGCATCAGTCGTGTGCTCCGTCGGGTTGTTTGGTTTCGTCGGTTTACCCGCAACCCTCATTATCATCGAAGTCATTCCGTTCCTCGTTCTCGCGGTCGGAGTAGATAATATCTTTATTTTGGTCCAAACACACCAACGAGAAGGTCGTCGGCCAAACGAATCGATACAGGAGCACATAGGACGTACTCTTGGCCAAGTCGGGCCCAGTATGCTGCTCACTAGCGTTTCCGAAAGTTGTTGCTTCTTCCTTGGTATGCGTCGTACTTTCTTTTTTGGTTTTCAGTACCGACGCGTTTCGAGGAAACGTTCAAATGCATTTTGAAATTTCGCAGGTGGATTGTCCGACATGCCAGCTGTCAAGGCTTTTGCTCTTTACGCCGGAATGGCGTTACTGGTAGATTTTCTTCTACAAATCACATGTTTCGTTAGCTTGTTGGCTCTCGACACCATTCGGCAGGCGGTACGTAATATTCGATACGTACAATTTATTTTTATCGTATTTGCGATCACGGTGGTCTCTCGGTAAAACGTTGAAAATCAATTTTCCCATAGCGATAACAATTTCACGCTCCTTTCTTTGGATTAATGGGCATTATACGAGAGTCTACTATATATTACGTTCGTCCTTACAACGAGAACCTTTGCCGATTTTAGAATAACAGGCTCGACATATGCTGCTTCGTTCACGGCTCAAAGAAAGACAGCGGCGAGGAGGCGGTAAATGGAATTTTGTACAAAATTTTCAAAGTAGCCTACGTGCCGCTGTTATTGCAAAAATGGGTGCGCGCATGTATCATGATCATTTTCTTCGGCTGGCTTTGCACGAGCATCGCTGTCGTTCCACATATCGAAATTGGCCTAGACCAAGAGCTTTCCATGCCCGAGGATAGTTTTGTACTAAAATACTTCAAAGTGAGTGGAACAATGAGATACTTGGTGGATAAAAATCTAAGTAAACGTTTAAACGGAAAATTAATCCTATGTTCTGCCGTAGTTCTTAAACCAGTACCTGTCGATTGGTCCCCCGATGTATTTTGTTGTCAAGGACGGCCTAAATTATTCCGATATGAAGATGCAGAATCTAGTATGCGGTGGTCAGTACTGTAACAGCGATTCGGTATCGACGCAAATATTTATAGCATCGAAAGCACCCAATAGGTGAGAAAGCTCTCGATTGGTTCGCTTCCTTTCGATTTACCGAACGTTAACGTGCTAAACTGTACTTTGATCTGTCCAGGACGTACATAGCGAAACCCGCGTCATCGTGGCTGGACGATTACGTCGATTGGACCCAACTATCGACCTGCTGCAAATACTTTGTAGGAAACGATTCTTTCTGTCCGCACAACGGTACGAGAGAGAAAAACAATATTCTCCTAATTTCTGTATGTCATCGTTTTTGCATGTTATTGTAAGATTATCCGATCGTCTTTCAGATTACTCCAATCGCTGTGCCTCGTGCAACATCACTATGAACGATTACGGTCGTCCCGTGCCAAATGACTTCGACAAATATGTGTCGTTCTTCCTGCAAGACAATCCGGACGAAACGTGCGCGAAAGCGGGTCACGCTGCTTACGGCCATGGCGTTAATTACGTTACCGATCCGGAAACCGGACTCTCTACTGTCGGAGCATCCTATTTCATGGCTTATCATACGATTTTAAAGTCGTCCGCAGATTATTACGAATCGATGAGGGCCGCGCGCGCCGTGTCGGCCAACATAACGGACATGTTGAACAGCAATCTGAAGCTTGCTGGCAGCAGCAACACCGTCGAAGTTTTCCCTTACAGCGTTTTCTATGTATTTTACGAGCAGTACTTGACCATGTGGCCCGACACGTTGTACAGCATCTGCGTATCCTTGCTAGCTATTTTCGTGGTAACGTTCTTGCTGATGGGCTTGGACATATTCTCTTCCGTTATCGTGATTATCACGATCACGATGATAGTCGTGAATATCGGCGGTCTGATGTATTGGTGGCACATAACGTTAAATGCCGTCTCTCTCGTGAATCTTGTCATGGTGAGTATCGAGTATCGAGAATCGGGAATTGGGAATGTCGTCTGAACGTCGTCTTGTTTCCTCAGGCTGTCGGGATAGCGGTTGAGTTTTGCAGTCATCTGGTGCATTCGTTCTCCGTATCGGTAAAGACGACGAGAGTGGAAAGAGTGGCCGATGCGTTAACGAACATGGGAAGCTCCATATTCAGCGGTATTACTCTCACGAAATTCGGCGGAATCATCGTGCTTGGTTTCGCTAAGAGTCAAATCTTCAAGGTTTGTTTAACGTGTTTTATCGACTCGCTGTTATTTTTGTAATTTAACTTCGTAAAGGAGAAGGATTTTCATGGAAAGCTTTCGTTTGCAGGTATTCTATTTCAGAATGTACTTGGGTATCGTGCTCTTCGGAGCCGCGCACGGTCTCATATTTTTGCCAGTATTGCTCAGTTATATAGGTAAGGATTTCGTTGGCGAATAGCTCCAACGATCATTTCAAACTTTGCAATTGCTTCTCGTATTAGTCGCGTATCACTTACGAAAGACGATCTCGATCGGATCGAAGGACACGCTGACATTACTTGATCGGTGCTGCGTTCAAATTGAATTTTCATATCCCTGTAACTGAAAGGAAGGTTGTATCTTATGCACGTTCGTCTTGATTCTATAAAACGCTATATTTCGTATAATATCGAATCGTGTTTACTCGCTAAAATGTTCAACGCTTAAACCTTGCCTTCACGTTGACCCATCCTCGGAGGGTTCGATGAAGGGAAAGAGAATGTTGCGCGATCTAACAAAGAGGACTGCCGTCATGGCTCCTGGTGGTTCTAGGGACACCAATGAACAGAGAGAAGCTGGCCAATCACAAGAGAGCGATACAAGGAAATCTGGATAGCGTGCAGGAGACATCCTTGAATCATCGTGTAAGCAAACTCAATTCTCCTCCCACACCCACCACAACCACACCCACCTTCAGAGTGCTCGAATACGAGAGATAGGTATGCAGGACATCTAAATTTTGTACGTTCTGTATCGTGATTTGTGAAATGGAATTTATCCGGTATTTCCTCGTAAGTGTAAACATGCTTTCCGAATCTGGACGACGCTTACTACTGTAGACTGCTTTCGATCCAAAGAAAAATCGATCCCTACGTGTCGATGGAATTTTCGTGGACGGAAGGGCATCTCGTGTATTTGTATATATTTTTAAACGATACTCCTAGTCCACAGGGAATTTCTTCTTATCGCACTCGCTTCAACTTGTTAAAACACTTTTCCTTGGCTTTGTAAAACCACCCTCTTTCCAAACATTATCCGAACACTGCAAATTTCTCGACACGATCTCTGTTGAAACGTTGATGAGTGTGGGATGGGATAACTACCTTCTACAATAACACACGCTTCTCTGTTTTCTTTGTATGTCGTTGCCAATTGGTTTCTCGAACCTTGAATCTTCTCCTTTGTTTTTTGTTTTTCTTTTTCGTTCTGTTTGTATTACGTGTACTCTTGTGATTAGTTAGTTGAGCGTGCAAGGTACACTCGGATCTTCCGTGCAACCTTATCACCTTTCGCTAGACAATTGTGCAAACAGTCGGCTGTATCGCTGGTGTACTCTTATGTACATACGTAATAATAATTACAATGCTATCTTAATTGGGTATTATTATGACACATTGTGAATGAGGGATATGGAAAAAAAATGCAATGTCACGAGTCAATGCAAATACCGCGCGAGGCATCCTTTCGTTTACTGCCAATTGCACTTTTGTTTTTTTATAACGTCATCTTATACGTTTGTTTTTTCTCTCTCTCTCTCTCTGTTTTTTAATTCATAATTTTCAAGCAGTTTTCAACTCACTCGTAACACCGTCATTTCGGTCGGGCGACCAACATGAGCGCACGATTATAAAAACTTGTTTCTTTTGTTGCTGTCTCCAGGCGTGATGTCGTGCCGAGGGCGTAGAAGAGCCCGTCAATGCGCCAACGGGACTAGAAACGAATTTCGGAGTCAGGAACGTAACGAACCCAACTCTCCTTTACTCCAAAATGACATCGATCAGTGCCCATCCACTTCCTACGCCAGTATAAACGTCAGGGATAACGCGCGTCATCCGGTGCTGTTTTAAAGCGAATTAATCCTCGATGCTGATCCGATCAGCTTCACTTTTGTACTCGAGATTTACCGAATGTAGTTGATCTTTCGTATCGTTTAACATCATTCTTGTACAAAAGAGGGGAACCTCGAAGTAGAGGTAGATTTATCATTAGCTAGAAAGAAAATTACGAGACCGTTACGAACTCCTGTCTCGGCGCTCGTATCTGGGACTGTTTGTAACTAGGAGAAAAGGAAATAATCATCGTACACTATTCTTCTTATTATTGCTATTATTATTATTATTATTACTATTACTATTGCTACTAGTACGTTAAGATTTCGTTGGTCGTAAGGTATTTATTTGTAGAGGAAAGAAATGTCTTGACTTAACGTTATTCCGTTGCCCGAGCTTTACGAGGTATTCGATACGTTTCGAGAAAAAACGAAACCTCCATGGGACGTAGTTTAAGCTTGAAGTAACGCGTGAAAGCGTTCGGAAAAAAGAATTAGCCGTCGATGAACACATAGATTTATATATGTTGCTTGGCGAACGGCAAATGTAATCGTGCATTTTTGTCAATTTCTTCTAGAAGTGCTTGCATTTTCTTTTTTAGGACGAGGTAAACCCGAGTCTCCGATATCGTTGTACAGAGACCTCCTCTTCGCGAGAAGAAACTTTCAATACGGCCGACACTTACAATTACAACTGTGTAATCTCTCGTCGATGATCGTCCTCTGACATTGATCGTGTCGCGCGTATTTGGGGTATCCTTCAAACCACAAGACAGAACCGTCCTTAATAATCGTTAAGTAGTAACGAAAAATAAATGTGCATGGATTCCTATTTGTGCGACACGCATCGATCGATAATAAGTTCCTATTACGAGGAATACGAGAGTATTTAGCGTAGGAGATAACGATCGATCTTTGAAGGTACGACGATCCGTGTCGGAGTTCAGGACTGGTCTCGCGTTCGATTCCTTTCGGAAGCCTTCTTCGTTTGTCCGTGTAATCGATAAATTTTTAAGCGAATTATTTTTTAGCGAAATTGCGGCCGTATCACGCTTGAAGGAGTTGGACGGAGTCAAGCTGCGAGAGAAATTGAGACACTTTCCTGTTGAGCGACTCGCGTCAAACGATAATCGACGCTAAATGTTCACCGTTCAATTAACTTTCAATTATCGTACGTTCGAAAATAACGTTGCGCACGCTCGACCCTCGTTTTACACTCCTCAATCGAGAAATCTTTTCATCGTACATTGAAGCCGCGATACGTTTTACAAGATTATTTGTATATCGAGAGGAATTTTTATACCGTGAACCAAGATGTAGAAAAGAAATTACGAGGAAATCTTTGATCGGAGTAACGAACGAACCGTACGATACGGTTTGTAACTGTTACGATAGAGTGTATCGTGTGCGTGCACGGAACGAGAGAGGGGAATCTCGTCCGTATTATTCGATGTTTGTCAATCTTGTGGAGTATCTCGTTAGTCGTACAAATTTAGCATTCGAGCGAGAGATATGTATAAATGGTTGAAAGAAAGTAAAGGAAAAAGAAAAAAAAAAGAGAAGTACAATATGTTGAATAAAAAGTGCCGACACTCGGCGATGAGTGTGTACAATTATGTTCGGGTTTATTTGATCCCGCGTGTAGGTACATACGACGTGCCTGAAGGAATGAAAATTGCATATCAGGACGAATCTTAACGTCAGTATTAAGCCCATTGGGAATCTGCGTACATCATCGCTCGAAGAAGCAAAGTGTTGCGTTAAAACGTGGTGAAATCGTGTCAATGCGAAATACGAATAAAACATTGATTTTTCAGTTTGTACAGGATCCAGCTCGTTTTTGTTTCATTATCGTGTTTACCGTGCTGTCGTGTCGACGACAGGCCGTCCGTCGTTTCTTGTACCGCGTGGCATGCCAAAACACTTGTCAATAGAGGCTCCTCTATCCTCGTGCCAAATAAGCGAAATCGTTCTCGCTCTCGGAATGCGTCTCCGCGAAAACTAATCTTACGAGAGATCGGGACGTCGGTGTCCCTCGAGCGCTCAGGGTCGCCGGGCCATCGGGAGGAATTCCCGATCGACCGAATGTCAACGACACAAGGTTTACAATAAAATATCCGATTTATTGCAAGGTCGCTTGGAGGAAAGTTAAATAGAAATTAAATAGAAATTAAATTAAATACATCGAGTCTGTCTTTTGTACGTTCGCGCGATGGTCATGGCTGCCTTCGTACCAGTCGTGTTAGCAGAGAGCGTGCAAAGGTCCGAAGAGATGCACCGCCTGGCAATTTTCGTCCGGATTACCGAGGAATTGCGCGTATAATTCCTGGTAACGCGACAAGGTCAGTCCACCGCGTCTTCTGTCGTCGTCCTGCGAACGTAACAACAATTTAGCGCAGTCCCACGGTCCTAAGGTACCTCGATGGCGCAAGTTCCGAGGATAGGGAGAGAATGTGGGTTATCGTGCGGCTCAACGTTATCGGGGGACGGGGGCCAGGGGCCAGAGTTTGTATTAAAAGCACGGCTACCGAAATGTCATTGTGATCCACAAACATTTATAGTCCGGTAGCACATGTTGCCACTGGCAGACGCGAAGCGTTACCGTTCGAAAACTTGGCAGACGATCAAAATCATTGTTTGAACTCTGCGCGATGCGATTACATCCGCGATTTTCCTATTCCTCGACGAATGCTCACTTAGCCCTTCCCGAGAGCTTCCCGTTCGTCGGTTCTAGCGGAAGCCCGAGGAAAGGAAGGTGGGATTTTTTTCGATAACGCGGAGGAAATGCGAGGAGGAGCTGCTTCGGGGAAGAAGGTTGAACGCGTCGTCTTACATTGAGGAGATTTTGATAAGCCTCGTCGAGAATGTCCACGTTGTCTACGGGAATCCTCGTTACGCAGTTGTATCGATACTCGTCGGCAGCGATGACACCGTCGTCTGCGAATGAAAATCGTTACGATATCAGCGATCGAGGAGACCAAAGTTTGAGAGATGCGCGGGGTCACCGGGGGTACAGTACCGTTTAAATCCACGACTTTGAAGTGGCTGTCGATGAACATCTTCATCGCTTGCGGAAAGTCACGGTACGATCTTCCGACGCAGCTTCTCTGCACGGCCTCCTTGAACTCCTCTATGGTAACGATACCATCCTGAAAGAACGTCCATATCCTGTATTCCTGCCCGTCGAGGAGGAAAGGGCACGTTCGAGGAAAGATCAATGGATCGCTCGTCTACCTTGTTGAAGTCCGCGAGTTCCGCTATCTCCTCCCAAAGAGAGAGCATAACGTGCAGATTCTCTTGATATCGACCGTAACTGAACTCTCCCTTTCCCTCGATCAGCGTCATTTTCATCGCCATACACTCGAAATCGTGTTTCTCCAGGACTCCATTGTTATCTATGTCTAACCGAGGAAGAAAGGAGGACACGAAGCGCCAGATTAGATAGGAAGAGACGGAGGATCGTTGCCTGTGGATTCAATTAACCGGCTAATCGATTCAATCGTGCCAATTCGTTGTGCCAGTCATTTTTGTCACGACTCGACTGGATTCTCTCCAAATTTCCGCGGCTTTGGCATCGATCGAGCTGTCCGCGATTCGCGCACGTTAAACGCGCAAAAAAGAGCGCGCACCTTGGATCGATTTCGCTCGATCGTCGATACGTCGGTTTCTCGATTATCGATCGACCATCGAGTATCGAACAATCGATATCGACCTCGAGCGTTCAAACTGTCAAACAGAATTGAGCGCGAGCTTTGCGCTTTGCCGATTTAGCTGTGATCGTTGGCGGCCGTAGATTATTTTTCTTGATCGCGTGGATTGTTCTTTTGTACAACGCGACTCGATGCTCAACGTCAACGAACGTCGACGACGTATCTTCCGCGCGTAAATCGTTCGGCGACATGCGGGGAAGGCGAAACGCGCGAGCGACAAAACATTCCATAAAATAAATCAAAGCCAAGCTTAAATTTGGCATCGGAGAATTGCGGTAATCTCGATGACGACGCAGTGCGTTAAAGTTAACCTAAATCCTAAACAAGCACGAGACGATCGAGGCCAAGCGGACCTTTCCCGTTCCTCCTTCCTCGCGACGGAGACGATGATCTATTTTTCTCGAACGCGGCTTCGTCGCGAGAGGGGCAGCTCTGTTTTTTGGGTCAAGAAGGTCAAAGACCGGAAATTTCCGAATTCGGGGGCACTCGATACGAGACAGCCGAGGAAAAAAAGGTAATTGCTCTGTCGAAAGTGAATCGTGAATTCTGAGTCTGAGATAGTTCGGAGATTTTCGGGCGCGCAGCCGCGCTCCTTTGAGCAACGATTCCTCCGGTGAACTTTGAAATGGAACGCGAACCTTTGCGGCTCGACCGCGTTAATTTTGAAACTGCTCGAACGGTACTAAATACCATACTAACCATAGAGAAACCTTACTATAAAATCGACACGATTGTCCCAGCTGTACGCCATTCCGCTCTTTCGTCGATCAAACTTTTCTCTCCTCTCTTCCTAGTTTATTCGTTACTCTCTTTCTTTCTTTCTGTTTTCTTTCTCCAGCTAAATAGAGATACTGCGTCCTGTCGCGTCGAAGCGTCTGCGGTCCTCTGGCCGAGGATAGACAACGGCTAATCGGCTAGCGGCTAACGGCTAACGGCGAAGACTCGGACAATGCTACCGACGAGGAGTTAAACCGAGACGGAGAAAGTGGCTCGAGAGGATGGTGGTTTTCGACTGAATTCGCGTCGAGACTCGGGTCTCCTAACGGTAGCTAAGTTTAGAGCACCCCTTCCCCCTCGGAGGAACGGCGGAGGACAGGATGGCTCCTCTCCTCCCATTCCTCTCGTCTCGTTTCATCTCATGTCACCTCATCTCACCTCATCTCACCTCGTCTCACCTCAACTTATCTCGTCTCTTCTCTCCTCCCCTCTAGTCTTCCTCGACCGAGAAGCGATCGAGAGCTTTCCCCGACTCGCGCGCGAAGCATGACGTCGAGACGGTCGAAGATGTTAATTGGAGTATTGCCGCCCGAGGGGCCGTTTGCGTCCCATCGGCCTGTAACGGGAGAAGCTTTTTATTTTTGGCGAGAAAACAACGGCTCTTCGGAGGAATTATTTTGGTGCAACGGGGAAAGGGAGGAACCGGCGGCTCTCTGAATGAAATCACGGAAACATCGAGAGCAGAGTTGGAAGAGGGGCCTCGTCATTGATCGAGAGTGCTCCGATCGTCGTCGTCCAAGGTCGGGGGACGGTGACGCGTTCGCCAAACCCGAGGTATTTCGAACGTACACTCGAGACCGATTGGTTCGAGATCTTTTCACGGATTGCGGTTCTGACCTTTCGAAATTCAAAGCACACGGCCGTGTCTCGCCCGGTATCGGTAAACAAGGAAGCAATTAAACGAACAACAGTTCTATCGTGAAATATCAATTTTGAGCCGCGTTGCGTCAACTCGCTTTGGCTCGCTTCGCAATTTCGAGCGATTCCCTGCTTTCCCTGCCTTCTTCGCGGTCCCTTCTCGAGCGAGAAGAGGGTGGACTCGTTTCTTCGCCGACGAGCACCACTCGATCCGCCGATCCACGTTTCTCGGATCCGCACGGAAGACTGACCGGCGAAGCGAATGTTCGTCATATAAGGCTCTCCTCTGGAGGGAGGTGTCAGTTGGAAAGTGCGAGCTCTCGTACGAGGAAGGTTTGTTCGGCGAGATCGGCGAGATCGAGGAGATCGACGAGATCGAGATGAGGCCGAGGCTGCGACCGGTGTCGCTTGTTTGCGCCGCGATCGCGCTCTCCGGTGAGCTCCCCGCTCGTCCTTGTGCTCGATATTTTTTGCGACAGTTTCTTCCGGTGTCCTTCCAGGCTGCGACGCGATTTTCCACCCTTTTTCTACCCTTTTTCTCCCCGACCCCTTTTTGGTCCCCGAGCAACGAACTTCGTGGTCGAGAGGGAAAGGGCTCGAAGCCGCCTCGTCGCTCTCGAATTTCCAATCTCGAGAGGGAACGCTTGAGAAATTTCCCTCACATTTTTTTGCGTCCAAGTGAAAACGTTCGAGGAAACCGTGCAATTTCTCCCAGCGATTGTATCGAGCCGCGCAAAATATTCTATCGTGAAAGTGCTCCGAGCGTGAAGTTTATCGCCGGCGGGCGATCGTTTCTTCGATTCTCGGGTTCGCGCGTAATCGATTCTCGAGGAGAGAGAAACCGAGCTGACCAGGAGACGGTTGTTTCAGCGAGCGCTACTCGGCCGGAAGAGAAATCCGGAGGCGCGCCGTGCATCGACGACGACAGATTCTATCGGAACCCCGCCGCCCCGGCGAGCAACGTCTGGTCACCGATCGAGTGCGCCAAGTATTACCTCTGCTTAGGTAATCGACGATCGAGCCTACGTCGATCGATCCCTTCGTCTAATCGTGCCAATTGAATCTTTCTCTTTCAGACAACGAGGTCTTCGAGTTTAAGTGCTCGCAGGGACTGCTCTTCGACGTCTCCAGGCAGATATGCGACTTCAAGGCAAACGTCGACAACTGCGACGTCACCTCGGGTACGTGACTCGAAATTGACGCGCTTCGAATTCATCTAGCGATCTCGAATCGTCGAGGAAACGTTAGTAAATTTCTGGAGCGCAATATTTTTGAACCCTTCCGCAGAAGCACGACCGGCGAAGCCGCTGCTCGACGACGGAGACTGCGAGGAGGGACACTTGGCCTGCGGAGATGGAACCTGCTTCCTCTCCACCTTCTTCTGCGACGGGAGCGTCGATTGTCCCGATGGATCCGACGAGCGAGGCTGCGGTACGAGCTTTCCGCTTCTCTCTTATCTATGTCTCTTTTCGAACTTTCACTCGCGTTGCTCGGTTTCTCGAAACTCGAATCTCAACGAAGGAATCGTTTCGTAGACTCTCGACCGGATCCAAACGCCGCGGCGAAATGCGAGCCAGGAAGATGTGGGCCACCGAATTGCTGGTGCTCCGAAAACGGTACCGAAATTCCGGGCAACCTGACGGCCTCCTCGGTGCCGCAAATGATAACCATCACCTTCGACGATGCCGTCAACGCGGAGAACTTTGAGCTCTATTCCAGTAAGATCGCGCTCTCTCGTCTATTCCGACCGCAGCGGAAAAATCTCGATCGATGCGTCGCCTTTGTCCTCAGAGATCTTCACGGAGAGCAGAAAAAACCCGAACGGCTGCCCGATCCGGGGAACCTTCTACGTGAGCCACCAGTACACGAATTATCGCGACGTGCAATACCTATGGAATCTCGGACACGAGATCGCCGCACACTCGATCACGTACGACACTTCAATGTTTGTTGACATTCGCCAAATCGTCGGTCAATATCATTCGCTCGAATTTCCACAGGCATCGAGGACCCGAGGATTGGTGGTCTACGAAAGCAACCGTGGAGGACTGGTTCGACGAGATGGTCGGCGTGGCAAACATCGTCAAGAAGTACGCTGGAGTTCGAATTGAGGACATTCGAGGTAGATCTATTAGATTTCAATACCCTGGATTTCTGCTTTGGGAACAGAGAGATCTATAGGAAAAAGGGATATACGCGCGAGATAACCGTTTCAATTTTGAGAGTAAGCGTCGAAAATTTGGGCGGCAGGTTTGAGAGCGCCCTTCCTCCGCCTCGGATGGAACCGACAGTTCTTGATGATGTCGGAATTCGGTTTCGTCCACGACTCCTCCATCGTAGCTCCTTTCGCTGATCCACCTATCTGGCCGTATAGCTTGGATTTCAGGCCGCCCCACCGTTGCATCGGCCCGGGACAGCTTTGTCCGAGTCGCCCGTATCCGAATATCTGGGAACTTCCCCTAAATCAACTTTTGGCAGGTGTAAGTAGCTGCGGCCAAACGTTGCGCAATAATCTTGTTTATCATACCTTGCCGAAAATACATCTACCGGCGCATTGCGCGGAAAAGAAAGGAAAGGAAAGTAAGCGTAATTTGAGGAATGATTGTTCGCTCGGACGCAGGAATACACGTGCACGACGATCGACTCGTGCCCGATGGATCTATCCTCCGAGGAGATGTACAACGTTCTTATGTTCAACTTTAAGAGGCACTATCTCACCAATCGTGCTCCATTTGGCCTGCACTTTCGTGCCTCGTGGTTTCAGAATCCGATGTACTTTTACGCGTTTTCCGTAAGTAGTCTCACGAACACGCGCGAACGATGCCGAAAGACCACGTCTCATCGCCGATCTTTTTTAAATCTTTCAGAGATTCGTGGACGACGTCTCGAGACTGGGCGACGCTTACTTCGTTACCAGTCATCAGGTTGTAGAGTGGATGCGAAGGCCGACTTCCGTCGGCGAGATCAACAATTTGACCGCGTGGAGATGTGACGCGCGACAATTCCAGCCTTTCGAAATTGCGTGCGACTTGCCAAACGCTTGTAGACTACCGAGCAGGGTGCTCAAATCGCACCGTTACTTGTACACCTGCTTCGAATGCCCGAAAGAATATCCGTGGCTGAGGAACGAGTTTGGACAGGAGTGAAGGAGATGCATGCCCTGCTGCGTTCACGCCCGATCTTTTTTCGCGAGGATATCGTCGATTCAATTATTTATTGAGGGAGAAAAAAGAAAGAGACCCTGAGTTTTGTAAAAAAATCGTCTCTACGCGCTATATAAGCTTATACAATTTAGAGTGTAAAATAAATCATGTCTATTTTCATTACAAAAGTTTGTCGTTCCGTGATCGAAGGTATATCTCTGTGAACCGATGTCTTTAATGTCCAGAATTCGTGCGGTTTAGCCTTCCTGCTGTATGAAAGGATTCTGAATGGATTCCATTCCATCCACGGGACAGATAAGTACCACGGACGTACCTCTGCAAACGACCAAACCGAGCATGCGAGTGTCTTGGTTCAGCTTGTAGGGATCGTCGGGATCTGAAAACATTTCGTCGAAGCTCATATTCTCACGCGAGATTGAGATAAAATCCCTGTTTGGCCAGGCAGACCCCTATGCCGCCAACCTACCCCTGAGATATTCCGTAGTGTTGTCCAACACTAAGTTGAGGAGGGGATCGTATCCCTTCAAGATCCCTGCGGCTTCCCTTCCACCGGCAAATTTTACTCTAATGTTTTTCTCCAAATACTTGGAAAGGTCGAGTATACTCTCTTTCCTCTTCTTTTCCTTGTGCTCGCAATGTGCATTTTGTTGCTGTAAGAAAGACACAACGACTGAGTATTTTCTAGGTTATGTCGTTGACCTACCGATGCTTTACCTGTTTCGTCGCCTGTAAAGAGAAACGTATCGATTGAATTACTTTATGGACTTTTCTTCGGCAATTTTCTTACGACCACCGTAATTACTTCATACTTACAGACATTTCTATCCTTGCTCATTAACTGTAATCCCTAAGCTATCGAACTTCGATACGAATGCAATACATTTTAAATGCCGCTTTCGCGTTAGAGGTTAGCTTCTGTTTAGAGATGGCGCAAAAAATAATTAACAGGTTTCATCGCAGTGATCGCAGAATCACAATCATAATTACTTGCCAATGAGATCAATATAATGTTTTGAGGAAATATCAGTGACATAATGTGACAATTACCTGCTAGTGATTTTATATTATTTTAACAATTAAATACGATCATTTGAATTTGCCGCCGCTGCAGTGCGCAGACCAGTGGCGCATTATAGAAATAGCGACGCCATAGTCGTCTTCGAAATTCTCCTTTGCCTGGTTGTGGGGCCGGTTGCTCCTGTATTTCATTCCTTTTTGGTAAGAAATTTTCGAAATTTCTGGTCGAGATCAACTCATAGGTGCGAGTTAGAATGTTTCTTGTCTATATATAACATTGAATCGCCGTTTTCTCCTCTTTTTCAGCACCGTAGAACGAAAAATTAATGTCGAGCAGTTCCCCTCGCCGATCGGGACGCTGCTACGATTTAAAGCCGAATATTTCAGAATACGTGAGTTCTACTTTCTCTATTATGACTTAGTACGAGCAATTCTTATCAAGTCTTATTAATTGAGTCTAATGATATGCAAGTAGAATCAACGTATAATTTCATTTTACGATGGCTCGGATTTGCCTTTAGTATTGCATAGTTCCTATTTTATTCATTGTCGCCATGGCGTTTGCGCAGAAGACATGCGCATGCACCGTGATGACGCAGCAACAGGTTGTCCGCCATCTTAGATAGTTTCCCTTCTTTGACCGCGAATCATCGTGCTCCCGCATTTGATTCATTTTCTGTTAGAAAGTTTAAAAGACAGTACTCGAATTGTACTCTCAATTAATTATTAGTGCGTTGTGTGTCTAAACGTAACATGAAATCGTTGAATCATCATCTTTTTACGACAGAAAGTGAAAAGATGTTGGTCGACCTGTTGCTCTCGCCGGCCGGGACGCTGCTATGATTTACAGTCGAATATTTTGGAACGCGTGAGTTATATTTCCTTGATTATAACGTAGTACAAGTAATTATAATCATTGCGATTCGAACTATTGTAACTATTTTGTTGAGTCTAACGATTCGCAACTAATATCAATGTATAAGTGAAAAATTGTGTTTTACAATGGTTCGGATTTGCCTTCGGTATAACATAGTTTCTATTTTATCCGTTGTCGCCATGGCGTCTGCGCAGAAGACCTATGCGCATGCACCGTGATGACGCAACGGTAGATCGTCCGCCATCTTAGATAGTTTCCTTCCTTTGATCGCGAATCATCGTGCTCCTCAGTTTTACTCATTTTTTGGTGAGAAATTTTCGAAAACCGTGCTAGATATGTGATCTCAGTCAGTCATTAGTGTCGCGCGTCCAAATTTGATATCGTGTCCTTGATTTCTTGTTTTTTTTGTGACGGTAGGCGGAGAAATGCTGATCCGGCTATTCCTCTCTTGTCGACCGGGCCGCTGCTGCGATAGATGTATCGATATTTTTGACTACGTAAGTTTTATTTCTTCCATTATCACGTACTTCTTAGTATTGCGATTGGAATTAGTAATGTAGAAGATTCAAAAGTGGAAGTAATCTATTGCTGGAAAATTGCATTTACAATGGCTCGAATTTGCTATTGCCCGTAGTTAGTTCCTATTTCTCCTACTTCCAATATGGCGTCTGCGCAGAAGTCGCTTGCGCATACGCTGCGCAGACGCAGGGGCAAGTGTCCGCCATCTTGCATAACTTTTCCTCGTTCGGTCGTGAACATTTGTACTCCTCAATTTTTTTCATTTTTCGGTGAGAAACTTTCAAGAACTGTGCTAGAATTGTGTTCTTAGTAAATCATTGGCGTTGCGCGTCCAAATGTGATATTGTGTCGTCATTTTCTCTTTTTTTTGTGACGACAGGAGGAAAGTTCTGATCTGGCTCTTCTCTACTCGTGGACCGGGACGCTGATGTGACGCATTTCTCGGAATTTTGGCTTAGGTGAGTATAATTTCTTCAACTTGCGACCAGACATGCACAGAATTTGTAATGCAAAGTTAACACAAACATTAAATCGCATAACACTGACAACGACAATCCATAGTATATCTTTTCAACCTAGTAAAATCATATTCCAATTTATGAGCAAATAATACTATTCACATGCAATAAAACTGAAATAATTAAGAAAATAACATTGACAGTTAATATGAAATGACAATAAATATAAGAATTTGTATTTTTTTGCTAATTTTTGGCCTTCTGCCGTTTCCTCCCCCACCCCTCCCCCTAACCACCATAATGGCAACTTTTATTTTCAGTAACTAGTGGCCGCGCGCAATGCGGTCTTAGAGTCAGTGTTTGCCACATATTAGATATTATTAGTTGTACCAATTTTGTTTTTACAGAGCATCCGTCTCTGACTTTACCTCAATATATCATTAAAGATTGTTAGAAGGCACCGTTGCCCCTGAATGTCATCGCGAATGTAAAGTCAGTGTTTGCATCGAAATTAAAGAGATAGGATATATTTATTCCAGAGCGTCGCGGCTCTTATTGCAATATTTTTATCGCGAAGAAAGTAGAGTCATTTTTTTCGCCGGCTATGAAGCAAACGGTCGCGTTTTTTTTCTATTTTATTTTTCGTCTCGGTGTTAGAGTCATCAAGATTCCAGTTGGCAGATGTACCATCACCGGAGCCACGAATTTTATTTCGTAAGTCGAAACTTTTAAAATATAAGAGCTTTGTATTTTTTTTTCAACGATTACATTAGGATAATAGATTTTAACAGAATCTTTTATTTTCTTTCAGAGCTTGCCTCGTCGAGACGATCCTGGACCTCTGGGTGGCGCTTACCTGGCCTTGGACGGGCATCCTGTTGATTATTTTCTACGTTCGGTGAGTCGCATGTACTTAGATTCCTCCGGGAGCCCGATTCATGCCGTAGGACGATTGGTCCGAATCGGCAAGGGCAACTGGTTGTATTATTTTTTGTTGCGAGCACCGTGACCATGGGTTAGATAAATAGTATCCTACTCATGTATAATTGCACATTTAGGGTGTCTATTAGCTCAGGATAGGTCTTCTTGCACGCCGCGATTGCTCAATGAATGAATGTACATGAACGATAGGCTCAAATCGCGAACAAATTCCGCGAAATTAACTTTGCGCGGGTAGAATCTGAAGACGGATCACCCATCCGACTTCGTATTTTTTATTATATTAGCTCGGACCATCGCGCAATGAGAATTGTAGCGCACGACTGAGTGCTGTTTCCCGACATTTTTTCCGTTTCCGTTGATACAAAGAGCCACATAAATTTGCCACTATATAATGTGCGAGAAGACAATTCGCGACGGGCAGATTCCAGAATCGAAGTATCAGTTTGCAAAGTCTTTTTTACATCCTTTAAACCATTTACTTCGATGGCGGAATCTCCCGAGGATACTGCATACATTTACTCTATTAATTCAATATAAATGTTTTCAACATAAAGTTTCATATAATATTCAATATAAAGTTTAAAATAATATTCACTTTAAAGTTCAATATGATATTCAATTTAACGTAAAGTATTTGATTTTTGAAGATATCATAAATATTCTTAGTAGAGTCTTTGCTTAAATTGCCAATTACCTTTCAATATTGATACACATCTTGCTTGAATAATGAAATATTTTTGAGAAAGAAAAATAGATCGTTCGATACAACTAATTAATCATTTTTCAAGCTCAGGATTTTCAGCACTAATCTTTAGCTGACACTTGCTCTTGCTCGCTCTTTAGCTCAGACATATTGGCATGCCCAGGTGCTATGCTGATAAATCTGGGCGGCGGCTGAGCTCTGGTAGGACTAATCACTTTTAGCGACTGACAATGTCGAGGCGAGTCGTGCACGATGTAATTTCCACGTTTGTGTGTTGTGGCTAGGCCGTGGATCTTGCGTCGTATTTCAAACTCATAGAAACGAACAATAATTTGCCGTTCGTTCTTGCTCGATTTCATTCTGTTGAAGGAACCTTCCGCGATTGTAACTTATACTCGGTTTCACCGCTTGGTGAATAAATTAACGCATATGGTATTCCCAAGTAAAATCCAATTTGACATGTATTATGAACACGAGCCATATGCGTTACCGTTCTTCCTAAAATTGCTTTCAATTGCTTCGCGCGACGTTTCAAAGATACAACGATACCACGGTTCCCTTGTACGCGACGTAGACGATACATTCACTTTACTATTACGCAATGTCCGCTTCGCTTGTCAGTCGATTTCAGGAAATGGTACGTACACTTAGAGCATGAAAGTTGAGCACGGAGTTCGGGTGTCGGAGTCACCCCGGGGTGGTTCTCTAGTGTAGGCCCTTGCGCCCGGGCTCTTAAATGATGATCGTGAGTGAATGTTTTGTGATGATTGAGTCGCGATTTGCCATTTTAAATATAGGTGATAGGTAGGTAGGTAGCATACCATCTCGTCTGTGTGTTTACGTTTCTCTAAGTTAAGTAGGTAGGGCCAGGTGGTGAGGCTATCACAATCGCGCGCGAGTAGGGTGAGACGTCTGCCCCTGGGATCAATCGTGCTCGAACGGATCCGGATCTCGTTCGGTCGCGATTCTTAGAGTTATTTTTTCAGCTTGCTCGAATATCATGGCCAAATAAGGAAGCAACGCGAGCATCGGTGCAGACACGGGGAGCGATTGCCGAAATCGCTGCTCGTCCTGACATCGCTCGGGTCGTTTCCTCGCGAAAGCTCCTCGGGGTAGCTGACAATTGTACACGTGTTGCCGAGATATTTGAGCAACGTTCCTGGGGCAGGAGCCCGAAGAGAGAAGAGGCATCCGCCGAAGAGGCCCCGAACAAATTGTCGCAAGAAGGGGCCACAACGAATGGCTGACCATTTTCGAGTCCTCGGATTCTAGAATGGGCGCCATTGCCATTAAATATTTGTCACTGTGCTCGCTTAGTGCATGTAGTAGTAGTCAGTAGTTAGTAAACCGCGATTTTGTTCGTATTAGCTCCCGCGAAATTAGCGTTGCGAATAAATGTAAGCGCGTTGAATTTTTTTATTAGATTCGCGAAAGTAACTTTTCGAGAGCGCACAACTTGTGCCCGGGATTTTCCTCGGTTTAGGTTTTTACTTAACGTAGAGTCTCGAAGCTATCGACCCTTGAGAAGGGTCACCGGGAGTTCTCTCAATTCGGATTTAAAGTAGCGTTGCGAAGAAAAGAAACGGCACCGGAAAGCGGTGCACGGGTTTGCCACGAATTAGGTTTGTAAAATGTAGAGTTGCGAGATTAGAAGAAGCACCATAGGGTGCACGGGTTTTGCTCGAATCAGAACTCTAGGTAAAGTAGCGTTGCGGAATAAAGAGCACCTAAGACTGGTGCGCGGGAGTTTGCCAAAGCCAGGGATTTTCAGGTTTCATCTTTGTCTAGTTTTCGCGATATTAGCGTTGCGATAAGAACTTACAAGCGCGTTTTTCTTTGCTCAATACTCGGTGAATTAAAGTCGCGATCAACTTGGCAGCAATAACGACACTGGTACCGGGCGAGGTACCCTGGAGTCGCAAAAGGACGACTCTTCATCCGCAAATTAGTGTTGCGACAATTGATCCTCACGATTTGCTCGCGAATTTGACTAATCAGAGTTGCGGAACACAATAGCGCCCACAGTGGCTGCTCGCGATTTTTTACGGGGATTTCATGAATTAGAGTCACGGGACACAGTAGCGCCCACAGTGGCGGCTCGCGATTTTTTTCGGGAATTTGATAACTTAGAGTCACGGGACGCGAATTCGTCAAAGATTCTCGATCGAGCATCTTTGGTTGTTTTTTCCTGTTTAATTCTTTTTTCTTTTCATCTGTCCCCTTATCCCTTATTATACTAATTGTCATTTCACGAAAATCGAATATTTCTGAGTAGATTTTCAACATGCATTGGCTGCAAACAATTTAAAATATAAACATACTACATTATATTCCAACTGCATGCTGTTGCTTGTCGTCCTCAGTGTTATTGATTTCCACAAAAACACCGTAAATTCACATTTTCACTTTTTTAAATTTTTATACTGAAGGAAAATAATGATTAAAGTCAGTTAAAGTCAAATAAATCTCGCTTAGCCTGTAACTCCTTTTTTTTACTTTTATCGACAAAATTAATGAGAGTCTGTTGCAGATTGAAGAAGTACACTTACAGATATTTCCAAATTTGATAAAAGATGATTTTTACGATGGTCAATAGTCACGGAAATTTATACAATGACGGATATTTATTGGAAATAAAATGAGCCACACACATGGAGTTTAAGAGACCCGGATGTCTGGAAACTTTGAAGAAATCCACAGTGTCATGTAATTTTTCTAACGAATACATTTTCTCTTGCAGGAAATTCATGGATCGACCCACCTTGGAAGGTTGGTTGATGGACGTTCCTCTCCGGACTCTTGTCTCGTGAGTTGTATGTCAGATTTCCAAGTTTCATTCTTGAGATTTTGTACGATCGTTTTCATATCCTTGTCCCTGGGTGATGGTTTTGATGTGTTTGGTATTTGGATGATCGTATCGCTCGTTTGTCCTCGAATTCCGATTCATGAGATACTTGTCGTTTGATTTCCTTTTCCGTTTCTAACCGGATGCTTCCTTTCATTCTGCTTCAAGCAGAAAAAATCTATGGTTTCAATTAATCGAGTTTTCGTTTGGTTTATCCCTTTTCTTTGGTGGAAAACCATTCCTCTCTGAATATTCATCACTGAAGATTTTCAAGAGTGCTAGCCGAAGAAAGAAGAGCGACAGCGGGGAGCGATTATACGATCACAAATAGTATTTCAGTTTATTACACCGGAGATTCTATGAACACGGTGTTGAACGTGTGCAAAAATTGTTTCCATATTAACGGTCAAACTGAAATACGGAAGGGGAGGGTGAGGTTACAATGGGGTAGATGATAAGTTTATTGTTATCTAACTCTTAAGTTTAGAATTAAGAATGAGAATGTATGGAATGAACGTGTGTGTGTGTGCTAGTCCTTAAGTCTAGAATCCGTCTCTCTCCATGCGAGACGGATAACAAAAGTAAAGTAGAGCGAGAACTTTCGTCTGACGCATTCTCTTGTTCACTGCGGCGCTCAAAAATTGATGTAATTGCGGGAAAATGTTTCAGACGAAAGACAGAATGCTATGGCGAACGAATGGCCAATTTTTTGGGTCCCCAGTCGCAGCAACCTCCACGCGGTGGGACCTGGGTCGTTGTTGCTCGCAATGACTCGAATTATCAGTTTGCAGGAAATTCTTCTCACATTGAAAGCAATAACGGGCTAATTGGCTGCGAATCTTTAAGTCTCCAGATATTTTTTCCCCTGTCTTCCATTTTTAACGTTAACGCTTTAACACCCTGGTCGTACCGTATCCTCCTTCTTCACAAATGGAGTATTATATTGAAATTCTAATTATCCCGAGGTCTCCGTTAACTTTGAGACGCTCCATTGGAACGTTAAGAGTCGGAAACTGGTAAGAGGAGTTCGACGATTTGGTAAAAGCCTTGGATTTATTCGTATCTGATTTATAAAAAAATACATGTCGATACATGATGTGTACGTGAACAACGACGTATTACAGTTAAAGTGACTGCCTCTTATGTCTTTAAGAATAAAGTCTGTGATTAATTTTTAACAAATGTTCGTTAAATTCTATGATATATTACGAGTGAAATCCACGCGCTACGTGGCAGATCGTGTCTTCATCGTGTGTATCCATCGTTCCATCTATCGATCCTCCGTGTTGTTCGAATGAAAATAATCTGTACAGTATGCTCTTGTGCTTACGATAGGTCACCGACTAGAACGAATCCCCTTCGTCCTTCGCTCGACGGAATTGATATTGTACGTTGACTCGCGAATATTCCACGCCGCTTAATCGCTGTCTTAATCGCGCTCGACCTCGCGCTACACCTTTTTTCTATATTGTCCTCAACTTTTCTCCTGGCTGGCTGTTTTGGATGGAAATTGTATTGCTGTACGTAAGTGAAATTCATCGATGCAACAACGAAAATTGTTCTCCGCTTCTCCCTCGCGGATTGCCTCTCTCGTTGAACCGATCGTTCGCTAAAATGAAGTTCGATGTATAAATTGCAAGCTTTACGATCGTAATCTCACGGATCTCCCAGGTCTCGAGTATCACCTACGAATAATCTATTATCGTCGCGTGTACGTATGTATGTGTGTCTCTCTTTCTCTGTGTGGGTGTTTGTGTGGGGGTGTCTGCTTGCGAGTTAATTGTAAGCTATTCCACGAGCTTAAACGATGAACGCTGCTGGTACTATAAAGGCCGGAACGAAGGATCCGCTAAAACAGAACGCGGCCTATGGGTTTGCGTCGATCGCGATACGGTTTTCACCAAACTCTTTGCAATCGTGGCTTTACGGAATTGATGAACCACGTTAAAATATATTTTCCGATAGCAGGGGAGCCCCGGGCAACTGTTCCACGTTGTTGTTCTCCGTTTCGTCCTGTTCCGAGAGCAGAGGAACTATTTGCTGATTATTGTTGTCAGTTTCCGAAGGTCGTCTACTCTGGCCGGGCAAAAACGACAACGGTATCGTGCCCGAAGGCGTCGTTGGTGCCGAACGCGATAACCATCGTCTCGCTTTGTTTTTCGAATTTGGTAATCCCAGAGGCATGTACATTTTGCCTCGGGTCCTTCTACCTTTGTACGGTCCAACGTCCCCGGGGCTCAGTGACCTCTGCGTAGGCCCGTTCGCGTTCGTTGTACATAGAACTTGAGGTCGATTCTGGTAACAAGGCAAGACGGTGCTGTGCCCGCTAGGGAGCTGCGGAAGCTGCTGAATCTTGTCTAGCAGTTCTCGCAGCTGAAAGAACATTTAGTTGAAGAATCGTCGCCACGAATCGAAGAGGAATACGAGCAAGAATCTCACCTCTATCGTCGGGCTGGTAGCCCGTGGCGGTGAACACGGAGATTGAGCAGCTAAACTCGATATGTCAGATGCTGTTCTATGATTACCCAACGAAACAACCGACCCAACGTCCATAGTTTCCATTCTCTCGCACTCTACGGCCGAGAGCTCGTCTATGCTGTTGTTGCAGGAATACGGCGGTGGAATGATCGTATTTGCTTCGTTGACCATGTTACACACGAAACTGGAACTCAAGGAGTCCAGCGTGCTCGCATGAGAAATGGTACGAAAGTAGCGCATAACAAATCCAGACGTTCCCTTGCCGGATCCTTCGTCGTATCCTATCACCAACGGATACAGGTCTGGTTTGGCCGTCACCTAAAAAAAAAAGAGAAGAGAAACATTATCGTGGCAGATCAACGCGTTTACCCGAAGAGCCGAGGAAAGTCTAGGAAGATCGACGACTTACCTCGTTGTACGGAGGTGGCAAAGTTTGAACGAAGGAGCTGCATCGACTGCAATGCGGGGGCGCGTACCAAGGACCCGTAGAAGCTCTGTCGGAGCTGCTTTGGTCGTCCGTTGCCGCGGAACGCCGCCTCTTCCATAGCCAGCAGCCGCAAGCCGCCGCTAAGGCCAAAACGACGAGTATCGCCGCCCTGCACGACCAAACGGGTGGATCGATCAGATGCAACGTGCTCGAAAGCCACGGATACAATTTCGATACTAACCATAAGTACCAGTAAGTCCAAATCAAGAAATTAAACATTTCCGATATATGAGAGTGCACCTGTGGAAACACGCTGTAACAGCATCCGAACGAACAACACTCTTTCGGGGGAGAGCAGCTGAAAATCGAAGGATCGACGGATGATTATTGAGATCAAACGAGGAAGGAATCTCACGAGGAGGAAAACACTTACACATGCCCCCCATTGCACAGCCTAGAAGACACCTTGAACGAGCAAAAGAACAAATTGAATGTTGTTAATCGAACGACCAAGCACTTTTCTCGATGATCAATTCATAGACGATTCTGTCACCGTTTCATGACTCGCGGGGAAAAAAAACTACCGACCGACGAAGGAGCAATCGACGAAACGACAACGGGAGGAAGCTTTTCGTCGCCGCGAGAGCTCGTACGCTCGAAACGCCACGAAATCCGTGAGATCGCGAGGAGATAGCCGCGGATTTCCCGTCTGCAGGATGTACATACACTCGTCGCGAAGTAAAGATAAAATAAGCGGAGGTGAAAAAGACTTACGCATGAATGAAATGTACAGCGAGCAAGGGATCATTGTCTAGACACGGGCGAGCCGTGCGGGAAACCGACGTATTGATCGGCCTCGAGTCGAATGGGACGGAAGAAGGAGACACTGGTACGCGAGATATGCGCTAACATTCTACAGGACTACAGCATGCTGCAACGAAACACGACGGCCACGTCGTCAGGAGAGATCCTCATCGCCGTTCTTACTTGATCGACGAGCAGCAACGTCAGGAGTACGATCCGCACGAGAACATCGAACGCGCGGTACGCAGCGCGTACAACTTGCACCATAATTCTCCGACATGGAGCGCATGCTCCTCGGCCACCCTCTATAGCTCCATTACCTCTGTAGCGTATTTCCCCGTTTACTCTGGACGCCGGAATCAAAGTTTTCCTGTTCACTGAGTTATGTTTGCATTTTTTTCCACGTCGTCGACACCAATGCGCGTCCGTGGGTCATGGATTTTCGTTCGAACGGTCGACGAGGGGACGCGCAAAAATTTCAAACGGTGGAAGAACCCGAGGAATCGCAGAAACGGGGACACATTATTCCAATCTATCGCGCGAGATAGCTACGGCAAGAGTATCTTTTCCCAGGCAACTGCTTCGTTGCTATTTTCTACCGCCCGAATACCACGACGGCACTGACACGATCGTTTTAAGCGGGATAACGCGACGTCGATGACGCCCTTCAAATCTTCCCGCTCGAAGTTTAAGCGAAGCGCTTACCATCGACCGATATCTCGGAGCGTCGATAAATCGATAACGCAGAACGGCGCGACTACGTCGATCGTTCAAAGCGGACGAACGCTTCGAATCGCGGCCGAAGCGCAGATCGCGTTCGCGCGAGATCGAGGCCGCGGGAAACGATCGATTGGTCGATTCTCGAAGAGAATTACGTTTATAGATTCCCCGATCGGTAAAGTTACCGCGCACAGAGTGGCCCGACGATCCGATTGGTGGAAGAACTGTGCTACCGTTTCGGGATTGGTTGCCGGGACTTGTGTACGTGACAACCGTAGATGCCGGCCACCGTGTTCCCTCGCGATCATTCGCACGGTGTACGCGAACGGCGTCGTCGAGGGCACGAGAGCGCGATCGGTGCGAGCACGTTGCCCGAGTGAAAAAGAAATCGTGGGTGAACAAAATGTGACGTCTCGGGGAACCGAGGGAGAAAAGTTGAGAGAGGAAGCTTCCAGGAATGAACTTGCGGTTGATCGAGAGTGCCGGCAAACCGCGTATCCTCGCGACGGACAACTTCCGGAGAACATGAGATTCGATCGTTGACGGATCGAGAAGGTAAACCGATCTCTTTCCGCCGCATTATAGAGCCCAATCTGTAAGAATACTTTCGACGGGTCGCGTCGTCGAGCGACCACCGAAGCAGGAGAAACGACTGCCGGTTTGCCAGTCGACAGTTTCGATGGAACGCGTTCCCTTGGTTCAATGACAGCGACGGAGCGCCCCGTCGCCCGGGCGATTTGCGTCTCGTTGATCGCGAGGGTCGTCGCGACGCGGGGCAACGTGGTCCCTCCGTCGTTAATCTCGTCGCGTTTCCGGAAGATAGTCTCGAGGCGAAAGGAATGCAGGTGT
Organism: Cerceris rybyensis; assembly: GCA_910591515.1. Classification (NCBI taxonomy): domain Eukaryota; kingdom Metazoa; phylum Arthropoda; class Insecta; order Hymenoptera; family Crabronidae; genus Cerceris; species Cerceris rybyensis. The sequence continues at coordinate 407,459 of OU342800.1, read as the reverse complement.
TTTGCGCGGCTAGAGCAGGAGGGTCTAGAACGAACCTAGGTTCTCGTCGGACGCGACTCTGTCTATCGTATCGAGGAACGCGGCGACGATCTTTGACGCGTCGCGATCTTCCTCCGATCGATACGCGAAAAAGTTTGATCGTGGAACAATCCGACGCGTCCCGAGTGAACGTTCCGCGGAAAGTCGGGCCGGATCGGCCGAGCAGGCAGCCCGTCCGGGTTTCGCGCGACTTTTCGCGCTCCGAGTCCGATATCTCCGAGGCAAAACAGCCGTTGCATGAATAATAGAACGTGCACGCTGCTAAAACGTCAGATCGATATTGAAAGGAGAGAATTTAATAAAACATTCGCTCGATGGCGAAGCTCGGAAGAGGCGTCTCGTTTGAAAAGTTCTGCGGCCAATTAACGAGCGAAACAGGAGCGGCTAACGTTCGAACGTCGAGACTCATAGAACTCGAGGGTATAGGTTATAACCGCAGAGCTCGCGCCTCGTCTTCTCATTCCCCTCCGTCTCCGGTCGTCGATCGTCATCCCACGATGACAAATTACAGACGGGCCTTGTCGCGTATCGCGGGAGGAATTTGTCGGCTGTTCGCGATCCTCGAACGAACAAAGGGACCCGTTGATCGGTTGCGAGCGACTCGAACGGCCGAGACTCGAGCGCATCGAGGCGGATCGAGCGGATCGAGCGGAGCCCGGCTCGGGCTCGAGCTACGCCTCTAACCCTGCGGAGAAAACGCGCGGTTTCGCGAGAGAATTCGCGGATAGGAGGGAAATGGTCGCGAAAGACGACGATGCCCTCGCGTTCCGTTTCCGGCGCGCAACGGGCGAAAAACTTTTCCTGGATTCGGCCGACCGACGGCATCTATTTATATCTTCTCGGTCGCAACTGGCCGCTATGCGGACGAAGTTGCGCCGCGACTCGCTGGAAAGTTTGCTCGCCCGTCGAGTCAAAAAGTTCACGCGAACCTTTCGGCTTCTGCGCGAATCGATTCCGCGCTCGTCCTTCGATCCCTGCGGTTCGAAGGGCGCTCGATAATCCGCGAGGATTTGGAAAGTTTCGAGTCGCCGGCCGCTCGGCTCGTCTCGGGACAGAGAGGTGAGCGAGGACGAAGAAACGGGATAAAGATAATCGGACAAACGTCGAGGGAAGAGGAGACGGAAGAAATTGTCCGCGGCGAGTCGAGGAGGTCGGGGATGCGTGGGCGGCCATGGGAAGGTGCACTCGTACGCGGCAGGTGTAAATAAAAGCGAGCGTAACCCTCTGTCAGCGAAGCGCGCCCGAGCGTGACGGCACCGAGCACTTTTCTCTCTCTCTCTCTTGTCTCTCGGCATTGTCAGCCGACCCGGTGTTCCCCTCTCGGCGTCCTGGACGTTGATCGCGCTCTAGCCGCCGGCCGATGCGCTCGACTTTCTGTAAAGAGAATCCCTCTCGTCGACGAGGGAACAAATTCTCCGGGGAAGTGGAAAAAGGACAGGCCAGCTTTCCTCGTTTTCTCGACACCGCGAATCGGACGAGCGTCGGAAAAGTCGACGGCCGCCCGGACGACGCCGAGACAGTCTTCTGGGAGCCGGAAGATAAACGCCTCTATATTTGATCGCGATAGCGTACCTGAAATAGACCGACCTTATAATTAGAAGCGCTCGATGCGCCTGCCGTGGAAAGAGAAACATCTGCTCCGCGTCGAACGTGGCCAACGTTTGTCCGTGCGCCTGATGGGATCGCCGGCAGGAAGAGAGTCGAAGCTGGCCGGTTTTTGGTCGTTCGGCCGATTTCGAGGCCAATTCCGCGCTCGACCGTTTGGCCACGGACTCGCGGCCACGGTCAAGGGGTCTCGCTCCCTCTCTCCTCCTAGAACGTCCTCGAAGATCGGCGAAGGTCGTCGTCGGTCCACGGTTATCGGTTATCGCGAAAAATTTCAAGAGCGAAGTCGCGGAGAGAATCGTCGGTCGGGCAGGAGCGGAAACTACGCCGGAGAGAGCGAAGAGAGAGACCGCGTCGTCGGTGACGTAACTCTTTGAATAGTTCCGAAGCTCGAACTCGATAGGTTCGAGTTTTCGAGGCAGACCCCGACCCGGAACGATCGCGCCGGCTGAGACCGAACAGCGAAAAAGAGGGCCCTCCTCGTCGATTCGAGATCTCCTCTCTGTTCGTCCTTCCGCTCTAACGATTCTTCCGCGTTTCGACGATCTCGTCGTTTAGTTGTCGGGCAATTTGGACGAATTTCGCCGAAGAATCCGATTCCCACGTTCGTCGATAACGGGAGGCACGCTGGCGATCGACGTTCTCACGGACATCTCGGCCGGATATCGCCTCGCGCGGACAATGGAAACGGAAGGCGTTGAAAAGAAAACGGACGGACACTTTTGAGGGAAAGGAGCGCACGAAGTTTCGCCCCGAATCGCCGGAGGGGGCCGTCGATCTCTCGAAATCCGAGAGATTCGCGAGAGCTCGCTTTTTTCGGCAAAAGACAGATTCTGCCCTCGCGACTCCTCGTCTTCCGTCCCGGTCGAGGGGCCCGCGTCTCTCGTTCTCTCCTCTTTCTCGTCCTCCTTCGGTTTCTGCGTCTCGCAGGCAAACGCGCGCGGTCAGTTGTATATTTTATGATTTATTTGCCTTGCTCGTGGCAAACGGTCGAAAGAGAGAAGGAGAAGGAGGCGGGGATGCGGCAGGAGGAACGGGCGGGGAAGAGAAGAGAAGGGAAGAGGAGGGAAGAGGAGGAAGGACCGGGCCATTATAGCCGAGCGCATGAATTACGGTTGGGTGCATGCCAGTGACGCGCAGTCATCGCCCAATGGCCGATGGTCCGATAGCTCGATAGTCCGCGGATTCGACCCTATACTTACCAGATAATCGACGCGGTATACCGCGCTTATTAGCGAACATAACGAGCCCTACGTCCGACAGCGAATCCTCGAGGAGTCTCCCCGCGATTCTTTCGCAAATAAATCCGACGAGGGGGATTTCGACGTGGGAGAGAACGATCTCGAGACGCTGCGGTTCGAGAGCGTGGACGTTCCCTCTTCGAATCGGCCGCGGGAGTAGTCGCGATGCGCGCGCCTCCATTGCGCCGACGCGGGATCTCGCGCGTTCTTTTCACTTATTTTTCCCGGATTTACGCTCGCCTCGACGATTACTCGCTCTTTCACGATTTCGAGCAGGCAGCAGCTAAAAAAAAAATTCTTCTCGGGTGAAAAAAAAAATTGGAGATGCCGGGGATCGAACCCGGGGCCTTTCACATGCAAAGCGAACGCTCTACCACTGAGCTACATCCCCGGTCGAGATGTTCGTCGCTAACGTGCGACTAGTTGGACCCGCCTCACGAAGGCCCCGTTTCCCGCGAAATCTTATCGTTTCGCAGTCGAGTTAAACGTATGCCGTTCTTTTTCCGTTCTCTCGCAACGCCATGGGCGCCTCCGGTTGATCGTCAGACGCCCGAGGTGATGCTTTTTTGTCGAATAGCGGAGAGAAGGAGAATGGCGCGAGGCCGACGGAACGACGCATTCCCTCGCGGACGAGGAAAGAATTTCCGTTCGTTAGGAACGTTCCAGTTAGCGTCGATAACGCGGCCAATCGTCGCGCAATCGATGCGTCCATCTGGGAATTGTCGACAGCGATCTCACTCTCGATTCTCTTCTTCGACTCGCGTCCCGCGGCCTCGAGATTCCGCTCGTCGCTACATACGTGGAACGGAAGTCTCGGCGATGACGCGGTCGCATCCGCGATTCGCTCCTCGTTCCGATGATTCACGATCGATCGATCGTAGTCCCGCTTCCGCGTGGATCGCGGCTCATCCGAAAAGTATGCTCGTTTCTCGATGGTCGTTGGCCATCGGACGAACCGATGGACGCACGGAGCGCAGGGAAGGACGAGCGGTCGCGAATCGCGTATGCGAAACGGCGAGCTAGGAAGCTCGTAATCGCGATACTCCGGGGAAAAATCCGGCTGAGTCGTGGTCTCGGGCTCGGTCCGCGGCCTCGTATAATACGGCATTGTTGTTTCCGCGATACCGACGAGCACGAGAACGGAATAACGGCGAGGAACCGTTCGATATCGTTGGCAAAGAATCTCGCGGTAATGCGAGGGGCTACGATCTTTCCGAGGGGGTGACTCATCGTCCGCTCCTTCGGAGGACGATACGCACCTTCGAGATACTTCCTTTCTCCTCCGGAATCTCGTGGCGTATCGTGACCTGACGTGCTCGAAAGCGGGAAAAGCGTCGGACGTCGAGTTCCGGTTGGCCGGCATATGGCGCGACACGCGCGACCGATCGGCCCTCGAGTTGGACGACTGGAATAGCGGAGGTCCGCTGGGCGGCTTCCCTCTCGACGGGGGTAGCGGCGCGAAGCGGAACGCCGCAAACCGGAAGTCCGCAGACCCCCAAGCCCTCAACCTCTACCCCCGCGGCTGCATAGCCTCGCACGCGTCTTCGCAACGTGACTAATTGCCGACTCTCGCGTAACTCGCACGTGCATCCCCACCGAGAAGGCCGTTTTCCTCCTAATTGCGTCCACGGCTGCCGCAACTACTCGTCGAGGCGGCCTCTCGATCGATCACCGACCAAACCAATTACGGGGAACGTTGGACCGGAACGAGCCGGAGGAGGATCGGCCTCCCGGAGGGGCCGGCACGCGACCCGCCATCCTCGAGACGCTCCTTCGAGCAAGCTCGATCCAATTATCTCCTATCCTCGTGCTCTCGTTCGGCGCGATCGCAAATCAACTCGGGCGCAAGGATACGAGAGGGTACAGGAGTGCCAAGGGCAGACGGACAGCGGACTCTCGAAAACGGCAGACCGTTCGCGTCAGCTGGATGGGATACCTCCAAAAAGCCGGCGCTCTTCCTCCGTTAATTGATCGACCTACGATCGAGGGTACCTCCAGCGGACCGCGGTGGCTCCGTAAGAGGAGAAGGGCAGCCTTAAAAGCGTCTCGAACGACCAATTAGCCCTCGGACGGATCGACTGACCGATCGGCGCCTCCGATACGCGAGAAGAGGGAAAAGACGAAGAGCGACGGGGCCGAAGACGAGATACTTCGCGGCGAGAGCCAGCCACGGCGCGGCGGGTACGCGAGAACGGGGCATCGCGTTTCTCCGGGTAGGTTGGGGAAGGAGGGCAGGAGGGAACGATCCGAGCGAGATCGACGAACGCGATGACGTCAGAGGCACGGCCGGGATCAATCGGGGAGTCAAGTCGCGATAATTGCGACAATCGTCGGGACGCTCCCCAACGAGACGCTCAATTCCGCTCCCTCGTTCGTCGACGCTCTCTCGTTTTCCTCCGCCCCTCTCTTCTCCCTGTTCGCTCTTCCCTTCAATTTGGCCGTTCGATTTGCCGGGCCATCTCCGACCGGGGGGAATTCCCCGTTGCGAAATTTCTCCAAACGCTAATTGCGACGCGAGGCCCTCCGGAGCAGGGATTGCCTTCGACGAGCGAATCTTTCGAACGAATCGGCCGAACGCAGAGCTATCGAGGAATCGAAAGATCGAGCGATCAACGTAGAAGGAGAAGGAGAATCGAGCGACGCTCGCAATATCGATCAATTTAGCGGTCATAAAGAGACTCGAGTCGTCGGCGCGTCGATCGTGGGAGCGTCCGGCTTTTTCTCTACCCACATTCGATAGAGCAATCGATAAACGCGTGCCCCCGGCGATTCGCTTCCTCGAGGCGACTCGATCGAGGAAAAAACGAGCCGTCGATCCTCGAGGTCGCGATAATTGGCGAATCGGAACCCTCGAGGACCGTCCTCGACTCCTCGCCTCCTCGACGAATCTCCGTAACCGTCTTCGCGAGCCGGGACTCTTTTTCTTCGCCCGCCTGAGCCATCGGCAAATCGTTTCTTTCGCTCCGTTCTTCATTTTCCTCCGTCTCTTCGCTTTCAGATGGAGAATCGAGGCTACGAGGAGGAGCAACACCAGCGGGAACGGAGGGACACCGAGAATCGCGGCGGTCAGCCACGAGAATCTCCGCTCGACGACGCGATTCCGGAGCCGTCCTCTCCCGACGTCCACGTCTACGAGGACGTGTCGCCGAAGATGCGAGATGTTTTCGATCCTCCGAGCCAGATCATTCGAGATCCGGGGAACGAGGAGATCCCGAACTGTTTTCGTCGCAATCTCACCTTACCGTTTCGACGAGGAAACGGCCTCGATCCGGTCGGGCCGGGTTCCTCCGTTCGCGTGACGAGCCGCGAGAAGCATCCACCGGAGGACGTTTCGCGAGAACCGCGCGAGACGTCGAAGGACTTCCGGCCAGCCCGACGGCGCAGGAAGAAGGACTGCAAGCACTGTAGAGGAAGGCCGAACACCGCGAACCCTCCGGAGTGCACCCGCGACTTCGCGATCGAGCCCACGGATCGACAGCCGACTCGAAGCGAGGGGAGGTCGGACGTCGCGCCGACCGATCGCGAAACTTTGCCGCTCGATGCGCGAAATTTTCACCCGAAACTCGGTCCAGGCTGTCTCGCCGACGTCCACGCGATCGCCGGAAACGGGAACGCCGATCCCTCGACGACGATCTTCACGATATCCGAGAAGATCGTCGGCGCGCCGACGCGTTCGATCGAAATTTGTGAGTACGAGCGAACGGAGTTCCCGGTGAGCCTCGTTCACGCCCCGGACGTCCTGGAGGACAAGGCCCTCATCGTTCCGGAAAAGAATCGACCCGCCGGGATGAGGGTGAATTCCATCTACTCGCAGGAGCGGTGGCACTCCAAGGATCCACCGATCTTCTTCACCGACCTCAAGGACCGGGCAGCTTTTCAGGTTGGCAATTTTTCTTGATCGGGGGAGACTCGGATCGAACCGAAGCCGAAGGTTAAAGGGTCAAAGGGGAAACGCGAAACGTAAAAAAGAGTTCACGATCTATGAATTCCCGGTTGGACAGAGACTCGAGCCGTGCCGGTAGATGGCAGACTCGGGGGTGAATCTCTCGCAGTCGAAAGTGTTTCGAGGATATACAAGTAGCGGATAAAACGGGAGCAAAGCATACTTACCTGGCGCAGAGGTTACCGTGATCATGAAGGCGGTTCCTCCAGGGTGAGGCTTTTCCATTGCACTACGGTTAGGCTGACCCTTGCGAATACCCCTAATGTGGGTATCTCGGGCGTATAATTTTTGGTAGTCGGGACTGCGTTCGCGCTGTCCCGATCGAAAATCTATTAAAAAGTAATTTTTCAAGGGTAGGGGAGAGTAGGACGAGGGGTGAAGACTCCGAGAACTTTCTCGGAGTTTCCCGCGGGTGAGGAATATCGCGTTCGTCGAGGATAGAGCGCGACGGCCTCTTTCTGCGTTTTCCCCGCGATTCAACAGGTGCGCGGCTCGTCTCTCGGATATTTTTGTTTCCCTCGCGAATTAACTTCCGCCGGAAAACTATTTTCATCTCGACTCCCGAGGGGCCTCCGTCGACTTCCCGGCCGTGCTGGAGCGAGCCGAGATTTTTCCGCGTACCGAGTCGAGCCTCGACTACGGGTTCGTGGAACGCGGCGCGGAAATTAAAATAAACTGCAACGAAATGAGCGCTTAGAGAAGTATATTTGTCCGCCGAGGGGCGGAATGTCGGTGATCAAAAAAGGAAGGAACGAGGCGGGCAACGCAGCGTCTGGGATTTGCCGAGGAATCGGCTCGTCGTTCTTTGAGGCGCGCTCGGAGAAGTAATGTTCGCGACCCAACGATTCTCCTTTGGTCTTTCGCGCGACACTTTCGGACCGGAGAGGCCGTCGGGAAATTCGTCGTCGGCGGGCATCGATCTCGGAAATAGCCCGGACGCGATGTTCGAGCTGTAGGCGGGAAACGACGGCGGCGACTCTTTGACTCCTTCTTCGCGGCGACGAAGATGATCCTCCTCGAGGCGAGGGAGTTTGCGAGCGACGGCAGAGTTGCGTCATCGTTCGCCAATGTCACCGAGGCTAAGCTCGACCGATGGGAAGCCTTTTCGAATCGAAGCGATTCGGCGAATTCAGCTCGCACAGTCGCGATCGCCGTCGCTCGTCTCCCGCCGAAGAAACGCGAGGAGAGCGGAAAAGCCAGGGACGAACGGTAAACCCCGTCGATCGACCGCGCGAGGCGCGAAACGTCGATCGCGTTTAAGGTCGTTTGCTGCGCAGGCAAAGAGAGTCGTCGACGAGTCCGGCGATCAGTCGGATTCGAGGCGTCGAATGCGACGCGCTCGACTACCGAGAAGGCGGGAAAAGCGGACGGGCGGAACTCGCGAGGATCCGAGGCCAGCGATCGGCCGAAACTGGAAGCGATTCTCCGGAGTGATTTTCGTCGCTATTTTAGCCTCCACTTCCGACGTCGCCGCTATATTTGAGACGGTCGGCCGAGACTACCGGCCCTCCGCGATTCGAGCAGACGTTCGTTCGTTCGGTCCTCTACCGATAGAATTTCCGGCGGCCGACGGTTCTCGACGGTTCGAGGCCCGTTGCGGCCAAATCGTCGAAAGATTCGCGAGGAGAAGGCCCTTCTACCGAGAATGCTCCGTCGATGGCCGAGCTTCAGGTAGAACCTCGCCCCACCCCTGCTCCCGATCGTTGATCGAGGAAATCCGCTTGTATTTCAGAGGGCATACTCCCTCCCGGGGCGAACGGAGACTCCGTCCTCCCAAAATCGCGTCAATCTTCGAAGAAGCGTCCGGGGAGAGCCGCCCCCGCATCCGGCCAAGCTTCGGAAGCATCGACACGGATGGACCCTCCACCTTGCCCGGCCCCTCGAGGGCTCCGGATGTACCCGCTCTCTGGTGCTTCTGCTGATCGTCGTCCTGGCGCTCCTCGGGGTTGGCGCGGTCGCGCTCTACGTCGTCTTCGGTGAGTGTGATGGCCGCGCCGTCTTCGCCTCCTCTCCGCGCCATCCTCCGAGGTTTAATTCCTCGCGAGGCGAACCAATTGCCGCGACTCGATGAATTTAACCGAGGGGTCAACGCCGCTCGCTTCCTTGGATTCGTTTGCGCGACCGCTCGATCTTGGAAGGCTCGAGAGGAGCGCGTTAATCCGACGGACCGAGCGAGAGCCGTTGACCGCTTCTCTTCCGAGCGAGGCTATTTGCGGCCGAAGCCGCTCCTACCCTCCTTGCGGCTCGTCGCCGAGGATCTCCTCTTTCCTTTCTCCCTCGCCTCTCCCCGATTTTCCGGCCACCTATCGTCGCATCGAACTCTCGCCCGAAGTTACGAGAAATCCTCGAATCCTCGCAGAGCCCGAGAAGCTGCAGATCATTCAACAGTACCTGAGATCGTCGGCCGGCAACTCGTCGAGCGGATCCTCGAGTCGCGACGTCGGCTTCCCCCCGGCGACGGAGCTCCTCCCGAGAAACGAGACGTCGACGTCGACGGCGAGGCCCCCTCCGTTTTCGGAGAACCCCGGTCCGCCGACGAAGGAATCGGAGCCGGAAATAGAAACGCAAACGGAAACGGAAGTCCCCGTTACGGGCGAGTCGACCGACAACTCAACCAGATACTGCGACGACTGTCTCCCAGAGGAGGTCTGCGTCGCCCTCGTCGACGAGGAGGTGCCTGTCTGCAGAGTCGGGCTCGATCCTCGGGATCCCACCGGATGCGCCGGACACTGTCTCATCAACGAGCAAAGGTGCCATCGTCTCGACGTCGACGCTTTTAGGTTCGTAAAGTATCCTAGATCGCGTCTCAAAGATCCCCTCTCCTCGATCTCTCCTCTGGAACGCGGAGAGTCATTTCTGTCCGTTGCGAAAGGTGCGTGCAGGTGGAGCACTACTGCCTCGAGGACGAGTGGACGTGCGCAAACACCCTCTGCATTCCTCTGGACAAGCGATGCGACGGTCACATGAATTGCTACGACCATTCGGACGAGTACAATTGCGGTAGGTGCACGCATCTTGAGCGGCATTAGCCCACTTCTCGGCTCCCCGTTATCGGCTTTTCTGCTTCTTCGCTGTTTGCGAGGCTTCCGTTTGCCGGTTCCTCGCCGTGATTTCTCGATCTTTCGGCCGAGAAGCCGAGCTTAACGCCTCGCGCTTCGCCGACGAGCCCGTGCCGCCAGAAGTCTCGGAGCATCGCTCGAATCGATAAATAGAAGCGCGAGCAGCTTTCGAGCGAAACGCGGGACGTTAAGCGAGAACGAATTAGCGGAGAAGCGACTCGAGAGAGAGATCAGTCGCGATAAAATCCCTGGTTTCTTGCAGTCTGCGATCCGGAGACGCATTTCCAGTGCGGTAACGAGACTTCCTGCCTTCCGTTGGAAAAGAGATGCGACGGGAAGATAGATTGCTGGGACGCCGCCGACGAGATTAATTGCACTTTAGGTAAGATCCGCCCCTCTCCGACCGATTCTCGTCACGGTATCGCGATAACGACATTCCCAGCATCCGACGATTCCACGTCGACTCGTCTACCGATTCCGGAGCGGAATCGTCGGACGAAAAGATCGTAGCGATCCGCACCCCGGTGAAGGCTCCTCTCTCACTCACCGTCTCTTTCTCTTCTTCTCTCGTAGGTCGTAATCTCGGTTGGTGTGAGTACATATTCCTCCATGGAATGCGCACGAATTTCGCATGCCACGCACGCTTCTCGCTTCTGCTTGTCCCCGTTTGATCCGCTGTTTGCGTAACCCACGACTTTCGCGTCCCGTCCGGTCCTCGAGGATCTTTCACCTCGACTCTGCTCTCTGTCCGGCTAAACTCGCGGAGCTTGCACGCTTTTCTCGGGGCTAAAACTCAAACGATCTCGGCCACGCTCGTCGTTAACGACGGGAACCTCTCTGTTGCCGTCAGCCTGTCCGATGGAAAATGAGTTTACGTGCAGCAACGGCCAGTGCATAGCCAAGGTGCGCTTCTGCGACGGCTTCTCGGATTGCGCCGACGGTTCGGACGAGCCTCACGGGTGCCAAGGACGGTGCAACAAGCACGAGTTCACGTGCCAGTAAGTCTACCCTCCGCGATATCCCCGCGACATCCCGACATTTCGCGTAAATCTCCTCTCTCTTCGTCTTCGCAGAAACAGTAGATGCATTACGAAGGGAATGAAGTGCAACGGAATCGACGACTGCGGCGATGGAACCGACGAGAGGCACTGCAAGGACCGTCGCGTTTGACTTTGCTTTCTCCCTCGTTCGTCCTTCTCGATCGAGGAGACGAGAGCGAGGTGCGCGCAGTATTTTCCAATTCTTCGGATAATTGTAATTAATGTATATAACGTCGATGCGGACGCGCAGGGCTGCGCAATAAATGACTCAGCGTCGGAATAGACGACGTAAGAAAACTCATACTTTATTGCAGATTTTGTCGTGAAACATCTCCGAGATGCTTCCTCCGTCTCGGTACACAGCTCTTCGACGACTACCGATATATTTTTCGAGGTACATATATATATGTATATATATGGATGTATATTAACTAAGATCGAGCGGTCAAGGAGGACTCCCGCTCCGTCGAAATTACGCAGCGATATCGTCGGCGTCCCGAACAAAAGTATCGGCGGATATTTATTTTGATACGGGGAACGAAGGTCGTCGGGCGACAGGCGACGGATGACTGCGGTCAAACCGCAAAGTAGCTCGAGAATGGGTATCGCGCGTCGTGCCGTTTCCTGGCGATCCTTCTATCCAGTCTCTTGTCCTGACTGCAAAGATGATCGTTGCGTCAAACGTATATACAGGCACACGCAATACGCACGTTGGAGATTTCTCTCGCTCCAAAGCCAAAGGAGAGAGGTCGATCGTCGAGGTAGCAGGTACCGTCTACAGAAACTCGTCCGGTTCTCTCGGTGCATCGAGATCGCGATAGTGTATGACGGGTCGGAAGTCTCCTCCGCCGCCGCTGCAATAGCGAAGAACAATTTAGAAAGAGTTCCGGCGAAAGGGAACGCCTGACGTAGGACCAACCGGACATAGGATTCGAACGGATACATGGGATGTAAAAATAAAATGACACGTCTCAGCGGTAACAAATACTTTTATTTGTTATACTTCTTTTATCCTGATAAGATTACAGCATCGCACGATCCTCGTATTTTCTCTCGACGAACGATCAAAGAGCGAGATCGATTTGCACTTTTCAGTGGAATACGCGTCACGCGCGAACATGTATTTATTTCCCTAGCTGTCTCTTCTTCGTCTCGTTCTCCTCGTCTCTCTTTATACACGCGTATGTACAGGTCAATCGTTAAATAGACGGATCGTTTCGCTTTCTGGTCGATATTGGTAAAAAAAAAATATTGTACTCCGTAAATTTTGTAACGCGTTCTCGTTTGTATCGAAGGTAAATCTGTGGGACGTTTCGCCGGGCATCGACGTCGCCTCGAAAATCAATCTGGAATCTCACAGATCCATTGGCCTCGGAGGCCCTGCTCAATTTTCTCGGCGTTAATGGAATTGCTCTAGGCCCGCGTAAAAGAATCGACTGGAAATTCGTGGGACAAAGAGAACACGTTAGAACACATCCATGTCTAGCTGGTCCAAGTCATTATAACTAACGATAGGCCTCGAGGTCGACTCCGGAGCAGCCCTGGAAAACAGCGTATCACCACGTTCAATGCTTCGAAGGAATGCGATAAGAATTGCGAGTCCCAATCGTTCAGCGACGTCGGCCGTTCGTTTGGAGCACCGACGAGTCGGTCGCGTTTAACGAACGTTGCGTGTGAACGTTCTAGCGCGTAACGCGTTCCAACGAGCAAGACGCGCGCAATTTGCTGTCACGCGGCGATACGAGGAAAAAAAATCGTTCTTACCGTCCTCTGTTGAAGCCACCGCGACTGGGACGCGGCATGCCGAACGCTCCGCCGAATCCTGATCCGTATCCCGATCCGTAACCACCCCTCGCGCCGCCGTACCCGGCTCCGTAGCTCCCGAATCTGCGGAGGAGAAGAAAGTGTCGCTCAAATCGTCTACATCGACACTTGTCGATGGAAGAGGAGCGGAGAGAAGGCACTCACGTGGTGCAACCGTAAGGATTAAATCCCTCTCGCGGTCCCTCCCTCGGGGGCGCCTTGTTCCCCGGATGCTCGGGAAGCTGGGGCCTCTTCGGATCTCTCAGATAGTTGTTGAAGTACTCGGCCTCTGCCTTCACCTCGGCGACCTTCTCCGCGTGTTTGTTGAAGATGTGCTTGCGAATGAAATCCGGACCTTTGAACTTTTTGCCGCTGAGCGGGCAGAGCCACTTGTCCTTCGACAGTTCCTGCGTGTTGGCTTGAACGAACTTTTCGACTTCCCTGTTTTTCGATTAAGGAAATGATAGACGCGCGTGGGGCATCGCGAGCTCGACAAATATGAGAGATAAGGATACGCCTCGGCGTTCTTTGCGCCCAGCTTCTCGAACTCCTCGGTTGAGAGAGTCGCGGCCGGCTGCAGAAAAGCGGCCATTTTGCTCTCAAAATTCCGACAGTACTCCGACAATTCGGTACTGGACACCTTGGCCGTCGGAGGAGAGCCTCGGACGTGCATTATCCCGCACCTGTTCGGCATCTCGTCCTCGTTCGGGTACTCGCAGTGGTTGTAGTAATCGACGGAATGGACTATCCGTAAGTAGAGAATCAGTCTGTCTAGAACCTGAAAAAACGCAGAAAGTCGTTGTCGTTGGATGTTTCGACTGTAAGCGAATGCAGAACGCGCGGAGATTCAATATTACCTTGATCAGCGTCGGATCCCTCTCGATCGGGCCGTCTCCGTCGCCCCCCAACTGTCCCTCCTCCTGATCGCCCGACATGCCAAGTAGTTCCTCCTCCTCGGCCGATGCTTCCTCTATCAGGTAATCGGTTATGTTCTTTAATACTGGATTCTTGGATGACAATCCAAACGCCTGGAAAAACATCAACGTGTCTGCGTTCGATCGGATACACCCGGAGAAACGATTCGTTGAATCCTCTCTCACCGTCTGCTCTACCTCGCGTAAGTTTTGCGACCCCCTGTTCTCTTTGTTGTCCTCTTCCTGCTTCCCCGTATGCTCGTCCCTCTTCTCGTCGCTCCACAGGCCGACCCTGTTGTCCAAATTGTGGACTATCTTCGCGCTTAGCTTGATGTCGTGCCTAACGATCTGCTTGTGCGAAGTCAAACCGTTGACCGTTCGAATGCGTCGCGAAAGATCCCTGTTGACTATGGCACCGAGCTCGCAATCCCGAAGCTGCGCACGCACAATAAAGCAGATAAATATTTGCTCTCGTATTTTCCCCACTGGCGCATCCTTACCCGTATATTGTTTAAACTCCAGCAAATTTCTTTTATATTGACTTGCCGCTCGAACGACACCCAACCTCGACGGAACCATCTTCTTTCCGGCTGCGGGTCCGCGATCGCGACTCGCAAGAATCCAGGAAAACGTTTGCACATCTGCTCGTGAAAGATATTCGAAAGATCATTTTCCACGATCAACGATCAACACGTATAGCATAAATTGAATTTTTTTCAACGAAAAACCAACCGCTTCGACTTCCGCCTTCGTAATCGTCGGCGCCAAGTTTCGCAGGAATATGCTGCTTGTTTTGTGCAGAGCTCTAGGCTCCTTCTCCTTGTCCTCGCTGGCAAGATCGATAACGGCTTCCGGCTCGATCGCCGGCTTCTTAGCTTCCGGGAGCTCGGCCTCCTCTTTCGTCTCTCGGTCTTCCTCCTCTTTGGCGTCCTGTTCGTCGACGTTTTCGTTACCGGTATCCATTTTTTCTGCAGCGGCTGTAAAGATAGAAACACATCTTGCTGTACATTATACCCTACACAATAATAAACGCGCATCAATGAGTTAATCGATACTCACGAGTTTCCGCTTTAGGTGTGTCCGTTATGTCGCTTTCGGAGGAACTGAGACTACTGCTGCTACTGCTGCTGCTACTGTTGCTGTCCGTACGTTTCCTCTTCTTGGTATTTACCTCTTCCGGTTTGTCTGTCGCCAACAAAGTTTTTCGGTTGTAACAACGGCAACGAGCCACCGTATAGTATTTCGCTTCATCGAATAGAGTGTCCTTCATCCTTACCCGATTCGTTCGCATTGCCCTCCGATTTTTTCGACTCTTCCGCGTTTCCTTCGGCCTTCTCCGATTCCTCCGTTGCGTCCTCGTTCCCCTTCTCCGCAGCCTTACCCTCGGCATTGACGCTTTGTCCGTTTTTGCTCCCTTTCTCCGACCGCGAGGTCTCGTCCGTCTTGTTCGTATCGCTGAGAATAATTGAAAACAAAAATAGAGCTCTCATTCCACTCGGAACGATTCGATGGCGTACCTATTGTCTGCTTTCTTCTCGATAGCCAGTTTACTCTTTGTATCCTCCTTCTCTTTGGCCGTTTCTTTCGGTGCTATCGGATTCGACGGCTTCACGTCCAAAACTTGCAAATCCTCTTCGGTGCCACCTTCCAGTTTGATCACCACAGCATCCAATAAATGTAGCAAACCTTCCGCTTGATCGGCATCGACGGATACTCTGTCTATTCCGTCGGCTTGGAGCATCTCCAAGAAAACTTCAACGCGATTCTATCGTGCAAAGAGAACACACAGATGGTTTAGGAAATCGATGGAACTACGAACTCAATTGTCTACGCGTACCTTTAGCGCAGTCATTTGTTCTTCCTTTCGCTTCACCGATTCTTCCGGGTGATACTTTATCTTGAACCTGACAGCGGACAAGAAAATGGGTATTATGAGGTGGAAAGGTAGAGGTAGGCTTACGTTTTATAGACGAAATGAAGTAAAACTTTTCCTCTTATAGGAGTTATGCGTCTACAAAAATTCACGTAATTAATGGAATCGTAAGATCTTGGTAAAATGAATTGCGCGTAAGACGTATCGATACTAAAGAAAGACTCTTTTTTTTTAAAACTGGAAGTACTCGGTCGCAAGAGCGATCATCAGCCAATCGACTGGCTAATTTGAGATTCGCAGAAGTCCGAGGTAAAAGAATGACGAATAGAGCTTGTATTTCTAGAGCAAAAGATTCTTTAGGATTGAACGTTAATACAAGTAATACCGTCCAACATCGTATCTCGCGAGAGAGAGATATAGATATCTCTATATATATATATATCGGATATAATACGTTTCTTATTGTCAACATTGTCAGTTACAGAATGAAGCCTCACCTGCAGTCTGATACTTTTACTCGTATTCAGTTTTTCCGTCGACTCAGAGTCTACCGTAACCGATAGCATAGGTTTCGAATTTGAAAAATAATTAGCGGGTTTAGAACGCGGCCTACCGCGAGCGTGTTTGGGCCTTGCGCGCCCAGCTCGCATTATCGTTCAACTACCTAATAGACACCTCGAGTCTTCTGCGATGCGCGAAACGCGATATGCATAAAATATCGTGCGAAAAAATAAACGAGCGAGGCGACCTGTGCCCAAGGCATAAGGCGACGGCGGCTGTACGCTGTAGGGATAGACAGAGAGCTGGTCATATTGCTTGAAATTATCGACTAAATCGTGTCTGCAATTTATCAAAAATTATAAAGCTACTACACCCCCACCTTCTTCTTCGTTCTAAGAATGTATACGCCCGAGAGCGCGTACATATTTAGACGTTATCTGGCTCGATAACGTTACGATTACGAATTCCAATTAAACTTTCACAGTGAATAGGATTTTCCGCGCGAGCCGTCTCTCAAGGTTATCAAAGACACGCGAAGAAACTGCAAAATTGGCGTTCGCGCGCATCCATGCCACTGTGAAAATTGATATCGTTTGCGATATCGTATTCATCGATACGTCAGAGCATGTCAAGATCCTATGACGATCTCTTTATGAAGATATTCTCAAAATTTTCAAAGATCAAGAAAACAAATATACCATTCCTCGTCCTTGTGGGCAACGAAGAACTCGTTCAATTGTTGCCTTCTGAATTCTAGCTTATACTCGTTGTAGCGCTTGATCGCTTCCTCGTCGGTAATGGTATCCTCTTGAGTGCCGAGAAAAGCCTTAAACGACATCATCGGCGGTTGGGTTTCTACGTTCGAGTTGCTGAAGTTTCCAGCTACCTCCCGACTGCAAGAAAAGGAAAGGAATAATCGCTAAGCTTAAAAAATTTTACATTTCACGAGAGGTACCTCAACCTAGCCAACAATTTTGGAGTAAAACGACTCCTCTTTTGCGGCATTCCCTGGTATCCCGCTTTCTTCATGGCAAATTCGTTTAACACAGAGTGGACAGATACGTAGAAAAAAAAAGAAGGTCAGAGGGAATATGGCGGAAGGAAAAACAAACCTGCCGGTGTTACCATGGTTTCCATAGTGATGATTGCCATGATGAGGGGGAGGATAGTGGTCGGGGCCCCAGGAGCTGGCCGCTCCACCAGCCGCGCCGTAATAATCGTGGCCATATCTGGGCCGGTCGTCCCAATCGGCTCGCATTCTTTTCATCGGAGGTGCCATCTCCTGCGACCGTGCCGGACTGTAACGGTCTCTCCCTCCCCCACCTCCCCCTCTGTATTCCCTGTAGTCCGGACGCTGCCTGGGGCGACTAGACCATTCTCTGAAACGACGAATGCCAGGTAGTCATTGGAGCAGGTCGTGGAAAGTCGCGCGTCATAGGAAATTTACCTCTCCACCCAGTCGTCCCTTCGCCTGTCGTCTCTACGTCCCTCTCTCGAATAGGATTCTGTCCTCTCGCCCCTAAACTTGTCTCTTCGCTTCCTATCGTACTCGTCGTCCGAATCTCCCATTTTTTGCGCGCAGCAGAGAAAATCTGAAACCTAGGATACATCTAGGGTCAATCGACGTTTCGATCGCAACGACGTCGAAAACGTCGAGCCGAAACGATAACGACCAAAATGTGCAGAGACGCGAGGCACGCGGAATCGTTGACGCGTGGCACGAACGGTTCTTTCGTTCCTCCTCCGGAACCGTGCCGCCGAAACGGTCGCTTCTTCGTTCCCGCGTATTCAAAGAAATGCCTGTCGCCTACTGGACGAGAGATCGTCGAGCTCTCGAACGAAATATTCGAATAACGCGCGAGTAGAACCTTCGAAACGTTCTACTTTGTCGTCCGTTTGCAGTTGGACGAACGAGCGAAACCGAGGAAGCTACCGCACGCAGCGAAACGTTCGCGCCACGAATCGTAGAGAAGCCGTGGCTCACCAATCACGAATTTTCTGTTCGAACGAGACCACGCGTTGCTACGAGCTACGAATGGTCTATCGTAGGAGACGTTAACGATTCTTCTCGTCTGCTCGTCTCTCGGCGTTGCCCTGGTCGCCCTGCGTGTCACCGGAATGCCCCTCACCGCGCAACGCGGCGTCGGCGGCGTTACCGTCGACCCTCTCGTGGCGACGCGAGCGTCGCAATGTGGCTCTCGCTCCGTTGCCGCGAACTTCGAAATTCAAACGGTCGATCGTCACTGCGAAGCAGAGTTCTCACGCAAGAGCCTTCGACGATTCGCGCGGCAAGAACGTGCGAACCGTAAAGGAACAAATGGAAGGAGCTTCGAAGACGAAAGTTATTTCCAGCGGAGAACGAGAACGCTCGTCGTGTCGTTTTATTTTGCGTCCCTCGTTTTCGAGCGGTCGCGAAGAAAAAGGAAGAAGGAAACAAGAGAAGCAAAAGAGGAAGACTAGTCTGCCGGTCGTTAAGGAGAATTTTATAGCCTCGAGAGGGACATTCGCCGACGATGCGGACATTCCCCGCGCGCGGAATCGTCGCAAAGAGGTGAGATCGACTTGAGGACTACGTTTCGCCGCAGGCTTTTCCTAATTGCAATTCTAGGCAACGGTTGGAATATCGACGATCGAAGAAACGTTTTCCATCGATAGACAATGGTAGATGCACGGTCTATAAATAATTCTGCAATCATGCCGTATTGTTCCGCGATGATCCTCCGTTTTGCCTTACGGACCTCCTCTCGGTCCGGCTCCTCCTCTTCCTCGAAGCGTCGACGAGAGGCGCGGAAGCGTCCTCGATCGATCTAGCTAGACGGAACTCGAGATTTATCGCTGCCGAGATGGACGGGAGGATCGACGATCTCGGAAAAAAGCGAGGATCGAGCCGGAGATTCGAACGAAGGAGGGCGATCCGTCCCGCTCCGGCGTCGACGTCACCGTGGCGTCGGGACGATATGTCAAACGAAATAATTTGCGGCCGTTTTCTCGCGGTCGACACGATCGAGCGGAGCAGGCACAGTCATTCCAGAGGAATGTCGTCCGTGTAGGTAAATATCTTCGCGGTCCGTCGTAAATTCGAAGGAAGCCCGCGTCGTGGCCCAATTTGCTCGATCTTCCGATCGCGCAGGAACGATGGGAGGAGGAGGGAAATGACGGAAATGAGATGACGTCGGCGATTTCCTTCGTGATCGAATTTTCGCAAAAAGGAGACGCAGGGGAGCACGTCGCGAGCGATCTTCGAACGGCGACGGAGACGAGGCGGGCGGTTCTCGCGATTTCCCGTCTCTCCCCGCGGAGAGGATCCTTTCACCGTGCAGGAGCTGTCCTCGTATATAAGAGTCGTCCGAGGCTCTTCTCTCGTCAATGCACCGAGAGCCACGATGAACGAAAGATTCTCAAGGACTTTGGCGCTTATCTTTCTGCTCGTGGGCTCCCTCCACGCTCCAGGTAACGAGACTCGTTGCCGTCCCACGCGGCATATAAACAATACCTCGCTACTCGAATCTCGGTAAAACGTCTTCGGCAATTTGCAGGGGTGCGGGGCTGGGCCGGCGGTATCGACGACAACGGTGACTCGGCGTCAGGTGCGTACTCTTCGTCGGAGGTTCTCCTGCCTTCTCTTTACTCGGCCGTTTTTCCGCAGGTACGCCCTCGGCCTCGGCGACGGCCTCGGCCTCGGCCTGGTCGAGCGCCTTCTCCGGGAAAGCAGCAGCGACCGCGAACGCCTTTTCAAGCGTCGATCTTCTTCCCGGGGTAGCCGGAGGGCTCGACGGGCTCGGAGGGCTCGATGGGCACGACGGACACAAGGGCATCCGTAGCTACGGTTACGGAGGAACGGCCGGGCACAACGATCCCAAATCGGGTGATCGCGGCGGTTGCTCCAGATGCAAGTGGGAGAACGACGATTACTGGGAGAAGGAGGAGCCGGAAACCGAGCCGGAGGAGCCAGAGGAGCCGGAGGAGGAATGGGACGACGATAATTGCGGAGATGGAGGCTACGACGCCGGCAAGGGACACGGGCACGGACACGAACGTGGACACAGACCGACCGGTTCCGGAAAGGCGACTGGAGTTCAAAAACTGGGATCCGCTGGACCAGGGAGCGGCTCCTCCTCGAGTCAACCGGGAACGAAGGGTGGACGTCCGGGATCGGGCGGCTATCCTGGCCACGACCGAGTTCCCGCTGTTGGATCCGCATCGCCTGGAAGAAAACCGAGTGCTCCGGGCTTTTCCTGGAATCAGGGAACACCCGTGAACGGAAGTCCTCCACCCGGAAGCGGCGGTAGTGGCTCGAATCCCGGGTGCGGTGGGTTCGGTTCTGGCTGCGCCTCCGGTAAGCATTCTCTTACCTTTTCTCTCTCTCTCTCTTCCTTGGACACTCCTTGCGGCCGACCACATATGTAGACGCGTTCTCGATCGTCGCAGGACCGACTAACGGCGGAAAGGCCCCGGTCAAAGTTGCCGGAGGGTCCGCCGGATCCTCGAGCTATGCCGGGGCAACGACGGGTGGATCCGGAACGGGAATTCCCCAGGGAGGTCCCAACGATTGCATCGGTACCGGCGGGTCGAGCGGAAGCTGTGGAAGCGCGACTCCGTCGGTAAGTGTCCCTTGGAACTCCCGCGGGACGAACACCGGAGGAAACCCTCGACCGAGCTACCCAGGAACCGGTCACCCTGGTTATCCGGGTACCGGAGGAACCGGACAACCTGGTTATCCAGGAACCAGTGGAACCGGGGTAACCGGACATCCTGGCTATCCAGGAACCGGAGGAACCGGACAACCTGGCTCTCCAGGAATCGGAGGAACCGGACAACCTGCCTTTCCAGGAACCGGGGTAACCGGACATCCTAGCTATCCAGGAACCGGAGGGACCGGACATCCTGGCTATCCAGGAACCGGAGGAACCGGACATACTGGTTATCCAGGAACCGGAGGAACCGGACATCCTGGTTATCCAGGAACCGGAGGAACCGGACAACCTGGTTATCCAGGAACCGGAGGAACCGGACAACCTGGTTATCCAGGAACCGGAGGAACCGGACAACCTGGCTCTCCAGGAATCGGAGGAACCGGACAACCGGCCTTTCCAGGAACCGGGGTAACCGGACATCCTAGCTATCCAGGAACCGGAGGGACCGGACATCCTGGTTATCCAGGAACCGGAGGAACCGGACATCCTGGTTATCCAGGAACCGGAGGAACCGGACAACCTGGTTATCCAGGAACCGGAGGAACCAGACAACCTGGCTTTCCAGGAAGCGGGGTAACCGGTCATCCTGGCTATCCAGGAATCGGAGGAACCGGACAACCTAGTTATCCAGGAACTGGCGGGATTGGAAAGCCAAACTATTCCGGAAACGGTGGAAGCGGTCATCCTAGCTATCCAGGAACAGCTGGAGCAGGACAACCTGATCATCCGGAGACAGGAGGAACCGAACAGACGAGTAGCCCAGGAACGGAAGGAGGCAAAAAAATATACTTTCCAGGAACCGCACATCCTAGCTATCCAGGAACCGGGGGAGTTGGACAACCTAGCTATCCTGGTGCAGGGGGAACGAAACAACCGACCTATCCCGGGGCCGGAGGGGGCGGAAGGCCCACCTACCCCGGGACCGGAGGAACGGGACAACCAAGTCATTCCGGTAGCGACCAGCACAAGTATCCGGGAAGCGGTGGAACCGGGCATTCGGTTTATCCCGGAACCGGAGTCACCGGTCGTCCGAACCTTCCAGGAAATGGTTTCGCCCAAAGCGGAAGTATCGCGTTCTCCGGGGCGACGGCAAGCGCCGGAAGCCACGCAGGAGCCCAAGGAGGGGGAAAGCCTGGAGTCGGAAGCGCAGGAAGCCCTGGAAGTCCTGTTGGCGGTGGGGGAGGAAAGGATCACGGAAAGCCGGACTTCTCCGGCTCTTTCCCCGGAGGCCCTGGAACCGCGACGAACAAGCCCACCTTCGGGCCCGGATCTCCTGGTTTTTCTTCGCCCACCGTAGTCGGACCAATATTTGGAAGCGTTACACCCGGAACGACAATGACGGGTTCCACCCTCGGCTTCGGTAATCCCCCAGCGAAAACGAGCGGATCGTCGATCTTTGGCTCCGGAACTGTGAGGCCGACGTCGACGCCATTCGGTCCTGGAAGCGATAGCGGCCACCTCGGCGCCCCGAATAAGCCCAATGGACCCGTCCTCGGAACGGGACCGTCCTCCCTCGCACCGGGAATCACGCCGACCAAGACCACTACTCGCGTCCCTGGAACTTTCGGGGGCCCGACTCCGGCACCTGCGACAAACGAGATAACTCCCGGCTTCGGGAGCCGTCCCAGCCATCCGGGAAGCTCGGGTGCCCCGGCGCTTGGAGTCGGTTTTGGCGTTCCTAGCCTCGGAAGCGGACAGACGGGTCCTGGCGCGAACGCGGGGACCACTCCGAGACCGTTGGGAACCGCCGGGCTCGGTGCTCCCGCGAAGGGTGGCCCGGGTGGCACCGGCCGGCCCGGATCGGGAACTTCCGGAATTCATCCGGGTAGCGAGCCTCGTCCAGCGAGCACCCCCGGCGGTTGTACCGCAGGCGACGCATCCTGTGGAACTGGAAGCGGAAACGGATGCGCCGGAGGCTGCGCCGTCGGGTGTGCCAGACCCGGGGTAGCTCCACAAGAAGTTTCTCCCTGCGATCGCACCGACTCTGGATCGCCCACCGTTGAAAAGATCTCGTTTCCCGAGGGAAACTTCCCTCTTCCAGCCAGTAGCGAATCCTCACCGGGACCTGGAGCCCCTGGAGCCCCTGGAGCCCCTGGAGCACCCGGAGCGCCTGGAGCACCCGGAGCCCCTGGAACCTCTGGAGTCCCCGGAGCCCCCGGAATCCCTGGAGCCCCGTGCTCCCCCGGAGCTCCCGGCTGCTTTTCCGGAGGATCGAACCTTCCGAGTGCTCAGCTTCCTGCGTCCGGTAAGCTACCTCCTCTCGTTCTCCGTTCTCTGCGTTGACCGTTGCCCTTGAGCGCGTTCTTCCTTCAATTTGCAGCGAGCTCGTCGTCGTGGGCAACAGCCGGAGCTGCCGAAGCGAGCGCGCAGAGACCGATCGGTCTGGGTAACCCCTTCCTCGACGGCAGATTGAAGGTTCCCGGACCGGGCACTGGACCCGCCTCAGGATCCGCTCCTGGTACCACCGGGGGCTGGACCACCAGCACGATAGGAAACCACGGTCCGTTCCTTCCCACGGCCACCTCCTCGCCTCCCTCGGACGGAAAAACTCCCAAACCCATCGGCAAGGACAATCCGTTCCTGGTAGGTGGTGGAATCAATCGAGGCGATATTCCCTCCAGAACCGAGGACAGTTCCGCCGGTCGACCCGGCACTGGCGCACCGGGGTCTCCAGGTAGCGGCACTCCCATCGACGGAAAGGCTCCCACCGCCACCGGAAGCGACATCGTCTTCCCCCGTGGAAGCGGACAGGCTGGTCCGATCAACGGCGGTCCCTCCGGTTCCATCGGAACTCTCGGAGCCGGCTGGGCAGGAAGCTTCGCCGGTGCCACGGCAGGCGCGACGGCCGGAGGATTCCCCGGCATTCCGGGAGGTTCGGGAGGACAGGGAGGCTCGGCGAAACATCCGGGAGGAGGAAACGGTGGTTACGGACATCTCGACGGAGAAAGCAAAGGGTACCCCGGGTCAAACGACGTCGGAGGTCAACCAGGATCTGGGAACGTGGGAGCGTTTGGCGGATCCTTGGCGAACTCCTTTGGCAGCGCCTCGAGTTCTAGCTACGCCGGGGCCAACGCCGGCTCCCTCCCCGGATACGGAGGTACCCTCTCGTTTCTCTCTTCTTCCTCGCTCGAAACGTAGAGCGTCTTCTCCGTGTCGTTCGTCTTTCAGGTCCCGCGGTTGTTTCTGGTCACGCCAGCAGCGGAAGTTGGGCTTCCAGTGGTTCCGGCGCGGCGGCTTCCGGCAGATCCTCCTCCTACGCGAACAGCAGCGCGGGAAGTAAGTGTCTCTAGAGGAATTCTTTCCGTTTCTTCGATGCCTTCGAGAGGATCTCGCAACCCTGTCGAAGGATCGAGTCAGGGAATTTGTTGTCGGCCGCAGATATCGATCGAAGGAACGTCTGTTTCAGGTTGGGCGGGAGCTGGACCCGTTGGAGTCAAGGGATAAAGTAGGCCAGGTCACCTTGCCGCGTCAGCGGCGCCTCGTCTGCACGAACCGTCAATTCGATGACGCACAGTTCGATTACCATCGACCTGTCGACCACCCACAGATAGTACTTTACATTTTCCGCGGTTTCTCTTCTCTCTCGAAGCACAGATCGGGGAGCGTCCTCTCCTCGAGGCGGCGACCCTCTGCGCGGAACCGTGTAACGCCAGAAATCTACGAATAAAGAGCTTTTCGAGCACAGATCGCGTCTTTGCCGATTCCTCTCGCTGCGAATCGATCTGAGCGACCGAAGCGATCCGCGGGATCTATTGGAACTCGATGAAAGAGATCGCTTCCCCCGCTCCTCGCGCGACGCATAAACGACGAGATGGTTGAACCTCGACGTAAGCCGGCGAAATTCCCAGCGATACGGCTCGCGCAAACAAAGAGATTCACCCGCGGGAATACCGATTATGTCAGCGGACCGCTCCAAAGTGCGGGCGGATAAACAGCCGATCGTGAATTATTCATGGATTTAGGCCCCTCGAGAGTCACGAGTCGCGAGTCACGAGCCACGAGTCTCCAGTTATATTTATCCCGATCGTTCGACGTATTTGTCAATGGGAAAACCGATCGAAACTCGCGGTCGATTTCGGGACGAACGAAGGAGGAGGTGGAACGTTAGATCGAAGGACGGAGATCGATGGATTTCTCTCCTTCGCGATGGAAGTTGTTCCCAAAAAAAAACCTTACGGATAATGAATCGATTGCGTCATTCTCGCGCGATGGAATTTGATGCCAAGCACGCTCGTCTGGATCGTTGAAAGAAATGCAAAGAACGTTTGGAGATGATCGTTTATTTGTTAATTTACGCGCTTACATCGGTACGACTATCTTGTCTTACGCAATCTAGGGAGAGACGGGAGAAGAAGGACGGAGCTTCGATCTCGATCGAAGAACTAGCCAACTCCGTCGGGAGTCGCGCGGGAAAGAGGAAGAGAAGACTCGAGGAACCGAGTTTCGGTCGTCGAGTCGGCTCTTCGTCCCCGTTCGCGCCGTCTCTATGGGGGAAGCGTGAAAGTTCACGGAATCTTTCCGGCGGAAACTTTGTAGGAGCCCTTGCCGGACGAGTCGAGACTGGCGGCACTGCTGCTGTAAACGCCCTTGGCACCGTCCACCGTGCCGCTCTTGCTTGCACCCTCGTCCACGTCGCCCATGCGGGAGAAGAGGCTGTGGAACGAAAAACGTTGGGTCAGAGTTCATCCGCGATGAACGTCGCCGCGCGACGACCTCGATAACGGGAGACGAATGCCTCCGTTCCGAGGCGTCTCGTCGACGACGGGGTGCGAGATCAGTTTCGCTTACTCTACTCCCGGGCCGTGCCCTCCACCGTGCCCTCCGTAGCCGCCGCCAGGACCTCCACCGTATCCACCGCCTCCTGCTCCGGCATTGGCACTCGCGCTGGCGCTGGCCTGAGCATTCGCGTTGGCACCACCGAAACCACCGGCACCACCGCAGCCGCCCCTGCAACCTCCTCCGCTGCCTCCACCGGGACCACCTCCGAGGCCTCCTCCGTGACCACCTCCGAGACCTCCACCGAGGCCTCCTCCGAGACCGCCGCCGACACCGCCACCATGGCCGCCTCCTAGGCCGCCTCCCAGGCCGCCTCCCAGGCCGCCTCCTACGCCGCCACCGCCTCCGAGACCGCCGCCTCCACCGAGTCCACCGCCTCCACCGAGTCCACCGCCACCGCCGTGTCCCCCGCCCAATCCTCCGCCGAGACCTCCACCGCCGACGTAGCCACCCTTCGTTACTCCACCTCCGCAGCCTCCTGGACCGCACCCTCCGCCTCCTCCGCTTCCTCCTCCGCAGCCACCTGGGCCGCATCCGCTGCCTCCGTATCCACCGCCGGAGGAGCCAGCGTTAGATCCCGCCGAGCCGCCTCCATAGCCTCCGGAACCACCGCCCCCGTAACCTCCGGAACCGCCGCCACCGTAGCCACCTTGGCCTCCGCCGCCGCCGGACCCGTGGCCTCCGCCTAATCCTCCACCACCTCCGGCGCCGTGGCCTCCGCCGTATCCTCCTGAGCCACTGCCGCCGTATCCTCCTGAGCCACCGCCGCCGTAACCTCCTGAGCCACCGCCGCCGTATCCTCCGGAACCACCGCCTCCACTACCGCCGTACCCGCCAGCACCGCCGCCTCCGTGTCCACCTCCGTATCCGCCGGCTCCGGCACCTCCGCTACTACCACCGTATCCGCCGGCACCGGCACCTCCGCTACCACCGCCGTATCCGCCGGAACCGGCACCTCCGCTACCACCGCCGTATCCGCCGGAACCGGCACCTCCGCTGCCACCGCCGTATCCGCCGGATCCGGCACCGCCGCTTCCGTGTCCACCTCCGTATCCGCCGGAGCCGCCCCCACTGCCGGAGCCACCGTATCCACCGGCACCGCCACCTCCGTATCCACCGCTTCCGGCTCCACCACCACCGTATCCACCGGCGCCACCGCCTCCGCTACCGCCGTATCCACCGGCACCACCGCCTCCGCTACCGCCGTATCCACCGGCACCACCGCCTCCGCTACCGCCGTATCCGCCGGCACCACCGCCTCCGCTACCACCGTACCCACCGGCACCTCCGCCTCCGTGGCCACCGCCCCCGCTGCCTCCGGTGCAACCTGGGGATCCACATCCACCGCTACCTCCGCCAAAGGCTCCGGCGTTGGCGTTCGCGCTGGAGGTGGCGGCTGACTTGCCGCCCGCGGAGGCTCCCGCGCTCGCCTGAGACTTGGAGTTGGCGAAACTGCTTCCTCCTCCAAAGGCGCTGGCGCTCGCGGAGCTGCTCGCGCTGCTGAAAGCGCCCGGTCCACCCGCGTTTCGTTTCCATCTGCTCTCTGAAATCAAGCCCGATACGTTGCTGACCGATCGTGCACGATCACCGAGTCGTAATCCGCGAGAATTGTGCGTCTCTCTGTCTCCATGCCCGTATGTCGCCCGGCACGAATTTCCCGATTCATCGACGGATAGCTTCGGGCGGAGGAATCGCGTCGATCGGTTCGATCGGTTCGATAGATTCGATAGGTAATTCACCGATATTTTCTTTCTCGAAATCTAGAGGACGCGAGAACCGTTCGCGCAAGAATAAGAGAATAATATTGAAGGTACCTTGCGCGTGGACGCAGAGAACAGCCAGGAGCAGGGCCAACAGGCCGATTTCTCGATACCGCCTCATCACGAGAATCTCTTGTATGCCGATCGTTTGCCGGAACGGTCATCTTTATATCGTCCCTCCCACTCTGGTTTCTCCGCGTTTCTTCCTGAAACACCGCCGTTTCGCCGAACGCAGATCCAAGCGAAAAGGCAACGGGGGCAAAAAAACTCTCGGCTCTTGGCCAAGGCCGAGGTAACCGGCGATGAACGTGCGGCACGTCTAACGGACGATCCTTCGGAGGATTCGCGTCCTCTTCCGATCGACGTTGCCTCCAGCGAGTCGACGCGTCGTTGAACCTCGGGTTCATCGATCACGGCCCGTGTTTCACGTTATTGCGCCTCTACGTCCGTTCTACCTCTTCCTCCGTTTCTCTCTTTCGACGTCCGTCTCTCTTTCTCTATTTTCGGCAGCGGCCTCGAGCCATCGGTCGTTCGACGCCCCGCGCGGGGAACGAGTTTCTGACTTCGTTCGCTCGAGAGATTTCTTTCGAGAGTCAACGTAAATCGCCGATCTTGGCGGTATCGACCAATCGATCGACGACGGACTCGCGGATCCTCGGCGCTTCCGGTTGCCACTCGCGCTCCAGAGAGTGTCGTCCTTCCCGACTCGCGATAAAACGTTCGAGAAAAATGTTCAAAATTCCTCTCGCCTCGCCGCGGGGAGATTCGATCGACGATAAACGCGGCTATTTATAGCGAACGCGGTGATTGAGCGACCATCAAGCGGCGATTTGCAGCAGGATACGCCGCGGAAAAAGTGCCTCGCGCAAAATCTATTGGCTCCGACGGATCCTTCGAGGACGCGATACGATCATTTATATTTTTAAGCTCTCTCGGGAGACCGCGCGCGAATACGCGACGATCGGGAGCGTGGGTGTGCGTTCGTCCCCGCGTACTTTCCTGCGCCTAGAACGTACAGTATCGCGTCGCCGAGGTGACTTTTCGATCTCTATGTACGCTGTTTTCGTCGATCGGGGAATCACTCGATCGAAAATAAGAAAATCGACGAGATAAAGAGACCCCGCGGAATCTGTTGCATCGTTGCATCATTGGAGGCACGATGTTTTCCGATAACTTCCTCTCTTCTCCTCGAGGACGTCCGCGGTATCTTGCCGTTTTTGCCCTCGCGGTCTATCCTCCTCTCTCTTTCTCGATTTTTCGAGAGAGAAGAGAGAAGATCGAGAAAGGACGGTCGCATAGATCGTCTCGCGTTACGTCATCAAAGACGCGCGTCCAGAACTCGACCAAAAGTATCATCGGAGTCCGTCTTTCGACGACTTTCCGGTGCATATCTCCTTCGCCGTTTGACTCGGGCACGCTTCGAAAGAAATCTCGATAACCCCGTTCGTTCGTGCTCTAGACATTGACCCGAATCGCGCGGAATTCCGCATTCGACGCTTTACTTCGATCACGGAGGAAACCGATTTTCATAGGAAAAGCGACCTTTCGTTCGCCGATAAAATTGCCAACGTCTCGAGGTGCAAATTATTGCATCGGTGATTCGTTCCTTTCGAGGTTACAATTTCCATATTAATTGTGGAAGATACTCGTTTGTCCGGCTTCGTTCACGGTATTTCCATTGTAATAAAGTAATATTATCCTGAGCGATGATCGGTCGCGATATCGAGGAAACGATTATCGCCAACTATCCTCCGGGATCCGTGATCGACGATCAGCCGTTCCCTTACGGCCATTTCCTCGAGGTTTCCACTTTTCCACGGTCAAGCCGGTCCCTCGAATTTTCTTGCGATCGAGGAACGAAACGGCACCGACGAGGTACTCCTTCGCCAATGACGAGTCGGCAGAGGAGTGGCTGACGCGGGCGCGGCAAATAGAGACTTTATTTGTTCATAAATTACGCGCAAGGAAGCCGGTCGAAGGCTCATTAAACTCATTAGCGACTCCTCCGGATCTATGGAGTCTCGGAATACATTACAAACGTTTCGTTCTCACGGTGCAACGCGAGCAAAGGACCTAGCCGGTTCAGGATGGAAAAAGCGACCCCAGAGCAAATTAATCTTGGGACGTGCTGTCCGTAAGGTCTCTTTAAAAAACCCTTCCTGCAAAATATCAATTTGCTACTCCTGCGAACTCCTGCGAAACGTATTTTACTGTTTTGAGCACAGTCGGCAAGTAGTACGAGCCGGCGACAAGCCACAGAGAAGAAATTCGTCCGAGATGCTATTGGTTTGCTCCACTTATGAGCTAAAGCCCATTTCGGACAAAGTGTGATAAAATTTGACGAGCGATACTAGAGACGATAGAGATAAAAGTCCGTCAGAGCTATTTTGGATTATACCACTTGCAAGACCGAGCTAAACATTGATTTGCTAACCCAGAAATCTGGAAGAAATGTGCCCTACTAACTAACGGGTTAGGCGAGAAAGAAGAAGGAAGTAAAAGTATCGATGTACGTTTATTGCAGATTATTGTTGTATAACGTTACATAACGGCTTCTGCCGAGTCTACGTTACGAGACGCTCGCTTCGATCGTCGGAAGTAAGATCGAGGATAAATGGAGGATAAGGCGAATCGAATGCATATTAAAGTTGCGATGATAATTGCACCTATCATTATTCTCCTTAGTTATCGCGTTTCTCACGATCGGGATGCCAAGTAAAAAAAGGATGCCACGTTCGCGTCGACGATCGCGATCGAGCGAGCTCGAAGACTTTTTCTTCCGTCGAACGGAAAGAATCAACGATTTTTGAAACAGTAAAAACCCGGAGGACAATACGTCCGTCGCCTCTCGGTATAAAACTAATTCTTCTCTCCTCGTCGTACATTAATTAGATCCTACGTTGCAACGAATCAACCGTAGCGATTCAAACAATTGGACTCTCGGTTAACTCGTCGGTCCCTCCTCCTATCCTCTTTTTATTTTACCTCCGTCGTCCTATAAATAGTTTACATGGATATGTATGCTTCGATCGTCGGACAGATTCTCCAAGTTTACGAGTATACCGATATGAACATCGCGGAAATGTTTTCTCGCGTTCAGTCTTCGACGCTACATTGAAATCGTCCGAGTCCATTTAACTTCGTGGGAGCCACGATGACGCTCAACGAAATATCGTAAAAATGATAAAACTCTTAGCAATAAATTGACGTAACTCTCGTTAGAACTTCTCATCGATATTCATTAAATTAATAACGAAAAAGAACCTATGATATTACACTAGAAAATTATTGTCTTTTTTAAAATATCGACCATAGAAAGGAGTCGGCTGGAAAAATTGGTCCAAGATTCGCGCTTAACGTCCAGTCCCTTTTTTGTCTCTTCTCGCGTTTTCCGTCGGCGTGCAGGTTTCGCTCCGCGTTTTCCAACGTACAGCGAAACCTGGCCAACGCGTAAACAAGTCTAATCGCAGATATCGTTCTCTTATGAATGTTAAACAAATGCGCTGCACTTACATTCTAGAACGTTATATATTTACACGATTCGATTACCACCTTTATCGCGCGCTCCTCCCTCGCGGGAGCCTCGGTCCTCGAAGCCGACGAGGGGGGAAGAAGACGAGGATGTGATTTTTATTTCGAGATTCTCTCACGATAATATTCAATCCTCGGACACGATACATCCTTGCTCGGAATTAAACGAATGGGATACGCAGGGGACACGAAACGATTCTACCTCGTTTCGTTTACGCCTGCGACTTTCCTCCTCCGTCCTCTACTTTCGCACACAGCGCGCGACTGTCCCGTCCTTAACCTACCTACTTAAATTAATAATATCTCTTTGCCTCGTAATCGTGACCCATCTTCGACGGGATTTCGTCAAATTGGATCGTCATCCTTTAATTACAACTCGAATAACAGCAGAATTTGATTTCGTTTCACGAATAAGGCCGCCAAATTTTTGTTTCCCATTTTATACCCTGTATGCTGCTTCCAAGCCTGGGTCTTTGCCCCGATATTGCTCGATCGGCGACGATCGCGAAGTCGAGGAGTATTCTCGATGCCCTTCCGCGTTGGCACATCGTCGCTCTCTAATATCCTTCCTTTCCGTTAAAGCTAATCGGCACGTGGCCCTGCTGAGTTGCGCTTCGAATTACCTCCATCCACCTGAAAAGCGAACGTTGCTCGAGAGATCCGTTAGTGCAAAAAAGAATCCGAAGATTCGATCGCTCGTTCACCTTCCAAACGTGTAATCGCTCTCCGCCCGAAAGAAGTACACGTGATTCTTGAACTGCAACTTAAAGACGAAGTCTTTGTTGATCCCGTCCTTCTCCGACGGAGTGGAGACCGTGTATCCCAGTAACGGCAGACTCGCCAAGGGGAAGTCGTCCTGGTGGGACTTGTAGAAGAAGAGGCAGAAATTGGTGAAGACGACCCAGAGCTTCTGCCAACCGTTGCTGTTCTTGAATTTCCTCAAGAGAAATCCGCTAAGTTGGTTCTGCAAGAAGGGAAGTTCGTTTTCGTTGAAGGATCCCCAGCGTCAAGAATCGTCGTCGCGATCGAACAAGATCGAAGACGCGGGCTCACTTGAAACGCTCGCAGCTGATCGCTGTAACTGATGCTGGTATTTCGATGCCAGCAAACGTGAACGGTCGTGTTGCTTCGTTGAGAAGCTTTGGCACCTCCGCAACTCGCTCTGTCTGCCTCCGTGCCGGTCCCGTCTCCCACCTCGTCGGCCGAACCTAAAACTTGTCGAGAAACGTTCGCGGATACTCGATAATCGATGATCGCTCAAGAGCAAGAACGGTGAAACTCACTGCAAGACTTTAAAGTTAAATAGGGCATTTTTGCGTCCAAGGCTTCCGCTTGAGAGATGGCCATGTTCAGGTCCTCTATCCACCTCTCCTTCTCCTCCTCGTTGATAGCTGCAACCGTCAAGGACCTGGAACGCGAACCGTTTATCATAAATTGACGCTACATCCCGGGGAGAGAGATCGCAACGGTTGGGTCTAACGAGGCACATCGTCCCCGGAAGTTAAGTACCGCTCCCCTATTACGCCCTTCCGGAAGTACGTTTCTTCCGAAAGTACGACGATTCGTCGGATTTCCCTCGAGTGGTTCGACGGAGAAGGAGCACCGCCTTATTAACGACTACGGTTTTTTTTAGAGACTTGGTTGGCGCTACGACGGCCGAGAATTCTTCGCCGAAATCTCCGCGTATCCGTCTCGTTGCGTCTGTATCGTCGAAGTAACGAGCTCAAGTGGCCCCGGCAAAGTCAATTGACCTCTTAACGAAGGAACGAGCGTTCTTTTAGCGCCTCGTTACGCCCAATAATTTGCCTCGGTCGAACAATACCCCGTTCGAGGTACTCACTGATTTCCTTGGGCGTCGATTATAAACGCAAACTCGGAGCCGGTTTTGTTGTCGCTCTCCTGAATCTTCATTCCTTTCAGAGGAAGCTGGCCG
The DNA here is from genome assembly GCA_910591515.1 of Cerceris rybyensis. NCBI lineage: Eukaryota > Metazoa > Arthropoda > Insecta > Hymenoptera > Crabronidae > Cerceris > Cerceris rybyensis. The sequence continues at coordinate 374,747 of OU342800.1, read as the reverse complement.
TGAACGCGGAAGCATTGGGTCGGTTGCTGAGTTCGAAAGGTGTAGAGCAGCACGTCCGAGAACTGAAAAGATCATTTAAACTTCCGTTTAGCTGCGCGGCTCGCTCTCGGGGACGAAATCTCCGTCGATCGTTTACTACGATACGCACCAGGAAGAACATTCTCTGCTGAAAGCCTTTGCGGCTGTACTTTTGGAGGCAGCCCTGCCTGATGAACCTTCGACCCTCCTGAACCAAGTTGTCGAAGCCGCTAATGTCCCTCTGCATCTCGCACAGCTGCACCAGGTTTTCCTGCGCATTCGCAAAAGGGAAAGGGATAAGCCGGAGCGAGGCTGAAAAGGAGCGAGAAAGATCGGACGATCAATTACCGCCTGATTGATAACACCGAGGCCCTCGAGCAGAGTCTCGCCGAGTCTGTCTCTCGCCGCCAGGCAATCCTCGAAGTCCGTGTGGTCCTTTGGATAGTGATCCAGCAGTCCTACGGGAAAGGGAATCGTCGAGATTAGTTTGACGATCTCCCGGCATAATGGGGAAAACGGGAAAAACATGAAAACCCACGGTCGATAATACTGTTGTAGTGGAGCAATCGCTGCAACGGCTTCAAGAGGAAAGACGTGAGCGGGAGGTAGCAGTGTTTTTGGGCCTCGAAGTCTCGGCAGAGCTGGTCGAAGCGTCTCGACGTCCTCGTGGAATATTCCATCTTCTCGAGGACCGGTATTAGGTTCTCGAGATATTGATCGTAAAGCGGTAGGACGTTCAAAAGGGTATTGTAGAGAAAATCGCCGATGTTGTGGCGAGCGTTGCTCTCCCACCGCGCCAATCTCGCCTCCATCTCTTGAAGACAGGGACCATGGACATCCGCTAAAAGCTCGATCAGCGAAACGACCGTCTCTCCCTCCAATTCGGCCTCTCGGGAGACTTCCTCTCGGAACCACTGTCGACGAAATATCGGTTACTCCGTCTACCGCCCTCCTCTCTTCTCGGTCGAGCGACGAGCTTTCTTTTTCTTTCCATTTAATCCTAAACCTACCACGTTGATCACGTCGAGATCCTTCTTGTAGGTTCGCTCGGTCATCAGGAGCTCCTTGGCGATGTAGTATGCCTTGTCGGTCGGCCATCTCTGTCGGAGAGGGAGACAATTGTAATTCGATATCTTTCGCTCGAATATCATTGACAATGAATTTCATTACTTTGGTCTTTCGCACTTCAGCGTCCTCGATTTCGTTCTTCGCGTTCTTCACCGGACTCAGATCCGGAGTGTTCACCATACTCGCGTTGCTCAGCTCGACGAGGCCGTTTGTTCGCTTATCCGGCGAGCTCTTGTCGCTCGCGTAAACCGAATTGTTGTTCTCCCGTTGCTTCGAAGCTTTCTGTCTTTCTGTCTCGCTATCTGTAAAGGCAAAAAAGTGAGCAGAGGCCGACGGGGAGAGGACGAACCCCGCCGATCGGTCGGAGAACGTAGAAGCGCGCGACAGAAACGTAACGCAAACGCAAACTCAAACTCAAACGCAAACGCAAAAAGTTGAAGTAAAAGTGAAACAGAGGCTCGAGTTGGCATGCTACTCGGTGCAACTGTATCTCGCTGGCTCGGTCGTTTCATCGTCACGGTGGCAAAACGGTGTCAACGACGGAACGACAGGAAGAAAGAGTGAAAAAAAAAGAAACAGACGAAGAAGAGATCGAGGGATTTTTCGGGACAACAATCGTTCGTCGTCTACGGGGACAGGCGTCTCGTGCAAGCTACCCCTCGTAGATGCTGACGAGGGATCGACGCTTCGCGTTCCATCGCGGGCTACTCGCGTATATTAGACTGGTTCAAAGCTACGACGGGGAAAAAGGATGTAACGAGCGACAAGCCAGATGCTTCGCCGTGAACCAAGAGAAATCGTAAATCGATATAAACGTGCATGAAGGTGCCGCGAAAAGGGAAAGAGTTATTCCGGGGTGCGAAGATCGGCGAAACGATGACCGCCGGTCGCGTTAAGGCGCATCGTTCGACGATAAAAACGATAAAAGAGATCCGCGCAAAGGTGGAGCATCGTTCCACGGCATGCCAGAACGTAACGATCGATGCCGTTGAGGGGCGATTATCCCCGACTTCGTCGGTGCCGTCGTCGACCGAGAAGATGGAAGAGACGGTTCTCGCGTCTCTTGGATCCTCGCGAGTCTTTCGCCGATCCCGACGAAGATCCCTCGTCGGCGATTCTGAACCGAGGAGCCGAGATAGAGGGAGGAAAATACGAAAAGACGAAAAGACGAAAAGACAAAGAGACAAAGGGGCTCCTTTGGGTTCGGAATCGCCGAGGAGGCGAGGGTCGAAGCGTGCCAACGAAGAGACAAACGAACGAAAGGAACAAAAGAGGGATTGCTGCGCTACCGAGCAAGTGAACATTCTCAAAACAACGTATCGTAAAGAACAATATAACGAATACAATGTATCACTGACAGCTAAGATAGGCATTGTTAGGGATTACTCACACATGGTATCGTCATCCGGTCGACCAACGAATCCGGGAGTGCGATAAAAAGATACGGTATGAAGAACGGAAAAAAAGGACGACTCGCGGGCTGGAGAGATGGAGAAAGAGAGAAAGAGAGAGTGACAGCGAAAGAGAGAAAGGCTTAACGGACAGAAGAAACGAAAAGAACCAAACGAACCTATCGGGAGAGAAATCCTAAAACCTACAACCTAAAAGCTAAAACGTAAAACCTAAAACCTAAAACGACAGGCAGAGGCAAAAGGAGAAAACTTGGGAGTAAGCGAAAAAGAACCGTGAAAAGAAAAGTTTCGCGATCGTGAAAAACGTTGAAGACAACCAAACGAAAGTTCGATAACTGAAGCGGAATTACACACAGGAGACCTTTGCGATGTGACTTTGTATATAATTTATTATCGTCATAATGAATGTATCAATAATCAATGTACAATAGATTTCCTACGCTTGGAACGTCGCCGTTCTTTTTTTCCCTGGCACGCCGTGATTCCCCTCTCGTTCTCTCTGGCCCGACCGATTCCCTCGAACGACCCGGAACAACCCCTTCGACGTCCACCCAACGGCTTCCTCCTGTCCCTCGCGCAACATCCCAACCTCGCCAAGGGGAATCACCGCGCGTTTTCTCCTTTATATACTGTATAGAGTTAACAAGTACGGTGTCTATCGATAAACGATCGAAAAAAGTTGGAGAAATTACAAACTGGAGGAGCGCCGATACGACGGACACGATGCCGTAACCGTCGTGCCGGTAGGAGAGCGGTAGTCGGTTGGCGATAATCGTTACTCTTTCCGCGATAATCGATACTCTTCTCGCGATATTTCTCGCTGCTGCTGTCGTCGTTCGAACGATTTTCCTCGGCCCGATCTCGAGCGACGTCCCCAACATCCGGACGGATCTACGATCGAGGGACGTCGACCTCTTTCTTTTTTCTATCGTCCGGAGGGTGAAACCGCGACCGGAACGACGATATTCGCGATCGGACGATCTTTCCGCGACTGTCGACGGATTCGAAACGAATCGGAGCGGAACGATCGACGATACTTCCGTTCCAGCGAGTCCGACGTGCGCAAAGTGACCGAAACGAACGCAGCCAAACGCGGTGAACGTACAAAAGTTTTATAAAAGTAGTCGATAAAACCTGCATTTTTAAAAAAACGGAAGAAAACGCTGCGTGGAAGACGAGGGTCACGATCTCTCCGAGAGATCGGACAAACCGTCTCCAGGGAGTCTGAATATATCTCTACGGTTTGACCGCGCTTTTTGAGCTTCTCGCTGGTACATACTCTCTCCCTCCCTCTCGCTCTCTCTCTTTCTCTCGATCTCCGAGTTATTCTACGATATATCAAAGATGCACCGTCTCCGATTCGAGCGACGATTTCCAAGATCTATTTGGCACGGCGATCCCTTCTTCGAGAGACGCGGATAAGCCGTCCCGACGGCGACGGCGACGGCGACGACGACGATCACGACGACGAGTAAAAAAAACGATTTTTGCGACGACGGCGCAAAAGTATCGGGAACTAATCAGTCTCGGAAAGACGCAAAGAGAGGCGCGAAGAGACACGCAAGAGCGAGGAAAGGGCGACGAGCCCGTCCGATCGGGAAATTCCCTCGGCGAGCCATTTTCACGCGAAATCGCGACACCGGGTACACGTAACACGTAACACGTAATGTAGCGTAACGCAACGTAACGTATAAAACGACAGCGAGCTTGAACACCTGGAAGAAGGCCACATTACAGAGAGAAGTTGGAAAGGGGTGGCAGGGCTGAGAGAGAACGTAGAGTCCGTGGGTGGATGAGGACGGCAAATACGGTGTCGTACGGATCTTGCAAAACGTACAAACTCGTGGCTGTGTCGTGTCTCGTGTACGCAATGGGGTATCTTTACGTGCGAGAGAGTCGTTCCGACGAATTGCGAGGGGGTGAGTTTCGGGGGGCGGTGGATGGAGATTACGGAAACGTCGTTGGGTGTCGACGGTGAGACATCGTGACGGATGGCAAAGAGAGAAACGTATCTTTCGTGATTCGTGAGGGGGTTCGCTACGTAATGGTTCGCAAGGTTCCTACGTAAGTAAGTTGGCAATTATGTACGTAAGTAAGTACGTAAATAAGTACGTAAGTAAGTACGTGAGTAACTATGCAAGTATACGATAGTAATTGACGCGTGTCGGTACGTGTGTATTCGTGTGCGTGTATGTGCGCGCGGGTGATTCGTACGATGCGGGAAGTTCAAGTACCACACTGCAACTAGAGATGTGAGTTTAACGAGGAGCGGGAACCGAATGCATTTTCGGCTCCTTTCCTCTTCGATCGAATCGAAGGCCGGGATTTCTCTCGATCTTCGCGGAGTTACCTCGTCGTTTCACGTTTACGCCTCGAACGTATCTTTCTTTCTTTCGTACTTTGTCCAAATTCACATCTCTACGCGCAATCTACAGGTCAGGGGGGGGGGGGGGGGGGCGAACGGTGAAGCTAGCAGGGGAAAGCTAATTCGGTCGGTGCGGAGACATCGAGCCGGGAATTTTCTACTCGGTGAATTCTACTCTCTTGCTCGGATCGAGGGGGTGAAGAGACGTTGGAAGCGGGACACGAGAGGGAGGCGAACGACGAGATCGTCGCCGAAGAGGATCGTGCACGGGATTAGATGCTACGGCAATCGGAGACATAGGAAGGCATCGACTACCGATCGGAGGGGCGAGGTCGAGGTCGAGGACGAGGATCGAAGGAAGGAGAAATCGACGAGGAGGTCGAAAAGAGAGAGAAGCCCGCCCCGAGGGAGAAGACGGAGATCTTCTCGAGCTCGGCGAGAGTCCGCTCGATCCGGACGACCTCGACGTCGACGGGAGGGCAGCGACGACGTCTAAACGTCGGACGCAACGACGGGACCGTAAACGCGAACGCGAACGCGGACCAGCGAAGATCGAAGATGGAAGATCGAAGACGAGGGAGTCAGCGTTCCCCCGATCGCTCGGTTCCGGCTGGGGCCGTTGGCCGGCTTCGTTTTCGATTTAGTCGTAGGTGTAGCGTGGTACTTCTTTGTCAGTCCCGCAGCGTTCTCAACGTGGATACGCCGGTATGAATCGATTGGTGAGGGTGCGTGGCGTTGCGTGAACCATTACGTTACGAATCTGCGCCACGCGGAGCGGCACGTGCCAAGCCGGCGAGTTCACGTAGCCGTTCGCGTAGGTCCAACGATTGTAATCACCACCTGTCGAAAAGCACACGTAGAGTACATCGGTATTTCCTTCTCTCCAGGTCCAACCACCCTTCCGTTCGTTCGTGCGACTACCCTCGAGTACCCCTTCTCGCGTCCAACGACCACCGTTTCCGTTTCCGTTTCCATTTCCATTTCCATTTCTGTTTCCGTTTGCTAAGGAAAGCGAGCGGACGCGCCGAACTCGCGTAACCCTCCCAGTCTCCTGCGCGTACGCGCGACGTCCAACGCCTCGATCCCTGTCCCGGCTACATCGCGACGCTAATTCTTATTTTATCCTCTATATCTAATTATGCGGCCGTATATGCACGTATACGTCTACACGTATATATACGCGCATACCCGTGCACGCATGCTTGTACGTATGTATTTATGTATGTATGTATATGTTTATGTATGTATGCATGTAATCATGTATGTGTATGTATGAACGTACGTATTTTGCGCACACCGTCTGCCGTAAAGCCGTACCGCCGTAACGGCTTCCGGCTGTTCTTCATCGTCGACGAGGGCTGGGCATGAGGGTAGGGGACGAAATTTGCCCCCGGCGCGGTCCTTGAGCTTTCGCGAACAGTCGCCGCGAGTCTTGGAGCGACAGAGATTCCGAATGGGATGGAATCGGACGCAAGTTGTCGCGGAAACGTGGCACGAAAGTTTGAAGGCACGCGCGCCGCGTAGTCGAGCGACGCGCGGCCAATTCCACGAGAAACGATTGCGACGACTACGACGACGAGGCGCAACGACCGTGCGCAAACTCCGACAATTGAGAAAAAAAAAGAAGTTGAAGCAGAAGAGGATGAAGAAGAAGGGGGAAGAACTGTCGAGGAATGGGGTAAACGAGGTAGCCGGGCGCGCGAGCAAACCAACCATGAAAAGTACAGAAAAAGTGCGTGAGGAGTCGCGTGCGTGTGTGATAATAACGATGGCAGGACAGGACTGACGATGCACAAATGCAAGACGAGGACGATCAATGATCAAACCGACGAGGCTGATGGGGGCTGATTGGGGTCTGATGGGGTCTCATGGGGCTACGAGGTGCGGGGCCGAATTGGGGGTGAAACGATAGCGGGAATCGAGGACGCTCCGTTCCTCCTTTCGCGGAGCCGGATCGAGAGAGACCGGGCCCGCCCGAACTTTAGGACGCGAAGCCGGATTCGGACCGGCCCGGACCGTCCGGAGTCGAGAGAACCGATCTCGAGGGCTTCCGCTTCGGCGGTCGCGACGAAGCTTCCGCTCCCTGGTTCTCGCGGGGGATCCGACGATCGTCCTAGCTTGCGCGCGAGAAAACCGGAAGGGAACAACGACGACGACGACTCGCCGTCGTTCGATCGGCACTCGGCAGTCGTTCCGTTCTCCGACGGACTTTTCTCGCATTCTCGATACGTCTGGTTGCACCATTTCCACGATTCCTTCAATTTTTTTCCTGCCCTCTACGATATAATAACGATAACCTTGCGATCAATTGCGTATAACGATAATAGCATAACAGTAGCTTAATGGAGCGGCGATCGATGGTCACGCGGTGGCAATTAATGATCGCCTCGACGACGACGCGATCCTCGAGGACCGTCCGTGCCCGTTTGGCCCCTCCGATCGCCCGCCTCCTCTCGCGGCCCTCGTCCGTTCCTTCCTCCGTCGATCGTGTTAAAAATATAGCGACCCCTCGACCGAGGGTGCGTCGACCGAGCAGAAGGAACGTCGAGCGAGCCGTCGAGGGGAGCGACGCTGCGCCCCAGTGGGTCCAACCGATCGAAATCTCCTAGGTTTGCACCTCGGCCCGCCTCGCCCACCTTTCCTGGCCAAATTATTGCTTCCGACCTCCTCGACGGCGGTCCCGTACCCTCGTTCGTCGCGGAACGGAACGGCCGAGAGAAGGCATCGCGGAGAGGAGGGCCGATCGAAGAAGAGAGAGACCGGAAGTTCTCGAGTCCGTGCATCGGAAGGGGCGGGGCGAGAAGTTTACGCGGGAAATCGTCCGACGGGAAAGAGGTCCGTCGAGCGATTGCTCGATGTCCGCGAGAATTATTTTTACCCTATGTCCTCACGCTCCGCGGAACGTTGCGCGTCGATGCCTATCCTCTCTCTCTCCCCCACCTCTCTCTCTCTCTCTCTATGTTTCTCCTCGTTATATTAATATCCATCGATCGATCGATGAATTTAGCACCAGGCAGAGGACACCGAGAAAAACAGCGGCGGGACTCTCCGAGGAATCTCGTCGGGCCGAGCCGACGACTTTGCTCGAGCCTCGAGGCCCGCCTGCCTCTCGAAGGTCGCGCAACGACCCTAGGCACGATAGGAGTCAAAACCTCCCCCCGGCCGCGTCGAGCTCCCGACCGGTGCCGCCGTCGAGAAAGTTCCTTCGGTTTCGCGAACCCCGCGAAAAGGTTCGCGCGAAAATCACTGTTTCTCCTCTTCGTCTCTTCTTTAAGTATCTACGTTGAGCAACTTGTCCTTCGTTCTAAGTCTTCGATCGACTAAAACTACGATCGGCCGTACGATCGCTCGCCTCGGACTCCTCTCTGTCCGTTCCGTTCTCTCCGAGTTTTCTATATCCCGACTCGCTTTCCCTTCTCCCGTTATTCCACCAATGATTGTCAGCGACTTTTCCGCGTTCTTTTTCGCTCTTCCTCCCTCGTCGCCTCGAGAGACGACTCACGGATCGAAAACTCATCCTCGAACGCGTCCCGTACGCACCTTCTTCGACCGCTACCGCTTTTGTCTTCGATAATGGCAATAGTATTAATAATATATATATTTTTATATATATATAATATGTTACGCTAATTCGATAGGTGCGGCATCCCCTTGGTACGTTGGCGACGCCTCGTCGTTGACCCCCGCGATCGACACGATCGTCCAGGGTCTCGCGGGTCTACGGGTCGGAGAGCCTCTACGCGATAGTACGAGTAATACGGTAATATCAAATTGAATGGAACTTCTAAAACGCGCTCGACGCGAGAACGCGTCGCGAAATCCCTTGGGCAAAGTCTCCGTCGTTGTTGTCCCGGCCCCGAGGGTCGGGGGACACGGAGGATCTTGGGAGGCGCGACGATTCTCCCCGAGTCTCGGCAACGTCCGGTCAACGCTGATGCCGGTCTCTCGACTCCGAGTACTCGTCGTCCTCGTCGACGTCTCCGTCGTCCTCGGCCTCGAGGCCCCGCGTCTCCGCGATGAGCGGCGGCGGGATCGTCGCGACGTCGAAGCTCGAGTCGGTGCTCGAGACGATCTGACCGTCCTTGACCTCGAGATCAACGAAGACCCGGTGCCGGTGCCTCTTGGCGTTTTGCTGCCGCTTCCGGCGGAAGGCTCTCTGTCCCTGGTCCGGGGTGTGCGCCGGACTGTCCATGCTCGAGGACGTGTCTCCCTCGCTCTGGGGGCTCCTGCTCGAGGAGTAAGGCATCGTTTTTGTCCGGATTTGCGTTCGCTGCTGCATCGGCGGACTGGAGGTCGTCGACTCGCCGCTGAGGCTCGTCGTCGAGTAGTACGGCGTGGACTTGGCCCTCACGGGGACCACGACCGGCCGCTCGGTCGATCTAGTTCCTCCGGGAAACCTGCCCGTCTCCGTCGGCTCGGAGAAGCCGCGCTCGAACCTCGAGGTCGGCTGCTTCCCGGCTCTTCTTCCGTCGACCACCTCGCTCTTCCCGAGCCTATCGGCCCGATCGACCCTCTCGGGCCTGTCCACCTTCTCGGCCTTCTCGGCCCTCTCCTCCTCGAACGACCAGTCCTCCTCGGCGGCGCGCGGCTTCAGCGCAAGCTCGGCGTATCGCTCGTGCATGTCCTCCGAGCTGTCGCCTCGGGCCACCTCCATTCGCGTTCGATCCCCGCTCAAATACTTCATCGCTGGAACGTTGTCGTACAATCTATCGTCCTCCTCGTTTTCCTCCTCCTCCTCGGGAATCGGGAGACCCGGGTCCGTGTCCTGCGGCAGCGCCCTAAACTCGTCGTCGTCGTCGTCGATGGTCTCGTCGAATTCGTTCTGCAGGGTGATCCGCGGCGGGGATATGTCGAGGAAGCTGGAGCCGGGGCCCTGCCGCTGCCGCTGCCGTTGCCGCTCCTCCTCGTATCGTCGAGCGCGACGCTCCTCGTCGAACTCGTTCTGCAGGACGATTCGCGGCGGAGATATGTCGCGGAAGCCTGACCCGGGGCCCTGCCGCTGTCGCTCCTCCTCGTATCGTCGAATTCGACGCTGCTCGTCGAACTGGCTCTCGATGAATCTCCTCGCCTCGTCGAACTCGTCTCTCCTCCGCGGTCTCGTCTCGTAGGATCGCTCGTCGTCGTCGTCGCCGTCGTCGTTGTCCTCGCCGTCGAACGGCAAGCGCCGGCCCTCGAGGATCGCCGAGGGCGGCGGAGTCAGAGGCGGGGACGGCGGCGACGGGGGCGACGGGGGCGAGGAGACCGATGAGGGGGACGGTGGTGAGTCCGGTGGCGGGGGAAGAGGAGGGGAGAATACGCGGGCCGAGGGACCGGTCGCCGCGTCGGTCGATCGGCACTTGGAGTTTGGCCTCATGCTGGTGACGCTCTTGTCGGAGGTCGTCGTGTCGCTCTGGCTCTTCTCGACGCTCGTCGGCGAGCAGTACTGCTGAGGAACGACCGTGGTGCTTCCGGACCAGTCGGAGATGGAGGCGCCGAGCTCGGCGAGAGAGTTGTCGTCGGACTTGGTGCCGGAGTACTGGCAGAACTGTCTGACGGTGTTGTTCGAGCTGGACCACTCCGAGACGGAGAGGCCCATGGAGGTGTCCTCGCTGTGAGACGATCCGGTTATGTAGGAGTTGGACTTTGGCTTGACGACGATCTTGACGGTGCCGTCGACCGTGGTCGCGGAGATGGAGCTCTGTCCGTCCTCGAGGAAGGTCGAGTGAAGGTCGTCGTGGAGGGTCCGATTCTCGTCGCTGGAGTCGCTGTCCCCGTCGAGGCGACCGCCGGTCGTCTCCGTGCCGTCGGTGACCATCACCTTGACCGCCTCCTCCGGCTTGATCTCCATGTAGAAGGTTTCCACGTGGCTGACAACCGGCGGCTCGAAGACGGGCGAGCCGGGCGGCGAGGGCCAGTCCTCGGAGGTCTGCGGCCGAAGCCTCGATCTTACCGTCGATCGGGGCGATCTCGGGGACTTTGGGGATTTCGGGGACTTTGGTGACTTTGGTGACTTCGGGGACTTTGGAGATTTGGGCGACTTGGGAGATTTCGGGGACTTTGGGGACTTTGGAGATTTAGCGCCGTCGTCGGGTCCGATCGGGACGTCTATCGGTATGTCCGGTAGCTCGGAGGAGGTGCGACGATCGTCCGAAACCGAGGGAAGCGCCGTGCCCGAGGGCGGGTCCGAGGAGAGAGAGGGCTGATGGTCGCTCGACATGAGGGACTCGTCGTCGAGGCTCGGTGACCTCGAGCTAGGCTTGAACGAGTCCTCGAGGTCGCTCTTGTCCTGCTCCGAGGTGGTCGATCTCTCCGATATCCGGGAGAGGGTGCGAGTCAGCGCGAACGATCCGCAGCTCGCGAGGATGTCCGGCCCGATGGGATAGACGAAAGCGCCGGGGAAATCCGCGAGATCCTCCTGAAAGCTATCCTCGTTCTGTCCGTTGCTGTCCTCGGACTGCGACTGGAGGGCGGCCCCCTCCTCCTGCGTCGGCCAGGCCTCCTCCGCGCTCGAGCTCCCGGAGCTCTCGAGGACCGGAAAGGACCTCCGAGCGGAGGCGACGAGCTCGGCCCTCGATCCGCCGACCAGGGTGCCGTTGCCGAAGTCCTCCTCGATGGATCCACCGCGGGCGTTTCTCGTCGTCGGGATTTCCCGGCGATCGACGATCGGCTGGATCTGTCCGATCCCGAGGGGCCGGGCGATCGAGCAGGAGCTCGACTCCGGGTCCTCCCGGTCGGGCGTCCAGGAGGCGTTCGTCTCCTCGCTCCTCGAGCGCTCGGTGCTCAGCCTGAGCTTCCTGTCGACGATCGAGAGTCGATTCGAGTCGGCGATCTCCGCGGGCTCGATCGAGTCCCTCCCGGCCGAATCGTCGACGAGGGGCTCGTCCTCCGGCAGCTCCTCGGCCGCAACCTCCTCCTCCTCTTCCTGCTCCCTCCGAGTCTCAAGGTACTCCGGCGTCAGCTCCGCCTCGACGAGGGTCTTCTCGTCCGTTCTCTCCGCGCCGTAATCCGGCGAGCTGAGCTCGCTGTCGATGCCGCCCCTCATCTGAACTTGGGTGTCCAGGGCGTCCAGGGTATCCTCGCTCGTATCCCCGGAATCCAGCGGCCGATTGTCCTCTCCCTCGGCCTCTCGATAGTCCTCGTCTTCGTCCACCTCCTCCTCCTCCTCCTGCTCGACCTCCCCCTCTTCCATCGGCTCTTCCTCCTCCTCATCGTTTTCCTGATCGTCGCTGCGAACGAACTCCTCGTCGGAGCACTCCTCGATGGAGATCTGAATGGGCGACTTGACCATCTCCTGGCCGTCCTCCGTCTCGTCGAATCTCCCGATCGAATCGACCTCTCGAGATCCCTCGTCGTCCCTCGCCGCGCTTACCGTCACGGTGACGCTCGCGGGCGCCTCGGGCATGGGGGCCTCCTCCCTCTGATCCACGGGGGCGACGTCGACGTGGTAGTGGACGTCGACGGAGGTGGTCCGCTCGCGGGGAGTCTCCTGCTCGCCGCCCGACTCCACCGAGCTCTGATCTATGAATCTGGTTCTCTCGTCGACGCGGACAGTCTCGAGGGTGAGCATCGAGGCGATCGGTTCCCTCTCCTCGGACCGACCGAGCCGCTCGGGTCGCTCCTCGTCCTGCTCGTACGGAATGATCTCGGTGCCGGGGACGATCTCGTTGCACTCGGTCAGCGGGGACTCGAGGTATTGCGCGGATGTCTCCGTGACGGAGAGAGAATCGGTGAAGATCTCCGGAAGGGTCGTGTGGTCGGTGCTGTCGGAGCGATGATTCGGCGAGATCTCGATCTGAATCGACTGAGGCTTCGAGACGGTTCCGACTCCGCCGATGGGAGGCACGGGGACGGTCTCCGTGACGTTCTCTCGGTCCTCTCGATCCTCTCGATCCTCCGAGACATCGACGGTGTCGTCCTTGCTGGAAAAGGCGTTGGCGGGCGGAAGCCTATGCACCGAGACGATCGGGGCGTCGAGGGACTTTGCTCGCCTCTGGGAGGTCGGAGACTGGGTCGCTCCCTGCCTCTGGAGTGCCCCCATTCCGCTTCCCTCGGAGAGACCCAAGCGAGCGCGGGCAAAGAGGACCGGCGTCTGTCCGGGTTTTCGCAGGACCAGCGGGGACTGGGCCTGGGTAGGGTCTTGCGTTGAGCCCGGCCTCCTTCCTTCCTTCCCCTCGTTTCCATCCTTGCCATCCTTCGCTTCCCGCTCCTCCGCGGCTCTCCTCTCGAGCTTCGTCTCCGGCTCCGGAGTCGGACGCTTCGAGCCCGACTCCGAGTCCACCTCGGCGGTCTTCCCGCGCGACGTCCTGGAGGATTCCTGCCTCGACCGATCCTTCGGCGACACGGGCGGCTTCGACTCGACCTTAGCGCTCGTCCTCGAGCTGGGAATCGACCTCTTCGGCGATATCCTCTCGACCGAATCCTTCTTCTCGGTGCTTCCCAGGCTCTTGGAGATGCCGAGGGACTTTGGCCTCGACCTCTCGCCCTTGGAACCCGCGACGGCCCTCGCGAGGTCGTCGTCCACGGAGGCGGACTTTGCGCGAGCGGTCGCCCGGATCTCCTCCTCCCTCGAAGAGGACGGTGAGGGGGAGGACGGTGGTCTCTCGGTCGAGAGGCGCGTCACCGACTTGGATCTACCTTTCTGCACTATGCTCACTTCCGGAGCGACGTCGGTCGAGTCGATGATGATGATCTCCTGCGGCATCTCGCCGAGCTTCAGCTTGGACTTGTCGATCTTCGACGTGGGCGTGGGAACCCGGGTCTCCTTCGATCCGGTCTTCTTCAAGGGCGGCTTGTCCCCCTCGAGGGACTTTGACTGCTTCTTGAAGTCCTTCTTCGGCTCCGACTTGGCCCTCCTCGCGGCCCTCTTCGGCGACACGTCCGGGACGAAGAGCTTGTTCTCGAGCTCCGGCGAGAGGAGGGTGTCGATCGGCGCCTTCTCCTCGGCCAGCGAGAGAGACTTGGACCGCAGGGGCTCCGCGTGCGGACGCAGCATGAACGGCACGAACTCCGGAACCTTTAAGCTGTCGAGCTCGAGGGCCGGCTTCACCGGGACCTCGTCCAGCGGCAGATCGGCGACCGGCTCGACGAAATCGTCGAATCCCGTGTCGATTATCCTCGGCCTGGGAAGCCTCGTCGCCGAGAACTTGGACTCTATCTTCTCCAGAATCCGCTTCGTTTTCTCCGGAATGCTCGGCTTCTCCGGCAGACTCTTGGGCTTCTCCTGCAGGCTCTTCGGCTTCTCAGGCTTTTCGGGTTTTTCGGGCTTCTCGGGCTTCTCCGTCTTTTCCGTCTTTTCGACCGCGATCGTCGCCACCTTTTCTTCCTCTCTCCTCGAATCCTGAACGACGAACGGAACGATCGTCTCCTCCGTCGGCTGAATCGGCTCCCTCGTCGGCGAACCCTCGGGGATTCGAAGTTCCTCCGCGGCGGCCGGCTCTCTCGACTCGTCCTCCGACGGCTCAACGGGGACGAGTCCCCCAGGAATCTCCGGCAGGGGAATGTTCTCTATGCTGTCCTGCTTCTCCAATCCGTCATCCGGGGCGACCAGGCTGTCCTTCTCCGACCTGGCCTTGCGGTCGAGTCTGCTTCTCGACTCGGTGGCCGCTGCCTCGGCGAACTCGAGGGCGACCTTGGCCCTCGAGTCGAGGGACCTCTGCCCGGCTCCCGCGAGAGGCTTAGACGGCGCGGTCGGGTCCGGCGATCTCTTCCTCCGTATCACCGAGACGATCGTGACGTTCGGCTCCGTCGGCGAGACCCTGGGCGATCGTTTCTCGATTCCCGAAAGGACGGTGACGCTCGCCTCTACCGGGGAGAGCTTGTCCGTTCTGCCGGTTACCCCGCCGTCGAGGGAGACGGACTCGATCGGCGAGCCTGCCATCCTGGAAGGGCTCCTGCTGCCCGGCGACAGGGCGCGGATTATGCTCTTGACGTCGGTCGGGGATAGCTTCGTGGTGGGACTGAGGATGCTCCTCGGCTTGTCGGACGGACTGAGAATGGACTTTGGCCCGGCGGGGGCCTTCGGCCTGTCCGGCGACGGTCTCGACGTCTTCTCCGCGATGGAGACGTCGCCGATCGTCTTGAGCGGAAGCTTCGGAAGATCCCTCGGAAGCGGCCTCTTCGAGCCGGTCGTCCTGCCGCTGTCGGACTCGGATCTCTCGTCGGAGGCCGTGCCGTTCATAACGTGCCGCTTGTGCAGAGTGTACGGGATCTCGACCACGTTGCTCCTCTGGAGGGCAGCGCTGTCGGAGAACGGATCCTCGTCGCCGGAGTCCGCGGGCGTCAGGTCGATGGACTTTTGGTGCATGAGCATGTGTCGCTTGCTGTTGGATCCGAGCCTCTGTCGGGCCGGATTCGGGTCGCTCTTGGTGCGCTCGACCGGCGTGTGCCCGGCGACCGTCTCCTCGAAGCCCAGGACGATCCCCCCGATGACCTTTGCCTCGTACTCGCCGAACACGGTCTTCGGCTTGAAGGTCTCCGACTCCCGGGGCACACCTATCACCGTGTCCGTTCGCGACTCCAGGGAGAGCCTCGCCTGTCTCTCGCGCTCCCTCCTCTCCTCGTCCTTTCGCGCCTTCTCGAGGCTCTTCCAGTCGTCCCTCTCGCGCGGCTTCTCCTCCGATCTACCTCTTTCCGTCTTTCCCCTGCTTCTCCTACCAGTCTCCCTCGAGGCGTCGATCGCCTCGAAGCTGCCGCGTCGATCCGAACCGAGGCCGTCGAGGCTCCTTCCTCCGCGATCCGATCGCGGAACTCCTCGCTCCCTCGATTCCAACCTCTCCAGGCTCCTCCGCTCGCCGGATCCACCGATCTCTCGATCCCGCGATTCGCGCCGCTCCGTGAACTTGAGCCGCTCCACCGTGCACGGATCGAAGTCGAAGGTCGGCCTCTCCTGGGAGTCCAGCCTCTCCACGCTCTTGCCGCGCGCCGGCTCCCTCGGCCCAAGGCGCTCGAAGGGACTTCGATTCCCGGAGTCGAATCGCTCGAGGGTGTGCCTCTGATTGTAATCGACCGTGTGGCTCCTCCTGACCGTTCCTCGCCTCGTCTCCCTGGAGTCTAGCCTCTCGACGCTTCTCTCTCTCCGCTCTTCTCTCTGGTCTCGCGAGTCCGAGTACCGAGGTCCGCCGGTTGTCCTCTCCCTCGTGCTCCTCTCCAGGTACTCCGTGCCGTCCACGGCACTCCCGATCCCGTGGGAGTCTAGCCGCTCCATGCTCTTTCCTCTAGACTCGTGCGACTCTCCGTGGCGCAAGCTTCTCTCTCTGGAGTCCAGCCTCTCGATGCTTCGACGCAATTCCCTGGAGTCGGCTCGGTCGACGCTGCGACGACCGTAGCTCTCCTGGAACCTACGATCGCGCGAATCCCCGCGATCCAAAGATCTTCGCTCCCTCGAGTACTGCTGTTGCTGCAGATCCCTCTCCGATCGTTTTCTCTCCTCCCGCTCCAAGCTTCGACGGTCCTTCTCCTGCATCTTGGCCAGGATCTTCTCCAGCTTGCCGTTAGTTTCGGCTTCCCGCGATTTCTTTTCTCTGCCCTTGTGACCGGCCCGACCGAGGCTACCGGTTTCGACGTACACTCGCGGCAAGTGATCCTCCAGGCTGGCTATACTTCGCGCCCTCACCGTTCTCCCTCTCTGATCCAAGATGCTCCTGTTGGTCGAATCGACCGGACTGAGATCGTCGTCTATTCGAGACTTTGGTCGCATTATGCCCTCGTCTCTCAGAACCTCCGAGTCTACGTGCGTGATCTTATACTTTGGCTTCAGGTTCTTCAGTTCGTTGAGTACCGACATCTTTTGCTTCTGCACTTGCATAATCACGGGATCCTTCTTCACGGAATCTTGCTGGGGAAGGGATATTTTGGCGTGTTGCTGCTGTTGTTGCTGTTGCTGTTGCTGCTGTTGCTGTTGCTGTTGCTGTTGCTGCTGCTGTTGCTGCTGTTGCTGCTGCTGCTGCTGCTGCTGCTGAAGCTCCACGGAATTGGCGTGCCGCGCCTCGAATTTTCGTTCGATCTGCGTGCTAGACCGGTGTATTCTAGACTCGGTGATAACATAATCGGTGTCCAAGGTTTTCGGGGTAACCGCCGAGTACCGATCGATGGACTTTGTTCTAGCGTTCTTGAGGTCCGCGAGCACGGATTTGAATTGCTGCTTCTCCGAGGACTTTATCGATCGATGCTTGACGAAGGAATCGGTCTCGGAGTCCATTTGGAACATTTCCCGCTCGATTCCTTCGTCGCTATTGTCCGTAATCGGTTCGTTCTCGTCAAGGTCCTCGTCGTCGTCCTCCACCTCCTCGTCCTCCTCCTCCTCCTCGTCGTTACCGTCGTCGTCCTCGTCGTCATCGTCGTCGTCGTCGTCGTCCCGCGGGCTCGAGTACGATTCCGGATATTCAAATTCGTGCTCGCGTTCCAGAAGCTCGTAAGAATCGTGAGAGAGATCGTCGTGAGAGAGATCGCCGGCCGGGCCGGACTCCTCGTGTCCGGACTCGGTCGAGAGGGAGGATGTCCCCGGATAGGAGCTGCTGTACACGCGATCGGGAACGGAATCGTGATCCAGGGAGGGCAATTTCGAGCTCGCGGCGCTGTACGAACGATTGCTCTCGTCGTACCGCGTCACGGGGTTGTCTAGCTCGCCCTGCGAGGGCAAACGGAAACCGTCCAACGCGATATCGCCGGAGGTTTTATCCTCCTTCGGGCGCGCTTTTCCCGAGTCCTCGAAGCTAGAAGCATACAATTCGCGGCAACTTGCCGAACGCTGCCAGGGATGTCTGGGCATGGGGCGCGGTGGGGGGAATTCGGGAGGACTGCTGTTAGAGGGGCTGATACGACCTGCCGATGAAATCCGTTGCTGGCTGGTAGCAAGCATCAGTCTGGGTGCTGGGGCCTGGCTGGGGGTGGCCGGCGAATGGACGTCGATGGAGGTAAGCGTCCGAAACGACGTAGCTGTGTCTTCGCGACGGTGAATCGTCCCTCCCATCGAGACACTCGTCGCAGTCGTCGGAGAATCCAGTGTCATCGAACCGCAAGACAGAGACAGAGCTGGGGTTTCCAGGGCTGAAAAGATTCGTCGATTTCCTTCGTTATCGCTCTCCTGCTCCGTGTCGCTCCTCCTTCCTCTCTTTCTTTCTTTCTCTCGCTTTCACACCCTCCCCGCCCTCTCTCTCTCTCTCTCTCTCTCTCCCTCTCTCTACCTTTTCTCCCGTTCACCCTTACCCAACGCCCCTCTCGCAAACGCTCCACATTGCTTCCGTCGCGAGACCCACGGCTCTCTCCGCTACTTTTTCCTGCCTTCCTGCAATCGCATCGATCATCGTCCTCCTCAACGTCGTCGTTTCGACAAAAGCCAAGAGTCAAATGCATCTACCATTTCTACGTGTCTCCTCGATATTCCGTCGGCCTCGCAAACCGCGCTCGTCGACGACGCGATTCTCGTCTCGCTCTCCCCGCGAAACGCTCCTCGCAGAACACAATCAAGCGGAAGTTTACGTAACCGTTTAAAAGCGTTCTATAAGTAATGCGCTAGGGCTACTCTACTTTTACGATACTTCAATTACGATACTTCGAAGAAACGAAGCTAGAAAACGGCTGGACAGAGCGAGAGAACGAAAAATATTGCCGGAGAAGAGAAAACGAAAAGATACGAGGAGAAGAGAAGTCGGAGAGACAAAGCACGCGAGAGAAAGAGAACGGGACAGGTCGAAAGAATGAAGTAAAAGTTTGAAAAAGAGTAAGAGTTCGAGAGAAAGAGAGGGGAGACGGAAAAACGGAGAGATAGATAGAGATAGATAGATAGATAGATAGATAGATAGAGAGAGAGAGAGATTTCGATAGCGAGGGGGATAAAATAGAAAGCGTTTCTCCAACGTGGAGGTTGGTGTCGGTCATGGTACATACCAGGGTCGCCGAGGGGCAGGAGGGGGTGGGCAGAGATGCTGGAGCTGCCCATAAGGGAGCTGCTTGGAGTGGCCCCACGATAGCCTCCCCCCTCCAAGCCCTGCAATGCCCTACCACCGCTAGTCTGCCGGAACGAATTGGACCTGCGAGCAAGAGAGAGTCAAGTTCAGCATCAGACTTAGGCTACCAAATGCCAAGCCTGTTCAGAACTAACTTATCCCTTTCTTTTCTTTTTCTTCTTTTTTTTTCATTTTCCTCTACTTTCGTTTATTTCGTTCGCTTCTTTTTCTCTTCCAACCGCAGACGGTTTTTCGCAAGACGAAAGGAATACGTCTCGTACTACCGTTTTAAAAATGGCTCGTTCGATCGATCCGAGCAAGTACTTTGGTCCGCGTCGAGTCAACGTTTCGTGCGAACAGCCCCGAGTCAAAGGTTCTAGGACCGATCGATCTCTTGCGCGTTCAAATTTCCCTCTCTATTGTCCCCGTGCGAGATACCGCCCTTCGAAGCGAATAACGATTCAAATAATCAAGTATACCCTCGAAACGATCAAACGTACGTGAATGTGCAAAGAAAAACGGACAATTGATAATTGAACGTACACGAAAGGGAGCGGTCGTCGACTCGTTCGAGATACCTTCCGCCGTTTCTCGGAATATTCGTCAAGTATCGCTTCGCATCCTGTGCCTACAGTCTCGGCTTTGCATACGTCTCGCGTTATCGAGACAATCGCGAAAATGTGAACTTTAACGCGCCTTCGGTATGCCAACTGCACGCACTAGGATGAGAAAAGGACGGAGAAATCGTAACGAGAAAGTGCGTCTATCTTCTATCGTAGAGCGGTAGAGCGGTAGAACAGTAGAGCGGCGGAACAATGCTATTGCTATTGGATGTAACGTTTGTAATGTATCTCTTTGGCAAAAACAGTCGGGACGGTGATGTATGGTAAGTTGCGGTGTATCATTAGGTGTGTTACAATGACGTATCGGTGATCACACTATCAAAGAGGGTACATTGATCATTCGGGTTTATCGTGCCTGATGGTGAGCCTGACTCCCCGCCACCCCTGTCCGAGCAGGCAACACTGACAAACGGAAATACAAAGACGAACATAGTGGACACTCTGTTCTACGGAAAACTGGAGCGACAACGTATAAATACCAATTAATGTCCCGGCAAAAGCAAGACCGTGCCACCTCCCGTCTTACCCACGCAAGATCGGTGCGCTCGTTCATCAAAAATATATCTCAATGGTATGAAACCAGCAGTGGGGGGTGGGGAACAGTACATAACGGTACGCATGCACTATCTACGGCAATACTCGAGTATTCAAGAGATCAATTTCAATTATCAACTGACAGTTCATACACCTGACATTTACTTACCTCTGAAACGTCTGCCTCTTCACGTAATTGTCCCGCACAAATTCGACGATCTGCTTCTGAGTTTTGCCGCTATACCTGTCCTCGCGCGAGAAAAATCGAGAGATCGATTAGCGTCGGAAAGTTTCTCCGGACCGGGAAACCTTCTAGTCATTTCTCTTCACCTACCTGAAGGAAGAACCGCGGCTGAGTACCCTCGTTTTCTGTCGTACCACTCTCTTCACCACCGAGCAACGAAAAAATCCGTGATTCTCGACGCACTTCTTCCAGAAATTTTTGCACTCGTTACGGCCCTCGAAGAAAAACTCCACCGTGTCCTTGTAGTAGCCCTGAGCAAGCGATCAACGGCGTGAAACGAAGCAAGAATCGTCGAGATAGGAATCCAAGGATCGAACACTTACGTAACCCTCTGGATGAAGTTTGATCAGGAATCGTTTCCTCTTGAAACTGATCTTGCGGATTTTCGCCCAACTGAACGTATTGATCTTGGTGTAATTTTGAAATACCACGATGCCCATGTGCGCCACTGCCAAGTTCAACGGTACGCTCTCGTGATCCTGATGGGGCCAACGGGGAAAAAACACTCGCTTTAAGTCCAATGGAACACCATACGAGATAGATGAGTGTACTCAAACTTTGTTTACCTTTGCCGGGTGCATCTTCATGCCGTACAACTCGCACCGGCGCGCCGTTTCCAGCAGATTCAAATCTGCCTCCGCCGGGGATTGACCTCTGAAACGGTAAATGCGTTTGTGAGGGTACGTTCTCTTCCTCTCAAGTATCGAATTCGACGTGCAGCTTACGCGTGTTTCTTATGATTTTCCATAATACGACGCTCCAATTCTTGATCCTGGTGTGGCACGAATTTGTACGTCGACAGATACGTGTGATCCGGATAGTCCTCTATCACGTAATCTCCGCATTCGGCTGAAAGACGATGAACAATGAAAAAAACTTGATGAACGAGCTATCGTTTACTTTCAACCGTCGACAGAACTTCTTTACCCTGAACGATGTAACTGGCCATCAGTGCTGCCGTATTATCGTTGCATTGCAGCAAGCCTTGAGCTAAATCGCGTTTGATTTGAAGACAAAATAAATATCTCGTAAACTCTTCCTCCAACTGCGCCGGATCTGGGGTATAAAATTTAACGCAGAATCTCAAGAGAGGGTCGATCAGCGAAAGTCCGACTTGCCTGCAGACTGGTTTCTCCAAATCCAACCAGTACTACAATTAATAAGATTGCGCCGGTGAGCAAAATTGCATACACTTATCCTATTTACGAGTGACAAACAAACGAGCCGTCTTACTTTCGTTCCATTCGGTTCCTGATATTCCAGACCAAAATAATCGGCTTCTAACAGATGTAGCTGCTTGCAAACTTGATCAAATAACACTCTACCCAGGGCTTTTGCCTGAAATTCGAATGCATCGATTATACGACAATCGTCTTACAAATTTTCCATTATTTTTATTTATTTAAAAAAGTTATTGCTATATATATAAAACAAGCACAACGATAGAAGTATATGTACTTGTTTTATTAATAGATCGTCTGTATTCGTGTGCGCGCGTGCACTACGCGTTTAATTTTTCCAGGGTAATTGAAAATATATTTCAGACGGTGTAAGTAAAGTTTTATGAATAATCAATACGTCAATATGTCTACTTTATGTAGTATGGGATGACCAATTATATGCTCCAATAGTTCATCCTTGTGAAAGTGTTATCCACATATACGATATAAAGTAAGTTTGCTACAGCAAACAAGGATATTTTAAATTGATTTATCGGATGTTTAAATAAAATTAAAGAAAACTAAATAACACGCTTGCTTTATTTCTTAACTGAAGATACAAAAATTAGTTGCAAAAATAAATTATTTAATTTGTTATTAAAATTAAATCTTTGATTGCAATTTCTGAAAACCTTAATGCATCCTATGGAAGAAGTATCATTGAAAATGCAGTAGATAAAATGTCTCGTGGAAATGACATTGTAAAGAGCACGCACTCAAGGTCCTATCGTCAATGACTCTTGACCTCTATACGGTAAATAAGTTCAATGATATTCCGTTTAATATCCTGACCAGCTTGCACGGCAAATTTACAAAAAAGGGAGCTCATCCATGATATATAGTTTGCACATATACGAGGCATACAAAAGATAATAAATTTTCTCATTGTTGCGACAAATATCGCTGTTAAAAATTAATCAGTTATCTTTGCACGGCTTAAAATGATGAGTACATATAAATCTTTTTAAGGAATATGCTTGTATCGTATTGCTTCCACCGTATAGCATTCAACCGTGTCTGTTAACTGTGCCATTGTAGAAGTACAGTCAATTACTCCCCATTATAGAATTAAACTGACACGTTAAGGTACTTGCCAGACATTTACAGTCACCCAATGGGGTTTTATATCGACCGATACGATGACATGCAATAGGAATGACCAAGCAGAAACTTGTGAATACAGTTTACTTTTGTATACGTATATTTATAAATATGGTAGATGTCGTAGAACATCATTACCTGAACTTGAAACATGGTAATTGAATCATCCAACATTTGGACACGAACGGCAAGCATCTTCCCAGCTTTCCTGGGAGTCGTGGGTGGCGTTCTACTGCCCCCATCCACTCCCGCCGGAGTCGAATGACTATGAGGCATCTTAGATCCTCCGCTGCCTTTCATGCTCATACTTTCTATATCGTTCATCTTCGGTCATCTACCTTGAAACGGAGATTAGCCGCTCGCGTTTGCTTCAGCGCGAAAAATTTCAATCTAAAATCCCTATTATGTCGTCATCTGTAATAGAAGACGTTAGAAATTGTATGTAGCAAATAGTGCAGAGTCCTTTTAGTAGGTAATCTTGTTGCATTGCATATTAAAAAAACGAATAAAATTATCGTGTAAATTTATTTATGCCGATCCGAAACGGTATCTCGTATAGGACGTAACTTATCGTATTGTACATACCGGCGGCACAATTCCAGATCTCACGTAACGAGTGTCGACAAAAAAGTACAAAATCTCTAAGATGTTACATCAAGACCGCGATTACACCGATTACACCACTGCCCCTCTATCGTTCGATAAAACGCGTAGACTAACGAAAGTCCAACGGATTGAAAAATTCGTCGATGAAGAAATCGAAGATCAAAATTCGAGAAACGCGCCTGAAATTTACGTAGTACATGGAAATGCGTTCGCGTATCATCTCAATGATACATTGCGGCCATACAAATTCGCGGTGCAAAAGTGCGTGAAGGGGACGATCGTAAAGTAAAATCGAGAAAAAGAACGTTTCGATGTATGCAAAGTTAATGAAAAAACATAGAAGCGTAGGTAGAAAATCACGGACGGACGCGCAATCGAGACGGAGAAAGGCGGGGCAAGGATGGGACCGTCGGACCGAAAGAAAATTCCCTCAAATGCTCCACGACAGTCTGCAAGAGGGTAGAACGGGTAGAATGTAGTGGAAGGCATTCGGAGGAGTATCGGACCGAATGGTTCAGGTCGATCTATGTTAGTCTACGTACGTCTGCCGGCTCGGTGGGTAGCACTGGCAGCAGCAGCACGCCCCAAACACGCAGCAAGCAGAGTTCATTGATCACTGAGCACTCGTGTACCGACACTCCCGTCAACGAATCGTCTTCGCGATGCTCGCGATCCTTGCGATATTAATAAGCCGCTTACGCTATTAACACCCCTACGCCCGGCATAGATTCCAATTCCGCGTATGTCGGCGATCTCCGTATGCCCTCGAGCGCTCGTCGAGGAAATCTCCAAATTGAACCACATCACACACCTACGGAGCGCTCGTCTCCACCTCGGCATGAATTATTATAATGCCAGTATCCAGTGGTTCTCAGCGCGCGACCAGCGATCGGATTATTCATTGATAGACCGTGCGTCTACGTTGATCGTGGGTCCGACTGGTCCGACTGTGCTCGAGGATGACACAACAGACACGGCACGGCACGGCACTGTACGTCGCGGCGCGACACGGCACGGCACGGCGGATGCGACGCGCTCCAACGCGTTCTACCGATTCTACCGAACGGAGCGAGCCAACCGGACCAAGCGAGCAATCAGAGACCGACTACCCAGTGGCTAGTCAGTGTCGGTTCGTATTGGTCGCAACGGTCGCAACGCGCGCGACGCACGCAAGGGCGGAGCCATGCCAACAGGAACAAAGTGCGCCATCTACGAGACTATTCAAGAACTCGAACTACGAGCAAACGATTTTTTCGCGACCTAATAACCCTTTCGTTCCGATATCTTTATCTTATGTATTTGATCCTGTTTCGAGGAGCTCTTCCGAGCTGAGCTGATTTATCGTATATATATATTGTTCCTCCATATACCCGTATCAACGATTGAAACGACCTCGTCGATCGTAAGACAATGTCGAGAGCGCGTCCCGTTTTTGCGCACACATCGGTCCTTCTGTCTCTGAAACCTCGTAAGATGGCGCTACGGATCTAACTGTCACGAGAACTGTCAACTCTCGTAGCTGCACGAAACGCTTCGAACCACCTCCAAACTGTAAACGTCAAATGAGGAGGATCGACGTAAACAATAACAGTGATTTTTGCAAATACAATTCGTTTGAACGGTGAGTATCGCTAAACTTGCGAGCCTCTCCTCGGTGTCGATGTATGTCGATCAAAAAATACAATTGACCGTGTCAGAAGTGCAAAAGCTTTTTTTCTCCGTTTATCGTGTGTAACAATTTGCTTCGTGTCACAGCAGATATCGATATTTTGAAACGCCTTTCAGAATGCATACTCAAGAACGATCGTTTTGAACGGGGACCCGCAGTGCTCGTTACCGAAATACGGAAGGAACATGTCAGACGAAGAAGACACCGCGATACTATTAAACAATGCTAACAAGACTCTCGAAGCATCCGTGAGCAAAGCATCTACGGATGATTATCAGTGCGCTATACCGCCCAAAAATTTGAGGAAACCCATTCCCAAGCAAAACGACAATTTGACACCACTGACGTCTGGAAATCAAAATGTTTTTGTGTCCACTGTCGCCGTATTGTCAGGGATCGCCTTTGGGTGTGACATGGGTATAGCCAAACCCATAGCTCCCTTGATCAAGCACGAATTTAACTTGAGCTGCTTCGAGAAGGATTTCGTTATTAACGTATGGTTCGTCGGAGCTCTCCTCGGTGGCTTGGCCGGCGGTAAGTTATGTTCTATCCGTTACCATATGCAGAGTAAACAAGGTAATAAAGTACGTGCTATTTATTCGATGCCCAGGTTTTCTCGTCGATTCCTTTGGCCGACGTTGGACAATGATCCTGACCCTGGTCTTTTTAACATTTGGAGCAACCTTATCCGCCCTGGCCAATCATTATATTCTGCTGCTCGTCGCGAGAGTTATCTGCGGATGTGCTGGAACAATTTCGGCGGTGGCCCATTGTATATACATGGCCGAGGTTACCGATCCAAATAAACGCGGATACAATATAATGCTGTATCAGCTAGGGACAGCCAGTGGATTTCTCATCTCCGTTATAGCCGCGGCTGTTAAAAATATAGACTACCAGTGGCGGTTTTCCATAGGTATAACGGCCGTTCCTGCTTTGGCCGCTTGCATCGTAACTATTATATTTCTACAGCGATCACCGCCATTTTTACTTTTTAAGAGAATATCCAATGTCTCCAAAACATCGTCGAAAAGTGCTTGGAATACAGTTTTCGAGACATTCGCGATTATAGTGTTTTTATTGATACTGCAGCAAGGTACCGGTAGGCGACAAGTCTTGTATTATGCGCCAAGACTGTTCGCTTTGTTAGGAATTTGCTCGAGTAAGTGTCGAAATTGTAACATTTTTTTCCCAAAAGACTGCGACTTTTCTGTTCTACTTTATACTTTCTACTTTGCTTTACAGACGTTGCTGAGATTACTGCCTTGATATCTCTCGGAGTCGTTAAAGTTTTCAGCACGGTCCTGTCGCTGCTGATAGTAGAGAGATGTGGACGTCGGACAGCGTTAATTACATCAGCAACTATTTGCATGACAACGATATCCTTGTTGTCTCTTCTCGCAACCATAGATAGAGGCGATGATAACTTGGACCTTATAAATATGCGCTGCAAGAATCATCTCAACGAGGACGTTAAAAATCAAAACGTTATGCCCACTGGATCTCCGCCTCCGTTTCCCTTGTTACCCACTCCATTGGCCATAACTGCACCGAGTCCCGAGACATGGACGCAGATCAAAGCGTCCTGCGAGGTACTTAAGGTTGTTCTTTGAGCTACTGCGCAGGAAAAGGAGGGTTAAAATATGTTGTATACGATTTTTTGCAGACGCAAAACATTGTTCTTTCCGAAGGTCTTACCGGTGGCTTGCGTATTTTGGCCGTAATAACGCTCCTCGTTTACGAGGCGGCATACGCTCTGGGACTTGGTCCTGTGCCACTGTTGCATCTCACAGAGGTTTTCCCAGCAGCGATCAGAGGAAAATGCGTTAGTTTTCTGTCCATCGTGATATGGATAACGCATATTATCGCCACAGAATCAGTTAGCACGATGACCAGTAAGTATTTTAACACGTACACATGTAAATTTGACAAAGTGAAAAGTTCCATTTGTTCATTTATTCGTTACATGTCGTATCTCATTTGCAGAATCGATAACACTGGCCGGATCGTACCTGTTCTACAGTTTCATGTGCTTAGTCACTATATTCTACGTTTTTCTCTTAATCCCTGAAACGAAAGGCAAATCCTTGCACCAAATTGCTCAAGAACTGCGCAAGATTTCACTCGGTACACGGATATGCAATAATCTGCGCAGTTTACCCCTTGTCTGCCATATCAAGTGGATCAAAAAATACGACGAGAACGTAAATAATGGACAGAGTACGCTCATTTGAAGACAATACGTCCCTTCGTTCGTGGAAATTACCCAGGAAAAATGTATAAAACAGCGATACACCTATGAAAAAGACTGCTGTCGAGTGCCACTCGATCGCACTAATTTGTTCGGTTGCTCGAATAGAAAATACGAAGGTATCTTGTGATTACTTTCTTCTCCATCCATACATGTTAAACGATTCGATCCATTCACGTACTTTCGGATACGTTCGATAAAAATTGAGATCATTAATTTATTATTGATATGTACGATGCTTCGACGGAAAGTCTCATCGTAATCTTCACTTTACATATCACCCTAATGCGAGCAAAATTTTAATCCTTAAAGGATACATTTCTCCCATGACGTTCAAGACTGATTAGTTTCTTTCATTTTAAAGTTCTACTCTTAATTTCATCATTTTAAACCGTCACACCGTCGATGCGTCTCGTTATCCGCTGGCTACTCCGGCGTTAGCCTTTACAGATCTTACTGTTTTCAACATAATTCATTGTATATTTTACTCATCATTTAATCTCGTAGTATATGACATTAGAAACGAAGATATATGAGTCATGAAGAGTATTTTGCGCACTGTACGCGCAAAGTAGCGCACGATGCACCAGAAAAAGTAACGTTGGTATATACACACACTTTAGATATTACATTTAAATAGATGTTTATACACTGCGTACTTCCTTCTGCGAGTACATTATTATCTTCTCCCTCGTTTACACATGTACCTAATGTCCCGTAGATAGCATTGTAAACTCATACTTTTATCATTCTTGAAAGTCTAAGTTTATATTGTTCTTATTGTTTTTATATATTTATTTCGAGACTCTTCTGTGTTTATTGAAACGCAATGTTCTACAGGTGCCATCTGCGATATGTGAAATATACACATATATCATTGTATAAAAAATCTTTTATTATACATAACATTGTTGTATATAAAAATAATTTTCGTATGTACCATTATTATAAATCTACAATATTGTATAATGTAATATCGTACTTGGCGAAAGATGTAATTGATTTTCACGATTAATAAAACCAAATATAGTACGTGATTATTAGAGTGGCTCCCTAATTCTTTCATTCCTTTCATGTAGGTACTTATGATAATACTTGGCCGAATTCATTACTGTCAGGAATTTCACGTGAAATACGTCCGACGAAATACTGCTGTCCTCTCGATTATCCAAGGCGAATTGAGATTGTCGGCTCATCATAATTTCCCCTAATCAAATGCACAATACATAGCGGAATAACGATCTACCGGATGACGTCGAAACGAAGTTTAAAGAATATTTACAGGTCCTTCGATTTTCAATATTGCCTAGTTATCTCAAAATAAATATACATATTCCCCATCTCGTAATTCCTCCAACGATTACAAGACTACGGTCGACGCGAAGTTAACGAGATATCGTTAGCCTTTAATTCTACGTAATTCTTAATTACCATTAAATATCACTCTGACGGAAGGGTGTACTTAAAATATGTAGCTAATAACGCGAATGCTGTATTCTCTACAACTCTTTGGAAGCAGGAGCCAACGTTTTCCTTTTGTTCCAAGTTAACAATTTCGGAGGCGACAGAACCTGCTCCAGGAATATGTGTCTCCTTTCCTTCAAATTGAAATCGGCGTTGCACAGGGTCTTGTCGTTCTCATAAATTTTATCGGCTTTTTCCCGATTTATCTCGGAGTTCTCCGTCGAGAAGGATTTCGGTGGATTGGCCTTTGGAACAACTATCGGTGCCAAATTCTCTTTATCTTGCCTCGCGGACAAATCGGGCGACTTGCCCGACGAGACGGAATCGCTTTTTCTCAATGGATCCGAATCCAATACCGGGAGGGGAGATCGTCCTACCTTAATGGCATTGGCGGGAGTAACAACATAAACGAGCTGGGATTTCGGCTCGAATCTCTCCTTGAGTAGTGAAAACTTTCGTTTGGGATAATTGAGAGTTTTCTTGCGTTTCTCGCAAGACGACAGAGCCTTTTCCACCCCCCCGGATCTACAACTCGAATTTGACGTCTGCGCGATAATGTCCGCCGAAGTGGATACCGATTTGACATTACCAGTGTCCGATTTTGACGGATCGGATGACACCGTCTCGGATAAGTTATTATTTACAAGCTTGTTTACATTCTCAACAGGTACCAGAGGATTCATCTCGACGTACAGGTCGCTCTCGTTCGTACTCTCGCCGGTTTTACGGTAAGTAGCGCAAAGCTGCTTCTGCAGTTTCGCTTTGTTGCCCAAAATCGGGGAGTCCGAGAGGATAGCATCGATCAGGGGAGTCTTTTTAATCGACTCGATCGTGGTGTTGCAATACTTGACCAAATCCCTGATAGTATCTATCTCGCATCTCCCACGAATGGAGGACTCTGATTCGTCGAAAGAATTAATATAATTCCTACTAGACGCGGTAGGGTCCTTGAGATCGTTCTTAAATAATGCTCTCGTCAGCTGCGCTCTCTTGATGAAGGTTTTCGGATCTAGGTCCTCCCATTGACTTCCAGTTGTGTGATAAACATGTCTAGGAGAATTATCGGCCGTGTATCTCCTAATCTGATCTATCGTGCTCACGAGAGTACTAACGGAGTCACAGCCAGGTCGAGTATACTCAACAAAGTTATCGTCTAGGGGAGTTTCGTCGTGCTCCTCGAGAATGGTGTCCAGAGCGAACATCCCGCCCTTCTCGTCTATCACCACCGGCTTCGCGATATAGAGTGCGGCGTTTTGATCGTCGACGTTGGAAGACGTTTTTACGGACGTATTATCATTGTACGCGCTCCTTAATTCTCGAGGGTCTATCAAATCGTACGTCAACGTGTCGAGATAATCGTCCTGCTTTAGAATCCCTCTTAATATCGAGCTCGCGCATGTCGTGTCGGAGAACTCCGAGCTATAGGTCGTTCCGGTCGTTGTGCTCGTTAAAGTATCCCTCCTTCTGTCTCTGACGACGCTGTCATCGTGAATGTAAGTTTCGATGTCCGTGTATCCTTTCCAGCTACGAATACACCAGGGTGGCCTGGCCACACCGAGGGGGCAAACGTTCTCATAATCGTGTATCGACGTAACGCAACTCATTGTCTCGTCTCGTTGCTGCAACTCCTTCGATAGTTTTTCCATCACCGATATTTTATCGCAGGTGTCGTCGAATACCATCAGAGCCTTCAGCCTGTGTCGAATTTCGACGTTATCCAGATCCTCGCAAACGTTTTCGAGAGGGCCTCGTTTATCATCCAATTCCTCTCGATTAGTATCGGCGGCAACCGTTTTCGAGGAGTTTTTTCCCTCGACTGTTATGTTTTCCTCGATATCGTTCTCCATCTCGAGAATCAGCTGGGCCGAGGAACATATGCCTCGTCTCTTCTGGGATGGCAGACAGGTATTCGAATCCTTATCTATGTCTATGCTATGGGCAGTTGGCAAACAGATGCCTCTACGTTTCTGACGATGAATATCTTTCTCCGCGATATCGTTGCAGTCATTTTGAATATCAAAGTAATCGTGACCGCCCTCGGACACGGAAGAGACGGTGGCCTTCGAGAGAGCGTTTACGGAATTTTGATTCAACGTATTCTCCACCGTGGAGAAATTGCTCTGCTGCGGTGAATCGCACTCCGAGACAACGCATACGGCAGTCTTCGATTCATTGTCAATTTTACAGGCCTGATTGACGATTCCGTCTTCCGTAGATTCGGAATTTTGTACGATATTTGTTAGGAGGAATTGCTTGTCGGTAGTCGTCTCCTCGGACACGGTAACCTGAGAAGCGTCGCCGGAACGGGGCAACGAGGCGAACGAATTAGGATAATATTGTTTGAAAGACCTCGGTGTGGTTGCTTTATCGATTACCGTTTCGGATCTTTTGTCCGTTATATCGTGAATACCACCGACTTTCGACGGATGGAATTTCCCGTAATAAAATAACATACTCGTTAAGCCGATCATCGTTCCTCCGATTATCACGCTGACCACTATCGCTATTTCCTCACTTTTTATCGTATCTTTAAAGTAGAATATATAAACGACTAAAAAGAGTAAATTCTGGATCATTATTATAGAGTAAAAAATAAGTACCCTGTACCGGGATTTACCGACACGTAAATTGAAAAAATCGAAACAATAAATCAGCCCTATGATACAATTATAAATACGCTCCTCCCATACAGTGGGACAGAAATCTGTATTCTGTAGAATTACCCAAACGGTCATAAATAGCCAATGGAGTCCTGCAACATTTGGAAGGGATATGCATGCTAAAGGAAACAAACTTATTCTTAGCTTACATCTACAACTACCTCCAGCCACTCTTATTGACTCACCGATAAATAACAAAAACCATTCCTTCAGACAGATTGCTGTCAGTACCAATACGGCTATTCTAGATATCAGCATTCCTGCTCGCCAAAGACCTTGAAGGGTCAGTGCTATCCAAGTTGTTTCGTTATGCTCAGGATTCATTTTGTGCATAGCTTTCATATATGTACCTATGGCCCAGCTCAATGAACAAAAGGATACTACTGCGGATATACCTGTTCGATCGTTTAATTAAAATAAATATAATTATAATGGAACTTTCCTCATCGAGGAGGCTAGATAATTTTGTTTTCTTTATTTATTATTACAAAATATGCGGAAGTTGCGCGGTCACATTCTCCAAAACTCGTTTACGAATGACAGTGACTGAAGTCACTTTATTTTTAGACCATTCAAACCACCCACCCTGCTCAGAGAAGAGAATGATATTTTTAAAGCTACGGGCTACGGGTTTCTATGATGGAATCTTTAGTTAGCAATCGAGTAGAGGACAACTGAACTTCGAATAAGGCATCTTGTAAAGGCAGACAAATGAAAAACTGTCAGTGATATCTTCTTTCCTGACTCTGTTATCTATGGGGGCGGGACAAAGGAAGTGAAAATATGTAGACTTTTAACTTTAGTTCCCTCTGAAGTTCTCCAGCTTCCACTAGTTTAATCAGGAAAGATATATCGTTCACGCAAAAAGTTTAGACAATTAAACGAAATAAAACGAAACAAGTCGAAAGTATCAAAATGATAGAATCTGAAAATCAATTGACAATACACTCGCATTCGTTAAAAATGAAGTGCTCCTATATTTTGAATAAAACTTTTTCAGGATTATTAGTGAGTACTACTTTGTTTAGTTTGAAAGTAAGAAAAAAATAAATGCATGTTTAACGCGCAATTTGTTTTCAGAGGCAACTCTCACTACTAAAATTAATTACCATAATAGCTGTAACATTTATATTAACAACAGTATTACTTAGTGTGCTACGCAAGTCCTGTTTACATCAAACTTGTGGCTCAACCCAAAGCTCAAACACAGTAAACTATAGATATAACAAAAACTATAACAACAATGCAATCAGTAATAGAACTAGAATACCCTTGACAATGGAGGAAATGAAAAATATAAGGATTCAATTGAATTCTAGAAAAAAGGACTTGGAAGAACAATGCCAAAATGGCGAAAAAGTGAATGCAAATTTGGAAAATGTGTTGTCTAATATGATCATCGATACGTATGTATAAATAGCATCAAGTTGATAATATAGGAAACTCAAATAGATTTAAGGAATTCAATTTTCCAGTATGCACGGTATATCATGGTGTCCTATATACAAAGCAGCAAGTTCAACTTGGATGCAACATTTTGCAGCATTGGGAGGAGTATTAACAGAGACAGCTGTAGACTTGATACACAGAAAGGTTTTGCAAATAAATACAATAGTTAGGCAAGCATTTCCACGTGATCCAGACATTAAGAAAGCATATCAGGTACTGTAATTCATGTTTCACGCAACAACAAAAAATAGCGAGAAAGAGAGAGAGAGAGAGCTGTTACCACTACCAAAAATTCTACTATTACAGAGATTAAATCAAACGAAAAAATTCTTAATCGTACGACATCCGTTCGAACGACTGGTATCCGCGTATAGAGACAAACTAGAGCACATAAAGGGTAGGGAGTACTATTACAAACGTTTTGGACGTCACATTGTACAGAAATATCATAAATACAGAAATCCAAATGTAACAAATTTGGAACCTACTTTCATGGAATTTCTTCGTTTCATAGTGGAAGAGAAATATTTCGACGAACACTGGGCTCCATTTGTCGACACGTGTGAACCTTGCCTAATTCATTATGATTATATTTTGAAATTTGACACTTTCGACAGAGATCAACGATTTTTAATTGAAGAGTTAAACTTGGGCGATTATTTGTATCAGAAAATTGATTTAAAAAATATAAACCCACGAGGAATTACGACCGACGCTTTAGTAAAGGAATACATGCAGAATGTTCCTAAGACTTTGCTCAATGAAATTAACAAGGTCTACAAAAAAGATTTTGAACTTTTTTCATATTTACCAAAGTGATATTTACTAAACTGGTTTTTCAGTCATGAAAGCCAAATGTGATAGAAGGTTGCATTTAACTGTTTTCCCATAAAATAGTCTAATGTGTATGTTGATGCTCATCAAATATTAATAATAACGATGATAATAACATTTAAAGAATATTTGAAAAAGCTCCTCGCTTAAAATAGTTATTTTAATGTTCTTACTTGTCCATATAGGAGTACGACGTAATATCGCCATAACGTATAGCTGTAATATCAGTTGAGGTGCAGCTCCAAGAAAAGATTCAAACAAATGTAACATGCAGATATCACTTTCCTGTCTATATACCCAATTTTTGTTCTTTGCAAATCTTTTGCTTCTCAAAGAATGTATCGTGGCATACAGTAAAATCAAATATCTACAAAGAAAATAAAACTTTTCTTAGGTAAATGATTAGTTATTAGTTAATGTAAGAACATAAAAAAAAGAAACATCAAATACCTGTGCAGTACTCCTAAGAACATAAAGTGTAAGGGCCAATGAATACTTTTAAGGGAACCATCGCTGTGATACCATCTCAAACTAAAAAGCTGAACAATAGCTGCCGGTAGAATCGTAAAACTTAAAGCGAAACCTCCCCATGCAAATTGGCCTTGCAAAAGATATTCCATAAAAATGATACTATCTACAGAAAAAATTAAAAACAATGTACATTTTTTTTCATTCTAACTTTACATATAGGATTTAGTAAGTTATACAAGGGTTTAGAAGAAAAATGTAACTTGTACAGCCTCTTGTACTCTGAAGAACATGAGTGAATTAAAGTTTACCATTATTGTGTATTTTATTTAATCATTGAATCAATTACAGATACGGTTTATGGGAAAAGCTTGTTCCGTTTGTTTCTGATATCACGAATGCGTTAAATATGTATATCGAAAGTTATTTGGATTTGACGAAATTTCTTTTGATATCTGGGAGACTATACGACAAATACACGATGTAAATATGTCCTTTGTTCACCTGTTGCGATATCGGCGAAAAAAAAACTGACAGAAGTCAGGTAGTAGATTAAATCTAACGATCTGAATTTGTAACATTCTATTTCCCTGTGCGATATTACCGCCGAAACATTTCCTTTTGCGTTCTCAGTTTGTAAAACATTGTCATGTTTTAACTCTGCCGCCGCCATGTTCCCGGCTATTTACGCGGTTCAATTTTACACAATGAATTAAGGAATACGTTCCGAAGTCTCCTGCGAATACTGCCGCTTCTGCATTTTCTCATTTCACTTTCCGCAAGGCAAACGTAGCACGGCAATTTGCCTATCCGACACAGAACATTTTAAAACACAAATGAATACGATCTCTTGCGGAGCTGGATCACCGGATATATCATGGTGAAGTATCAATGATCACGACCAATCGCAGTCTCGAATCTTCATTTTCAAACATTGCGCTCCAATAGAAAAGATTTTATGCTCTTGATATTTCTTGGCGCTTCGTATAAATGTAAAATTCCAAACCACATGTAAAACGTTCCCATATAAGCTACCTTTACCTTTACCTTGACCTTTTTTCTTTTTTTACTTCTTTCTTTCAACACGATCATAGTGACGTACAATATCGATTTCCACCGAGTCTTCTGCGATTTCATGCGTATCTTTCCTTTCAAATTTTGCTACATCGGTTGCAATACACTCGTAATGCATGTACGAAATAAATACATGACCGAAAGTATAATTCAATTTGCCTGTCATCGGTATAGTGCGTGCGTCATTTGAGGCAGCGAAAAAAAGATACTCACATTCACAGTCGTAGGCGTCCGTGAGCATGCATATATACATATGTGTGTAAGAGATTTGTGTAACTACGAAATAAAATATGGCGAAAACCTGATGACTGGACGTATACGTACCAACGATCATCGATAACTATTTGTTGTTTTTGCTGATACATTATTGAAATTAGCGCAGTACCGAGAATTATGCATTAAACTTTATCTTTGGTGTAATTTTCATTAACAAATGGAGCGACAGAAGGGAAACGGGTTCGTTTACACGTTAACCTTGTAGACACAAAAAAAACCTGAACTCTTCACGGAGCAAATTAGTAACTTGAAATTTTGAGTGAAATCGGCAATGCCACTAATCTATAAGATGTGTCGATTATTCCTCGAAACACAAGGATAATCAGCGAGATATTAATGAGATTTTGCAGCCCTTGTAGAAATGACATTTTCGCATAAAATATTTGTGTTCGTAGTGCGTCAATAAGCTTGTCGCTCGCGATATTCATAGAGGGTACAAGTGTGTGGTAAGCGAGGCTTACAATTACCTCTATCTAGTTACAACAAAGACAAAGTTAATCTTACTTGATGAATATTTCAGCATTAGGAATAGGGATGTTATGCTACTGAAAAGAAATCGGAACATTATGTATAGTTTCGAAGGGGATTATAGGCGTAAGCCTCAACAAAATTTGGCCGGTGCCAGTAGAAGAGACGAGAAATCGGTTCTTTTGCAACATGCCCAATTGGAACGTTTAAAACGAGAACAACAACGCAAGAGACACAATGCGGCATTGAAAATCCAAGCGCACGTACGTGGCTATATCGTCAGGAAATTTATGACAACGTCGAAGAGAAGGGAGTTTGACGAGGAGCAACGATTGGCAGGGCGTAGAAATTTAAATTTAGACGACTTAATACCATACTTTCAGAAGTTATTATTTTTTTACAATCATACCTTAGATGCTAACAGGCTGGTTTGGATACTTCAGTATTTTCTAAGATACCAACAAGAAATAAAGCTAAAGTGCTTAAATTCTTCCGAATGGACATGGAGACTGAGGTAAGAGCACGTAGGCTCAATAATGCTGCAAGCATAATTTTGAAGTTGTCAAACGATTTAGCGCATGTTTACAGATGGATTCTTCGTATGTGTATGCAACATAATTCAGAGGCTCCGACGGATGGGACATACTCTTTGGCAATACCATTGAGAGCTTTGGATGCATTCACGTTTCGAGAAGATGCGGAAAACATTCTACGAGAGAACAAATACAAACATTTAGAGGGTATCTTCGTTTACTTAATAAAGCACAAGTACTTTATGCAATTAAGAAAATTAATAGAGGAGAAAGTCCCACCGATGTTGGCACCAACATTCGTCCCTCCAACTCCTATGTCGAAATATTTGGTGGATATGATAAAACGACCGTTAGATTTAATTTCTCATCTAGAAAACAAGCACGACTTCTCCATGCTCGTACTGCAAGAGCTCTGTAGAAGCATACTATCTCCGAGGTTGTCCGATCCGATTCGAATG
Organism: Cerceris rybyensis; assembly: GCA_910591515.1. Taxonomy (NCBI): domain Eukaryota; kingdom Metazoa; phylum Arthropoda; class Insecta; order Hymenoptera; family Crabronidae; genus Cerceris; species Cerceris rybyensis. Next base: position 338,030 of record OU342800.1, on the reverse strand, counting down.
TTTATAATTCCATCGTTATCAAAATTTAAGGAGTTTCCGTACGTGCAATTAATCGACTGCATTAACAGAACCGGAATAGAGCCAACGATCAGTTTGCTGTATTCCGTTTTGTCGCTAGAGACCGACCGATTTTGTAAGTATCCAGAATTGATCGTTACGTTTGTATTCGTTGTTGGACGATGTTAATCAAAAACGTTGTTTTCCAATGGCAGCGCTGTGCAAATCGCAGGATATTCTCGTAAATTACCTGCAAGTCCTCGCTTCGATGAGTTCGACCATCATACCATTGACTACCGACGAGAATATAGAACAAGACGACGATTCGGACTCTGAATCTAATGCGAGTATGATCGATCAGGAACAAGCCGATATACTTCAGCAATGCATAGAAATGCTGAACGAGCAGGAACGCATACAGGGAATACTCGGTGCGATGGATCGTAGCAACGATCGTTCCGCCGTATTGCAACCATTGTGCCAACTCTGTCATCATTTGCTGATCACCAACAAACTAGCCATTCATAAGTATAAATTATTGTACATGCTTGCTTTTAAGCCAGTATTTTTAAAGAACTTATGGACTACGCTATTGTCAGTTTGCCAAGTGTCATTATTCGGCGGTGCGACTCCTCTTCTGCAAATCATATCACGGGGGATCGCTCTTTCGAGCGAGGACACGAAGAAGATAGTTCCCCTAATAGCTGTTTTTTGCTCACTATTTAGTCTACTGATCGCAACATTGCACGATACAGAATTTTTTATTCAAGCGACCGAACTAACTTCGGAGAGTAACGGACAGCAAACTATGCCGTTCACAACAACGGAATTAGTGCTATTATCGAGTCACCTGAAGGGCGTCTGTCTGGGTCTGGTCGAGCTCGCTTTTCCCGATAGCCGACCTACCGTGCGGGACGATTATAAAAATGCCGTGCTCGGTCCGTCTTGTCCTATTGAGAATCAACAAGACACGCAAATGTGGACGCACTTGTTCAAAGTCACTGTGAATTTGTTGCGGCAATTGCACACACGAGACTTGAGACGGCAATTCTGCCCCGATGGACATTGGATCGCCTCGAACATCGTCATACCTATGGACAAGCGTCAAGATTTTACATTTCGTCGACGTAGACTCAGAGGATACGTTCCGTTTCAAGGACTTCGTGTGTTTACGCGTGAAGAACTGGAGGAAGGACCTCCGTTGTCCGCGAAGGAAGTACGAACGTTGACGCTACTTCGCGAGATACCGTTCGTCGTGCCGTTTAACGATCGGGTAGTGGTATTTCAGTCGTTGATCTATCGCGATAAAACCGAGCAACAGGGTGAATTGACACACTTTATGCAAGGGCCATCGATACAGATACTAGTAAGAAGGAACTACCTCTACGAGGATGCGTTTGAAAAGCTTTCACCGGAGAACGAGCCAGAATTACGGTTAAAGATGCGCGTGCAACTCGTCAATGCAGCTGGAATGGAAGAGGCCGGCGTGGACGGTGGCGGTCTGTTTAGAGAATTTTTATCGGAACTACTCAAAACAAGTTTCGACCCTAATAGAGGCTTTTTCAGGCTCACCAAGGATAACATGCTATATCCGAATCCTACCGTACACTTATTGGTCGATGATTTTCCAAAGCATTACTATTTTATCGGTAGAATTCTTGGAAAAGCTTTGTACGAGAATCTATTGGTCGAGCTTCCCTTCGCGGTATTTTTCCTATCGAAAATCGTCGGTCGCCAGTCCGATGTTGACGTTCATCATTTAGCTTCCTTAGATCCGATAATGTACAGGAATCTCTTGTATTTGAAGAGTTACAAAGGCGACGTTACCGATCTTGGCCTCGATTTCACCGTACTGTCGGAGGAATTGGGAGAAAGACGAGTAGACGAATTGAAACCGAGCGGCGACAATATTCCCGTCACCAATCACAATCGCATCGAGTATATACATTTAATGGCTGATTATAAGCTGAACAAGCAGATCAGGGCGCAGTGTTACGCGTTCAAGCAAGGTATCGGCAGCGTTATTCCTCTGGATTGGCTTCAAATGTTCAGCAACAAGGAACTTCAAGTATTGATATCAGGCGCGCAAATTCCCGTTGATGTTCACGATCTCAAGCTCCACACCAATTATACGGGAGGCTACGCTCCTGATCATCCGACTATCACTGCCTTTTGGAAAGTCGTCGATGAGTTCACCGATCAGCAGAAGAGCCAGCTGCTTAAGTTCGTAACGAGCTGCAGCAGACCGCCACTTCTGGGATTTAAGGTATCGGTTGATTTTATTCCCCTTAAGATGAAGTCAACAATATGTATGTACTCTCTCTCCCTCTCCATCTCTCTTTATTTTTCGCAGGAACTTGATCCACCGTTTTGCATTCAACACGCTGGCAGTGTAGATCGTTTGCCGACTTCTAGTACCTGCATGAATCTACTGAAACTTCCAGAGTTTCCCGATGAAAAGACTTTGCGCGAGAAACTTTTGTACGCGATAGAAGCTGGAGCAGGCTTCGAGTTGAGTTAGACTCCCTGTTTTCCAATTCGGCTCGACTGGATATATATTTCATCGATGATACCTCAATTTCGATATGTATATAAAACTATTCTATTATTCAAACTGAACGTGTACGCAACGATTAAGCGGAACGAACAAAGCAAAGTAATGTATTTTGTTAACGGATAGGAGCAACGGGATAAACCGAAAATGATGGAAATGTACTATACTCGTTCGGCAAATGAGTCAAGAATACTGTTTTTTTTTCCATACCCCTGCTCGTGGCTTTGATCGATTAACGTGCGTGACAAAACGTGGCGATTCAAAGGAACTCTTATCATCCAATGAGATAATAAACGCGTGATACTGTCAGGAGGGGCCAATTACCTAGGTAGCCGACTAAGAACACTTCTATCGGTACCGATGATAAATATATCGTTTGTGAGGTTGCACTGACTTTACGCTATCCGATATATACCAACTTATACACATACACATATACATATATTTTTTGTTGCAACTTTTCTGCCCTTGGCCTATAACTGTAAATTATGTATATTTTTATGTTTTCTATTTACCTTGAATGTCTACAATTATACTACTTCGAGTGTACGTGAAAAAAATAGATATATATGTATTTATGAAATCGTTAAACTAGTGTAAATAAAGTATCTTAAATGTTAAATATGTCTTGTCTTCGTACGCATTAGGGATAGAATCTTAAGTTCTTCATCTAATACGTCTGTTGAAAGGGTCCAACCGGATAAGTATGGAAAAAGTGTCCCCAAAGATAATTAATCGTGAGGCATACCATTCGATAGGGCCAGTCGGAAAAATACTTTCTACAAAGTATGAATTCGGTACCCGCATAGTATGGGTAGTTAGAGGGTGAAACGTACTCTTCAGTTTTTGCCCGATTTCTCTCGTTTGGCTGGATAGAAAATTCTGAAAAAAATCACAGATATTAAATCCAATGGTGCCCACACTTTGGAATTTTTTCAGATTTTTCAATTGACAGATCGATTTTTAAAAAATTAACAAAGTTTATGAACATTAATTTCTTATTGAAAATATGAAATTGCAGCTTTCATATTTTTACAGTACTTGCATAGTACTCTACTTATTACAGTGTAATTTTTTCAGATTTTCGGAAGCAATGGAACGCATTTAAAGAAATTGAAAACCAATAATTGTTTATATTTTTAACTAAAAAACTGTGTTTGGCTGGATAGAAAATTTTGAAAAAAATCACAGATATTAAACCCAATAGTGCGCACACTATGGAATTTTTTCAGATTTTTCAATTGACAGATCGATTTTTAAAAAATTGACAAAGTTTGTGAACATTAGTTTCTTATTGAAAATATGAAATTGCAGCTTTCATATTTTTACAGTACTTGCATAGTACTCTACTTATTAATGTGTAATTTTTTCAGATTTTCGGAAGCTGTGGAACGCATTTAAAGAAATTGAAAACCAATAATTGTTTATATTTTTAGCTAAAAAACTACATTTGGCTGGATAGAAAATTCTGAAAAAAATCACAGCTATTAAACCCAATGGTGCGCACACTATGGAATTTTTTCAGATTTTTCAATTGACAGATCGATTTTTAAAAAATTGACAAAGTTTATGAACATTAATTTCTTATTGAAAATATGAAATTGCAGCTTTCATATTTTTACAGTATCTGCACAGTACTCTATTTATTAATGTGTAATTATTTCAGATTTTTGGAAGTATTGGAACGGAGTTAAAGAAATTAAAAAGTAATAATTCTTTATATTATTAACTATTAGTCCTGCCAGGCCTGCCTGCCACTTCCAGCTGTGCCCGTCCCTTCCAGCCCTACCAATCCCTTCCAGCCCTGCCCATCCCTACCAGCCCAGTCCATCCCTTTCAGCCCATACCTCTCCCTCCCACCCGTGCCCATCCCTTAAGCCCTGTCCGTCCCTTCCAACCCTGCCCATTCCTTCCAGCCCTGTCCATCCCTTCCACGGCTGCTCATCCCTTTCAGCCCTGCCCATTCCTTCCAGCTCTGTCCATTCCTTTCAGCCCTGCCCATTCCTTCCAGCCCTGCCCATCCCTTAAGCCCTGTCCGTCCCTTCCAGTCCTGCCCAACCCTACCAGTCCCTCCCAGCCCTGCCTATCCCTTTCAGCCCTGGCCATCCCTTTCAGCCCTGCCCATCCCTTAAGCCCTGTCCGTCCCTTCCAGTCCTGCCCAACCCTACCAGTCCCTCCCAGCCCTGCCCATTCCTTCCAGCCCTGCCTATCCCTTTCAGCCCTACCCATTCCTTCCAGCCCTGCCCATCCCTTTCAGCCCTGCCCATTCCTTGAGTCGTGCCCGTCCCTTCCAGCCCTGCCCATTCCATTCAGCCCTGCCCGTCCCTCCCAGCCCTGCCCATTCCTTCTAGTCCTGGTCCCTTCAAGTACCGCGAGCTTTTAGTTTAAGCATCAACATCTGAGCTTGCAAGCTCACACCTGTTGGCTCAAACTAAAAAGCTCAATAAATTTTCCAATTTTTCTCGAAAAATTTGAGCTTTTTTAGTTTGAGCATCGACGTCTGAGCTTGCAAGCTCACACCTGTTGGCTCAAACTAAAAAGCTCAGTAAATTTTTCAATTTTTCTCGAAAAATTTGAGCTTTTTTAGTTTGAGCATCGACGTATGAGCTTGCAAGCTCACACCTGTTGGCTCAAACTAAAAAGCTCAATAAATTTTTCAATTTTTCTCGAAAAATTTGAGCTTTTTTAGTTTGAGCATCGACGTCTGAGCTTGCAAGCTCACACCTGTTGGCTCAAATTAAAAAGCTCAATAAATTTTTCAATTTTTCTCGAAAAATTTGAGCTTTTTTAGTTTGAGCATCGACGTCTGAGCTTGCAAGCTCACACCTGTTGGCTCAAATTAAAAAGCTCAATAAATTTTTCAATTTTTCTCGAAAAATTTGAGCTTTTTTAGTTTGAGCATCGACGTCTGAGCTTGCAAGCTCACACCTGTTGGCTCAAACTAAAAAGCTCAATAAAATTTTCAATTTTTCTCGAAAAATTTGAGCTTTTTTAGTTTGAGCGTCGACGTCTGAGCTTGCAAGCTCACACCTGTTGGCTCAAACTAAAAAGCTCGAATAAAATTTCCAAATTCCCTTCAAAAATATGAGCTTTTTAGTTTGAGCGTCGACGTTTGAGCTTGCAAGCTCACGAGGAAGGAATGGGCAGGGCTTAAGGAATGGACATGGCTGAAAGGGAGGGGCAGGGGAGGAAGGGACAGGCTTAAGGAATGGGCAGGGCTGGAAGGGATGGGCAGGGCTGAAAGGAACGGGCAGGGCTGGAAGGAATGGGCAGGGCTGAAAGGAATGGGCAGGGCTGAAAGGAATGGGCAGGGCTGAAAGGAATGGGCAGGGCTGAAAGGAATGGGCAGGGCTGAAAGGAATGGGCAGGGCTAGAAGGGATGGACAGGGCTGGAAGGGACCGACAGGGCTAGAAGGAATGGACAAGGCTGGAAGGGAAAGGCAGAGCTGGAAATAATGGGCAGAACTGGAAGGGTTGGGCAGGGCTGGAAGGAATGGGCAGAACTGGAAGGGTTGGGCAGGGCTGGAAGGGATGGGCAGGGCTGAAAGGAATGGACAGGGCTGAAAGGAATGGGCAGGGCTGAAAGGAATGGGCAGGGCTGAAAGGAATGGGCAGGGCTAGAAGGGATGGACAGGGCTGGAAGGGACCGACAGGGCTAGAAGGAATGGACAAGGCTGGAAGGGAAAGGCAGAGCTGGAAATAATGGGCAGAACTGGAAGGGTTGGGCAGGGCTGGAAGGAATGGGCAGAACTGGAAGGGTTGGGCAGGGCTGGAAGGGATGGGCAGGGCTGAAAGGAATGGACGGGGCTGAAAGGAATGGGCAGGGCTAGAAGGGATGAGCAGGCGTGGAAGGGATAGAACGGACGGACAGGGCTAGAAGGGATGGACAAGGCTGGAAGGGAAAGGCAGAGCTGGAAATAATGGGCAGAACTAGAAGGGTTGGGCAGGGCTGGAAGGAATGAGCAGGGTGGAAGAGACGATCAGGGCTGCCAGGGAACGGCAGGGCTGAAAGAAGGGGCATTAATTCATTTATCTGTATTCGAGACTAAGTAGAAAGGTTTGGCAACTGATACCCTCCGATTTTTATGACAAAAGAGAGAACAAAATTCCGATAAATGATATGTCCTCGTGAAATATCGATACGAAATCAAAAGGAATCGAGAAATCTTTTTATCGGCAATTAATTAGGATGGTGCTCTACTAAAGTTGGTAAATCGGCTAAATAGTAGTTTGCCGGGCCACGTTCTTAAATGGCGCTCAACTGTAAACGTACATATATGTATCTACGAAAATGGCTCGCACATTTCAGTGTTAAAGGTTATGTCATTTGTATAACATGGCGTCCAATGAGAATAGCGATTTTCAGAAAGTTTTAGAGTTTCGAATTTACAAGTGCTCCAGTTTTTCCTCGTCCTATGTACCGGAGTAAGCGTTTTCTCTTATCACGTTGTATTCGACAGTTCCATGTTACTAGAAGAGGCCAAATACTGGCAATTTTCCGAGAATGTTTTTCTAACCTTTTGTAACGGTTACGAAAAGAAAAAAAGCATTTTCGTACATGAAATAACGCAACGTTAATTGTACCGTTTAAGTCCGATATTATGCAGAACTCTCAGTTAACGATTTTCTTTTTTTTTTTAGAAATATTCTCGTAGATAAACCATCGGATCAAATGTCGCGCTGGTCTTCCGATATTGACAATCACCCGCAGGTAAACATTGACGAAAAATGTAGCTCGATAGTTGTCTGCAAGTTTTTCAAACTCTACCAAATAGTCTCTAAAGTAGGCGCGCGCGACACTTCGTTCGATACGTTCGAAACGTTTCATTTTCTTGCGACAGCACCGCTATTTATGGTAAATTAGTGTACAGGGATTATATCCTGGTTTTTCAGTTTCTCATATTGAAGCTACAATGTCCTTCGATTGTAAAAACTATTACGTTCGGCAAATACGAAAAAACCCATGTCTGCAACATAAAAAAGTTCAAACTGTTCGGGGGCCTGGAAGCTGAGAATATGATGGAACTGTTGGAAAGGTGAGCGAGCTATACAGTTTAAAGATATATTTTATTTTAACTAAAAATGGTTTCTACTTTCAGTGGATTAAAAAATGACTCTGTACCAGAAACGTTTGAATTGAAGTATACACTAGGAAACGAGGATAATTATTTTCCAGTCAGATATATCAAAATACTTCCACTACAATCCTGGGGTCCCAGTTTTAATTTCTCTATTTGGCACGTGCGATTGAATGGTATCGACGATCCTAAACTCGTGAAGCCTACTATAGAATGGTTCAATGCGGTAATTTTTATATTATGCACTTTGTTAGAAACTTACTCCAAAGAGCCTCCTTATAGTTCATAGATATAATCGAGCGTTTAATTTCAGTATCGTCAAAAAGAGGTCATAAGGCTCTGCATGAAACACTTTCGCAGGCTCAAACAGCCAGAGATCGTCGATACCTTGGAGAAGGTCACTGGTGTACCGCTGGAAGACACAAGATTATCGATGCTGTACGACTTGTTAGTAATAAAAGGAGATCACCTCCAAGCCGAACAGTTTATCAGTAACGCAGTGTTGAGTGAGTCCGCGCTTCGAATCTTTACGTCCTATCGCTTCAAAGTATTTCAACACGATTCTAGAGAGGTCGGTTTTTTCAGTGGGTCTTTTAAACGATTACATCGACGCTCAGACTTATAGAGCTATTTGGATCAAATTGTCATCCAACGATCCTAAACCTGGGATGAGAGGAGGACATCAGATGGTGTTGGATCCATCAGCAGAAGTGTTATACCTGTTCGGCGGATGGGACGGAAATCGGGATCTTTCGGATCTCTGGGCTTACAGCATAGCCTCGGACAAGTGGACCGTCATATGTAAGGACTCCGAAAGCGTGGTAAGTATATAGGCGACGATAGTGAATACGATTGATAAGAACGAATTTAAATTGGTGATCGTAGAATGGCCCGAGTGCACGATCCTGTCACAAAATGTGCCTCGACCCGGAACGACGACAACTTTTCACTCTCGGAAGATACTTGGACACGCAGTATAGAACGCCGCAAAATTTGAAGAGCGACTTCTTTGTTTACGACATCGAGTCAAACAAATGGACGCAAATATCTGAAGATACCGGAGCCGTAGGCGGGCCGCAATTAATATTTGACCATCAAATGGCCATGGACGTCGAGAAACGAACTATTTACATTTTCGGTGGTCGAATTCTTCTTCCTCAGCCAAAGTAACTTTAACGATACAACACTCACAGTGTAATCGGTAATCGCCGCAATTTTAAGCAATTTATCTAATCTACAGTTCCGAAGAACACGGCATGGTACCAAGTTCAACCGAACCGATCTTCTCCGGACTGTATTCCTATCACGTGCCGACAGGCACATGGAACAGACTCGCCTGCGATATCGCGAGACCCAATCCGCCTCATATACCCACCATTAGGTCTAGATCAGGCCACTCTATGCTATTTCATCCAGTACGTTGGTCGAAGTTACCGCAATTTATCACGATTTTCCTCCGCTATTTCGACATTTAATCCCTCCACGTTTCAACTCCAGGGTTCGAGAAAATTGTATATTTTTGCGGGTCAAAGGGGCAAGGAATATCTGAGTGACTTTTTTACTTATGAGGTTGATACCAATCACATCGAGCATATCAACTTCAACGACTTTGGCACGAAAGATTCGAATCACGTTCCAGCTGTTGGTTTCACGCAAAGAGCGACGATTGATGCTAATTTGGGCGAGATATACGTCTTATCGGTTCGTAGTAAGAAATACTCGAGGCATCACTGAATTCGGAATGATAGTGATTGCATGAATTTTGAAACGTTAGGCTATTAATGATTTTTGTTCAGGGTTTGAGCAAAGACAAGGATAAGAGAGACGATAACGTGCAGAATTCATTCTGGGTGTATAACATCATGAATAACAAGTGGTCCTGCATATACCGCAACGAAAACGTCGGAGAAAAGTACTGGAACAAAATGCAAGATTACGAACCTTGCCCTCGATTTGCCCACCAGTTGGTTTACGACCACGTAAAGAAGGTTTGTATACGTTTTTTTTTTCTTACGCCTTGTTGATTTGTAACTCGCTATCATACTTTCCGTCAGGTTCACTTTCTCTTTGGTGGTAACCCGGGGAGATCTTGTCTTCCAAATTTAAGACTCGATGACTTCTGGCAGTTAAAATTATGCAGACCGTCTCATGAGCAGATATTGAAGAGATGCAAGCTAATTATTCGCAAGCACAAATTTGAAGAGCTCGCTTTGCACAGTAGCATCGAGGCCCTCGAGTATTTGCAGACAAAGGTGTCTGAAATAATTGACCATGACGACGTGGAACAAACGAAGGAGGTAATCGATCATACTTTTAAGCTTCAACCTTATTACATGTATTCTACACATTGAAACTTATAATCGGCTTACAGTTTCAGTCATTAACGTCCGTTCTGTTCAAAGAACACAGCTCCGTACTAGAGGAAGCTAGCAATTCTAACGTTTCCATCCTAGGAAATTCGATCGGTATGGCTATGCAATACGGTGCGACAATGCGAGATATTCATACACTTAGAACGGAACTTTACGACAAATTAACTGAATTCTTTCCCGAATCATTAACGCAACCGCGTGCTAATTTGATCGATCTTCTGCCGTTATGATTGGGCAGTGGTCGAAGCCAATATCACGACGGAGAACGAAACGTAGTAGGCGTATCGTTGACTGCTCCAAAGCCAAGAGATTCCTTATTTTCGCGCTGAGATATTATTTGCCATTATATTTGAAAAATCATTTTATCTTTACAGAAGGGAATATTATTTTTATAGAGATTCGTTTGTATCGCTTTTAAAGAAGGAAGATTACGTATGCGTACGTGTATATGCATTTACTGTGCCTATGCGTGTATATATACGTATACGTACATCTCTATGTATATATATATATGTAATTTGAGTACTGTAACGGTTCTTTCACGTAAAGATAGTTTAAAGGGAATGAACGATAATGCATCTTTCATTGTGATAAGTTAAGTGATGGGTTTATTGGTAGATAAAGCTGTACATTATACATCTTTCGTTTTAACTCGGCTCTTCATATTTATTGGACTGTTCCAGTTATTTCGTTTGTATCTATTGTTATTATTATCCGATTCATTTGTCAATCTTATTTCACGAAATGTGATCGAAAAGTATTATAACTTGTTCGTGTTAAGCGTTATTGTCGATATACGTATACTCATTCGATTTGCATTTTCTCCCATCGATCGCGGCGATTCCATTTGCGCGAACGTGCATTATCAATTTCGTTTTTTCTTTTGATATTAGCTGTTTGATCGGGCCGTTGTTCATACACGAATGAAATGACACTTTATTTTTAACGAATTCATCCATTCGTTCAGCTGTCTCTCAGAGACCGAAGGAAGGCTCGATGGTTTTTGTTTTTGCCCTTATTATCGAAATATCGTCGAAAGCGACGGTGTAAGTGTGAAATGATACACGACACAGTCCTGTTATTTACAATTTTTCGAAGTTACGTGCTTCTATATTCCTCATTTTTCTATAGTTACAAGATATTTCACATTGTTTACGATTGCACGTACATTGTACAGAGTAGCGTTAACGTAGTTATAATTTGTACTCGTGACACGCATTTATCATAAATGCCTTGTGACAATTATTGCATATACAGCGATAGGAATGTGTTGACATCATAAATTCACGATAGAAGAGAAGATAATACTTTTTGCTTCAATTCTCCGTGATCAAGCCTGTTTAAATGTATCACCTTTTTCGCGATTACCGTTTACAAAGTTTCCTTCCCGATCTAACTTATCGTCATCGACGAAACGAAACGCAAAAGGTATCACTGCTGTTTTTCCTTCGGATAAAAATTCTCCTCAAGACCTCTGTAAGCTAGTTGTTCCGCTCTGTTGATGTTTCCTTAGCGGATATATATATTCACACACGTAACTAGATGTGTGTATATATAAACGTAAATATGTATTGCGCCATTTACAAAGCGATGTCTATCGTTAGACGAGAAATCGTTACTGTTAATTTCTGTATAATATACGCGTTCCTTTTAACGGCACACTAATCGTGCAAACCTTGTGCAAACGCGAACCACCTTGTATATAATATCAAAGTGCTTCCTCGATGTCTGTTATCGAGGTATCGCGGTTTCAATGAATTCGTAGATTCTTTGAGAACTGGCAATGTTAGCTAACCACATCAATTACGATCTTAATGTATCTTTGTATATAATAATATTCTATGTGCTAAGAGATATCAAAGATTTGTACAACACTATTCTAGGATAAGATAGGAGGAAGCATTGTAAAAAGGGAAAAGTATCGACTTGACGAGAGCTTTTGTAAACTCTGGCGAAAGAGGAGACCCTATGTCAGCCCTGCTTCGAGCGTCTTTAGCTTTATCGTGAAGTATGTACGAATGGAAGCGGGTAGATCGTTCTAAAGGGGGAAAGAGACGAGGACAGTTCGAATTATTGTACAATAACTGTAGCAGTTAATTGTATGAGTAAGGTGCGCGGAAGAGACTTCATTTATGAAAGTGTTTCTCAAGCGAAAGAGGAGAAACCTATAGATAGCGAATGTTTGCTGTATATGAATACGCGTATGCGGTCATCGAATATTATTTCCATGGTGTTATACATCAAGATGCAGGTATCGGATCTCTCTCAGGATTTTATTATTTTACGAATGTTTCGTGAGAGCATATGTAAAAGAAGGAAGAAAACTTAACCCGATCTTAATATCATGAAATTCGACGAGAACGTTGGACGAAGAGTAAAGACGTGATATTCAAAGTTCTAGTCAAACGTTGTAAGATTACAAACACGGCAGTGTCGAGTTCAACGGTCCAACGTTGATGCATGAACGCACGTGATTTGCAATGAATCTAAATTTATGATTGCCATGTAAGATCCCCCATTGCTCTTTACTTCCATTCTATTTAAACGGTTCGCCTAGGTGTACGCCGCAAGATCGTAGATTATTATTGCTATCTTCACCTTCATCCTCATTATTATTATTATTGTATTATTATTATCGTCGTCATCTTCATTATTAATATTATTTTTAAAACTTTATTACTGTACTGTAAAAGCGACGATTCGTTATCTCCTTTGCGCCGAAGGAGAATACATAATATTATATGCACGCACCTTTAGCTGTTTTGTAATTCATTTTTTCGATTACTAAGATATCCATGAAATCGCAAAGAAATTATATTATTTTTCATGTTCAAAATATAATCCAGTTTGAAATTTATTCTGCTCGATAAACTTGATTCCTGTTTAACCCTCTCGTTCCTTAACGTTCCCTTCGTGAATTGTCAATAGTCGATGAAACAATTAAGAGACACTTTCGCAATAATATCAAAGAGCGAAACAATCCGAATTGTATCGTCTATGGTATTGCGATTAACGTTATCAACAGTATTCGTAAGAATATTCAACGATACAACGTTATCCGCTCGATCACAATTCGACGATGTTCAGAGATAACTCCAAAATAAACGAATCCCTGTTAAAGCACGTACCAATGAAAAAAAACGCTTGTTTCTGTCGACAAATTGAGCAGCATAAACATGCTTTTTACTTAACTACCGAGCCAGAATTGCGAGGACAATGAACGGGGAAGAAATACAAAGTTTTCGACACCAGCGTAAAGCGGTGCAGGCGTTTGACTGTTCATTCGAAGCAACAGAATTCCTCGACGAACTCACGGAGAAGCGAGTCACGTTGTTCAGGTTGGAAACAGTATGTTGTACATCTTCTCTCCTAACAAAGTATTCGTTTCGTTCGATGCGACAAATTTTGCCGATACTTGAAATTTAAATCGTTCCACCGGAAATCTGAAATGTCCAAAGGTTCAGAAGAATGATGTGCAGAGGGTACTGGAGTCTGAGGCGTCGAAAGCAAAACTTTGCCATTTCAACGATGTAAACATTTGTCGAACCAAGCACGAATGCCGCATAGAATCATGTCAGGAGGATTATTTCGTGGAAATGAAGAAATTCGCGGATGGACTACCTACGACGACACTTTTACCAGTACGTCTTTGACTCTGGATCTACGAGCGTTGAGTCTGTTACACTTAACGTATTAAACGACAGGAGTGGGAAGAGAATATACGAAACTTAGTGGTAGCAGAATTACGGAACAAGTATCCGGATATCCTGGAAGAGCAGATGATCGAAACGAAAGCGCGCTATTATCAATCGATGCACGAAATGGCGGTAAAACGAGTAATGGCGATCGAGTGCCAAGAGAGCTGCAACGTTCTTTCTACCGCGATACCACCGTTTAAGCTGGCCGGTCGGACGGACGCTTATAACAAATATTTGAAAAATCGCTGCACAGTGGCTGCTAGATATCACTTACCTCACAAATTGATGCGAAACATCGTTGCCAAAGCCTGGTTCACGATTCCCGAGCCAATTTGCGACTTTCGACGTTACCGAGTTCTGGGATACATTGACTTTAACAGGTGCTGGGAGATTCTTAATGTGTCTTCGAATTCATCCGCGCAAGAACACGACTGATTCACGTTTTATGCGGCACAATTATCAGATTTTTAGACTACGTCGAGGCGGATTGCAAAAAGGGCGCGCTCGCCATTTGCAGCACCTACTACGGCGACATCGTGCGGCTGGTCTCTCAACCGCGCTACCTCAACGACGTGTCTCCCAAAAAATTATCCTCTTTTCTCGATTGTGCCAACAATCTTCTCGCTCTTCAAGTCGTTACGCGAATGATAAGTACGATTGAAAGTCTTCTGGATGTTTTGGGCGATCCTCACAGCCTCCCGTTACTGAAGGTACTTCGTCAATTCGTTTCTTTCACTCGCAACTTAAAAGGTACCGCGAATTGACATATACGTGTACTAAAAACGACACCGGTAATTCTAGCATTACATTAAACGTTTCTGCTTCATCTCCTTATTCCTCCACTCACGAAACTTGATATTCTTGGTCAATCTTCGGTAATGAAATCACGGCCCACGGTTTCGAATAAACCGCACACGACGAACGATACTTTCACGTAGTACGTTTGAATCACGTGGTACGTAGATATTTCGGTGGCAGCTCGTTCGGTGCTTTGAAATCGGTGGCGGGAAAGTCTTCTACAATTCAAAATTGTTAAGTACTATATCGATTTCCTTCACTTTAGTTGGAACTAAAGTGCGAAAACAACGAGCTATTCCTTTATCCAAGAATGCGGGAAATTTACGTGGCTTTTCACAATATCGTCGACGAGATCGGTCATATTGGACGGCAACTTCCGCCACTTGAGTCGTGGGTTGGGGTGAAGATAAATCGTGAACACATCAAACTTCTTCTACCCGAGTGGTATTTAGAAGACACGCATAGACGTCTCGCATACATTTTGGAGAAAACCTTTCAGCCTTTCAACGACTACGTCGACGACTTACACGAGAAGTTTGGCGGGGTCTTCGACTTGGAAACGCGTCGCGATATCGTCGCCTACGTTTCCGCAGGTCACACTTTCGAGGAAAGTATCATGAGGGTCGAAGACTTCAACAGATTCGTTCGAGAGATAAACGGCATGGTAAATACTTCCGAATGTAATGTTTTTTCTTTTTTTCATTTTACTCAAAGGCAGAAATGATACATAACTGCCGTTAACGATGGGAAATATTTTTAGCCGGACAACGAATACTTTTCTATCGGAAAGATTCATCAAGCCTCCGGAAAAGAGGGTCTCCTTCGACACACGAAAGAGGCACGCGAATTAATTATCCAGAAACTCATCGAGAATCACCGCAATTATAATCTCGAGATTTGCGAGACCTTCGAAACATTGAGGGAACGAGCTCTAAATGTCCCCAATACGACGAAAGAACTTCTCGAATCAGGTAAATATTTAATCGTCAATGGTGGCTCACAATCCAAAGTTCCAGAAGGAAGCAACGAAACGTGCAAGATAGAATAACGAATGAATTTTAGGCGAATACATGCTGGAGGCAGCGTCAACGCTAATGAGGTCGATGCAAGAGAAGATAACAAAGTCCCTGCGAATGCTGGCATCCTTAATTGGCATGACCACCTTGACGAAAGATCACATGGAGCTGAACAACATTACCATTCACTGGCTCAAACGAATACGGCCAGTCTTCGAGCAGAACAGCTCCATGTACGAGCAAACAAAGTACGAATTAGAGGAGAAACTTAGATCCAGAATCGAGGATCTCGGCGCAGAAATCGAGGAAGCCTTTCCCAGGTGATTTTTGAATAAACTTTAAACGATGAACGTTGCGTGAAACCTCTGGTCAAAATTTCCAAGGCCGGGCTCGCGGTTGCTCTTATCGTTAGATTGGAAATAATGAATAACATGGACGACGCGACGCGAATTCGAGAGTACATAGAGGAGATGAGGAAGATTGTCCGGAATTTGGAGCGAATGGACGACAGAACGATGTCGATAAACGAAGAGGAGGCTCTGTTCAAGTTTGAACCTACCGAGTACCCACGTATCAAGGAGTTACGAGAGATAGTGATGCCGTATTACGCGTTGATCTATCGCGGCTACCGGTGGCAAAGGCATCGGGATGCTTGGCTGCTCGGCCCGTTTGAGTATCTGGACGCGAACCAGGTCGAGAACAAGGCGAACGAGTATTTCGCGGATTTCAGCAAGATCTCGAAACAGTACAAAACTAGAATAAAAATGGAGATGGCGATGAGTTATCCCTACAGGTAAAAGAACCAGGGAGAGAAACGAGGGCGGGTTGTCGTCGCCCTTGTCGTCTTATCTCAAAGTAACGTCCGACTTGACGACAGTTTTCCAGGATCGCCGGATGATCCGGATCCTTTTCAGCAACCGGCGCCGTTGAAGCTCTGCCATCAGCTGCTAGAGGACATCAAGTGGTTCAAGGTTTACGTTTCGTCTTTCGTGCGAATATTTCTATCGTTACATCTCAAAGCTGCTTCTATTCTGACTTTTGCGCATCACGAAACAGCAATACCTGCCGCTGCTGATGATATTTAGGAATCCAGCGATGAGACAGAGCCACTGGGACGACATGTCGGCCATAGCCGGTTTCGATTTAACCCCCGATGCTGGAACGACCTTTCGAAAGATCATAGATTTGAACCTCATGGAAGATCTTGACAAGTATCTGAAATTTCGAAATTTTACAAGTTTCCAAATTCCTCGATAAAAGAAACACTTGGACGCTCCTATCGACGCAGGTATGAATTGATAAGCATCAGCGCAACGAAGGAACAGGCACTGGAGGACTCCCTGAGAAAGATGACGAGCGATTGGGACAACGTAGTCTTCATAATGACGCTGTACAAAGATTCCGGAGTGGAAATCTTGGCTCAGCTCGACGACGTGCTAGCCCTTCTCGAGGAGCACATCGTCAAAGTGCAGGCGATGAGAGGTTCCGCTTTCGTGAAGACAATCGAGGAGGAAGTCAAGGCGTTCTACGCTCTCTTGCTTCGAATTCAGGCGACGATCGAGGAGTGGACGAAAGTGCAGGTTCAGTGGATGTACCTCTTACCAATATTTTCCAGCAAGGACATCGTGGCACAGCTGCCCGAGGAGGACATCCTCTTCGTCCAAGTCGACAGGATATTTCGCAGCGCGATGCAAAACGCCGCGAAGGATCCTCGAGTTCGAGAGACCGCCGGCTCTGTAAGTCGTCGACGTTGACCACGATCAGGAGGACAAGATGAGGAACGTTGCTCCTTTAGGTGGGCCTCTTGGAGATCATGCAGGAGGCGAACACGATGATGGAGAAAGTGAACGACGGCGTGTTAAATTATCTGGAGAAAAAGAGACTCTTTTTCCCGCGATTCTTCTTCCTCAGCAACGACGACATGCTCGAGATCCTATCGGAGACGAAGGAACCTCTGCGCGTTCAGCCGCATCTCAAGAAATGCTTCGAGGGTATAAACAGGCTCGGGTAAGAGGAGAGAGGAGCTCTTTTCGTAAGTCCGTGTCTTCCGTGAAACGTCTTTTCCTTAGATTCGACGAGCTGCTGGAGATCTACTCGATGATGAGCGACGACATGGAAGAGGTGAAGATGCAGGAACGCATATCTACCGCCGCCGCTCGAGGCTGCGTCGAACGGTGGCTCATCCAAGTAGGTTTCATCGATACGTCGATATAGTTCCAATCAGAGATCGACCGATCCGGCAATAACGGCAGGTCGAGGAGCAAATGGTGACGTCGATAAGGCACGAGATAATAATGAGCTACCGAGATTACGAGACGAACGAGCGGGTCGTGTGGGTCCGAATCTGGCCCGGAATGGTGGTCCTCTGCGTCTCTCAAATCTACTGGAGTATCGAGGTTCAAAGCTGCCTGATGACCGGCATTCTCTCGACCTTAAAAGCTCTTCATGCAAAGCTCAAGGAGCAGATCCTCGACATGGTCGAGCTGGTGAAGGGCCAACTGACGAAGCAAAACCGAACCACCTTGAACGCCCTGATCACGCTGGACGTACACGCGATGGACGTCGTCGCGAACCTCGTGGAAAAGAGGATCGTCACCGAGACGGACTTTGAGTGGCTGGCGCAGTTGCGCTACTATTGGGAGGACGACGTGATCGTCAGAATAATAAACACAGACGTGAATTACGCGTACGAGTACATCGGAAACTGCCCCCGCCTCGTTATCACCCCGCTGACCGACAGGTAGGCAAGCAGAGGTCAACGACGATCGACCTCTGTCAATCGGGGATAAAGCGTACATACCCGCTCCGCCTTCCTGCAGGTGCTATCGCACGCTGATAGGAGCGTACTCCCTTCATCTGAACGGAGCACCGGAAGGCCCGGCCGGCACCGGAAAGACCGAGACGACCAAGGACCTCAGCAGAGCCATAGCCGTTCAGTGCGTCGTCTTTAATTGCTCGGAGGGTCTGGACTACAAGAACATGGGAAAGTTCTTCAAGGGCCTCGCCTCCTGCGGCGCCTGGTCCTGCTTCGACGAGTTCAACAGGATCGAGCTGGAGGTGCTGTCCGTGGTGGCCCAGCAGATACTCTGCATCGTTCAGGCCGTGCGAGCCAAGCTCGAGACGTTCGTCTTCGAGGGAACCGAGCTCCAGCTGAATCCGGCTGTTTACGTCTGCATCACCATGAATCCCGGCTATGCCGGCCGCACGGAGCTACCGGACAATCTCAAGGTACTCTTCAGGACGGTGGCGATGATGGTGCCGGATTATGCCATGATCGCCGAGATATTTCTCTACTCGTCCGGGTTTGGTACCGCCCGTGAACTCTCCACGAAGATAGTGACGACCTACAAGCTCTGCTCGGAGCAGCTCTCGTCGCAGTCGCACTACGACTATGGAATGCGAGCGGTTAAGTCGGTTCTAACGGCTGCTCAGAACGTTAAGCTCAAGTTTCCCGAGGAGGACGAGTCCGTTCTGCTGCTCCGTTCCGTCATCGACGTAAATCTGCCGAAATTTTTGGCGCACGACGTTCCTCTCTTCCAAGGCATCGTCTCGGATCTGTTTCCGGGCCTAGAGCTTCCCTCGCCGAGCTACGACTCCCTGCTCGGGGCTGTTTACCGAGCGACGGACAAGCGAAACCTCCAGCCGGTCGACGGGTTTCTGCTCAAGATCATTCAGACGTACGAGGTGATGCTGGTCCGTCACGGATTCATGCTGGTCGGAGATCCCTTCGGCGGGAAGACCTCGATTCTCCGCACCCTCGCGGACGCCCTAACGACGATGCACGAGGAGGGCGACGAGAACGGCGCGATTACCAAGTACTTCACCGTCAATCCAAAGGCCATCACCTCCGCCCAACTCTATGGATTCTTCGATCCGGTCTCGTCCGAGTGGACCGACGGGGTCTGCGCGGTAGCCTTTCGAGCCTACTCCTTCGAGGACACGCCCGATCGAAAGTGGATGATCTTCGACGGACCAGTCGACGCCGTGTGGATCGAGAATCTCAACACGGTGCTCGACGACAACAAGAAGCTCTGTCTAACGTCCGGCGAGGTGATGAGAATGACCGACTCGATGTCGATGATTTTCGAGGCGATGGATCTTCTGCACGCTTCTCCTGCGACCGTCTCCCGATGCGGAATGATCTACATCGAGCCGAGGGTTCTCGGCTGGCGACCCGTCTTTCGTTCTTGGCTCGCCGAGCCGAATCCAACGTGGAAGGAGGGTCACGAGAAAGTCATCGACGACCTCGTCGATTGGCTGATGGATCCCTGCTTGGAGTTCATTCGCAAGCAGTGCCGATCGACCATTTCCGCCGGTCAGATTCACCGGGTCGTCTCTACCTTGAACCTCTTCGAGATGCTCATGGAGGACGCCGTCGAGGACAATCCGAAGACGTACGAGGGATTCGTTATGACCTGGCTGCAAGCCAGCATGCTACTCTCCGTTGTCTGGGGAGCCGGTGGCACCCTCGATCTCGATTCCCGCTTCATGTTCAACGAGTTCTTCTTGAAATTTTGGCAAAACGAGCAAGCCGATCGTCCTGTCCCGGAGACCATCGGTGACGGTCTCGTTTCCCTTCCGCTCGACGACGCCATTCACGATTGCTTCTACACGTATAAGGGAAAGGGAGCCTGGCGACGATTCGCCGACATAGCGCGACAAGAGAGCTTCGAGGAGACCAGCAGCATCGGGCGAATCATCGTGCCCACGATCGATACGGTCAAGTATCGGACTCTCTTACTCAGGCACATCAAGCATCGTAGACGGTTCCTCCTCTACGGTGAAACTGGTACCGGTAAGAGCGTCTACATCAAGGATGCCATTACAAACTGGCTCGACGAAGACGAATACCTTCCGAACTTTCTCACCTTCACGCCGAACACGACAGCCAAACAGACTCAGGAACTGGTCATCCTGAAATTGTACAAGAGACGGAGGAACCTGTTCGGCCCGATGCCCGGCACTCACTGCATCGTCTTCATCGACGACGTAAACATGCCCGCCAAGGAGATGTACGGAGCGCAACCGCCGATCGAGCTCCTTCGTCAGATGTTCGATCACGGGATCTGGTTCGACACGAAGAGTCCCGATGAAATTCGTGTCCTGGACACCATGTTTGTCTGCGCGATGGCTCCTCCCGGAGGGAGCAGGCAGGAGATCTATCCTAGATTCCTCAGACACTTTGGCCTCTACTCCATCGAGACCTTCTCCGAGGAGAGCATCTTCCGAATCTTTACCACTCTCGCCTACGTCGGGTTAAAACGGAACGGCTTTACCGCTGGAGTCATCCCAACGATCAACGAAATCGTCAATGCGACTACGCGCATCTTCCGGAACGCCACGAAGGAGCTCAGGCCGACTCCGGCCAAGTCGCACTACCTCTTCAATCTCCGCGACTTCTCGCGAGTCATAATGGGCTGCACGATGATCAAGAGCGAGTCCGTCACTTCCAAGACGGACTTCACGAGACTCTGGGTACACGAAATCCTCCGAGTCTTCGGCGATCGGCTGATCGACGACGTCGATCGCCAGTGGCTCTTTTTTGCGATCAAGGAGAGCGTCCAGACCGGTCTCAAGGAGTCCTTTGAAACGGTCTTCGATCATCTACCCAAGTTCGACGATAGCCTGACGGCCGAGAGTCTACGGAGCTTGATCTTCGGCGACTTCATGGACACAGACGCCGCGCCCTCGGATCGCCGATACGAGGAAGTTAAGTCGATGGAGGAGTACGAAGAAGTCGCTGCCTCCTATCTGGAGGAATACAACAACACGCACAGACGCAAGATGGATATCGTGCTCTTCCGGTACGCGCTCGAGCATCTTGCTCGAATTTCTCGTGTACTGGCGATACCTTGCGGAAGTTTGCTGATGGTCGGAGTAGGCGGTTCTGGAAGACAGTCTCTGACGAGGCTAGCTTCTGCCATGGCCGGTCACGGCCTTTTTCAGCCAGAGATCGGAAGCACGTACGGGTTGCAGGAGTGGAGGGAAGACATCAAGAAGGTGTTGAAAAATTCTGGCGGAGTCGGGAAAGATCACGTGTTTCTCCTTACCGAGGGTCAAATCAAGGAGGAAGCGTTCGTCGGTGACATCGACAGCCTTCTAAATTCCGGGGAAGTACCCAATCTCTTCACCGTAGAGGAGAGGCAGGAGGTGATCGAGATGACTCGACTGGCAGCTCAGGGTGGTAACCGTAATCTGGACATATCGGTCCTCTCGATCCTCGCCTTTTTCGTCGATCGATGCAAAGAGAAGCTACATCTCATGATCTGCTTCAGCCCGATCGGAGATACCTTTCGAAACAGGCTTCGCATGTATCCCAGTCTCGTGAACTGCTGCACGATCGACTGGTTCGACGTTTGGCCGGAAGACGCCCTCGAGCGAGTCGCTCTCCGCAGCACTACCGACATCGACGTCGACGAACGCATCAAGGTCAATTCCGTCGTCGCTTGCAAGTACTTTCACGTCTGCGCCAAGGATATCAGCGCGCGCTTCCATGATCTCACCGGTAGACGGACCTACGTCACGACGGCTGCCTTTTTGGACCTCATCCGCACCTTCTCCGAGCTGATGAGGGAAAAGCAGGAGGAGCTGATTCTCGCTAGGTACGTGAGTCTATGGTTTCCAGGGTCTCTCCTCCTTTTTTTCGCTCTCTCATGAATGTCTTTCGACCTTTCGTTCCTTTTTTACGCCAGAGATCGATACACCGGTGGGTTGGACAAGCTCGAATATGCGGCCATACAGATCGGGAAAATGAGGGTGATCCTATCGGATCTACGACCACGTCTGGAGGCTTCCGCGAGAGAAACATCGGAGACAATGAAGCAAATCGAAACCGAGAACGTGAGCGTCGAGAAGGCAAGAATTCTTGTAAAGAGGGACGAGGACATGGCAAATGTTCAGGCCGAGGTCGCTATGAACTTGAAAACTGAATGCGAGGCGGACTTGGCCCTTGCACTGCCTGCTCTCGATGAAGCAATAGGTAAGAGAGTCAAACGTTTCAGAGATTACTGCTGCCTTGCTCTCGATACAATACAAAAGACAGTGTTCGGTCACCACTTTTTACTGCACATAAAAATAACCTGCGTCCACGCTTACAAAAAAAATCTGCGCCTGCGCATACGAAAAAAACCTGCGCCTGCGCATACGAAAAAAATCTGCGCCTGCGCATACGAAAAAAACCTGCGCCTGCGCATACGAAAATAACCTGCGCCTGCGCATACGAAAAAAACCTGCGCCTGCGCATACGAAAATAACCTGCGCCTGCGCATACGAAAAAAACCTGCGCCTGCGCATACGAAAAAAATCTGCGCCTGCGCATACGAAAAAAACCTGCGCCTGCGCATACGAAAAAAATCTGCGCCTGCGCATACGAAAAAAACCTGCGCCTGCGCATACGAAAATAACCTGCGCCTGCGCATACGAAAATAACCTGCGCCTGCGCATACGAAAAAAACCTGCGCCTGCGCATACGAAAATAACCTGCGCCTGCGCATACGAAAAAAACCTGCGCCTGCGCATACGAAAAAAACCTGCGCCTGCGCATACGAAAAAAATCTGCGCCTGCGCATACGAAAAAAACCTGCGCCTGCGCATACGAAAATAACCTGCGCCTGCGCATACGAAAAAAACCTGCGTCTGCGCATACGAAAAAAATCTGCGCCTGCACATCCAAAAATAGAGGCGCGCAAATTTAAAATTGAAAAAGTGATAGATCTGGTATTTTAATTTTTGTACGGAATATAAATTATGGTACTGCCTTTTCAGCTGCGCTGAACACTCTTAAGCCCGCCGATATAGCAGTCGTGAAAACAATGAAGAGTCCACCGGAAGCGATCAAATTGGTCATGGCTGCGGTCTGCGTAATGTTGAACGTTCCTCCAGTTAGAATCGAAGACCCAGCTACCGGTAAAAAGGTCTTCGATTACTGGGGACCAAGCAAACGCGTGCTGGGAGATATGAAGTTTCTCGAGAGTCTGCGCCATTACGACAAAGACAATATTCCTCCCCAAATAATGGACGTGGGTCCTTTCTTGATCAATCAGACAAACAGCTCCGTTCTTGCTTGATCTTCCAGCGCGGACTCCTGTTTTATTTTAGGAGATCAAGAGGACCTACGTGTCGGACAAGAGCTTTGAGCCAAAAGTCGTCGCCAGAGCCTCCTCCGCCGCCGAGGGTCTGTGCAAGTGGGTCAGAGCCATGGTTCTTTACGACGAGGTCGCAAAAGTAGTGGCACCCAAGAGGCAAAAGCTCGAGACTGCCCAAAGGGATTATGAGAACACCATGGCCTTCTTAAACGAGAGACGTCGAATGCTCGCAGAGCTTACCGAGCGGCTCGCGATTCTTCACGAAAACCTTCAGAAGACTCTGGCCAGGAAGATCGAGCTTGAGGCTGAGGTAATCGTGCCGTTTTCGGTATTACGACTCATACTGTCCGTTCTTCCTTTTCTACTAAGCTCCCATGAAATACTTTTAGGTGACGAACTGCCGAAACAAGTTGGTTCGCGCCGAGAAGCTGATCAACGGTTTGGGAGGAGAAAAAGATCGGTGGATAGCCGCCGCGGCGAGCTTGCAGAGATCGTACGATTCTCTACCAGGCGACATACTAATATCCTGCGGAACGATAGCCTACCTGGGTCCGTTCACTTCAAGCTATCGAGTCGAAAATTTCGATAAGTGGAGAGTCTACGTGAAGAGCCTCCAGATACCTTGCTCCGAAAATTACAGCTTCGTCGAGGTCCTGGGATCGGAGATTAAGATCAACTCTTGGAACATCTTCGGCCTACCGCGTGACGCTTTCTCTACCGAAAACGCCATAATAATGGACAACTCTAAGAGGTGGAGTCTCTTCGTCGATCCACAGAGTCAGGCTAATAAGTGGATCCGCAACATGGAGAGGCACAACGAGCTCGAAGTCGTAAAGCTGACGGACGCGAATTACATGGACGTCATAGAGCGGGCCATCGAGTACGGTATGCGGAAAGTAGAGTCGTTAAGTATATCGAATCGAAAGCCGTTTTATTTCCTCCATTAGGAAAACCAGTGCTGGTGGAAAATGTCCTCGAGGAGCTGTCGGCGCCTCTTGACCCGGTGTTGACGAAGAATATATACAAAGCCGGAGGTATTTGGTACATCACCCTTGGCGAGAAGGTGATAGAGTACGATCTACGATTCAAGCTCTACATCACGACGAAACTGCGTAACCCGCACTACCTCCCGGAAGTGTTCAACAAGGTGACACTCATTAACTTTGCCCTGACAATGGAAGCCCTTGAGGATCAGCTGTTGGGAATCGTCGTAGCGAGGGAGAGACCAGACTTGCAGGAGAAACGTGAATACCTGATCGTTCAGGGCGCGGCAAACAGGAAAGCTCTAAAGCAGGTCGAAGACAATATCCTGAAGACCCTGTCCGCTTCCGGGGCGAGTATCCTCGAAGACGAGGAAGCCATAGAGATCCTCGATTCCTCCAAGCTCCTCTCGACGGACATCCTGAAGAAGCAGGCCGCCGCCAAGAAGACCGAGACGCAGATCGAGGCTTTCCGTCAGAACTATCGACCGATTGCGAAACACGGTTCTGCCCTTTATTACACCGTCACCGATCTACCGAACATCGATCCGATGTATCAGTATTCCCTTTCGTGGTTCATCAATCTCTACGTTACCTCTATCGACACGGCGAACAAGAGCAACGTTCTCGAAAGGAGACTCGCATTTCTGCGAGAAACATTCACTCGTAGTTTGTACGAAAACGTTTGTCGATCTTTGTTCGAGAAGGATAAGGTAACCGATTCCGTTCATCGTTATGATTTCCTTCCCGTATATCCACAATCGTGACTTATTTGTTGTCTTCCTCGTAGCTCCTCTATTCCTTCGTTCTGTACATGACGATTTTGTTGACGGCTGCGAAGATCACGAAGGAGGAAACGTCGTTCTTTTTATCCGGAGGTGTCTCCCTTACACCTCCACCGGCGAATCCAGCCTCTAGCTGGCTCACGGACAAATCCTGGGCCGAAATCTCTAGGGTAAACAATCTATCGAGTTTCTCCGGCTTCGCAGAAAGTTTTGCGCGCAACCTGCAATCTTGGAAGCAGTATTACGATTTGTCGAATCCCGAGAACTCCCCGATACCGGCACCCTGGGAGAAGTCTCTGACACCCTTTCAAAAACTCATCGTCGTAAGAATGATAAGAACCGACAAAACGGTTGTTATGGTAGGAAAAACTGTATAATAATATTGTATAGACTGTATAGACTATAAACATCTCTCAACATCAATCAACAAATCTCTCAGATCCAGCGTTTTGTGGAGGGAGGAATGGGTTTGGAATTCGTCGTCCCGCCGCCGTTCGATATTTCGAAATCGTTCGGCGAGTCGAGTTCCTTGATACCGTTGATCTTCATTCTTTCGGCCGGCTCCGATCCGATGGAAGCTCTGACAAAGTTCGCGGAACAAGCGAGAACGAGCGATAGATTCGCATCGATCTCTTTAGGACAGGGCCAGGGTCCGATAGCGCAGAGGATGATCGAGCAGGCACGGAACGACGGTTCCTGGGTCTGCCTGCAGAACTGCCACCTCGCAGCCTCGTGGATGCCGACTCTTGAGAAGATTTGCGAAAGCTTCGAACCTGCCAACACTCACCATAACTTTCGACTTTGGCTCACGAGCTACCCATCGGACCAGTTTCCCATCGCGATCTTGCAGAACGGCGTCAAAATGACCAACGAACCACCGACGGGCTTGCAGAACAATATAATGAGGCGAGTCTTTTATTCGGATGATCTTCTTCGACGCTCCTTCT
Source organism: Cerceris rybyensis (assembly GCA_910591515.1). Lineage (NCBI taxonomy): Eukaryota > Metazoa > Arthropoda > Insecta > Hymenoptera > Crabronidae > Cerceris > Cerceris rybyensis. The sequence continues at coordinate 311,721 of OU342800.1, read as the reverse complement.
TCGTCTTCATCTTCTAGGTCCTACGTGTCGGAGGCAACCAAAGAGACAGACTTCTTTATCAAATCCCCGAAGAAGAAATTAATTTATTCGAAACTCTTCTACGCTCTTTGCTTCTTTCACGCAGTGGTTCAGGAAAGACGAAATTACGGTTCGCAGGGATGGAACATAAGATACGGTTAGTCAAACGACTCGTCTGCGCTCCATCGAATTACATTTTACAGTTGTTTGTCGTTTTTCAGGATTCAACGAGTCAGATTTGCAAATATCCGCGCAGCAGCTGCGGCTCTACGTAAACGACTACGAGGACGTTCCGTTTAAGGCAATAAAGTATCTTACTGGCGAGTGTAACTACGGGGGCAGAGTTACCGACGACAGAGATCGGAGGTGTCTAAATACCATTCTACAAGACTTTTACAACGAAAAAGTCATTACCGATCCGAATTACTGTTTTGCGGATGTCGGCACCGAATATACTTTACCGAAAAGGTGCGATTAAATCAATAATCAAGAAGGGCCAAACGTTTTCGTTCATCTTAACTGCCTTGCAGGCACGAGTACGAGGATTACGTGAAGCAGATCCAAGGTATTCCTCTGAATCCACCGCCGGAAGTGTATGGATTCCACATGAACGCCGGAATAACGCGTGACCTCGAATTGGCGCAAAATTTTTTCGACTCTATGCTACTGATTCAAGGCACGGGTGTAGTGGGCGACACTTCAAAGCAGGACGAATTGCTGTTAAATCTGAAGAAAGACATATGCGACAGAATACCGGAGCCTTTCGACGTCGAGGAGGCTTCGAAGCTATATCCAGTCATCTATATGGAATCCATGAATACTGTTCTCATTCAAGAGCTCGAAAGGTTTAATACTCTCCTGAATGAGATTAAGCGGTCTCTGATAATGTTGGAGAGAGCGATCAAAGGATTGATAGTGATGACTCCGGCTCTCGAGGTGTCGCACGTTATATGATATTTCTTCTCAATATAGTTAACAGAACTCTCCAAATATCTTTCTGTATTCCCAGGTTCTGGGAAGTCACATATTGAACGCAAAAATACCACCAACTTGGGCCAAAGCTTGCGCCTATCCGAGCTTGAAACCTCTGCCAAGCTTCGTCGATGACTTTCTTGAACGACTGCAATTTTTTAGTACGTGGCTGCTGCAGGGGAAGCCACAGACTTTCTGGATATCTGGATTTTCGTTCGCGCACGGCTTTCTCACAGCAACCACGCAAAACTATGCAAGAAAATACAAGATTCCGATAGACAGGATCGATTTTGATTTCGAGGTACATTCCACCGAGATGAACGATACATGTCCGCTCTTGACCGACCGTTCAGATGATATATCATATTTTCATCTGATTTCGTAGGTACTTCCTAAATATCAGGCCGACACCGCGCCGCAGGACGGAGTTTACGTCTACGGAATGTTTCTGGCTGGGGCGAGATGGGATATGAGCAAGATGATGCTCGCTGAAAGTTTTCCAAAAGTTCTCTGGGAATCTATGCCGATAGTTTGGATGAAACCGCGCGAAATATCGTCTCTGGTGACTGGAAACCGATACGAATGTCCTCTTTACATAACTTCGGCGCGTTTCGGAGTTTTAAAGACGACTGGTCATTCAACTAACTATGTGCTGTCCATTCTTTTGGAGACGGATTACATTGTTAATCATTGGATTAAGAGAGGCCTGGCTCTTTTGTGCCAACTTGACGATTGAATAACACGCTATGGGTTATTGATGATCAATTAATAATAATAATACTAATAACGGTAATAATAAATCATAAAATAAAATACAAATATTGTCTTGCATCTCTCTTGCCTGCCCTACCTGTCCGAACTCAATGTCTTATCTAGCGTATAAATTGAAACTCTACTCGTTTTAAGAGCGCTAAGGCTTTAAGGCATATATCATCTGAAACGGAGTGAAAAACTGCGTTATGTAAATAAAAAAAGATCATCTCTCTAGCACCCGTAGAAGCTGAAAAAAGTTGGAAAATACATTCCGTGTATTTTAAACTTAAGCCATGAACTATGCGAATACGGAAAAAGGGGAAACTCACTATTTTCAAGGGGTTCTGGCGCCACTGCTTTCAGCGCCATCTAGATTTTGTCAATTTTCTGAATTTTCTCTGGCGGGAAATAACCTCTCTGTAAAAAGACAAATATTTAAACGCTAATATCTCGCTTATTTCATAACTGATTTACATGCGGATTGTTTCAACGTCCTATTTAGATTCTAAACTATCGATGTAGTAATGGAAAACATTAAAACTCTACTCGTTTGCTTGCTATAAGTAAGCAAACTTTACCCAAATATAACATCTTTGTTTTAAGGAACCTGGGACATTGTGGCATGCATCATCTGATATATATCCATAGTTTATGACTCAACAGGGTCTTATAACCAAAAGGAAATTAAATTTATATTCCCAATATTTATTTAATTTATATTGTACCTCTTCTCACAGACCCATAACTTACTAACATTTTTTCAACTATGAATATTTAGAAATATGATACACTCTTTTAAAAATGTATAGGGAGGATAAAATCTTATGAATGAAACAAAGGACGCTGTTAAAAGATTAAACACTGTTTTCGATCAAATAATATTATTTGTTATTTTTAGTATAGAAAACAAACCTGAGATTGTATTATTTAAATTTGATCCTTGAGAATATAGCCAAATATTTCTGACTTCTGTTAATTACTCGTCAATTTCGCTCAGCTGACGCGGTGACGCAAAATCTTACCAGCTCCTTCCAAATTATGTTGTAAAATGTAATTGTTATACTTGTTCGTGTTAGGTGAACATAGCTGTGATATAAAATTCTGCAATACAGAAGAAAAGAGGAACAATTTTATCGTGCAAGAACTTCGTTAATATGAGTAATAACGCGTTCGTTATCGATAATGGTGCTTACACAGCAAAGGCTGGGTTAGCTTCCGACGAGCCGAAGTAAGTTAAAACGCGTACTGTTAGCGATTTGTAACGTAATATAATTTTACAGCAAAGAAATGAATTAAATGATTGATATTACAAGATTATTTGTACCTGAATCTTTCATTTTTAGAGTGGTCCCAAATTGCATAATGAAAGCGAAGAGCGAACGACGCAGGCCGTTCGTTGGTAATCAGATTGAAGAATGCCGAGATGCGTCTGGACTATTTTTTATTTTACCCTTCCAAAAGGGATATCTCGTTAACTGGGACATACAAAAGACAGTGTGGGACTATATATTTTCAAAGGAATGTTGCCCGGTGAATGTAAATCAACTTTCCATGATTATAACTGAACCATTATTTAATTTCTCTAGCATCCAAGAAGCCATGACAGAAATCTTCTTTGAAGAGTACGAATGTCAAAGTCTCTTGAGAGTTAATGCTACGACTCTCTCTTGCTATCGTTATAAGATGGAAAATCCTGGCACAAAGTGCTGTATCGTAGTTGACACTGGTTACAGTTTCACCCATGTTGTACCTTACATAAATGACACCAAAGTCAAAGAAGGTATCAGGCGTATCGACGTAGGTGGAAAATTACTTACCAATCACCTGAAAGAAATAATATCGTATCGGCAACTTCACGTCATGGATGAAACCTATGTTATTAATCAAGTTAAGGAGGATTCTTGTTTTGTATCTCAAGATCTTTTTAAAGACATGGAAACTGCTAAAAGAAAAGAAAATAATCCAATAATTAAAGATTACGTTTTACCGGATTATACGACGTTGAAACGTGGATTTCTGAAAGATCCAGGACCTCCTAATGAACAGCAGACCCTTCGTCTGAATAACGAAAGATTCGCGATACCAGAAATATTGTTCTATCCTTCGGACGTTGGTATCAAACAGATGGGTATTCCAGAAGCAATTATGGATTGTTTAAAAGCTTGCGAGGAAGAAACATGGCCTCATCTTCTGTCCAATATCGTTCTCACCGGCGGTAATGCAACATTTCCGGGCTTTCAAGAAAGAATCTACAAAGAAGTTAGAAGCCTTGCACCCGCCGAATATTCCGTGAACGTTCATTTACCAGAAAAGTAAATAGGGAAACATATTTTTAACGACTGTATGCGATCATACATCCCGCTAAAATTCTCAAACTTATCTCTTTCAGCCCGATTACATATGCGTGGCACGGCGGTAAAACAATTTCGAAAGATCCGATGTTCTCCAGCCTTCTGGTAACTAGGGAGGAATACGAGGAAGAAGGGCAAAACGTCTGCTTCGAAAAATTCGATGTATGAACGAATTCCAGCTAGCGGACAACGGAAGTTATATTGTAATTAATAACGTTAGAATCTGCATATCAATGGAATGTGTATAATATTGCAGTTTTTTTTTTATGGAGAATGACTACAAATTCAGATAGATTTCATTTGCTCCATTAATTCCTCCAGACTCGGGCCATCGGACTCGGAAACGTTTTGAACGACTTGCGAATCGGCGGACTGTACAGGCACGGAATACGCTTCCTTTATTCCACACGTTAATGATGTACTCGTGTTTTCGTTTACCTGTCGATCCTCTTCCTCGACGACTGAAATTCCTGGAAATAAATATTACCGTTGGAATCTTTGCGATTTTATCTATAATACGCTATTGCTTTATCTTTGTCGACGCACCCCATTCATTGTCTTCGTGCAGAGGCGTACTCTCGGTAATTTTTTCGACCTTTTGTTCGAGTTTTGGCTTCAATGCATATTCTTGTTGCCGTTGCCTGCAATAGCTATCGCCGCAATTTGTATTTGGTCTTAACGTCATTTTAGGAAAGAAATCTTGCATCGCATTGTAACCGAGATAATTGGACACGTCTCCGAAACCCAAGAGAAACTTCAATGCATTCTGAACTAAGAAACCGGCTACGATACCCATGGTCGTCGGCAAGGATGCCGCGCACACACCATCGCGTTTCAACGTCTTTTCGTCTATATTTTCCGCCACTACTAAAGGAGGAGCACACTAAAAATAAAAAAGTTGTACATTTAATGCCAGAGGTAAGCGAGTTCATTGTTTGATCTAATCGTTAATACCGCGAAACAAGCCGTTTCTCCGGGGATAATAAATTGAATATGGCCCGAAACTGCATTTTCGGAAACACCGCTTTCGAACCACTTTTGACAGAGTTCATTGCAGGCTGTATTTATTGCCATTCGGGCCTCAAAATTGTCTACACAACTCAATATCAAATCTACCGGCCCACCTTTCAAGCTTGATGTGCTAAAAACAAAATTAAAAACGATGAAACTTTGTGACTTGTGTATTATTAAGAACTTTATACCTTATCGTGTTCATAAAATCATGGAAGTTATCCATCGTAGTAATGTTATAGTTTCTTGTATCGATCTCTACATCAGGATTAATATATTGCAAGGTTTTTGCCGCTGCTTCTACCTTACTTTGTCCAGCTTGATAAGGTTGAAAGAACAATCGATTCATATTTGCCATCTCTACTTTATCATAATCAAAAAGAATTAACTAAAACACACGATGCACTGCATTGTAAACTGTGTATCCATAATATCATTCTAGTTGCAGAATCTTTACCTTTCCTATTCCACATCTTGTCAACATTTCTGCGGTCACGCTGCCTACACCCCCCACTCCAACTATGGCAATCGTCAATTCTCTTATTCTTTCATAATTATCCACAATGCCCATCCGTTTTAGTGCCATCAGTCGGCTAAGTAATAGATATAGGCATACATATCAGCACATATGTAATCAAAAACGTTAGATATTCTCTGTATATTTATCCAAAAACAATTCCATATTGATAGCAATATAATGCAACTTTACCTGTATGGATTGGAATCAACAACCTCACTTGACATATGTTCTATTTTTTCCCTGGAAATTGTCACTGTATTTTTCTGTTGCTCTTCGAGCAATTTTCTTTCAAGTTCCTCGACTTTTTGTCGCAATATTTTTACTTCGTCCATTTTCGTTTCAAATTAAATAAACGACAAAGAGAATTGAGTCCTACGAGTAATTGAGATAAACTTATGACACCTGTACCATCTGCAACCAGCTGTTCAATGGAGCTCATACACAAAAATTCATTTTGCAGAAACGATAATAAATATACTGCTGAACTTTTTTTCTTTCGAACGATCAAACTCACACTATTTATCGTTAAAATTAACGCAAATTTTTCTCCTATTTTAGCACTTAACGACAGTTTCTACGCAAAGGCAAACATAACCTACATCCCTCCCTGATAGATATACATTCTAAATATCGTGCAACAGCCATCAGAGGTATTCGGTAAATTTAATTTTTTGTATTAATTAATTTTAGTGCTCCTTCATACTGTCATTGATTTAAATCATTTAATATAATTGTGAGAAATATTTTAATTACTTTGAAATTATTTCAGATATCGTAAAATAAATACAAACATCAAGAGGAATGATCATTCTACAATGGAATCAGAGTAAAGATGCGGAGAGAACTTTGTTACGTACAACGTATCGTATGATAGAATGTTAAGAAAGAAAAGCAAAAGTAAAGAGGAAAACTATTCTTTCAGTACACACGAAATTGTATTTGCGGTTTCTCTTTTTCATTTTAATTCTATACAGCAATTACTTTAGTGCTGTTACAACGTTCTTTCTTGTCATAAATCATACGGTATTAACGTTACATCGTATGTACGCACAAATAAGAAGGAGACAGTCTGTATCGTTTCATCGTTTTAATTCATAACCCACCGTACTGCTATTTGCAGAAGTTAATGTTGCAAAATATTAAAAACACGAGGACGCGTAATACAAAGAATTGTGTTCTTTTTCTTAATGCCTTTCTGGTACGAGTTCAAATTGGAGCAGTATTCTATGCACTTTGGCTAATTTTATTGTCATACCTCAGCCGTGTCAAAATAACTGGCTTAACGATATCCCATAACTAAAATTTAAAAGAATCCAAAATGAAAGAGAGAGAGAGAGAGAGAAAGAGTGAGAGAGAAACTGTAAAAAGAAATGAGAGAGAAAGAGAGAGTATACCATAAGGTAAAATAGTCTACAACAAACAGCTGAAATTTCTCACCTTCGATAAGGCATAGATATAAGAACGATAATTGTCAATCGGTATGACGAGTGATCGTAGTTCTTTTCTTACGAAAAGGGTCATTCATTTTTTGTAAAAAAACTGACAAGAGGAAGATTCGAAGAACTGGCACTTATTGTGCGATATCCGAGATAACCGAAGGTAGGACGATCCGAGCAATTCTTAAGACGAGATTGGAGTTCCTTTCTCGAAAGTCGTCACAAAAGTACGACGCGCGGCAAGAAAAAGTGTCGTAGTAAACATTTAGCGTAATATATTATTAATCGTATTAGCGACAATTTGTTATTTTAATTTTCATGTTCATTTGCATATTTAAATATTAATTATTCAATATTTTTTTTTGTTTCTTTCTATAATTACTAAACTAGATTATTGTAAACTTAACGTATGAACAGGGAGGGATATCAAACTTGGATAAACAAGTGTGTTTGCGCCGTTTTTGCCCTGTAAAATGACATGAAATAATAGACGCTTTTGTCGGGTTCGGGCTGCCATTCTTTCTTTCTACTCGAAGGTTCGACATGACACGACACGATCGAACGGAATAAATAAAACGTATTTATAGTTATTCGTCCACAGAGTATATCTATCTTTTTTACACCTTTATATCTATAGTGCAGAGCGTTTCGCCCACCTCCTATGTACCTTTTATACTCTCATTTCTTTGTGTATATGTATATATACCTTTTTTTTATGTATTATTGAAAAATAAAATATATATATATATACATATAAAATCTTAAAATACATGGTAATAAGGCAAAAACGGCGCATCGATCGGAATAAGAAGCGAACGTTACGTTACTATTTAGCCGATAATTTATCGAGAACACGGATCGCTCTTTCACTTAATAAATTCACACTCCGCTTGACATCAATTACGCACTGATAATACAATGCGAGAGTACAAATAATATTATGTATGTATGTATATATATATTTATATATCGAATTGACCGTATTTGATGCGCAATTCATACACATAGGAACTGACGAATTCTTTCAAAACGATACGAAAAGACACGGCGTACAAGTGGAGTGTGTTCCATTCCTATACATTTTCTTTACAAATACGTCACCCTCGCGATGAATCTCTTCGAATGTACAGAATTTGGCTTTGTATAATTATGTATGTAGACAGTTACGCGTTCAATTCATAAGAAAAACACACTGGTAATGCTGCGTACGACCAGGGAACGACCCCATTGATTCAACATTGTCTGTATAAATTTGACGAGAGCACGGAGCCTGCACTCTATACAAATACATATACAGCAATATGATAGCGTTTGTTTGTTTTTGTTTTCTTTTTTTCGTTTACTTTTTAACTGATGCGTTATATCGGTAAGTATCTGTAGGTGTTTACCGATGCCAAGTGTTTGAGCTGTCTGTGAATTCGCTTCGGTTACAGTATATATAGACGAGCGATTTCCTCCGCTCTGTAGAAGAGAACGGAGGTAAGAATGATCATAGTGGCACAAGCCGGCGAAAGCTAAAATTTTGATATTTAGTTTTGTTGATCTTACATCGCGCCTTCGGATCGATGGTCTCTTAATTCTGGTTGACTAACGATGGTCTATCGGCGCGTCGGTAGCATCTACCGCTGGATGCACGGGTATTCACAGAGCACAAAGAGTACTTGGCTATAACAAACATTTTATTCAACTATCATTGTGGTATCAGATATAAACGAACATTTTTATCATCGTTAAAAGCACTAAACCGAACGGCCTAAGGTACGTGTATAAGTGTAAACCTGTATCGTGTATCAATGGTCTCGCGCGCGCAAAGTGCGGCTTTCGCGTGTATACGTACGTACGTATGTTTAAATGTTATGTATGTATGCATGTCCTGTGTTTTGTCGTTTGAATCTGTCTATATGTGAATGTACGTGGTTTTTGCTTTGCATCTCCACCGTGCTATCTTGTGTTATCACGGACGATTATCTTCCAAATAATACAATATGATCTAACCGCATCTTTATGCGTTTATGGATCTCCCGTGATCGTGATATTACTATGGTAGAAACGTCAGAAAAAAATAGTACCGTAGATCGTAAATTACAGAATGGAGAAAAGCAACACGCAGGATATTGATGGCACATGCACACCGGCCGATACGGACGGAGCACGTACTTCGATACGACAAATTTCGTCCTGACATCCTACCTTTTTACGAATTTCTAAGTACATCGCAAATTTTGAACGGTTACAGATTTTCCAAGGAGAAAGAGCAAAGTGAGATACTTCATTCTTAACGATGGGATCGATGAAGCCGTTGTTACAAACCAGAATGATTTTGGTGCAGAGAAGTATGCACTTGGTGATACAAAGTATCTGCTGTTGCTTTGTTGGATTCTGAAGTAGACTGGGAATTGATTTACGGTTCAGAGCTTTCGAACTTATAAAAGTTGAGCCGACTCTTCCGAGGTCAGGGACTCGCTAACTCCTGCCACATTTCCCAGCCCGTTTGGTCCGTGAACAGATATCCTGCTCACTGGCACGCCATACTCATCTGCAATGTGTGCTTTTCGTTAAAGGAGAAGAGGAAACAACAATTCACGATGGTACGATGATTATGACCGATGAGAATCTTTCAAAACGATTTACGCAAATGCTTCGCTATCAAAAGTTAACAATGCAGCTCTTTTTTCATACTGTTTACTCGATACTACGCGACTTGATATACGAAGAAGATCGATTTTCATCGTCGTAATTAATTTAAAATTATAAGTAGATTAAATTGAGGTAGTGACATTACCTGGGCCACTACTCACCTACAGGCAATGGGCCTGCCATGGGAGTAGGCGACGATGATACCATATTTAATCGGCCTTGTTCCTTTACTATAGGATCTGCGATAACAAATAGTAAGTATTATCCTGATTAACAGCGATGCCAGATATCAGTTGGAAAAGAATGGGATATAAAGTACAAGTGACTTACAAAAATATGGATGTTCCATAGCTTCGCGCGCGGTGAGTCTCTCGAAATGGTCGTAGCGCAAAAGCTTGTCGAGAAAATCAAGACTTTCAGGCGATATCAAGTGTTGATTTTCCGAATGTACAAAACGTTCCCAGCGTTTGCGCGAATGCCGGCCTAAAATGTCATTGAAACGTGGATCCAGTTCGATGTGATACTTGTCAAGGTATTTTAACAGTTCTTCGGTCCCGAGAACTTTTGCAATTCTAACTAGCTGGTCGTAATTGTCATGTCCATGAAAAAACGGTTCTTTCCTAAATATCATACTTGCGAGCATGCATCCGAGAGACCACATATCTAGCGAATAATCGTACATCTGTAACAGAAGAAAAAGAAAACGGTAATAGGGATGAATGGTGAGGACTCGTCTCGACGAACGATAAGAGATCAGGACGAAACCTTACGTACCTGATAATCTACAAGTAATTCTGGACCTTTGAAATAACGCGAAGCTACCCGTACGTTGTATTCCTGACCAGGATGATAAAATTCTGCTAGCCCCCAGTCGATTAACCGCAACTTTCGATTTTCGTGATCTATCATCACGTTGTGCGGTTTCACGTCTCTATGCATTATTCCCATACTGTGACAATAATCCAGTGCCTATACAGAAATAAAGACAAACAACATAGTATTGCACATATATGTTCCGTGCGCCCAGTAAAGACGGTGCATAGGATGCGACCGGCATATTACTTACAAGGAGTATTCACGAGTCCGAGAATTTAAAATAATTCTGAAACTAAAACTTTGTGGAAAAACCGAAAGGACGAAAAGGAAACATTTCTTTGTACGCTCTGTACGGTGCGCTTAACGGCACATTGTACACCGAAGTAAAGTGTACAGAGAAAGGCTAATATTCCTGTTTCAAAATCGATGGAATCGTTCAAACAAACAATTTTTCCTTTTCATCTAAAACCAAAATACCGAAATACTCTTTGGGGGAAACGTGAACTGATTTTAAGACTCTAAAGCTTGCAAAAGATGCTAGGAGGTCGAGTACTTTTGAGCTCTTCCATGAACCTATAATGTACACCTACATCTATAAAAATAATAATCTCGAAGGTTCACCATGGACTGATATTTGGTTCCATTGCACTTAACAATACACGCACTTTTAATAATTCGTAGAGGTAGTATCTTATGTCGTAGTCTGTTAGCGTCTGGTATAATTGCTTGAAATCTGTGTTGTTGACATGTTCAAAAATCAGTGCTGGTGTCCTTGAAACTGGATCTTTAACAACTGCTTGGAGTGTAATTATGTTGGTTCCACCTTTAAGGTTTTCTAAGATTTTAATTTCCCTCTTTATTTTCTTCTTTTTTACGGGCTACAAATTTTTAAACAATTCTAATTATCGTTTCACTCTTGCAACTACAATTTCTACTTTATTTGAAGTATGAACGTCGTACCTTCAATATTTTTACAACACACTTTTCATTGCTTATGATATTAATAGCTTCAAATACTTCACTATACTTTCCCCTGCCTAATTTCCTCACTAATTGGTAGTCTTCTTGTTGTCTACGGAGGAATAAGCCAAAGATAAATAAACAATGATGAGAGATAAGTATACGGTTATGAACATACACTTACCCCCAATCAACAACATAGGATTCATAGTCCCAGTAATCTCTAGATTTGTGTGAATTCACGTCTGCGTAAACTCGCGCTCTACTAGGCAGTGCCATTCTCTCAGGTATATGACCGTTACTATTTGTATCGTTGATCGCTACTTTGTCACCAATGTGTACCAAAAACTTACGGCTACCGATTACTCTGTCTCCTCCGCTCGCCCAGCTACGAATGCGTGAGGATAGAAGTATACCTGAGCCATTAAAGAAATTTCATTGTCAGAGAGTGTTAATACCTGAAGACTTTGATTTTAAAAGAAGAAATTCTTAAAATCGCAAAGTATGCTCCTACGATCCTAAACGAAAAATCTAACACCTTAAAACTAATAATATCCCTTGTAGTAATTGAACAGAATGCATTTAATTTTTGCAGAAAAGTCAAGAGCTACCATTAGTGGCATGAGATTATAGCGCTAGGTACCAGAAGTAATACAAGTTGTTAGATCACAATGAAATAAGCAAAAGATGTAGTTTTAATTAAGGCTGTAGCCAAGATAGCCATGCACCGAGAATAATTAAAATAACGTTGACATTTAAGAGCATCTTTCCCTGTGTTTCACCTTTCCATAAACACCCATTGTATAACTGTTGATTGTACGCGAACATATTTCCATCAAAGGACGATATGTAGCCTCATAGAGCCATCTCATTACAGTTACAGTTATCAAGGTTCATAGCATTGCAAAAAGATTCTTTCGACTGTTTGTGGCAGGAATGAAAAATTCATATGGTTAGATAGATCAAAACAACATTATTCAAAGGGATGATGCATCAGGGAGTAAGGAAAACAAAGAGTAGGATGGAAACGACCAAACACAGAAACGTGTTGACCGATTATAACGAAAAGGAAGCATGTTAGTTAGAAATCTATTGATTATTTGTATGCTCATACAAGGCTAGAGAATCATCCCGATAGTTTATAGATCAACGTGGCTCAGTGGCCGAGAACAAGGGAAACACGGGAGTGATTTCTACACAGCTGATATTTCTTCATTAAACAATAAGAATCGGAGTTCAAGTAATCTAGTATCAGCGCATGGAATAGAAGCACGCACAAGCACAAGGCACGAACACACATGTACGAGATAAATCATACGCCATCGCGATCAAGAAAATGATGTTGGTACATTTTCGGCTCACCTAAAGCATCCCGGGCCCGAATCTTGTTTGGATTGACTGCAATGAATCTTCCAATTCGTCGTAATATCACGCAACCTACTTACAGAATAGCTGAGACCGCGCAAACGCGTGAAACTCAAGATTTTTGCGAGCGGCCGGCTTCTCAAACGAGCGAGGTCCAAGATGGCAGCCGGCAACCCGCCACAAACTTCAAAACTATAGACCAAAAACCTTCGACCCTTTTCTATTTCCGATGTCGTTCAACTCATTCAGCTTCGTTTCATTGTACAAAGGACACAACAATTAACGTGCTTTTTTCTCATTATTTTTCCACATTATCCGTAGTAAACGTAACGTCATTAGTTTTTTCAAGTGACCACTGGGAACTCCAGAGAATTGAAATACCTTTTTGAATTCCACTTCGATCGAAAATCTACTCCATCTCTGTGTGCATACAAAATATCGTATATAACTTATACTCTTTGTTTTCCATAAGAAATTACAGTTACATCGGAAATAATACGATAGCATACTTGTATAAAATTGTATCGATGTTTCGCGTTACAAGCCCGTCCGGCATAGATTTCACCACATTTGAATCAGGAATTAATTGAAATGGTACAGTTATTTGAAATGGATTACTCTTTGAGGAAAAAGTCTCTTAAACGCAAGTACAATAATAACTTAAGGAACGCAAAGCAGAACGACCAATGAGACGACATTTCTCATTGGAAACGCGCATAAAGACTACCGTTTCCGGGCAACATAACGAGGCAGTTTATGTTTCCGGTACGGAACAGCGAGTAAGAGACAGAAAGATGGTAAAAAGCATCTTTTAGAAGATTATAATCCAATAAAGGTTAATATCGTAATTGTATATCAATTAGTAAGCGAACATATTAAATCTAAACGGGCAAACGAATAATGGTAATCAAAAGGAAGAAATGTAAAAAATGGTGTCCCCAACGCCATATCGATGGCGGGAAAAAGTTCTGACATTTAAATGGCGATTATCATTTGTCGATACGCTGAACGATAGTTGCGCGGTTATATTTAAAATCATACACTGCCAGAAAGTGTATGAAAACTTCAATATTGCTAACGGTATTTTCATTTTATACGTTTTTAATCAAGCGCGGATATCGAATCCGATCGAAAAATAAAAAACGCACATTTTTATTTTAAATACAATAAATACAACAATTTAAAATATTACGATGTACTTCAACCTAGCGTCAAAGAATGAATAGGGTGTAACAATGACAAGTCATTCTTCTCCGAAAGCCATCTATTCAAAAGCTTTTCTATATTTTCCTTGTCTTCCTGCTCCATGTAAGAATGAAAAATAAAATTTCAGCCGTTTAAAAAAGAAAGAAGGATGCATATGTTTCTCATACCTGACACGGATTCGCATCGCAGATCTTAAATTCTCTTTTGAGACGAAGCGCATCTAAAACCCAAATATGTGCAGAAACGTATACGGCCCATAAATTGGGTGATAGCAATCCTATAATACGTTTCTCATTTTTTATCGATACGCTGAAAGTTGTTGAGAAAAATTTGATTGTTATAAAAAAATTATTGATCTATTGAAACTGTTACAGCAAAATGACAACACGTAAAAACTGACTTGTTGCGAAAGTTTGTCGTAACTTTATTTAAATCAATGTCCCAGGGCACGGTGGTTCTCATTACCAAATTTTCCTTTTTCTCTATTTTCATGGTTTTCATTTTTTCGAGCATATTCAATAGTCTGTTTTTATTCTTTTCACTTTCCTTTTCTTTTTTCTTCGACTCCCGTTCCTTTTGTTTATCGCTCGCGAGATCTCTGTAATAACCGCGCTCTTCGGGAGACAATTTTTTCCAAAACTTCGATATGAGAAGTGCCAGCTGTGGCGCTGACATAGATGGATTTTCTTTTGTCACTAAAATTGCAGTTGTGGCATTAAAGATCAACGTTTTTCTACATATAAAACGATGCCATTTCTATCGCTCACCTTGTGATCGAATATGCCTTGAAAAGATGGTGAATCCTTTGCATGCACTATTTTCAGAAAACGTGTCATCCATGAGCTTGGAATTAACATCGGACGATTTATTTAATTTTGCGGCATCGTAAGATTCCACATCTGTGCTTCCCTGTTGAAATTGTTTCGTTCATCTTACATTTTGCGCTGTGCAACCCAAGGAAGGTTGATTCTCCGAACAACTTTTACCTTCAAGCCAAATACGTGTCCTTTGCTCCATGCTTCTAAAGTAACAGCAGTTTTAGATACACCTTTCTGTTTTTTTCCTGGCGTTTGCACATTTGTACTCTGCATTTGATTCTCCTTTTCATTTCCACTGACTCCGCTATTCTTTGAAAAGTCTAATTCATCGAAATCATTCCCGAGATCTACAACCGGTAGTTGACTCAAAGTTTCAGCATTGCACTCTATCGATGTTTTTGGGCTGAATTCTAGCGGTGGGCTTTCATTCACTTTTTCATTCATACTTTTATCACTGAAAAGTATAAGTTATAGTAAATTCAGGATAATTGCTAAAATCGTACAAGTGAGATACTAACGCGGAGGCGTTAGATGAATTTCTATCGCTGTATACTAAAGTGAAATTCCGTGAATCATCTGAATCCGAATCACTTAAATCCGGTGGACGTAACCGATCGGTTAAATCATTTAATTCTTCCATCTGTATCTCCGAATTTTTATTACATTTCTGTTCTGGTCTTTTAAAATTATCCTCGCAGTCGTTTTTTGCAGCGTTATCAGTACTTTGCAGGGACAACGACGCATCTCGTTCAACAATTTTGGTGGCAACAGTTTCTTTCTGCTGCAATTTCCGTTTTTTGCATGCTGGTTGCTCGTACATTAAGTTTTCCTCATTTATGTTGGACGTATAATCTTGATAATAACTCGACGTCGTGTTACCGTTGTCTTCCTTGGGTATTTCTTCTACTTCTATGCCGTAAAACTTTTTTAAATGCCTGTCCAGCGTATCGAAAAGATTTTGCTACATGACGATAAAATTAATAAACTATACGGTATTGTAATAATAAATATTATAAGGTATTTTTGGAAGAATATCTACTTGTTCTTTAATATAAACTGTAGTTTTGTTTGGTTCGAGATTCACATCGATATTTGAAGCATCCATTAGAATGTGCAAAATAAATATTGGCTTTTTTCTCGAAGTATCCTCCTTCAAGGCTTCCAAAATCGTATCGATTAGTACCTGAAAAACCATTTTACATGCCCCAATTTAAACGAACCTATGTTGTATCGTTAGCGAAGGTATATAAGGAGAAATACCTTTTCCAGTTCTTTGTGTCTAATGGGCCTATTGTTTACAAAAATAAATTGCGCCCCAGATTGATAAATTTCAGATACATTCCGTTTATCTTTTGAAGGTACCATCAACAGGACATTTGTCTAAAAGGTGACAATAAGAATTTTAATCGTACGACACAAAATCAACAAAATCTTTACTTACTTCGACATCCTCGATTTCTATCCAACTCATGTTTGATGTTATTTTTTTACCAAGAACATACGTTACTGCCTCCTTTAGTGTAGGCATAGCTGGTTTGGCAAATACAATGTTACCATTAACCCTGTAATTTACTCGTACAAAATATTTACAGATTCCATAGCACTTTATAAGCGATTCAAATGTTCTAAGATCTTGACTAGCTTTCTTGGGATTTGTAATTAATTGTCTTCGCACCGGCATATGTTTAAACAAGTTTCTCACTTGCACCGTCGTTCCTGATAAAGTAAATGAGTTAAAGAAAAATACATAATACATTGGGAGCTACTTTCTCTCTCGTGTACCTGTTGCCCTATGGCACGGCTCTGATTTAACAACATTTCCGTGCCGATCGATCGTGTAACAGGTAGCTACGTCATCCAACTCCGTTTTTGTCGTAATCGTAACGTCTCCTATCGCGCTCAAAGCGTTGAGGGCCTCTCCTCGAAATCCATAAGTTTCTAGCGACTCTGCGGAGAGAGAAAAATATCGATACCAAGACTTTATATACTTGGAAAACGATATCTTTGAATCGTAGGAGTTTACCTAAGTCGGAAAAATTTGAAATTTTCGATGTATACGATGATTGAGCCATATAATTGGCATCTTCCTTGGATATGCCGCAGCCATCGTCCTTTACCTCGATCAAAGTACAACCAGAATCTACCTATCGAGGAAAGATAAATGCTTAACGCAACGAGTGTCACAAATTCAATCGATTCTGTGGATCGAGAGAAGGTGTAATTAAAATTTTATAAGTACCAAATTAATTTCAATATTCCTGGCATTAGCATCGAAAGCATTTTCCGTGAGCTCTTTCGCCGCACTGGTTATCGTAGTTATAACCTGAGTAGTCCTCAAAAGTTTCACCGTATTTTTGTCCAGAGCAGTGATGGACATTTTAAAAAAATGCTAGGTTACTTGGACGATCGCGATAATAAGCAAAATCATTGACGAAACATACTTGAAGTATCGTAAATACATAAACGGCGCGTCTATACTTTGGGAAATGTTGATCCTTTTATTGATAGAACTGGATAGAACGACTTCTAATTGAATATTTCTGCAAGACGAGGACACTTAAACCGGTAGAATTCTTCGACAGGCTAGACCAACGATACATCGAACTCTGAGCCTACGAAATTTAATTGTCAACGATTTGTTGTCACTGTTTTATAATTATTGATATAATCTTTCGAAGCATTCTGACTTTCTTTCGTTCGATGCTTTGTGTTTACAACAGAGTCGTTCAGGAATTTAAAATTATCGGTATTTCAGGTTTCCCCTCTTGCTTCGTCGGAGCCCGATCTATCGGGCGAGATATGAAATACAAAGATTGAATCTTTCGATATGCTGTGCCGATAACATCGAAGTTAAATTCAAATCGGTACTTATACACGATTATTCGGCAGAAAAGTCGAAAGTCGCAAGAACATTGAAGCGCTCGAAGGCCACGTCGAAAGAGGAACGTTCAACAGTTTCCGCATATGTATTTTCACAACATCCTTATACAATTTATTGCACAAGATACAGTAATAACGTAACAGCTCCGTGTCTTATTGTAGAAGTCAGGAAAATAATTTTATTTGTACTTTTCGACCAGCTTATTCGCATACTGGATGTAAGCTTCCTTCGCGTCGGTTTGCGACGTACCCTGCTTATTTTTCCAGGCGTCCCACTTTACCTTTCCCTTCATGTCGAGCATACTTGGCCTTGCTGAAAATTGACGAAGAAACATTTTGTAGACTGGGAGAGCATCGAAAATGGTATATCCGTCATTTCTACAAAGTAGAAAGAACAACTTACACGTATTAACGTCGCCGACGGTGCTTTGCTTAAAGAGCGCGTAAAGTTCCAAAAACTCGTCGTCCGTGGGACGTTTCGTGAGCGTCTTTACGCTCTCCGCGGCTTCGTTGAATTTCTGTAAGCAACATTGTTAACGATCTCCGAATCGTGACGATCGCGATAAGAGATTCGGGAGGTGCCAATCGGGAGCTGATCGATATCATCGTGACGTTGCATAAGCTCCACTTTTTTAGGTCGGTGACGCGCGGGAATGATGCAGGTATGTAAATGTATAGCATCAACGCGCATCGGTGGGCAGAAAATGCTCGTTCGGCAATTACGATCGATCAGTTTGCTCGAGAAGAATGTATTTTTTGGAAGTTCCTTTTCGCGTCGAAGAGAAGGAACGTCGAAAGAAGCGCGGGCGATCGGTTCGATCGGTGCTGGCCGGTTGCCGGCATATCGTCGAGGTAAGCGTTCCTCTTTTTCCTCGTATTACGGTCGAAACGAGAAAAAAGACGGAGATCGACGGAAATTCAATCGATAGACCGGACAAGACCGCGAGGAGAAGGAAGAAACGGTATCGTAGTTTAAGTACCTGATCGAGGGACATCCTTGGGAAGCAATTGGTTCCTGTGTGCTTAACGTATAAACGATCACTGACCACCGTGACTACGCGCTGCAGCGGCTAAATACTTGCGTCGGCCGGTGCCCCCACTTGTCAATTTACCTAATGTAAAGCCGAACGGAATTACGAGGTATATCGGCGCACGAAGATAATTCTTCTTCGGCGGAACGTTTACACGTTATGTACATTGAACAGGATGAAGCGATAAGCCGGTCTTTTTGCCTGCCCTATCGGTTACGGTAAATTGCAAACAAACAAAATTTTTTCTTCGCGTTGGCGAATTACAGGAGATTCGAGTGACGATAAACAAACCGAATAACATCAAGTTTTTTCCAACCGAAGTAAGTTGTTATCGCACTTGTTCGTCGATTATTTCAGTTCTCCTTGGGCAAGGACACGGAGCGGGACGATCTTCGTTCACGGCCCTCGAAGTGGATCGGTCGCGCGGACGAGAAACGGCCGGGCGTCGATCCGGTCCAGCGATAGCCGATGCCTGGACGAAGCTGGAGGAACGGGGCCATCGTGCCACATCATCGTTCAAGACTCACCTGCGCAAGAATGCAGGAGTTCTCGACTACCTCGCGCGCACCGTTTTATCACCGTTTTCAGCCTTCCCCGAGATCTCCGAGTCTCAGGGCCGGCCGCAAACATTCGAAAACTAGCGGGACCGTCAGCTCTCCCGGACATCTCTCCGATTTTTCACGGATGGATCATCCACGGCGCTATCTTCCGCGCGAGTCGCTCTTCTCGAGAGATTCGGAATCGAGCGGAGAGGAAATCGCGAAGGAGCGCGGAAACATCGATCGGAGCGAGAGCGAGCGGCAATTAATTGCAAGCGGTTCCGACGATTCTGTCGTACGATTGCGACGTCGAGGGAACATAAAAGCGAGAGAGTCGAGAAGAGAGGAGAGGGGCGAACGGAGAGGCGGTGACGGTCCTGCCGAGCGAACTCCGAGGAACGGGCATAGACGGGGATCGGCGAGAACGGTCGAGAAGTACGCGGGCCGTGGCAGTGGAGGTAGGGCCGAATGCTTTGAAAATACGGCGAGTACGCCTGCGTGATTTCTCGACCGATCCAGCCGATCGAGGATCGAGGATCGACTCGGTCGAACGGGCGATCGCAGTCACGGGAGTAGTGCGCGTTCCGTCGCGACGTCGAGTCTCGCGTTCGCGATTCCTGGCGAAAGGGAGTGCCGATACACGTGCAGATAAGGTCGTAAATACGAGACGATCGTCGCGAAACGGAGCCTGCACTGGGAAGATTGCGTCGTCGTCGCGGGACAAAACTCGTCGACCGTCCGCTGCGCCCACGAATTTCTGAGAGGTCTCGCCGAACGCGTTAAGTTCGCGCTAACGGGAGAATCGTTGGGATCGTCGAGATCGCTGGAAGTCGCTGGAGTCGGAGCCGTTTCTCTCGCAGAGCGAGGAATTTGGTTGAACGCGACGGGACTGACGAGGCCCTCGCGGAATGCGCGAGGTCTTTTCTCGTCCGTCGCGTAAACTTTCCTCCAAGTAGATCGGCCAACGCTTGGACCGGATTTCTCGCAGATTACCGTAAACGACGCACTTCCCGCCACGGATTATCGTTTCGCGCCGAACGGAGAACGGAGAACGTAGCCGCGGGGAGACAGTCGACGGCAGGTGTTCAAATATCGTTTTATCGACGGCACCGCTAGAAGCTCGAGCTCCCAACCGACCTGACCGAGAACGGGAACGAGAACGAGAACGAGAAGCGCGCGTATGCATGTACCTATATACATATACCGGGTGGCGATAGAGAGGAGCGATAACGAGAGGCGATAACGAGCGTATCGTTACCGAGAACGTTCCTGGAAAATCTGTGCGCGGTTTCCGCGTCGTCCAGCGGGAACCAGCGATGAATCTGGGCCTTCGAATGGGTAAGTTCGCGGGCAAAGGTGCTCTTCCGCGCGTGCGTCACCCTCGCGGCAAAATCGAACCTCCTTCGAATCTCTGAGGACTCGTCGAGAAGAGATCGAGGAAGATGAGCCCTTCACCGATCGCCAACAGGAGCTTTCTCCACGGAGATCGAAAAACTTTCTCGACTTCCGAGAAGATCGTCTACGCTACTCTCGACAGTTTGGCTCTGAAGAGAACGAGATTGCCGCTGCAACTGCTTCCCGGAGACGGCAGCCGACTCCCCAGGAAATCGGAGAGAAACGTTGCCCCCGATTTCAGCGTTCGCTCCAAGGTTTGCCGTTATTATCGTCTCTCGGGGTTGACTCATCCCGTCGTACCTTCGAGTCCGGTTTATTCGGTTCCTCGCCGTCGAGGAAGAGCCGCGGGGAGAGGAAGAAGGAGGGAGAAGGAGGACGGAACCGCGTTCCATTCGCGAAACGATTACGCGCACTTATATCGCGCTTATATATTCCTCGAAACCATTTTCGCGAAACGATCGCCAATTGAGCTTATCGATTCGACGGAATAAACTGAACGTGTTTCGTTTAGGTAGAGGCAACGAGGTACTCCGACGGTTCGTCGATATCGGCTGGAAGAGCCGAGAACGAGCCATCGGAAGAGGCGGCAACCACCCCGCCCTCGGCTTCCGGCGACCGAGTCGGCCTCCCGGAGACCGCGGAAGAATCGAGGACGGACGAAGAACGAGTCGATCTCGAGGCCTCGGAGGACGACGACGTTCGTCGGTCCGTTTACGCGAACGTCGCGTACTCCGGAGGAGAGGACGCGAGGAGAGAATCCCTGGCCAACGATCCCTGCACCGACGAGAGCGACTACGAGAGGATCGAGGTGGCCGCCGTCCACCCGGATGGGAACTCCGACGACAGGGAGCCGATCCACCCGGGAACGAGGAGCTTCTCGGAGTCGAGGCTCGACCGGAGAGCATCCCTCGAGAAGAAGAGGAGCCACTTTGCCAGAAACGTGCTCCAGCTGGTCCCGGGACAGCTGGTGAAGCCAGCCTGGCCGAGGAGGGTCGAGCCGTCCGAGCAGCCAGGAACGACCAACAAGAAAAAGAAGAAGAAGAAGAAGAAGAGGAGGAGGAAGCGTTCACCCTCGAGTTCATCGAACAGCTGGCCCACCGAGCCGACGGTGGACTCTGGGATCGAACCGAGTCCGTTCAGGTCGAGGACTCTGTCGAGGGAGGAGCTCAAGTGCCTCACGATTTCCTCGCCGACGAACTTCGTTCACGTAGCGTCAGCCACGAGCTCGACTCTCGTCTCGGACGAGAGCATCGGCAGGTCCGGCTCCGAGCAGCTCGTAATTACCCACGAGCAGAAGTGTGCCACGTTGCCCCTCCTCGTCGGAAGGGACGAGCGTCGCAAGGTCGAAAACGAGAACGATGCCCGATCGAAAGTTTTCCTCCGAGCAGCCGCTCGCAAAAACGATCGTACGTTTCTCCTGAATTCCTCGAATGCGCTCTCGATCCGCTCGATTTCGCGGGGATCGTCCTTTCACCCTGTGCCCTCTCGTTCACCTTCTCGCCCATAATCGGCCATTCCGAACGTTTCAGGGAAGGACGAGGGGAGCGTTAAGCCCGCCAACCTCCGAGGATCCCCCGGAATTCCGTTGGAATTGCAAACGGCACCGGGGAAAGTTTTGGAGGAACGCCAGCCGGCGAAAACGGAGGATCGTCGCTCGGACGCGAGCCAGGAAGGGAGCCGAGAATTGCTCGCGAACTCGAGCTTCCTCTGGAGCGTTCGAGCGCGAAATCTGCGAGAGGTCGCGGATCCATCCCGGTCGCCCCTGCTGGAGGACGAGGAGGACCTCTCGACCGACCGGTACGACGACGTAGGCCCTCTCGCCCTCGACTCGCAGGTGAATCTTCGCGCTCGAGGAGGTCTCCGATTACGGAAACGACGAGCGAGCGGATCGTCCCGCGTCATCCTCGCCGAATCGATGAGGGATCTCATTACGCCGAACGGCAAAAAATTACCTTATCGCGCGCGTTCCACGAAATATTTAACGAAAGCGTTATCGCGTCGTTGCTCAACGAGGCTCATCTTTTGCGCAGGACGACTACGACGACGTCGGGGCGCCTACGACGATCCTCGCCGGGGCTTCCGTCGGCGGCCCGTTTTCCGAGAGCTCCGACGAGATCTACGACGACGTGGCGGCCCCGAAGGAAAGCGACGGAAGGAACGACTCCGGGAGCTTCTCCGACGGAGCCGCTCGCAAGGCAACCTCGATCGATCCTCGGGCTCGCGAAATTTCCCGGAGAACCGAGAAGGCTGCCGCGGAGGAGGACCACTATCTCTCGATCGACAACGACTACTCGAGCGTCGAGGAGGAGGAGCCGGAGGAGAACGAGGAGGAGGATACCGACGAAACCGACGACGAGGATGGGGAGGACGGAGAGCAGGACCGGGACGATCAGGGCCTCTACGACGACGTTGGACCACCGGGGGAGGAGCGCGTCAACAGCCTCTACGCGGGATCCGCGCCAGGATCGATCCGGGGCCTCGCCTCGATCAACGGCAAGGAATCCGAATGGGAGGATCTCGAGGATCCCGCGATCTGCTCGTCGTCTCCTTCTCGAAGAAGCGAATCCTGGTAGGTAGGCTTGCCGCGCGTTCCCCGGCTCGAAGGGTGACAGCGACTTTGCAAATCTGCCGTTCGCCAGGAAAGTAGCGGATGTTACGACCGCTTGGAGCAAGAAGAAGCCGCCGAGTCAGAGGTGGTCGAGGAAAACGAAGAGGCAGCGCTCGAGGGCGTCCAGGAAGCTGTCCAAGTCCCTGTCGAGGTCTTCGCGACGATCGAAGGTTTACGGTGAGTCGAAGTAAATCTGGGTGATCCCTGGCGAACCGTTCTCCGCCTCTCGCCGGCGAGCGGATTACGCGACTCGACGTAATCGGCGCGATTCGAATTCCGTTTCGAATCCGACGAATTCCGGGAGCGCGCTGTCTCGCGAAAGAATACCGAGAGACGATCCTGTTCGGTGAAAGTTCGTCGGTTTCGTCGATTCGTTCTGTCGTCATCGAACACCGACGTTCTCGGAGGAGAGGCTCGCGACGAGCGTGACCGGAATGAAGCGCGATTCGCCGCTGGCTGGGAGTAGCGCGGACGGATAACAGCGACGAAGCTAAATTCTTCTCCCAACCGAGCGCGAATCGCGGAAGAAATTGTCGAGGATTTTCGAAGGTCGCGCGTGGGGAATTCCAGCGTGGATCGTTCGCCACGAGAGAGCCGCGGTCTCGAGGTCGCCCAGCCGGAGACGCCGACGATTCTTCGATAGAAGGAGAAAGAGAGAGATACGGCGGCGTTTGCCGCGATGCATTTAAGGAAAGAAAGTGGGCGGTGCAATCCATTCGACGCGTTCCAATCGGAACGAGTGTCAAGGCCGCGCGAGGTCGCGATGGAACCGTTTTCCGAGAGCTCCGGTCGCTTGGGAAACCCGGCGCAGAATTGGGGCCGGTTTCGTTCGAGTGGAGGAGAAAAAATCGCTTTCGTTGTTCTCAGGATCAGCATCGTGGAACGACTCGCCCGGTGCATCCTACCGTCTTATCGGTGGAACGATCGGTTGCGCTCCTATCCGGGGAAAAGTTTCTCGATTCTCGCGCTCACGTTCGCCCTCGGGCTCGATCGGTGCATCTTTCCCCGGTGATAGTCAAATTCGCCCCCCCTTCGTAATTCTCGAACGTAATTCGGATCTGCGAGACGATCCGTGGAGATTCGAGAGGAGGTTCGATCGACGGACCGGTGGAAACCGGGCGTCGACGAGCCTCGCCACGAGGTGAAAGCGGCTGTTGCGCTCTCGGAGCGTCAGTCACGGCCGAGCCGGCCGAGCCGCTGCCTCGCTTATACCTTCCCACGATTCTACGCACCTTCGCTCCTATCCTGCCTCTCCTCCGGCTAAATCGCTCCTTCGGAAGCTTACTCGCGGTAGATCGAATCCACGAGATTCGAATTTGACTCGGAACAGGCGGGGGCCTGCCATGAATCGCGGTAATCTCGCGATCGCGGGATCTTTGCGAAAGACTCGTCGACTGTGCCTCGAAATGTCTTGGAAATGAGACAAACCTTGAAGACTCTCTCTCGGCGACCGAATACGCAAGGTAAGCGCGACGTTCCTTCTCCTTCTCTCCGGCTACCCGTACCTCTATCCGTCTCCTTCTCCCTCCGCCGTTTCTCCTCTGCCGCTCGCGATCAGAAATCCAGGCTCGATGCGTGCGCGCGGACATCGAGTTTAAACGGCCAAGTCGACCGTAATTTCGGAAAACTCGTAATCGGTGGACGAGCCGCGCACGCTCGATTTCTACGAGAGCGTGACTCGAATCGCTCTTACGTTAGTCGGCCGCGACGAAACAATAACGCGCAATTCGAGTTCCCTGGGGGGGAATCTTGGATCGCGGAACTAGCTCTTTCTTGTCCTTGCTTCCGAGTCCCACGAATCTCGTCGCGAGAGATCGATCCATGGACTCGCCGAATCATTTTTGAAAGCGACACGTCGGGAAAAAAAAAGAAATTCCATGACTCACGAACCCGAAGTGATTTCGCTTTCTTCGCTCGCTCGATGCATCGCGCCTGGATCCAGCCGCTTCTCCCTCTCTATCTCTGTCTCTCCTCGTTTTCCCCTTTCCTCCCGAGCGGCCTTCGACCGCTGCTCCTCCGATCCTCCGATTTTCCGCTCCTCCTCCTCCTCCTCCCCCACCGGGGAATGCCACTGGCAATCAAAAATGATTCTGCGCGTGGGCCCTCGGGGACCCATGGGCCCTCGTGGGCGCGACGCGACGTCGCCTGACCGTCGACCGATCCATTTAAGTGGCCGTGAGCCTCGCCGGAGGATCTATATTGCTCCTTGGGCACGTCGAGAAGATCGAGAGACGATCCGGGGAAAAATCGGCCGCTTCTACCGAGGGGAAAGACTCTACCGATGCCCGGGCCCTCGTTCTCCTCCGAGTCATCGATCTTGACGAGGATGCCGACACCCAGGAGGCGACCTGCTACGTCGACGAAGGTTCTCTCGACATTTTCGCACGTTTTTCGCGCCGCCCGTCTCGCGCGTCCCGTCCCGAATCGACCGGTCGCCGGGGCGTCGAACTTTACGACTTAAACCTCTTAACTATCGATCCCTCCCTCGATCGAGCAACAATGACGATCGCTCTCTTCTCTATCAGACGACGCCTCCGATGACAGCACCTACGAGAGCCTCCGCTCCTTTCGGGCGGACTGCGAGGCGGATCCCGAAGGAGCGAGCGAACGAGCCCCGGACGAGGAGAGGACCAGAAACGATCGAGCGGAGGCTCCTACTCGTCCGAATCCTCCTCCTCCGCGGGAAGCCAGCCTCACTCAGACCCTCGGCAGGAGGATCAAGATGCTGCGAAGGACCTGGAGCATCACCAAGGGAAGCCTCGGTCGCATGAGGAGGAGAACCTCCATCGAGGAAGATCGCAACGGTTGCCCGGAGAGCAGGGACTCCGACGCCGGAAGGTACTTCGGCTTTGGCAGGCACTTCCGAAAGAGCGTCACCGGACTCTCGACCTTCTACCTCGACGGTGCCGTTGCGGGCAACGAGGACGCGGTGGGACCGATATACGGCAACGCCGAGTGCCAATCGGGAATGGAAACGGGCGAGGAATCGTTGCCCGCTGTGCGCGAGGACCTCGGTAAGCCTCGAGAGTCGACTCTTTGACGCTCTTGATCGAACCTCTCTCTCTCCTCTTATCGATCCCTATTTAGATCACTACAGCGTCCTCGCCGACCAGGAACCTCTCTATCAGTTCTATGCCGCCGCCGCTGCGAGGGTTGCCTTCGGTTCCGACTCCGACGGCTACGAGGAGGTAACGTTTGCTCACCTCGCAAGCACGAGTTCCCTTCTTCTATGCTCGATCGTTTCGTTTCGTTTCTTCCAGGTGGAAGGAACCGTTCCCTCCCGCGCCACGACAGACCTCGCGAAACCGGGATACAGGACGCTCTGGTGCCAGACTCCGCCGGTTCTCAACGGCGGCCTCCTGCGTAAGCGAAAGACGATCTTGCTAAAAGGCTAGGTTTGCTAGAAATCTTGCAGATAGATCACCTCCAGTTTCGATCTGTCCCAGAGAGATTAACCGCCGAGGAGAGAAAAATTCAGGAGGCAAAGTTTGAGATTCTAACTTCGGAAGCATCCTACTTGAACTCTCTTCGCGTTCTCAAGACCGAGTTCCTCGACGATGCCGCCTTCGCCGAGGATCTTCTGACGGCCAACGAGAGGGAGAAGCTGTTCGGCACGGTCCCGCAGGTTTTGCGAGCTTCGGAGGAATTTTTGGCGGAACTGGAAGCCTCGTGGCGGCGAGATCCGATGTTGCCCGATCTTCCGGCCGCGTTGATCGACCACGCCGAGAAGTGCCTCGATGTTTACGTCGGCTATTGCTCGAATCAAGTCGGCATAGACGCCACTCTCAAGGATCTGAGGTGAGCGGGAGGATAATTGTCGCGTTGCTCGATCGTCCGATGAAAAATCGTTTCGTTTCGTTTCGTTCGTTGCTTGCAGAGCACGAAAGGGCCAGAAATTCTTGGACGCGATTTCTCGAATAGAGGCGCGGCCGAGCTGCCAGAGCTTGTCTCTCCACTCCTTCTTGATGCTGCCGATGCAGCGAGTCACCAGGTAAGATCGCCGGAGCCAGATATCGTTCGACGTGAACTTGACCGACTCTTGAACTCTCCCCAGACTTCCCCTGCTGGCCGACGCCGTCCTCTCGAGATTGTCGGTCGAGCACGCCGACAGATTGCCCTGGGAAAAGGTTCTGTCCAGTCTGAGCTACGTCGTCGCCGAGTGCAACGAAGGCGCCCGTACCGCGGCGAAGGAAGCCGAGATGGAGGTACTCGCTAGGTGAGAACCGTTGCGCCATTTCTTCCTTTTTGCTCTTCCTCGACTCATCGAGCACCTCGTTGAACAGAAAACTGGAATACTCGGCGAAGATAAAGCCCGTCGTGTTAAAGGGAAGATTCCTGGTCCGCAGCGGACCCGTCGTGCAGCTGCTGACGAAGGCCGACGCGGAATACAAGCTCACCTTCGGCAAAAGATTCAACAAGACCCCGCTGCACCTCTTCTTGCTCACGGATTACCTTCTAGTCACGAAACTTAAATCCAAGTAGGATCGCGCTACATTCCCATGTTTCCAAAACACGCAACGTCCGATTAACGATGGATCTATTGCTTTCGCAGTACTCAGGACGAAAGTTATGCCGTCATAGATACCTGCAAAAGAAGCTTGATCGCTCTGGAATCAGTGACGGAGGACTCGCCGTTCGCCGGCCGTAATGCGATGCTATTGACTCTCCTGGAGAATCAGTCCGGTCGTCAAGCCGAGTATATTTTAACTTGCGACAGCGACACGGAGAGACAGAGATGGCTAGAAGCTGTTTCTCCCTCGAAACGGGGCCTCGTTGGTGAGACTCTCTACGAGGCGTGGGATTGTCCTCAGGTAGTAGCGCTTTATTCGTATTCTCCCAATCAACCGGACGAGCTACCTTTGCAGCCAGGTAAGCGTTGCTCGCGACAGAAAACGGTGTTTCGTTCAACGTCCATTACATTCGGCCAAATTCTTTTTCAGGGGACGTTATCAATGTCCTTAGAAAAATGACGGACGGCTGGTATCACGGGGAAAAGTTGCTCGACTGCGAGCAAGGATGGTTTCCTGGGAATTACACGAAGGAAGTTGCTTCGGAGCATGTTCGCGCGAGAAATCTTAAACAGAGGCATCGTCTCTTCGCTCTGAACGGTAGCGTCTTGCACCGCAAGGCGAAACAGCAGTCTGCCATCTATTAAAATTTAAACTATTTCATCGCAAATATCGTCATTTCGAGTAAACGATTCATTTCTTTTCTTTTTTTTTTTTTTGCCCCTCTGCCGTTCGGACAGATATACAGAGGATATAACAAAAGTACGCGGATATTTATTAGTTTTCTGTAAATACAATATAAATGTTCTTTAGTAAATTTATTTATCCATAAATATAATTCAATCTGTATTAAAATGTTGAGAGTCGAGAGACGAATGACAATGATACTTCGACGCTGCAGCTAAACGATAAATGGAATGTTTCATCTACGCGAGCATGAAACACCGTACAGTCTTATAGAACGCGCGTAAAAATGTGTTTGCGTAAGAGAGGAAATGTTGTGTTTGTCGTACGTACATGCGCGATAGGCACTGAGAAATCGTAACTATCGTTAGGAATGCGCTGGACTTTGGGGCTGAAACATATAGATAACTTTGACCGAATAAAATGCAGGTAAACGTCGCCCGCTGCACTTTCACGTTAGAAATTCAGCATGCGTCGCGTGCAAAGTTATCGGCGATAACTTATCGTCGTAAACATTGAACAAATTTTTCTTTTTCTTGAGCGTATTAGTTTCAATGTAATGCAGTCTGGCCTACCTATATTCCCATTTTTGAGTACTTAGACGGCTTTACGTTAAACAGCTTCCTCACAAAGTACACCTGTATCGTCGTTGTCACCGTAATCACTATGATTTGAACAATGGACCAAGTCTGAACGTAAGAATTGTTGTCCAGTAACAAGTTCAAATCTCTCGCTTCCCTGCTTCTACTCAAATGTTGAGTTTGCAGCATTTCGTTAATATTTTTCTCAACGTTCACTATGGTAGACTAAAATTCAAAAGCAAACAGATGTGACAGACGTTCTTTCAAATTTTCATGGTAATAGAACGTACAAGAAACGTACCGTGAAGTTCTCCACCGAAAGATTCATTTCTTCCAGCTCCCGTGAATACTTGTCCCATTCGTCGTATCTAAAGAAATTCAGACGCTCGACTCAATCGATTCATGGTTGAGAGACACGACGCTATCTGTTCCAGTTTCGTTACCTGATCACCGTGATGTATAAGTTAACCAATTTTGCGGCAAATCGAGAAAACTGATTGTCGATACAGATGCTGTAGTAGCCTGCATTTTTTACCGTGTCCTGGTAATCGGAATTAGCTATCCACTGATACGGATGTACTATTACTCCGTCTGGATTGCGAATAGCAAAACCAGCCTTTCCATCTCCCCCGCGTACGACCTACAAACACAAAAGATTTGGGAGTTTGAACTGTGTCTCTCTGTCAAGACGATAAAATAATGTGGTATGCAATTTACACATTGAACGTATTTTCTATTTATCAAAGAAAAACAATACTGTTCAATTTCGATCGATCTCTGGACGACAGCAGGATCATACGAATGTTTCAAGTATTAATCTATAGAACCATATGGTGGAAAGTTTGTCTACAAATCCCCATAATACGGTTTCATATTTTCCATTCCAATGATTCCATCGAAGTAATCATTTCCGATGATATGAGTCGGTGTATCGAGTACAATGACATACCTGAAAGTTCACGTAGAAAGTAGCTCCAGAATTGACATACTGAAAGTAACAATCCTCCTTCCCGGCATCGATGTGGACTTTATAGTCTAACGCTACTGCGGGCAACGATTCGTACCAGGGACGAGGCGCATCGGTCCTCACGAGGCCAAAAAGCACTCCCAAGATCAAACTTCGTAGAAGATTAGACATTGCACGTGTTTAAACGAATCGATCATTACAGCAATTCACAGAACATCGCTTTCACGACCGACAACGTTCGTGCTGGTTCGTGCACTCACGATCACTCACGACCGCGACACCACGTTTAACCACGTCTGCGATCGCGACGACTGAGGAGTTGAGGGGAACGACAGGTAGAGGGAGCCAGAGAGACCCGAGAACACCCGAGAATACCCGAGAACACCCGAGAAGCGTGCTCCACCTACACTTACCTACGCTTTTTTTCGGCTAACAAGTTTTTTCCACAATCGCGATCATGATTAAATTAAAAATCTATTATCAATTACAATCAGACGCAATCGATTTAATGAAAACCCGAGAATTCATATCTAGACTTTTATGAAATATCACTACATTGTTATACGTTATATCTTACAATCACAATCTTTTAACGTTAAAATGTTAGGAACGTTTAAAGTGATTCAAAATAAAAAATCTCATTATATTTGTTCTTCAACTCTGTCAGCGTTTTTAGCGACAATGAACGAAGTAATTGAGAAAATTAATAGTGCTGTTAAATATCAAAATCAGAGTGTTGATTAGATAAAAAAAGGTATACATCAAGTGGCAGAAGAGAAAGCTATCAGGAGATATTTAGTACGTGCGGTGTGTCACTTTCGGGTAATCTCCTCACGATCACCCTGCGGCTGATGAAAATCCCAACACGCACACTTCGAGGAAACGCAAAATCATATTCCTTCCGTTATTCTTGCGGCTTTCATGTATGTGAACTTACACACGCTACCTTCAATTCTACATACATATATACGGTACACGCGCTGACGTAACGGAGCAAACTGCTACGTTGTTTCATCGTGACCGGTAAACTTTAAAGTAGAAGAAAATTTGTATGCACATATATGCGCGCACACGTGTATATTTATGTATGATACGCACACACACACACACGCATATGTACAATATTTATTTAGCGAAATATTATTTGCTATAAAATTGTCGTTACGTTAACGGAATATGTTCGTATTAGAGATCGAATGTTATAATTGTACATGAAAAAAATTTTTCATGATACCAGAACTTATGTAATCAATGTTCAAACATTTGATGAGTAAAGTCATAATGTATTTTTTTTTTTAGATTTCAGAAAATGGCTGTTTTGGTACTGATGCTGTTATTTCTGCACGGAGTTGCCGGAGAGGAGTGGTCCATACAGATGAAACCTGATCCTGTAACACTCCACATGGATGAAATGGTATCTATTCCTTTTTCCATTGAATCTACAGGTTCATCAAGGTTTACTTTAACACCGTATGCAAATACAAATATCGCTACGGTAAAACTCGAATATAATGAGAGAAACGATACGTTTGGACATGGAAACCTTACTATTAACGGTGTCTTCCTAGGAGTTACTCCAATTTCGTTGTCGTACGAAAGTAAGGTAGGGCAATCGATAGATTTGATAAATATGTTTTAAATAATATAGAGAAATAATCAATGTTTCTACTGTGTTTCAATTACCTATTTAGACTTTCAACGAGAGCAAAAAGATCTTATCGGTCACAGTTATACGAAAAGAGCAAACAGTGGATAGAGTTTTCACTGCCAGTGTTGCAATACTTGTATCTATATTGTACATAAATTTCGGCTGCGCCATGGACTGGAAAGTATGTTACGATACATTAAAGAAGCCTGTGGGTCCTATAATTGGCTTCTTCTGTCAGTTTCTTTGTTTACCACTGGTAATATATTTTATTATATAGATATTGTGTGTATATTTCGCGCGACCATTTATTTTTTACAGCTTAGTTATGGCATCGGGTTGTGGTTATTTCCTGGCCAACCGGAGCTACAACTAGGAATGTTCTTCACTGGAATAAGTCCGAGCGGAGGCGCGTCTAATATCTGGACTGTATTGCTCGATGGAAATCTAAATCTTTCGATTACTATGACAACTATATGCACCATCGCCGCGTTTGGTAAATAATTGGTAAATTTGCGATACATTTCGCGATATTATCAAACTTTCGTTATATTCTTTTGACTTTACTTCGAACAGGAATGATGCCACTGTGGATTTTCACGTTGGGAAGGTACATTTTTGAACGTGGAGAAATTGTAATACCTTACTCCCGCATAGCCATTTTTGTAGTCGGCCTTATAATTCCATTAGCTATCGGATTCTTCATTCAAAGAAAACTTCCGAAATTATGCAAACTATTGGTTCGGATAATGAAACCGTTCTCCATAATTTTAATACTCTTCATTATTATTTTTGCTATCGTAACGAATTTGTATCTCTTCAAATTATTTTCTTTACGGGTACGTTTTTTTATCTTTTACAAAATCAGAAAAAAATCATCAGTTTGCAATGATTTCTTAAAAATTATTTTTTCCTTCTAAGATCGTAATAGCTGGCATGGGCATACCCTGGATTGGTTTTATCATTGGAATGGTAGTAGCATTGATTTTTAAGCAGTCGATACCAGACGTAAAAGCGATATCTATAGAAACAGGAATACAGAATACAGGTGTAGCGATTTTTCTTCTAAGATTTACCTTGGAACCTCCAAATGCCGATCTAACGACTGGTAACAAATTTCATATCATTTTATGAGACGGTCCATAACAGATTTGTTTCAACTATCTTTTATGATGAATGTTATTACAGTCATACCAGTGTCTTCCGCAATAATGACGCCGTTGCCTTTAATAGTTTGGTATATAGGAAAATTAGTATACAACCGCTGGAAAAGAACGTCGAATAGCGGACCGGTTTCGGAAAAGCTGGAAAATATCACAGAAGTCTCGACAATAACACGACCATTTCGAGACTAAGATCGAAATTAGCTAACGTGTCTTGTTTGTTATCGAAACGAATATATTTCAACACTGATAACACGACGAACGGAAGTGTCGTCGAGTCGATCCACAGATCGACTGTTTCTCACTCATGTTTTGTTACTCAATAACGTAGAATAGTTGACTAGTTGTCATTTTTTTATACAAAACGCATATACTAATGCGTAAAAATATTCCGAGGTTTATATGCAAGCGGTTGTTCAAAAGTACATGTATATATTTTATAAATACAATAATTTATTGTTAAAGCACTATTTTTCTTAAATTTAATGGTTGGAAAATCTGTCATTTATCTTGTGACTGGTCGTGACGTTATCCAACGTAAACGAGCAAGTTGTATAACTGTAAAAAAGTTCCTAGATTCTACGATCGAAAAGAGTAAAACGTTTGGAAATACGAATGCGTGATATTTCATACGAAATTACTCCTTTCTTTCACATTAAAAACTATATTTGCAAAATATATGAATTTTCGAGCTTGAAATTTCTTCTCTTTTCGAGATTAATATTTTGTTTTATCCTTGCTGGGAACATTTTTCCCATTGGCCGGCTTAGCGAATAGTTCAGTTATTTTTCAAACGTCAGGCTGCGTCAACTTCACTCTTGTGAAATTTCAGAGTGGTTTGGTCGGTATCGTCGGTATTGGTAGACTTCGTTTATCTCAAAATGAAAGATTTCATTTAAAAGATTCGTTTCTTACTTCAACGAGAAAATATGTACGATCGCGGAAGTGCAGAAAGATATCTGCAATGTTATGTAGTACAGTCGTAAGAATGGGAAGTGTTTTAAAGAAACGGAGAGTCAGTGATTTAAAGATATTGTTGTCATTTGCGTGGTGTATGGCATAGGAATGGTATCGCCGTCCAAATCTCAACATCAGGAGCAAAAGCACCCACCAAGAAAAGCTAATTCACAGAGACATTCGCGTAAGTCTTTATCCGTATATATTTCTCTCGATTGATTAAAAGCAACACAAATTTTCTTTTCACGTATTCCGAGATTAATGTCTGAACAATTGAAACCATAACCGTTATTTCATGATATTAACAATGACTGTCGAATGCTATAAACTCAATATTTACTTCTTAGCAAAGTATGGGTACCTGCTAAATTGTTTGCTGCTTTGTTGCCTTATCAGTACAATCAAATATACTTCTACTTGCTTCAAGTTCTTCTGTATGCATCTTTCGACATATCATTTCCTTAAATTCTTGAATTATGCAAGAGCAAGTCAAAAATTGACAGATTCAAATACAAACAAATATAAAGTTTAACATATTACTTTTTGTTATAGAACTACACATACAGAACGGCGAGAAACCTCTAGATAAAAAGACTTTTTATTTGGACATAAAGAATCATGCCATCGCAGCCAAGATAGAGACAAAAATCAAAGATTTGGGAGGGGTAAGTATCGACAAATAAATTCTCTTTTGCAACTCTTACTCCATAGCCATCCGTTTTGTTTAGCTCATCTGTTAGAATACTTCATGTTACCCTGAATAAATATTATTCTTTTCGTATCCCCCCCTTTCTCTCTCTCTCTCTCTCTCTCTCTCTCTCTCCTTCTTTCTGTCTCCTTACCCCTCGTTCGCGCAGCTTGTTTCACTTCCCGCCATTTTCGATTACTACTGCTGTAACACAGCAACGATAATACAGTCATATGAATGTATTTGCTTTTATATTGCGTTTGATTGAGGTTTCAATTTATATACCAAAATATCTTATTGAAAATAAAAGATTGTGCAAAGGATACAAGGAATTTCCGTCCGTCTGTTAGTAAGATTGAAAAGAGACAGAGATTTCGATGACGGGTGTAGTGCGAGTAAAAGTGGTGGGGAGACAAGAGTGAGCGAACTAGAAAGAGAGAGAAGGAGAGTGTGTGCTCGGCGAGAGAAAGGGGGGAGGGTGAGACAGAGACGAAGCATTGGTAGATGGCGAGAGAATATTTGAAGGTAGCGTTAGGCGCGGGCTACGCCCTAACATTGTATTTTCCGTGTTGCGCGGCTTGGCATCGGAGGATCGTTGATAAGCATCGGAAACCGGCATAATCCAGCAAGTTCGAATACAGTTGATATCGTAAAATATTTCTGTTGACAAACAATCCACGAGAAACCGGGTCGGGTTGCGCCATCTTTAGGGTAACCTGGGAAATAGGACGAAGTGGGGCAAAGTGGTCACTTTCGGCCCTTGTGTTGTGGTTCGAAAAAAGAAAAAAATGGACGTGAAAATACGACGGAAAGTGATTTTCGCGGGTTCAACGGAGCTACCGTATTCACGTAGCCGCGGTACCCGGCGACGGAGAGCGAGCAAGAACGCGAAGCGCCGCCTCCAGGCTCCTCTGCCAAGCTGTTAACGGCGAATGGCCATTTTGTGTGTGACAGTTCTCCCCCGCAAGCAGCTATCTCCTCGCGCGTCCCAGCGCTCTTCTCCTTTGGCTCCCTTCTTTCGTTTGCCCGCACCAGATATATTCGTCGAGGAGACTCCTCTCTGTTAGCCTTTACGACGGAGCCTGGACCGAGGAACTGCCAATGCCGGATTAACGGGATTCGTTTCGTTCGCCAGCCGATAAACAGTGTAGTTCGAGGAAGTTGTTTTGTGCGAACGTTTCGTGGGTTTCGGGACGGCTTGACAGCAACGGAATACAAACTCATCGATCCTATCGTTTATCACTGATTCGTTTCACGATATTACCTTACATTGCATTTTCGGCCGTGACACTTGGAATTCCAGTAACTCCTGGACCCCACGTGCTTTGTATCGTTCCGATTCAGCTACATATACATAATTAGAACGCTTCGGTATAATGCGGCGACCATTGTTGACTACATGAAGATCTCCGTCCACGACACACGCAAGTCTCGCGTTTCAGCGAATTCGCTCGATAGCTCTGCTTGGCCACGCTCGAGGGATACGGAATCGCTTGACGTCAGCATACCGCGATGTGAACGTGTGTCCGTACGTCCGTCGGCGGTTTACTTATCGCCGGTCTTCTACGCTCTACGTATTTTCTCGACGCGCTTACCAGTGCCGTAGTGAGTTACAATTCTCCAGAACTTTCAGAGAAACCTTTTCTTTTTCCGCGTCACAATACCCGTGTTACCTTCTGACCGTCGGTCGCGTCCCGTTGCGACAAGCCTGTGCAGTTTCAGTGATTGTTTGTAAACTGAAAAGAAAAAGATCATTCACATTTCTACAGCTGTACTCGCTTCTTTTTTAGGCAATCGAATTATTTCTAGTAAGAAGCGTCAGTCTGGTAGTCAGCGACAGAGTCGATAAAACTGGTTACGTAAATCCAGACAAACGTAAATGGGGATGCACCAGTGGGGGCAGCGGGGGTTTACCCTCGCTGAGGAGTTTAGAAACTCCGACTCCCATGTCTGCTACACAGACGCCATTTTTTAGTTCCGAATGTCCTTTATCTAACTCGACCAATTTACGGGGTCAAACTGCCCAAAGATCCGTAAGTAAGATACAGCTATTGTCCATGGTAGAGAAAATGTACGATTCGTGCTTGTACGTTGGAGAAATACGATTTCACAGAAATCTCGAGTGGATGCAATGTTGGAACGTGCTCTGATACAACCACAACAGTGTTCTGTGGATCCGCTTGATAACGCCCAAAATTGGGGAATTCCTATCTGGGCTATCGACAAACTTCAGGCTTGGTTAGATAAGATCTATGCATCCTTCAAAGAGGCTGATCATCTAAAACGTCTGAAGCAATCGAGGCGACGTATCGCTACGGCCGATTTGAAAGTCAGACACCTGAAAGGGCCGTATATAAAGTTTGAGTCCTTTCATAGGTATATCGTTTATCATAAAATTCGTTTAGAACTGTAACTTATGTCCATAACTTAATCTCTGCCTTTCCGTGTCGCAGAAGTAGTAGACCAGTGTTCGTAGAATTACCGGTGTGGCCAACGTTAAATATTAACGGGGATCCTGGCTCTTGTCCTTTCAATACGAAAAGACGAGAAAAACCGGGGAAATCCGTGCGAAAGGAAGTCAAAGAGAACAGGGAGGCTATTCGAGCCGTCAAGCAAGAGGAGGTAACGCGCAACTACCTTTTTCTCGTATTCAAATTGATCGCTATAAACCACTCGTTTGTAAAATTGTATCACCGTTTAACAGGCGCAAGAAATGACTCGACGACCACGCACCACTGCTGCTCGTGTTCGTAGAACTGAACAGTTAGCGTCGGGTTACTGTGAAATTTGTCGTGTCAGTTATCGAGATCTAACGAAGCACGTGCAAACCGATCAACATGTTAGTTTCGTCCGAAACGAAGATAACTTTTTATCCTTGGATACGTTAATTAACGCGGGAGCCGATGTAGAAGCGTTTTTGAAGCTCAACAGGACAAAAGACATCGAGTAAGTACTTGTTTGCGTACACCGCATCTTTATTCTTCCCAATAGCGAATGTATCCATGAATTTTTCTATCGTTCCTACAGGAAAGACTGCAACCTGTTCCCCAATGGAGATCGCGACCTGCACGATATAGTATTACCGGAAGGAAAAGACGGCAAGAGCACGAAAAGTTTGGACGATTTCAGAGTAGGAGATATAAAAATGGTGCAATGCAACGGTGCACGTAGGAATCTCAATTTAAAATTAAGTTCACCTCATAATTTACGCGCTCGGGCGAAACACGAAAGTGGCCACCTGTTAAGGTCAAAAGGTAGTCCTTGGCACGAAGTTGATAAAACTGAAAAGTTTTACGACAAATTCGAGGGTTTCACCATAAAGAAACGGGCAAAGGGTACGATCTGGATAGAAGAAGACGAGCCTGGTGTCGAGTTTACAGAGAAACACGAGTTGAAGGAATCCAAGGAGGATTTCAAGATAAAGAATTTTTCAAGCGAGATAGAGGAAAGGTGTTACAGCGAAAAGGGGCATAACGTTGCGTGCAATAAGAATACCGACAATCAAGGGCTACAGGAATCGCTGATACACGGTAACGGACAAAACGGTATTTCGAACGTGAACTACAGTGAAACGCATCACCATGGAGTCGAGCGTAAAGTGAACGAGCAAGTAAATGGCAGTATAAGTAATGGTTGCATCGAAGACTCTTTAAGTTTAAACGCTAGCAACGGCATAGAATTAAGCAAGTTTATCAAACGAGAATGTTGCAAGGATTTGACGTGTGACTTGTCGGCAGAAAGTGTTGCGTTAACTACGACAAAATGTTCAAAGGAGTGCGAAAGGATCAACGCGAACGTCGTCGATGTCTGTAACGGTCATACGGCAAAGGAAACTGCAAAGGACGATGAAAAAAGTAATAATAAGAGGGCTGAGCAAGGTGTAGAGGGAACCGAAGTAAAGGAGGAAAAATCGAAATGTTCGAGGTCCGGAAGAAGAGGAGGCAGAGGTATCAGAGGGCGTCACAGACTATCGGTCGAGGAGCGTTTAATCGAAGACAATCGTGCTTACTACAAGGTCGAAGTTCTAGGGAGCAAATTACGATCGAGCGTATTGCCGCAGAGTAACCCGCAATGCCCGGCGTCGAAGGGCGACGTTAACGACGAGGAGAAGAAGGAAGAAGTGCCATCGAGCGAGAAGCCGGTAGTCGTGCGATTTAAGCGCGTTCGAAAATCCGAATTGTCGTTACTCAGCGACGAAGCGGAATCGTTTATGTTCGGTGAACCGAGACGAGACGATTCCAGCGAGACGAGCGACGGTGAGCAGAGCAGCGTCTTACCGAAAGATACCGAAAGCGATTACAACGATACCCTCAATGACGTATGTCCTAGCTCTCCCTTGATTTCCAGTTGTTCCATAAAGTCGGAAATTATCGAGGAGGACTCGCAAGATTCCATTTGTTCTGGTCGCACGAGAAAGAAAAGACGAACGCAGGCCGAGGCGTTGATCAAAGACAACGTAGATTACTACAAATTCGAAACTCCTGGTAGCAGACTGAGGTATCAGGCGCCTTTGACCGGCATCAAGGAATTAGTGACGACGGAACAGACTGAAAAACCAGGAGAACCCGAGGAGAAGAGGCACGATGATGCCGCAGAAAAAATTTATCCGTCCAAGCCCTCCGCGGAGGTCGAAAAAATGCAATTTTCCTTCGAGGCTGTACCGAAATCCGAACCGTGGTACCAAACGTATCAGCGTCAAGACGAGGGTGCGGAGTTTTGGCACTACTTCAGCGAGGGAGACTCGAGAAAGCCGTTTCTTTTGCCCTACGAAATCGAGAATTTTCATGAACATTTAGCGAAAGCTCAAAACCGGCTAGAGAGCAAAAGAAAGGGTCGAGGACGTAGTGCCGGCTGTATGGGTCGATCGCCAAGAAAAAGTCCCCGTTGTCACGCGTCCACTTTGGCTATCATGTCAACGATCATCAGAAAGAGGGAACAGCAGCAGCAACAGCAACAGCAGTCGACGAATTTGTATACGATAGATGAGTGCCAGTCGAGCAGATCGCAAGCCGATATCCCGAGAGCAGAACAGAAGCAAGATATCAAGTCTGATGTTGACGAGGAACTGAAGGATATGGCGAAGACGATCGACGACATGCTGAACGCGAACGATGGCCTTGAATTGGACAACTCCTTTGAGCCGGATCCCCCCGCGCCTATGGAATTAAATTCATTCGAGCCAAACGTCCCGAAAGGTCCACCGTGCAATCTGATAGAATTGCTGGAGAATTGTCACGATATTATCAATTGTTTGGAGAACTCTTCGTGCGCGAGCTCAGAGTGCGGCGAGGGAAATACGGAGTCGCCGATGAAACGAAGAAAAAAGAGGAAAAACAGGACGGGTTGGCCGGGAATCAAGATGAAGAAGAAGCTTCGCAGCAAGTCTCCTGTGGACACGAGTCGCGAAAGGGACAGTTACTCTAAGATGGAAATTCTACAGGCGGAAATCCAAGTGCCTGATACATCGAGCAGATTGTCGGAAAGTAGCAGCAACGGGCGTGCAACGATTTCCGTCGTCGGTGGCGGATTGCAGAACGAGGAACAGTTACAGCCGAGTTTCGTCCAGCGAAAGGACGAAGAACGTGTTCTACAGAGTTGCTCTCCCGTCACTGCCTCGATCGTTTGCCACGAGAATAATGGGAAGAGAGTGGAGAACAGTTCAGAAAGCGCCGATCGCCCCGTTTTTCAACCATCGAACGCGGAGGAATGCGCGGACTCGACCGTTTCGGACCACCGCAACGAGACCGAGAAGAATTTGCTGCTGAGCAAGGAGTACGAGTTTCGAAAGAGCTTAACGTCGATCGATGAGATGTCCGAAGGCTACCTGGACAACGACGAGAATCACGAGGATCATGAGAATCACGAGAACGTGTTTCGCAACGACGTCAACTCCCTGTCGATCACGGAACGACGTTTC
The DNA here is from genome assembly GCA_910591515.1 of Cerceris rybyensis. NCBI lineage: Eukaryota > Metazoa > Arthropoda > Insecta > Hymenoptera > Crabronidae > Cerceris > Cerceris rybyensis. The sequence continues at coordinate 271,295 of OU342800.1, read as the reverse complement.
ATCTCGAAAACGTCCACGAAGAAACGGCCGCGCGACAACACGTCCACCGATACTTGCGAACCGGACGGCGAAAATCATGATATTCTGTGCAGAAAGGACACCGAAACGGTAATCGTAGCCAGAAAACATCACAATACGAACGGATTGGCGAGAAAGCGTCAGCAGAAGGACTCGGAAAATCCAGATACCGAGATCGAGCGACACGGAAACGTTTACAGGAGAAACCGTGTGGCCGCGAAGAAACGTATCTACTCGAGGAAGTGCGCCAAGAGAAGCGAGATATCGTCGGACACCGTGTTCGAGGATGAGAATTGTAAGAACGATTCCTATATAAGTATTACGACCTGTAGAAAGCAACAGCAGAGCCTGAAGACTGTGAAACGACGAACGGACGGTATATCGTCGGAGGCTCAGGAGACCGAGTTGGAATACGCCCTTTCGGAGCGCGTAAGTCCGACGATAATCGCGAGTTCGGAGCTCGACGAGAGACGTTCGAGCATCGACTATCAGCCGGTAGTTCGTATGATGAAGATCGACGATCAGGTCGACGTGGACCACAGTATTCTATCGGTAACGGTCGCGAGCAATAGACGGTTAAGAAGTTCCAGTTCTCCGAGATCGAATAATCAGCCCCCGAAAAAACGTTTGAAAACGAGTCGAAGCCAGTTTGGCAGGTGGCTCAAGAGCAGCTGAAATCCTCGACGTAATTCTATTTGGATTTAGTTTCAAAGTCGAGAGACATTATCTCAAGTTCCATGCTATCTCACTTTGAAATTTAATCCGCGATCCTATCACCTATCACCAAGTGTACATTGTGTATAAAATATTATTTGTGTATGTAGAATAGTATTTAACATCATTGGCACATAGAACTTTATTAATATTCTTCTTAGTGTCTCATTTTTCGATCGGCAGTGGTTCCCCTTTCGTCAGAGGAGGACCTCCTTTATCGTTTCGATGCAGTCTTTGCGGTTTTAAAGAACAAACTCCTCAGTTTTCTTTTTTTAGATGTCAGATTTTTATTTCTCTCTCTCTCTCTCTCTCTCTCTCTCTATCTATCTATCAACATTTCCTTTCGCAACGAGGATTTTCCTGCAGCCCGCGAGCTGTTTCTTTTAGTTTCATTTCGACCGAAAATTCATCAGGTGCTGTTTTTGGCCATGTACGGCTTTTTTACATCGATCGAAATCGTTCACAGGAGACGCGCAAGATTGCATACGAGCTTTATAATAGCGTAATCCATTTCCATTACGAAGTGGCTGTAATTGTAATGTTATATGTTTAAATTAAGCGCGAGGTTCCACCTAAGTTCTTTGTTTCGGACGAAAACGATGTAAGTCTTTCGGGAATTTGAAAAAGAGAAAAGACTATTAAAAATATGAATTTTTCATGAAAAAGAAAAAAGTAGAAGTAACATGAACTCTGTCGACTCTTCCAAAATTTCCCACATAGCGCATACTTTCGTCAGGTAAGAGTTAACTACAATGGTTCTCTTGTAAATAATCGTGCTGATCGGCAGAAGTAAAACGTATTTTTTATTTTGTACTCTTTTTATGTCGAGCAGACAACGAAAAGACATTTGTTTTAAGTCACTAATTATCACGAGAGACCTTCGCGCTCCTTGAATGCCTTTTTCATGTCGGACAACTTCTGCTTCTTTCGTTCCCTTTTCACGGAATCTCTTTCCCGAAGCTTCCGCTCCTGATTCTCCAAAGACATCTCGCCGTTTAACGTGTTATCCAATCTTTTCAACAGAATTTCTCTGGCACGTTTTCTGTTGTCCTGTAAGCTTCTAGTTTCGTGGCACTTTACGATAAGTCCGGTAGGTTTATGTTTCAAAACTACGGCATTGTTAGTTTTGTTTGTTGCCTGACCCCCGGGTCCGCTTCCTCTTACAAATTGCTCCACCAAGTCGCTTTCCTCTAGTTTCGGTACATTCGAACGATCCAAGAAACGCTTGTACGACTTTTGACGAACGGTCGATTCGGTGGAAACGCGTACGAGAAGACCTCCAGTGCGAGTGATGTCCCTCGCGCTTACCAATAGTGACTTTAATATTAATATCATCATTGTATTCATTCCTACTCATAGTATAATCCGTTTAAACTACTCTCTGATTATGCAGAAGTTTCTCACCCTTCTGGAAAAGAAAGTATTCATCGCGCAACGTCCGAATACCGCAAACCTCGAGTTCTCTTGCTTCTAAGTTTATTTAATCGAGAGCCTCCGTTTACTTAATGGAAAAGAAAGATTACCTGCACGTGGAAATTGATCATTTCCACGTCCGCCAATGCTTTGTTATCTTTGAACGAACGACGAATTCTGTACCTAAAATATTTCTGGTCGGTAAATTTTAAACTTTCCCCGTAACGTAACAAGTCTTTGTATAATCTCAATATCACTGCTCGCATCGCACGAATTTTATGTATCTCCCGTAAAGGAAACAATGCCGTAGTGATAACAAATAACGTACGACTTACAGACTTACTAACCTAATCGAACAGGACAATATTACCGTCGGGAGAACAGCCGCCATTTTCATTCCACTTATCGATAGTGTCGACAGCTATCGATTATGTCGATAGTTATCGATAGTGGAATTTTGCGCGGGAAACAAATTCAAATACGCCCGACGAGTTCAGCGCGTGTTTGTGGATCAGTGCGACGAAGCAAATGAAATTAGTATATAACCAACTTTTGTTCAGCGTTGAACCTTTGTAACTTTATCGAGAACATATGGGGAGCAGGGATTGCAAAGCGAAATAGAAATGGAATATTTTATTTAACAAAAATTGTATAAAATTTGGAAATATCTATTAGTCTTCATCCATCTCGCTCGAGAAAAAATTCGCCCCCTTAAAACTCCCGAAATTCCATATCAAATAATGTCTGAATAACGTCGTCCATTTGCAGTTCCTTTGCAATTTCTCCTACTAGCTCTTCTACCAGGTTATCAGCAATCCTATGGAGAAATAATTGGGTTAAAAGTTTGTAGAGATCGATTATTCGTTCTTGGATGAAGGTCATTAAATGTCGTTTACCATGCAACGATATCCCATGGCTTGTTTTTTGTATTACTGGTATACATCGACCTCGATTGGCATAGTTTCTGATATTCTCGTCGATATCTAAAGAAATGCAGTTCCGATTCTTTGGAAATAGTCAGCTCAATTCTGTTATTCCCGCTTGAACCTGCGATCCTTCTTTTCTGAATAGTCTAAAAATGTATCGTGATATCATTTATTGTCGAGCAAAGCTGCAACTATCGCATTTCGCAACTCTTACTTCGACGGTGTTACATTTTGCTCCACATGGCTCTTTGCATTTTAATACGTTCGAGCTCTTCTCTTCAGACGATACACATATCAGTTGCATATTTTCGTTACGTTTTTGAAGTTCGGCTAAGCTGTCGTGGCAATGGGAGATGTCTTTAATGTGTTCTAATTTAAAAAAAAAAGAAAAGAAGGAAAGAAAAAAAGGAATCGCCCAATGTAGCGTCTTATTGACTTACCCGTTCGCCTTCGAACATGGGCGTTTGCAATCATTTTCCGTGAGATCCCAGCAACGGTTTGCAGTTTCCTTGCTGCTAGAATCTTTTTGAGACTGACATTTTTGTAAAAATTCCAAAACCGTTTCCGTAGATGCTTCTGATACGGATTTAACCCCCAATTCGTTCTGATATAAAACAGAAACACTACAGATAGCATCTTACTCCGGAGCTCGATCGAGCTGAATCGTTTGTACTACCTTCTTTGACACGAGAGACATTAAATCGGCTATCACAGGGACAAGAGATAACAAATGGTTTTCCGTGATCGTTGTTGCTTCTTTCATCGTTTCCTTCTCGCTCAACGTTTTATCCCCTTTCGACTCCTCTTTTTCTTTACCTACATTCTCCTTTTCCAACATTTCAGGCTTCTGTCTCATCGAAATTACATTATCACATTTACTTTGTGCTTCCACGTTACTATCCTATTTGAGATTTCATTTTATATTAAATTTCGAAAATTAAAGATTTTTATCGGCGGGTCTTACGTTCTCCGAATCGAATGACATTTCATCCATCATAGTTTTAACATCATCCTCTTTTGGGTAGTTTGTACATTTTACATTAGATGCCCGAAGGATATCCTTGGAATGCGAACTGTGCGTTGCGGGACTAGGATAAAGCAAATCTGCTGTTAAGCGATTCCGTTCACATTCAGTTTTCTTAATTCTCGAATTACCGTATCTTCTTTCCGCCTGAAGAGTATAGCCTAAACAAATGTCCTCGAAATTATTACGTTGATAATTGTAGTTATGTCTAAAAAGATTGAGCATACTTTTCTTTGTTTGATCGGTTCTCTTTGAAGTCTTCATATCCATACTGTACATGCTCAAACACCTTGACAAGTTTTTTCGACTAGAACGTTTTCGAACTAGTAATCGACGCTCATCCTCCGTATCCATTCTTAGTAGAGACAGAATGTTGTCGCATTTTTCTTGCAGCTCTTTTCTCTGTGAGCGAAAAACATGGGAGAAAAGTAGTTACAAATCTTATTTTTCTATGCTTTCGATAGATTAAAGATGTATTACCGATGGTAAAACATCTGCATCACCGGAACTGAAATAATTGGTAGAGACTTGAACTTTATCGCAAATATTCTTCAGCTCAATGACAATCCGAAGCACTTCGTTAAGTTTTACAGCGTGACTATCGATAACCGAGCTGGGTATGTGATTACAATAAGCATTCAGTGCATGGATTAATAGTCTATGAACCGCAATTAATTTTTGTTCCATTGCTTCGTAGTAAGATCCCATATTTTTATGACTTTGCTTTAATCCTGTTCTTGCAGATATAACGACAAGGTGTCTTCTAATGCTTGTAACGAGTCTGTTGAGATCGTACAAATAGTTTCTTGAAAATCTTACAGCAAATTCTGTATTCCGTTGTTGTCTTCTCCTGAAGTCATTATCCCCATCTGGCATGGGTATTTTGCATAATCTAAACGAAATTTCATCTAACAATTCGGCAATTTTTTTCTGCATTGATAAAATTTTTTGTATCATAAGTGGATCTGGTCGTACATAATTATTGTCACCCTCATCATTATCAATGCATCGCACGCTTGACTCTGGACTAGAGTTTTCCTGTATATTATTTGTCTTGCAAAGAAGCTGTCTGGCATAACATTTTTGTCTTAAAACTGAAGGAGTGGAAAAAGACTTCTTGACATTGGTTTTCAAAGTACTTTGAGCGTCTTGCGATCCGTTACAGATAGACAATGGATTGTGCTCTTCCGAGACGGAAATAGCGATATTTGGACGATAAGCATTGCTGTTTTGTCCACTCAAATTCTTGTTTAAAGAACCGTTTGCCGTACCATTGACCTGCTGTCACAAGGATTATACAATTTAATCTTCTTCTATAACAATTATTTCCACCCATTAAATGTACCAAGATAAAGGTCAGAAGTAAATACTCACTTGTACATCCAAGGCATCTTTGATGCTGGTGCTACTTTTCCAATTCGGATTTCTTTTATTTTGCAATTCTGGGAGAGCATCTTCTTCCAGTCTCTTAAGCTCCCTATCGACATCTTGAATGCGATCTCTCAGGGTATCTTTGACGCTTTGCTTAAACAGATGGTTAATATCTTTTCTATTAAGAGCCACATTATTTAATTCTTGCTCCTTGACGAACAAAGTCCAAATACGCTCTTCGTCTTCTTTGCATCTTTGTCTTTGTACATTCTTTATTATATGGTTAAAGTGGCCCTCAGGAATGTGCTACGATACAAGCAATTCAATTTCACGAAATTACCCCTTTTTTTAATAACGGTAGAATCCGATTATTTCAATCAAAAGTATATTAATAAATAATACAAATTATTTATAATCAATAACCGTGAGTAATTTACAATCGGTATAAAAGTGCAACAGAGCAATGTGAAGAAAGTAATATGTACCCGCGAGTACCTTAAAGTTACAGTTCTGCTCTCTGCCAGAACTAAGAAAGTATTCCCTTTGGCTGTTACTTATTTCGCCGAGTTCTCGAGTTTTTAGCATAAATGACATTTTCCCTTGGTTATGTTAAAATAGCATAAAACCGTTGGCTGTCTTTAACTTTTTATCGTGTCCGGTAATGGGACAATAACGAAAGATTCTGCAGTACTCGAAAATATCGTAAATGCTGTCGTTCTTCCTCGGATGGAAATACGGAAGAGATCTGAGAAAATGAGTTCCCCTATTTTGCCGAACGGGAGCCAAATCGATTGTTCAAAATCGGTATTTTTATGATAACATATATAAGAAACACTTCAGAGTATTTGTAAGAATCGAAACCCATGCTCCTACACGGACGGTGTATACAATGATTTCAGGATTTCTGAGATCGTACCTAGCTAAATTATATCTACAAATCAATATTCTCAAACTCCCCTTTTTCCGAAGAAAACCTACATTTAAGTAACATTCAACATTGTCCACTTATATCTCTAAAGGTGCATTAGTCGTGAATAGAAATCATTTGTTGTTATTCCATTATTTCATAGAAAACGCAGATGCAACGTTTTCCCGCACGTTTACAAGTGATTCGGAGAGAAAATCCCGAATGAAATGGGTGCGGTTGTAAAGTACGATCGTTTGTTATGCGCAAACAGCGATGACCAGCTACCACCAGCTACTACATTGGACTGGATCAATACTCTCTAATACAGTCGCGCGCAAGGACACCGAAAACAGGAATTGTCTCGCAAGTGCTCGCAACCGAGAATTACCCTGACGCACCCCAACGTATCTCAACGATCTCACGAATTTAAGAAGTATGTATTTCGAACAGAGTACACCCAGCTATCTATATATTTCAAGCGTGCTGTCCCTTTCAGTCGTATGACTTCTACAAAATCCACTTAGTCCGCTAAACTTAGTAATTACGATTAAACAGGTTTATTCTACTTGATATTCGCCGGAGAGAATTCCAATTATTACAACATTTGTTGTTGTTTAAATTTCAATGTAAATGTAAATGTAAATGCAATTGTAATTGTAATTGTAATTGTAATTGTAATTGTAATTGTAATTGCAAATGTAAGTGTAAAGGGTCGATGGCCACCATTATCGTTTAAACATGAACCAATCCTAGAATTGCGCGACGTGACGTCAGGAAATTCAGGCGCAAACTCACGCTCGCCCGATTCACGAATTTACCACGTCCTCTTGCTTCTTCGACTTTCCTTTCGGAAAACTTGCGCCAATTTAAATAGAATACGGTAATATATCTCATATTATTCGAAAAATTCTTTTTTTTTCTCTTATCACCTGCACGCCCGTCTTATAGATCTTCTTTGACGTTCAACCGTTCATCACTTCTCACTTCCGTCTACATAAATCCTTGCAATGGCATTGCGCTGAATTACCTTTGAACTATGAAATAATTTTTCCAAAAAAAACTTCACTTCTTATGATCTTTATATTTATTTAATATAGTCTTTAAGGTAGTTTAAAGATCGAACGGCGTTTGCATTACTTATTCTCTATTTTCTCGGTGTAGCAAGTATCCCGGTCTTTGCACTTAGTGCCTTTCCATCGCTTGCAGTTTGCTTTTAAATATTTAAATGTTAATTATTGCCATTCTCTTTTTTATATTTGCGTTTGTCTATTAATTCTCGTATGTATTTTCAGGCTTCTGAAACTATGACCGAATCCAAGGAAGATCGATTTCGTAATATCAGATTTTAAATAAATTATTTTATTTTCTCAAATTTATAAAATAAAGAACAATATCCGGATAAGATTTAAAAAATGGCATCAAAAATTTTAGTGAAGGTGCCGACTGTACCTTTCTCTCAAATAATATCTTTTATCTATTTAAGTTTGAACAACATCATAAGTTTATATCGACGTCTCTCAGGGAGCAAAGCTGTCATCCGACATAGTAACGTTGACCGAAAGAAACAAAGGATTAAGTCAGACAACTGTGAGACAACAAAGCATAAACGTGGATCGAGTTGCACAACTCGAACAGAATATGAAATTTCTGCAGGAGCAGCATCAAGCGACTTTAATAGCTCTGCATCGGGAAGTAGAGACATTACGCCAACAAAATAGGGGTAACTAATTATCGTATAAATTATCTAGTTTATAAATCAATTGCAATGTAAATTTAATATTCTATAACCAAATAGATTTACAGTTTAAACTAGTTTTCTCAAAAGGACCGGCTTGCGTACCTTGTACTCCATCTTCTCCCGAGGATAATGAAACTGGGTTCGCTAAATCGAAGGTAGACTTTAGGAAAGATTCTCTCAATGTTGAGAATAAAGTATCAACGATGTTTCTCTGTAGGGTAGCCCAGTGTGCGTGAATGTCACGCCCTTGCAGGTGGAGCTTTTGGAAAAAGATTTACACGATACAAAGACGTCTCTGCGCAAGGCCCAAACAGAAAACGAAGAATTATCGGGCGTTATCGAATGGCTAAAAATGTTAGTGACACGACCTACTGAGCATAAAACTAGCTCCTCCTCTCTCTCTCTCTCTCTCTCTCTATACTATCGTAGATGCGTGACGAGTCTCTGGTATGGTTACAGACAATTGGATACCATGAAGGAGGAGAAACACAAGCCGTTGGCAGTGGACATAGGAATTCAAGTCGAAGGTACATTCGATTGTGTGCGAACGGAATTACGGACGTATTTGAATGAAGTAGAACTAATGGTAAAATTGCTGCGTATGCAAAACGAAGATCAGAGAAAGGAAATTGCATCGCTAAAGGCGGCACCGGCAAATGGTACGAATGCCAACAACGGGGGAAGATCTTGTGACGGTAATGACAGTCACGATATTCATGCATCGTCTGCGAACTCCACGCAGGAACAGGCTTCACACAGATTTCCGCCTTTACAAAACCACGGTCATCGTCACCGTAAATTACCTAGGTAATCGAATCAGTCGATGTGTTATTATCTATATGGGAAATATATATTTATATATTTCCATGGATCCTACGATATCGTTTGTTACAATTTGAATTGTTACAGAAACGAAAGACGGCGCCACGACAAACAGGATCATCCTCGGAAAACGGATTCAAGTGTCTTACCGCAGTTGCAAAACGGCAACACAAAAACCGATAACCAGGCATTTCAACCGGTCTATCCCTCAGGAAGGCATCGTAATTACGATCAAGTTGAAAGTAACCATAAATACAGAAGAGAAGTGTCTCAAAGAAATCGTCGTGGTCTCACTGATCATTATTATCATCGACGTGATTACAAAGAGAGGAATCCTAAAGATCAAAAGGAGCCCGTAGACGCGAGGAAATTTGTTTCTGATTCGGATGCTGATAATTCTACAGGCAGTAAATCATAAGATATATATTTCGATACGTAAAGACATAAGGAATTTTTTCGATAGCAGCATAATTATTAATTAATAAATACTTAAAGTTGTATTGTACACATTTTGGCCGGACGGCTGACGCCGGTTACACGCGTATAGCTTGCAATAAAATATTGCCGGTGTCCATTAAATTGAGATTATGCGATCTTCGATATACAAATCTAATTCATATACCATTTTTCTTATTGTAGGCTGCTATACAGAAATAGGACATTGTGCTTTCTAGTTCGACGATGATTAGTGGGACACGATCATTCGTATTACTGTGGAACGAGTTTAGAGGAACTTGCAATCGTCCATCTGATATTGCGAGAGACAGATACAAGCTTTCTGGCCCCTTCTGACCCCCTTCTAACCCCTTCTGATCCTTTCTGACCCCTCTGAAACCCTTCTGACACCTTTTAACCCAGGCCAAACCACCCTCCTGCCCTTTCCACTCGAAGAAAATTCGACCAATATTTATAAACCGCTAGTTGTCAGGCTTCGAGTGATCAAAGCTTAAGCTTAATACGCGTGCAATATTTCGGTGCTGTCCATGTATGTGCATCTATTAAACTTTTACTTCTGTGCCATCAAAGAACTGGTCCTGAAAATTAAGTACTATCGGTCATAATGATCTTCCCTCATTTCACCGAACAGTAAACTGACTAATTGAAGGATCTAGCTGCTATTGATGTTACAATCAAATATAGAACATATACATTTTCTTATACTTTCTATTGGTTTTAGGTATCCCTTTAGCAAGTCTTATTGATTTCTTGTAGATCTTTACATGCCTTGTTTTTTGCCCAGAAAGCGCCTAACGTTAGTACAAAAGGAAACATATTATTCCCTTATCCCGTTAGTCTTTAATTTATTTAATATTATCACTATTGTAAATACTGTTGGAATTTTATGTTTTACGCATCAAATGGCTCATTGTATATTCTTGTATAATACTTTTGTATTTATAGATCTTTCATTGATATTGGATCCGTTTATTTTGTTTCTATTCTTTGAATTTATCCATATATAAATATACAAAAGTTAAAATTGAAAAGCGTTTCGCGGGTACTTGACGATTCAACCCTTAATTTTAAGAGATTGTCATTCAAGCGTTTAATCGTACTTAAATATTCCGCGCGGCATTCCAATCGATAATAAATTATTATTATTAATATATTATTATTAATAATATATGCGACAAACTCCTAGCCCTCTTAAAGCAAGGGTCATATTTCTGGGTAATATTTACTTACTTATAGGGAGCAAACTAGTTGAATTTCAATGTTTTCCATCAATAGATCGATAGTTCAGAGTCTAAATATTATGTTGAAGCAAGCGACATGTAAATCGGTGAAGAAATAAATGAGATACTACTGTTTAAATATTTGTCGTTTTGCAGATGGTTCATTTCCCGCCAGAAAAAAAGAAAGCAGAAAAACGACAAAAACTAGATGGCGCTGAAAGCAGTGGCGCCAGAACATCTTGAGAACATCGTGTTTCCAATCTTTTAACAATCATTTAGTTTATGGCATAAGGGCCAGGTCCGATTTTTACGGTTAAATTCACCGGAAGATAGTAGCATGGAAAATAAATCAAGAATGACCGGCTTCTGATCAAATATGCCTGTCAAAATTTGGTGAAACCCAAAGCAATTTGTATAAATAACATCAAAATGGTGATCTCATTTTGCGGGAGGAGAATCCTCTCGAAAAACAATTTTTTAAAAATTCCAAAGCGAAATGGTTATATAGTACTGTACGTGCTATATTCTTATTGAACTCTATATGTTTTAAACATTTGTATTATATTTCCCTTTTTTTTTTTTTATACTGTACTAATATCATGCAAAAGTACGTAATTTCTCCAGAATATCCGATAATATTTGTGTATAGTGTTCCAGAAATTGGAGAGAACTTACCAACGAAACATCCTTTACTAAAAGAGGATAAAACACCGGAATTTAATTCAATTACGGTAGAGAAATGTGTGGCAGCTATGGGAATGCAAACATTGCAATTCGAGGAACATGTTAATGTGTTAGGAAAACTAATAGAAAGTAATTTTATTGATCTTCTAAGAATTATTTCTTTTTCCTAATGACATTATCCTCTTTGGAGTGAAACAAAGTTTTAATTTCACAGATGACCAAAATTTAGATGTCTTTAAAGACATTCTTATACCTCTGGAAGATATGTTTCTTTCCCTGGAAAGTACATGGGGTGTTGCAAAAACTTTGTTTTATGGAAATCAAAGCTTAATGCCCACAAACTACTATTCGGGTATTCACGAACGTGGCTCAAGGGCTTATTCGAGCAGATTTTTTAGCATACCAATTTACGAGGCATGCAAAAATTCTATGACCAATAAAGACATTAAACTAACTGATCAACAAAGGCGGGTGCTTGCAAAGTTTATATTGGAAGGAAGATTGAATGGATTAGATTTAACAGGGAGAAAGAAGAAGTATTTTTACCATTATTCGAGTGTGATAATAAATGATATCACAGAGTTCAAAACTAAATTAGAGGTTGGTGAATGAAGAGATCATCAAATGATATTGACATTAACATCATATTTCGTAGGTAGCTACAAATCAACTCAGTTTTACAATAAAGGATGTTGATATTGTGAAAGATTTTCCAGAAGACTTCCTGAAAGCCATAGCAGTAAACCCCTCTGAACCAAATGCAGGTCCTTGGTTAATAACAATGCAATCTGGCATTGTAAAATCATTTATGGGTATAATAATGTTATATACTTAATTAATATTCAGAAACCAAGAACTTCTAACATAATTAGTATTTATAATTCTTAATTTTGAAAATACCGATCGATTTCTATCGTTTCTAGAGCTTTGCCCTGATCGAGCTTGGAGATTTAAAATCTGGCTAGCGGACGTTACAAAAGCATCTCTATATCAAGACTCATTGTTGCAAACAAGCGTGCCAATTGAAAAAATTCGCGAGAAGAAATGCAATCAGGCTGAACTTTTGGGATATAATTCGTATGCTGAAATGAGTATGGAGACTAAAATGGCTGGAAGCTTAGACAATCTTTACAACACGTTAGACACTTTATTAAAAACTGGTATAAATCTTTGTTTTACCGATCGGCATACATCGTAGAATCATCTTCTCGTCAGAATTTGCGTAATTGTAGTCACGTCTTTTCCTTAGCTCGTCCCGCTCAAGAGCAAGAAATTCGTCAACTTAATAAATTTGCGAGGGATAACGGACTCGATGGTGAAATCATGCAATGGGATGTACCTTATTGGAGAAGAAAGCAGAGAGATAATATTTATAAGTAATTGGACATAGACGGAAATATTAGAAAATATCACTATAACATTCACATCCGTTGATGCAATGTAACTTTGTCATATCTTTTGCAGATATAATAACGAAGATCTGAGAAATTATTTTCCTTTATCGAAAGTGCTATCTGGGATATTTGAATTGGTTGAATCGCTGTTCAGAATAAAAATTGTGGAGAGTAAAGTAGCAGATATTTGGCACAAAGACGTGCGATACTTCGATGTATTTGATTTACAACAATCGAGTACTAACCCTATAGCAAACTTTTATTTAGATCCTTATGCAAGAGGAGAGGAAAAAGTTCGTATGGAATACGAAAATGGATGGATGTTGGCGATAAAAAGTAAAAGTAATGCAAGCAATACGAAACCATTGGCAGCATTGATATTTAATTTTCAGCCACCCATAGCTGACAAACCCTCATTATTGTCATTAGAAGATGTTAACGTCCTCTTTCAGAAGGTTCGATCTCACGCAAAATACTTCTTACATACACGTGAAATTTATACTCTGTGGTAATTTATTTCTTTAGTTCGGGCATATGCTGCAACACTTGTTAACGAAAGTAGAATATGCCGAAATAGCTGGTTTTTCATTTGTGGAATGGGACGCTGTATATATATCCGATCATTTCTTTGCCAATTGGTATGCCTAACATTATTCATTTTGTTCTCGTACTTGTCTTATTTAGAATCAATATGATTTTTTATTTCATCCACAGGTTGTCCGAGCCCTCTGTACTACGACAAATCTCTAGTCATTATGAGACGCAAGAGTCCCTGTCCACGGAAATGATCGAGACGTTGAGAAACGTAAGATCTTATTTCGCTGGTTACGACCTATGCAATGAGCTTTATTTATCGCATCTCGATTTAGAACTTTACTCGAGGTAAGATCAAAAAAAGACTTTCACATGCTTAATTAGCATAGGAGTTAGGAAATGATTGAATGAATTTTGCAGCAAAGATTTTTGGAGTACAATTATGAGACGCCTGTGGGCCAAATACTTTGTAATTCCACATCACAAAAAAGACTCTCATCTCTGTTCTTTCCATGCCATTTTCAGCGGCAGTTGGGCTGCTGCGTATTATAGGTGAGCTCTGTTAGTTTTTATGCAAAATTCACAAATATAGGATTACAGAGAAATATATGACCGCTGTTTCTAGCAATATTTGGTCCAAAATGATCGCCGCCGACTTGTACAGTGCATTCGAAGAAGTCAATGCCAAAGATAATGAAGTGCAGCGAATTGAAATAAGCAACAGATATCGCGAAACATTTTTAGCTTTAGGTGGTAGTTGTCCCACGAATGAAATATTTCGAAAGTTCAGAGGGAGAGATCCTAGTCCAAAAGCACTTCTGAATAATCTTCGATTATGCGAAGAGTCGAATGACACGAACTAACGTAAGGAAGAATTATAATTATTGCCAAAAGAAACGTTACTTCTTTTTTATTTAGTGCTGTACACGTAGTTCATTTTTCACAAGAGGAAATACTGTAAAATATAACATCGTTGTAATATACATTGGATACATGGTTACATTCGTTATGAATCATCGTGATAAAAAGCATACAATCTTTATCAATTTAATGCCTTTTCAAAAGATACCGTTATCCACCATCTTCTTGTACAAAGTCGTAAAGATACATTGTTTTTATATTTTAGACAAAGAACTAATCACTGTTTGAAATAAAAACATTTCAAAATTATTTTGGCTATCAGACATTAAGAAACATTAATGTTTTCTCTCATTCATATATTATTTATAAAACATAAGTAATTCTTAACAAAATTCATATGATCAACATGTTTTCGCTGTCTCTAATTAAAGCTTACCTAAGATTTATGGAATATCCACCTCGCAATAAGATACTGCAGAATGTTAAGCAATGCATAAAGAATAAAGTTTGTACATCGTTCTATATAAATTAAAAAGCCAAGGTAACAACAACGATACTAATGAAAAGTAAAATTATTACTATCCAATAACCGCATGTTCGATCCCTGGTACTGATATTTTGTATTTGACGCGTTTTGCTGATTAAGGATTCGTCCATTCTATCCATGTGATCAGCCAAATTGTCTATTATCTCTGTACAAGAGTAAAAAAATACTTTTAGCATTTCTGTGAAGAAGTTTCTTACATCGAAGCAGAAACAAAAGATAATCTCACCATTTTGATGATGGACTTCGCTGCTAATGGTCTGACCAATTTCTTTTTGTCGTACAATAACTTTACACAGTTCTTCCAAGCCCTTATCTTGTTCTAAATAAAAAAAGAAGTCACAAAATGTAAAGAGGAACAAAATAAAATGACTATGCCGGTTTCAACTATGAAATGGTAAAGGGGAGGGTACCTTGTAAAATTTGTTCTTGCTGAGTCCTGAGATCAGACACAGACATTTGTACGTCGATAGGTTTGTCATCATTGTCATCATCTGCAGCCCAAGATGTGGTACCTGCATCTGCGAAAGCTGATCCTCCTGATCTCAATAACCTGGCACGAGAGGATGTAAAATCACTTGTATGAGCCTCGTATAATTTTTGCAATTGTACATCTCTGCTCTGTAATATCTCTATCTGCCTTGTTCTTCGTTCTGCTTCTTCTACGGTTCTGTGTGCCTTTTTATTTTAAGGAACCTATTTGCTCGGCCCATGAAATCAATGTAAACCATTGAATTATATTACAAAGAAAAGGATACATAGTTCTTGATTTTGATGCTTCTTCCACTTTACTTTTAAGTTGCTGAACTTCTCCGCTATATTGCTTCAAACGAATTCTTACGTTTACGGATATGCTGGCGTAGGTCTGCGATGCCTTTGGGTACTGCTCTCGCGACGTAAGTTGCTCCATAATATCTCTGAAGAGTTTCTCGCAGGCATCGTACTCTGTAAGCCTGTTTTTTTGCACATATATATACATATATCTACATTAGGATTTTGAACCTCAAATTTGATGGTATAATGTTGTTTTATAATTAATAAAAACTTAAAAAAAAAAAACTTTAAAAACTTTGCCATTACCAAGGATCATTGCCTTCGATGTAAACAAGTGCCATTTTTGTAAAATTCAATATTCAAACTCGAATGAAATTCAGAAGAACAAACACTGGGAGAGCAGTAACATCTTTATTGTTAGGAAGTTTATACGGTTTATTAAAATTGGATCCTCAAATCTCATAAATCCAGAATACGAAAGTCGTTTCTGACGTTATCGGCAGCCTTGAGGAATTCGTGACACATCCCTGGCACCTTGCAGCCTTCAGATTCGTGACGTAACGAAAGAAAGGAGGGAAGCAGGCCCTTCACGTTGTTTGTATGTATTAAAAAAAATTATTAAACCATATATTGACGAATTATCATATTACGATCATACGACAAAATGTTCCAATGAACGAAGCAAATACAGCGATATACACCGACGAACCCCTTATCCGCTCGAAACTGCTAGGAAAAAAACGTAGGAGCGTAACAGTCGTGTGGCCGTGTATAAGCGCATGCGTTTGTATCGTTAATTGAAGAAGAACGTAGAGGGGATTCAGCCTAGAGTGTAGAAAGGAAAAAGAGATCGGTCTGCGAAAGTCGAATAAAGAGAAAGTCTGCAAATCTAAGAGAGACAAACGTATGGCGTAGTGGCAGACCAGTTGTATTTTTATTGTCGACACGGATATTTCGCGAAGCAGCACGAACGAATGTTTAACATCGAAGAAAAAGCGGAAAAGATGCCTAAAAATGTCGGATAAAAGTAAATCTCGGTGATTCAGGAACGGAGGGGTATCCTACAAAAGAGGAAATTTCAATCCACAATTCGTATCGTCTTTTGGAAGGTCACGACCACCAGTAACCGCTGGATCGGCTAGCTGGTTAATTGAAAGTGGGGAATCTCCAAGAAACGCGATCGTGCACAGGTCAACACCAACTACGATATCCAGAGGAAAAGGAGAACACGTATAACCAGTTATATACATCGGTGGGAGCGCGCGTATGCTACGATCTTCCAAAAATCTACGAATGGAGCACGGGTGCGTCTTCGAGGCAAAATTTCGCGCATGAATGGAGTACTGTTGTTATTGTTGTGCATATTGATTTTTAACGCACGAGCTACAATCTTGGCTTATTCTCTTCCGCGAAGTCGAAGCGTTCATAATTTCTTTTTTTATACTTCTGGCGATGAGACACGACAGAAGCTTCCATGACCTCGACAAATTTATTTTTTCCCGTAACTATAATTGGGATATCCTATGATTATTATATGCGACGATAATTCTCCTTAGATCGAAATACGAGTAGTACCGTTGATAACGGAAGCATCGACGATTATGAATACCTTAGTCGACAATATGACAACAACCGCCGGTAGCGATGACGGAGATTGCGCAATTAGCAAGGAAGCAGCAACTCCGATATTCTTGCAGACTCGTGCTGCTCAAGGCATCGCTGGCGCGTTCGTATGGGCTGCGCTATTCTTAACTTGTCAACAGGTATGTTACGCTAACCATACTTCTTTTTAATGTTTAAGCATTATTAGCGATGCAAACGAAACTTAACATGCTTGTTTTTGTCTTGTCGTTCAGATATATCAGCATTTAAGGTGGTATACCAATCCAACGGAGCAAAGATGGATAGTGCGAATTCTATTTATAGTTCCGATTTACGCTACGTATTCTTGGGTCTCTCTATTATTTTTCAACAGCGAAAGTTATTACGTGTACTTCTTTACCGTACGAGACTGTTATGAAGCATTTGTTATATATAACTTCCTGTCTTTATGTTACGAGTACCTGGGTGGAGAAGGAAATATTATGTCTGAAATACGGGGCAAGCCTATTCGCTCCAATTGTTTGTACGGAACGTGCTGCTTGGTCGGAAAGACATACACGATCGGGTTTCTTAGATTTTGCAAACAGGCTACCTTGCAGTTTTGCCTCGTGAAACCCGTGATGGCTTTCGTTATTATATTTCTCCAGGCATTCGGACATTACAGAGATGGCGATTGGTCCCCGGACGGAGGATACATATATATTACCATAATCTATAATATCAGCGTATCGCTTGCCCTTTATGGACTTTTTCTTTTCTATTTTGCTACAAGAGACCTGCTAACGCCGTTTGAACCAGTCCTAAAATTTTGTACTGTTAAGAGCGTTATCTTTCTGTCCTTTTGGCAAGGTAATATTTCGTATCAATTAACGTATGTAAAGCGCACTTAATGATATATAAAATTATCGGCTTAATTTTTGTCTTAGGTGTATTGTTGGCTATTCTTGAGAAAGCAAATGTAATATCCCCCATAAACTTGGGACCGTCTAGCAGCGCGGGCACCGTTTCGGCTGGTTATCAGAATTTTTTGATTTGTATCGAAATGTTATTCGCTGCTATAGCTCTACGTTATGCCTTTCCTTACCAAGTATATTCCGCTGGATGTGTTACGGATTCAAGAGGGAGGAGTGTTACGATGCAAAGTATTAGTAGCAGTTTAAAGGTACGATATCGTAATGTTAACAATTCCCGTTGGTACAAACGTCGGTGTTTAAAACCATCGACATCGTTTGTTTCTAGGAAACTATGAATCCAAAAGATATAATGACCGACGCCATTCACAATTTTCATCCACAGTATCAGCAATATACTCAGTATAGTTCTGGTATGTACAGTTTTGTCATTACGAATATGTCGAATTATTTGACCCGATATTACGTTGTGAAGTTTCTTTGCTAATTACATCACTCAGTTTGCGAGCTGTTAATTTTCATATGGCATGATGTAGCGAATGACAAAATATAAACTCACCCATACTTTAAGGTTTACCTATTTTTCATTTTGCATATGTTTATATTTTTTGCATATATTTTTGATGAAAGGTACCAAAAACCGAATGAAATATTTAGAACACCATAAGAGCTTTATCTGAAATATAACGATATACGAGAATAATTAAATCCATTAATCAAATAATTGGAATGCTTATGGGCTTTGGCTTATGTATATAATGTACATTACACTTATACGTTTTCATATTCTACACTGCAGACCAATGAAAGCACTGAATAATATCGATTCACGCATTAATAATGTTTTAACAAAATGAAACAAAAAATATAAATATTCTGTCATAAGTTCAATCGACGTGTGCCAGGTTGAGTAAATTACTTTGAAGGCACTCTGTTTACTGTTTTTCAGACGTTAATACCAACTTGCCGTACGAAAAACTATGAGTGTGCGAGGCGTCACTTTTTTAATTTCAAGAAATCGACCATCTGGCATTTGTACAACTTTGAACGGAGATCGAAAGATTCTAAATACAGTACTATAGTTTGTTTACCGATGCTACGAATTTACTCAATGCTTAAAGTTCAGAATCAAGTTGCAGGGTGGGCAAGTTTTCTGCTCAAATTATCATTTAAGGTTTATATGTGAAATTATAACGCGTATTATATGCATATAGCTCATCCAGTTTGCGATTAACAAAATTTACTGTATCATAGAAGTTTTAAACATTTAACACAGAAGCACTTAGAACACGGTGTATTTCATAAAAGGTTTTTGCTTTACAATAAATGCAGAAGGCAAACAACAAGTTGATTGTCATTCTCCGGCAGTTTTTTACTTGTACAATAATCTCTTTATTAATCACAGAGACTTACGAAGAGTATATTATTATTATTATTATTATTATTATCATCATCATCATCATTGCTCTTGTCCCAGTTAAGATAAAACACGGCATGCAAACGCAAGGTTTTTATCTAATTTTGCATGGTGAACCAGCATTGCGTTTTTCGTTTACGTACGTTAAGTACACTTACCTTAGCGTGTTTTATATCTACATAAATTTTGCAAGCTTGGAAGTATCCTTTGTTTTTACTACAGTAACTTGCATGTATCGTTCAGTTGAAACTGTTGTCATTAACATTATTCACGTTTCTCTGCATCAATGTACGTCTCGTTGAGGAAAGGAAACAAAGAGAACAGTGTAAATTTTCGAAAACAAGAAACAAATCGTGATAGAAAGTTTGGTAGAAAGTTGTGTACGAAAATGTTCGTAGCCTTTGCGCTCGATACAGCCAACACCTTAACAACTAAAGAATTTATAAACACGCACGATATCACGCTGGCTGATCGACGCATAATCACTGTAGGCTTCATTAGCGATAATCCACGTAATGTAATGTGACGATTAGGAGCTCCAAAAGGACAACGCGGTATGCGGATATCCAGCTTCGATCCGGACGATCCACAGAATATGCCGGTACCACCACCTCAAAGGCGACATACGTCTCATCAACGCGTAGCTACGATCTCCCAGAATTATAACGAGAAAACAATGCTGCTGAGCAGTGACGATGAGTTCCAATAAAGTTACGACTGTCAATGATAACGGTTAAATGAGAATTATAAAGGAATAAAGTGTGCGCGTGCATTTGAACCGTTCGTTGAAGAATCGTGCACGCGCAAGGATGAAAGATGAGGAAACGAACAAATATATTGCATCAATGCAAAAAAAAGAAACAGTTCCAGGAAGTTATAAAAGGAGAAAAAAAAAATCTGCTTTCGACGAGACACACTACTAAATGTATCGTTAAATTTGATTGTACACGTTGTTAGGTAGGAACTTGACTCGCTCAGAGAAAGAAACAAAACGGCAGATAGGCAAAGACAGAATACGGTCGTACCGCGTAACATGCTACGCTCGTACAGTAATAGTTCCATGATATTACATTCATGTTAATACGTGTATTATGTTACATCATGTAAACATAGGATAGAAGAATATTTATTTTACTATGCTGAACACGTTTTAAGGCAATGTTACCTATAGAGGTGGCTCTATTATTACGAAGAGATCAAATGACCTTTGTTTCGCGCGATAATTTCATTTCTCGAGAAAGGAAAAAAATAAACCATTGTACAGTACTTAAAAGTTTGAATACTCACCAATACGTTAACTATCTTCATTTGCCGTAGTCCATCGATATTTTTACACTCGCGTACTAACGTCAAATCCCGCGTTTTTACACTGATACACTTCTTTGTAGATGATATTAATGTAACTTTTATCTTGCGAGAATGCTGTTTCGTAAAGTTCGCTAAACAAATATTTGTGGTTTATTATATGAATACCGGGTAATGTATGACTTTGAGCCACGAAAATCTTTGCGTCCTAGATTAAAGAATTAATAAGTGTATATATATCGTTAAAATAGAATGTATTTAATAATGCAAAAATTAAAGAATTTTTCTTTGAAGTCAACTACTGAAAGTACCCTTATAATCGTATCGTAACGACACTTTACCTGTCACACGGTCAAATATATTCTGTATACATATAGTTACATACCGGGGACAGTAAACATTCTGTGCAGATAAAAAATAACGATAAATAACACATACATACGTACACGCACACACACACACACATATAGGTGTGTGTATATATATATATATATATATATATATATATATATATATATTTAATCGTTTATAAAATTAACCGCTCTCTTTGTTTTTGTAAACAACAGTTTCTTAAAATGTTTCAATTTCATTGTTATATATACAGTAAACAAAACACAACACCAAGAGCTTTTCGCAGAAACAGAACATATTGTAGACGATTTCTTTAGAAAAAAAATCAATCGTTTCACTGCATCTATACAAGAAGTCTACAACTGTCAGTGAAAAAATAATTTCTAATCTTCTTATAACAGCCTTTATTCATTTCGACAAAAAAATAAGCATATATTACTGTGTGTATCTGTGTGTTTTAGATAAAATAATTAATTTCGTTTGCAACGCAATACTCTACGGTATTACAAAGCATCTCATATATCTATATACAAAATTTCATTAAACCCGTTGCATTAATTCGTATTTACCAGCCGATCCAATACGACTCCTTGCTCGTAACAACTTTTTTCCAGCCGTGCCAAGGCGACTCCACATCTTGTTCCAATGATAAATCATCGCGCGAATCTCCCTCCAAATGTTCCTTTTCCGAATGTTCGTCCGTAGAATCCGAAATGTTCTGTATCGATGCTCTGTACTTTTTAACGACAAACGTTTCATCCTCGTCCTCGATATCCTGATATTGCAATTCATCGTCCATATAAACCACAATGTTATCTTCCTCGTTTGCATATTTGTTATACTTTTCAGCGACATCCTGCTCCAATACCTTACTGGTGCAGGCCACTGAGCATTTTTTTTTGCCTTGACCTTCGGATTGTTCATCGACATTGCCACAAGGTTGAAACATTATTGGCCTGAAACCTATCGACCTGAGTCGTGCAATTCTTAAATCACTATCCAATGGATTAACAGGTACAAACGCAGATGTTCTTTCCATCGTAGATTGTTCTTTTTCAATCTCCAAATTGTCCCTATTGAATAATGGAGTCGAATTCTTTCGCTCGGTTTCTCCGCAGTGTTTCGACGTTTCGGTGGAGATACCAGTTTCACCATCCGTTAGGACCGCTTCGTTTGCTTCAAATTTCATATCCTTTGGATCATTGTACTCTATTTTGATGAAAGTGTAATGCTCTTTGTGTCCACCGCTGGGAGTACAATCATCGCTACTTGCCCCGTCTCTGGAATTAATAGTTAATGGTTCTTTGATGAGGGAACATTGAGTTATCGCGTCTATTCTGCAGGGCTTTAAAATTTTTCTATTATAATTCCGTCGGTCTTCGATGCTATTGTGATACTTCGGTTCTGCAGGAATTCTCTGTATCGTCTTCCTCTTTCGACTTTTGCTTGGCATTGCATCTGAAGTTTGAATGATTTTAGCAATGTTCTTCGAGGTTTTCGATCCTTTGTTACTGTCTATGTCCCCGTCATCATCATTATTATTACTTACATCTTTTTCCGCTATAAGGTCTTTGCCGACCTTCTTATAGTTTTGATTTATGGCAATATCAGATTTGTGCGTTTCATTCTGCTTCATATTAAGCCTATCCGATTCTTTAACATTTCTGGTCTCCTTAGTTGTAATTCGTTTATACCTGGTGACTTTTGTAAGTGTATTTCGGTTTTTGAAGACGTTCGTCGTTTGTTGCTCGGGAATTTCAGAGTTCAGTTTACATTTGTTTAGAGCGGAGATCGCGGTACTGAAAGGCTCGTAAGATCGTTTCTTATAAACATTATTGATACATCGTAGCCTTCTGTTACGCGGGCCACGTATTTTAGGACTTATCTTCGCGTCTATGGACAAATTCGCGATTTCTCTACGTTTCTTTTTGTGTATATGCTTTTTCACCCCAGACTTAATAGCCTTAGCAGCTCTCAAACGAGTTCTTATTTCATTTCTACTCTCACTAGTCTTCTTGGCGCTTTGCGTCGAACTTATATTAATCTTTTGCATGTCGCTTCGCTTGCGTAACATAGTCTTTACATTTTTATTTCGTTTACTCGAATATAAAGTATCCTCTTTCTTTACTTCCACTTGAGAACCATCGTACGCGTTAATAAGTGTTAAATTTTTTTCTAACATATTTACAGATTGGGCAGAATTCTTCTGCAATTTATTACTAGTAATTTTATCGCACCTCCCTACTTCCGATTTGTTTAGCATTTTCCTCGATAATCTTTTACGTCTTCGAAATTTATAACACCGGGCCCCGATCACGTCTTCCGAGAGAACTTTGAAATTCTTTTTCTCCGTGTTCTCTTCCGTACTGCTGTTCTGATTTCTCGATTGTTCCTTCACCTCCGGCTGAGATACCGACGAATCCTGCATTTTTAATGCTATGGATTGTTCCGACGTCAACCCTATCATATTTCCCATAAGTAATTTCGACAGAGGATGACACGTTTCTTGACTGATTAAATGTAAAATCTTATCGGGTGTTAACGATTCCAACGAATCGAGTTCCTTCAGTTCTTGAATGTCTTCCGACATGTTATCGTGCAATGCAGTGTTACACTCGAGTTCGGAATTACATAACTTTGATGTGGATACGACAATCCCGGAAGAACTTACATTGTTTCTCAGCATTCCCTTACCTTCAGTTTTTACATTTTCGTTTGTTTTGTTATTGTGAAATTCATGTTTACAGTGAGATATAGAGCAACCGCACTTTGAATCAAAATCCGTACCATTTGCAACCGTAGTAGACTCTTTACTTGCATCTTGAGAAGCAGCTTTCATTTTTGACGATTCCAATTTAATATGTAAATTCGGTTTAAGCGTATTGACTGATTTAGATATTCTACAAAATGGTATGGACGTATTCTTGCGTAAGTCTTGCTGTACGCTGTGCGACGAATCATACAAGCCTGTACGTATAGATATATTTGTGCTGTGAGTTTTGGACGCCTGTGTTCTAACATGAGACAAGGATTTAACATCGGATGCAAACGGCGTACACGGTACGGTGGTGCACTCAGCATTTGTGTTTGTCTTCTTGAAGACGTGACGAGTGACTATCGAACTTTCAGAAACATTCTTCGGTTTTTCGATCCCTTTACCGTCAGTGTCCGATGATTGCGCGACCTCCTTCGTTTTAACAGACTTCCCATTTCTAATAATATTATTAGGGCCGTGCGAATATTTCTTGAATTCGTACATATTAAAGAGACACTCGGAACTCTTAATAGGCTTAGGCACAGAACAAGGGACAGATTTATTCGGAGCCAAGAGAATTTGTTCCGTACTCCACGGCGGTGGCTCTTGATCGCTTAAGCGTGTAAGAATGAATTTGTAATACTTGGCAGAATCTGAATTTACACCGATCCAGAAATCTTTCACGCAGTACATGCCGTCGTATCTATAACCAGTTTTTGGTGCAAATTCATTTAACAGATTATAGCTCCTAATCAGCCTAACTGGCACTTGATTCTCATAATTTTTAATGAGTGGGTCTTTATCCGACTTTCCACCGGTATATTTCTGACCTGTTAATGTAATCTCATTTCCAAGATCAACGTCTTCGTTTGTATTAGCACTGGAGGTACAGATAGAAGTTACTCCAAACGGTCCGTTGTGAATATCTTCGTCAAAAGGATCGTGAACACGGTCCCTCGAACAATCCATACGAATACCCCACCACGATCCAGTTGGAAATCCATGGACAGGGCCATACGTGTAATTTGTGACCTGAAAAGATTTATACTCCAAAAAATTAACAGCGCCAAAACGAATATGCAAAGATTATTATTCCTTACGTTCTTATTGTACCAGGAGGGATTTAAATGACCCTCGTCTTTCGGTGATTTTATTTGACTATTACGATTGAGTTTACTGTACAGTTTTTGAAGGTCTTCTTTGCTCTTTTGTTCTACCTATAATATTCACAATGAATCAATCATAATATTGCCCATCAATTAACAATTATACACACCTGATTCTTATGCCGCGACTCTTGCAGCAGCTTTTTATTTTCGTCTGCAGTATTTACATGGAAAATCATGAAGGCATCGCTTTTCGCCATTTTACAGCAAAATTTTATTTGCATAGTATATGGTAAATGTAGGTACGCCTATTATATACCTAAGCAGCAAGCCGCAGGCGTATCGTTTGCTTATTTACGTACGGTCGAAATATGAAGAAATTACGAAGCTGCTCCAATCACGATACCCGCATACCTCTGTAACTTTGCTAGTAATGGCCGATTGTATCTTATATTTCTTCTATTTGCCGAATTTCTTATACGTAGAATTCTTTTAATTTGCCATATTCAAACAACGTGCCGTCTGTATTTTGTTTCGAAAGTCCAGTTTGATCCATCGATCGAATATTACGTAGTACACTAAGGAAGATTTTTCTCTTCTCGCTAATCCTTCTTTACCTCCGGATAAACGATTCTCAATTGATATGTCGGGCTAATACATTCAACGTGTTCTTTTCTTTTCACTGACCGATAATATCGATCAAGCATTTAGAACAATTTAGAACAACTCACAATCAGAATAATGTGAACGCGATACAAGTATCATGGATTAAATGTAACTGATTTCAGAACGCAGCTTGCACATTTGTATTCCTGCATCGTTCGTGT
Organism: Cerceris rybyensis; assembly: GCA_910591515.1. NCBI lineage: Eukaryota > Metazoa > Arthropoda > Insecta > Hymenoptera > Crabronidae > Cerceris > Cerceris rybyensis. Next base: position 245,621 of record OU342800.1, on the reverse strand, counting down.
TAACGACACCTTAAACCCCTTAAACTATATGAATTTATAGCATGGCCCATGTACATAAATGCTTTAAGAAAAGTTTCGAGTAGTTTCTTTCATGTGCGCCTCGTTAGATGGCAGTTAATCCATCAATTTTGCTGCCCTCTGTAAACAATATGAAACATGGCAGATTTATTAATACACCAACAGGGGGACATTGCTCTGATGCGCGGGTAATATGATAAACTGTTACTGCAGAAACAATTAATCGAGAGAACGAAAAATTACCTTGTTCCCCTCACGTCAAGAGTCTACTCACAAATATTTATAATCCACTTTTTAGACAAAAGTTCATTCATTTTACACTATCTTAATACTTCATGTTAAGGTATGCATCTGTATGTTTCCGAAATCTTTAGTTACCTACTGACATATACTAAACTCAAGTTCTCATTCACAAGTATGCTGTAATTTGATGATCGCGGATGATCACGTGACCATAATGGCAACTACAGGTGATCAGGAATGACTGGGAATGACCCAGATACAAAGTTGGAATAAATTGTACAGAAATTCATTAGTGAAAGTCATTTAGCAGAGCCATCATCATCAGTCCGGTTGATATGTGTATATGCATGACAAACACAGGCTCACTTACGGCCAGTGTCCGTAGATTCCTAACAGTCGAATTTACTTCCTGCCGTCTGAGTTAACCTCAACATCAAGGCAACACTAACCTCTTCATTACGATAAAACATTAGCGTTAATGACTTTTCAGTTTTCGAATGTTAATCACTTTATTTGTGTTATCGTGCGAATTAAAAAATGATACTTTTCCGAAGACTTCTTACGAAAGGTGTCATAATCAGAAACTCAAGCTCTTATTATTCAACGATTCCGCACAAACATATACTTCACACGTACATTTTACCGCCGATTAGAATCTCTGGACGAACATTTAAATACTCTGGAACGAGATACGCTACTAAGGCTATACAAGAACCGGTTTTAAAACCCACTGTACGTCTTGTTACAAAAACAAAGAAACATTCGGACCTCAAACATTTATTTCGTTTGGCAGCAACACAGAAATGGCGATTAATCAGTGCCACTGCGTTCCTGTTAGTATCATCTACAATTACAATGGCAGTACCATTCTGTCTAGGAAAAGTGATCGATATTTTTTACACCCCCAATAAAGAAAGAACAAAAAGTAACATTAATAGGCTTTACATCATTCTTTTTGGAGTATTTATGATCGGGAGTTTCTGTAATTTTTGGAGAGTATACCTGATGTCTACCAGTGCATACAAGATTACCGAATCTTTGAGAAGGAAAGCATACGCCGCTATCCTTCGTCAAGAGGTAGCAATGTTCGATAAACGTAGTACAGGGGAGTTAGTCGGCAGATTATCTGGTACATCTTTCATCTTCAAGACATTTTTCACCATTCAAACGGACCGAACTACATCTTAATTCAATTTTGTACCTTCAGGGGATGCTCAGCTGGTCAGCTCAGCAATTACTAATAATGTATCAGATGGACTACGCTCCGCTATCATGAGCATCACCGGAGTATCTATGATGTTTTACACTTCGCCGGAACTGGCCATTGTTGGTTTAAGCATTGTACCAGCAATCGCTGGCTTTGCTGTCTTCTATGGTCGTTTCTTAAAAAGGATTTCTAAAGACATGCAGAATGCTTTAGCAATAGTGAACGAAACGGCAGAAGAAAGAATCAGTAACATCAGAATGGTAAAAGCATTTGCGCAAGAAGTACGTGAAGTTGATCGTTACAATAGTAAACTCGCAGATGTACTTAAGTTGTGCTATAAAGAAAGCTTGTACCGGGGAATATTTTTTAGCTTCACTGGTATATCAGGGAACATTATAATTTTCTCAGTTTTATATTATGGAGGATTTATGGTCTCTGATTCTACGATTACTGTTGGAAGCTTAAGTTCCTTTCTGCTTTACGCGGTATATGTTGGAATTTCTCTAAACGGATTATCGACGTTTTATAGCGAATTAAATAAAGCGCTAGGTGCGAGCACACGGTTATTCGAATTGATCGACAGACAGTCCGCGATACCCATTCAAGGTGGCAAAGTTTTACCCGAGAAATTGTCGGGAGACATTGTATTCGAAAACGTTAACTTTGCCTATCCTACCAGAGAGAATACATGGGTATTGAAGGATTTCTGTCTGAAGATTCCAAAATGTACGGTAACCGCGATAGTTGGATCGTCTGGTTCCGGAAAATCTACCATAGCTTCTCTCTTGCTGAGATTTTACGACCCAAATACAGGACGAATACTGTTAGATAATCACGATCTTAAATCGTTAGATCCTATGTGGGTAAAATCGCAGATCAGCATTGTACCTCAAGAACCAATTCTTTTTAATGGTACAATAAGAGAAAACATAATGTACGGTGGAGAGGATTCAGTAAATTGCGACGTTGAACGCGTCGCAGAACGTGCTCACATTTTAGAATTTACTGAAAGAATGCCAGACGGTTTAGACACGATAGTTGGAGAAAGAGGCATTACCCTTAGTGGTGGTCAGAGGCAGAGGGTCGCTATTGCCAGGGCACTGTTGAAGGTAAAGACCATTCAGTTATGTTAATAACCGTGGGTACAAACGAGATTGTTGAATACTTCAGTTAAATTTTATTTAGGAGCCAAAAATTTTAATCCTGGACGAAGCGACCAGCGCATTGGATACCGAAAGCGAGTATTTCGTACAAAAAGCATTGGAAGAAGCTACTCAGGGACGAACGGTACTAACTATCGCACATAGACTTAGTACGATAAAAAGTGCTAATAAAATTGTTGTTCTGAACAAACAAAAAGTAGCTGAAACTGGAACATACAATGAACTTATGAATTTGACTGATGGTTACTTTAGAAAGTTAATACAACATCAAACTTTTGCGTGAAAAAAAAAAAATCGCAATTGCGATAGTAAATGAAATAGAAGGTTGTGTTAATTTGTAATAATAACATGTATATATGAATAACGAGCTGCTACCTCAGTGATATTACGGTGATATATAAAATTAATCGATAAAAAAAACATATGGATTAGCGGCCGGCCTTTTTCATGAAAGCAGAATGGGATAAATTATTAAGGTAAAGGGACGTCAGGTAAGATTAATAATTTCATAAATTTATTAACTTTCGGATAAATAGTACAATGTTCTGTGTAGTATTTCATATCCGTTTCGATTATTGATCGTCATCGTATTGCGGTATGAGAGAAATTTGATGTTGCTTTATGGGCAAAATACGCCAACTTTTAATAAAAATTATTTATATCGTCATAATAATACTACAGATGTATGTATTTATATATTTTGTATATTGTTGATCATTGAGAAATACAAAATTGTAGAGAAAACGATAAAATTTAGAGTTCTTAACGGTGTTAATACGACTTCAAACACTCGCATTCGATATTCTTGTTAACATGAATATTAAAATAGTCCGGTAAATATACGACGTGTTTATATGTAAATAGCAAGTTGATATTAAAATCGCTGTGGTATACATACATACATACATACATATATATATATATGTATATATGTATACTTTTTTCTCCCATATCCTCTACAGTACAAGGCAGGTATTACAAATAATTCCACTTCGGTAATAATTTCTTAGTATATTTTCCTATAAAATAATGTACACAGCTATTTTAAGTTATTCATGTCTCTTATAATATTATCGAATTATGTGGTCTTTAAATTAATATCCCATTACTATAATTAATTTGCAAATAATCTATATCATATTGCTAAACTTGTGTCTGCATTAAAATATTCGGTGCAAATACATTTTCGCAAGCGTGAATTTCATTAATCATTTATTTTGAAAGGGCAAAGAAAAAGAAACTTGGAATTTTTCGTTCAAGGGTGCATATGCAGAGGGTGTGAAAGAAAGTGGGTGGAATAAGGGAAGAAAGGAGAAAGGTGGCAGAAATGACGCTTACGATACTTCAATTACCCGATCGTTATTTAATAATATTCTTCTATAAAAAACGCGGCAAGGTATAAAGAGAGCAGTGCCCAAGTACGCTTCCCTTTCATTATTAGAAGCGAATCAAAAAATGTTTATCCTTGCTTTGTTTCAACTCTGCGTAGGAAACACGCGTAACAAAAACATTCGCTCGTCGATTATATCCTAAATCATAAAACGGAATCTTAATTTTGATCCCATCTACGCTTCGTACAGCCGGAATATTTGTATTTCTTAGTCATATTGCGTGAACGTTCGTTTCGAATAGGCCGAGGTCTTTCGAAGCGGCCAAACGCAATTTTGAATTTAATCTTTCCATATGGATGTCCGGTCACTTCTTAAAGTTATGTAAATATGTTCGTTTGTATAAGATTGGCAGCCAATTTTTCCATCAGGGTTTGGATTTCAATTTAATACCTAAAATTACGGTCATACCTTGTAACTGGCTGTGATGTTTCAATGAAGTTCGTAGTTTAGAATGCGAAGGAATGCCCGACACGCGATAATAATGATAACGAAGGAAGCTTTAGATTTTACTCCTTTTCTTATGTCTATACAACTATCACATATGGTAACAATCAAATAGGAACAAGTTGAAGTTTCTTACTTGCCAGTTACAAAAATGACCATACTTTAAATAATAGTGTTGTCTGTATAAATTGACTGTAAAGTTTCTAATAAAAATCGATTGAAATTGAAACCCAAATCATGGCTGTAAAACTGGTCAATAGTATTATAACATTTTTTGAATAAGCAGTATTTTATTTCCTGCAATAGCTTGGAAATTCATGATGTTAAGTCTCTATACAAGTAAATACTAAAATTTACTCACTCTAACTGCAATTGTAAAATCAGTAAAGCGGTAAATAATACACAATTATAGAACTCTCTGCAAATCTTGCGATACCCTCCTGTATGTCAAATATTTTATCATTTATCAGAAATCGTACAAATTGTATCTCAAATTTCAACTATGATAAGGAATTTTTTTCTTCATAGATAAGTCTTTCTTGTGTATAATTTTCTTTCTTTTGATGTTTCTCATTGCAATGGAAACCAAGCGTTAAAAGTAACGAGATCGTTTCTTTATGCATTATTATTAACTTTTCGATAATTCCGCCATTTCTTGATCTACTGGTTCTTGCTCCATTGGTTCATCTTCACGTAATACCGACAGTGATTCTTCTTCATCCACCTCCATTAATTCTACAGACTGCTGTCCTCCCTTACAAGTTGTACTTTCTACCGAAGACTCATTAGGTTTTACTTTGATCACAGTAGGTATATTATTCTCTTGTAGTTCAGTTAAATTGCTACTTTCTATGGACATTGATTTGTCTCTGTCTTCTACTCGACACGTCGCACTCGAACTCTGATTTTCCGAATCTTCCGAAATTTCCACGATAGTAGAAGCATTCTTTTCCTGCACAGTCTCAATGTCTTTTGGTTCTTCAATAATAGGAATTGGGTCAGGTACCATAGATTTTGTTACTCTGGTTTCATCCTCTACAGCTTCGGTTATAGTCAAATTGTCTTTCTCTTGATTACAATTAAAATTTTCTGTTTCGTTATTATCCTTGATAAATGATGGCTCTTCAACTATAGGTTTCTGGTCTTCCGTTGGCTCTATTTCTGTACTGTGACTCTTCAGATTTAAAGACGTATCTCCGGATTCTAGGGCATCTACACTTTCATCGCGCCTTACTTCGGCACTAGGTATTCTGTGTATCTTATCTCCCTGACACAAAATCGAAAGACTTGTAGGCTCTTCCGAAGAAACTGTCGAACGCTCTTCTGTTGCGTACGACTTAAGTGTTTCGGATTTTATATCTTCTACGGAGGCTGCAGGTGTGTCTTTCAAATTTGTGTTTTCCAGAGTCTGTGCATCTTCATCCTCTACATCGGCACCAGGTACTTTGACAATTGTTTTCACATTTCCCATTTCAGAACTACACTTCAATTTGTCCTCCAATTTTTCATTCGGTGCTTTAGTGAGATTTTCGACCGTAGAATTAACAGGTTCTATGTTACTTGATTTAGATTCTGAATCCAACTTATCCGAATTGAGGGCTTTCGTAGTCTCTTCTACCTGCGCTTCGCTATCCACTTTCTCATTTGGCTTAGAATTATCTACATAGAATTTTGAAGACTTATCCTCATTCGACGCAAAATCTTTTGCTTGAAAGGTAGTTTGTAATTTTCGATTAGAGTCAGTAGAATCACTTTCTTCGTGTTCCAAGTCTAAGCTAGGCTGCGAACTAGTGTCCTCATTCATAATAGCTTCTGGAACATCGCTGACAATTCCAGGAGATTCTGAAACTAAAGTTGACATATTTTGTATTGCAGGAGGTACAGACGAATCTTGAGTCTGTACTTGAGAAGTTATGTTGGACACTCCAGACAACTCTGAAGTAGTTGGTATAAAATTAGATACTGTTGTCTCTGTCTTGGATGATGTAGATTCTAATTTTTCCTGAGAGTTTTCATCCGTTCCAAATACATTTTTTACTACAGTGGCAGTTGGTATAACGGTATGTAATAATGGTGTTTCATTTTCAACGGTGTGGACGCTAATTGTAACGGTTGAGGGACAATCTTTCTCCCAATACTCCATTTCTACATCCTGAGGAGGTTGCGTTACGGAAGTATCCTCTTCCATAGATCCATTAACCATGCCATCTCCATTCTCACTTCTTCTGGCTATGGGTCCTGGCTCCCTGGTAGAAACAACCAAAATGTTTTTTTCAATAGCGCGCATGAATTTATCGACTCGGTTGTATTCTTTGCGCGGTGCTGTCAATAATTCACATATTCGCTGAACGGTGAACGGAGCATTGGCAAATGATTCCAGTCGTTCCAGAAGATTACTTTTCATAGTATCATAATTGAAATGTTCGACGTTTGGACAAGGTGTAAGTTCGAGCGTTGGACAACTTTCGTAAAAGTCAGTTATCACGCGGGTCAGTTTTTCTCTGAAGAGAGTTTTGATCAGCGACCATTGGTAGACCGGGTCACCCGTTTTTGCAACCCAACAGAGGTAATCCTCGAGTTCACGAGGAATTTCACTCGGGCGCATTTTCTGAAACTCATCGAGCGCCTGCAACACCTCCTCCAAGTTTTCCATCTTCCCCGCCTACTACCCCCTCCGCACCTCCTTCGTTCGCTTAATAATTCTCCCTTTGATACTTATGGTGAAATTAATTGAATACGCGTCGAAACTTTCTACGTGAGAAACAACGAAAAACGCAAACACACCGGCCACTAAATAGCAACAATGAAGGGAAAGACGGAGGGGGTTTGACAGTGCTACCAATCCCTTACATCGAAAATATGTCATCAATGACAGATTCAATTAACTGGCGTACAATGGCGTTATTATCTCTTATTAAAATGATTAACCTGCACAAAGTTCAGAGCTTTCTGTATATAAAATATTTCAGTACGACGATACGTACTTTGTGGTAAGTTATCAGCAGGAGGTCCATGCCACTGTATTAAATCGCATGAACGAAGATTAGTTCCATCTAGATTTTTAGGGGGCACTGTTGCATGCCACCTCTATGGGTTTAGTTGTTCATTAACTCGTATACATCGTACAAGAAAATAACTGTATTGTGCTAATAACGAAGCCGCAAACAACGGAGAAACAAAAGTACAATGGACTTTGATTATCTTGAAAGTTATGCGATCTATCTGCACCATTTGCAATGGCCAAATTAGTTTATATTCTTCCTTTACTGGCTCACATTATCATTGAAATTAATTTCCATAAGTATCGCTTGTCTAGATACTTTTATTTCATAATAATCTTAATACTATTCATTTTCAAATTTTCTATTTCGAGATTCTTCTACAATTATTCAAAATTCTCGGTATGGCGCGCTGGAGTGTAGGTAGTAGAGCGCATGACATGTAGCCGCTTACCGATTGGCCCGTTGTTCCCCCACCATGCGCCAGCCGAGTGTCGCGAGCATCTCCCACTCCTATAAGAGGGAGCACCTGCCTCTTTCTCTATTCGCATTTGGAGCTATCAACGTGTATCCACTGTGAATATTCTTTGCAAATAATTCCCTCATTGCCGATCGCTAAAAAATAGTACTCTCGTTTATCTACTATTCACATTACTTCTGCTATTCCATATCTATCAATTATTACAATATTAATTAGAAAATTTAGCAACCATCGCAGAACAGACTCCAAATCCACAACAAACTTCGCGTTTAATATCTTTTAAATCTTGAATCATAATTAACAATAACACGTGGCGTAAAATTTATGTAGAATTGTTTTATAGTGATGTCGGCGTATGTCATGTTGCTCATACACTATTTCTAAGTCGACCATTCGAATAATGCAATGCAAAATGATCCGACAGGTCTGCGGAATATTATAAAATTGATCGTTAAGACAGTAATTTACGATGAATAAAATATCGACAGAATCGGATTTCATAGATATAGATATTTATTTCAATATAGTTTACAATTTTGAACTTTGATTGGACATTTAGTAAGAACATGTAACACATGTACACCGAAACAATTACAATAGAATTAAAACGATATATGTTTCTTATACCTTTGTGTTTCAAAATATAAGATACATCTTCAAAAACCACACAGCCGAATAAATATAATTTCTTCGAATTAATCGGGCGTGTAAAAGTTAACAGAATTGTCTGTCCGTTATTTCAGTCTTAAACCGCGAACATAGAAGCAGACTTCTTTAGAAGAAATCAGTCATCAATCCAGATTAAATATAGTCTGCCACTTTTAAACACACGATTAATACTTATAACACAGAGAAAGAGAAAAACGCATACTGTAAATCATACTTTTGTGTCGTAAAACATTATCGGAAGGTTCTTCACATATTTATTTGCAAATGTAGGGTAAAGAATTACGTATAGCAATATAAATATTATGTTCCCATTCTCGCAATTTTGATGATATTTTCTTGAAAAATTCAGGAAGCACAGCAACTGCTGATACTGTGATTTTGTGCCTTTACAAATATTATGTGTTATTTTGATCGACAGTTTATTATAGAGAAACCATTGGAATACTACGTGTTAAGCAGAGTTCACTGCAAAAAGATTTCGTTTATATGCACCAATTAAGAGTCAATCATAATTCCAGAATTTTTCATAGATTAATTGTAATTCTTCCTTTATATACTTACATAAATAGAACTAAAAATTATAAAATATTATTATTGCAATAACGTAACATTTTCAGCAAAAAAATAAAAACAAAAATAATAACAGGTTTGATCGATAACATTCAAATTTTATCACGGTCAATATATAGCAGTGTGCAGAAATTTTGGAAGTCTGTGATGTATCGATAAAATCTAATGTACATACTGCACTATAAAAAAAAACTTTAATGACATTAAACTTATATGTATATTGGCTTAGAATGACCGAAGACTTAATAACAATTATATGAATTTAATCTACACAGAGCATTGTCACTTACAACTATCTGATACAGCTGTTGTTAATGATGAATTTGTAAAGACAAGTTGATATTATCGTACCTCTGTACTTAAATCATTTTTTTTTCACAAACTTTGATTGCTTAAACATCAACCACCATCTTCTTATGTATATCCGTATTACCGACGACCTGAAATTGTAAATAATATTAAATGGCCTTTGTGAATTTACATAAATCTTGTACTTAGTACTTACGGAACAAAATTCTTCAAAGCTAATCTTGCCATCCTCATCTTTGTCAGCAAACAATATTGTTTTATCGACGATTTGTTGCAGCTGCGTATCCTTCAAATTGTTTCCTACCATCATTTTTAATACTTGAAATAATTCACCGTTGCTTATAAAGCCGTCATTATCCATATCATAGATTCTGAAGGCAAATCTCAATTTGCTCTCTTTATCACCCTATGAAATGAAATGAAATGCATTTTACGTTAATGTTGTAATATCAAATGAATTGATATATAAAACATGATTCATATTGACTTTACCCTAACACTGAACTGAGATACTCCATAAATAAATTCTTTAAAGTCCACTTCTCCATTGCCATCTGCATCAAATATATCAATAACACGTTGTACCAATGGATTTTGCTGTAGCTCTGGCAGAGACATAAACTCATCTATGCTGAGAGCTCCGCTATTATCCAGATCTAGTTTTCGAAATCGTTTCCCCAGTCTTCTAATTTCGTCGACATCGACTAGGACATTGGTATGTTTGAATTTATCAATATATCTTTTCAAAACCAAAAAAAGATAAATAATACCGCATATTTGTAGAATAATGCAAGGTATAAAATATTGCAATAGTACTGTAATAATTTTTAAAAAAATATTGGCAAAGGTACTTTGGCCAGTACTTTGCAGCAGCTATGTTTAGTTAAGCGTTAAAAATAAATCAGCAACAATATAGTGATTAAAACAAAAGTTGTGCGTTTTCACGTATGCACGCATACACGCGGTCGCAAATGCATGTAATATATTAATGTAAATTTAATTTGTGAAAAGTATATTTATTGATTGGTATATTTTTATAATGATGAGGAAGAAAATTTTCAATAACAAAGAATAGGTCATTCCTATGGTTCGAAGGTAATATTTAATTTTAACTTACAGTTCGAACATAGTTCCATAGGCAGCGAGCTTTCGTTACCCTGTAAATAAATGTATTTTGTATTAAAAAAGAAAGAAAAAAGATGTTCCTCTGCGCGTGATGAAAATATTCCGATAATGTTAACCACAACGAGTTGATGTTTTTATTCATAACGATTACTGGAAAAATAACAATGCGCGTAACGATGTTTAAAGTAACGATTGACGAGAATACGAAATGACCAAGATTTAATACACTCTATTACCATCTTGAATACTGTACAGCCAATTTTCAGATAATTCCGTGGAAAATGTCAAAATTGATCCGCAGAAAATGTTTTATGGTTGACGAGTAGAGAAAAATGTAGAACACAGATGGGAAACTTTCATCGATTTTACATTTTCATATAATTCTACCGACTGCATCTCAAGGATGAATTTTGTTTGTTTTTGATTGGTCAGTGCTTTTATCGGCAAAACAAGCAGTTCATTTAATTTCTTGCTATTTTTTTCGTCACTCAGAGACTATTTCTTTTTCGTCACAACGAAATCACGTATATATAGTAATTGTGCAGGTTCACACTATTTTACCTTAAAGGTAGCATGTATTTTGTGTTTCATAGATGTCGCTTTAATCGTCGAAGTTTATTTCAAAATTTAAACGTTCGTTTAAAAGCTAAACCGAAAATGTCAGTTGCTCCGTACTAGTTGAAACACTGAAATATCGAAAGTACATACTGTATACGATTAGTTATGGCGTATTCTATGCAAGTATTTAAAACTCCTTCTAACATTCCAACGGAGTACAGAGAAGCTGTTCACGAAACCTTGTATAGAATGCAAGACCACGTAGAAAATAGAGGATCAAGGTGAACAGAATTTTCTTACTATTGGAAAGTAAATTTCTACATAACTGGAGTGATATTAAAAATAAAAATGATAATGTTCTGTAGGCATCAGTGGAGCTTAAATGACTTTGATATCGGCGCACCTTTAGGACGTGGAAAATTTGGTCGTGTTTATTTAGCTAGAGAAAAAAATACTCAGTACATGGTAGCCTTAAAGACCCTTTATAAAATTGAATTGATGAAAGGGCGTGTTGAAAAGCAGGTGATGCGTGAAATTGAGATTCAGACACATCTAAGGTGAGGGAGGAATTGATTTGTGTGATTTATATACTTTCAAATATATGTGTACTTGTGAATAAAATTAAAAATTTACAGGCATCCCCATATTCTTCAGATGTTGACTTATTTCCATGATCAGAAGCGTATTTATCTTGTATTAGAATTTGCTGCTAGGGGAGAATTGTACAAAGAATTGAAACGGCAACCTGATGAGAGATTCAATGAGCACTTGTGTGTATTTTGTCTACTTAGAATTACTCTTTGTTGCTGATTATACTCTATTATAACTGTTGGTTTCATTGTTAGGTCTGCGAAGTACACATATCAAGTTGCAGATGCATTGGAATATTGTCATAAAAATAATGTGATTCACAGAGATATAAAGCCAGAAAATTTATTACTTACATACGAAGGAGATATAAAATTAGCAGATTTTGGATGGTCCGTCCATGCACCCTCATCTAAGTAAGTATAATAAATTTATTTAACTCAATTCAATGATTGTTAAGGCAATCTAAGTTAAAAAATTAAATAAAGTAAGAACATAGGAACTTTGTATTAAAAATTTGACTGCTTGTAGGAGAAATACATTATGTGGTACATTAGATTATTTACCACCAGAAATGGTGACTGGGCAAACTTACGATATATATGTGGATCACTGGTGTTTAGGCATCCTTTGCTATGAGTTTCTAGTGGGCAAACCACCTTTCCTTAGTGATTCTCAACAAGAAACTTATACTAAAATAAAAACTTTAAATATATACTGGCCACCGATAATTACTCCAGGAGCTAAAGATCTTATATCGAAGGTAATTTTTTCTCCCATTCATTGACTCTACTAGATTATGAAAAAATTTCGTAATTTTGTTAATGCTATTGAATTGCAGCTAATTAAACGGAAAAGTACAGAAAGGATCTCTATGGCTGCTGTCAAGAAGCACTTTTGGATCTTAAGATTTAAAGACGCACAATAATTTGATACGCTTAATTATGATTTTGAGAACTGTAAAGTATTAATATGAAATGTGACTTCAAAGTAATAATGATAAAACACTTAAGTAAATTATGAAATTTTATTGTGTATAATACAGTCATATTTACATTCTTCGTACTCTTATAAAAAAAAGTGCTTTAAATGACGATATGACCTTTATGGCCACTTTATATTAATTCCCGTAACATCGAGTGCAACAATGTCGATTTCTGTGTCGAGAAGATCGCATAAGCTCGGTTTAGTCCGTCCAAAATCACCATGGACAAATTCTTTGACGTATGTTCCCGCTTGCGTTTTAATATCGAGTACGAAAAACCTAGAATCATCTTCAGCAGCAGTGTTTAATAGGCGCTTTAACTCTTCTGGTTTTGCCCAGCGAGCTCTCATTTCGTATATCAAACGTTCTCGTGGGGTCAGAGGCCGTCTATGCAACACTCTAACCGGTGTTTTCTGAATTATCCTTACACGTTTCAAGTTGTTAAGATCCTCCAGTTGTAGCGTTCTTTTCGAAGCAGTTCGACAAATGCAGAGCGCGCGATAGAATTTCGTTTTAACGTTTTCCCCTTCTTTCAACTTTTTCAAGTCCAAACGGGTTAAAACTTTTAAATTTGACGTGATTTGTGCCAACTTGGAAGACTGATTGATTCTATTAGCAAGATCCGACAGTAATTCTTCCGTTATTTTGGTCATTCGGGGATCGATTAATTCAACTGCGAAGGGCCTTCCAGAATATATGGTCCTAACATCGACATCTTCTCTTCCAGATGATAGAAATTTAATAGCTGTAGTCGAATAATTACATTAGATTAGCAGGTAATAATGAATTTAAAAGAAAACTTTGCCAAACCGAGACTTACATTTGGCTTTTACAGTCTGAGCAATAGGATTGCATAGTATGTCTTGAACCGAAGTTTCCATCTTCTTTTCACCATTAATGAACCACGGTGTTTGACTAAGCTCTCGTGATAATTTATTGTATCTACCTGAAAGTATGGTGCAACGAGCATGAAATTTATGCAATTGGCATTTTGTCTTCTACACAATATTACCTCCTATAAAAACGCTAGAATGCAAACATCCTATATTTTCCACGCAAACACTTGTAGGCGTTAAATTAATTATAGAGGTATCAAAATACTGTATAAATTGATCATCCGTTATTTCAGCCATTAGAGTTTCCATATTTTTTCTACTAAATTTGTTATCTTTGTGTTTCCTCTTATACCAGTTGACTGTATTGTTGCTACCTTTATTTACATTTAATCTATAATTAAGAAAAAACATAATTGTTTTGATTCAAGGACAAAGGTGGAAAGATTGTATTTACTCACAATGCTTGGCATTCTTTGTCATCGAATTCGTATGTAAAGAAAATTTCAATAAGTAAAGGAGAAGGAAGAATCAGATCTCCACGTTTTTTAATAACTTTCTCCAATCTAGGAATAACTATCCACTTCCAAACATCTTTGGCATTTTGAATTTTTACTTTAAAGATTTGTGCAATATGTTCGGAAAAATGTAACTCTGTAATGCATCTGGAATACAATAGACGTTCTCTAATAGGTAGAGAAACTGGCACAGTTAAAGCACACGCAAACGTTTCACAGTCATAATTTAGTTGCTCTATCTTGCTTTGAATCTGTAAAATGAACATTTTGTAAGGCTCATTTAAAATTGAATGCTGCAGGTATTTTACAATACCTTCTGAACTGTTATTTCTTGGACTTTCTTTTGGAGAATTCCTAAGCATACGACACATGGAATATCATCCATACAATTATCTTCCTCGGAAATGTATCCCATCTAAAAAAAATATATATATATATGTATGATACAAATGTAGTAAGTGTAAAAAAAAAAAACATTACGAAATATGTAACTTACTCGTTTTGCAAATTCTACGGGATCCTGATAACATTCTGGCATACGATATCCGATAAAACGAAAGCAACACCTTAGACAACAATTCTGTAGCTTCAAAAAGTTGAATATTTCTTTTTCTTCTGCGGCAGAGAGGTTCATTTTAATGCAAGTGTTATTCATTCTATACTTTAAAAATATGCACTACTTTTGTCCGATTAATAAACAAAGTTTACATCGATCTGTTTGTGTTCTATTAAAAGTTCATTGACCTCTTTTTAATGTTTATTTTATTGAAAATTGTAATGAAACCCATTAGTCGAACACGGGCACGACCACGTGCGTTTCAATTTCAAAGCATTTGTAATATATGTATTGCATATATATGTAGGAGATAGGCTGGCCTCCGTCCTTTTAGCTGTAGGTTAATTCATATCATTTTCTCCGATTGCCATTGTATTTTTTTCTTTTTATTTATGAAATTAAGTACATGTTAAATCGAAAATAAAAGAAAGGACATTACATTATGCAAAGGCAAAACGAAGTATACGATTGTACGTAAGTAAGAGCGCGAATTCAAATGCATTCGGATGCATCTGATCTCTATTGCCTTTGTGATACATTATTATCTGAAGAAGTACAATGTGGTGGGGCTTACAGTACTGTTGAATACTTCCTAAGATAACCAGAGTAAATAATTGTAGATTTGATGTTTCGTTCTATTATAACATGTGCCTGATTAAGTTTTATATATGTTAACGTAACTTTTGTAACGATATGCCAATTTTGAGGAAAAAGTCAAGCAGAAAAGTGACAACAAAAGCTGTGAAAAAAGGAGATGACAATGTCGTTGGAGGTTAATTGTCACTTTAATAATAATAATACCGCTTAATGTAATGATATAATTCCATTTAAAATGATCCTGTCGACGCAATGATCGTTTTACATTTCGTGACAGATGTGACCGTTGACGATTTTGCGAATTCTTCTCGAAGCCGTATGAGATGTAAAAAGGCCACAACAGACGTTACCACCGAAGGTTATTTTTTCATTAATATATCGATGAATTTAATGAAATATAGAATTTTTGGTTAATTAATACGCGCTGCATAGTATCATTATTATTCCGATTTTATTTCAGTGAAACAGACGGTAACAACAGAAGCGGATCAATTTTGGACCGACATGGATGACACGGGCAAAATTCATTCGTGCGGGATTAATAAATCGAAAAAGAAAGGCAAAGGTTAATGTCTTTGAATTTTTTATTGTTTTGAATGAAATAATAATATTCTTAGTATTTGCGGTAAAACCGAAACTTTTTATCGTTAAACACTTAGGTACAAATCCAAATCAAAGGAGAGGAAAGAAGGCAAAATCTCCTGAAAAAGATACAGAAGAAGCAGGTAAGGGGACAGTATATTTAAATGTTTAACAGAGGTATACAAAATTACGAAATTCTAAATGCTAAAATCATAAGGGTTTATTAAGAAGAAGCCTTTGAACCAGCAGGTATAGACTATCCTTTGGACGTATGGTTTCTCATTTCGGAATACATTAGTCCAGAGGCTATAGGGAAATTTGCCCGAATATGTAGAAGTTCGTACCATGTAACCACAACTGGTAAATTTTGGTTTCATTTGTATAAATCGTAAGTTATTTGAAATATCAGAATTTCTGCATGTCGAGTGTAACATTAACCAGCCGTGCTTGCAGTTATTATAAATTTGTGCCTGGCTTACCAGAACGTCTTCAGCCACAATGTATGGTTCGTACGCACGGGTTACGCGCTTGTGTGATCAGAACGTTGCATTATACATACTTTGCACTTAAGAGGGAAGTGGACGATGTGTCATATTTGCGGCAAGCAGAACCACATTCCTTGGTCAGAAGACGATGTAATCTTATGTGGCACAAAGTAGGTGGTATATAGAAAATAATAAAGCATCTAGGAAGCTTTCTATTAATTAGAAATGTTGTTAAATCTTTCTAGAAAGGCAAAATGAGATGGTATTTTTTTTTTAAATTAAAAGAAATACCAAAATCAAGTAATACTGCCATAAAACGGAAATTAAAAGGAAATAGTAAGAAAACTGATTTTCTCGAGATGTTAGAAGATGTGGCTGTAAACCCAGAAGAAGATTGCAAAGTGCTCAGGGTGCGTGTTGATTAATTACAATTATTAATGATTCATTCGTTGCATTAACAAGCGTTAAATTATCTTGTGTTATTAACTTTTGTCATTTAAAACGTAGGTTACTTGTCTAAAATATAGTATGTTACCGCCAGCGACTGGATTAATTCTGCAGACGGTATCGGTGACTTTAATGCCAGGTTTTAAAGACCACCGTTTACAGCTCGGATTTGGAACTTCAGATGTTCCTAACACTTTAACAAATCAAGTTATTCTTAACTATGTGATAAATTATCAAGTTTTAGACTGGTGGCATCCGTCTTATCCTCATCAAGATGGAATTCTTACTATTGAATTACCAGAAAATGAATCTTGGGATTAGAGGTTACTGTACAGAAGTACATATTTTGCATAATAGTTAGTCTGAAGGTGTAACACATTTTGTGAAATACAGAAATAAGTAAGAAAGTAAGTAAATAAATAAATATATATATATATATATATACAAATGTATATACAATAAGAAACATAGTATTTGCTGGTCGATTTTAACTAACTTTCGGTAAAGAGAAGGAAAGAGAACAGGCTGTATTAGATTACGCTATGATACGTATTACAATGGTAAAAAATTATTAAAATTGTATCTCTATCTCTCCTTTTATTCTAGTATTTTTCTTGTTTTCGTCTCTACGTCCTTCCACCTTCATATTTTGTATTTTTGTATGTTTGTCCTACTTCTTGCTGGCAGTCTCTACAGCATGCAATAACTCCTGCAATTGCTGTACATTTGAAGTCGAAATTCCGAGTTCTGTTATCTGAAAAATACATCGTGATACGATAAAAAGATGAGAAGCGCTCACAAAATGAAAAACGTGCAATCAAATAATTGCTCATACCATGGCTGCATAAGCTTGTACATCTACGTGCAGTTGAATACGTATTTTCTCATCATCGCTGATCCCTTGAACTTCAGAAGGCAAAGAGCCAGTGGATTTATCACGTATTTTTTTTAATCTCCGTAGACTCTCCTCAGTTTTCTGTACGGACGTTAGGACGTCCGTTACAGACACCAAATAGCTTTAACAATTATATACAATGAACTTGGAGCATTCTAAAACGTGCCATTCTAAGAAAATTATTATCCCTTTCTTACTGTTTAGTCAATGAAGACAAAACCAATTCCGACCAGCAGTTGACTTTTTCTGGAATGACTGTTTTGTAGTCTGCATGAAAACTTGAGAGAAAGGAAAGAGCACTTTTCACATAAGCGCACGGCTTCGTAGGTACATCCCTTTTCGTTCGTCTAAATAATCTTGGAATATCGCTGACTTGTTTCAAGTCCGTCGCACATTGTTTTAGAAGTTCATTTACTATTTCTTCCGTGATAGATGGTAAAAAAGCTTTGAAGTTCTTCAATGTTTCTCCGAGAGAATCTAAACAAGTATGTACAAGTGATTTTAAAATTTCTGCAACAACAATATCGTAACATCAATAATTTCACAAACCTTCTAATAATTTTATTACAGTAGGTTGAACCTGTCTGAATTTTACTCCAACTATTTGCACGAGAGATGGAAGCATTTTGATATATTTTTCTACATCTTCGTACAAACAAATTAAGAAATGTAGCCTCGTGGAATGCTCTGCTTTGCTTGTATTAGGGATTTCATTCTCTATTGGCCATACCTTTACATAGGAAATTAGTACAGATTAATTTTTTATCAAATACTCCATTTCGTTAAATCACGTTAGAATCTATTATACTTCTTTGAGTGTTGATTGTGCCCACGTTTGGAATCTTGCACACATTTGAAGGCTAAACTTCCAAAAGCTGCATAACAAAAGTTACAACAACGTATAAACATTATTGTTACTTACATATTTGCTACTTACTGTATTTTACTAACCGTTGAAAGAGTCGATGAAGATATACTTCATCGGCCCAAACTCTCTGTAAATTATTCCATGTAACAGCAGCCGCATGAAGAGAAAAATCATCTTGCGCGAGAGTCTCCAAAGTTCCCTTTACAGAAGCTGGCGAAATTGGCTCCGTTAACACCGTTTCAACTGCCCCAGCAATTTCTTGAAATCGAATTTGAAAATATACTGGCAGATTCCATTTTTTAAGAAAGCTTTTATATTGCACGTTATTTTTAAAGTCTGTCAATGACTCGGGTGTAACGCATTCTGCTTCTAATTTTTCAAGAAACTCGAGTGTTGCTATGTATCTCTGTAAATTGACGCGACAATGATACCAATGGTATATCAGTATAAACGCTAATTAATGTTGTATAAAAACTGTATAATGCTTTTCCGCTTACACTGTGAAATAGTATAGGATCTCCGGGTGCAAAAATGCATTTTATATGTTGTTCAATTTTTTCTTCTACTTCCACCCAAAAACTGTTGACAAGGAAATTAAAACCTTTTACAGATGACCTGTAATCAATATAAATTGTAAGCATTTTCAATTAAAGGAGCTTTATTAGACGAGTCAATTAAAGGAAAAATACCTGTTAGGATGAAGTGTAATATCTAATATCTGTTTGAGCTCTAAGTTTAGCATACTTAATAATCTATTATATATACTCTGAAGACCAACTAGATCAATCTGTAAATTTTCCATGCACATTGCGTTATTGGTCAATGGGCCAACAACTTCTTTCCTAACTAAGTTTTCTGCATCTGATACTTTATCAAGTGTTACATAAATTCTAAGACAACGGATTAGTAGAGTAGAATTTCTTTCTTGTATGCATGCTAAAAAGAATTCATTGAGATGGGTCATATAAAGTATTTCCAACTGTTTACATTCCTAAAACAGAATAAATAGTTTATCAATTGTGTGGTATACACTGCATTTTGATAATTTGATCATATTTAAAATAGTCAAAGTGTAAATAACCATAAGTGAAGGGCTTGCTCTTACCTTTTCCTTATCACTTGCAATATCTAATTTGCACCTTGATATATGAAATTTTAATTGATTAAATTCTGTTGCAGCTTGCTCTAAAATATCTATCTTTGCAGGACTAGCCAGAAAAGCATTCAAGGTCAATATACTAGACAACTTGTTCAATGACTTATAAATGTGCTGCAAACTATATAAACTCCGTTTATATTCTCGAAGTTTCTTATTCTCATTCAAGTTAGTTGATATTGCTGCAATCTCATCATCTAAAGTCTGTCGTATTTGCTATAGTGGAGAAAAAGTTTACAGTGTCGTAAAAATATAGACTCTCTTGTGAGATACATTCTGTTATCCTTTACCATTACTTCTTCTCTTAATTGTCCCAATGGTGCTTGTAGATCATTGATTGCTTTATCAAGGCCAATGAGATTGCTTGATAAATTAACAAAGTCTGTATAATCTCTATTAATTAAATCAATCATAGCGGATCTCAAAAGTTTCAAGTATATCCCCAAATCATCTCGCATTGTTTCCAACTTTGAATTTTTTCTGTTCTCCTGAAGAAAGGCATCGGTATCAAAGTTCTCCTGCAGGAAGGGTTAAATTAGTTATAAGAAATCAAATCTTAATGACAAGAAATAATAATGGTGACATACTTGAATAAAATCCAAATCCGAGAAACATAAATCCTTTGGTGCTTTTGGTAGGTTGATACTGTTACCCGACATGATATCGTATTTATTTTTAACGTTATTGATTTACTGCTTATGTAATTTTAAAATTATTATTATAAATGTAATATGAAAGAAGACTGGAGGAATTAATGAAATCGTAAACACTGACTAATTTGTTTAATCACTGCCTTTGTCCGTTCATAAAATTCCCTTAACCCTACAAATTTCGAGAGAGTTTATGATAATTACAAATATTCATAATTTAAAAAATGTCAATGAAATACGAATCTCTAAAAAGTAGGAGAATGTAAATGCTGGGCATATAAATCAATATAAATCTTTCTGCAATTTGCATTAGGTCATACGTCACACGACCCTTTTAAGTCATAAACTATGCGAATGCGGGAAGAGTGGAAACTCGATGTTCTCAAGCTGTCTGGCACTGCGGCTGTCAAGGAAGATTGGCCGCCTGGCGGCGCCACCGGTCGATTGCAGGCAGTCATCTAGCGGCCAAGCGAGCAAGCAGTTAGCCAGCCGCCATCTTATGGCGCCGAGAGTCTGTTGTTTGAGTTGTTCTTAGCAACCTCGCCTTGCGACCAATTTGGTAGCCTTGATATACGTTTTCGATAGTTTTGAGTTAATAAAGAGTTATTGCTTTTAAAATATATGTATGTGGTCTGCCTTCATTTACTACGGCACAACTCCAAGCGCTATTGCTTTCAGCGCCATCTAGTTTTCTGGAATTATCTGCAATTTCTCTGGCAGGAAGTAACCCCTCTTTAAACAGACAAAAGATTAAATACTAAGGGTGTGCAGGCTGTGCCATGTGCCGGGTACCCGACGCCTCGGGTCGGGCCGAAGAAAGTCGGTCGGGCTCGGGCGGGTACCCGACACACTCGGGCCTAGGGGAACCCGACTGATTTCGGGCGGCCCGACTGGTCTCGGGCCGCCCGACTAGTCTCGGGCCGCCCGACTGATCTCGGGTATTTCGTCTGCTTCGGGTCAAGATGGCGGACTCGAGGCTGTTCGGTGTAACTCTACGCTGCATGAGCGTGTCTCGCACTGAATCGCCGGTATCATGGAGCGTGAGAGTTACACCGAACAGCCTCTAGTCTGCCATGTTGGCCCGAAGCAGACGAAATACCCGAGATCAGTCGGGCGGCCCGAGACTAGTCGGGCGGCCCGAGACCAGTCGGGCCGCCCGAAATCAGTCGGGTTCCCCTAGGCCCGAGTGTGTCGGGTACCCGCCCGAGCCCGACCGACTTTCTTCGGCCCGACCCGAGCCCGACGAGCCGGGTATTTGCACACCCTTATTAAATACTAATTTCTCGCTTATTATTTATACGACTTAGACGCCATTTGTTCCATCGTCTTATTTAGAGTCTGAATCAACGACCTGCCAAGAGGAAGCACTAAAATTTAATTCGTTTGCTCACGATAAGTAAGTAAACATTACCAAAGAATAGAATCTTTGTTCTAAGGAAGCTGGGATATTGTGACATATATCATTTGAAAGGGCATGAAAAACAGTGTTAAACGAAATAAATATCATCTCTTTAGCACTCATAGAAGCCGAGAAAAACAAAAATAAAGTTTTTCGAGTCTCAGAGAAGGCACGACAGATGGCACCACAATAGCGACTTCTCGGACACTTTAAGAATTGTGAGTTCCCACTCTTCCAGCATTCGCATAGTTCATGGCGTAAGGTTCAAATACATGGAATATATTTGTTCACTTTTCTCGGCTTCTACAGGTGCTAGAGAGATAATATTTCTTTTATTTAACGCAGTTTTTCGTGCCCTTTCAGATAGTATAAACCACAATATCAAACTTTCCTTAGAACAGAAATGCTATTTTCAGGTAACATTTACTTACTTACAGCAATCAAACGAATAGAATTTCAATGTTCTCCATTAGTACACTCATAGCTTGGACTATAAATAAGATGCCAAAACAATCTGCATGTAAATCGATTAAGAAATAAGCGAGATATTAGTGTTTAAATATTTGTCTTTTTGTAGAGGGGTTATTTCCCGCCAGAGAAAATACAGAAAATTGACAAAAACTAGATGGCGCTGAAAGCAGTGGCGCCAGAACCCTTTGGAAACATCGAGTTTCCACTCTTTCGTCATACACATAGTCTATGGCCAACTTTAAAAATCTAAGTGTATTTGAATTTTCTATTCCTTCACTAACTGATTCTTAGGAACTTCCTATTTCTACCTCATTTTCTTACAGATTTCGGTGCAGATTCTTTATATATGCTCTCTAAAATAGAAGCTATCTATCTATCGACAGAGAAATATATTGCTTCGACTGCCAGAGATGAACAACTATAGCTGAATCACTTGTTAAAAGCCGAATTCCTTCTCGCACCTCACAATTCTTTACGCACCTCTATCCTTGACACAATATACAATTTTTATGGACAACTGTTTCAAGAGCCGAAGGAACAGAGGACTCGTAATTTATTTTGGATTATGGACACGGAAGGAATATGATGAGGAAAATTCATAAATATAGTGTACTAACTTAATGCATTGTTTCATTTGTATGCTTTTGTATTTCTCACTTTTTGTACATCACTTGCAGAAATCTATTTACAAATAATAGAAATGAATGTTTACATTGTATCTCCTATTAATTTTATTTAAATTGATTTAACGCATTGGCATAGGGCAGTGCAGAACTGGTACAGGACTGGCAGGATAGGCATAGAAGAGCCAGAATAGTCACAAGACAATCGGGAGAGGCACAGAATACCAGGACAAACAGGACAGCTACAGGATAGCCAAGAAAGGTATAGGACAGCCAGGGCAGAGAAGGGAGAATTAGGACAGACAGAGGAGACTCACAACTGCCAGGGCAGAGAAGACAGAACTAGGACAGACAATTAACGCCCAGGATAAGCAGAGGAGAACCAAGCCAACCACAGGACAACCAGGACAGGTACAGGACAGCTAGAACAAAGTTTATTAAATACATATTATTTTATAAAGTGTAATACAAACAATATTGTACAATACAAGTATTGAATAAAGAATTTGTTAAATCTGAAACAGTGTTATACATGTTTAACCCTATTCAATTTCAAAACCCCATATCCTGACTTTTCTACGATTCTGTTTTCAACCAAATTTGGAATTTAGTCGAAAATCAGATTGAGCTTTTAGTTTGAGCCATTAGGTGTGAGCTTGCAAGCTCAGATGTCGATGCTCAAACTAAAAAAGCTCAAATTTTGGGTGAAAATTTGTAATATTCATTGAGCTTTTTAATTTGAGCCATCAAGTGTGATGTTGCAAGCTTAGATGTCGATGCTCAAACTAAAAAAGCTCAAATTTTTCGAGAAAAATTGAAAATTTTATTGAGCTTTTTAGTTTGAGCCATCAGGTGTGAGCTTGCAAGCTCAGATGTCGATGCTCAAACTAAAAAAGCTCAAATTTTAGGTGAAAATTTGTAATTTTTATTGAGCTTTTTAATTTGAGCCATCAAGTTTGATGTTGCAAGCTTATATGTCGATGCTCAAACTAAAAAAGCTCAAATTTTGGGTGAAAATTTGTAATTTTTATTGAGCTTTTTAGTTTGAGCCATTAGGTGTGAGCTTGCAAGCTCAGATGTCGATGCTCAAACTAAAAAAGCTCAAATTTTGGGTGAAAATTTGTAATATTCATTGAGCTTTTTAATTTGAGCCATCAAGTGTGATGTTGCAAGCTTAGATGTCGATGCTCAAACTAAAAAAGCTCAAATTTTTCGAGAAAAATTGAAAATTTTATTGAGCTTTTTAGTTTGAGCCATCAGGTGTGAGCTTGCAAGCTCAGATGTCGATGCTCAAACTAAAAAAGCTCAAATTTTGGGTGAAAATTTGTAATATTCATTGAGCTTTTTAATTTGAGCCATCAAGTGTGATGTTGCAAGCTTAGATGTCGATGCTCAAACTAAAAAAGCTCAAATTTTTCGAGAAAAATTGAAAATTTTATTGAGCTTTTTAGTTTGAGCCATCAGGTGTGAGCTTGCAAGCTCAGATGTCGATGCTCAAACTAAAAAAGCTCAAATTTTAGGTGAAAATTTGTAATTTTTATTGAGCTTTTTAATTTGAGCCATCAAGTTTGATGTTGCAAGCTTATATGTCGATGCTCAAACTAAAAAAGCTCAAATTTTGGGTGAAAATTTGTAATTTTTATTGAGCTTTTTAGTTTGAGCCATTAGGTGTGAGCTTGCAAGCTCAGATGTCGATGCTCAAACTAAAAAAGCTCAAATTTTGGGTGAAAATTTGTAATTTTTATTGAGCTTTTTAGTTTGAGCCATCAAGTTTGATGTTGCAAGCTTAGATGTCGATGCTCAAACTAAAAAAGCTCAAATTTTGGGTGAAAATTTGTAATTTTTATTGAGCTTTTTAGTTTGAGCCATTAGGTGTGAGCTTGCAAGCTCAAATTTGACCTTGAAGTGACCCTGAAGGTCATAAGTGCAGCAAACAGTAGAATTTTTTATCGATCTGGTGTGCCGTTGAATGGTAATACCATATTAGAGAACTTATAACTATAAGTAGAGGAATGGAATTTTAGGAATGGAATTGTAGGAATGGAACAAGGGCACCGGTTAATAAAGTTCAACAATGTTTTTAATTTAACCAATTTTTTATTCATCCTTTGCACTATACAATATAAACGTATGTGATACAATAATCATCAGATACAATTATCTAAGACCACAAATTATTTATTTTTAAACGCTGTCCTAGCTGTCGTATTTGTGTTCTGCTTCTCTCGTGGCTGTCATTTGCCTATTTTGGTTGTCCTATGATCGTCCTGGCTCTCCTCTATCTGTTCTGGTTCTGCCCTGTCGCTCTCCTGGCTGTTCTCTGTTTGCTATGACTGTTTTTGCAAACCGCGTGGAATTGTAAAATGTTAGAAGCGGTAGGCTTCTGTCACCTTGAAAGTAGCTAGTTTCCACTCTTTCAGCATTCGCATAATATATGGCATAAGATAGTCACTTATTTAATTCCAACACTTACTTAATTCCAATGTGAGAATTGATATATCAATCAAACATGATCTTTCTATTTGGAGGATATTAAATGCTGTCACGATACTGCGTTCTATCGCCTCCTACAGATGCTGAAGTCGGTGCAGGTATCGTCTCCTACTACTATTAACACCACACACTTCTTAAAAGTTACACACAGCTTTCCCACTTCTCCCATTTAAGTTTCGATCACCTTACTTAAATATGAAAATTAAAATGGTTTAAAATCTTTACCATAGAAGAAAATGAACATCGATCATAATATAACACGGATAATAACCTGGTTAAATACAATTTTTAAAAGGCGAAAAGTGCTGCCATCTAATTGAGACTTCGGTAAGAGGAATATTAAAACGAATCTACGATTCTCTATGAGTTAACCAGAGTTAACCGACGTGGCTGCAGTGTTGGATGATTTAAATGAGCATGCCGTAAAGGCAGCAATTAATTTTTCTGAAGTCTTTCTTCAATTAAAATGAATTGCAGGATGCCTTTATTAATTAATTGGTATTAATTTTAATATTGGTACGTGAATATGCAGCGATACTTTTTGTTTTTTACTTTTTCTACGTTTCTTTTTACAAAACAAAATGTAATTCGCATAATTTTAAATCACTTGCCCGAAGCATAAGTACTGTTTCATTATAACTGAGTTTTATTTAAAGAGCCCTCGCTCGTATTTTAGTACAGTTTAATTTCGATTTATTTGCAGAAATACACGTAAGGTGTTTATATGTCACAAGACACAAGATAAGTGAGCGAAACAAAATGCAGAAGTTTAAGAGAGCTCAGGCACAAAATGAAATAGCTATTAACAAGCATTTGGAAGCAAATGCTTTGTTAGAGTCATCAAGCGAGGATGAAGACGAAAGGAATAGCGAGGATATACAAAATGTCCTCAGTAAAGTTTTGCTGTCCTACCAGGGAGCTGAAGCCGATACGGAGAAAATTTTAACATATTTAATCAATATCTTTCAATCTGGAGGAGCAGTGTGTCTTATATGCATCTCTTCCGTGAAAAAGGCAGATCCGGTATACATTAAAATATAACACAAGACTTCTTAAATATTGATACACCCGCATATATGTATTTAACATTCTAGATCTGGAACTGCAGCAAATGCTTTGCTTTCCTACATTTATCTTGCATTCTTCATTGGATTCAAGATAGCCTGAGTTACAAGAGAGAAAAAGGCATCACGCCAGTCTGGGCATGGTAAATAAAGCACGAAAAGTAATTTAATTGAGATCATGTAGCAATTACTCTAATACTATTGATCTTATAATCTATTCTAGTCCAAAATGTCGCACAGAATATAGACAAGACGAAATTCCAACATCCTACAAATGCTTCTGTAGGAAGACTACCGATCCCTCTTATCAGCCATGGAATATTCCTCATTCGTGTGGAAATATTTGCGGGAAACCTTTGCAACCGGAATGCGGGCACAAGTGTGTTTTACTCTGTCATCCTGGGCCGTGTCCCCCATGCGCAAAAATGATAACCGTCAGATGCTTTTGCGGCAAAGAAATGCCTCGTCCGCGACGTTGCAATGCCAAAGATTGGAGCTGCAAAACCATTTGTGGTAAAAAGTACGATTACTGTGAGCACACTTGCGAAGAAGTGTGCCATTCAAACGAATGTCCTCCATGCTCGGAAACGTTGTTGCTCGAATGCCATTGCAAGAGCAGCAAAGAAGTAAAACCGTGTTACGAGAGGAATTGGACATGCAGCAAATCTTGCCAGAGATCATTGTCGTGCAACATTCACGTTTGCAAAGGCATTTGTCACGCATCGGGCGATTGCGGGACCTGCCCGTTGGAGCGAAATAGAAGTTGTCCTTGTGGAAAGAAACGCTATGCTATTTCCTGCAAGCAGGAGCAAGTACCTACTTGTGGCGATACTTGTGGCAAACTATTGGACTGTGGTTCGCACTTTTGTAACATGAGATGTCATTCGGACAAGTGTGGTCAATGTTTGGAGGTAGTCACGAAATACTGTCGATGCGGTAGCTATCAAAAGGAACTTGCTTGTGGCAAGGAGTTTCATTGTAATAAAAAATGCACACAGATACGTCAATGCGGCAGGCACTTGTGTAATCGAAAATGTTGTGATTGTCTAATAAAAAACTCTTCGAACGTTTGCGAAAAAACATGCGACAATATGCTGAATTGTCGTAAGCATAAATGCTGTGCTCCCTGTCACAGCGGACCTTGTTATCCGTGTGCACGAACGGACGTGGTACAATGTAAATGCGGACATAACAAGATAACGATACCGTGTGGTACGTTAAAGAAAATTAAACCACCCCCGTGCAATAAGCCGTGCAAGGTACCACCGATTTGTCATCATCCTAAACGCGAGACGCATAAGTGCCATCAAGGTCCGTGTCCACCATGTAAGAAGATTTGTGGTTTAACGTACAAAAGATGCGGTCACTCTTGCATTGCTGTCTGTCACACTAAAGTATGGGCAAAGGTGTCTATTAACGGGGTAAAAAATCCACCGGCTGGACCTTGGGAGAAGCAGAAGGAAACAATGCAGCTAAAAACGTTTCCTTGTCCTCGCTGCGAGGTGTCAGTTCCTGTGACCTGTCTTGGAGGTCACGAGACTCGTCCGTGGCCTTGTCATATGGCCAAATCGAGCTCCTGTGGTAGACCGTGCGGTCGTACGTTGTCCTGCACGAATCACGCTTGCGAGTTACCTTGTCACAGAGTTCAGACCTCTGAGGATTCTAAGGGTATACGTTGCGCCGATTGCGAGAGGCCATGCTCCTTTCCAAGACCTCAAGGATGCACGCATCTGTGCCTAAAGCCCTGCCATCCGACGCCCTGCAATCCTTGCAATCAACTGGTCAAAGTTTCCTGTCACTGCGGAATTGGCACACTCTATCGAAGATGTACGAATTTGACTTCAGCTACGAGCGAAGAGCTCAACGAATTGCTCAAATGCGGCAATCAGTGCCCGAAAAATGTAATTCTGCTTTTCATACAGTTATCAATGCTTTATATATACAAGTAAATCTCTACCACTTGAAAGTTCAAATTTTATCATATATTACTTTATTTTATTGTTCCTCTTAATAGATGATTAATAGGATATCGGTCTATACTCGTTAACGTATGAAAAGTCGACTTATTCGACTGTATGTTAACGAGATGATATTTTTGTTTCCTAGTCTTTAAAGTAATCGCTTGAAATTAATTAATCTCTTTTCTCGTTTTTTATCACAGTACGCTTGCGGTCATCGATGTACGAACGATTGTCATCCCGGTCCTTGCAAAAACCAGGTCGAATGCAGCAGGAAGGTGAAGCTGTTTTGTAAATGTAAACGAATAAAGAAGGACTTCGTCTGCTCCGTCGTGCAGAAGGAATCTATCTATATAGAGTGCGATAGTACTTGTGAGAAGTTGAAGAGCGAAAAAAGTCGTGCTCAGGCGGCAATAACGGAGCAGAAACGACAAGCTGAGGAAATACGCAATCAGAAAGAAATAGAGAAGTTCGAACGTAAATTTAAACCGCGGCGTAAGGGAAAGGACAGGCTCGATGGTCGAAAAGACTCGCGGAAAGAAGCCAATAACAATTATCATCGAGTATTGTGGATTTTAGGGGTTTTAATAGGTGTCGTAGCAGTAATACTATATGTTAACATTCACGTAATATAAATAACGTTAATAATGTCGCCGTGAAGAAGTCTACACTTGAAAAGTCATATTTTTTTAACGAATTCATTTACGTGTTTAAATCCGACAGTTTAACGTTGCCTGCAACAATAATTCTAAGCTATGACTGTAAATATTAGATTTTTATTTCTAATGGTTAATATCGACAACGCCTAAACCATGAATTCACGTGTTTCAATGTATTTTTATAGTTCTCATCGAAGGCCTGAGTTTCCCCGGCAATGCCCGACAACGAATTCCTTCAAAGAATTTATGCCATAGAATTCATTGTCCAAAGAACTGTATTCTAAGATTTATGAAGTGTACAGATATTAATTTGTGAAATCTACAGACTGTCTAAAATATCAAAGAGTTTTAATTATGTATATCCCCCTCATCCTATCAATGGACTTACATCGATGAGATTGCACGTGCCAATTACATCTACATACCTTTCATATGATGCAAAAGAAAGGAACTTAGTAAGCGCATATATATTATATATAATAAAAAATGCTCCAAAATACACGAGCCAATGATAAAACGTGCAAGGTTTAATGAAAATTTTGCAGGGTTTTGTTTTTTAACGGTTTACATCACACAATGACTAGGGTATTTTCAAGATAGGAATCATTGTGAAGCCATCACTGGAGGACTTGACAAGTTTTTGCTAGTTTAGTGAAATTTCTTTTCAAAATGGCACCTACGAAAAGATTGCAAAAGGTAATTCGAAGTTCTGGTTAATGCCAGCGATCCTGCATTAAGTTCAATGTGTATGAAACAGTTGCGAGAAAAAACGGTGACAAAAGCCGACACCTTTAACGTGTCAGATGGATTAACGGATAGAATTTCTATGGCATCCTCTTTTTCGCGCTGACACCGAGGTTTCCGTTTGTCGTTTAGAATACTAATATCTCTGTTACTACACTTTTATATTTCTTTTACACTCTATCCTCAGTGTTCCCGTTGCTTTTCCTATTTTCGGTCATTGTGTATTTTCGATCGTTTAAAATTCACCGTATTATCGCTTGTACTTAAATTGGAATTTGGAACGATGATTTATCTTCGTTTTTCTAGGAACTCTATGACTTAAGAGCCTCGGCAATGAAAAATTTCACAAATATCCAAGCTGATGAGTCAAATATTCTTACCTGGCAAGGCCTTATATTGCCGGTACGTTTTCCTGTTCTCCTTATCGTTAAATAAAACATAACCTTATTTTGTATACAATCGTGTGTAATGATTTGTATGATTTTCGTTCCAGAAAATTCTAAAGTAATTGTATTACATGTTTACATTAAACTCCAAATAAAATGAGATCGGTTAACTTCGCTTTTTCTAAAGTCTAAATTGTTTCAGGACAATCCTCCGTATAACAAAGGTGCGTTTCGCATTGAAATAAACTTTCCTGCAGAATATCCATTCAAACCACCGAGAATAACCTTCAAAACAAAGATATACCATCCGAATGTGGACGAAAAGGGACAAGTGTGCTTACCAATTATAAGCGTGGAAAATTGGAAACCTGCTACAAAGACCGATCAAGGTAACGCCGCATGAGAACTAGATAGAAAAGATGCCCTTTTGTTTATTTGAAGTGTAAATGGCCATTTTTTGGAAAGTAATACAGATTTTTAGGAGGGACAGAAATATGTATTAATGTATAAATTTGAGCATGTTATATGAAATTATGCTTAATGAAGCATTGGGTAATAGCAATCATACAATTTGTTTATAGTGATTCAGGCTCTGATAGCGTTAGTTAACGATCCAGAACCAGAACATCCGCTGAGGACAGACCTCGCTGAAGAGTTTCTGAAGGATAGAAAAAAGTTTTTAAAGAACGCAGAGGAATTTACGAAAAAGCACGCGGAAAAGAGACGAGAGTCCTCGTCCTCTAACGAATAACCACGAGCGACTGAGCTCGACTCACCGCGATGCCTGCCACCTGTCAGCTAATTTAATTCAAGCCAATAATACACTTGTCTGTTACATGGAAACAAGTTGAAATATATATATATATATATGTGTACAGTATTGGTTGATTACCGACGATATGAATATAACGCAAATTGTAATGTTTATATAAGGTGAAACGAATGAACTTTTCAAAGTAAGGTGAAGTAAATTATAATAAACTGTATGATATATATACGTATACGTATATGCATGTGTATACAATTTCAATGTGAAGTCATTGAGTTAAGATGGCTTTGAATTTCCGTAAGATTTTAAACGGCATGACCGACGATATCGTCCGTTTTAACTGTGCTTCTTTTTTCTCATCTATAGAAGATTAATTTAATTCCGGTTAAATTCAACTCTTTAGTCAGGAATTTCGAAAATCTACTTAAGAATCCTTTTTTCCCACACATAAGATCGAAAATCGCAATTAATCTGTGCTCCTCTAGGTATTATTAACAATAATGGCTTCGGTATGAATTGTAAGTTTTTGTATTTTCGTGTATTGTTAATACATTAAATGCTCGAAATTGTATCCTCGGTAATTGTGTTGTCCAATATAATGATTCTGAGACACGCATCAGTGCCATGATTTATCTTTGATTTTCCATAGAAATCTCATTCATAAATTCCATTCGACGATCCATTAAAAAGGGATGGTTCAGTGTATTCAATGATAGAAGTTGTACGATTAAACTTACCTCGATATAACGGTCATTAATTGTAAGGAATATTTGAGAAATAGAAAAAAAGGGGTAATTTTTGTCGGAATAAGAATTCATTTTGAAACGTTTAAAAATAGGAGAGGATCGGACAGACTACAGCTGTTGCGTATTGTATTTAAAACGTGGTCACATCGATGAGTGCTTTTACAGGGTTTTATTTTTATTCAGTTTGCGTAAGAAAGGGTAAAACCTTTTTGTTTAAATATTAAAACTCTATATTAATAAATAAAGATATAAATGGAAATAAAAATATGATTTTCACGTATCTTTTTTTCCATCGCTACGACACACTCAAGAGCTTCGTGAAATAAGCTTTCTCACTTCTCTCTCTCTCTCTCTCTCGTTTCCCATCGAAACCGTTCTGTCATTTCGTCTCTTTACAGAGTTCTTCGTCTTTTTCGTATAATCTCAATACGGGTGTATTTCTTACTTTTTCTTATTTTTTTTAACTTTTTTGTAATCCCATCTCAACAAACTCTGCATTTGTTACAGATTCGTAGGTTCCACTTTTGACATACTACAATAAACATACGATTGTGTGCTTTATCTCGGGACAATTGTGGCTAAATACGATTGCAATGAAATCATTTTAAAATCATCTTGAAATAATTGATAAGCTAGGTGGAAGAGG
Source organism: Cerceris rybyensis (assembly GCA_910591515.1). Lineage (NCBI taxonomy): Eukaryota > Metazoa > Arthropoda > Insecta > Hymenoptera > Crabronidae > Cerceris > Cerceris rybyensis. The sequence goes on along the minus strand of OU342800.1, from coordinate 213,326 downwards.
TGGAATTCGCGAAAAGGATTGTTGAAGATAGTCATGCGCGATCATTCCCTGTTTCTGAATAGATCAAGCCCAAAGAGCGTTATCATGCTTCAGATCGAATATGCTCGGTAGGAAGAGTATCCCTGATATGTAAAACAAACGAAAAGAAAAAGAAAGAATAAGGGATGGCGATGAATCTCCTCACGAAGGAGGATAATGGAAGAAGCAAGTTTCAAATAAATTCGTGGAGTATTGAAAATGGGGCAATATATATTCTTACATATCCATTCACATCGCTTATGTACACAGAGTAGATAACACCACAGATGTAAATAAAGTCACACTACAATCACTGATTCAGCTAAAAGTCAATGACATTTTATATATATGTATATGTACATGTCCAGGTAGCTTGCATAGATATATCGTAGAGACGATCACAGTCTTATAAGTGTAGAAAAAGTTCCTAATCCTTAATACGATCGAATATAAATGATTTCATGATTCAGTTACTTAACTATGCCTTCTTGTTCTTACCAAACGTTATCTAAATGCTATCTAATTTAGATTTGCTATATTGCTTTTATAGACAGTGTTTACACGGTTGGTATAGATCAAAAGGACTGAAATACATAATATGCAATAGGCGTGGGAGAGAATAAAATATTATACTGTAATTTAATTTTACAAAATGTATCAATAAACATCCTAGATCCTACGCCTATACCTTTTTTCCGATTATACGTCAACGTCAACCTTTTCCACCGAACTACTCAATTATTCGATATACACGACGACCTTATCCTCCTTGACCGTTTTGCAGCTCGATTAGTTTACTCGATGTTATGTTAAATTAGTACGTTAGAAATTATTTCGATATTCAATTAATCGTTAGCCGTTTTTTTTCTTTACTCGGAGACTGTAATAATTACAGAATAGACCATCGGAGGATATTTCGGTTAAATGAATGCAAGATGAAACTCGAGGTGAACATAGGAACGCAAAGAGTTCACTTTTAAGGCGATCGGAATCAACCGGGTCACAGCATCTCCTATTATCAGTCAGTGACCTCTATTCTTTTCTTTCAAAAGATGATATCTAGCTACGTAATCGACTTTCCACTTTAAGTTTCGAGTTTCCACTTTCGTCGATCGTTCCCCATTTCCTTGGTACCTTTAGTAATCGATACTCGAAACGTAAAATTTAAGGTGGACGTTTTGGTATCACAAAATACTATTTAATAATAATTAATGGAATGTCAAATCGTTAACTTTTAACGGGAAATGCTCGGCTCGGTTGACACGGGCCTTGCCACCACAACTTCAAACTTTATCGAAATGTAGAAACGATAATGAAAAGGGATAACGAATAACGTCGATGAGAAATGATTATAACGGATCAATTTTTTCAGTAAAATATATCATGAATTATTAATGTGATAAGAAGAGTATATATGTATATACTATTACAAATTACTTACATGTTTGTACAGATCCAACATTTGCATTCGAACATTAAGCAACGTACTTATACACCTTTCTGCAAAAGGAAAGAACATCTTTGTAGTCTTAGATTTAACAGAGGTAGAAGAAATTTCAAAAAATCATAAAACTTACCTGTCTTCTGGCGTGCGGGTTAAGTATTCGCGTTCAATTAATCCTTCGATACGTTTTTTGATAATTACAGGCGAAGGCAAGAATCGACCTTTCAATTGCTCCGTCACTTCTGTTACAAGTATATTATGCTGGAAGAAATAACGTAATGCAAGATAATAGCTTCGATAAAATCGACAGCGCCGTTATAAAAAATGATAATCAGTTAATATTAATTACAGGCATGCGTTTCCGGGCTTTCATAATACGCACGATGGCCGCTTCTATCTCGTGTTTACGATCTTCGTCAACCTTGTTACGCGTCTCTCTTCTCTCCGGCTCTGATTCGCCTTTCGCAGCTACTGTCTGGATCTTAACTCTTTGTAGAACAGCACACACACACACACACACACAATTACCAAACATATCATTACTGTATGACGTAATTCTTCGCGAATAATACCGAAGTATTCGCTGTCGTAATTGCAAGACTTTTTTTTTCTTTTGTCGAAACTTCAAATTATCATTTACTTGAGCGACATAAATTGAACTGTTAATTTAACGATAAGGTTTAGATACTAAACACTATTTCCAGGACAGCTGTTTTTGAAACAATTACAAAGAGAATGCCTTTTGAATGACAGATGGAAAAGTAACTGGTTCTAATTTCCCTTACTCTTTATATAGAAACGATACCTGTGTAATTTGCTGGTAAAGCTGTCATTAACGCAAAAGCAATGAGTAGGTTCTATTTCCTTGGTACGAGGATGTTTCAGTAACACTCTCTGTGTGGCTTTGCCCATTGCAAGAGATTGCAATGCTCTAACCAAGTCTCTCTCTGGAATATCGGTTTCACCTTGAATTTCCTACGCAATGTGTTCATATATTCGTTTATATATAGATATCATGAAATAAATGAGAAGCTTCTATGTAAAGAGAAACATGATCGGCGAACGATCGTCGTATCTACTGACCTCGTACGTTAATTTATCTCTTTTGTTGAAAAGCATCAGGACACACATCTGATAAGTCGAAACTTGTATTATGTGCTTTCTCGTGTTACTGCACCCGCTGCTGCTGCGTTGACTTAAAAGGCTACCATTCGTACTACCACTTCCGTTGCCAATGAAACTCGAAGAGGATGGTGTATCTAAGCCACCGCAGGTGCTTTCTTCTCTTCGTGGTCCATGGAAAACGGCATTCAGATCGGCAGAACCTTATGGAAAGAACAACTTTAAACGATGTCTCTACATCTTTTAAGTTCAAGTTCGACACTATCAAAGCTTCGAAATATAATTGCTAACCCAGTTGCGGTTGTAACGTCAACTGTCGACCACTGTGCTTAGCGAGATAAAAGCGTCGAAAAGCATCGAAGGCATCACGTGGTGCGGCTGGCATGCTGCACTTTGGAGTGGCAGATTGTGTCGGCCAAAAACCGGTTGTCAGAACTCTTACACTTATATCTACGCCATGCAGGTTTGTCTGTATCGGAAAGAGGATTTTAAAAATATTAGATCATGGTCAATGCACGACGATACGATGATTCGTAGCTACTTACGTTTGATGTAAAGACATGATCTTTAAATTCATCCATAATAGTATTGCTGACAGTTATGTCCTTAAACATTCCCTCTAATTTCGAAGTGAACTGACATCCGCATTCAGTCTAAGTTGAAAACATGGAAAAAAATTTATGTAGAACTTATTCTAAATATGTTACACTCCGCTGAAGATTAACATCGATAAAGATGATTATAACTCGATAACATACTTCAAAGGGAATTATTTATTTACTCATATTATATATAACCTTATTACCTTGAGTTTCGATATCATATTTTTTTCACTATCATCGGACAGTGATTTATTTAATAGAAGACGTTTAGCCAAGTGCTGCTTGTAGTACCGTTCGAACACATCTTTCTCTTGTAAAAACCGAAAGAGAACCATAGTCTTATCTAGGATTCCTTCGATTTCTTGCTCTGTCATCTAAAATAGGATAAAGATATATTATTTCCATAAATTCTTTCACGATATTACTTATCACGAATATATATTTATAGGAGTAAGCAGAACTCACCCCTTTAACACCCTTTTTGAGTTTGTCGTCGATGAAGAGCGAAAGATATTCTGGACTCTTTGTATTTAAATTAAGGAAGTATTCAAAGTCTGAGGCAATCATTTGTTTGTAGTTCTTATCGTTACTGAAAGAATAATGAAGGAAATGATCGAAACGATCTTTCAAATCCAATAAATTTTGAATGAAAAGAACAGCGTTTGTCGTTGATTCATGCTCTTCTTGAACCATGGCACGTCCTTGTTCTTTGAGGAATTGGGAGACGCAATCGCAAACTGTGCGCAAACCATCGGAAACTCTCGAGAATAATTTGTACATACAACCGAGATCTTCTGTTTTCTGATTTTTGAGCATGTGTACTACGCCACTGTTCTCCATCTGAAATTATAATACGAACGATGTAAACATCGTTGAAAAGTACCAATGAATAATAAAATATCCAGTGTAAAAAAGCCTCTACCTCAACAATAGTTTTCATGTGAATTTTAATTAATTCTTCTTCTACAACTTCTACTATTCGTGGCTCAGTAGATTCGTCTAAATAATGTTTGGCTCTTTCAGATTCTTCACAAATTCTAGCCTCAACTTTTTTTATATATACTGATGCACTATTTTCTGCCAAGAATTTCTGAGATTCCATCTAAGAAAGATACATGACAAGAATTGATTTAATTGACGAAGCTTAACAAGGCAATAGTTCGAGTTGCCAGATCATTTTCTTACTCTATAAAATTCAGCACTTTGTTGTAAAAAAGGCCTTTCGAAGTCTTCTTCATAAACTTGGCGATTGTTAATGCCGAGTAACATTAACATTTGGCAGGCATTTTTTATCGCAATGCGATCTACGACCTCTCCCCTTCTTTCTCTCGCTACCATTCCTAGTAGAGTTTCTCTTAAATGATCTCTAACACATCCGTATCTAACCACCTAAAATTAGAAAATTAAATCAGGGCTTCTTATGCATCCAGATATTACTTAATTATTATATGTATGGATAGACTTACCTGATCCCTAAATATGATAAGTCCCAAATTATACACATTGTCTACGTCGTTCTGTTGCACATATACTCTATCCATATACATTAAGATATCTCTAATCATCACCATTGATGTCTGATGATCGTTCCAAGCTTGATTTAATGTTTGAAGAAAGTTGTTATGAAGAGATCGCAACACGTCTTCTCTCACTTTGTTCTCAAGGTGATGAGTTACAACTTCCTTCAGACCAGTGTACAAGCGCTCCCCGTATTTGTGAAGGACCATAGTATAAGCATTACGGTACAACTCTTCGAAGCTGAGCCCCGAATTATTTTTCTTTTGTATTTCCTGAATGGCATTCTTTAGTAATGCCCAAATACTTTCCACATACTTCTCATCCATGGTGGTCTAAGAACATAAAGAATAAATGATTCGTGAAGCCTCAAAATTAATTTAAGCTACAAATGTTAATATGGACATCTCGCTATTCCATTTATACATATATATAAAAAGAAAAATAGAAAAAACCAAAAACAAAATGAATCATAAGTAATACATTAGTCAGAACTGGCTGTATGCCTAATGAAAATGTAAATGCTAAAAATTGAATGCTAGCCTTCACAAAGTTATTATGGATTATGAGATAATTCAAATTGCTCATTTTTCCTGTAGCCTTGTCGCTTTTCTTCTTAACATTCTCTTGCTTTCCAAACCAAGCCATAATTTCTTCCTTCTTGAAGCCAATTTTTCTTGCATCTCTTCTTTTAATTAAAAGAGTTGTAAGAATTAAGTTATAGCGAAAATGATCAACTAATTTTATAAAGAAAACTTTTATTTTTAATTCTTCAACCTATAATTTCTCTTAATTTATATAATTTCATGTAACAGGTACTACTGATAGCTAAGAATTTTATAAGGCATTGAATTATTCAAGGAAGAAAATGTCAGAATAATTAATGCGATTAAAAGAAGCAAATGAAGTGGTAAAACTTTGGATAATATTACACACAATTTTACCAAACATGACCACAGAAATTTATATGCAACCTTGTCGAACCAATATATGTTCTCAAGCTTTTTTATAATCGACTTTTAATATCATTTTTCGTTTGTGCATGCCACAGAAGTTAAGGAAATTTTTACAACTGTGAATTTGGTGGACAATAATCAAATTTCTACGATTTGAAATTTTATTGACAGAACAATCTGAATTTAGCCATTGAACACATAGACATTGTAATTACTGTATTCCATTGCTTCTCTTTCACAATGCTATAGCAACTATTCTTTGGTAACTAACTTAAGGAAGATAATCCTATATTTTGCTCTTGTAATATATGACGGCAATAAAAAATCAAATGTCGCATTCAAAGTAATCTTAAAAGTCACTCGAATTAAGCTGTTTTCCTATTATGAGATGTACTTGTGCCATAGTTTCAATTACTTTGCAAATAAACTTGGAAAAAATATTTACATACAAATAAATGATTAATTCATGTAAGGGTGAAAATTTACAAGCCGATGCAGGATCATGGTTTAAGAAAAAAAAGATCAGAAAGGGAAAGTGTTGGACACAAAGAAGAAAACAGTATGTAAATAAATAGATGAAAGAGAAAGACAAGGGTAAGGGAACTGGGAGAAAGACGGAGAAAATAAAAAGTTAGCTAAAAAGAAACGAAACTAAACGAAGTGATACTTACCGGAAAAGCACGTATGCGCATTTTGCTCTCTTTTTTCAACATAGCACTGCTCTTCATCATGTCGAATTTCCACTCGAACGAAGGATACTTTTTCTTCTTTCTTTTTTTCTTCCCCTTTTTTTCTAGAAACGCTTCCTGGCCGATGCTACAATAATGTTACGTTGTACTGTGTGTACATTGACACCAGTTAAACGTAAGGAGCATTCGGTTTGTATGCGAGAACGAAGAGCCGATGATCGGCCACCGCACAAAAATACAATCACTCATTCACGCTTTCGACGTGCCAATAAACCGAAAATTGTCTCGTTATCGTTTTGTACATTTAGTGTAAAAAAAGAAAGAAAAATACGCGACGTCCCAAGAGAAGGGGGAAGGAGGAAGAGAGGGTGGTAGGCAGCGAAGGAATGAGAGAGAGCGAGAGAGAGAGAAAGAGAGAGAAGAAGAAGAAGAGCAAAGAGAGATCCAGAGAGAAGAAAAGAGAGAACAACGGGGCAGAGGGGAAAGGGCAAGAAGAAGAAGAAGAAGGAGGAGGAGGAGGAGGAGGGGTGGAAGAGGGAGAGCAAAGAAAGCTATCTTTCTCCGTCAGGCTGACGAAAATGGGGGGATAAGCTGCTTAAGGGTTGAAGGCCGAAGGGTAGCCGAACACGAGGGGCAGAAGCAGTAAAAAGGGATCGAGAGGGAGAAACGAATAGAGAAAGAGCGTAAAGGAAAGGTAAACTTTTGCACTGTCAGTCAACAAGTCAACAACTGCCAGATTTTCGTAGAAGACTCAAATTTTTATCGCGAGACTTCGCTGAAATATTAACGCAACCGTTTAATACGTTGTCAGCGTCTTTCGAGGCATAGTGATATTTCAATTGTGAAAACTCGATGCTTCATCGTACGAGTTTGACGGACAAAAATGATCGAAGATTACGGATCACAGTGAGACGTTCGGTCGGTCGGTCGGTCGGTCGTTCGTTCGTTCGTTCGTTCACTATCACAATGATACAGTCTCCTCCAAGTCACACAAATCACGAGTACTGCTCTTAGCATAGAAATGCCATTACTAATTTCACTATTCTACGAAGCATCGGGAAAGTACTTTTTCCTTGACCACGTTTACATGTCGCTTTAACTTCGAGATTTGCAATTATCGATTTAAAAATGACGCTCTCTTCGCAGGAACTAACGGCGGTGAAATCTAACGGAAACTAAGCACGATTGGATGCACAACTTAGCCGATCTATGTTCGCGTCGTTTTCATGAGAATGCTCGTCACGGCCGACCAATCGCGTTGGTTTTCGGTTTTATACGCTTAAAATTCAATTCGAGAGTCATGATTGGACAGTGTCGATGTGGCAACAAATCGGAATACGAAGAATTTGAAATTTAATCGTTTACATGAGAAAAGAACCGAACGGCAATTTTTCGTAGTTACATTAAAAAGAAGTCTTGATTCCTCCCATTATGCGATGGCCACTGTAACTGACTGCAACGATAAATCGAAATTAATGGGCACAAGTCGTCGTGTAACGTAGACTTGGTGGATTTCGAACGTATTGTAAATAAAGAAAATATTGCGTAAACTAGGAAAAAATATTTCATGAAACAATTATATTGTTTTTTAAGTTCTTTTTGTTCTCATGGGTACGATAATTTATATTAATTATTCAGAGAAGCAACTATTTTATTTAAACCGGCTAAAGAAAGAATCTAATTATATGTGTTTCTTGTGCGCGCATTGGTGTAAGTTTACGCGACCTACGGAAGATAATTATTGACGGGATTCGAACGTTATTATATGCATTGACCTCGAATTGATTAAGTTTCACATTCGACATACGCAAATTTGGAAAACAATGAGCACAATGCTGCCGAAACTATAATACATTTTCATCCATACCCCATCCGAGTAGAGTTATAATTGTTTTCCAATGATCACTGTATCAAAATTAATGAGATGATAGAATTTATTGTATTACCTATAAATTGAATATCTCGTTGTATTACAGACCACCATAAATAAAGTTATAGGAATCCAAAGTAAGCTATTTTCAATCAAATCTAATCGACGTCGTATAACCCTGACATTTAAATTTTCGCACGTAAACTGTACTATTCGCCAAGGTACAAATTCCAAAGGTCTCTATAAGTTTTATCAGAGATAAGATTTAACTGTAATAGTTCATCATCGTCACGGGCAAAATCATTTATCGATTTAATCGTTACTATAAATCCATACGGATAATTACTTCGTCAGTAATATTTGTACGAAAGCCCGTGCAAAGACAATAATTAGGCTACATCAAGATCGTAACAATCGTGAAAATAACGTAAAAAAAGAATCTTATTATAGAACATAAGCACGACATATGTATAGTAAAATTAAAATTTTTCAAAAGATAAAAAAATTCGGATGACGTCTAAATAACGTCACTAACATTCGTTAGCCTTCGGAATAGAACAAAACTGCAATATTCTTTTTATCTCCGACAGAGTAGCACGTGTACGAGAGAAAGAAGAACAGAAATAGGAAAGTAGGTGATATCGTCGGTAAGGTTGCCATGTTCTCGCCCCACCGTTTCATCAGAGTGAACCTGCATTTTATAAGGAGTGTACCTTGTATTCAGTCGGCTAGTAACAGCGTTATATCGCCACGGTCATCGTTGTCGAAAGCTCACTCCGTTCACGGTGACTCGTTGTATTCGTTTGCTAGAGCGTTCAGCGTTTCATCCATAGCTATGGAAAAAATAAAGGTAAATCCTTAACGTGGTTCAACTACCACTGTTCATTGACATCTGTCATCAGATATAATGCACACACATTTATATATATACACGTACATGTATATAAATTCCTTCTCGCGTGTACGTGTACCTGTATCCGTATGTGCATGTACGATTAATTAATGACTTCAACGTCGGCACGATTTCGTTTTTATTTTCGTATGATAAATAAATGCAAACAATACTTCTTTGAATAATTTCCTATTCCTCTAATCGATTTTTGCAGGCCGGACATGTAGTTGATATTTTAGGAGATGAAATGACCCGTATTATATGGGACTCTATAAAGAATAAGCTTATTTTACCCTACTTGGACATCGAGCTCCACACGTACGATTTAGGCATAGAGCACAGAGATTCTACCAGCGACAATGTCACCATAGAGTGCGCGGAAGCCATCAAACGGTACAATGTGGGCATAAAGTGCGCGACCATTACACCAGACGAGAATAGAGTAGAAGAATTCAAATTGAAGCAGATGTGGAAGAGTCCTAATGGCACTATCAGAAATATCCTTGGTGGTACTGTTTTTCGCGAGGCCATTATCTGCAAGAACATCCCACGTTTGGTTACTGGGTGGAATCAGCCAATTATCATTGGCAGACACGCACACGCAGATCAGTATAAAGCCACGGACTTTATAGTACCTGGAGCAGGAAAACTGGAAATCACATGGACCGGGGACAACGGAGAAAAGATCTCTCATACGGTCAATAATTTTAAAGGCCCTGGAATCGCACAGGCTCAGTACAACACAGATGAGAGCATTCGTGCCTTTGCTCACAGCTCATTCCAGTATGCCCTCTCTAGGAATTATCCGCTGTACTTATCCACCAAGAATACGATTCTCAAGAAATACGACGGCAGGTTCAAGGACATCTTCCAAGAAATATATGATAAAGAGTACAAGACGCACTTCGAAGCTAAGAAGATTTGGTACGAGCATCGGTTGATAGACGATATGGTAGCGTATGCTATGAAGTCCGAAGGAGGCTTTGTGTGGGCTTGCAAGAACTATGACGGTGACGTTCAGTCCGATTCCGTAGCTCAAGGTTATGGATCTTTGGGTTTGATGACATCCGTCCTGGTATGTCCCGATGGACGCACCGTCGAGGCAGAAGCTGCTCACGGTACCGTTACGCGACACTACCGTCAACATCAGCAAGGAAAGGAAACTTCCACAAATCCCATTGCGTCGATCTTTGCTTGGACGAGAGGTTTGCTTCATCGTGCAAAACTTGACAACAATCAGGAGTTGCGAAGATTTGCGGAGACTTTGGAAGCTGTTTGTATCAACACCATCGAGTCCGGCTTCATGACTAAAGATCTTGCCATCTGCATCAAAGGCATGAATAACGTCACCAGATCTGATTACCTCGAAACGTTCGAATTTATGGATAAATTGGCGGAAAATCTGAAAAAACAACTAACTGTCTGACTCGTTACCCATTTGCACGGTAGCACACGATCAAAATATTGAAACTACTTGCATTTATTATTATCGGAGTACATATACATTCATGGTTGTAGGGAAAAAAAAAAAGAATACATCTTGTAATTAATGCACTTTGACCTGAGCTCGTCTATCGTTGTATAAAGTAAGTTCAGATTATGCGCACAACGATGGACGCGCACGATAGTAATGTATATACATACATATATATATATATATTAATACATTAATATATTAAAAACTTTAATACTCCTTTCTTGCATATCTATGTCGAATAAGATTTTTTCGTAGCAACGAGAATAAAAGATGTGAAAGTTCGATGATAAATGAAAAGATAGCGATTAATGGACACCTCTAATGAACGTTGATATCGAAAGCAATGTTTTGTACCGCGATTGGAGACCAACGCGTAGCAAGTTGATGAGAATTGCATAACTTTGAATTTCAGGCAATGACCTCTTTTAGTGTATGGCAGCGTTAATTTAGTTTAACTTCAATTATAAGCAGTAATTACAAAATTATCCGTCAACTCCACAAAATATTCGTAGAATTCATTACATGTTTTCTTACGATATCATGGTATTTTGTACTCGACCCAATTTATCCATTGATCTATATTGTTCAAATCAATAATATTATGAAGGAAATGTGTCGAAACATGTAAACTATTGGCTAGTGGTGCAACACCTCCGGCAGTTTTGTAACTCATCCAATATCATTAATATGCGGGCGCAACAAAGTGGAAAGAAAAAAATGAGTTTTTAATAACCATTCCTGCATCCCCTTTTGAACTTTTACACGTTTGTAATTTTGTATGTTGACTTATAGGAATTGTTGAGACCATATCAATGATAATATAAAAATATATACTTTGTATTTTTTACCAATTCAAGCGCAAAATGTTTTCCGAAGGTTCGCCTCTTCGCATTAACATACTACAAGATATTTCCCAGGCATAATCGACGAATTCCCTCTCATCGAAACGGGATATTTCGTTTCAATTCTACTTCTCGCAGTATAATCGGTTAAGGATAGAGAATTATTGAACTACTCTCCAACGAACCGTTTTATCTTATCTTGAGAATATTGCGCGAAAATGGTCGTGCGCCATGCAGAGGTACATATACATATATACGGATAATGGTCATTATGTAAATCGAAATATCTCTCAATAAACGATAACAAGTGCGTAAATAATCGCTTAAATTCATCGATACAGTACCAAGTGTATCGATTATTAGAGACTGAGAAAGTTATTGTCTGTTTGATCAATTACTCAGCAGTACTTGAATGGTCATTCGTTGTTTCTGTTATGTTGTTATAATAAAAACTGTTACACGAAGCTACTTCGATCTCTCCAATTTCAATAATATCCATTTCGCGTATCCTTTTCATCTTTTCTCTATTTCAGCATTCTACAATTACAACGATTACCATTAGTATTAATTACTACAAGTAACAGTACTTTAAGTCGTAATTTACAAGGAAAATTCGATGTAATATGAAAGAGAGATTACGCAAATTCCATTTCGTATTTATGCAACGACACGTTGCAACTGTATTACCGACATCTGACATGTTGGGTACACGGCGAAGTCTGTTACCTAATACCGTGTTCAGTGGATGACCTGTATAAGAATTTATGAGAATATATGAGAGTTTCATTCATATAAAATCAAAGAACGAAGAAATTTGATTAATATTCCAAAACATCTTTTTGGAAAAGTAAAATGGAAAAATCAGAAAAATTAGCAAAGTATTTCGTTAGATAGGTGGAAGTATTTACTTCCTCTACGAGACCATCAATCTTCTAAACTCTAAACGATCGGAGTTTTTGCCAAAAAGATTCAAATGAAACTGCATAATTCTCTTGTATTAATTTTATCACAACATTACGAAGTATATGAGCTCAAAGCTACTGTAAAATTGCTCATAGATCCACGATAATTATATAGAATATTTCGTCCAACCTGAAATTCTAAAATGGTCGACGACAAGTATGTTCGATCGACGACTCTCGGCGTTAACTGGATGACGCCAAAGAAATCATAGCGTCGACCGAATTTTCATCCTCAAAATGAAAAAGAAATGATGGAGAACGATATATCCTATGAAAACAGTCCTTCCTACTAGATCGTGTTTCAATGTTAAAATACATTTCGCATCTCTCAAATGCCATCCCTTCGCGTACACTTCCTATGTAAATCGTTAAATTCAATGATTCAGTTTCTGATAATTGAGTGTAAAATGCAAATAGAGAAAGAGACAGAGAAAGAGAGTTCGAGAAAGGTGAGAATAAAGAGAAAGAGAAGGAGAAAGGGGGAAAAAGCAGTTTAAGCAATAGAGAACGGAAGTATGAAGCGCAAGAAGACCTCGAGGATACGAAGCAAAGTGGGGATAACAGTACGTAGCGAATAACTTACACGACGGATACGTTAAAAGGAAGGCGAAATCGGTTGAGCTTTCTCGGTCATGGATAACGCGGATGGTACACTTTTCCTCGATGCTTCAACGATCCTCCCTTAATATGTAAATTAAAAAATACCATCATTCTTAAAGGGAAGAACTTTATGTCCCACGATTATAAACGGGTCCCTTACGCTGGAAATCTGATCGTCATCGCCATCATCGTCCATTCTCCTCCACCTCCATCGCTGCCACTTCCTTCACCTCCGCGACCTCTTCGAACGTCTTCTCTTCCTCCCGGTGCTTATCGAGGGCTGCAGGAGAGACCACGCTGAAAGTGGGGGCGTGTGGGAAGAAGCATGTGGACACCAGAATCAGAATTGGAATTGCAGATGGCGCCCGACCTGCGCCACTTCAGCATCGCCATCACCGTTCCGTATCATCCCGTTTGAGGTAACCAGGAGGAGGGAGGAGCTGTTTGCTCATTTGATCGTATACTCGCTCTCTCCTAGTCTTTCGACGATTCATCCTCCGGTTTGTCGGCTACCGTCGATGACGAGGTATTCCGAGATAAATCAGTAGACGAGATAAGAACCACGGCAAAACGCGCAAGAAAAAGAGAAAGAAAAAGGGAGGATAGAGAAAGAGAGGGGAAGAGAGTGAGTGAGTGAGTTGTAGAGAGAGAGAGAGAGAGAGAGAGAGCGAGTGAGTGAGTGAGTTGGAGAGAGAGAGAGAGAGAAGGGACCTTACGGGGCATATCCGATTCTTCCGGGCGTCGAAAATCGTAGGCTGTCGCGGCGTTAGAGAATTCGGTGCTTTTGCTTGTGCTGAAAAAGTCGGCACTGGCCGAACAGGATCGTGGGATATTATCGACGCAGCCATTTCCAGTGGTCGCTCGATTGGAAGATAACCTACGAATTAGCTACCTAAGGAAGGTTTGTTTTCAAATATAATCGAGAATCAATGTTGTTCTATGTTCTTCTTGCGCGTACGCTCGGGTTTCGGGGTATGGTTTCGTTTCGTTTCGATCACTCGACGTACGTGCACGTAAAACTTTTACCTCCAAACCGGAAATTGAGCGGAGAAACGGAAATCGTGCAAGAAAACCGGAAAATTGTACGTTCTTCCCTTATCACTTCGCTTTAGCTTGACATTTAACGGATGAAAATTCAGGAATTACGTATTCGATCGTTTTTAGCGGAATATATTTCCGAAGGTAATACGCTGGAAATGATGATCCAGGCACGCGTTGATAATTGATCGTAATTATGTAAAACTTGCGGACGAAGAAATTTGCACAGAAGGAAGTAATTATGCCTGCGGACTCTCGCCTTCACTGTTGGCGATCGGCTGTTATCGTTTCAACCGGATGCCAAGAGTAGGAAAGACTAACCATTGAAAATAATTATACTCGAAACTCGTTTTACCGTCAAGGTGATTCTCGTTGCGCGCAAAGAAAAATATGCGCGAAATTAAGTAAAATATTCTTCCGTCTTTTGAAGGAAACTTTCATTGATCGAATTTGCCCCGGGATAATTGAAGAAATTCATTTTTACAACGCGTCGAGTCAGTGTTGTTGTCAATTCATAAATTGTTTAAATCATATATATATATATATAATATATTGAGTAACAAAGTCACTCGATCTATGAGGATAATTTGCTAGTTTTTATAGTGACAGATGTTTTGCTAGATTCGCATTAAACTAGTTCGATCAAATTATGAGAGAGTGGAGAGGGGAGGAGGAAGTTTACTTTTTATGGATACTCAATCCCATGATAATCTTTCCGAATCATTTTTAACGTAATTCAAGTGACACGTAAACGTAAAGACCTCGCGAGATCGACATGTTCGAATGAATTATTAACGATACCGCTAAAGTTGTTGTTTTACCGCGGTACCATAGGAAAGTTTTCACAAATCTATGGAATAATCTTCATCGTACAATACGGTAATGGCTTTCTTTATATAAAACGCTAGTTGTGTCTTAGAAACCGTGATTTCCTTACGGGAACTCTAAACGCCGTCCTCGTCAGCAGTTTTGCCAGCAAGAAAAAGATGGCGGCCTGACAGACTCTAGATCGCGCGACCACCAAATGTACTCTACATTTGCACTTCCGTAACGTGTACCAGAGTTTCTCTCTCACTCTCTCTCTCTCTCTCTCCCTCCCTCCCTGTCGCGCGCGCGCGCACGCTCCGTCTTCCTCTAATTCTATCATTGTCGTTCGATAAGTTTAACTCAATAAAGAATCACAGAATTTGGCGAACAATATTAAAATCATGTTTAAAAAAAGCAGAAATACCTCTGTAAGCTGTTGAAGTTAAATGCACGAGGAAAAGGAAGGATTGACGTAAAAGCGAACCAGTGAAAATGCGACAGAGCGATGCAAAGTGGCCCGAAGTTTAATGTCATCGCGACGATGAACGAGAAAACGGTGTAGGACCATGGAGAAGTGAATGTCGTTCCCTCTCTTCCTTTTTCTTCTCTTTTTTCCTTTTACCCGGTTGCGTGGATTCCCGAGGAAGATCGAAGGGGGGAAAATAAAAGGGTATTTTTCGATGCACGACAGGAGGAAGAAGAAAGGAGGACATACGTGGGAGAGAAAGACGCGTCTCGTCCAAGATGTCAGGAAGGCTGCCCCGTCTACGTGCACTTCGTCCACGACCTCAGCAATTCAGGACCCATCTGCATGAGGAAGGTAACCTTAAAGAGGACCATATCGAAATCGAGTCGAAGGTGCAGAGGATGCAAAGTAAGGTCACTGAGATCGTCGCGTACGATGAGGCCGTGAAAGAGGATGACGACGAGGATGAGGAGAATGAGGAAGAAGACGATGAGAAAGACGGGACGAAACACGGACAGGATCTCGCATTTACGGAATCGCCACAGAGTTACGAGTGTAAAACATGCAAACCCTCGAAACCTCTACCGAGTCTGAAGTCGTATCTCGAGCATCTAAAGAAGGAACATAAACAGAAGGTAGACATCGTCCTGTCGAAAGCTGAACGCTACGAATCGACTGAGAAATTTGATCGCTGCTCGATGTGTTTTTTTTCCCCCTTTTTTTTTTAGAGGGGAGAGATCGTTGGGTCTGCGCTAGTTGCGGTTTTATTATCTTTTTTTAATACTGCTTCTATTAAAACCTCTTTTTCAATTTTAAAGGGAGAAATAAAGTTTGCCACTTGGGAAAAAATATGAAACTTGACGTATGCATACACATAAATGATATTAAAAACGTAAAAAGTATATATTACGTTGACACATAAACATTTGTGCATTGGTTTATATTGTATTATACTTAATTTATGGTAATTTTAACGAATAAGTTATAGGCATGGAAAGAGTTGTTGCTAATTTTGCCATTAAGATAAAGATTCTAGCGCTTATGTAAATTCTCATAATTAAAAATATTTTTCATAAAATATTTTTAATTAATATGGAATGGCTTACAGGGAAAATTCGCGCGCGAAGCTGGAAATAGATGCCCTGTGTGTTCGTACGTTGCATTAAATTCGAGGGACCTCGAGACTCACCAAAGAGTGCATCATTTAAAGAGGAGATTCTTCCGATGCGCTAAATGCTCTTACGTGACTCACGTGCGTGCTCGTTATACAAAACACGTGAAATATCATTCCATGCCAATGATCAAATGCGATGCCTGTGATTTTCGTACACCGTATAAGGTTCGCACAGCTTCGTGAAATATACTTATTCGTTTAGAAACACATCGTGCAAGTTCCAGAGAATTCGTCGAGCAATGGATTTCATGGAAAGCGTAACAATAATGATATACTTTTATAGTGGAATTTGGATAGACATACCCGTAATCACGGAGGTGGTGGAGCCTTTCAATGCAGAGCTTGTAATTTTACCGCAGACATTCGACAGAGCCTAACGGTGCACGAAACTAATCACCACGAGCCTCCGGTCGGGCAAGCCAGTCGCAAGTCTAATGCACCTTTTGAGCGTAAGCCAAGAAATAGTCCTAAGCGTTACAACCAGGTAATACTGTAATTTCCAGTTTGAATTATTTGCGTCATGTCCTGCATGGTGTATCGTGGGGATGACATTGAATCACCGTATTCTCCTCAGGTGGGCGCGAGCGATTTTCGAGACTCATTGAATATGTCTGGAAGTACAACGGCGTCTATGAGTCCCGGCGATTCCTTCGTTTCTGATCAATCGATGAATTCCATAGAGGAGAAAAGGAACGCTCTAGCCAATGCAGAGTGCATAGCATTGAAGTGCGAAGAGAAGGGTTGTCAGTTTATAACCGCTTGGGACTCTGAGATGCAGAGACACTTGATGGAATGTCACGCCCCTATCACGAATAAATCTAGGAAACCACTGCCAATGTTAATTCCCCTGAGCCCTGTCAGCGTGAAGCCTAACGTCGTTACTCCCAGTGGTCCATCCACGACATTGTTAAAAGTTCCGCGCGTCAGAGTAAGGCCGGAGCTTGCACAGATCGCAAGAGATACGGAATTGGCAAAGTTGTATGGAAACAAAGAAGTTAGTTGAATTCTGTATCTTATTGTTAGATCAGCCAAATATCTCTTTCTTTTCATAATTCATTTTAATTGACCGCATTAATGTTGCCACGCAGGCCAGCATCATAAAGAAGGATGCCAGTAGCGCGGCAGATTTATTTGAGAAAAAAAATGCGTCCTTCTTTGATAAGCTTAAGGAAAAGCTTACGACAACCGCTTCAATTAATAACGGACTGCCGGAGGTAGCTGTAAGTAGTGCGAACGATTTGAAATGCTGGTGTACATTTAAAGCTAGTAGCATGGAAGAGCTGGCTTGTCACAAACAAACACACCACACTGCTCTCAGTGTATCTGTGGGTACGACGCGTTGCCCTAAATGCAGAAGGCGTTGCAAAAGCACGACCGATCTCCAAGTACATATGCAGTGTTGTCATATGACAGGCAACGATGCGTCTGCAGAAAGTAGCTTAGAAAAATTAACGAACTGTTCAGAGCTCCGCGTGACCTCGTATCGCGGTGAATATGCATTCCCAGGGCAAATGGATTGGGACGTTAATCACAGTGGACTGAATTCTTCTGGATTATCGGTATGATGTTTCATGAAAATAATCTACTACAAAACCGCCTCACGAACGTTTAACCGCACACGCACACGCACACGCACACGCACACGCTCACGCACACTTCACATACACGACAACCACGCACACTTCAACATACACGAAAACCACGCACAACAATGGAATCAGAAAATTGCTATACGAGAGTCAACAGATCTGACTGTTCTTATGAGAATTAAACGACTCGAAATATTTTCAATGTACACACGTTAATATCGCCGTAAGGCGATTAAAGACCCCTATTTAAAGTACGTCCTGCGCGAGCAGCAGACATTTATCCATGGTATAAGATACAAATCAACTTCTTCCGTTCGACGATGCGCGTTTATGATGTTTGCTTCATTTTTATTATTAAGAATGTGCTTTAAATGTGTTACACGTCGAAGTCGAGCGTTACAGTAGCTCTTAGTACATTACGTTTCAAATGTTTCTCGATCAGCACTTTATTGTGATAAAGGTAGTGAAATCTTTTGTCAGGTTGAAGGTGCCTCGACGCATCCAAGTGGCCGGCGGGTATTCAAATGCCCGCACTGTCCATTTTGGGCTTCCACTGCAAGTCGCTTTCATGTTCATATTGTCGGTCATTTAAATCGGAAGCCATTCGAGTGTTCTCTATGCGCGTATCGCTCTAACTGGCGATGGGACATCACAAAACATATTAAACTTAAAGCAGCTAAAGATCCAGTTCATATGACTGCCAGGGTACTTATGACGGATGAAACAGGTCGACGGAATTATTCCAAGTATAACAAGTATCTTGCACAGGTGAAAGCATAAATTTCACTTACATTTAAATAATATATTCTTCGTTAATTCCGAGAAACCGAGTACCAGTGCTTGTCGAGATTTTTCAGAGGCGCACTGATTATATTCGCTTACTCCTCTCTTCAACCATTTGCTCCGTACTACTTTTAACTCTATGGCAAGCACAGACGATGATCCTCGTGATCTTTCCAAATTTTTCACGCTCTCGCTGACTCTCTTTTGCCCAAATCTTTCCTCAAAAGAGTGTGCAATTTTGTGAAAACCGAAAAATAGTCAAATTTCCCGTGTCAGAGCGCTTGGACACTTGATTGGTGTTTGATATGATATCAAAGTTGTTTGATTTCACTTATAAGCATATTCTTAGTAATTACAATCGACACGATAATTATTACGTGATATATATTGCGTGGAAATTCATCCGTATTCCACAGAAGAATTCTACGCTCCCGACAGTAAAACAAATTTTCAGTGTGCCGATATTTACCTTGCCGATTTGGAAAGAGACAATGCTCGTTCCTTTGCTGTCGGCAACGGTAAATCATCTTTTGTCATTGTTTATTATTTCGAAAACGCGCGTACAATCTCATTTGGTACATCTCTTTCCATCGAGCGATGATAAATGCGCTCAATTCTTCCCTCCGCAGGTCGAGCAACAGTCGTGGGACGATCAGAGCATGGAGGATCGTAACGTGGAAGAAATTAGTAGCGAGGAACCTCCCACGAAATTATTAATTATGAACGGTAACGAGTATATGCAAACATCGGAACATTCGCCAGCTCCTGTTTCGATTTTATCGACTGCCGAAGGAAATAACAATATGAACGCTATAAATATCGGTCTGAGACCACCGCCGCCTCTCAAAGCAGCATCCAGAAATCGAGGACAATCGTTACTTAAAAGCAACCTGATCTCCCCGCATACACATGGCTCAACCGGCGGTACTGTTTCCGACGAAAGTAAACGCACCATGTGGAAGTGCAAGCGCTGTAATTTTCGCCATTCGAACAGAGAAACCGTGTCGCAACACGTTAGATCGCACAGCGACACTGAACAGCGCTCTGGAGATGAGAGAGTACGTCCGGTTGATTCGTTCGAACAATCTTCATTCACTTGCAATTTCGAAAATATACTTTTCAAGAGAACTCAACAGGGAGTTTTATTTGTGTATGTATGTATATCGATTCATTTGATTATAGAATGCATTCGGTTGCGGTGACTGCCCATTTTCTGCGCCGGACGCCGCTACTTTGTCTATGCACCGAGTGCATCATCGTCCGAACCTGGAAGCCATTTTCAAGTGCTATCTCTGTCCCTATTACGTCAGTACAAAAGCGTAGGTATTTCTATGTGTCCTGTAATTCTATTCCAGAAGAAGAAGAGCGTGATTTTTATCGTTAAATTCATGCCACAGGGAGCTACTCGAACACGTGAGGTTGCACGGTGAAGAGCTCGCGGTGGTGCATCAGCAGCACACGGACTTTCGTTTCAGTCCTTCTAAATGTAAAACGCAACAAACCTCTAACAACAGTAAGTCGTCCCGGCAAGGAACATAATCAAGAAGGAATGCCGTTGGACTAAGAAGAAAATATCATCAACGTGTTTTTCTCTTCTTTCTTTGCTTTGCGTTTTTCAGGTACTAATCACACGAAGGAAGAAAAGCCGGTGGAAAAAGTGATCCATATCACGACGCAAAACAACGTAACGTGTATTTCAAGTGCGTCGAAGAATACAGGATCACCACCTCCACTCCTTTTGGATACCCGAGCTTTGCCAGAAGCTCCTCTCGTCTGGGTTTCTCGGCCAGACGGTACTCTCGCAAAAATGTTGAAATGTCGTCACTGCCCTTACGTATCTTCGCGGCGCGCCGAAGTCCGAGATCACGAGAATATGCACCTCGATTCACCGAGTCACGGGCCGATCATCGCCTGCACCGATTGCAGTTTCACTTGCACCCGTCGAGAAGTAATGATCGCTCATACCGAGATGCACACGGGCTCTCTTGGCACCGTGCACTGTCTCGTGGACGATACGAGACCCGATTCGCAACAGTTGAACGATCTCGCCACGCTTCTCGGCTTCACTCATCCCCCTGCCTTAGGATCGGAGCCTGATTTACGTGATTCCAGGCTCGTTCATTGCTGCAGCAAGTGCCCAGCACGATTCCTCTGCGAAAAGGAGCTCAGAATACATCTAAGATACCACTCGACCGAGTTGGCATACTCGTGTCAGTGGTGCTCATACGCGGCACGTCAGCCGGCTCATCTTCTCGCCCATCAGAAGGCTCACTCCATGGAGTATCAGGAGCGCACAAAGTATCTACTCTCCTTGTACGGACACTCTCAGAGGTATCCTCCGCCCACGACGGCCTGCGTCGAAGCAGGTAACGCGGATTCGAGTCACGCAACACCGAACGTCGCTTGGATCGTCGTCGAGGTAACAGAGAGCTCGAGCAACGGCTTCAACAACGGCAACAGCGTTAATCAGAGAACCGGCAATCAAGTATTCACTTGCGCCAAATGCCCGGCGCGTTACTTCAAGCTGGACGCCTTGGAGTATCACATGACCCTTCACGGATCGAATAATCGTTTTAAATGCACAGAGTGCGATTACTCGTCGAAGACCGCTCAGAATCTGGTGAAGCATCAGGTAGTTCACCGACGGCAAAACGAAACCCACGAGATTACGAGTTTCCCACCGCCACCGCCGGATCCACAGTTTGGTATTTTTATGCGTGGCAATCCGAACTTTGTTTATCCGGGCTACTTGAGGAACGGTAGACTCAAGGAGAAGAGATACAAGTGCCACAAATGCCCGTCAGCCTTCGAGAAACGCGAACAATATAGGGTACACCTGACTCTTCACGGTGCCAAGCAACGATATCGTTGTGATACCTGCGATTATTCCGTCAAGTATTACGCGAACTACATTCAGCATCTGAAAAAACATCAAGCGAACGCGGAAGCACAAGCCTCGCGTAGACAATACGAGGATGATACGATCACCATCGACAGCGACAGTGTCTCCGACAATTTCCATACCGTTTCACGCTCCGGGAAAACTCTAAAATCGTCCAATGTCTCTGCCTCTCCCGCTTCGAACAATGGAAATGCCGTGTTGAATTACGGTGGGGTACAGACATCGAATCAAGACAAGCAGTCTCTGATGTTGCTGCAGAAGAAAGGATTTATCGTATCGTCGAACGAAGAGACTGAATCTTTACGTTGTCAGAGCTGCCCGTTTTCTACGTGCGACAAAGAGGCAATGGATGCCCACAAACGTCGACACGGAATCGAAAGAATGACACCGTCCTGTCCTCATTGCGATTACATTCCAAGAAAGGACGAGAATATCGGAGAACACATCAGACTGCATTTCACGAGACTTTACAAGCCGGAATCTTATCTCATCATAGAACTCCTCACGTTGACGATGAAGAAGATCACGGGAAGTGGAAAGGACGAGAAGCAGAAAGCTGCGGAGTTGCTCTTTAAGGAGTACGCTGATGGAAGATTCTTTCCACATGCCGATACGAATTCTTTGTTACACGGAGGATCTTCTACGGTGAGCGCTTGCAAAGAAAAGGTGATCGTGGATCCGAATACAGGAGAGACGAAGCATCATCTTGCACTTTGAAGGAACGCCAGCAAAGTCATTATGTAAAAATACCGTTTCCC
The DNA here is from genome assembly GCA_910591515.1 of Cerceris rybyensis. Lineage (NCBI taxonomy): Eukaryota > Metazoa > Arthropoda > Insecta > Hymenoptera > Crabronidae > Cerceris > Cerceris rybyensis. The sequence goes on along the minus strand of OU342800.1, from coordinate 190,820 downwards.
TCTCTAGATCGCTAGAATTGCGTATTGGCCGTGTTATTTGTATGCATTTTATAGATTCCATTCTAACGGACTTGCGATAGAATTATCATGGAATAATTAACGATACCTTGCGCCGCCGAAGGCCGCCAAGTTATTCGCCGTTTCGAATCTGCACACGTCTCAAAAGTCTGCACGGAACGTCGGCCGGTGTAGTTTCGTTTTAATCATTGAATTTGTACAGGAAGAAGGTTCTTCTTCGAATCATTATCATCATCGTTTCGATAAAGCGCGCAAATGCCGATCGAAATCGCAGACGATCGTCTCGGGCGTCGAGAAACTTGAGCACATCGTACACATGGACATCGAGAAACACGACATGCCATATTTTGTTAATTTAACGAAGATTCTCGGAAGCGTGCTTTAATTTTATTATTGTACATATTACTTAAGATTATCAGTCTTGTACGACACGATAATAAACAATCGCAATGTACATCCTAAACAGAAATTGGCTTAATTTTGTATCACCCAGTTCCGTTTTGCTAAAGTATCTTCTCTCTCTCTGTCTCTCTCTCTCTCTCTATGTCTTTCTTCTTGTTTAAGCAGCGTTAAAATATTGTTTGCACGTATTAACCATAATTACTTTTACAATATGATCCTCAAAAAAGGAGAGTTTCTACGGTCGAAACTACGGTCTTGCGGAGACGAAGCATCAAAGTAACAGGCCTCTTTATTTTTTTATCAAATCTCTCATAAAAACGAATATTGATCAATTTTTTTTAAATTTTGTGGTCACTTTCTTCAATGGCATTGCGAGTTTACATCTAGATGAGGATTTTTGTGCGTAGAAACGAAAACCTCGTCTGCTCCGTTACGAGAGTTGCGTAGAGATAAAAGGTAAACTGACAGATCAATAAAATCCTGTACTTTCGCGCATGACGGAATTTATTTTATGAATTTCTTGAGGTTATGAGGAAAACTTTGCGCAACGGATAGGACCGTGTTGAAGGTGCACGGTAAACAATTTGTTAGACACTGCATTAAATGAGGAACGATGTTCGAGGGTGCCATAGCAGCGTTTCTAAATCGCCTCTTGGGAAAGTACGTCGAGGACTTGGACACCGAGAGATTTAACGTCGGTATCTTTTCCGGCGATACGTGCCTCACTGATCTTAAGTTGAAACCCGAAGCTTTGGTGATTATTTTTTCTATAATTCTATACCGTTTATTTAATAACACATTTTAATTGTGCCAGTTATCTTACTTCAGAATTTTTCTTCGCAGTATCAGTTGGGACTACCTATCAGGGTTGAGGTAGGTTCGATAGGAAAGATCGTATTGAAGATACCATGGTCCGGATTGTTCTCTCAGCCCATCATGCTCTGCATCGAGGTACAGAATCTTTAATCACGAATTGAGAGAGCTGTTATGCCTACTGTCCAGCGAGTGACTTTCTATCCTTTAATTTTGTTTGCAAGGATATTTATATAGTAGCTGTACCTGCAATGTACGGGCCTTACGATACAGAAGTACAGAAGAAGTTGGTGAGGGCAGAAAAGAGAAAAATACTGGAAGATTTGAAGGAGGACGAAGTGTACAGAACAGGTAAGCTGCTATGTAAAATAGTTCTCGCCTCGATTAGATGGAGTGTTATAATAACTATTATTATTCAGGATTGTCTCCAGAACTACTCGATAGTTTACTGGCGTCGGTGACTAAGAATTTTCAAATTACTATAAATAATGTTCATGTGCGTTACGAAGAAAAGTTTTCGAACAAAACCCTTTGCGCCTGTGGTATCTGTATTCAAAGCATATCCATCATGACTACCAACAAGTAATTACTTTGTACTGTCGGTAAAAGTTGACCAATCGCGTTTTTTACCGACATTATTCTGATTTTAGCAAATGGAAACCTGGAGTCTGTACCACTAATTCCAATACGGTTTATCAATTGGTACGAGCAGAATCTTTAAGCGTGTATATGGACCATGATACCGAGTCTTCCCTTACGAATGATATCCATCATTGGGATGCGTCTAGCTTTTTTGCATGGAAAGATACGATGTACAAGGCTCTCCAAACATTTGGCCTGAGAAATAAGGAGTTCCAATTTTGTAAGTTCGTTAGACCATCATAAATTTCTTAACGATAATCGAATTATTCTATTTTTCAGTGTTGAAGCCTTTTACAGCAAAAATAAAAGTTATCATACACAAGGGCAATGAAATGCAAACGTCGCGCATGTTGGTCGACATTGTACTTCAGGACGTAGCTATGCAAATTTCAGAAGCGCAATATATTACTCTCTGTCATCTTTACGATTCTTTGCGACGGGCTGTTGTTAATAGGTATATATATATATATATATGTATATATATATTTGTTGATGCAATTGACTTTGCAGTTAATACAAGTTCCGAATCAAATTTTTTATTCGTTCAGACCACACAGTAAATATCGCCCTAATGAAACTGTGCACGAAAACTCATCGGCGTGGTGGAAATACGCTTATAACTCTATTTTGGAATACAATATCAGGCCTTATACCTGGGAAAATATCATAGCGCATAGGAAGAATTATAGAAAATATAAGGAGGCATGCCTCGAGAACTTGTCTCATCCTAACGATACGGAATTGAAGCTGGATTTACAAAGATACGAAGATAATTTGTCGATAGTGAACATAGTGATCGCTCGGGAGCACGCCAAGCAGGAACTAAAAAACAAGATGATCGAACAGAAGTGTCAGAGTATAAAAACGAATTTCCTCAAGCAGGAAAGCATTGATGCTGCATCTCAGAGCCAAGATAAGATACAAAATTTAAGCAGTGCGATCAACGAACAGGACAATAGAAATACCTATCAGATTGTCAACAATGGATCGGGAGGAAAGATAAAACTGGAGAAACTGCTGAGACCAACCGGTACGTAATGAAGTATTAACTGTTACATATCTATGCATATAGCTACACTAATCAGTGGCTCACGTTGCAGATTACAAGTTTAACTTTACTTTGGCGAATTGTTGCTTGAGTCTCCTGAATAACGACAGGGAAATCCTTGTAATAACTGTAACACAATTTCTAACCAGCGTTGAAACACGTCCTTCCTCATCTGCTTTCAAAGTGTCTGTTCGAGCAGAAAGTTTCGTCGTGGAAGGTGTTTCCATCGAAGGTGACCTAGTTCCGCTAATTACCGTGGACAACGTCCTAACAGGTAAGAAGACGAAAATCATTCTAAACTGTACCAATCTCGTTATTATAATTGCCTATTATCTTCACAGGAAATGTGTCAAGTAATTTTCTGGCGATAGATTTCGAAAAAAATGGACATGTGGATCCAACGTTCGATGTGTCGATAAAATTGGAAACCATTGAAATTACCTATTATCATGTAATAAGAATATCGAAAACACGAATACGTATTTTTACTTTGTACAACTTAAAATAACTACGGTTTTCAATGAGACTATTTGTGTTTCCTATTACAGAACGCCCTGATAGAAATTATTGACTTCTTCAAGCTCAATGACGAAGACATTCAAACGACGATTTTCTGGTCCTATAAATTGTACGAATATATAAGTGGAAAAGTTCAAATACTGTTAGATCACATCGTCGCTCAAACGCTTAGGATCAACTTTAAAATTGATATTAATGGACCGTATATAGTCTTTCCTGAATACGGTTCTATACAAAAGTGCGTATGACGTGTGCAATTTACAATTTTTCTATATATATATAGCTATTTGATGAGAAATGTAATACGAAGGAATTTTAGAGGAGGACATTTACTTATCATGGATTTTGGTAACATGATTTTGTCTAACGAACTTCAGGCTCCCAATGTGCAACTCGAAGATGCCACTCTTATGGAATTAGAAGAATTACTTTACGATAGAATACACGTTGTTTTTTCTGGCGGTCAAGTTTTATTTTGTCACTCGGGTATGTTTATTCTTCGATGTAACTGTGAATGGAACTTTAATACATTCTTCCTTCATTCCAAAGAACTTCTTACATCCGATTATATTTGACGTAGGGGACGATTGGAGATCATCACGGAAGAGAAAAGACTCAGAGTTCCATTTCGTGCCGAAGATACAAGCGAATGCTACCGTTTCTTACAGCATAAAACCAGAATACCATCAGTTACCAAGGTAATTTATCATTGTAAGATACATATAATAAAAGAAATATAATCTCTGCTCATTTTTAAGTACAGCATTTTTTAATACGATTTGTCGACAATGTATTACGAATATTACAGGACTAAAGTGAACGTGTCCATCTCGAGTTTAAAGTTCAATCTGACCGAAAGTAAGCTCCGATTGATCATGCATTTCCTGAATTTGCTACTGTCGATGTATGAGTGTAATCTTGGAAAGTACGAAAACAATTTTAAACAATGTATCACGAACAAAACTTGGGACACTGTTGTCACATCGATAAAAGAGCTGAAGAAAGTCCAACAAAGTATATGTTTACCTTCGATGAATAGAATTCAGAGTAGATTCACTCAAGTAACAAAGGAATTATTGACAACCAATGTGCCGAAGCTTGATAGGTAACGATATAAAATCATACTTGAACGAGGAAGGTTTTTCAAAATAAAAATTGTTCTTTCGATAGGAGTGTAGTATCATCCGAAGTCAGTGAGGAGGATTTGGAGTTGCTCTCAAAAACTATCAATCTCTCTGGATTCGACGACAATGTGTCACCGTGTAATCACATTAATTTGTTGCTAAGATTCGCCATCGGAGAGGTATCATAAAATTGATGAAAAATCACGATAACTTCATCCACCCAATATTTCCATTGAAATGCGTCCTTTTTTAAATGCAGCTCTCTGTTCATTTGGGATATATAAACGAAGGGAGAGAAGAGCCGTACTTAAATCTGAGATTACACACGTTGTATCTCGAAACGGCTATAATGGAGTACGGACCCGCCATTCAATTCGGCATTGGATCTATACTATTGGTAGATAAGACAAATGCAGGAGTTACAGGATCGTATTTGGAGCTTGTGTCCACCGAGGAGCCTCACGAAGTTCTCGTTGTATCATACCGTAAGGTATTGTGGAAAATTATCAAACTTATCCGACTTCTTCTTACAGAGTTCCTAAAACGCATCATTCTTTTAGGTAAAATCTAATTGTCCGGACTTTAAGACGCACTTTAAAAGCATCGAACGGTCGCTCCTTATAAACGTGCTAAACGTTAATGTGAATCTTCATAGGCCGGCGCTGTTGAAAATACGGGAGTTCTGGTACCTCCTGGTGGAGTAAGTCTTCTTGCAATTTAAGTGCAAGTACAAGTACACTCTTTCTTCTATCCTTCTAATGAAATTTTCTTCTTTGTTAGGATCTTCCAAGGAAGTTATCTGATTAATTTCGCCACGAAAATATGGTGCGGTATCGTTCAATGGAAGAAGGAAGAAGATCCACCAATTCCACCAGGTAAAGATACTCGAAAAAAGATGTTAAATGTTCGAAAATGGTCAATCCTCTCTCTTTGTATCGTGCAGGTGCAATCAAATTAAATTACTCCGCGAGGCTAAGTGCACTCGTTTTAAGATTCTGCGCCAAAGATACGGATTTGATGGAGATACAAGTTTTAGGATTGGAAAACGATTGCATCTACAATGCCAATGAGAGAATGATATTACGCGTTCATCTTAGAAATTTGCTTGTGGAAGATCTCAACGAGGATACGCTTTATTCGAAGGTAATGTATTTGTTCCTCATCGGTGTGTATGTAGTTTGATGGAGTAACACCTCAGATTTCTTATGATAAAGCTACTGACAACGGACGAGGACAAAGTCTTTGATCTGAAATACGTGAGACACATGCCAAAGCTGTATATCTGTCAGGAAATCGACACGAACCAAGACGACGTGATGTCTGACGGTGTATTTAAGTTATCAGTTGGAAGAATTAATTGCGTTCTCATTTCCAAGATCTTACAAGACCTGAAGGTATTGTTGTCCGGCAAATCTAGCGTGTATTTTACACAAACGATAACAGTTATCAGAAGGAATTCCTTGAACTTCTTAGCATTTCCTGGCACCTTTTGTATCGGCGTATTGCCTGAGATTTAAGAAGTTCTTAATGGACAAGTTCATCGTGGGAATTGAAGAGTTTAAGAGAAGCGCGACAAAGTTACATATTTTTATCGATATCCAAGGCCCGATATTTCTTTTACCGCAGAGGAAAGACGTTCCTAGTCTTCTAGTGCTTAATACAGGTTGTCATTAATAAATGGATAATATTATATAATAGCAGCAGGCAGATAGAAGTGTATTTACTAAAGGCCATCTGTTTGTTTAGGGATATTATCGGTTGAGAATTTTTTTAAAAAAGTAAATCAACCGACACAAAGCAGCAAGTCGTCAAGCGGTGACACGAGTCAATTAATAATCGATAATATTTTAATCAAATTAAAGAATGTGACTGTGTCTAGAGCTATAATGACACTTAGCAGAGACTTGGAGATTCAAGTAAAATCGACTATCCTCTCTCTTTACGTATTTTAATACTTAAATTCGAAACTTTCCCTCGAAAATTTGTACCCACAGGAACCGATCATCGAGCCGGTGCATGTACACTTAGATATCAAGAGAAAAACGGCATATCGCAGCGCTATGGAGTTCCAAACGTACGGATTGTTCAACGTTCAAGGTTCAATCGATTTCATCTACATTAATTTGAGCCAAAGAGACTTAAAGTCCAGTATACTGGTCTGGAAGGATAATATCTCGAAGCTCCTGCTGTCCGCGGACACGTACGAAACTGAAGATTCTGCAGCTGAGAGACATCTACAGAAAGCAAGCCAAGAAGAGGCAATGGTGAAGAAACTTGAAAACTTTTTGGCTCACAATGAAACGACAACATGCGAAGTTAATACCAAGCTTGCACTAGAGGGGTTACAGTTGAACTTGTTCTTAGACTCTGAGGAGGTAAACAGAGAGTTGCTTACATTTATACCAAACACAGTATTTCACACTGTAAACAATTTTTTTTCGCTTTTCGCGCATCAGGTATTGAGCTCGCCAGTTCGCGACTGGAATCATGGCTTGTGTAAGCTTATCTTCGGCGAAGTAATTAACACATTCGCTTTCTACAGCGACAGAAGCATAAAGATGAAGCTGTCCCTTCAGAGTTGCGTTTTGCAGGACACGCGCAAACACTCCCAAGCCATAAGAAAGTCTGTATCACTGGATGAAAGTTCGTTATTGTTCTTTCACGTCTTCACGTTATCGCTAACCTTATTACCGGTTTCCAGGATAATTCAGTCGCCCGCGAATTTAATAGGAATCAATCCTGAGTCCTGCATATCTATATCTATGTCACCCATCGTCGACATTGCATACACGCGTGCACCAGCCGGAGAGAGATGCTACGACGCCCTTATCCAAGAGATTCGCATGAATTTGTGCGTCTCATTTGTAATACAGTTAACTCGATACGTGATGGATTGTCTGCCAGGTGATCAGATAGAAGAAGGAATCGTAAATCATGGATACGAAAGTAGTGCACAGAGGACAGTAAGTAACGTGTACTTCAGTTCAGGAACTAATTCCACAGAGATCTATTTCTCTCTTACTCGAATAATACAATTACACGGTAATATATTGAGTAAAGTAATATGCATTGCCGTCAAAGATTGTCTTTCAAAAGGTGTTTGCTTTAAATCAAGAGCAGGGACATTACGAGCGCGGAAAGAGATAAATTAAAATACGCACAATATTTTAAGGAAGAACCAGGTATTTACGCAACATTTATCGTTGTCGTTACTAATTGTTGTCTCCTTATATACATACATACATACATACATACATACATACATATATCTATATAAAAACGTACATGTATATTTCTCTCTCTAGAGCTTATATATACATCTCAATATATCATACCGTAACTGTTAAAAATGTTCAAATATCAAACGATAAGATATTTATTCAAAACTAACGTCATGGTGCATGTCCCATTATACAATTGTCTATCAGCATCATTGCCGTCTCTCAAATATCGCTTATTAATCATCATCGTAACAATCTCACGTCGAAGACAGAAAATTAGTAGTGCCATCGTTGAACATTTAGCTCAATTTGTCATAGTAATATCATTGCTTTTATGGATCGTCAAGTTGAATTTAGGTTCATCGCATCGCGTTTTTCTTCGTACGTTAATTTACTTCTTGCATTGATCAGAAACGCTGAATCGTTGCACTGCGATTTGCATATTCAGCTATTACGCACGTATTTTCGCGTATAGTGGAATATTTAATAAGGGCTTTAAAGGGTAACTAAAGTTCATCTCTTTACCAAATATCTAGATACCTCGATCTCCATACGGGTACAGAAGCCAGAGATCTTGCTGTTTGGAGACTTAAAAGCTAGCAACGCGAACGTCATTCTCCTACAAGCCGAGATTACTTTCGAGAGTAGCAGACACAGCTGTTCCTCCTCGATTGTTTGCACGCTTACCGATGTTCGTGCCAAGTCTAAGAGGCAAGGGAATTATTTACGACAATCGTCCTACTGGTTACTGTGTCCCTGTGACATTGAAATCTGTAGAAAGGAGGAAGCGCCTGATTTCAACGTGGATTTTGTCGTCGCTGTGAACGCGATAGACATTCATTTGTCCGCGGAGATTATGTATACATTCATCGACGTAGGTGTATGATTATTCCAATCCTAGAATGAAGACAACTAGCAGGATAAAGTGACACAGTATTTGAACGTTACAGATATTGAACGAAGCAACGAATTTTCTGGAACACCTCAATATGAAACCAGAAGTGAAACCGTTTTGTCCGGATGCAAACTTTCATGCTAATTTGTGGACACCGAAGAAAATTAAAAATGTACCGTACAAAAAGCTGCACAATGGTAAGATATTTTGGAGAAATTCCTAGCAACCTTTGAGTATCATTTGCTTAATATCCTTCAGACGATCAGAATATGCTGTACGAGTACCACGAGAAGATTGTTACGTTTAACTTGAAGCCGGTGGTAGTATCCATCCTACTGGAGATCGAATACTTAACTGAAAGGCTACCAGCCGTAAAAATGGAAAACGTGATTAAGGTTGTCATCAATGACTGGTACAACGATCTTAATTTGGAAGCAAGCGTAAAAGTCCATGCATTCTGCTACAATGCAAATTACAAAAATTGGGAACCTCTGATTGATCTTTGTTCCGAAGACGATACGAATTACAGGCCGTGGGAATTGATTGTAAAGGTAAACACGACTGTACGAAGAGGAAGGATCATTTTCTTACAGCACACTTCACTTGTTCTCTATTCTTCCTCTATATTTTACGTTAGATGCGCCACAGCGAAGCCTTTATGATTAATTCAAATTGGATCGATTCCTGTCATCAAATCAAGCAGGATTCAACGAAGATGAAAAGGCGAAGCTACCGAAACAGTGATCACGATTACACAGATATGGTTTTTATTGCTCCGGATCATTTGAATATTCCAAAAATCAGTGGTACAGGATTCATTAATTCTTAGGTCGGATAATTAGGTGGATAACTTTGACCACTTGAGATTGATAATTCCAGAGACAGAGTTTTACGAGGAAGAATCTGACACCGATGAGGATGAGAACCACAAGCAATTGGCAAGAACGTCAAATTATCTCTTCAACAGCAACAGCAGCGGAGACGAAGACACAGATACCGATGACTCGAGCACAAACGAGGATGAAGGCCTCGAAATGACACCGGAATGTAACACGGATTCCTGTATGTTTTAAAGTACTTCATGATGTTACATCGTTGATAATGTTACTTTAATGAAACTTTTTGATTACAGTCGGACCAATTGGCCGGGAATCCATCAAGTCGAATGATCTAGCTACGTACATCACTATATTTGCAGAGGACAAAATCAATTTTGTTGTAACTCCAAACACGATTTCGATAATCGACATTGTCCTGAGCACGTTTCAACAGGTGAAAAATGGAATACCGATAGTACACAGCAACGTAAAGAGATTGAATCTACAGAACAACATTGGCCATGAGAGTCGAATTGAATTGCTTGCTCAAGAACAAGTGAGTTCAAGGTGTTACGAATCGATATTGTCACTCGAACGATGATCAAAATTGGACTTGTACAGGTAAACGGCGAAGAAGTGACTCGTGTTATCGCGGCACAAGAATTTCACAGAGATAATTCACCGGCAAGTGTGCCAAGTAGCCCGGAAATAGAAAGCCGATCGGTTCTAGCCAGCCCGCAATGGATCGAGAACGAAGTAGATTTTGCCGATCCGAATACAAACTTGCAGATTCATGCGATACCGATACAGGAAGCATTCCAAGATGATTCTCCTGTTAATGTGTACAAAACGATCACAGGAGAATTATTGCACGTTGTTCTTGCAGGTATTTTTTGCTTTTTTTTTTTTATTTCTGGTTACGTAATTAAAAGCACAATAGGAATGAATATTGTCGGTCTGTTCTAAACTCCATCAATTTCAAACAAAGGTTTCGAAGAAGTATTGGTATACTGTCCAAAGAGAGAAGGCTGCAATTTGATAATGCTACGACCCGTCAGACACGAGGTTCGCTATCATTTAATCATAGAAGCCGTCATCGACAATTACCTCCATCGTACAATTACAGTACGCTCGCCGCTTCAGGTAAGCTCATTCTAGCCGAAATGTAATCTATAATTGATAAACGTAATAATTGACTGGTTGATAAGACAGCATGGTTGCTCTTTCAGTTTCGGAACGAAACGTCTTACGCATTGGGTCTCTATTATAAGAAATCGTTGCTCGACAAGTTGGGGCTGAGTTGTATCGGTGAACCAACGAATCCTTTCGACGACAACGTCAGAATGACAATTATCGAGCCGGATACGACTTACAGCATTCCTCTGTACATTGCTTATCACTTTCCCATACATATATTACCTGCATATCTGGAGTAAGTAGATGCGAGATCCTTTCATGATTCTTTAAAGTTTCCTTTTCGATTTGAATATATGCAGAGAACATTCTTTCTTTTCTGTAGAAAGTATCAAGTCAGCGAGAATGGAATTTATTGGAAGGAGTTGATAGCAACGGCGGATACCGTTAAAGATATTTGTTGCAAAACGAAAGAGGAAGAGAGTCAATATGTCTTCTGCGTTAAAGTACTCTGTCAGGAGATCCCATTGACTACTCGACCAAGCTGTCAAGTACCCAATTATTTAATAAGCATTCTTGCACCCCTTGTATTCAACAATCAACTACCCTTCGTTGTAGACGTAAATATACCCTCCATCAATTACGAGGTGAAGATCGAACCAGGGGAAAGAATAAATTTGCACTCTCTTAGTTGCAATAACGATATCCAGTTCAACTTCAAGGTACGTTTAAAGCAACGTTAGGCACGTTCAATGCAACCGATTGTGATTTTTCCTCGACAATTCGTAGATTCAAAATTATCTGAACACCTACTGGACGGGTATGGCAAAATTGAGCCCGAATTCCGAGAGGAAGTTTGTTCTTATGAACACGGACAGCGAATCGGATTCTACGAAGCCTTTCTTCCTGTGCATCGAACTGTACAAAATTGCCAGCTGGCACATCGTCATTCAGGCTCAGTATTGGATGATCAACAAATCAGGATTACCGTTGTTCATCCAGGTAATTAGGAATTTGGAATTGTTCTCTTTACCGTCACCCTATGATTTGCTATTTTGCTATTTTGCTATTTCTGTACTTTAAGGAACGGCATTCGCACGTAACGAACGAAATTCCGGAGGAAGAGCTGATGCTATTGTCTCAGAAGAATAAGAAGACCGAAGTGAAACTTCGAGCACACCAGTCCGAATGGTCCTCGCCGTTTGGTCTCGAAGGAATTACCTCGATGTCCATGATCGTTTGCAAGGATATCGAGCGCGGAAGGAAGTATAGAATCTTCACGGAGATTGAAAGCTCCCGTTTGTCTCCGTACTTCACGAAAATCATAACTTTCCTTCCATACATCTACATTAGCAACAAAACCAAAAGAACTCTCAGATTCATGGAGGAGAACGATCAAGCTGATCTATGGAACGACCTTCTGTCCGGGCAAACGATACCGTTCTGGCCAGCCACGGAGTCGATGAAGATGAGGATCAAGTGGCGAAACAGTCAACTCGTATCTCAACACTTTGATATCACGCAAACTGGCACTACCGTTTTAAGAATGGACAATGGCGTGAGTAGAAAGATGTTAAGAGTCCATCACATTAGTAATGTTTTTACGAAAGAAGTCCTTCGTCTTGCAGACTGCAATATGCATAGATATCGAGGGTGGCACAAATTCACCTTACCAAGTAACGTTCCAGAAATACACGGCCGGTGATATACCTGTAAGAATAGACAATCTTTGCGACGACATATTCTTAAAGGTCAGCCAAAGCAATCTGGGACAAGTGGCACTGGTAAATCCGTTTCAAAGTTTGCTCTACACCTGGGACGACCCTACAAGATCACGAGAACTCATCTGGAACGTGTACAACAATAAAAAGACTGGCTACAGAGCACATTTTAAGAAGGTATCACACACGCGATGTCTTCATTCAGGTCAGAAATTTCAGGTATGAGTAATTTCTATACGTTAAATTGGTCTCTTTACTCCAAGGACGGATATGGAGTGGAAGTTGTACCGTTTACGATAGTCGAAAGACGAGACGGCGGCGTGCCTTCTGTTTCTACGAGCAAATCTCTCGCGAATGTAAAGTCAACGTGGTCCGAGGAAAAGTCTGGAAGCAGCAGCAGCGATAATTGCGACGATGACGCGAAACCGTCCAAGTTGGAGCATCTGCAGAGAGACAAATCGATCACGATGTACTGGGTGAGCTATATGGAAGGGAATCAGAGGGTCCTCTTGTTCACCCAGTACGAAACTGTCTTTTTAAAAGCTAAAACTATCATTGATCCTGAGCCCAGCAAAAGGGAGATATTTTTCTCGCTAGCAGGAATCGGAGTCAGCGTAGTGAGTCTTTCATTGCGATAATCTCTCGAAAGTCAAGGTGTCTCTACCAATATTTGAAAGAGTCCTACAGGGTCTTTATAATATATTACAGGTAACAAAATCTGAGAAAGTATCGAAGGAACTGATGTACGCTAATGTAACAAACTCTGCGGCACACTGGGAGCTTTATTTTGGAAGGAAATGGAAGAGTCTCTCGCTCGAGCTAAGTGCTTGGATAGAAAACAAATATGTTAATTCGTGTAAAAGAGTACAGCTTGAAAATTTCATCGATGTCGACCTTGTCAAAATGCACATGACGAAACCGTTCTTTGGGAAGCTACGGAGAACGTGTTCTCCAGGTATCTGGATGCATTACAGAGAATCCGTTACTCTGATCCATCTGCAGGGCTACATCCATCGGATACAGGTGTACATTGGAAGATAACCATTTTAACCGATCAACTGACATTATAGCAATTCAAGTATATGTAAAATTTCGTTGAATCTATTAGGTGGACAATCAAACTCGCAACGCTGCCTTCCCAGTGGTTTTATACTCGAATTTGCAGAAGTGCTTCATCAATTACGCTGGAAATCGCAAATTGAAACACTGCATAGAATTCGCGTGCCTGAAACAAAGGAAGTTGAACTACAACATTTACAAGTGAGCGATTTCTTTTTTCCGATCGTCCTATGATTTTAGCTTCAATGGAATGTAACGTGACAAATCTGTTTCTTAGAGGTATCTGTATGGTCATCAGAGAGCTAAATATCAATCTACAAAAGAGCTTTTTGCTATCTCTGGTCAACTTGATACCAAAGAAACCGGAAACCAAGCATTCAATCGCCACGAAACTTCGAAAAGACATTTCGAACATCCGTAATCTGTCTTTCGAGAAAACCAACGTAAGTATTCAACTACATGTTACGTTTTGCATTCTCGATAAATGATGATCAATTCAATATCAACTTGTAGATTTCGAGTAACAGAAAGGATGTTATAGAGAACATGTACATTTCTCCGGTTTTAATACGTTTAAAACTGTTGACCGACACCGAAGGACTCAATGTTTACAATATCACCGACGCCGGAGATTATAGAAACATCGTTCAATTTGTCTTCGAATACGCAACTAAAAGTGGATCCGAAAAGCATGCGGAATTCAGGTCCGTTGAATTTTCAAAAATTGTCGAACGATCGTTAGTTTATTGGCCAGTAATGTTATAGTTTTCCCCCGCAGACTTCCCTGCTATCGAAAGTACCTCGTTACCAGCGACAGGAAACGGATTCTCGAGGATCTTGTGCAATCATACGTGGTCTATGCTATGCAACAATTTCACGTTCTGATTCGATCGACCACCGTTTTGGGAAACGAGCACGGCTACAACTTTAAATCTCCAGGGAACAGCTTCTACGAACCGGATATGGTGATTAATTCCCATCTTCTATTGCGTGGTCTTTTTTCCATTTGTTCTTCGTTTTACATAGTTCATCGATTAAGGTGAAATCTTTTGCAGTTACTCTTAGTCGGGGACGAAGTGACGGAAAGGCTGAGCTACGAGGTAGCCTGTCAGTTGGGACACGCCACGGTCGATACCATTCAAACGCCAGTTTTTAATTTCACCTTTGAGCCCCAATCAGCACAGACAAAGGTTTATGAGAAGATAATAATAAAGATGCAAAGTTTCTAAACTACAAACTTCTCTAACGAAGAATATGTGATTGCAGACAAAGGAGGCATCGTTCCAAAGCAAAGATATACCTCCTCAGACTTCATTGATTCAGAATTCGTTTTCGACGGAAATCGAATTGGAGACATCCAGTTTGTTGATTGCATTTATAAATAGTAAGTACGAAATAGACTCGAATAAGATAACGATTACGTGCTCGAACGATCTGTCGATCTGCAATGAATCCTAGGTGTTCATCAAGAAGAGTTAAAGTACTTCTTCAAGACATTGGGAAAGAAGACATCGATGTTTTTTAATACCGACAGTTCCTCGACGAAAGCCTACTCAAGAGTGATAGCAGATATTATAAAGAGGTGCGAAAATAGCAGAGATCATTGGAAGCAAAAGATCTTCCAT
This sequence comes from Cerceris rybyensis, assembly GCA_910591515.1. Lineage (NCBI taxonomy): Eukaryota > Metazoa > Arthropoda > Insecta > Hymenoptera > Crabronidae > Cerceris > Cerceris rybyensis. The sequence continues at coordinate 175,781 of OU342800.1, read as the reverse complement.
TTTCCGGCCATTATTATACAGAATTTGATGCATTTTCAGGGCACAAGAAATAGGACATAAGTTTATATCTCGAATACGTTTGCCGCGCTACGTTAATCCGCACAAGGTAAGGATTCGAATTAGAGGGAAATCTTTCACGATAGCAATTCCGGTCAATTCTTCTATTGAATTATTTCTCTTAGGGGGTCGAAGTGTTCTCTATGCACAAAGCAAAAGGGATGCATCTTCTGAGTATCCTAAGGAACAATCACTACGATGACATTGACTCGTATCGTGCACACGTTGCTCTGTCGAACGATGGGAAATATATTGCTCTCTTATCTCTGCAGTAAGTACGTTAATTGAATGAGAAGAGTGTTAAGCTATCTAAGAAAACTATTGAATTAATGTATCGATTAATATTTCATTAAACGCACAGGCGATTATACTTCATTGAGAAGGGTTGCGCCTGGGGTTCGTGGAACGTGAAGTGGTGCTTGGAAACCCATCAGTTACTTTCACCTCCCACTGTCGTGGGGAATAAATTAATTCTACGCGTTAACAAGGTAGGTTTAGTTGCTCAAAGTAAGCTAGACCTCCTGTCCCGATCGGCAAGACTATGTTAAAGGAAAGCTTCAAAATATTGACAATAATGAGTGTACGTTACCTTTAGAGCGAAGAAACTTCGTCACCGGCAGCAGATTGGTACTTGGAAAGCGAGGCAATCGAGTTGTTGAAATGGCTGTGCCAGAAAATAAATACCGCCATGATCTTGAACATGGAGAACAATATATGCTCGAAGCAAGATTTATAACCAGAATGTCAACTATAAAAAGAAAGATCAATGTATATTTGCATTAGCCGGGCACAATAAATTTCTCCGATGAACGAAAAACTTCATCTTTTTCTTTTCCTTTATCTTGGTGAAGCATGTCAAGTCCATTGGTCGTTGATATTTCTTTTCCTTTTTTTTTTTTTTTTATATGTAATCTTCATATTTAATAGAAGGTCCACGCTATTATCGATGCAAAGTTTTCAAGTATTGTAGTAGATATATGCCGTACAATTTCTTTGAATGTTACCTTTCGTCAACAGTCACTCCTCGTGCGTTGTTGCGAGAAAAATAGTTGAAACGATAATAGTAAAGCTTTTTCTTCTTAGTCTCTCTGTCACTCTTATTCTCTCTATCTCTCCCTCCCACTCAAAATACATTATTCTCTTTAATAGTTCCGTAAGACTTGTTTCCAGCATTGTTTTATATATGTTACATATATTAGTTATGTCATATAATCGTCTGGATAAAGTACGTCTAGTTTATTTCATAATTTATTTACAAAAAGTCTTAGTAAATTACACTTACAGGCATCTCCACTCGAACTAAAGTAAATAATTTAAGAACTACACGTATTTAGATATCTATAGAGTAGGATACTTTGGGGTCAGGGAGAAGCTGGGACCAGGGAAAGTGTTCTGTTTTAACTTATTTACCTCTTTTACGTTCTTTTTCTTTCGTTCTTTCGCCTTCCTCCTTCTCCTCCTCGTCAAATTTGTCTCGAATTAAATTGAATCGGTATTTCTTTCATTATCTTTTTCTCTTTTTTTTGTCCTTTTAAACGTGCTACCTTCGTGACAACTGAAAATCATCGTCGTGCAAAAAAAATGAGTCTCGTTTCTTTTTTTCTTCTTCTTCTTCTACAGAAACAAAAAAAGGAAGTACCGGTGTGGAAGATGTGCAACGACGAGTCAAATGCAATTACTTTTTACTTCGCTCGTACGGACGCTGAGAGACGTGGATGGTTTTTTTTTTTCTTTTTACATTAGGGTAAATGTATATGTATAAGAATCATCGAAATATGTGCAGAAGCAGGCAATGGGGAGGATAGTATTTGTTAATTTTCTTTTTTTTTCTTTTTACGATAACGTATGCGTTTTAAAAAGCATAAAGTTTCGGTTATAAATACATCCCATTAGAATCGTTTAATGGCACGATCGAGAGCTTAAATTTACAAATTTCCTTTTTCCCTTCTCTGTACTTCTTTATTTTCGCGCACTCATCGAAATATTTCTACTTCTCTCTCTCTCCTTTATTCTCTTCTTCTTCTTCTCAATCCTCTTCAACGTTTTCATTTTCTTCATCTTCTACCGTTATTATCATTAAACGTTACTGCTTTTCTCCTCATTCTCCCCCTATTATATTCTGTGTTTCGTGTTTTGGTTTATCACAACGGCATGTAATTACGTTTATAAATACGTTTATTCCAAAAGAAAAACTGCAGTTAGACATTACTACTTTGGAAATCTTTCCCTCACTCTCTCGCTCTTCGTTTCCTCCCCTGACAGGAAGCCACCAAAAAAGAAAATGAAATCCACTGAAATGCGAAATCTCCGTTTTGTTACTCGAGTAATCACGCTCGCGTGTACCTGTATGAGGGTGAGTTAAGCCCCTACTCCTTCTCCCTTATATTTTGTTCTTTCTATCCTCCTCCTTTTCGTCTAAACTCATACTAAAGCGCCCCCCCCCCCAACTCTCTCTCTCTTTCGTGTAAGCTCGTAGCTTTTTGTTTCTTTATATTTCACAGACACTATTCCCCACCCCTTTTTCTACCAGCACCCCCATCCTTCGTGTATGCAACCAAAGCACTCGCTCATTCTTACTTCTCCGTTACGCATTTGTAACATGAAAATGAAGATGCACACGAACGAGGATGTACGCACAAAGTATTGCACGTCATTCCACCCTTTCTCTTCTCTGTTTCTCACCCCCTATCTCCCTCTCTCTCTCTGTGTCTCAGCTCCAAACATTCGTCCTTTCTCGCCACAATCATACATTTTCATCCTCTCTTTCTTCGCCTCCCTTACATTCTTTCTCTTTCGTTCTTCTCTTGCATACAAAACGCAAACATTGAAATGAACTTACGTCTTTATCCTCCATCTAATTTCTACTTTTTTTGTAATTACCCTTTCCTTCATTCGCTCTTATATAACTCTCATTCTCTCCCTCTCAATCTCTCACAGTCGCTCTTTCTGCCGTTCTTCCTCGATTCCTTTTTCTCACTTTCTCTCTTCTAACAATGTCTTTCTTCAGTTCTAGTTCTGCCTGTGCTTCTAAAGTCGAGACTCTTGGCGGCCCGTTTTTTTTTTTTATATTTCGCTCAGGGAGACCACCGTCGGCGTTCGCGCCGCGTGTATTTTCTCTCATTTCCTCCACGGCGCGGCGCAAATCGAGAATAAGATTCAATGGAAGTGTGTTATCTACAAAATATCTTAATTACTCGCTAATTACAGCACAAAACATGCAAATATAAAAATTTGCATTATATTATCGTTAATATTTATATATATAATCGTCACCCGATATTATCGTTCCACATCGCACCATTTTTAGGTTCGTCAAACAGATTTTATTTTGTTTGTATGTTTGTTTCAATCGTCATCTCAGTTTAATATATTATGCGGCTAAACGTTCCTTTTTATTTCGCCACCACCTTGGCGCGTCCTCTTCTTTTTTTATCCATTTTTTTTCCCTTCTTGTCTCTACCTCTCCCACCTACTCTTCGTCTACCACCGTCTTTATTGTTTCACCTTGTCGACCCGTCCTCTTTCTCTCTCTCCCTCTATCCCTTTTCTCCTCTTTCTTTCATTTACTATGAAATTATCTTACACTATCGAAATTATTTCAATTCACGAAGGGGGGAAAGATATACTCGACGGGCAAGTAAATCACGTCGCAGTATATCTAACGCGCTAACACCAAATAATTAAACTTTCTTACTTCTCTCGTTTACTCGATATAAAACTGCATAACTGCGCGTCACCATGGCATTTTTATATCGACAAGTTTCTTTTTTTTCTTTTGTTCCTGCTATAGGTACTCCCTCTTATCCGTTCCCTCTAATCTCTGTTTCGGCATTCCATAATCCCTCTCTCCCTCTCTCTCAATGTCTCTCGCTTTCTAATATATGTATACTCCATCTCTCACTCACTCACTCACACTTTCTCGATCCGTAAAACACACACACACTCTCTCTCTCTCTCTCTCTTTGTCTCTCTTGTCCGTCTTGACGTTCCTCGAGTAGCAGAGCAGCAACTGCTGGCTGTCCATCTGTGTCCCATCGGAAAGGTCAGGTTACTTTTTTCACAAGGAGCTAAGTAAAACAAACACACCCGGCGCGAACCGAGAGAAGAAAGTACTATCCCGACAGAGTTACGTGCCCCTGGAACACTGGAACAACACACGAGCGACGATCGCGGCTACCTGCTGATCCAGAATCTGACTCATCACGAGGGCCAGCAGCCGTGATTCGTGCTGTAAGAGTAGAGTTCTGTTGTCGGGATGCCTGGCGAGGTTTAGCAGCGTGCCGGCAGCACGTCGTAGCATGTCGAGGCTGGTACCCATAGACTCTGGATTATCGCGTAACGCGGCCAATCCGTGCTGATTCGCCACACCTAGCGCGCTCGATTCCGCCTGCTCGATGAATGCAACGAGAAGCGCAACACAGGGTGTTTGAAGGGCGATAGTGCGGGCGACGCCACTATCCGCCGCGGACAGGAAGTGTAGGAGATTAACGCCGAATTCCCGCAACACCTGTTCCTCGCTTCGACACAGAAGCCTGGTCAGCACGGAACAGAGTCTCTGAAGTCTCGAGTAAGGTGGCGTCGCTACCACCAGATCGACGTTGCATTCGGTCACGCAGAGTTTGCAGAGCGCCTCCAAGGCTAATCTCTGCGGAGAGAGAGAAGAATTCGGACCGACCGTAGGAAACGGATCCTGTCCGTGTGCAGCTGGACACACCGCCCAGTGTAGAAGCCCGTCCAAGACTGGTCGCGATATCTCTTCCGGATGTTGACTTAGATCCATGTGACCGGATATGTTCGCCGCCATGACGAGAACATTTTCTCTTATGTGATGAAGGAAGTCCCACCACCATTCGTTTTCACCTTGCAGACTGCTGCAAGAATCGGCAAAGTCCGCGTCCTCCTCGCGATCGTAATTCCGTGTCTTTTGCGCCCTAACCGGATGCTCGTGATGGAGCAACAAGAGCTTACCGAGGAGGCTCAAAAACGTAACGTTCTTCGCGAATTCCGATTCGTTTCCTGGGATAAACGTGAGATTCCTCAGAATCGTCGAGAGGCAGACGCATCGACGGGCCAGGTTGTCCTGGGTCTCGGTGACGAGATACAAGCTTGCCTCGTCTCTTGAGTAACTTTCATCCTCGTAATCGCTTATTCGCCTTCTCTTCAATGTTCCGGCTGGATCTCTTATCTTTAATGTTGGTCCCTCCTTGTCGTCCTCCCTCGTCGCGGACTCTTGCTCCTCAATCTCGACTTTGATCTCGTTCTTGTCCAGCTCGATGTTGCTCGTCGCGTCGTTCAATCCGTTCTGCGTTGGGACGAGGAGCTGCTGCTGCTGCTGCTGCTGCTGTTGCTCCTCCTCGGTTTTCTGAACCTCAGCAAAGTGTTGCTCGCCCATGTTGTTGTTCGGCTTCGTCTCGCTGTCGCACTCCTTCTTGAAGCCGTCGTTCTTCTTCTCGAAGAGTTCTCTGGTGAGATCGTTCATCTCCATCGGCTCCTTCTTGATCCTCGACAGAACGTCGCTGAGGGTCTTGGTTTTCTTCTTTTTGTCCAGCTGCTTTCGTTCACAGATTTCTTTCGGTTTCTCACCCGGCTCGTTGATCTTGTGCGTGAAATCTGTCGCCTCGAGGGCATCGGGATCGGCTTTGGTTTCGTCCTTAGACTCCGTGCTCTCCACTTCCTTCTGAAGAAGCGGAGGCTTCTCGTCTCGAAGAAGTCGAGCGAACGGAACCGAGCCTATTTCCGATTGAAAGCAGGTCACTATGTATTTCGTGGAGTTGCTGTCGACCTGCCAAGGCTCGGTCTCCGATTCGCAGTCCTGATGATCCCAAGGTCTCCGAGAATCCAGGACGAATAGATCTTCGTCTCGCGGAACTATCTTCACTGGGCGACCTCTTCTCGATAAGAACGTGTAATTCGACGTCGATAGGAGCTTCGTTCGATCCTCGGGATCTATGGGACGCGTGACGGCACCTAGATCAACTTCCGGACCGTCCGCCGATTGATTCCAGTAACGATCGTCCTCGTTCACCGACGATTCGAACATATCGGACAGAGAACGCGAGAAATGTTCCAGCAGAACGTCCAACAATCCGGGAAGGTGCGCTAATCCAAAATAACTTACCTGTTTGGAAGAAACGGAAAGAAAATACTACATTATCGTTACGTTCGTAAGTCTTGCCTTTTGAAGAGAAGAAGTTAAGACTCACAGAAGAATCGTCGAACAGTAAAATATTTAATACGTCGAGGGCCCAGCAGCTTTCGGCCAGGAGGCCGGATCGCAAAGCCATCATAATACGCCAAGCTTCAACGGGTGCAACGTCCGCCCGTGTAAGTTTCCGCCGTTTGTAGAGAAGTGGAGTGACCGCTTCCACGCTGTCAGGAGGGAATGTCATTTCTCTCTTTGACGTAGGTTGCTGACTGATCATGGGATTAATTCCAAGCTGATTCTATGAAAGATCGGAATTGTCAATTCAAAGTAACATTGTCAGTGCAATACACAGATCATACATCCTCTCATCCCTAAATTAAACAATAAATCATTTTTAAATGAAGAAATAACCGTAAAAGTTGTGCAAGTTCTCCCCGAAATCTGCCCAAGTTACGTAGATTTTTCACGTAAACATCATTACGACAGTCAGGAGTCAGAGAGATCTTCTACTGGAGTTAAAAAAGGTACTGAAAATGAGACATACCTGATGATTTCCAGGTGCAGGGTAAAGAGGGGACGGTTGATTCGTATAACGATGTTCCCACGGAGGTGGGGCATGAGCTATAGCGTTCAAAGTCGGTTGAGACGTTGTTCTGTTCGGCTGTTGGCTTGCCCATTGTTGGCTACTAGCTATCACTCCAACCGCCGTGGGCGTCGAGGAAGCTGAACCGACAACTTGAGGCGGTGGTTGCTGCTGTTGCTGTTGTTGCTGCTGCGATTGAGACGGCGGTTGCTGAGTAGGATACTGAACCCTATTATTCCCACTACTGCTATTGTACTGGTTGGTTGTATTTGGCCATCCTGGAATCACAGGGTAGACGGGGCGTGCTTTGCACGATACGTTTTTCAAGCAAGTTCTTGCAGATGATTCAAAAGCGAATCCGAGTGTATGATTTCGATTATCGTGTTGATGGTTTACCTGGATACGCTGGTCTCTGTTGATTATACTGAGGATACTGTTGGTCTTTGGCAAAATCAGGATGACGTCTAGGTTGAGTCGGACCTGGGGGTGGCGGAGGCATATTCTTGTTCGCGCTTGCACCACCAGGATATATCTGACTTCCTCCGGGAGCTCCGTATCCACCCTTCGACATGGATCGCGATATGGGACGTTAATACGAATGTTGTGAGATGAACGCTTAATAAACTGCTCGGTCAGGTCAGAACGCGTTTCGACGTTAGGAAGCGCGTTTGATATAGCGACCGGCCAGTTTAAGAGTTAAACGACGACGAGAGAGACCATTGAAACGAAAATGCATTACCTGTTCTTGTCTATAGTAATCCTGAGGACAAGAATACGAGGATGCCGCGGCAGGCTGAGAAGGTGAAGAAGGCTGGCTGGTAGCTGTTTGCTGCGGCACGGTGGCCGGATGTGCCTGTGGCGCAGAGGGATAACTGTTGCTTCGTGCACTGGGCGACGTTCCTGCCGGATAACTCGCAGGTTGCTGGCTACCGCTGTACCTGTTGTATAGATCTTGACCGCTGGCATTGTTCGGCGGTATGTTTCCTCCGGGATATCCCCTAAAAGAAATTTCTCGAGTCACGCTACATTCCTTCCCTGTTAGCGCGGCATCTCTTATCCGTTGATGCGTTCCCCTTATGCCTGACCTGTCGACATCTGGCACATAAGGCGGATAATGCGATCTAGGTGAATACGGCTGATTGAATTCTCCCTGCTGAGACAATGCATTGCCCTGCGGCCGAATATACTGATCCTGAGGATAGTTCTGATAAGATCCTGTGTTCTGATAACTGCCTTGTTGAATACCTTGAACAAATAAATCCATTCGTAAGCAAACACTGACGTCTACAATGGATATCCGGTTGATCTTGCACGTAACGCCTACTCAACACCGAACACTGAACACCGAACAATTAGAAGAAAGGAGAACAAACGAAAGATATACAGAGCGACAGAATGAAAAAACATAGCGATAAAGGTGACGAGAATCGACGGGAGGAAAAGAAGTTCCATCGACGCTCGTGAAAGGAGGCAAGGAAGAGAGAAGTACCTGGGGTGCGTAGTGGACCAGGGTAGGGCGATGCGTTCGACTTTCGAGGAAGGCGTCCCACGCCGTCGTCGAACGGATTTGGTACGCTTACCACGTTACTCTGCCCGCCCTGGTTCGAACCACCTGCCAGAACATCATTCTCTCAACCGCAATTCCTTCCACACGATTAATCTCATCGCTATTCACGGTATATTTGTCATCAACTTTTTCTTATGTCAAAGTTCAAAGTGAAAATTGTACGTATCGATATAGAGGCATTGTCTTAACGATTCTTCAAATAGTTCATAGGGAAACAGAGAGTGGGGAGAGGGGGAGAGAGAGAGAGAGAGAGAGAGAGAGAGAGAGAGAGAGAGAGAGAAACAAATCATTCCGTACCTTGATGAGGAGAAGGCGCGCTACTCTGACTAGGTGGCCTAGGCGGAGGAGGCGTGTAATCCGACGATGGCCCACCGGGTGTACCGCCCGCATAACTGCTCTGATAGCTTCCATAACCGTCCATGGAAGCATTACTAGAACCGGCAGCTGGAAAGGAATCTTGAGAATTGGAAGACCCTGAAAAAAAATGAAAAAAAAAGCCGTTTCATCTTCGCAGTCTCTTTGGAGAAACGGAGAACGTCCCGAAGGAGGATGATGATATCTGGCGATCGTCGACTCACCCGGTGAGGGCACAGAAGCCGTTGCCTTTGATGCTTTCTTCTTCGAGCCAGCTTCAACCTGATTTATAATTGGTTGGGGATCTACTCCACCACGATCGAAATGACACTCGTACGCCAACAGATGTTTCGTGTAATGTTTCCGTAAAGTGTATGCTGCGCTGCTACTCGCACCGATACCCAATGAACCAGCTATATCTTTCCACGTTTTGTTCTTCGATACCTATGGGGAATCAATGTCATTTTTTCCACGAGTCTCGGAAACGTTCTAGCACAAAATCCAAACAGACAAAAACTCTGCATCTCGAAACGCAAAATAAAAGACATTGTGGAATAATAACGTTGCGATTCTCTAGCTAATCTAAAGAAAGAAAAAAACAACAACATCAGTATGGCAAAGTAGCCGCGTCGTTTACGTACGAAATATGCCGAGAGAGAGAGAGGGAGAGATATTTCCTGATCATGCAACTATGAAAAACGAAAGTAATACAGAGTACAATCGAAACGAATTACCGTTATTATATTCGATATTAAAAGTTTATTCTTCGTTGACTATTAGAATAATTCCATATAGCACCAAGGTTTGTAGATCAGGTCGATTTTCCATACGCGTTGAATGACTACTTTAAGAAAAGACGTGTTAAGCTTCCTTTCTTTTTCTCTCATATCTTTACACAATACAACAAGAAAAGGAACACTAGAGTAGCAAAAATTACGATATCTCATGCACAATGCAGCACAAAAACATAAATGAAGCGTGTTTTTTTTTTTTGATTTAAGTGTATCAGAGGAACATTATCATCGTTGTCATTGTCATAATTATCATCATAGACATCATCGTCATGATTATCGTTAAAAGAAAGTTCGTTATCGGACATTACTTGCCACGAGAGTCGAGCGATTCTCATATACTCGAATCATCGATAAATGGCATCAATACACGTACAGAATATCAAAAGAAAATGTAAAACACATAAGAGACAATAAAAACTACGTAAGACACCGAGGGCTAGATGGAACTACACTGCACCTTGCATACCTCCATGAAGCCCCCCCTTTCCTTCACGTAGAGGTATAGCCGAAATAGGTCGAGGGGGTTCTTGGAGATGGTGGGACAGCTTGTGATGGGTGTTCTTCTCTCTTCCATGAAGTTAACTAATTTATCCAACCACGTTCTTCGCTCCATCGAGTCATCCATTTCGTATAATTTCGCCAAACTGTCTGGTTTCTGAAATATTTATGGGGTTGGACCCGGTTAGCTTTCACCCTCTTCTTCTTCTTATCGTGCTAATTTGCACGATCTTTCGTTTTCTGTCTAAAAACCTAACGATCACTATCTCTAACATACACAATTACGATTTTTTCTTTTGTCACGACACGAATTGTTTTGTTACTCTTTTTCTTTCCGTTTTGCTTTATGCATGAAATGAATTTTAAGTGCCGCTGCCATAACCTAGGACTTTTCATGCACAAAATGCTCCTTGAATTTGTATAACTGACGATGTTACGTATGTATCTTAAATTTATATTATAGCATGGCATGCAATTACATGGGAAAGGGGGGTGGGGGGGATATTCTAATACGTTTCGCTGATCAGGACTATGGGGGATAATATGCAATATAGTGAAAAAATGATAAAGTTTTATGTAACGTTTTCTAGATTCCAACTTCTTTTCCACGAGCCTTCAACGACAACGCACAAATTCCTTAGAGCAACAAGTATTATTGAATTTAATGTTACGCGCATAAGCAACGATAATATTCTTCATGCGTAGAGATTTTCAATCAAGTGTTTTTCTAATTGGTTTTGTGGTATCGTCTAAACCATTTCACGACAAATGCTCCACGAAGAAGTCATTAGTTTTGTTAGAAAGAGTCTAGGTGCACAAATTTCATAATGAAAGCGGGGTGTCAAAATGGAAAACATAAAGTCAACGAGTATACAACAAGCATGTAAACGAAAACACGTCGGGGATAAACAAAGCACGAAGCATTCGGTGTAAGTGGCACTTTTTGCAACAGTATAGTAAATACTTGTAGTGAAAAAACAATAACCTTAGATCTGTATGGGTCTTGAGGCACATGACTGTTAAACACCTGTAAAATATCAAAATATTGAAAAATTCAAAAGAAGAAGACTGTAACACTGAAAATATTAACCCTCATAATATAACTTTTTCAATCATTTTCTTTATTTTCTTTCTCTATATACTCTCATGGTCATATAATATATATTTAAAAAATAATTCAGAAGTACGATCCATGCTGATCAACGATAAACAGAATATTTAGAAAAGTAGAATACGTACAGGACTGGCAGGAGTACGTGGCCAACCAGGACTATTCATATCCGGATATTCTTCATGTATCGAGTTGATACTCGCTGCACCGGGAGATGGAACGGTACTCTGCGGTGTCGCTGGATGACTATGGTACCCTCCAATCATTTCTTTCCGTGCCTTTGGTGTGAATGCAGGATCTTCCCCGGAAGCTGCACAAAGATGCAGGTAACACTTCACTTATTTACACGTCCCAAATGATAGACACAGAGTTTTCGGCGTGTAACTTTCTACTGACCAGCTGACGCGTTCGACAGTGTGGACTGTTGTGAACCTTCGTCTAACGATGTACCATCAGGACCTGTCGTTATTACAGATGTGACAGTACCGCTCGAAGTGGATGTAACATTTATAGCTGATGTACCTAAACATGCGATACATCTTTCAGTGCAAATTACGCGTCTTTTGTTTCCATTTAACGAAAGCAAGACAAGCATTATTTTTTGAACCAATGAAGAGGACTTTTTTTTTTTCTTTTTGACAAAATGCTTTATACCGACAATGTCACATTAAAGGAGGAGGGAGGGGGGACAGGGTGAGAGGGGGGGGGGGGGGGGGACAAAACTATTGAGATCGTAAGAACGCTCATACCTGAAGCAGTTGTTGTTATACCACTGTCGTTGGAGGTTTCAGTAGTAAGATCCGCGGAACTGTGACTGGTTGGCGTCGGTGTTGAAGTAGGATGCGAATTCGGTGTAGTACTCGGAGGTGGCATTGGACTTCCTTCATGATTCAGAGGTGGAGTAGCCGCAGGAGTGTGCAAATGCGGAACAGCCGAGCTCGTTGGTGGTGGTTGACTGCTTACGTGATTAGGAGACGGTGGCGGAGGACCCATGGAACTCGCTGGGGGTCCCATATTACCGATTACAGTTACACCAGGTGTGCCTGGCGGTACCATGCTCGTTGTACCGCTACCTCCGTAGACCTGAGGCGGTCCTGGACTCGGTGGCATTCCCGGTGGCACGCTGTTGAATCCCATTTTATGCTGAGAAAAAAAAAGTAAACATTAACTTTTTGCTTCCTACGAGGAAAGAACCGTAAAGATGTTTCATTATTATTATTATTATTATTATTATTATTAGAGAACCTCACCGTATAAGGAGGATATTGCACCAAATTGTTAGGTCTATTGGGGGGCTGGTATTGATTATTAGGTGGCGGTTGTGAATTGGCCGGTGATGGATATCCTTGTGGAAACTGCATGTGCGGACGCGGTGGTGGATACGTGCTCTGTGCATGATAACCCCCAGGCTGACCGGCAGCCGTACCACCAGCCGCATAGCCCATTCCACCAGCCATTGGGTTTATCCCTCCAAGACTCGTAGAGCCAGGTCCTGGTTGAACTACACCAGGACCGGTGCTATTCATTTTATAGCTATGCATATGTGGTGAGGGACCCAACGGTTGTTGGTACGCTCCTGAAAGTGTTCACGCTTCTTAGATCATTTATTTGGGGCAGCTAGACAAACACGATCAAATGTTTCGCATTCTTCGGTTAGACATTGTAAATAAAATTCTATAAACCTTGAGTAGTCATAGGAGAATGACTCATGCGTGCTGGTCCACTACCATCCGACTGGCTACTCGACGGACGTGGAGGCATCTGAACGTTTTGTTGACCTACAAATTAAAAGTAAGGAATCAAAATTATAGTCGGACGGTAGTGATTAAAGAAAGCACAGGCGGAAATGTAATGGTAATATCTCGTATTTTGAAATATGTGTAAATCAAAAACTATCTTCGACAATATGTTGCAGAAACAGTATTTTATCAAGCATAGAAATAGAAACGCATGAAATGCACAGACCAACAGCAGGGGACATCGAGCGAGAACCTGTAGATCCTGTAGGAGAAGGGGTTGGTCTCATCCCCTGTGAATTTGGCGTTCCTGGACAAGCTGGTCCATTCGAACTGTCATTACTATTTTGTCCCGATAATTCCTGGAATAGAAGAAACAAATTGGTGTGTTACATTAACTGCAAATCCACGAGTCCTTCCCAGATCGTAAGAAATCAACAGTATGAAAAAATTCCAAAGAGTCTCGGTACTATTCAACGAGAAATCGATAGTTAAAAATTTGTTGATCAAAAGTTTAACGTGTATTTCAGTTCCTACAATATATTGAATATCATGAGAGTTATTTATCTCGTTCATTGAAAAAAGTAATTGTAACACGAGACAGAAGAAAAATAAGAAACATCGAGAGGATCACACGTACGGGAACACTACTTTTAGATGATTGTTCAACGTGTCACTCGTTGGATCACCTTTCAACCGATCAATTTATTCGACTGCAGTCTCACTAATACGAGCAAAAAATCGTCTCCATGAACTGATCAGAAAAAAACTAATCTCGAAAGAAACCAATCGACGATAGAATCGATCTTCGTAGATGCAATCCATGTTTACCCGACACGCAACGCGTGGTTTACTGTCACATTTTTCCACCACGAGAAAATCGACGTTACACCACTCGAACACATACATACGCGACACTCTGCGAATCGTACGATGCACACAGAGAATCCACGGCCGTGTATATGCATATACACATGTCTCTACACATTTTCGTGTCCTATGTCGTTGATACATACGACGTATATGCATATGTATAATACACGTATTCGTGTATATAATATGTACATATATGCGTACACATTTCACAGGTCGTCATGATGATACATTGGGGCGCGCGAGTGCGCTCGTAGGAAGAGGAAGAGAGAAGGAGAACGGACAAACGAGAGAGAGAGAGAGAGAGAGAGAGAGAGAGAGAGAGAGAGAGAGAGATCAAGGAAGGGGAGATAGAAGGACAGACAGAGAGAGAACGAGAAAAGTCAGCACATTATATTACACCTACCAAGCAACGGTCACTTCATCCGTACAGAAGAGACGATTTGACAATTTCTCGGTCGTATCATGGAACATATAGTACGCAGAGTGTCGGAGAAAAGGACTCTCGACATGACGCGAGAATCGAAGCAGAGGCGTTACCCCGCGCACACGACAAAACCTACCGTGAAAATCGGATGTCCCCCCGCCGCGTATGGTTTTCACATGTTTACGAAAATCTCGCGCAGCAATGACACACTGTACTTGGTCATGTTGAAAGAATAGTGCTCGTGGGACAACATAACCACACGAGAATGTAGCATAATCTCGTCAGTTGGCTAGAACTCCTGTTGGTTCGCCGTGTACTTCGCTCGACCGTCGCATGTTGTGTGTGGTGTCAATAAGTCCCCTGTACTTCGTGTATCACAGGGACAACCATTTCATACGATTCTAAACGTTAATCCTCGCTTGACCTCGAGTGTAAATAAGAGGTTAGAATCGCAACGTTTATACTCTACGTACGCGTACGTGGCCCGGATTAACTAAAAACGTGATTCTTTTTATCGAGTGTTCCGTGACTTCGGTTTACAGATTTCGCGTCTAGCTGCTCGTTGGAGGGCGTTCTTTCGTGGCGCGGCAAGCGTTCGGTAACTATCGGCTATTTTCGTCGCTCTTCGACGAAAGGTGCCCGTGTGCTCCAAAAACCCCGAGAGCACAACAGACTGTTTTTCTACAACCAAAACTATGCGGGGGTAAACTTTTTCTCTTCCTTTTCTCATTTTTCTAGCGAAAATTCGAATACCCAATTTAACGATTCTTCATTAATTTTAATGCTACCCGTAGCTACTTCCTTTCCTAGCTTTTTCATAATCCTTCGATCGTCCTAGGATTTCCAATGGTTTACAACAATATTTATCTTCTTTCAGTGGCAGCGAAATTTATCTATTTCAGACGAAAATGTATAAAAGAAAAAAATCAATTACTCGTTAACGTCATGGATTAGATTTCATTGTATACGATAAAGTTTACAAGACACTGGTATAAACGCGCGATTTTTTATCACTCGTTAATAATGTGTATTGTGTGTAGCGTAATAAGTAGATAATGAAGCGCGGGTAAATTTACGCCGTTGCAACGATATATGCCGACGTATTATGCAATAATATTTTTATCTATTAGTGCTGTAATAACGTTATCACGACAAACCGGATTCGATGGTATGACAATAATCACTTTAAAACAGAGTACATTCAACTTTTCCAATATATCGTAAATACAGGAAACAATGTGATTTGTTTGTACAGGTACAAACGTACGTATGTAGTATACAAACAATACGCGAAGTAATTATTGAATTCTCGTTGAAACGTTCCGATAAATGCTGTTGTTCGTAAATTGACATCGATATCGACCGAAAAAAGTCTTGTTACCAATAAAGCAAATTGCTGCGTGAAACGCATTTTTGCAAAAAGAAACCAATTCCTTCCCTCGAACCGCCACGAAAATGCTAAATCATTCGAACGTATCCGCAAATATTCCTGATTCTATATAAATATCGTATGTGTTCGTTGTATTAGCCGAAAGAATTGATTTTATTCCAAACCATAAAGTGTTTTTATCGAGCGGTTCGAAACGTTTGTCACTTTCCAGACGCGCCATGGGAATACGAGAAGTTCGATAGCGAGTCGCAGAGTGACAGTTGCATGATCTAACGAACCGAATATAGCCGAACGATATAAAACGTCAGAGGTAGTGGGGGGAACTGCTTCGGTCACTCTGTTTTCTCCCTACCATCAATTTGAACGAATCACGCACTCGCTCTTCTCCCTCTGCGCCCCTCTTCTCATCTCTATACACATTGCCTATGTATACGAAGCTGTACTCTCGCCCAACCCGCCCATCTACACTAGAGAGAACGGGGAAATCGAATGGCGAGGTAGGAAAGACCGAACGAGAAAGAAAAGGAGAACGTTTATGTTCATGTATATGCGCGCAATGTACGTGTATGCGCGCATGCTAAATAGATTCTCTGTGAAATACGTATGTGTGCACTTGCGAGGGTAGCGAGAAGGCGCGCGCACATATTGCGTGTGTATGTGGCGAGCGGGGAAGTCGCTAATATCTGGGGCTCCGGCGGCCGCGCAACTCGCGCCCTAATCGAACTCTACAAGTCGCTTATTCTCCATCCCCACTTCCTATAGGCTGCCCCTCCTACTATGAGCTGAACCATGCCTCGAGAGAGGTCTCCCTTTCGCTCACTCACGCTTGCTCTTTTCGTCAGTGAAGTACTGAAACGTTGTATCAAAGCACGAATAACACTTTGTGCTATAACGTTAAATTACAATTCTCCTGTTACAATAGGCCTTCGTTGTTACATTTTGCAAATGTAATTGAACCTACTGAAATGCACAGTTCAAAATTTCAATGGGACTGATCGTAAACTCAAACTTTGGATAATTATGAAACACGTGTATACACGTGCGTGTTCACGCGCATGTGCTCTGTATATTAATATTAAAAGACAGGCAAGTATAGGTTCTGACCATGTTTCGAACGTATACTCAAATTTCCTCATATTCGATCAGCGTATTATACATACGTAGAACGATCCTGTTTCTAACGTGAATTTTGCTGGTTCATTGGAAGATGCTTTTTCATTAAGGAGAGACAGCTTTTGTTTGCAAGAGTTTACGATAGATCTAATAATGCCTACTACGTTCCTTTTTCTCTTTCTTATGTAATACAAATAATGCTCAGCGTATATACCTGTTGGGTAAATCACAAAAAAATAAAACACTCACCCCTGAATCTATTCCTTGAGTATTTGGTGTGGTTGAACGTTGCTGCAAATTGTGAAAGCTCTGAAAGCAAAAATGTAACTTTCCTTAATGTACAGTCCCAAGTAATTGTGTTCTAATTCTTTGGTTATTATTGAAATTTTAGCTATAAAAACGATATGCCGAATTTATCTTGGTAATAGTTGCAATGCAATAAGATTGCATAACATATGAGAATTGGGCAGCAGAAATATTTTTACATTTCTAACTAAACTTTCGAGTAAGAAAATATGTCTGGAAGAAAATGAATATTTTGTAAAAACAAAAAAAAAACAAATATAATGGAACATTCTAATATCTATAGTACACTTTGCGCTGCATTTCCTTTTAATGAATAAAAAATACAAAACATAAAATAATGCTGTTGTTTCCTTCTATTTTCCTACAAATATTTTCTTTTTCACCCTGTACAAAGGGCTGTTTGTAAAAATGAACAAAGCATAAAGTACACTTTGTAAATATAACAATGAATTTTGCTGTTCAACTTTTATTACATTATTATTTTTATCCTCCTCTCATTTTTATGTAATGGCTTACATCACAATGTTTCCTTATTACGAGAAAACAGTGTTAGACAGTTGTCACTGTTTTTTGAAGCCAGTAGTCGTTCCATACAATAGAAAGAGACGACAGAATATCAGAGGGAATGAAAAGGTATCTTCTAATGCAGTAACTCACCTGCGATTGGGTCGTCGATTGTGGCTGCGGAGACGCAGACGGCGGAGGTGCTGGAGATTGTGATAAAGCACGTTGTGGAGACTGACTGGAAGGATTAGCTTGATTAGACGGCGGTGGAGGTGGATTCGGCGGCCCACCTTGGTTCCAGCCCCTCTGTTCCGTATATAAACTGGAAGGGTGACTGGTTTGCGAAGTATACGAATTTAGCTGCACAAATTAAAAGGAATCATAACATTAATATTGAATTACATGAAATACTGATATATTTCAAGTGTCCTTTAAAAATATGTTGTCCTATTTAAGAAACAGTATAAAGGACAAACTCAAGTACCTGATGGTGGCTATATGGCGTATGAGGTCTCGTAGGAGAGGAGTAGCGTTGCGTATATTGTTGATATGGCATAGGAGTAGGAGAACTCGGCCCTCCCGGTCCTGTGTGTAATCTTGGAGATCCCTATCATAGGAAATATTTAATTGTACACCGACAGCTTGAGAAATTGTAAACATTGCATTTGAAAAGACAACAAAGCTGAGAAAAGCATAGAGGTAATAATCCTAATAATGGAGAATGGTACTTCGAATAAATTTGATATAAATTTACCGTCTGTGGAGGGCGTTGGCTAGGTTGAGGATAAACGGGAGGTACAACCGGTGGTCGCTGGATGGGCCACGGTTGTTGATACGATTCGGGGCCCATTCCAGGATAGTTGCCGTGAAACCGATGCACGGGCGTGGATGCTTGTAGTAACTGATTTAACGTAGGCGTTGGACCAGTCGCTTGTGATATACTTTGTCCCGATAGAAACCTCGGTTGACCCGGAAAACTAGCTGGGGTAGCCCCTACGTATGCCAATCGTGGTTCAATCTTGGAAGCTGCATAATGCTCTTCCATGTCGGCCCGATGGACTCTTTCACTTTCGTGTATTAAGTGTTTACCATGATAATCCAACTGTTTCCCTGGAAAATCTCCATGCTTTCCCACATATTCTGGTAGCTGTTTGCCCGGATAATCGGTCAACGACTTGGAGGGAAACTCGTTCGACTTGCTGGTATACTCCTCCGAGTAATCCCTAATAACGTTCGGCGTAAACGGATGTCCGGGGTGGTTCGGATGGCCAGGTGCATCGAGCGGCTCCTGCTTGCCGATGGATTCCTGAGGAGCTTGGCCAGCCTCTCGCGGCGATTTTACCTCACCGGCAGTGTGTCCACCAATATCCTCGCGGTATTGACTCATCTCGAAACCCGTGTCCCCGCCGCGATTCACATATTTAAACAGCTGGGCCGCGCCCCGGGACACTTTATCACCCGGCTCTGGATCCAGCTGCTGCTTCGTATTAACACTCGCACTATTCCCACCGACTTGCGGACGTTTCTGTGCGCATTTCACGGACTCGTTCAGCTTCACATCGTTTTGTTGGCTCTCGGCTTGCGTCGCAGCCATGTTCTCTCTCCTCACGGAGCCATCGTAGGTCTCGTAAACTGGCCAATCGCGGGACCTCGTGTGTCTCGCGTATACTATGTACTCGAAATCGAAATCCTCTTTAGTTGGAACTCTCCTATCCTACCTAACTCTTTCCACCGCATCCTCGAGTCAGAGCCACCGAGGACTATGTACCGCACTAACTATTTTCTCTTCCTGCCGTTTTCAAAGTAGAAGGAACCAAAAAAAAAACTCATATACGAACGTCAAAAGCAGCGTCGCACGTATTACGCCATCTTGCGGTTATACCGTACACCTTGCACGTTCAAGGTGATTTTACAACTGGCGGTTATACTTGAGACTGCCCCCGTCGGCGGAATTCCTTTCGATCATTTTTGAATCACGTCGCTCGATGAATACTCTCCGTCATGTTTGCTGATGTCTTTTTCCATCTATCATTAAAGCCCTCAATCTTATTCTTCTTCATTCTTCTTCTGGAAATCGGATACAATGCGATGCTCTTCAATGTTCTATATATTCGTGAGATTGCTGATTGAATCTTTTAAAAGCGATTACAAGTAGCAATGGTAGCAAACATATCTGACTTTAAAAGTATATATTTTTCGTTTCGGTATTTCGAATGTGTTACGGAGAACGTTCATTTTATACTTCGGAACACATAAGCATCCGTATGAAAGGATCAACGACAGAACAAACGATTGTTGATTTTTTTGACATTTAATTGTGTTAAGTAATAGCTCATTTGTCGGTTTTAACTGTTCGTATGTTCATCAAGGACTGCTTGCACGGATAAAAGTAAAAGAAAGCCAGAAACCCGCTTCTACTATTTCGTGTCATTTTATAATTCTATGAACGATAGGAACCATATGAACTATTCACTTTGGCGCATGCGTATGAAATTATTTGTAATGCCCGAGGATTTAGATGCAACAACATTCGTTTCTTTTTGCTGCCAATATTTTCAGACATTTTCCCGTATCAGTTACCACGAAACGATTTATTGACGAACGTTTACAATTTATCATAAAATAATCTCTGATCACATCTTGACCGTCAGCTCGATAATAAAAAAAATAAAAGAAAAGAAAAGAAAATAAAAGAAAAATCGAAAACATGAGATCATTTACGTTGCAATATCGTCGTTACAGTCACTGATATAATTATCAGTATGAGAATCACATCAATTGGATTCGTCCGAGATCAATGTAAATCTTGTATATAAGGAATTGTAAGCAGGACAAGAGTTTCTAATATTCACTCGAAATAACGATGCCTTTCGATTTTTACAGGATAGTTGCGTCATTAAATAAATTCGCAAAATATTCAGTTAAGCGTATAGACATGTAAAATAGACGAAACTCGGGGAATAGTAAGTCCTTAAAAAGCTCTGCGTTTCTATACGGAATAAGCATAAATGACAAGTGGATGACAGTATGGCGCTTATAGAAGTATATTGTTGACGATAAACGGTACATGCCGTTTGCAAAATCTGATTGCAATAATAAATCAAGGTGTAAAGTAGAAATTCTGATAAAAAAATCTTAGCGTTTTAAACATATTATATACGTATAACTGCTGATACAGGATACGAATGTATTGGTAGAAAATATCTACGGCAGCGTTGTTATCGTATATACATCATTATGTACATACTTATTCGCGGTATTTCAACCTTACGTGGCAATATTTATCAGTAATTGGTATTTTATTCTCCGACTTGTTTGGACGTTGGTTGTGAGCAGCAGGTATGTTCGTTTTACGTACATTTTACAAATGGGTACCAACGAAAAACTATAAACAATTATGGTTTTTTTTCTATAACACTTCACTGAGGGTAAAAGAGAACTTTTATAGTTTTTAATTAGGAATTTGTATAGTTACTATTAACGCTATATCGTTTTGCGAAGAAGTGTCAGCTTCATATTCTGCACTTAATATTTATAAGTTGTTCGCATAAAACTGTTTTTTTAAATATTTTTACAATGTTATTGTGATTCCGTTAGTGAGTAGTAATTTAACGAGATACTTTTTGTCCTTTGATTATTTCAGATATTATACTCAAGAAATTATATTACTATAAGCATTTTTTATTTAATGTATTGGAAGGTGGTGTACCGAAAAGACAAGGAAATTATTAACAATGCGTGCCTTAATTCTCGTCGGAGGATATGGAACCAGACTGAGGCCTCTTACATTAAGTAGGCCTAAACCATTGGTCGAATTTGCTAATAAGCCAATGCTTCTACATCAAATAGAAGCACTAGTATGTTTTTTCGTAAATATTTTCCCTGATAAATTTAATGATTCCGTGTTACATGGCCGAATTGTGATTCTCAGGTAGCGACAAATGTAACTGAAGTAATATTAGCAGTTTCTTATCGTGCGGAAGACATGGAACGCGATTTAGGGGAAGAAGCTAAGAAATTGGGAGTACGCTTAATATTTTCGCACGAACCGGAACCATTGGGCACGGCTGGACCTTTGGCCCTTGTACGCAATATTTTGTGTTCAGATGACAAACCGTTCTTTGTCTTAAACTCGGATATTATTTGCGATTTTCCATTTAAACAACTCTTAGACTTTCATATGAATCATGGTAAAGAAGGCACTATAGTCGTTACCAAAGTGGAAGAGCCTTCGAAGTACGGGGTGGTGGTTTACGAGGACGATGGTAAAATAGAAAGTTTTGTCGAAAAACCGCAAGAATTTATCTCCAATAAGATAAATGCAGGTATTGTTTTTTCAATTTGTGTTGAAATGATATTTTCATAAGAATTATTTCTAGTTACTTTCTAATTGAATTTCAGGCATGTATATTTTTAATCCAAGTATCTTAAAAAGAATAGAACTGAAACCTACTAGTATAGAAAAAGAAGTCTTTCCACAAATGGCTCAAGATGGACAATTATATGCAATGGAGTTGTTAGGATTCTGGATGGATGTAGGACAGCCTAAAGATTTTCTCAAAGGTACAAAGATTTTCTTTCTCTTGCTACACATCTCTCCCTGCTTTACCGAAACTCTGTTTTAATCATTTCTTTCCCGTAATTGCAGGTATGTGCATGTACCTGACGTCGTTGAGGCAAAAATGCCCAGAGAAGTTATACTCAGGCCCGGGTGTAATAGGAAACGTCCTGGTAGACGAGACGGCAAAGATTGGAGAAGATTGTAAAATTGGACCTAACGTTACTATCGGTCCCGGAGTTGTTTTATCCGATGGCTGCTGTATTAAACGAAGTACCGTTCTCAAAGGAGCTGTAATAAAAGAGCATGCATGGCTCGATGGGTATTTATCTGATTGATACGAATTGAAATATCTTACCAAGATACGAAGCTTATGATAACTTAATGGGAAAACTCATGACACTTAGATGCATCGTTGGTTGGAGAAGCGTCGTAGGACGTTGGGTTCGAATGGAAGGCACTACTGTCCTAGGAGAAGACGTAATCATCAAGGACGAACTTTACATTAATGGTGGTCAGGTTTTACCTCACAAAAGCATTTCTACTTCTGTGCCGGAGCCGCAGATCATCATGTGAACAAAAACAGTCTTTTAAAATATGAACGCAAAGCACAAGTGACCAAAATATGAAACATTTTATAAATAAAGCATTTTTATCGGCTTTTATAACTCTATATATACATTAATGTTAATTATTGTTATCATAATTAAATTATACATCAAATCAATTTCACTGGCAATCCTCGTACTACTATCGCAGCCGCGGTCATATACTGAGAACAAGCATTTTTGGCTTTTGCCACAGCTCTCAACATCTCCGGCTCCCGCTGCTCGTTTTGCGTTCTCGTCTCTTCGTTTTTCTTGAATTCTGTAAACATAGGATTTTATCGAGCACAAGCCATATATAAAACTACTTGAATCTGTAGAGAAAACGTGGTTTTAGAAGTGTTTCGATACTAACTCAAAATACCAGTGCACCATGCATTGATGTCTACATCGGACCATGATTTGCCGGATGACGATGGAATCCAACTGCTTATGAAAGCCGCTGTCATTCTATCGATATCGGCATCAGTAATTTCCCACAACATTCCGAGAATGCAAGGACTACGATATTAAGAACATCAGTTTCTAATGAATTAGCGTTAATGTTTTGACATTAACAGAAAATTCCAGATATAAGTACCTGCTAGCTATTAAATAATTATTTGAAATACCATATGGTGGATAACGTCCTCCTACAGCAATTAATTTGACGCTACAGCAACCGAACAATAAGACGATAGACCTTACTTTGAGCTTCTCTATTTGTTCTCCCGGTAAATATTGTATTCCATTTCCATGTCCATTGTACCTACATAGAAAATAATGTCAAATCGTAGTAGTCGTAAAATGGACAATGGTAAAGCAACATCCGAAAATGAGCATACATTAATATATCGTGATTAATTAACGCATCCTGGAACACTTCTCCCTTTGGTTCTATATTGTACCAACTTTTCCAACCTGGCAACCAATAATTGATAAACAATTTCATACGTTTTTCCATTTTTGGCAAATTGCCGGCAGGATTGACTATACACGTGCCCATGTTACGTTTGACTTTAATTATCTTACAACCATTTTCTATGCTACTCTCGTGTTCCTTAAACAATGCATATGCAATGTGTAGCGATGGAAAACGAGTGACAGGATGATTTTTTAATATTTCCATAGATTCAAATGATATACAGTCCATATGCTGGAAAGAGCACGAGAAACATATTCTCGAATGAAGTCGAAAGTCTTACGATATAGTAAATATTTGCAGTTACGTACCTCGTCGACGATTAAAACGAGGGTTTTTCTGGCCGCTGTTTGTAATTTCTGCATGCAAGGCAATTTCCCATATAAAGATAGTATAATATTTTCTGCGAGTTTTTCATGCCTAGGAAGTACATACTTTACTGCACGCGCTATTTCTTCGCGTGTAAGAAAACCTGCACCTGTTGCTATCTTTCTTAACAGCCATTTAGTCCTCTCGGATACATCTTCCCTGTGATGACATATTATGTATAGTGCGTATGTTAAGGAGGAAAAATCACAGAATCATTAATTTCTGGCATGATTCATAATACTTACAAAGTTTTACAATCAGATAGAAGTTTATCTACCATTTGGAAAAGATCTCTTACTATCTCATTTTCGTGTAATGAATCTGAGATAAACAAAATTCTCCATTCTCTCAGCCATGTATGCTCTAATTCGTGTATAGCTGCCTTAAATAATTACATGCTAGCAATTCATAACATTCATATCGAACAACATTGTATCAATATTATATATATTATATACCTTCATCCTATTATTCTGCTTTTCGCGCATTTTCCAGTATAATACACGATTCATATAAGTAGCATTCAGGTCGGATCTATTGGTAGATAGTACCTCTTGAATTTCAGCACGAACATCATAAGGCGAGTATGGGTCGGGCTTTGGTAGAGTTATGCAGAATGGCTCTAGTTCTTTGCATCCTGTCGGTAATACCGTAATATGCACAGCATGCATTATACTTGGTGCACTTTTAAAGTATTTTGTAATATCTGGTGATTCGTATTGTGCAGTGATTTGAATCACGTACCATTCTATGTAGGACAGTTAATGAGAAATAGTTATTGAGTTAAACAATATTAGTTGGCAATTCTAACGATTTCAATCATTATACTTTACCTTTAGGTAGCTCGGAAAGTTTTGATTTTAATGTATCTATATTATTCTCACTGAACTTAACATATGAATATTGCAGTCCGTAAGTTTGGGTCGTATTCATGAAAGATTCACGTAACTGGGTCTTTAGATACCTATGCAAAATTTGTTGGCGTAGTATTACAGCATGTGATTCTATTAATCGACATACAGCTTCAAGTTCCTTGCCTTCCTGTGAACAATATATTCCCAGTTTCATTGGAAAGTTACATAAAATAAAGAAACAAAGAGAAAAATGCCTATGTAACATATCCAGTACCTTGAGATAGCAGAGGGCTAACATTTTGTTTAAGCTTCCATACTCAATACTTCCTAAATTAAATCTTTGGTTCGTAAATAATTCTTTCACATCTCTCTTGACGATCTCCAAAGAATCTTGTTCGACATTTACGGGCATTGTTTCCTGACATTCATTGCCACTGTAGTGACATTCACGGAGAACACGAAGAATTTCTTCCACAGCATTAGACATTATTCATTTCTGCTCTTTAACTTTGTATCGAAATTTTACGGACAACTTTATCCTCGTGAGAAAGGGGTAGAGCAAATTTCACAGGAACCGTTTTATGTTCGAAATTCAAATTTAAATGGCTCCTCTTCCTCTCTCCGACTTTCTCTCTTCGATGCATCCACGATTGATAACTACAAGAATTTCCATGATAAATTTTACAATTTCTTTTACTTTAGTAAATAAATGGCTAGTAGATTTTTAACTCAATATAACTTATTTCGTAATTACTTGAAAAATTACAAAATCCCAATGTTAAAGGTGAACAGAGGGCGCTTACAGTCTTATTTAAAAAGAAATTACCGCCACAATAGTTTCAAGGTTATATTGGTGAAAACTTGGGTCAATGTATTGTTTGCAATAACGGAAAATCGCGTCTGACGAAACATTTGATGAAAGAAAATCAATAAGCGATTATTTAAAAACGAATCCCGTTTCCTTTCCTTTCTATTTCATAAAACATGATACAAAATTAATACAAATGTGTGGCCGTATAGAATATTGCATTACGCATTTATACATTGCTTTCATGTTGTCGTTATATCAATACAGTTGCATAAGTGCCGCTTAAAAATATTAATAACATCGTTGCTCTATTATAATTCACTGTCCAGTTGAAAATATATTATGATGACCACGTACCGCTATAGTTTACATCTAGGCTTCGAACGGTAAGTCTATCAATAACGAAAGAACCGAATGATAAAAACAAAAATATCATCGATCCCTTTTGTCTGCTAAGATGGGATAAAATATTAATTTCTGTTTATCTTGATCCAGACAAAAGATAACACAATGCGTGCAGCCTTCGATACCGTCATCAATATTAAGATCGTAAATGATCGATCACTGAGAGACCTCAAATCTGTATACATTTTATCGTTACATCACAGAAAAAAAAACAAAACATATTCCTGCTCAACTAATCCGATAAAAATTGCGTAAACAAGGATTAATTGTATTATCTATGTTTAATATTTTAATCGTGAAAGGAATGTAAAGTAGGTATTAGTGACCTTTCGTCATTACTCAAGAACGCAAGGCCCCTCGTACGACTGTCCCTGAACATGAGCCAAATTTTCTCCCGCGTATGATAATAACGGCGAAACCTCCACGCTATTTGTAACGCTCTTTACTCCTGCATTAAGCAACCACTTTTTGTGAAGCTTAAGTATGTCATTCCGAGCGGTACTTGGACAATCTTGACACGCTGAATCGGAGTTTTTGAGAGGACTAAAATCTTCTTCGCGAATTCCTTCCCAGACAACCAAATTCTCAGCGAATTCGAATATATCAAATACAAATTTTTCTATCTTAATGCCATTCGGTGTTGTCGGCACGATTCTGTTACCATCGTCATCGGTATACGGAATCTTCTTTTTAGCTGCATGTAGCATCATCTTTTTCTCGTAAATGACTGCAATCGTAACAAGAAAGTCCAGAGTAAAATAATGATTACATATATTGGCTGCATTGTAAACAAGTTGGCCATCCGGATGACGTAATTCAGATGTCTCTTTCGAGATCTCACTGTACTCCACCACTTGATACGTATCATCTACCTGCGATAATTGTGATAAAATAGATAAGCGTTTTAAAAAATAATGGACTTTTAACACTAATTGTCTGTTTGCTATTGATATCTTTTAATGGATTATACCACGAATGTACCTTACAAATAACTCCTACTGCTTCGGATGGAGAAGACTTTTCAATCACTTTAACTCCACAGTCAGTGGAATTGGACAAACAATATCCTAGAAATATAGGATCTGCTACTTTTATCAGAATGTTATCAACAGAGTGAGCATGAACGCTACGAATTCCACGTTGTTTCATATCGTCCAATATTCCTTGCACTTTAAGAGCACGATACAATCCTCCATTTCCATCGGGCGCTTTTGCAACTTTGTGTTTCTGATCTAAAATGATTTTGCCCTCTAAAGTAAAGCATGGTAACATACCTTGCTTGAAGGCTTTTACATTGTTTTCTTTCAAACCAAAGTAATTATTTTCGTACAAATAATTGAGGGTCTCATTGTGTGTAGCGTCGCTGGTCATAATATACCTAGAAAACAATAACACTTGTATGCTTGTATTTCTTTTGCTGACTTTAGTCATGTCAGAAGTAACATTTTGAACACAAAGCAATAAACTAGATCTTCCATAGAATACATAGAACAACATAGCTGTAACTTTCATATCTCTAAATCTTTTGAAGAAATGGGAGAAATATTTTACCAAGCTATTTCCCCCTCTTTCCCACACTCTTCCCTTGCCATGGCTTGTAAGCGCAGTATCCTTTCTGCCTGCAACTGAAACAGACTCTTCCCAGATGGTAATCCCACATTGTACATCCCTTTGGGAGAAGATACTCCCAAACGAGTGCCTTGTCCACCGGCTAGCAGTAATACGGCGGCCCGACCATCCGCTACCTCTTGTAATCCAATTTTTTCGTACGCTTTGAGTTGCTCCTTCGTAGATGTTTTAATAGACGCTATACTCTCTCTGGGAATCGGAGATACCTTATCGTCGAGTGTCCTTCCCCGGACACAGGAAGATACGTTCATTGCCCTCTGATAATATTCCATAACTTCCGAGAGACTAATTTCGGATATGTCCCGACGAAGTTCATCTCTCTCCTCGCTCGAAAGTCGGTCCCAAAATTTCAACAGATGTTCTTGCTCGCATTCGACGAGCTCTCTCTCCAGGGACTTCATATTTACGTATGTTTCATCTGACAACGGCGAATACAGTCGAAGCAGCCGGGGTTATCCTGCTGTCTCGATAATTGTTATCGTTGGAACTCGACGAGCAGTCAAGGATATGCGCGTATATCGCACTTCCTCAACGAAACATGAGTGACGATGCTGTGCAAAATGCAACGAGCAACAGGTACTTCCTTGGGCTCTCCCCGTAACCTAACCCAACTCGTAGGTAGAGCGGGGCGATACCTTCACTTTCACGATTCCACGTAGCACGCTTGATTCGATTCGATTTCTCTTATCGGCCCCACCCGCTTCTCTGACTTCTCTTGTAATTCTCCTTTTCCTTTCCAACATGTCTCGCTATTGCGGAGGCACATCTCTCGTGAAAGGCCATTCTTTTTTTTTTCTTCTTCTCTCCACGACTTAACATTGACTTGAACGCATCGTAACTGCTCGTAAATTTTCGTTGAACTTCGGAAGATCACAATTATCGGACAGTATAACCATTGGTAAGGCATGAGCAAGAGGAAGGGAGGAAACTTCTACCGAGCTTAAGGAAAACGAGAACGAAGTTATTCTTTTATCGATAAGAAAGGAAAAGTGAAAGGTGAAAGATTGAGCGATGAGAAATGACCTTGGTTTTAGCTTCCGTAGTGATGTTAGAATACTTGTTATACCGTTGTAACAAGGGATCTTGAATCTTTCGAAAATTCCTCGTCCATATCACGTTGGGACTGCTTTTTTAACATTTTTAAATGATCGATCAATTCACTAATTATACGCGCATGCGTCCCTCTATAACGTTTCAAGCGTCATTGACAATTGTAGCTTCCCTGTGGGACTTATCATGCTTCTTCTACATATCATTCATTTACCGATTAAAACTTCCTGCTTATGATTCATCTACTCATCCTCAATGAACATACCCAAGGTCTATCGAATTTACTCGCGATATTGAGGTTCTTTAAAAGCTCCATTATTGCGCGATTTGCTTATTCGAAACTAATAATACGACAAATATGCATTTGAGCTGGTACAAACATTCCGATTAGTTTGCACAAAGTGAAATTCTTAAGCGCTATCTATCTGTAACGCGTGCATGTCACAAGCATACATGGACGTATGTGAAATTTTTAAATATATCGGTAATTACAGGTTAGTAATAGACTGCAACATGTGGTGGCGCTTCAAATTGTCCGTCGGAGCTCGATGCATACAGGAGTGATCTCAATATTTCGTTCGAGTTGCATGCGTGTGTGCTTGTGACTTACGAAGAGACATCATGCTGTACCTGCCTAAATAACGTTTCTGGTAATGCGGCAGCAATATTATGGCTGTAACAATAAGTTATGTGTAGTGATGTGATATATCTATGCTTTAATGATAAAGTATTCGCCCTTTGTAAATGTATTTCGGTGAGTTCTCACTTTTTACGTCTGCTTCATCCTTCACGCATTCTGATATCGCTGACTCCCAGAATTTACAAAAAAAATTCGTCATCAATTGTCATGTAGTATGTATATACGACCGATTCGCGAGATCATTGTGACAGCTACTATTCGGTATTACAATATTTAGATTGTTCATTGCAAACCGACAAATTTAATGAACGGTCGAATTAATTTCTTCTCCTACGTATTGCCGATTGGTCAGTCTACATCACTCTTCAAATGTTTTATGCCTATTTAAACGACTATCGACGTCCCTTATAGGTTAGAATAAATTGCTCCGTGTTCCCTTGTCCTTATATTACTCGTTATTCGTGTCTCTCAATATATCCTGTTTATTTGAAAATGTTCAAGTTACCACAGAGGTTAGAAATTCATATAATTTATCGATTACGATTAATTAAACATACGTAATGCCGAGACTGTTTTTTTGAACAAACTCTTCATTAAACACTCCCAATGACAGTTTCTATTGCCTTGTAAATGGAATGCAGTGAAAAACATGAATGCAAAAGTACCATTCTACCGACGGAGCATCTTTACGCTTTGGATCAATGTATTTTAAGGATCGTTATTTACATAATTCAGGTGTCGGGTGCCTAGAAAGCAGCTGGCAAGATGGGCAAATTGTTGTCAAAAATCTTTGGCAACAAGGAGATGCGTATTCTTATGCTAGGATTGGATGCTGCTGGGAAAACCAGTATCCTTTGAGCTTTTAACGTCCCTGTTTACCCCCGTTTTATTCTACTCTAATATCTGTTCTTTGACCATCAAATATTAAATTTCCTTAATTGTATATTAGCGATACTGTATAAACTTAAATTAGGACAGTCTGTGACAACTATACCAACTGTAGGATTCAATGTAGAAACAGTTACCTATAAAAACGTTAAATTCAATGTCTGGGTAAGTGGCACAAAACCTTGTACATTCAAAAGTCGCAGGTGCAGTTTGCATTATTATATAAGTAATAACGTTTTAGGATGTAGGTGGACAAGATAAAATTCGTCCGTTATGGCGTCATTACTATACTGGAACGCAGGGACTTATTTTTGTAGTAGACTGTGCAGACAGGGATAGAATCGACGAAGCTCGTCAAGAACTTCATCGAATTATAAACGATAGAGAAATGCGGGATGCTATTATTTTAATTTTTGCAAATAAGCAAGATCTTCCTGATGGTGAGCACAATTTCGAGCGATCTCTCAATACCTATGACTGTTTTTGGGAGAACAATATGAATATTTGTGAACATCTTATGTTATTCTATAAAAAATACTTAACTTTTTTTTTTTAGCAATGAAACCACACGAGATACAAGAAAAGTTGGGTTTAACTAGGATACGAGACAGAAATTGGTACGTTCAGCCGTCGTGTGCCACAACTGGAGATGGGCTTTACGAAGGCCTTACATGGTTGACCAGTAATCATAAATTATGAGCAAATATTTATTTTTTATCGATTAGCCGCATACCGAGAATATACATTTGCTTTATATTTTTATTTATATCATAGAGGCTCTGTAACACGCAACTGACAATGATCGTTTTAACAATATTCGTGTAAAGGAAAGGAATAGTAAGTGGAAGATCGATTAGTAACGCTGAACGGTTTACTATGCAAAATTAGTAATCTAACACAAACGAGATACCGAGAGTCGTAGACTTCTGAATTTTAAGAGTTCAAGGTTTCTTTGTAATTTATTTATTTTCTACGAAATTACATCGCGGAATACAGAAGCTGTAACAGAAACAAAAGTCATAACGAATTACCTGTAACATTAAGAGATGCATTCGCGGAGATGAAGTGTTCTGTTTTATATTTTAAAACGATCATTTATACACCGGTAATTTAAAGTGTCCTACCTGAGAGTGGGTAATCGTTGTCATCACGAAAGGCCGTTTGTCATATTGCTGTCAATGCTACATAATGTATCATATAATATTCATACGTATAGACCCATTGATATGATATGAGAGTAAATTTGAAGCACTTACTTCGATGGTTTTATATAGCACCAAGGTATTCGTCGATAAATTCTTATTCTTTACCTCATGCCGCTGGAAGGTGTATCCGTTCCTCTTTTTGTTTTTTGTTTTTTTGTATCGGTCTTCCAGTTCGTGCAAAGTATTATAAAGGTGAAAACTCATGCGTTGCATCGATAGATTCGTGTCAGGCGTCGTGTTTTTCCGAAAGTCTCTTCAGATTCTCTCCATCTATCTGCTGCTGTTCAATTTTTCTTTCTGCTTCAAGCCAATCGAAATGTATCAGAACGAATAAACACACTATGTGCACACGGATACACAGGGAGATCGATGAGATTGTTTCGAACGCACAAAAAAACGACAAGCCACGGAGTACAATACGATACAATGTCACTGATTTCTTGTCTTTACGACTCTTGAGAGCGAAAGAAAAGAAGAATAGAAACAATGTTACGTTTTAACGTAGCAGCATCCAATCTGCCAACATTTTTTACCAATTAATAATCAATGGATAACGACCTCGAAGCTAGAATTAGGTCTTACAAAAAAAACAAACAAAAAGGAAACAAAAGAGGAGTCACAAGATCAGAGAACGAAAAATTAACGCATTTCACGAAACAAGTTTCTTTCGAATCTTATTCGCTCTTTCATTTTTTTTTCTCTCTTTGCCTTTTCTCATCATAATAACCCGTAGGGCGATAAGGAGTGAAACAACCATTTATCGAATATATTCAACCATGCTAAGTAACGGAAATTTTCCAAGGATTCGAATTCTCATTTTCTTCTGTAATTAACATATCATAATGTGTGAATTTAAACAAGTAAAACAACGTAGCAATGATTTCGTGTTACCCTTTCTTTTGATACATTGCTACGTTTAAATATTTTACTTCTGCATTCCACACTTACGTTTAGGGTGTTAGGTTTTTAACAGATTGTATTAGTTTATATATGAATATCCGTAATGTTTATTACTGTATCGGGTATCCGTTAATTAGATTGTTTTTCTTTTTTCACGCCATCCGTACCATTAATGATAAGTGTCGCACTTTGAAAAAAAGTAATGTGCAAATTGCAAGTTATCTCATGTTTAAAGGCCATAGACAGGCTTTGAAAATAATATTAATAGTAATAATAATATTAATAATAATAGTACTAATAACAGTAATAATAATAATAATAATAATAATAATGTTGGTAATTAATATTATAATAATGATAACAATAATAATAATAATGAAATACTGTTTCTAGGTGTGTTCGCTAGTACTAAACAGTGCTCTATGGTCAAATATGCTCATACCACGTCATTAAAGTTAGGTATCCACGTACAAGTTTTATATTAATATTGGAATCGTTAAGGTCCTCCGTTTCAGTTATAAATCAGGTATGGTGATTTTCTGACACCTCGTCAGAAAATGTTGCCTTTGCCTACAGGTCTCAAAGCTTTGAGAAGTAATTCTAATGATATATTCTCATCATTGTTAATTGCGCAAAGTTTTCACGTGGAATTTCATCGATGCAAGAGAGGCATATGATAGTTTCAATTGATACACGAATTTCTTGCAAGTATCGCAGTCGAAAGTTATGAGGAATTGTAGTAAAAAATCGCAAGAGAAATCTGTAACTGATAATTACGTTATCTTTCTCTGCGTAGCTCTTTTATACTGAAGTAACTAGGAAAGTAATTAAATTTATATTCGTGCGATTAAGTCCCTTCAATCAGAAGTAATGATCTCTGTTCAATTTCTTTTATAGTAAAGAAACAAGAAATGATTGTAATAATTTTGTAAATTGCACATCCTCTAATGGGAAAGAATTTTGCGCGAATAGCATAGTAAATGTACAGCGGGTACTTTAATATTCCGACTTTTATAAAACAGGTCGAAATCGTTCGGATAGTAATATATTCGTTCGTTGCCTCATCAGTCTGACGTAATTAAAATTCCATTTATGTGTTCAATTTAACCCCATTTAATGTTCATGTATCCTCTGCATTCTTCAACTACTGTTTCGTACTTCTAACAGGGGCCATATAAAACTGAATGGCTCAAAATGAAATCTATACATCGGAATAAGAAAAAAGATCAACAACAACAGCAAATCAGTTATTTCGATCAAATTGCTCGGCATTTTCCAACGTTCCATTTATGAGCTGTTTTTCATTTTAACAAAACCTTACACAGTATCGCTAAAGAATGTCATAAATTAAAGGAGTAGCGAAGCATTCACAGATAAATGTTAAGCAATTTTAAAGTTACATTGTCCTTGAAGAAGAAGGGTAAAATTTAGCTTGATAGCCGAATCAGTCTACAGATATCATGAAGATTGGAAAGTGCTGAAAAACCAAAAGTCTTTACTATTAGCCAGAGAATTCTCAATGCACCAACATCGATAAATTTTAAGATAACTTTTTATATCGAGCCGATAACAAATAGAAAGTTTTCGGGTCAATTGATCGAATTTCATTTCTTCGATGCAGGATTATTGTGCAATTGGAGATAAAAAGTTCATAGGATATATGTAATTTAGAGTATTTCCTTCAAGATATTGTTCATTTCATAGATATTTTCCGAGGCATTGTTAGAAATTAACGAGCATTAGATAATTGCAGATGTCGGTATGATGTACGTTGTTTTGTATAGGCTTCTCCTATATGTAAAAGCATTATAAACAATGTAACAAGTTCCTTAACGTCCGACGTTACATCTTTTTTACGAGTAATTAAAGGTGCAGCAGAATTTTTTGGTTTTTAGTATTCACAAGGGATACAATGTTAATACACGATAAAAGTAATGCTGCGGCAAATTCATTCACAT
This sequence comes from Cerceris rybyensis, assembly GCA_910591515.1. Taxonomy (NCBI): domain Eukaryota; kingdom Metazoa; phylum Arthropoda; class Insecta; order Hymenoptera; family Crabronidae; genus Cerceris; species Cerceris rybyensis. The sequence continues at coordinate 141,553 of OU342800.1, read as the reverse complement.
CAATATACATCTACCCACTCGTGCAAGCACTCACTCACACACACATACACACAGATAATATATAGATAAATAACAGTAATTTTTACACAATTTAAAATTGATAAACCTAAAAAAAATATATGTACTTGTATATTATTATTATTTGTATAATAAAGACATCTTTAAATTGTACAAGCGTCATCTCGAAATTAAACAGGCTGCGGGAGAAGAAAAAAAAAGAGGATGACGATTTTAGAAATTTCTGCCTTTTACGAAGCTACAATTATTCTTCTCTTTTTTATGAAAATTTCGACGAGAAATCATTCATATTATTTGCCGTACGCCGAATGAAACTTAAACAAAGCGTTTTCACACTTTATAACGTAATTCATGCGTAATTAAATGTACATACGTACATACATACATACATATATACATATATATATATATATATATATATATATAATATATATATGGATTTTTTGAAATATTGATCTATACATGTATTCTCGTGATTGAACGATGCTAGAAACAGAATTATTGAAACATCGTAATATGCCGTTTTACTTCTTCAAGTTACGCCTATGAGATGTTAAAACTAATATTGCCAAAGTCGATATTTCTATACGCATTAAGAGGATTCCTCTATTCGAGATTCGTTTGGACTATTAAAAATATAATACGTGTCAGAAAAATGATAGAGAGAAAAGTTAACGCTGACTTACTCGACGAAATAAAAGCAAATCCTCCCGAGTGTTTCTATAGAAAATTGTCTTCGTGCCGTTTCAACCAGTCACTAAGGATTCGCGTTTTTAAGTAAGTCCTATTTCAACGTAATCATGAGACGCGCTATAATGTATAGCTCTGTGCTATCTACCGGGCCGTTGTTCTTCCAAAAGTGCTATTAATCGTTGTCGTGTTTTCTTATTACTTTGACAGGCTGAAGAAATCAAACCGATTAAATGCCTCACCGAATATTCCTGGTAACATAGAAATGGTATTTGTAAAACACTGTATTTCCTTTCCTTCGCTGCGTAAATAGGATACCTTATGTTCCTTGATCCATTCTTCTAGGCTGCTTTCGGGCAGATAATACGCTTTAATATACAATTCCACGTATTCCCTGTGCGGCATTGGTCTCAGGGAAGTTATCGTTTCGAATTTCGATTTTAATTGCGTAAAGTCAAGTTGCATCAATGCCCTTCCTCCGTTCGAGCATTTCTTGGCGTTGGAAAAGCTACATAAATTTAAATTGGAAAGGTTAACGAAATCAAAGTTGTTTTAGTGAAATGTAATATTGATAAATATACCCTTCCACCAAAGTATGCGTTATAAGATGCGCGACGTTTTCCCAAAATGAATTGCAGACATCGTCCGGCAAAGAAAGGCAGCTTCCAATGTTTTTCAATCTCTCGTTCAGTATGCATATGTCCTACGGTCAGAATTCAACTGTAAACAGGTTAAGAGTAAAAAGTAAATGTTGTAGGTTATTTCAAGGAGAAAATACCTGCAACAATGCATCGATGTAAGCGCTATGTTGAGACATGACGTCAGTTACCTCCCAATTTACTCTGTTCATAAGATTTAAAATATTGGCAACATCGAGGGCCTGAGAAGCAACTGCCATGTAAACAGGCTTCCTCAAGTCCGTTGTCGATGCGATCGTTTGCATGTAAAACTGATGAAGAAATCCACGTTGCGGGCTGGCCGCGATAAGTTGCTCCAAGTATGGCTTTAAGCCTTCGTACTGTTGTCCCAAAAATATTAAAGACTCCACGGCTACGATACGTTCGGTCAAGCCATGAAGCTTCTCCGGTTGAGAGAGATTCACTATCGAAGAGAGCTGCGGCTGTCTTACTTTATCACAGTTCGAGTTAATACTATCTTTCGCGTCATTCTCGCCGATAATTAAATTCTCCTTTATTCGCGCCAATGATAATTTCAATTTTGGACTGTACAAAGAATCGCTGTTTATTTGCTTGAAGGGATAAGAAAAGTAAGATAAATATCGTTCATTGATTTCTTCTATTTCATATTTCATAAAGAAAAATCGAGAAAACTCGTCGAACTTACGAGATCGGAGGTGAAGAAGAGATGAACTGTGTAGAAGCATAATTCGAAAAATTGTATCATACTTTGTATAACGGTGACTGCAATCGAGCGTAGGAGTCTCGACATCTGCAGATACTTTCCACAGACTCGCAATATACTTAATGTCGTGTTTGTAACCATAGGACCTGAATGTTTGAGCTTACTCTTTTTTTTGTTTGCTTTTATGTGATCCGATTCATCGACGTATTCGCGCTTCAACTCGTCCGGAATATCGTCGTCGGATTCGTCGGAGAAATATGCCGGTGGATCGTCCTGAACGATCAACGATATATTTGATAAATGAACAAATCGAATATATAAAAATCGATGATTGTAGAATTACCTCGTTATTCAATAAAATGTCCTCGTCCATAGTGTCGTCTAAGCCTATCGAAAACGGCGACGAGCCACCCTCCAAATACTTTTGCACCCATTCAACTGAACTATCATTTTCGCTAATGTTCGAACTATCCAAACTATTCCATGTTTTACAGTTGTTCAACGAAGGCTTTAAATTTTTGAACTCCTGCAACTGAGTTGCCACAAAGTTGGATTTTACGGGGCACAATTCCCATCCGTCGTTCTCCAAGAATATCCTCAATTCATCCAATCTCGAGACATGATAATGAGAGAAATAGGAGAGAGACTGTTTCCTAATGGATTCTTGTAAATTCTCGGATTTAAAGCCGCACAACTCTTCTCCAATCTCCATTAGCCTGTAAAGATAATTTATGAACGAAGACGCAATCGTTCGTGTAATTGATTAGCGTGAGTTTTTTACCTGTTAACTATACCTAAAACCTGGAAAAATTGTTCGAACTTGATGTACGTTAAATCAGCGTTCATTAAAAATATCGATATTTTCATCTCCACGTCGTGCCATATACGAATCATACTATTTTCTAATTTATGCTTTACATATTGCTTGCTAAAGGTTTCTTCTAAATTCTTATCATCGGTTTTATTAGGTTTCTCGTTGTTTTCTCGCGAATTATGCCAGTTAACGACCAAATAATGAGAGCTCAGTATTGTCCAGAGTGATTTACAGAGGTCCGTCAAGCATGCTATGCAATTCTCTCGAGGTACCGATTGACACAATTGTTTATATTGTTTTTTCATGTCACCGCCCGCGTACGAATGAACCGCTGCGAAGGCAGTGTTATGAATTGCTGCGGTGAAATGCATATGCAATTGATCCATGGCGGACTGAGTCTTTCCTAATAAATGATAGGCTTCTTGTATCGACGTGTATACCGCAGCGTCGAATTGCGTACACATCTTTGAAAGCGTGGCATCTAAGGCTTCCTCTGCTTGCTCCAATACGTCCTGCAATTTTCCATTTAATACAGCAATGCACTGAAAATGTTTGTACGTTTGCGCCGCGCTCTGGCATTCTAAAAGCAAGGAGATAGCTCCCGGATAATTTTTTTCATTCAAAAGTTCTTGCAGCCTGTCGCCTGTACGTTGCTGTAAAATACAAACGGTATAGCACAATTGGTGCGTTATTAATGCCTTTCTTCTTCATGTACGTTCCTATTCAATAAAAAAGAGCTCACCAATGTTTTTATCGTGTTTAAGTTATTTAGAAGTTCCTCCACCAACTGTCTTTCCTGATAATTGGCTAGAATTCCTAAGCTCGCCGTCGTAAATTGCCTCTCGGCTAATTTCAGATTCGTCCTTCCCATTCTACATATCTCAAGTACATCCTGCAATTCGTCCTGTATCAGCAAAACTTGTTCAAATTCTTTTTTACACGAACTCTCTTTCTGCAGGATAAGTTGCAAAACTTTTTTCGAAACTACTTGATGCTGCTGTTTCAATTTCTTGTAAGATTTCTCAATTTCTTTAGAGTGCAATATTTTTGGCAATTTTTCCAGCTCGTGTCTACAAGGATCGAAGTTACAATCGACATTGAAATAAATGCCTTCGATAGATTCTAATATATCCTGATCAGGTATGGGTTCGCTCTCCGTCGATTGATCAGTTTCGGATCGTATCTCTTCCGGCCTCTGAGATTCTGGTGGATTTAACAGATCTGGGTGCAGTCCCATAACAGGAATCTTTGGTGCATTCTGTACAACAGATCAAGCGAAATCGCTGCATTATTGTTTCCCAAAAATAAAAACAATTAGATTAAATGTTCCCTCAAGCGACAGGAGTTTACAAAGAAATGAACAACATAACCTAGAATACAAAGCGGAAGAACTGGACTGTAAGAATACATTGTAACTTTTAACTTGTTATCAGTGACTATTTTAGTCATAATACCAGCAATTACGATTCATCACCTGCTTGTTAATGAGACCTAAAAATTTTAATTTTAAATCCTCCATAGCAATGACGTTTTCAAAGGTACGTCCGATATATCTTCATCTCTTTACTGCATTCCTTCGAGCTGTCATCGGTGCAATCGTCATAGCGAATAGTATCGGCATAATTTCATCGTGATCACTTGACTAAATCCATTCCATTCCCTCGATAATGCAATATCCCTTATTGTTTGTACACCACATATGTGTGTGTGTGTGTGTGTGTTATATATATATATATATACGTGTACACACATGCGCCCATATAAACGTATAAATTTGCACGCATATGTATGCGTGTATACGTGCTACATATATTTGTCACCTCTTCGACGTGTATAGTACGAAGTTACCGCGAGGAACGCGACTTTGTAAATAACAGTGGCACACTTTCATGCATTGCTACCTTCAAGGAGTTTCGTTATTACATTTCTACTTCCTTTCTTGAGAATATATAAACACGCACAAATAAATATATTAATATCCATGTACCATATCGTTAGATATACAAATCATAGAAACGACAAATAAAAAATGTACAAGTAAAATAATTTGAAGGGCTAGCAGAAAGACCGATTGGACAGTCATTTCTTTTTCCCATTAACTTGTAACTCCCACTGACGGGGAACAATAAAGTTTATTGCTCGACGATAGTTCATATCTAAATGAAAAGAAAGTCCGTTAAAATCTTAAAGCTTGTTAAATGGAAGGTTCAATTGAACGAAACGAGTACATCGATCAAGTGGAATGATGGCTGACTTATTCTACTGCCCTGTTCTCGCAGTAGAAAGCTGCTTTTAAAGAATCGCACGAAAAATGGAAGCTACGAGTCTATCCATGAAAACTCATTCTCCTTGTTCTCCGTGCAGTTCTCTTTGAATTTTAAAATCCTCATCCCTGACATCCTTTTTGCAGAATTATGCTACGATCACGCGATAACGATCTATCTCGCGTTTCTGTCGTGACCGAATATTCAATCGAATATTTTTGCTAATGAAATTATTGCGTTAAGAATACACCGTTATTGCGTAGCGATTGCGTAGTCATTGCGTAGTTATTGCGTAGTTATTGCGTAATATTACAGTGCGTCTCTTAACGAGGAGCGAGCACAGATGAAATGTATGCCTGTAAGGGATGAAATGCTTTCCAAGACTTCGAAAAAAGACTGGAATCATACGTGACATTCTCGTCCCAGCTTATCCAACAAGCTCGGATGATTTATTCCAAAAGAAATTGCAATTGAAAGTTTGAAGGCGCAACTGAATCGGCAGCCAAGGTTTTGCACGAGGAACATTAACTTGCAAACAGCGGCGGGGAGTTTCCCTTGAAAATAATAGCATCCTTCCTTCCGACTGCCCTTATTATCATGATATCGTAGAAGGTACACGAGATTCAAAATTTTCCTGGATTTCTCACCAACTTATCCTGGGGGTGGCTTGCTATTTTTTTTTCGTCAACCCTCCCCTTTCTCCCCGTACCCCTCCCCCCCCCGGGCTTTCTCACCTTCTCTCTCCCTCTTTCAACCCCTTCTCTGTCTCATCTTTCCGTACATTTCCATCGGCGTAAACGCAACGTTATAACGATAAACAAAAGTTACGTGCGGACCGTACGAGCGCAGGGGGTTGAAATCGATGCGACTGGGCAGAGAAAGCTCGCGTGGGTGTTCCAGGGTAGATGTTCGATCCCGGGGACTCCGATTGGCGGTAACCAGTACAACCTAGACGTCGATTGGTCGAATGCATTTCTCCGTGACCCCCACTATCGGGTTCCTCGAAAGAAACCAGGGGGTGAGGGTTTATAACATGTAGTTTGGCATGTACTACGTATGGTTGATGTACGTACGCAGGTGTGTTCATAGTGCCTCTGTAGTCCGTATCTGTCACGCGGCAAACGTTTGTTCGAGTTAAAAAAGCCAGGAAAGGGGGTGACTGCAAGAGCCGAGGGAAGAACGGGGGAACGAGAGGGTGAAGGGGAGGCGGAGAGAAAGAGAGAGTGAGAAGTTGCTCGAAATCCCCTCGAGTCCTCGACAGGGGTGGGAGGTGCGTAGGAGCCAACGAGCAGCCAGTTTCGAGCATTTTTCTCGAGGAAGCTCGAGGTTGACGGTTTCTCGCCGTCTCCGGTCTTTGTAAAAGGGTAGTTTCACGTAAACTGCCTGCTGTCAGGAAGCTCGGTGCGCGTGAATTTCCTTGGAACGGTAGAATTAACGTAGACTACCCGAGAATGGTAAACCACCACCGGGGTTTCTGCACCAGCGTGGCTGCGGTTGGCCTCGCCTTAACAACATACCTTGTTTTTCCTCGTGCCGCCATGGCGATCGACTTGAGCCGATTTTACGGTCACTTCAATTCAAAGCGATCTGGTAAGTCGTCCTTTGTCCACGTTTGCACTCTCTCTCTCTCCTATATCACGATCGGTTGCGAGACTTATCGTTAACGACGATTCTCGTGTTACGAGCAATTACGATAGTTAGACTCACGAACGGACGTTCATTCATCCTCGTTTATATGTATGTACATCTGTACATATTTCCCTGACACTTTCTTCCTCCCGCGTAAAGCGTTGATCAATCATTGGAATCTCATCGACCGAACGAAAACTTTCATTCCTCGTCGATTACCGTTCATCAATTCTCTGTCAATTCTATCCACGTGGTATCTTCAATTTCACGAATATATTCTCCATCGTCTCTGTCTGTTTCTCTGTCTCCGATATCGGCCAATATCGGCCAATATCGGCCTTTGAAAGCGATTTTCGTGAATTTGCAAATTTCGAAATCTTACACGAAATTACATCGTATATCGACGATGCGATTTAATTGATACGGTACTAGCGCACAAATACCATGAAAACGGGTCAATTAGGAGCGATTAGAGGCAATGAGAACCGTACGAGAAGCAACCGTAGGGACGATATCGCGTGCAAGATTGCGCTCTCCCTCTTTAACATACGTGAATGTTGCTCGGTCAATATCAGCCATGCCGCCGACTAGAACCGCAACAATTGCCAGCTGGTCTACCAACTTGCCTCTTTTCACTTACCTCGTATTAACTTTCCCCTTTTCGGGAAACGGTTCACTGTCATGATATTGCACCGGGGAGATTGATCGTTTCAAAGTTAAATCGAACGGGATTCTCGATAATGGATACATATTGCGGTTCTCTTAAAAATGAGAATAGCAAAGAACCGATTAGATATGAGGATACGGAGTGAAGAAAGATTTCTATTTGCCTTCTAGGAGAAGCGTGCCATCCGTATGAGCCTTTCAAGTGTCCGGGGAATGATATATGCATCTCGATACAGTATCTCTGCGATGGTGCACCCGATTGTCAAAATGGTTATGACGAGGACTCACGACTCTGCACAGCTGGTAGGTCCTTCTCTTTTCCCCTTAGATTTCAGCGGTTTTCTTTTCTTATCGGAACAATCGGAGCGAAATTTACCCTCGTGATTTGTGCATTGCTCGATTCATTCTCGTTTGCGGATCAGATTTCCTACCTAGAAAATAATGATGTCCCATTTTTTTCTCAATGGGTTCGTCCGTGCACTCGAATTACTGTGTTCAATTTCCGAGACATGTAATAACATGACGCGGTGAAAGAAACAGGCACAAGGTTACGATAGAACATGACATAAAAATATCGAACCTGAGATACAGCATCGGCTGACTTATGCTCGACCGTAACTACTGCTCGATGGCAGCGCGTTACTCCTGCTCAATTCTTTCATTTCTATCAGAGTTTTGCGATCAATTCGATTCATTCTTAATCATTAATTATCTTGTTTATCTTCCCTACTGTACCGTTTCGTACCTTATCGTACCGTTTCGTACCTTATCGTACCGTACCGTACCGTACCGTACCGTACCGTACCGTACCGTGAGTAGCGAACAGATGTTGCTATCTTACAGAGATACCTCCTCATCGATTTTCTTGAAATTTGTTTCATTAATAGATCATAATTTAATACGCGGGTAAACGGCTACACTGAGAGATTCACGTGAAATGTTAACGAACGCGAATCCATTTAACTCGACAATGGAAAGCTTTTACAATTAGTCCAAATTTCGATTGAAATTTCAATGAACGTTCTAGCAAAGAGACCACCGGTGGAGGAAACAGCTAGTTTTCTTCAATCACTATTGGCGAGTCACGGTCCGAACTATCTCGAGAAGTTATTCGGGACCAAGGCACGGGACACCCTCAAGTCTCTCGGTGGTGTAGACAAAGTGGCTATAGCGCTTTCGGGTAAGTTTTCTCGCTGCGAATAAATAAGCAAACTTCCATCATTTTGATCAAACAGAATGACTGAGTGATAGCTAAGGATCAATCGATCCGAGCGACGGACGATTGGAGAACTCGATAGAGGGAATTTCATTTGATCTGACCGAATGATCCGCGTTCTCAGAATCTCAAACGATAGAGGATTTCGGCGCGGCTTTGCGTCTAGCACGATCCGACGTAGAGCATCTGCGCTCGGTCTTTATGGCAGTGGAGAACGGCGATCTGAGCATGCTCAAGTCCATCGGCATCAAGGACTCCGAGCTGGGAGACGTGAAATTCTTCCTGGAGAAGCTCGTCAAAACTGGCTTTCTCGACTGAACGGGCAACCTTTGCGATAAACGATGCGAAAGCACTATCACCCCGGCTCTACCGTATCACAAACGCACCCTGAATGTCCTGCTTCAAGCCTCGTCTTTCCCTTATCTTCACTTTCCCAATTTTCTTCTGTACCCCTCTCCTCCTCCTCCTACTCCTCTCCCCCCCCCCCTCCTTCTTCTTCGTCTCCTCTTCACCCTTTCTCCAATGCTTCTTCATTGTCTTTAGTTTGCAATGGAATAATACGAGCACCGGGATAAGTTGAGAGACGTATCCTGCAATTGAGAAGCATGGGAGTACTCGAAGAAGCAGCGAATATCACGAAAATGTCAGGGGTCAGTGATGCTCGAAAATGATTCGCATATTCGTCCTTAGAATTAGGAAAGTTTTGTTTCCTCCTGTTAAATTGACGGAAAGACGATAATCGTGGCGACCCGTCTCGAACAATATGACCCGAGGCGTAACGTAGGTTCTCGGCAATTCCGAGGCTAATTAATTATTTCTCCGTACGTACTCTACTAAGCTTCATGCTTCGAACGATCGATACTAATTGACGACGTTCATTTCCGTGCTTATACGACATATAGCCACCCCCCTGAGATGCGTAAACTCGCGTGGGACTCGGGAGATCTTTCGTTTGACGCGACGAGTCGCTCGAATTCATCGATCCGCTCTCTTCTTATTTTAAAAGGTCTCCGGATCATTATCCTAAATATATTTCTCGCGTTAATCAACGAGTAGGTATACTCCCATGGAGCTGTCGTACTCTTTCCATCGATTAATCTGCGCTCCAGTCGTTCGCGATACGCAAAAAAACAGTAACGTGTATTCCTTCACGCGTGTATCAATCTGTTTCCGATAAAAAACGATTACATCCTCTTATGATCGAACACCTCATCATCGAGGATCTCTTTTTCGTTGCATTACGGATTATCGCGTGTAATATACATTATATCTACGTGGCGCGATCGTTCAAACTTGGATCTCGAAATTACCAATTTTTCCACGTGATTGGAAACGAGATTCTGTGTGTCTGAAATTATAGAGAAAGACGGAGAAGCATTTAAAATTGATCAATCGATACGCATACTGCGAGAAAGACGATAAAATACATCTTCCCACCTCTTTCTTTCGCCCTGGTTATCACACTCTTTTCAAATTCCACCTTTGGGATCCAAGTTAGAATGGTCTAGTTACATAAATTTCAATCTGATTACTGCTGGTACAGTACATTTCCTTAGAAGACCTTATTTTTCCATTATATTCCCATCGATACCCTGGAATCCGTCTTGGTATCCTAAAACACAAAGGATCTATTTTTAATTTAACCCTTTCGGATGAAACTTGAGAATCTTTAAGCACTTTATAGGGCTCAAGGAAATGCTTTTTTTCTAGAAGTAAAATCTAGAGTGAAAAAAAGAGGAGACAATCACCGGAAGGGTTAATTATATTTACGACACGTTTAAATCTATTTTATATTATGCCGTAACGTGTATTTTTATCAAACTTCGCTCTCATCGGTAATTGACAAGAAAGTAGGAAAAATTAAAAGAACGATCCGACACCCACTTACTTCGATTTCAAATTTTAATCGGAGTCTGTCGATTTTAGATTCCATCGATGATATCTCGATATTAATACAAGCACAATTGACTTCTTGATCCTCAGAAGGGGGCTATACAGCGCCCGAAGCATGAATTTTAAACAATTTCCAAGAGATTGAGGATATACAAAGAAGTATTTATCGTATACCTCAACCTTGCAGAAAATTGGTAAAATTCCTGTTTCCCAGCTAGTTGAACGTTCTATACATATTCCTTTCTTTCGTTAGTTAAATGATGATAAGTGCGGCTGGTACAAATCAAGTATCGTATCGCGTTCCTTCAGGGTATAACGCGCATTTTACTTAAAAAGAGAAGCAGATAAAAAAAAAATATATATATATATATATATACATATATACATATATATACATATATATATATATATATATATATATATATGTTGTGCTATAACATATTAATATTTTCATTATGATAATGCAATACATATCACTATACATACATATCAGTAATTTAACACAGGCGAGAATGTCAAATTCTCTCAGGGAGGCATTCAGCATTTCTATTAACAATCGAGGACTCATCCTTGAACGTAGATGATGATCCTTCGGAGGATTACACCGTTTCAAATAAAAGTTCTCTTCGACAAGACCCGGAGAGAGAAAAAGAGAGAGAGCCCGATGCCTGTACCCTAGAGAGAATTCCTTCCGATGATAACTTATCTACCTATATACATATGTAAGCATAATGTTCTAGTCAAAACAATGATACATATCTTTTAATTAATATAAGTAATGAGATACATATAAATGTACATATACGTGCATGCATACGCGTTTATATACGCACGTAAGTATATATGCACGTGTATGTACAGCTAATTACATATCAACAGAGAGTCACTTTTATCAGATGGTAGATAATATTTTGGTATATAAAGAAGAAAAAAAATATGTGCGTAATATTCCCTCCAAAATGTCAATTACGGTCCAAAGTAGGGCCTGGACCGAGGACAGAAAATGAGGGAAATTGTGAGTCTTGAGAGAGGATTTTTTACTGAGGACCGAGGCATTCCGGATCTCCGCTCTCGAATGCCTCGATCCTTTCCTCCCGATATCTCGATAATTAATTTTAAGGTAATACTAATTACCCCCTAATGGCAATTGGTAATCACAAATTGCTAATCCGAAACGTACTGTGTCGTGTGTATCTACCGTTGTTATTCGATAGACAAAATTTTCCTTTCGTTTTTCTTCGCGCTATGTACCTCCAATTCCCTTCCTCTTTGTATCCCGCAACAATTTATCATTCCTTGAAGATCAATTTTCCTGGATAAACTATTTCACTATCCGTCCATAATACCCTGAAACGAAGAGACCCTCGAAGGACGAGGAGATTGACGAAATTTGAATCGTTCCGCCTCAATATATTCCATCGAATACGGACGTAATTCAATTGAAAGGCGAAAAAACCACTCACGATCACTTACGTTACGAAACATTCAACAATTCCTCGAGATTATTGTAAATCGTTGATTCCCTATTCACGGATTATCCCTTTTTTCCTGTTTTCAGTTAAGGTTTACAATAGTTGCGGACAAAATTACATACAAGGTTTCGTCTTTAGCGGAAGTTTCAAGAGAGGTGCGTAACGCGCGGAAAATTTCATCTTATTGATTGAATGTCGATGGAACGTACACAACGCATATAAACGTATACGGATAGATACATTGCCATCTCAGTTATCAGTATCATTCAAGGTTTAACAATGTGATAATCTAATGAAAAATCACACGCTGTATCTATGTTATTTTCGACTTCTAATTGTTCTACTGCCAAAGCATTCTTATTATACGGCAACTGCGACGTACCGTACACTATAAGTGGACCTTGCTTCTTAAAGTTTTGTACTTCTATTAATCAAAATACAATGTTCTTGAAAATGATTTTAGCGCGCGATAATCAATGAATAAAGTGAACGTTTCTTCAGTTTTATTTAACGTGTTAACAATTATTACCTACCTGATCACAAGTTACACCATTCCTGCAAGAGTCTGTTGGATAGGACGGCGATGGACAAAGTCTTACTAAAGTTTCTCTTGTAATTTTTTTATTGGCATTTCATAAAATCGACGAAACAACACTGACAAAGTTCAGCCTTTAAAGTATTACATTACGATGAATTAGCATTTTTATTGTTTATCGAAATTTGCACATACGTTTTACGTAAACATGAGAACAAGTTATAGCGAGTAAAACTGTTTGGTAAAAAGAAAAAAAAAGAAAATATATGCGTAGAATTTGATTCATAATCGTTTTGGTTCTATAAGTTCGTATTTATCGGTAGCCCCTCCGAAACTCTTTAATTCCTCGACGAGATCTTGTACGTCTATTTTACGAGAGATCACCAGTGTTCTTTCATCTTTGGGACCATAACTATGAGACTTTAAGCCCATATGTCTGGCAACTCTAAAAGAACACGCACAATAAAGTACTTACCCGCCGAAGAAGAATGTATGTATGATTTTTCACTACAATTACTCACTGATGGATCGCTGCCCTTTCGTCACTCGTAAAGTCCGAAGAGAATATCAAATCGTTCCTCATATCACCGGCTACAAACTTCCTCATTATATTCTTAGCTTTGTGTTTCAATTCATTCATTGTACAATTTTTGGACTTTAATCCTAATCCTTCTCGGTTGATCTGTTGCTTAATGCTGTTGTACAATATAGATTAACGTTACGAAGCGCTACCGAATTTTATTACTTTCCGTCCATTCAACAAATATCTGATACTTGCGTGACCGGTTCCACTATGCCCTGTTGAGATTTACCTAAACCACCGCCTGTCCAGCCCATTAATTTCATTAGTTTCTTCCCAATATTGTCGTCGGAAATTGATTCCTGCGTCGGTGCCTCTTTCAACATGATCGCTGTAGTCACGTTAGCGTCACCTTTTATATTGTGTTTAATCTAAAGTAATAATTTTGTTGCAAGTTATTTTCTTGAAGCTAGAAAATTCTACTGTAACCACTTATTTCATCCTCGACCTTAATTGTATGATAATACTTCTGCAATTCCTGTAAGCCAATGACAGAGGCTTCCTTCTTTGCCACCTTCTGATGAGCGGAGGTAGCTTCTGCCAATTGTTTTGAGTTAATGAAAATAGTACATGTACTGTAAGAAAACCAATTCCACTTGAGTCAATGAAAATAATTGGGAACATAACGGATTGGGAATTTTCAAAAAATCTAATACCAAGAATTGTTAATTCTTTTAAATTTCCACTCCAGATTACCACCGGAAACGTTAACCGCACAGGTCAAGATATTTTGTGGTATATCTCCTGGCCTTTCTACTAATACAATATTACCAAACGGGGGTTCGTCTCGTTTTAACCTTTTACTAGGCAATTCATAGCACCTATCCACCGTGGATGAATTTCCACCCTTTGTCTGTGTTTCTGTTTCAATTTTGTTTGCCGATTTGGGGGCAGTAAGTCCTGCAAAAAGGAGTCAAGAGAGAGCCATTTCAAGATGGACGTATAACTATCTTTTTTACATGTTCTTCTTATTCGTTTGTACACTATATAGAAATTACTTAACAGCCTATAGAACTCACAGTTCTTAGATATACCTTTAACCTTTGAACTGGCAGCATCAGAAGCTTTTACAAATGTTCTTTGCAATTTAGTCTTTTGTTTTTCTCTATAATCGCCTACAATGTCTTGTGCCAACTCTGCTATTAATTGCATAGTCTCTTTAGGATATCTGATAGAAAATAGATGCGATTAAATACTGTCTTCTATTCGTTACACCAATCGTGTCTCTTCTATTGAGAAGAAGGACATAGTATTACCTGCAACCAAGTAGCTCAACATTAGAAAATACTTGAGCTAAACAAACGAGTTCGTCTTCTGGAAATTTATCCTTATGAGCTAGAAGAAATTTTCGCCTGAGCTCCCAATGTTCATCGCATTCATGCTCAGTTTTGTGTTGTTCCACGTCCCAATTGTCGTTTATGCTCATCCTTTCTTATTAGTATGCGTGTTTTTCTCAAATTTATAATTTACAATTATATCTGCTACACGCTCAGTAAACTGTTTAAAAAAAAAAAATGAAATTAACCTGTTTGTAACACGATCAAAATAAACAAATAGAATTAAAATTAAATGTACACTCTCTAGCTCGTTGTCTTTAAAAAGAATTCGAATCTTCTTTTTTCTTTTGTAGAGAATTAAATGAAAGAAAGTTTACCCAAAACTTGTACTTCCTTTCAATGCAATAGTTATTACGTTGAATCGTATCTCAACACGGTATCAAGAGCCACAAATTTAAATTAGAACAGTGTTATCAAAGTTTGAGCCATAAATTATGTGAATGAGGAAAGAGTGGAAACTCATTATTTTCAAAGTATTCTGACGACACTGCTTTCAACGCCATCTACTTTCCGTCAATTTTTTTGTATTTTCTCTGGCGCGAAATAACCACGCCGCAAAAAGGCAAATATTTAAATGCAAATATCTCGCTTATTTCATAACTGATTTACATGCGGATTGTTTCTACGTCTTACTTAGAGTCTAAACTATCGACGTACTAATGGAAAACATTAAACCTATACTCGTTTGCTTGCTATAAGTGAGCAAACTTTACCCAAATATAACATCTTTGTTCTAAGAAAGCTGGGACATTGTGGGATACATCATCTAACAGGATGTGAAAAACTGCGTTAAATAAAGAAAAGATCAGCTGTCTAGCACTGGTAGGAGCCGAGAAAAGGGGGAAAATACATTCGATGTATTTGAACGTTAAGCCATGAACTATTCGAATGCGAAAAGAATGGAAACTCATAATTTTTAAGATGTACTAGAAACACGACGGTGGCGCCATCTATCGGTATGCATTCTCCGAAATACGGAAAAGTTTATTTTCGTTTTTCTCGGCTTCTACTAGTGCTAGAGAGATGATCTTTTTTTGTTTAATGCAGAATTACATGCCCTTTAAAATGGTATATGTCACAAAGTCCTATCGCTCTTAAAATACAGATGTTATTTCTCGGTACAGTGTACTTGCTCATAGCGTACAAACGAGAAGAGTTTCAATGTTTTTCATTAGTACGCCGATAGTTTAGACTTTAACGAAGAGGTTGCAACAAACGGCATCTAAATCAGTTAAGAAATAAACAAGATATTAGTGTTTGAATAGTTGCCTTTTTGCAGCACGGTTATTTCCCGCCAGAGAACAAAACAGAAAATTGACGAATACTAGATGGCGTTGAAAGCAGTGTCGCCAGAACACCTTGAACATAATGAGTTTCCACTCTTTCCGCATTCACATAGTTTATGGCGTAACTTTAAAATACATTGAATATATTTTCCCGTTTTTCTCAGCTTCTACATATGCTAAAGGGATGATTTTTTTTTATGTAACGAAGTTTTTCACACCACTTTTAGATGGTATATGCAACGAAGTCCTGCCTCCTCCTCCTCCACCCCACCCACCAACAATGAAGCCAAGGGCTTAACATTTTGCTTCCGAAGTTTGTAGCATTCATTCAATTGCAGTGTTGCGCGTATTAAAAGTTTTTACTCTACAGCGGGATGTTCTAAATATTAGACAAATGACATTATTCAGATTAAAGAAGAGAAAAATTATATTTTAAATTTTTCTGTAAAGGAGGTTCTAAATTCGGTGACGCCAGCGCCTTCTACAACCATTAACACGAAACATTGCTTGAAAATTAGGTATAGCTTCTCCCATTTAAGTTTCGATCCCCTGGTTATAACCTTTCCCATCAGTGACAGGCATATTTCAATGTTTGCGACCTAACGAGAAAGCTTTTGTCACTGATATAAGTAAGAAAATATTCGTAAAAAATGGAGTGTTTAATAGGAATACAATTCAAAGACTTCGTATTAGTTGCCGCCGATATGACTGCGGCACAATCTATCATGGTTATGAAAAGCGGTAAACGAAATATTCTCAATTACATTTTATTTTTATTACAGTTACATTAGAATGAATGCAAAGTCATCGAATCTTATGGGATTAATTACACTCTTAGAAGAAAGGAAATAAAAATTCTGAGTTTCAAATAATCGCATAGAATTTTAATAAAAAATTACGAGTCACTGTAACCAACAAATTTAATGGATTATTTCAGACGAGCAAAAGATCCATAAAATCTCCGATAAACTCGTAATGGCAGTTTCTGGCGAATCCGGAGATACGATACAATTTTCGGAGTATATAGGAAAAAACATACAATTTTACAAAATGAAAAATGGCTACGAATTGTCACCGAAAGCTGCAGCTTGCTTTACTAGAAGAAACCTTGCCGATTACCTTCGCAGCAGGACGCCCTACTTTGTTAACTTGTTAATGGCTGGTTACGACAACGAGAAAGGGCCAGAATTATATTTTATTGATTATTTGGCGTCCTGTGTGAAGGTGCCTTATGCAGCACACGGTTACGGGGGATTCTTTACGCTGTCTATCTTGGACAGATATCATAAATATGGTAATAATTGTCATTACAAGAGAATTTCACACCTTCTGGTAGAAATTAGGGGACATAACAGTTTATTCCTAACACCGTATATTGTAATGGAATTATTGTGTTACATTAAACTGATAGATTATCATTAATTTGTTACAATGATACACAATGATGTTACCGATATTTATTACAGACTCATCGGAAGAAGAAGCACACGATTTAATGAAGAAATGCGTTCGCGAGATACACAAACGGTTGATAGTTAATCTGCCTAACTTTAAGGTGCAAAAAGTATCCAAGGACGGTATAAAAGAATTAGAGCCTATTACGGCAAAGAGTCTGGCGGTTGAGGAGGCTGCCAAAGCTTAAAAAAAAACGTATATGTGCATTGACTTTTCTCTTTCTTACTTGTAATAATAATACTTTCAGTTAAAATACAAACATTTAAGTACAATAAAATTGTTAAGCCACCATTCTTCATTGTTCTCTCCTCTCTCACTAATTTTCAATCACCTCATAAATAGTTTATATTTGTCAGTCACTAAATATGGAACTTATGAATTAAAAAAATTTTTTATTACGCTTTCAAAGAGTTTGTACAAATCGTTTTAACTATACATACTTTACAAAATATGCAAAGACACCTTCAAGGAATTTTTCACGAATTAAAGTTTCTTGAAAGGGATTTCAAATTATCTGGATTAATTAGTTTAGATTAATGGGTTTTCTCATAAAAATAAGAAAAAAGTAAAAGTAGTGGCAATTGAAAAATTCTTTCCTCTAATTATAACTCTGGAAACCTGCTCGTCATTTCTAAGAAATACCTACAGCACAGAAATCACGCAAGTTAATCATAATGGTAGATATTTATAAAACGATCTTAATACTTAGTATTTTAAATGTAGCGTTGTCGATAAAGTTTTTTGTGACTTTCCAGAGAATAAAGTAAGGGATCCGAAAATCTACACCGATTGTAAGAGAAGTGACGCTGATATTAAAATAATATTCTTCACTTCGAAAAGGAAAAGAACTATCCCGCATGATCGTAACATTTTTAACCGGTACCAATGACAATCGATACTCATTACAATCATATTTAAAAATGTACAGAAGTAATACATTAAGCGAGCTACTGTGCGAAGTCAAACGAACCAATATTCTCGTTGTAAAATGAACGTATGCAAAATACTTTATAAATGACAAAAAACATTCCGATGAAAATACAATTTGATTTTCTTCGTCGCCATCGACAAAAAGTACTCCGTAATTCAGCACAATTTTACCATCATACACAAGTAATATCTGACTAATTCCTTGGACAAACAAAATAGTATTTTTCTAAGTTTTTTTTACATCGCTCTTCTAGATCTATCGATACTCGCGGAAAACGAAATGACACCGCGATTATCGTCTCGCTCGTGTCAAAACGTAAAAACGAGTTCAAATATGAATACGGTACGTATGTAGAAGTATATCAACGTATGGATTACCTAGGTGTGTGTGTGTATTTTCGTGTGGGTGTGTGTGTGTGTGTGTTTTCGTGTGCGTGTGCATGCAAGACATAGATACACATATACCCTATTGTACTTTACATTTCACGATTGTGTAGCTTCAGCGCACGTCATGATCTATCGTTTCTTTCTCTCTCTTTTTCCTATGTATATGATGTAAGTTTTTGTAAGATAACCGATAACGGTACAATAATCGTACCGAGAATTCCATTACAATTAATTGATCGTCTCTAATTGAAACATTATTTTTCCTTCTTTGCCTCCACCTGCGTCTGTGCCGGTTGTTCTGGCTGTTTCGGCTCCGACGGATGGTCCTCGTACCTAAAGAAAACAATTAAACACGATCAGAGCGAGGATTATACATGAAAATCATTGGGTTTTGCGAAGAAAGTGATTAAATTCGTACGAGAATAGAGCCTTTAAATCTCCTTTAACCAGAGCTAATAGCAATGGGGTGCCCAGACACGCAGGTACGAGGTACAAGAGGGCCGGTTGCGCGTGGTTGAACAGATGCATAATCAGCATCGTTGCTAACAGCCCCATGAAATACGCGAAGAATGTCGAGTAAAAGTAGACGTTTGTCTTCCTGCTCAAACTGTTATCGAATCTAAGTAAAAGGGCGATGAAGATTCCAGGTAAAACGATGTCGCCTAAGCCCAACATGGCGAAATTGTTGGCCATCAGGCCTTTCTCGAGCAAGTCTTGGGGAAAAACCAATTTAATCGGTACTTCGAACGATTTTGCAACCGTTACCATTACGTCTGTGCCGAATACCCAGAATGCATCGTAAAAGAGGAGCCCACAGAGCAAGATACATCCCGTTACGACATTATTAAGGTGTAACAATTCGACCCCGTTAATGGCAAATGCGATGCCAAATAAGTTATTCGCAATCCAGTGCTGGAAGGAAAAAGAAATTAATTAATGTCGACGATATAGCTTATTTTAACAAGTGTAAGGAATATTTCGTCTCACTTTCTCGACAATGTACCACGCGCCAACGAACGAACAACATATTAAACAAACAATATCGTGAAGATTGAATTTATAATTAATAATGTGTTCCGATTTGTCACCCTCTCCTTTGGTAAAAAGTATGTGATACTGAGTTTTCGGAATTGCTGCAGGTACTAAAGATGAGATCAACGGACTGAAATGTACGAAATATTTTTAGTGAAATATTTTAACATTACTCAATCGAGTTCTTAATTCCAATCTTCTGTACCTGGTTAAATGACACAGTGCCAAGATACCCAAAAAGAAGAAATAACTAGCTAGGATTAAGTTTACGTACTCCTTACTAAATATCTGAAACATTTTCGTATTAGAAATAGAATTTACAGAACAAGAATCGACCTTCCTCTATCGCGTGATAACAGTACAACCTTATACAATATATAAAGCCCGAATAGAGTGATGCTAGAAATGAACGGGAACATTGCTGCTTCTTTACGTGACAATGTATCTGGCTGGTCTCCGCTCTCTTCATATTGTTGCTGCAACAGATCATAAAGATTTATACTGCTCTTAAATGAATCTTATCCCATATTAGCGAAGATAATTTATGAAACATTTGCAAGCGTTTAGTTTACGTACATACATGCAAAGTAAGGTAAACATGTAAATAATTGTGATCTAAAAATACGTAAAGCTTCTTAACTACGGAAATTTCTAACATATGTCAAAACGCGTGGCTAACCTGCTGCTCCTTATGGTGCTTTACAGCGCGATAACTACCGAAAAAGATTGGTACAATAGCCATTATTATGAGACTACCGTAAGCTATTGCCATTCCTTCGGGCGTCGACGGTATTCTCTCCATGGTTACGTTTTTTATTTCCGTGAAATTTTCGCTGACTTCGGCAACGACTTCGTCCACCGTACTTGCCATCTTGAATCTGTTGACACAACTGAATGCATTCGTATGATAGACACGACTTTGAAAACACAGTCTTCGATGTAAAAAAATTTCCATAGAGGGAACAACTCGTATGCACTGTAATTATTCATAGTATTATTGTTTTGTTAGGCCCGTAGGAAACAATGCTAACTTTCCTTCTCCTGAGGAAATTTTCAATTACATTTCATAATATTTTTCAAACACCTGAACTACTAAAAGATTCTTTTAATAATTAGACTAATTTGTGTTCGCTATTATAAACGTTCATTGATAATAATCTTTTTTTATTTCACCTTTGCGACACTGAAGACTTAATACTTTATATTTAACATGAAACTAAATGTCTATATATTATTTGGTAGTTCGTACATAGGAACATGTGAGTTTGAAATTCGGTAAATATTGGGATACCGAAAATAGCCTTTACGTCGAAAGATGACGTGGACGAATAAAAAAATTGGTCTCAATGATCGATTTTGATATGACGTGACCAGGGTAGGCAAGCTGCCGTGTATGAAAAAGGTCCGCAAACAGCGCCGCTTTTAGCTGAGCGGCGAACTAAAGGCATCAATTTATGTATAGCATACCTATCTATATCAATGTATATACAGTGGTTATATTCTAAAGTTGGCCTTGTTTTCTTTACAATTTTATTTTTAAATTAAAATAACAACGTTATGTTTCAATTAACTATTTTTTATTAACATTCACAATAAAAAAGAATTATAATATACATAGGTGTACATAGGAACACATACACTTTCTAACCTCTGTTTTCTTTACAGAAAATAACCGAACGTTTCTTCCTTTGTTTCATACTTAAAAAGGGAAACAACTTAAATTATAACAGTATTTTAATAATTATAATAAGTATAAGAACTATGAAATAAATAATAATTATGTCTAGAATTCTTTTGGCTACACGTTTTCGTCTTGAGCGATTTACTCGCGGTAACAGAATCACACCGATTCTCTCTTGCTAGTGTATTTAAAATTCTTCAATTCGGTGTGTATGTGTGAGTAGCGTCACTATCGCCACCTGCTAGCTGAGCGGGGCGTAACTCGGAACCGCTGAGCCCATTACAGCTTGTCGACCCTGGACGTGACATGACGTATCCACACAATCTTGTCGAAACAGAAATTTTTCCATAAAACGTTGTATCTGGCCACAACAATTATTATTCTCTACCATCTTTCCGATTTCCAGAAGATTCAATCACATCGAAAAATAATTGCTACACATTTCCCTACGATTAATGCATTTTCAAAAAAGTGCTCGTGGCGCTACATGTGGTCAAATCTATAATCACACTTGTTTAACTTTTATACGTCCCGTCCTCTATCCTTAAACACGGGAAGAGAAGTTAAAACATATCCACGATTTTCTATGAGTTAATCCCCCTTGAATGAGAGTTTATAGTTTTATATACTTATGGTGGACCTATATTGAAACGAACTTCATTATTTAAAGATAATACAGTACTCAAGAGACAAAGTATGAGACAGTGCGCTTTTAATAGCTCTTTCCATGCATCCTGAAATAAAATGTTTTAAGAATAATATTTCGATGAAGTTACAGTCAAAGAAAATCCTAGGTTAGCAAGCGTTTTGTCAATGTTGTTTGTCAACGGTTTGTCAGAAGTTTATTGAAATGCCGGTTACGGTTTTTCGTTACAAATGAATATTTATGAAACAATTATAAGTTGATTCGTTGACTACACTTTTGTGTCGTTGTATCGTAACTCAGAATATCGAAAATCGTAACTTTTTGTATACTTTTAACAGGTCTTGAAGGACCAAATGGAAAAACAATTCAAACTTAGAGGATGAAGATAATGACTCACGACAGGAGAAAGAATAATATGCTAACGGAGAGCGATTTATAAAATTTTAAATCGTTGAAGATATCATCGTGAGAACCCAGCGTCAATGGCATTTACATGATCTCTATAAATTTGGCTTCGAAAGCTTGTACATCTTCAAAGACTATTAAGGACAATGGAGCAAGATCATAAATTGGAATCGTCATATGTACAAAACAGATTTATCA
The DNA here is from genome assembly GCA_910591515.1 of Cerceris rybyensis. Classification (NCBI taxonomy): domain Eukaryota; kingdom Metazoa; phylum Arthropoda; class Insecta; order Hymenoptera; family Crabronidae; genus Cerceris; species Cerceris rybyensis. The sequence continues at coordinate 119,057 of OU342800.1, read as the reverse complement.
ATAATTATTGCAAAATAAAAGAAATGAATTTACACGGAGGTATATTTAAAGGAAAGTTGCATCATCGCGGGCAGGTTGACGTTATAGAAATGCCAATGGAATTAATGTGTAACTACAAGTACTATTTCGTCTATGAAGACCAAATGTCTAGATTCGTTGTTTTAAAAGCTTTGCACGATAATACAGCTAAAGAGGTGGCGATTAAATTGCTAGACATATTGGCTATCATCGGTGCACCCCGAGTTTTGCAGAGCAGCAATGGTCGTAAATTTGCCGAACAAGTTGTACAGGAATTACGGCTACTCTGGAAAGACTTTATCATACTGCATGGAGATATTTCTGAGACTACCGAAAATCGCAGAGATTTCAAAAGGATTTTCAAATGCTGGATACAAAAGAATCCCACCAAAACGTGCTACGAGGCACTAAAATCCGTACAGATACTCGAAAATTCGACGTTTCGCGGTGAAAATGGTAAAATTCCGTACGACATGCTATTTGGTCGAAACGTGCACGAAGATTTTCAGAAACTCGCAGTCATGGTAGAAATACGGAAAAGCATATGGACGGAGGAGGAATGGATCGGCCTCGTATCTAATAAAAGAGATAATACCAGTTACAAAGTAGAGGAGGTAGACATGGCGGAAGATACCGATTTTCCAAACTTAAGAGATGCGAACAGTGTAAGTGTAGCATCAAGGAAGTAATAGCGTGCGTGTAACTAAATTTAATTGAATCATTATATCTAATTATACTTGCTCCTTTTAGCAGTCAGGAGACAACGATAGCGACTTTCCCTCCGAGTGTAAGGAGGAGTCTTTGAGAGATGCCCATGCATTTAACTTCGTCAATGTTAGAAGCGAGCCGTTGAATATGGAAGATCCCATTTTCGAAGAGGAGCCTATCGTGGATAACAAAGGGAAGGCGTGCTTGGACGATGACGACCTTCGATGCAAAGTCTGTCAGAAGCAGTACATGAAACTAGGTCACTTAAAGAATCACATGAGAACTCACGTGAAGGAGAAGAAGTTCGAATGCACTCTCTGTAACAAGACGTTTCACGTTTTGAGCCTGTACGAGAAACACGCGCGACAATCACACGGTCAGAACACTCGTTCCGGCCTCGCTAAAATCAAAAAAGAAAGAGCTTCGAGAAGCGCGAGCACATCGTTATCCGAGAGCAAGGATCTCTGTTACGTGAATCCCGGTGACGCGCAATTAAGTATCACGAATAACTGCATGAAAACCGTGAAAACCCTGAGTCTTGCTCGCGAGCGAAGAAAACTTTCTGTCGAGAGCCGAACGATGAAGCTAAATGGCGATCCGTCTCTGGAGTGCACGTACTGCAAACAGAAGTTCAATTTTCCGAGCGTACTAAAGAGGCATATGCGATCGCACACGAACGAAAGACCATACATGTGCCAGATCTGTAACAAAAGTTTCAAGCAACTTGGGCACCTTAGCCAGCACTCGTTGACTCATAAAGATTATCGTTCATTCCGATGTGTCGTTTGCGGAGTAATATTCGAATCTCTGGAGTCGTTGAAAGTACATTCTCAGGCCCACAAAGGTGAATACGTCTCGAGGACGAAAGAGGTCTTCCGCCTGTTCGAGTGTGATAATTGTAAAAAAGTCTTTACCACTAAGAGCGTTCTCGAGCGGCACATTTTCACTCATACCCACGAGCGTCAATTTGGTTGTAAAATTTGCGGCAAAAGATTTAAACAGGCAGGACACGTAAAGTCCCACATGCTCGTTCATACCGGAGAGAGGAAATTCGAGTGTACCGTGTGCAAGAAGAGATTCAGCTTGTCGAACTCCTTAAAAAAACACATGTACGTGCACAATGGTGAGAAGCCATATCAATGCGACATATGCGGCGCAAGGTTCCTAGAGAAGAGGAATCTCAATGGACATTTAATGACTCACACAAACGAACGTCCATTTCGTTGCAAAATCTGCGGGAAACGATATACCTTGGCGGACACTTTGAGGCGACATATAAGTGCAGCGCACGAGGACGGACGAACGTATCAGTGCGAAATTTGTGCAAAGATGTTCAAACAGTTGGCACATCTCTCCGTTCACAAGAAGGTTCACAACGACGAGCGACCGTTTCAGTGTCACCTTTGCGAGAAGAACTTTAAGCACAAAAACGTTCTGAAGTCCCACCTAGCCATTCACGCGAACGTTCGGCCATTTGAATGCGACGTTTGCAAGGCGACTTTCGTTAGAAAGACCAATCTTCAGACACATATAGCATCTGCTCATATGAACGAGAGACCATACGCTTGCACGATTTGTGGCAAACGATTCAAGCAAATCAGTCACCTTAATGGTCACGTCGTTGTTCATAGTAACTCGATGCCGTATAAGTGTGATTACTGCGATCGAAGATGCAATAGACTAGATAATTTGAAGAAGCATATGCGTCTTCATGCAAAGAACAAAGAATGAAGCTCGAATGAATAGCTTGAAAACCTCTTTCGTAAAAGTCATCGTACCGCGCAACCTCCTTCTTCGTTGACTCTGTGGCCTATCATTGCTTCCGGGTTCTTCTATTTTCTCTGATTCTTACAGTACAAATGTATTTTCAATATAGAATACCAAATCTATCGTAGAGAGCATTTGAAATAGTTTGCTTAGACAAGTAAAAGCACTGTGGTTAACGTTCAAATTTATACATAACTGTATTAAATACGTCATGTGACCACTATATACTTACATACATACATAAATACATATATATATATAAATATCTCATATATTTTTGTATCTCACAGTGCCGATCAATTATGCAGCTTTTAAATTTTTAATGTGTTTCCTATGATGCTGTTGTTACTACTGATAGTTTAACATTAAGTGCAATACGTTATATTCTCGCTTGCAACTGTTTTCTTCATTCCAGACATCGAGACATTTAGCGTTTGTTATGTAATTTTACTGTATAGGTATGCATAAATCTAGAAAGAGATCATATATTTCACAAAGTAAATGTAATTTATGCTAAACGTTTCGTCGACATATTGTTTTTTAAATAAATATGAACGAAATGAGTGTTCTTTCTTTCATAAGAGAATTCCCATGACTATAGTTCAGATCTGAAATTGCAAAAAAAAGTTTGTCATCATACCGGTATCTTCAATGCTTAATCGATTCTGTAGAAATATGTAATTTCTTCCGATCAATCGTTCGATTGTATTCGCAGACAATGATAAACAATCAATTTTCTGTAGGATCTGTAGATCCTACAAAGTCCACAGTATAACCTACATAAACATTTTGCCGGTCGATCTACATGCAAGGAATCTATATGCATCGATCTCGGTGACTTTCGAATTAAATAGCAAGCTCTAGAGACAAGATAATTGAAAATCGATCGAAAATTCGAAATATTGTAGTAGAAACTATGAGAATTTTCGAAACGATTATGCAACTGCTAACAGCAGCAATCACCGGTGCAGTTGCCTATATGTAACATGTAACTTTGTTGGCCCCGTTGCATCCTACTGCATTCATTCGAGCAACGATCCAATATGGGGCGTATTAGGTGTTTAAAATTCGGCACGGTCCTCACAACTTTCATAACATTGATCGCCATTTATTACAATATCGAAAATGCACAGGAGAAACGTCTTCGAACATTGCTGCAGGGCTTAGAGCAGCTCGAGAACGAACACGTGCTTGTCCGGAAACCGAAAGTGGCGATAGGTTACGGTGTGTGTGTCGATGTTTATGTCAATGCGAAACACTTGCTCAAGTATACGAAGCAGATCGGACAGCCAGAGCATTTCGATAAATTAAACACGGAACTGGAGCTTCTAAAAAGTTTCGCTTATTACTTTCGTCATGGAGCAGCCGTCGAGTCAGTAAACCCTCGAGGTTTATTGTTTTTTTTTTTCTTTTCTTCTGCACAAATCCTCTTATCGTTGGTATCATCTTAAACTTAGGATAGTAGAGAATTTTTAAATCGTAGAATATCGCATGTTAATCATGCGTTTTTCATTTCACTTGAAAATCTGCAAATTGCTTTAAGGAAGATTTGAATTTAAGAACATTTTAAGGTGTCGTTTGCAGAAAACTCTGATTGATAGGCTGGCTTTCTTTCTTAGGAGATTCATGGCTAATCAGACGTTGTTCGACGAACTTGTGTCTCGAGCACGTTCATATCCATCCTCTTATTCCACCATCGGGGGTAATGCAGCTGTTATGGCTCTACGGTTTGCAAGGGAGGGATGCGACGTCACTCTTGGAGCTAAGATGACAAAATCTTTGCATCAGATGATACCTCAGGTCATTAATATCGTTGGAGGTGAGGTAGAACGTGACGACGTTCATTTAGTTATGGAGTACAAGTATGGAGAAGCTTGGGGTCCTTATTCCAGCGAAAGAGCAAATAGGTTGGAAAGTCTGACGCGACACCTTATATTGTTATTTGAGGGACAACATTAACTGAATAATATGTTTTAGGTATATAATTCACAGCGATACCAACAATCCAATGATTAGTTCTTTCGATGCATTCGACGAGCATTTATCGACGTCCGAGCCTGATTTGTTAGTTGTGGGTGGTTTACAGATGATGGACAGTTATCCTTTCTCGGAAGGTAATTGGATTGTTCGTTTAGATGTCGGTACTCCCCGCCATTTCATAATGACACCTTTTCTTATCGATACAGATACGCGAAAACACCTATTGCTTAAAGTACAAAACCAAATGATCCATCGTCCAGCATCCACCAAAATTCATTTTGAAATGGCCTCATTTGCGGAATGGGCGTGTATCAAGGATATAGTCAATTTCATTATACCATTTACCGACAGCTTGGGCATGAACGAACAGGAATTGACCACCCTTCTCAACACTCTATGGGGAAACATGACTTTGGTGTCGGATTCGACGCCGCGTATAGCCACGGTGTTAGATCAAATGCGATCAGTATTGGCACTTTTAAACTTGAAGACCATCTTTTACAAAAATTCTCGTCTATTGACGAGAATTCACGTTCACACTTTAGCGTATCACGCGATAGTGGTGAAGAAAAACACGTGGAAGAATACGATGGCTGCTGCTGCAAAAGCTTCCTTGACAGCGCACAGACATGTCTGTGCAACAAGTAATGTGAGTTCCAATGTCGACGAAGCAGTCAACTTACCGAGGCATTAGAATGAAATATCCTTGAAATTTCCAGGTTGACGTTAAGAAAGCATCGTTAATTTTGGACGATAGCTTCTCAACGTCTGCGGAGAGTGGTACCAGGATACCGTTGGATATAGAAAAACCGGTCTCCTGCTGGGACGAGACGTTGGATCACGTAACGATCCCGGTTCAGATATGCGTAGCCCCAGTTTTAATATGTACCGAAGTAGCCCAAACTGCTGGTGCCGGTGACAATATTTCAAGCGCGGGTCTCGTGCTGCAAATTTGAATTCATGCGTCCAGTCTTGCAAGGCAATTCGAGAATTCCCTGTCGTTTCCCTTCTATTTTCCACTATTTGTTTTATGCGAGTGATTACGCGCACGTATTTGAACACGAGACGAAGGCTCTCGATCTGATTCTGAGCGTAGGGCCTTTTTTTCAAAATACGAATCATTCCACGATAGATACTATCATTCCATCGACGTTCGGTCGGCATTTCTTCGATATCATAATGTTTCTCGACACTGCCCTTCGATATCGCGACCCACGGTGGTACCGAGAAGGTTGCTGAGAAGCGATCGGCTTAATAGTCGTACAAGTTACTCAATACAATTACGAACATGTTTTTTAACGATACGAATTCTAAAATTACTTTAGATAGAGGAACAGACTTAAGAAGTTCAAGGACACTGATATGCACTATGTACCATACATTAGGATGTCAATTGTTTTTCATAGTCATTCAAAGAGTTGATGAATTTTCATAGCGCTAGACGTAATATACTTTGTCGTGAATTACGCATCCGATACGTATTCAAATTCATTGTAGTGTAAGAAACGTTTTTTCATTATACTCCTCGTTTCGCTGTTCTACTAAATCGTAATTAAAACGATCGTCTAGTCATTAGGTGCAAGTCAAAATTAATAATCTCCGATATGTATTATTGTATATATCGCATGCCTAGTGTCATGGAAAACTTGCGGATATTTTAATAAATCGACGAAACGAAACCTGTTATTGCGGAATTGATTATAACGAAACCTGATTTGGATACAGTTCTCTTAGTTTTTCCTTTCCGTTCCTTTCGGTATGAAAAGTCCGCTGTAAATGAACAGGATTGCTTTATTCATCGAAATACTCCTCTGACACGAGTAAAATTTACAATTTTTGAAAAGTTCCCTGCTCTTTTTGCAACGGAATACGAAGCGCGCTTTTATCCTACGATTGATAGTCGATTCCTCAAGTATTTAAAAATACGTGAAACCATTTTTAAAAAATTATGATCCCGTTGAACGCACGTTGTTTTCCTCAGTTTTCTTTTTTGTCCATTGAAATATCGAGCCTCAAAGGGAACGTAATATTACAGACATAAATGTTTCTCTGCGTAAAATACAGGATATCTGTAAAGGTATCTATAAAATCGTGGTACACTAGAATGTGTGTAAGGAGGTTTCCAATTCACCTCAATGTATCTTCCCGGTAATCAAAATCGAGTGCGGATAACGGCGACGATGACGATGATCATGAAATGTCGATAATAATAATAGTAATAATAATAATAATAAGAATTAATATTAATGATAATAGTACTTCTAATAAAAAATATTAAACGTCACGCAAGATTACCGTATTTCCTTTTCTTTAGTCAAATAGCGACAGTCCATCGGAATCGCGTCGATTTCTCGACGTTAGAGAAACTGTGGCAAAACAATCGCTTCGTTAGTTTACACTTGATACAGAGCATCGTTTAAATTCCACCCTTGATGGGTTTATATGTGCCGATAACTATGACTATGATCCAAGTGATTTGTCTTTCGTTTCAAGGTATTCCGACCTTTTGCGGAATAATGGGACGACTATTAATGACATTACAGGATTCAATGTTTCATCATCTTTGCAAAACAATTGTTGCGATAGAAAATAAGCGATTTATGCTTCAATGTTTCAAGTTTGTAACTAGCACACTCATAATCACCAGCACCAGTCTCCATCGAATCTTAAACGAATCGAAACGTTTGATCCCTAAATAACGACACTTCGAAATTAAAAGAGCAAATGAAACAACTCCAATCTGTGGATGAGCTAACGAAATTCTCCTTGCAAAAGAAACTGTCATTCCCGTGCGTAATAACGAATACGCATTACCGTGTATCGTAGAAAGAGTTTAAAGGATGGTATCTCCTTCGTCGATCCCTAACATTTTCAAGTCATCCGGTCCAGGTTGCGTGTCGACTTCCGTGTCAGCCTGCGTTATTTCCGGCGGTGGCTGATCCATGTATTCGGGGCCATAGCCGACGCAGCCTAGCATACTGTACATAGACGAATACATAATGTTACTCTCCTGCTGGCTCTGTTGCTTAGTCTCAGTCTCTTCTTTTGGAAAGATGATGTTGAGAGCCTCTTGAAGATCGTCGGGCAAAGGGATGCTCGGATCCGGCCGTTTCTCGGTGGGTTCCGGTATATCGGATATATCCTGCGCGGCAGATTCTACCGTTGGCAAAGGTGGTGGCGGTGGATTCTGATGATTCGGAACGTAACTCGAAACCGCTGGCATTTGTGGCGGAGGATTCGTCATAAACGGTGGATGGCTCTGAACTGGTGGACGTACTGGCTGATGAGGAGGATACCGTGGCTGGGTCTGAACGAATGGCGGAGGATTAGAAATGAACGGCGGAGGTGGTCGATTGGGAGTGAACTGTGGTCTACTCTGGACAGAATGTTGCTGCTGCTGTTGCTGCGGTTGTTGTTGTTGTTGTTGTTGTTGCTGCGGTTGCGATTGTTGCTGCTGACCCGAGGGGAAAGAAGGTGGAGGTCGATTCAACGAAGGAGGAGGATGCGGAGGTAGAGGCAACTTTGATATACTCGGAGTTTGCTTTTGCTGTTCTATCATAGGTTCTTCTATCACAGTTTCCTCGGTCTGATCCTCTATTTCCATGTCGACCACCTGCTGCACCGGTTTAGTCTCGTTTAGAATCGGCGGTGGTGGTGCTACCAGTATCTTCATCAATTGCGTCTTATTGTTGGGTTGAACTGCGGGAGGATTGCTGTTGCTGTTACTATTGTTGCTATTGGCATTATTGCTAGCATTACTATTGCCACCGCCCAGATTCACCGGGGTTGCAAGTTTCGTGATATGAACGACGCCAGGTGGATTGATGATCTCATTCGGAACCTTTGGCGTGTCCTCAAACTTGCTTTGCTGATAGGGGAGAGGAGTGATGTCCTTCTCGGGTAACTTGGGTTCCTCAGTTTTCTTCTTGAACAGAGGCAACCTCCCGATAAAAGGTAGTTTACCTTTGGACACCTGAGGCGCGGACTTCTTCGTCTGCACGTTTCCCTTTTTCGACTTTGACGCGGACTCGTTCGTCTTCTTCTCAAATTTCGATTCATCATTGGAGGAATTATCGTCCCTTCTATCTTTGCTGTACTTGTCGTAATTCCTCTTCGGACTGTCACGCCAGCTTCTCTCGCGTCTTGGTGAATCATTGCTGTCACGTTTTCTACGATCATCGTAGTAATCCCTGTCCCTGTCCCTGTCCCTCTCCCTGTCCCTTTCTCTATCCCTCTCTCTATCCCTGTCCCTGTCTCTGCCGCGTCTTCTATCGTATCTGCTGCTGTATCGTTCATACTTGTCCTCCCGCCTCTCATACTTTCTGTCGCGATCATCCTTGTATCTCTCGCTATCACGTTCCCTCTCCTCTTCCTTCTCCGGAGGCTTATTCTCTGGAGGTTTCACAGTCATGTTAACTTGCTGCTTCGTCCAAAATCCCATGTGAGGTTTCGGCATTTCTTCAGGCTTCGGTAATTCGATAGGTTTGTTGGCCAAAGGTTGAGGCTTCTCCTCCTCCTTCTTTATCCAGAACGGTTTCGGTGGCTCCTTCGGTCCCCAGGCCTCCAAACCATCGGCTTTCGGTTTATTCTGGAAGGAGGTTTGCTCTCGTTCCACCTCCTCCTCCTCCTCTTCCTCCTCCTCCTCTATCGGCTTCTCCTGACTGAGCCTTCTAGCGCCGATCGTCTTAATCTCCTCTTCCTGCTTGGCCTTCAATTTATCTCTGATCGAATTCAGGAGCTGCCTCTCGTCGGTCTCAGCAGGATGAGGCTCCGGAGTAGCCGGCTGAGTCATGTGCTGGGCTACCTTCGTCCAGTGGCCCTTCAACTTTATCCGGTGATAGTCTATCTCTTCGTTTAGAATCGCCTGTGTCGAAGCTTTCATCTTGTTGCGCATCGCGACTCGTATACTCTTGGACATGTCCTGATCGGAATCGGTGTCCGAATTTTCTGATTCACTGGAACTATCACTGCCGCTGCTCCGGTTTCGTCGCTTCTTTGACTTCTTCGACTTCTTCTTGCTCTTCTTCGACTTTTTCGACTTTGGCGGCGGATCGTCATCCTTCTGTTTTTGAAGTTCCATTTGTATCTGCTTGTGCTTTTCTTCGGAGAAAGCCTTTTCACGATCGGCCATCCAGTCGGTTTCCCAGTGCGGATTTTGTTCCACGAAACGCTAAAAGGGACGTTGCCGAACGGTTCAATTAAATTAAAAAAAACAAGGGAAATTAGTTATATTCAACACAATTAGTTTTACTCACTGAGAAATTCTCGGAATGTTGCTTCGACTTGAGATGCAAACTAGCACAGTGAAGATCACCGATCCAGGAATCGCAAAGCTTACAATACCATGCCGTAGCCGCACTGAAGAATTGCAGACCTATAACCAAATATTCCGAAAATTAGCATTACTTAAGCTTTGAAAATGATTAAACAATTTAAGTTCATAAAGAATGACCTTATATTCTGCCACGACACATTCATGTCACTGAAAACAAAAATAATATATTAAGAGATGCTCAAGAAATCGGCTGTTTACATTAATTATTCCTCCGTGGTCCCACGTCGGTCTCTAGAAGAAAAGAAGAGATTTCGGGAGAAATCGGAGGGGAGAAGAAATCAAATTTTATTTTTACAGATCTGCCCTTTTGCAGGCGGTACACGTGAAATAAAAGAGGCCAATTACATAAAGTAAAGTAACACGAAATCTTATGGGACGTACCGTAACTGCCATTTAGCGAAATTACAAACGTTTTTCTTAGTTCCCTTTCAGCGGTACGACGAAGGAGAAATTTTCTCGGCGGTTACGGTACGTTTTACAAAAATATTTCAATGTACAATGTATTTCATACAATTTAGAGATAGATTACGAGATAAAAGATATATTACACAAGCGATCGTCACAACTTACACATTCGTAATTACGTATAACTATAATGCATTGCAGTACATTATATTTTAACACGCACCATCATAAATGCCAACATTTATTTTATATCGATGTCTATACATTTTTCTTCACAGCGACTGAAAATCTTCCTTCGTTTATCCTCAACTGTAAGACAAGCTAGAGACGACGATTCTTGACCGACACACTTGTATGTAAGTAATAACAGCTAAATCGTATATGAATAATAGGAGAAGCTAAAAGTGATCTGAAACCACTGGACAGTGTGTTCTGCTTGAGTCCATTCAACGTCCAGTGCATCTCTCTCTATGGTTTTCACTTTACTGCTACAAAATTTGCTGCTAACAATGCGACGAAAACAATCTCTTTTTTCCAACGGGAGAAAGAAAGGAAAAAGTTTCTCTTGAGTAATAAAGATCATTATTTTGGAGGGGCAGAGGAAAACATCATGAAAAAGTGACATTTTCTTCCTCCTCTGATTCGAGCTTGAAATATTTGAAACTTTCGAAGAATCGGCTGCACGAACGTTTTCTCTCTTTCTCTCTCTTTCTGTGGTTTTGTAAATTATTTACGTTGTCATAGTCTCGATTATTACATTTGTTAACGCAAGCAAATTTTTGAGCAAACCATAGCCGTAGATCTCTTCAATACATACCGGGACACCGCACGACAGTGTCTGTGCACAAGCTACGGAATTGTATTCTATTAGTAATTATCCACTGAAATGAAACATACCTTTGATGGGTGTTCTTTTCGTCGGTAGTCCAGGATAATAGGGCACTTCCTTTTCCGTCCCCTCCCCATTCCGCTCATGCCATGGCATATCAACTATCTTGCGCTCCTGTTTACATGGAATGAAATGATTAATGGGATCCGTTTGAACGATGAATCGCAAGAATACTCGGTACTTTTTAAAGAGACACTGATATGGTACACATCAATCGAACTATGTACCAAGTACCTGCATAGAGCTGTTTCGTTACTGTAATATATCATCCATATATAAATATAGCTCAAATTAGAAATCTGTATATATATATGTATGTATATAATTATATACTCTTAATTGAATCCGTTTGCTCACTTGTAACAATGTAAATGAATAATCAGTTATACTTTTCTGCTACCTGTTCTCGTGATTAGACAAATGTTATTCATGAAGGTAGAACTTCCAGAACAGAAACTTTCTATCATATTTGAGTAATCGCTTGAACGCCGAAGAATTTTATAGAAAATGTATCGTATTCATAATTGACGATTGACTTACTAAGCAAGCTTCTTTGTGCTCATTGCTATGCAGATGATTCAAATATTCCTTTGCTGTTTTAGGAAATATATCGCAGACTTTACACCAATGCATTTCCGGATCGTAGTGCACAAAATTGTACATAGGCTTAGAATCCTCGGGGGATCTTCTTTCTTTCGTGTCTCTATCGATTTTCGGCTCCTTGTCCGAGTCGGATGCCGATGTTCTGTCGGGCGATTCGGATTTCCCTTTAGGGAAATCCTCCTTGGGACTTCTCGAACGCTTGTTAACGTCTAGTTTAAACTTGCTTTTAAGATCGTCAACGGTAGCCTTATCACCGATAATTCCGGTAAGCATGTCAATAACGTTATGTATCGATTTCATTTTATTTTGTATTTCGATCTAAAAGAAAGTACGATTATAGCCAAGGACCGTAAGAAGTTTAACATGATCCGACTTAATTCATTGCGCGGTACCATCATTACCTGCAACTTCTGATTCTCCTTGATGATCCGATTGTTTTCTCGACCACCCTCTTTCCCAATTTCATCGCACTGTTGACGCAGAATTTCCAATTCACGTTGCAACGTGGCCGACTTCTTTACATATTCCTCACGTTGTTTAGCTAGTGTTGCTTTTTGCTGTTTCACTTCAGCTGCGATTGCTGCTAGGTGTTTAATTTAAAGATACTTTGAAGATTTCGTCACAGTGTATATACAAATCTTTCGATACATCAAGATATGTATATATACTTATATCTATTCGAAATGTAGATTAAAACCAGCTAAAAGGCACGTACCTTCCTTTTTGGCGTCCTCCGGTCTCCCTAAGGACGTCACTAATCCGGAGGAACTGCTATCGACCGGTCTCGAAGATTCCTGTTGCGATGACAGTGTAGGAGGAGGTGGTGGTTGTTGACTGTTATAAGGTACCTGATTTCCTTGCCAATTCGGTGGTGGATAATCCTAGGAAAATAAAGGCGCATTCGATTTCGAGGGCTCAAACAGTATTCCTGTCGACCCTTACCTTTATCCGTCCATATTCAAATCAGGACTTTGAACAACAAACACGGAAGATTCTTCGAGACGAATTCGTCTGGTCAATAATACTGCTTTCCAATGCCGTTGCCAATAAAATAAATAACCCGAATGTTATACTTACGAGGGGAACGGGAATGAAAGCAACTGACAGTATATTGCAATACGAGAAATGGCAACGTGTTCGCCCGTTCGTTGAAATTATACTACCAAATGCAAATGCATTTCGGTAGTAGTGCGCGGAAAATTTACAATAGTCTCGTAAGTGCTTAGAAAAAAATCTAAGTGCGGTCGGATATCAACCTAAAAGTTTCTTGCGAGCAGTAGTGCCGCTCGGATCGTAATATGAATTCTTATTACCGCAAAATGTTTTCGCTGTCCCAGTAAAAAAAAAGGCGGTTTACTTATCTCTAGTAAAAATTGTACTTTCCAATCACTTACGCTGCGATAACCAGTCGGCTGTTGATAACTGTAGTCGTAACCTTGCCCATAGTTATAGTTGTAATTATTGTATCCTTGATTATAAGCTGGCAAGGGTGGTGGTGGTTGACTGGTATTAGGAGGAGGCGGAGCCTGCGAGACATACATGAATCTGTTATTAACAATTACTGATTTATGAAAAATAATGTGTTCTGCATCGCGCATCAGGAGATAGGAGAGGAACGTACAAACATGAGCAAAAAGACATTACAAATGACTGAAGTCAAAACGTTTCAAGTGAAAATATGCAACAGCTTTTCGCTATACCTGGTACTGGTTATGGACTGCCGGTACATAACTCGCGGAATTGGTGGGATTAGGAGTAGAAGTTTGAGACTGAGAAGCAGATTGTTGCTTCCATTCTTGGGAACGATTAGACTCCTTTCTCCTTCTATCTCTGGAACTCGATCTGGATCTCCTATCTCTCGAACGTGATCTACGGTATCTGCTTCTTCTGGGAGATGGAGATCTGTCGTACTTCCTAGACCTCCTTCTATGAGAAGAATCTTCAGAGTCGGCACTGGGACTCCTTGGTCCTTTCCGTCTAGATTCTTGTTCCATTATCTTCCTATTTCAGCTCACGATAGGTGCATCGATTGCAACTAAATTGAGAATAAACTTAGTCGTACGATGTTCTAAATCACATTTACAATTTGCGCATACAACTCAATAGTGCTTGCAATTTCTTTGAGTTTGAACAATGACGTTACTACGGAAAATATAAAAAAATGAAAAATTACGATGTAGATCGAACTATCGCGATTAGAAGATGGTCGACACGTTTCGTAGTTCTCATTAAAGATTTATTACGCGCAGAAAGACAACTTATTTTAAATGTCGCATTGCAGCCATTGTTACTCATTTTCTCTACTAAACGTCGACATTATCATTTGCTAAAACGACACGTTGAACATCATTGTCTCTGCAGTTACCTTTCCTAACGTATACCGTGCACACTCGGGCGCTCTCCGCACAAATAAGTATTGTCGTTAATTAACGAAAGTAGTAACCTGGAATGAATCGAAAAAAGTCTTCCAACCCCTGCACAACGCACCGCCACTTCGCCAACGAATGGAAGAGGCTGAAATGTGAATATGGTCCGAGTGCATAGAATCCATAAAGGAGTAGGAGGTAAACTTCAATCTTCGTTCATACGTGATACTCTATACTGCTCTATACGTGATAACCAACAATAGGGGGGAAAAAATTCCTAGTAACAATTTCTGAACCATGAACCTGTTGTGTGCCACACCAATTCACATCTATAAATTCATGCGAACGTGGTTACGTTAGTTATTCGCAATGTGGAAATTCGGTAAGAAGTATTGTACGGTTAAGGTAGGAACCTAGGTTATCGACATTGTAAATGCAAGACGTGTGTAATTAAAGGCGGCAAAATCGACATCACGCCACAGGAAGTCTGATCACTCGATTTCATTTGTTTTATCAACGTTGCCATATCAAGTCATTGCTTCCCGCGTAAAAACCTCGTCTTGCATACGTAGGGAACCAATAGAATTAAAGATTGAATGTAAAGTACCTTCTGATTCGCGGAGCGGAGCGATCGTGAAATATTGCATGCGAGCTTCTTTTGTTAAACGGTTGCATCGGCACTCTTGCGCAAGATATCGAAGCGTTCAGACGTATAACGTTACACTAAGCTATTATAATTACTTTTCCTATTCATAATTATTAAATATTGTTATAATTTATTGTTTGTTCAGTTATTATATTTAAAGTTATTAAAGTTATCATTCTGTTTAGTTTAATATATATATATATATATATTTAGTTCTTAACATACATTGTAAATTATTCATTTTGGAAATCCTTCATCTCCTGTGGAGAGTAACACCTCTTCCACAGTGGAAGTCCCACTGGAGGCAACCCACATCATTTCTCGAAAATCCCTGAACGGCCACGCAACAAACCCAATTCTATTTATCGCATGCCACACCAATCCACACTTATAAATTCTTTCGGACGTAGTTAGGATAGTTATTCGCAATATGAAAACTCAGTAATATTACTGAGTATTTAAGTATAAACCAAATTTGATATGACATACAACGAACGAATTATACGTTCACATTTGTATGCATATCAGGGTCGACAAGCTGTAATGGGCTCAGCGGTTCCGAGTTACGCCCCGCTCAGCTAGCAGGTGGCGATAGTGACGCTACTCACACATACACACCGAATTGAAGAATTTTAAATACACTAGCAAGAGAGAATCGGTGTGATTCTGTTACCGCGAGTAAATCGCTCAAGACGAAAACGTGTAGCCAAAAGAATTCTAGACATAATTATTATTTATTTCATAGTTCTTATACTTATTATAATTATTAAAATACTGTTATAATTTAAGTTGTTTCCCTTTTTAAGTATGAAACAAAGGAAGAAACGTTCGGTTATTTTCTGTAAAGAAAACAGAGGTTAGAAAGTGTATGTGTTCCTATGTACACCTATGTATATTATAATTCTTTTTTATTGTGAATGTTAATAAAAAATAGTTAATTGAAACATAACGTTGTTATTTTAATTTAAAAATAAAATTGTAAAGAAAACAAGGCCAACTTTAGAATATAACCACTGTATATACATTGATATAGATAGGTATGCTATACATAAATTGATGCCTTTAGTTCGCCGCTCAGCTAAAAGCGGCGCTGTTTGCGGACCTTTTTCATACACGGCAGCTTGCCTACCCTGATGCATATGCATATGATACTTTATCAAGTCGAATGTTTCACCGATCTGATTTTAATTATCCAACCAAATAATCAAATAATTGGTTAATTGTACAAAATGCAGGGTATCTTATTTTGTATAATTCAGTAGCGAAACAATACAAATGTAAACGATTATTGTGCGAACATAAAAGGGGGTCTCCCGTTCATAATGGTGTCCCGTTTCTTATCGTAACCTTAACTACACACGAATTTATTTACATTGTGAGTAATTAACGGAAAGTAAAAATTTTTTCACAGTGCCGTTCGGTGCCACTAATGGAACAGAGGAATATGTATCAAATTTAAATGCAACAGTCATGTATTAGCTTAGATAATTTATTAATTGTATTAAGCATAGAAACATATTTTATTTCAGTGAATAAAAGTTAAGTTTAAAAATGAGTAAAACACCAATAATGATTCTACAAGAAGCTATGATAAAGCAGGGAACTGTACCATTGTACGAAGAAATTTCATCTACTGTCAACGGTTCTGAACATGTATTCACTGTCAGGGTGAAGTGCAAGAATTCTGTAGCAGAAGGAGTAGGGTCTAATAAAAAGCAGGCTAAGCAAAATGCTGCCACAACAATGTTAACACTGTTAAATATAATTCCTAATCATGCAGTGCCATTACCGCAGCCAGTTTCAACAACTGTTAACAATCATCAAATGTCAAACGAGTTTACTAATTACGTGGGAAAGTTAAATGTAAGAATAGATATTGTAATCTAATGAAACAGGTATATACATAGTATTCTGATGTTTCGTTTCAGGAATACTGCGCAATAAGAAACATCCCTAATCCAGTTTATGAAATTGCCAATGTAGCTGGACCTAGCCATTTACCTATCATCACTATAAGTTGTGCCGTATCTGATGTACGCAAGGAGGCCTCTGCAAGCAGCAAAATGGCTGCGAAACACAATGCTGCAAAGAAAGTTCTAGAAGTTTTTGTGAAAGATATGAGCTCATTAAACATAGAATCGCAGAAATCCGAAGTAGAAATGGAAGATATATTGAAAAATTTGGACGTACATTTACTAAATCTTAAGATATCGGAGCCCAAGTCTTTCGAAAATCCTCAATTGAACAATGTGATAGGACTTTATAAAATGAAAACCAAAGCATTGTTTACTGCTGAGGATAGTAGTATGATTACGAACTATCATGTGAGAATGAAAGTTCAATGTCAAATTATTTGGAATGGCAATCAAAAGAAATTAATATGTATGCAGTCAATGAACTCTTTGAAGAGTATGAAAGAATTTGAAGCCACCATTTCGCAGACAATAAAAACCACCATAGATGAAATACATTTTAAAACAAAACAGCAAGGTTACTACATGCATGGCTTTAAATTAAATGCGAAACCTACGATACTTCAAATTGGCTTTGGTCGCACCCAAGAAGAAGCAAAATTAAGGGCATTTAACAATCTCCTCAAATATATATATGTGTTACAGAAATAGTAATGCACGTTTTGTTTGAGATTTCGAAATTTCGTTGCGTTTTTAAGTTTCGATTATTCTCAATAAATATTCTTTCTATTAAAGATTACGCATCCTATTTAATACCGTATTTTTCAGAAAATATGTGAATATTATTATTGTATAAAAGCCGTGCGAAATATAATATATCGATAAAGGCTCTTGTCGGGTAAGCACGATAAAAATGCCTCCAAAGATAATTAATCTTGAGGCATACCATTCGATAGGGCCTTCAATTCTTCGTTCGATACCTTCGAAAAAATCATTTCTGCAAAGTAAGAATCCGCCACCCCTACCGTAGGGATAGTTATAGGGTGAAACGTACTTTACAATTTTTTCCCGATTTCTCCCGTTTGGCTCTATAGAAAATTCTGAAGAAAAAAATCACAGATTTTATAACCAATGGTGTGCATACTTTGGGATTTTTTCAAATTTTTCAATTGACAAAGCGATTTTCAAAGAATTTAAAAAGTTTATATTAATCTATTACTGAAAATATGAAATGACCACGTTTATATTACGAAACACGTATACGATACAGAAATTGGTAGCCCTGCTAATTCTGGTGACAGCACTGAAAAACGCGGTCAACTACGATTTCCATTTCTTCGCAGCGATTGTGATAGTTTACTTTTGATAAAATGACGAAGCAACGCATCAACGGGCGCCTGTTAAGTAATTATATCGGAGCACAAGTGATTCTACTTGGTACAATCTCAAAAGTAAGTTTCATATTACATTTTTAGGTTAGAAAGTGTTGAAACGTTGTTACCGGTCCATAATACTATTCCTCCTTACTTCTGGTATGAAAGCTTCGGTCTTCCTGTTGTTAATTAACTAAAGGTATTTTAATTCAAAATTAACACCTTCATTATATTCGTGTTTTGCAGAAAAGTTCAAATGGAAGAAACATAGAATTAAGAACAACAGACGGTGTACAAGTTAACGTTACATTACCTCACCCCATTGACGGAAACGTCGAAGGTTACATAGAAGTGCACGGCACACTTCAGTCAAGATCTACAATGTCCTGCAGCAGCTACGTTAATTTTTCTGCCGACATGAGCGAAAACTTTGGTCAGACTTACACTTTCTTTGAAGTTTTAGCATATCAAATTGTCAAAAGTATTAAGAATATTTTATTACAGATTCCAATCAATACAACGAACTTATGACGATATTAAATGTATTGGGACCTAAAAAATGGAGGATATCCGATGATTATGTGGATTCTTACTTTTAAAATACATTCAATATTCTTCTAAAAAACTGTCATAATGTCATATATACACTTCAGTTTGTGATATCTTGTTAGAAAAGAAAAAAAACAAACTTGCAACGGTATTTTTCGTACTTATTTCTTGTTCTCCAAAAGATAATCCGAGAGATGTATAGAACTCGTATGAAATCCTAAAACTACAAGGATCATTATCAGTATCAATGGAACTTGGGTATGATATGTAATTAGATTTATATCTTACTTACTCCTATTTTACAAGAAGCATCTAAAGAGAAACATCTACACGTACAAGACGTCACTGGACATTCGGAATGTTGCCTACAATATCAAAGTAAAAAAGTTTTTAACCTATTCAAAACTTTGCCGACCGCTTATATATCTCAGCAGCATTACGCTGTCGGGCGAGTTTGACACAGGTGCTAAGAAGTCACGCTAAAGTGATAGTCTCCGATAATTGTTAAAAAAAGAGAAGTCACACTGGCGTGACAGCGGCCGATAACTGTCGGCGGGAGAAAGTCACGCCAGCGTGAATTCGGTCGGCAACTGCCGTAAAAGAGAAGTCACGCTAGCGTGACAGCGGCCGATAACCGTGGGCTGAGAAAAGTCACACTGGCGTGACAGCGGCCGATAACTGTCGGCGGGAGAAAGTCACGCCAGCATGACTTCAGCCGACAACTGCCGTAAAAGAGAAGTCACGTTAGCGTGACAACGGCCGATAACCGTGGGCTGAGAAAAGTAACACTGGCGTGACAGCGGCTGATAACTGTGGACGGAGGAAAGTCACTCTGGCGTGACAGTAGCCGACAATGTGTTAATTAAACAATGGGATCGAAAAGATATATGATTTGTTACCGGAACCAGTGAGTAATATGATCGGCATGACCTCCGTGTCTGCAGCTTTGACACCATGTGAACCAATTACTAAATTCTGTCAGTTTATTGTCACAGTCCTCAGTTTTACTGATACCCGAGGTCGTCATTTGCAATCCACTTACAGTACCCATGTGCATCAAACAGATTGCACATCGCGGTAATGGCTTACGGCAATTTGGACACGATGACATCTAAAAATGTTAGTCTTATTGATAAATGACGAGGATAATCCTACCGTTGGCAAAAACGGAGACTAAAGGTAATGCTGCTTTAAATTATGGCTTCGATAATTGTGCACGGTATCAAAGGCGGAAAAAACGTTGTGTTCTTCCGACTGAAAATCGCAGACGAACGAGATAATTTACCTTTAACTTATTGGGAGTACTTCCCAATCTACCAAACGGCCCTCTGGCTCTACTTAAGCCCTGCATGAACGCGGATATACTTTTTCCACAGAAATTACAAGAAACGTATATTTGCGGCGGTGGTTTCTCGTTCGTAGAAGACCGCATAGCGATATCGAAGTGCGCTCTTTGATTCCACATTTTCCAAGCATTTAAAAGATTCCTGTAACTGTATATTTATTTTCGTTTAATGTACCTTCCTTCTTTGGTTCTTCCTGTAATTACCATCTTATATGAAAGGAATTACCTAGTAATCCAAACTTGAACCTGATTTTCTTGAAGTAATTTGGGCGTGAAAGCTCTTATAGCTATAAGACTACAACTTTGAACATCGCCGGTAATTTCCAAATATCGATTTAACAGCTGCATGCCTTCCAAACTTGCACCTAAAAATTATTCCGATAGACATTGTAACTCAAACGAAGCATTTATCAGTATCAAACCTGTTAAAAGAAATCCGGCCAAGTTTCCTTCGTCAGTCAATTTCTGTGTTAATTTCTTCAAATACTCGTACAATTTATTATCCGATAAGAACATTAAAGCAAACGCCACTCTATCTTCGACTGCCATTCCGTTTTCGTTCTGCGAGAACATATTCGATTAGCACGATTTTCATCGAGGAATACAAACACGTACTTACTAAAACGTTCTCATAAGAATCTTCCGCCGTTAAAAAGGCAAAGGTTGCTCTTAAATAGGGATCGGAAAGTTGAGCTCTACACTTTAAACAAGACTCTCTCCACATACTGTTTCTATCCTCTGAGAATCCTGATAGAGCCATCGCAACGATATTTAGATTTGCAGACATAGACATTTTGTTAGCGCCACGATTTAAGATTTCTATGGCTTGTCGTAAGCATAGATTAAATACTGCTATTGCAGCAGCCCTCGGATATGCCCCTTCTCGCTCTAATCTTTCCAAAAATAAATTATCGTACAGAGTATTCGTATCCTTGTCAAATCTCCATCCGCATAATAGCAACCCTTTGTCTCTGTCTGGAGATCTACGACAAGACGTTTTTTGTCAAGGCTTCGTAACGATGTATAAACATTTTTATACTAAACATACTATACTTTATATGAAAGATAACGTTCTTCCATTCTTCCTTTCTTACCTGTATATTTTCGCGGTATGGTTCGAACCAATATCCGTCCATGGACGATGAATTAATTCTGATTTAGAGAAACCATTGTTTAAAACTTGTTGACCATCTAATCTTAGAACTGTTCTATGAAATATTCGTAGGTATTAATTCGTGTACTAGATATAAGACGCACGGTTATTCAGAGATCGTTCATTTACCTTACACCTGGATGTCTGTTATCGGAATTCTGAATGGTACCGTCCTCCACCAAGTAACGACTCAAATATAGCCATTGCCACAAATTTTTTAAAGTGTCGTTTTCAGCCAGTTCACCGTTTTGCGCAAGTTCTGGCTGTAAGAGCAAATGTGAGAGAATACATGCAAAATATGAATTACAAATTATGCAAAACTTACAAGCAATCCGTACTCAGATATTGCTCGGGTTTTTGTTAAACTGGAAATATCATCTAACCCTTTGTAAATATTGTCGTTGCTACAGATATACTTAAAAGATTTGGATGCATGATTCCACGCAAGATGGGATCGTGCGGACCAGTTCACCGTGATTCGTTCGCAAACTGTGTAATCTGTTAATCCTGTAAAACGCAAGAGTACTATGTTAATGACCCTGTACGATTGTTACGCAATGTATAATGCTTTCAAGTTCAGACCTTGTTGAGATATTGCCAGTAACCTGTTGATGTGAGTCGGATGCCACGAGAAACTTACAGGACTGTGCCACGGTGGTGCGACAGTTCTTTCTAAAGCACCAGGCTCGGTATCTTCTCCTCCACCGATTCCGCAATGTTGAATGTCATACAAGTATAATGCCACTTCATTGAATATAACAGTTTTCAAATTACTGATCAAATTCTGTTAATTTCCGAACCTATGAATTGCAATCAACGAGATACCTGATTCTTTCTGTAAAGCTCCCAGAAGATTGTACCTGGTTGGACACCAAAGCACTTTCGTGATTTGTCTATTTAGAGATAGAGTCAAGACTGGCTTCTCGAAGCATCGTGTGTCCCAAATCGTTATTTGATTATCAATATTAGAGACTAAATGATAATTATTATGAGGATTTACGGACACGTGATAAACTGCTTTTGTCGCTGCAGTGTTTACTACCTTTGCAGAATCTAATGAGGTATAAACGGACGTGTACAATTTGTTATATAGCTAAACCATAAAGTTATTTTCAACGATACCTCTAAAATCAATGATCTTTAGCTGTTTGTTATTGGCACCGGCAACCATACATTTCTGTTCATGCTTGAACCATGCCACAGAATGTATCGTTTCGGATATACCGACTTCCATAATTGGTCTAATCGAGTCGGTCTGCACATTGGCATGATGATGAGTTCTTTCAGAAGATTGAGAACTCTTGCACATATCCCACAACAGAACCGAATGATCTTTGCTATGCTTATCCAAGCCAGACACAATTAAATTTGTGTCTATTGGATTCCAAGCGACAGCATTACATTGTCTCGCATGTTTGGGAACTAGAATAATTTACAATTAGGCTTGAATTAAATAAATAAAACATTATTTTATCAGGTCACAAACAATTACCAAGCTCTTTCCCGCTAAGGCCTTGAGAATCAAATACGGTAGGTCCGAATGTTGTTAAAACAACTTTTCCATTTGCTTGTCCAACTGCCAAAAGTATATCTGGTTCCGGTTGCGGATATATATCTATACACTTAACGTAATGATGATTCGTATTCGTAGCAAGAAGGTGTGCAACAGTGGAATCAGATATTTTTGTATCTGTATAAAAAACAACTCAAAAGATCACCTTATTCTACACTTTGTTTAGAATCTTATGTATAAGAGAGTATAAAATATATATGTATACATATATAATATATATTCAGCATATACTCACAGGACTGTCTAATACTGTCTTTTATCTGTGTAACTTCGTAGAGACATATTTCAGTACCCCATGTAATGAATTTATTTGCGTGAATGGGTGACCACTGTACGTCAAGTTTTATACTACTCATGTTTTCACAGAATTCTACTTGAAATTATGATACATTGCTTCGTTTTCTTATCTGGAATAATAAGAACATGTTACGTTACTTAATTTCATCTTAGGTTTATCATTCAACCACCGATCTTTAACCTCCGATGTGTAAGTCTTTCATTCAACGAACTTTTCCATTTAAAACTCTCGGCTTTATTAGCTATTCAATGCTATTCGTAATGCAACTTTACTTTTTATAAATAATAATCACGGGTGGCAAGTGCAGGCGCTAGTGGAACAATGAGAAATTATCTCCATACGAATCTCGATTCCATCGTTCGATGCATTTGGCGCACTTTATAAAATGATTCAAAAATTACATATTCCCGCGAAAATATTTAATTCGAATTTGCACCAATATAACTTTTAAAATATATTTTTAATATACTCGTACGCATAATAGGTATAATATTAATTACAACGAAAATTCTCAAAGATCATCGTTGTAAATAAGAAATAATCGTTATATCGTGAATATTTGTGTTTAAAAAAAAATATATATATATATATATGTATTACGTTATATTAGCCGTATAACTCTGGAATAAAGTATATGACGATCGTTGTCTTCCATTACCATTAATAATTTTTTCTACTTTTATTTTTCGACTCCGCGCTGTATAAATAACACACTGAGAATAATTATCACATAACTACTAATTACAATCGCAAAATTGTTTTCGGACAATTACATTATACACGAACGCTCCAACTTACGATATCGAAATTATAGTATACCGTAACATAACACGTATCCATATCTAATTTATATATAAAATACATTTTATTGAAAAATTAACCATAGAGACATAATCGATTAACAGACGAATGCGGTGCACCTTAAGTTTTACATAAAAACTGAATTAACAATGCAGCGAATAGAACGTACCGTAATTGCAAATATTTCATTAATAAGCGACGATGAAAGACGTATAAAAAATTCATGGGACGAATAAGTGTCTCCCATTTAATTAAGCCTCCGTAAAAACTCCTCTAAAAGATTCTGCTTTAATATATCATAAATCTCGTTTCATCAACAGCAAACCCTCAAAAGGCACAATTAATTTCAATAGTACAAAAATATGATAAATCAAAATGTACGAAGAATATATCGCTTATATCCCTTTTAAGACTGTATTAGTATTAACAAACGTGCGTTTAAATCATTTAATCATTCTTGTAAATTGAGATTTTTGATAATACGCATATAATAAATATATATCACCACCAAACATATATTTATATATATATATATACATATTAGAAAATGGTAATAGTAATATCATGATTATCTTTTTTTCCTTTTATTCTGGATAAATAAATGCACCTCATAGAGGCTTAAGTCTTTCATATCAGTTGGTTTAATCGCTCGATTATTTCGTCAAAGTCTATTTAATTGGACTACTATACCCTTACATATTTTGGCCGAGCATTAAAAAGTACAGATTTTAATAATTTCTCGAGCAAAAAGCAATTAGCCAAATTAAATGGTTCTACATATTTCGCGATTAAAATTTTGTTAAAATGGTAAAATTTAATGCTCGACCCAAACGCAAATACATTTAGCCGTATAATAACAATATTTTAAGAACGCTTAGAGATTTCGCTATAGCTATTATAAAAAGTTACTCGTTGTGATCTTTGCGATTCCGTAAACTTTCGATTGTTTCAATAAACGAAGCATTCGTTATTATTTGTTCGAAAGACGAAAATAAAAAGACAATTTGTCTGCGTTGTAAGAGATACAGCTATGCTACTCACATCCGTACAACCGTGGTCATAAAGTGATTTCAATGCGACTGTAAAATATTCTATTACATATACGCACATAATTGCAGTTCCTTTCAAGCAGCTATTATTACAAAATACCACAAACAATAATGTGTAAAATATAAAGTTATTATGCGTGTTCGATACTTTACAGTGTCATGATTTCTTCGTCATAATAATAATAATTATAGTTCGATTAAACTTAATTGGCGTTTATTCATTTCTTATACAGAGTCAAACGAAGAGTGCTGAAATCGTCTGAGGTATCAAATAAACATACAATGTACATAACTAAAGATGCAGTGCATTTATTTGCGAATAGACGATTACATCATTCAATCGGACAAATGTTTTTCGAATTTTCAAACAACTGCTTCAAATAATTCTGAAACATTGCATTAACATATACATGTACTTATGATCATTTTAATTTCCATTTTGTCGAATAGTCGATAACACTAAATTACAAATAATTTACGTGTTTCAGCACTCTATGAACATAAGGAACTTTTGAAATAATTATCTTGGTATGTAACAATATACATATGATATAATGTTACAAACGATTTTGTGCTGGAATAGAAACTCTATAGTTCGATTAACATTGACATTAGTGATTGCGATGAATAATGGAAAAAGTGAATTACGGTGATACGAGTGAGAATGGTGAAAGGTATAAATCGTTCAAGTCTTAATTCACGCTTGGTCTATGGTGATCTTGTAAAAAGATATAAACCTTTATGCAAAATAAAGTTACAAAGTATTGTTAATTAAATAGTACGCTCTAATCTCCTTATAAATCATATGTGGTTTTTTTCAACATAGTTAGAGAATTAATTTCTGTACATCATACAGATAACGTTAAAACTAAGAAAGTGCCAATTCACTGTAAAGTGTTAGAAAACTTCTTTTTTTTTCCCTTACACACATGTATGTATATGAATATGTACGTATATAAATACACTTCCCTTACTTAGAGGTTGCAAAATTAGGAGTCGAACGTTCCTGTATAGAAGCTAGACGCAATACATTTTTAACGTTTGTTATAGCAAAATGCAGCAATTTCTTTTCTTCTTACGTTCGCTCCCATCCCCCTGATTTTCCTGTGCTTTACGAGCAGCTATTGCACGCATTAAGTCAAAGAACACCTGTAATATAACACAAAACGTCCATAGATTTTTTTACTGACTGTACTCCGAAGATAAGAAGATTCTAAACTACGTTCATTGACGCTTCGTTTTTTATTATCGTTTGAGCTCGTTGATGATATTTCTAAAATTAACGAAACAGCGAAGAGCTCGCAAAACGAATACTCCTTTTCAGTCGTTCATTTTTAATACTGGAAACTTTAATATATTTAGATATTAAACTAAAAGTGATCTCTCATTATTGTATTTGGTTCTTCCCTTGTTCCGGTCGAAATGATATAAATTAAATAAAATTGCTGCTAGACTACGACTAAATGTAATACAATGATTTACAATGCAAAGTTAACATGCGCTGCGACAAGCCGTAATTAGCATTTCTTGTAAGACGTCTTTGTAGAATATGCTTTCGTGTTTCAAATTTTTAATAATGAATATTCCTGGTAAAAAGGTAACGTGTCAAAAACTCTTAATACTTTTCACATTGATCATATTAAACTTAAATTTCACATGCATGATACGTATGTAATATGACAAGCGAAAGCAAGTGTCGATGCCACAAGCACTATCTGCACTTTTGTCAGATACATTGGCTAAAAATATTCCCGGCACAACTGTTTACCTGCAGAATAATCATACAAAGAATGTGCCTTTCGTTGTCATACGATTTACACATACTTATAATATAATTTAGAGTGATATAAAAAAATATTGCAATCCTTTATGGCGTAAATCACCGTCCGTTCTTCCACTATGACGTTAAAAAGATTAAAAATGAGTGCAGAAAAAAGAAACAGCAAACCTATAGAATAATGCACTTCTTTTTCTTCCTCTTGGCACGGTCTTTTCCGCGACCGTTGCTCGTTGATTTGTCCTCAATCTTGCGCGACCGTATTTCGCGCATCAAGTCGAAAAATACCTGGAAATGTGCAATGGATGCTATCTCAAAGCTTCGAGTCTTGAAACGGGTGCTTTATAAAATCAGGGAACAAAAAAGTAAAAGAGAATATGCCAACATACACATCCCGTGCTTGTGCGAATATTCGTCACGATAATTATAAATCGCGTGCGCAAGCTACAGAACATTTGTACAGTGAAAAATACGAGAGAAGTAGACATAGGTGGTTTGCAAATTAAGCTAAGTAAACACATATTACATGCACTTTGTTTTCGTATCAAAGACTACAGCAGAAGTGAAATAATAAAATACGAGACAGTAATAGTACATGTGCGATACTGACATTTTTCAATGTAGCTTTAAATGCCTGTGTAAAATTTATAAAGACTAATAGAATCCCATTTTTACAATGTCAATCGTCTCTCTCAGCTAGAAATATGCTTGAAATGACATTTAACTTCTCAGTTTTCACTGCTTCTTCTTGTTCTTGCATGTTAAAAAGAAACTTATGCCTCTTACATTGAATAAATATTTACCTTATCAACATTTTCCTTAGTTTTCGCGCTTGTTTCTACGTACGGCACACCCCATTGCTGTGATCTGGCTTGGGCTTCGGCTAAACTAACTTTTCTCTTTTCCTGCAAATCACTTTTATTCCCTACCAGTAAAAATGGAATGTTCTCATCGTTCTTTACCCTGAGAATCTGTTCCCTAATGATATAACAATTAAAAATTTTCTCTCTCTCTCTCTAGCTCTCTTTATATATATATATATATATAAACAGTTTCCAAGTTAAAAGACATTTACCTAAATTCTTGTGTGGCCTGAAAGCTGTCATCTTCTGTTATAGAAAATACACAGAGAAATCCTTCTCCACTACGAAAATAGTTATCCCGAATTGCAGCATAATCTTCTTGTCCTGCTGTGTCTAAGATATCTATTTGTACTTCTTCCCCGTCTAATACTACTTTCTTTCTATAAGAATCTGCTTTTGTAGGTTCGTAGTCTTCGACAAACTGGTTGAAATATTAAACTTACATTGTCATTGGTTATTATTTCAATTTCCTTATTTTATCATTACATATTCTTCACATACCTCGTCGTACATAAATTGCAAAGTGAGAGCAGACTTTCCGACACCTCCACTACCAACCATTATAACTTTATGCATAGTTTGTGTAGTACCAGGCTTTTTTGACATTCTGACTTAACTTCTACAATGAAAATCACAATTCAAATTAACAGAGAATATGATGTATAACAAGGAACATGTATACGGTATAGAAAGCAGAAAAGTGAGTTAAGATCTATTTTCTCCTTTAAAAGTGCACATCTCTATCGAAGATTATAATTGAATAGAATGAGGTGAGAATACTGTTGTCAGTGTGAGAAATCTAAGTCAACAAGGTTAAATCTAATCCACTTCCTTGGTTTCTGCTTACATTATGAAATGCCCTATGAATATGCCATGTTAATTTGTGAAAAGTAAATTAACAAAATAACTACACTCATTATAATAAAGTAATTACTGAATCGAGCAAACATTGCGTTTTCGTGCGCGACAAGTGAAGGACAAAAAATGTAATTATCGAAAATCTCTTACTTCCTGTTAACAAATAATCATATTTAATTTTTCTCGAAGGGCGCAATTAGAGATAAAAAAAATCTCTATAAAATTCCAAGGAAAGAAATCATTTTACAGACTAATTTTAATTGCACAAATGATTTCTAATTCCTACACAGTACTCACAAAGTCGATGACAAAAACCGTAAAAAACAATACGTATAACACTACATCAGACCGTATGATGTTTCACAAAAAAATTTTTTTTTAAACATCAACAAGGTATCTCATTATCGCTATGAATTCATCACGGAAATAAAATTCGTAAAAAAAATCGGGGTATAAGCGAGAGATACACAGAATAACGAAATAGGCGGTGCCGGACACTCGATTGCAACCGATGTTATTGAACTTTCGTGCTTTCCATACCCATTACATTCAATTACATCTCCCGACGCGCCTTTAATCTTTAACGATAGTAATCGTCGTACGTAAATACCTTTCAGGATCGTGTCTACCGAAAGACTTTTCGTTGTTTTCCGGACAATTTCCAGTCTTCACGCGTTCCTTCACTCTTTTGCGTACTCCCCTCCCCATCCTTCGGCGCAACATGACTTAACCGCTAGTACCGATAATTAACTATAGAGGTATTCGAGGTCCGAGTTGAAATGAAAATTTTTACAACGATCATTGTTATAAAAGAAATTAAGTAAGTGTTTTGTTTGCTTTATTCAGGGAGAACTTTAAAACCAAATTATTCATCTGCTGCGCTATAATCACAATAGCAAAGTTTATGAACGTTACAGCCACGATCGCCTAATGAAGTGTAACTCTTGCGCTACAGTCAGTGTCCACGTCGCAGGAGAATTGAGGAGAATATAATTTCACGCAGTCATCCATTAAATAAATGATTTGTAGTCTCAGAAACACAAAATTATATTTAAGAAATATTACATTTTTCTAACCAGTAGCTTTGTTCCATTCACAAATTTCCATATTCACATTTGCTTATAGCAAGCAAACGAATAGAGTTTCAATGTTTACCATTAGTACGCCGATAGTTGAGACTCTAAATAAGATGTCAAGACAATCCGTATGTAAATTGGTCAAGAAATAAACGAGATATTAGCATTTAAATATTTGTCTTTTTGTGGCGAGGTTATTTCCCGCCAGAGAATATGCAGAAAATTGACAAAAACTATATGGCGCTGAAAGCAGTGGCGTGAGAACCCCCTTGAAAATAGTGAGTTTCCACTCTTTCAGCATTCACGTAGTTTATGGCTCAAAAGGGTTTCTGTTGGTTTCTGTCGTTTCTGTGGTTTCTGTGCGGCCAGAAGGAAACTAATGTTCTTTACCCGATTTGTAAATGTAAATGCTTTATATTCTGCCACTTTTCAGGGACTTGTTCGTTATGAACATTTTTTTTAGTTACGAATACTCAGCTTGATAAGGTACTTAGTTTACTCTGTAAAAATTAGACTTCGCGACGTTAAGACGCTATTTTTTCTTTCATGGGCTCTGTTTCTTCTTCCTTTTGTAACGTATACTTTCTAATATGCGGACGTAGGACTAATCAAGGTTAAGTGGACCGGTTAAGAAGCCTCCTGCCTCCCTCTAATCTGCAGGTACCGGGCATACGGTCGTTAGCGTTGTGATCGTTCCAACGATAAGAAGCTGACTGATGGCTAGTACGAGATTACGTGAGACTGCACTGGAAACGCCAAAACGGCTCTACAAATTTTTACTACGGGAATGCGAAAGACTACCAGATGATGCACAACAGTTTTACAAGCATTCGATTAGACAGGTAAATTTTAATGGAAGTTTAGAGGTTATCAATTGATTCGTAAGCTTTGTTACTTTAGTCACCAATCGTTAGAATTACAAGCAACATATAGACGAACCGGATCCTGATCGGGTTCGAGAGATAATGGAGAGAGCGGTGAAAGATGCACAGTGGATCGTGAAAAAGGTAACTTTCAATCAGCTTGCTTAGCATACGCTGTTAATCAAGCATATCATCCTACGGATTCCATGTTGCAGTACACAGTGGATGATAAGAAAAAGATTCTTCGTACCAAAGACGAACATTAGATTGTTGATCCCGGCAGCTCTATTTTCCACCCATTTCCCTTGTAGTGACTACTTTGAAAGCTTACAAGAACGAGCAAAATAGGCCGCAACCAGGATGGAGTTTATGGACACAATACGTCATAAAATCGAGGCCAATGGTGAGCAGTTTTTGAAAGCGATCGACGTCTTGCGGCGAAATCCACACGTGGCAAACCGTAGAATCCTTGCTTCCAAGGAGATTTTGGCCGCAGAAGTCGATGCAAATGTCGACGAGACGCTGAAACTAATCGAAGCCTCGAAAGTCTCCTGCTTCGCATGGATAGATTCCGTCAACGAAATTGAACCGCAATGGCTATTAACAGTTCTCGGTATCGTGAGTTCCAAGAGTCAGCTCGATCCTTCGAACAATACGATTGGCTTGTACATTGCGAAATTATTGCCGCGCAGTCCATCCATCTTTTCGGAAAGTATTCAGATTATGTTTGTGGAACATGAAAAAAGTCGCGTGACTATCGTTGAAAAGTCTCTGTATCCCGAGAAACGGTCATTGACCTCCGAAAAGGTGTACAAGATACAATTGGAGGAGGATGGATACGTGTCGATGATGGTGTACCGTTCGAAGGAGAGTCCAGTCGAGCATGAGGATTCTAGTAGCCAGTGGTTGAAGGAGAAATTGTTTCAACGATTAATTGCATGGATGAATAACTCGACGCAAACTACTCGAGCAGGATCACCGACCGTTTCCTTGAGCCTGGTCCCCGTCGAGAGATACGCCTTTTTGTACCGTGAGCTGAAAAGAAAGTACGGACCGGATACGGTAAGGATCTGGCCGGAAAGTACGGATCCGAGAAAGTTCGTTTACGAAGAACTGGCAATTGCAGCATACTTGCTGCTCCTTTGGGAGATAGAGAGAGCCGAGAGAGGAACGAGGGAGCTACAATCTTTCTTGGATCTCGGCTGCGGCAACGGTCTTCTCGTGCGTGTTCTACATGGCGAAGGACACTCCGGACGGGGGATCGATTTGCGGAAGAGGAAGATTTGGAAACTTTTTCCAGCCGATACTCCTCTTGAGGTAAGCCAACTAGAACATGCGATAGCGTTCGGAGTATCCGACAAAACTATAGACCGAAGACTATGAACTATAAACTGAAAACGGTAAACTATAAACTATAAGCTAAAGTCGAAACGTTATTGAATTCGTAGGTACGCACGATCGTCCCATCTTCAACGACCGTCTTTCCTGGAGTGGATTGGATAATAGGAAATCATTCGGACGAATTAACACCGTGGATACCGGTCTTTGCTGCTAGGAGCTCCGCTGATTGTCGCTTCTTTGTCTTGCCCTGTTGCCCGTACGAGTTTGACGGAACCAAATACCGAAGGCACTGTGCCGACAGGAGTCAGTATTCCGAGTACATTGATTATGTAAAGAACATATCCATCGAATGCGGATTTGAAACTCGAGTCGACAGGTTGCGAATTCCATCGACGAAGCGAATTTGTCTGATAGGCTGGTCGAGAAAGTACCAACGTTTGGCATCGAGAGAGGAAGGGGAGGAGGGGCAAGAAGAGAAGCAGGAAGAGAAACAAAAAGTCATTCAAGATCGTTTGGAAACAGCGAGAGAAAATCGTATACGAGAAATGATAGGCGCGAGGACTAAGCTGATTCTTGCAATCGACCAAAAGGGTTCCCAGACGGCGGGCCGTGCAGGGTCAACCGACTGTGACGCTTGGTCTTGCAACTTCAAACCCAGAGAGGCCGTAGAAAAAGTACGAAATTGCACACGGTTGGATCGCACGGTGACCGCGAGTATTATCGGGATCGTGGCGCGTCAGTTGTTGCAGGATGGCCGTAGAATAACGATCGATGAGACTGCAGATAAAACTTGGAACGCCGGTCGTCGACTCGAGCTCGGCAAAATCGTCGATGAGATTCCACGGGAAAGTTTGCTTCTACTTCGACAAGAGTGCGGAGGCCTTCAAACGCTACTCAGAAATCGGAGCGAGGTGTTCAATGTTGTTCGAGGGAAAGTTGAATTCAAAATACCCGGACGCGAAAGGAGCAGCGAGAGAAAGAGGGTGAAAACGAGAAAGAAGTTTATGTCGCCTCGTAGGAAAGTCAAGCCATGTTGGTTTCACGAGAATCACCCGGATGGATGTCCTACGGATGAAGCAACATGCACCTATAAACATTGACGAAACTATCGTCCATAGCTACAGACACTTTTCGATATGTGTTATATCGTGTTAATAAAGTTGACAGAATATATGTTTCATAATTTGTATTCTTAGAGAAACCTCGGTGGAATTGCAGTTTCTTTGGTCTCTTCGACACGTACGGTGACAAGTATGATTGATCGATTGATTCCTTTTGTGTGTGTGTGAGGGGGAGGGGGAGGGGGTAAGAGGAAAAAAATTCGATAGAGCGTAACTCGCAACGAGATGGTCACGTTTGGGAGATTTTGGGCTATGATAAATTATTTGAGAAGCTCGACGAACGACACGTCGTCCAAATCGAGAATCTTCGGCTCGGTAAGATGCTCACGAAGCGTTTCGGAAACAACGCCTCGTCGAACGCGTCTCGTTTTATCAATTTCAAGCGTGTCTAATCGATGGACGCGCTTAACGTGCGTCCTCAGATTACCCTTTTGCGTGAAAGAATATTCACAGTGAGGACAAGGATAGGGTCGATCGCCCGTATGATGCTTTTGATGCATCTGCAGGGTCGACTTTTGAGCGAATGACTTTGCACAAAGCTCACACTTGTACGGTCGTTCTCCAGTGTGAATACGTTTGTGTCTCTCAACTTGATACGGTTTTGTAAATGTTTTCCCGCAGACGTCGCACTCCTTTCTCGACACATTGTTACCCTTGCTCGTTCCCTTTGTCTCAGCGTCCGGCAAGTTTTCGTTGGGCGTGTGTTGCGGTCGGATTACTGTTCGAATCGTTGACGGCTGTTCGGTTTGCTCTTTGGGTAGAGGACAAACGGAATCGCAGGATCTCGCAGATTCATTCGTGCCGTTCGATTCGCAGGAACGATGATACTCTATTGCGGTGGATCTCGCATCAGCCGACGGCGCCTCTTCCTCCGTTTGAATAGTCACGAGACCATTCGTGAGAAGAAAATGAAGATTCGCCACCAACTGATTACTCTCGTTGACGGATAATATCGAGTTGTTGTTGGACACCGTACCATACGCGTCGACATCGAAGGCAACCTGATGTCCATTCATTCCGTCCGCTTCGATTCCGACTGATTCGAAATTCCCGTATCTCGGAACATTCGGAGGAAGAAGTCCGTGCTGATCGAGCGCGAGGACTCTCGTTATTCCTGACGGAACGGACGCGATCGGAATCGCCGTGGGAACAGGTGCATCGGGGACGGGTTTCTCCAAATTGGCGGCTACCTCCGCCACAGCAGCAACTTTTAAATGTTTCTGCCTTCGTTTCGAGCCCGTTTTGCATTCTCGCGCGTGCTTCAGTAGATGGACCTTCCTGTGACCCGAAGTTCGAAATCGTAAATCACAAATCTGACAGCGGAACGGCTTCGAACCTTTGACAAAGGAATTTTTTGAGAGAATTGTAACGTACATACCACTAACTCGACAAAGTTCTCGAGCATCGAATACACGACATTCAACGTACCTGTGTGCAGCCGCATGTGAACCTTTAGGCTGCCTTTTGTGGCAAAGTGGCTGCTGCAAACGTGACAACGAAGAGTCTTCTTGCCGGTGTGTACCTTTGTATGAGAATCGAGGGTGCACTTTACCGCGAAACTTTTTCCACAGTAGTCGCACTTGTACGGCCGTTCTCCTGTGTGCGTACGCGTGTGACGCGTAAGATCGCTCGGCTTACGAAAGGTCTTTGGACAGTACTTGCACTTGTTGGTGTACTCCTTCCGTTGCCTCTTGCCGGAGATGCACTAGGCGATTCGTAATTGAGCTTCCCCGAACGAAAATCCATCTATCATCGATCTACCACGCCCTGCCTACGTCCTACACCGTTCAACTCGGTGTCGAGTCGTACGCAGGACCTTTCGCTTACCTCCGCGCGGTCCATCACTTCTCTTTCGGCAACCGTATCCAGTAGAACCTTTTCAGACACGGCCGAATCATTCTCCAATCCTGCGTCATCGTTCGACGAGCCACCGACCGATCGGTGCTCGATTCCCGGTAGATCGTTTTCTCTACCGTTCCGGTAGGAAATCGGTGCGCCCGCACCCTCTTCGTGAATCCTTCCATGCGATCGCAATTGCGCTTTGCTGCGAAACATTTTTTCGCACAAATGGCACTTTGACTCTCTGTATGGATAAACATAGAAATGACTCGATAGATTTTGATAGATTCCAATAGTTTTCGATCGATTTCTCATCGATTACCCACTGTTTACCGACGTGAATTCTCGAATGCCTGTTGAGACCACCGTTTGTGTTGTATCTCAGAGGGCACTCGGTACATCGATACTCCTTTACTCCGCCATGACTACCGAGATGTTCCTACGTGTCAAAGGAATGATGATGCGTGAAAATATCTTATTGTCCGAATAGCCAGTAGCTAGTAGCCATTAGCCGCTAGCCACTATCCACTATCCACTACCCACTACCCACTAGCCACGGACTACATGTACATATACCTTTCGACGTACCTTTAATGACGTTGCAGTAAAGCCCTGCTCGTTACACACGTGACACTGTAACGACGATTCTTGTGGATTCGATTCCGCCATGCCAACGCTCACGACCTCGATCGATTCAGCTGGCTCGGTCATCGATGCACCAACTTTTATCTCAATTTCCGTGTTTTCCATGCCTTCGTTCAACCGCTCTCTGTAGCAATTTTATGTAATCTCATCGTTGCTCGATTCCTTTCGCGATTACGCAATATCTATTTATCGATTGGTCGGTCGGGATATTCGTTTTGCCGAGGACTTACGCGAAAAACGTAGGAGCAAGGACATCCTGACGATCCGAGACTCGATCGTTTCTCGTTGCGTTGATCTCCGAGTGGTTTATAACATCGAACGGCATCTTGGATGGAATTTCTTCGCGACTGGTATCTTGCTTAGAAGTAGGCATAACTCCACGCGAACACGATGCCTTGTTTGACGAGTCGTCGCCCGAATCTGTTCGAGGCAGGTTTAAAACTGTGGTGGAACGATACTCTTGCTGTTCCTCCTGCTGCTCCTGCTTCTTCTTTTTCCGATCAGTCTTCCCTGTTCCTAGCTCGTCCTCCCTTTGTTCCTCCAACGTCGCTTGTATTTCCTCTTTCGAAGAACCGGGCAACAGATTCGGAATGCTCATCGTGTTTGTTGCACCAAGATCTATACCGATCTCGCTGTCCTCCTGTCCGACCAAACAAAACGTATCATGTGCTTTCATCACTTTACAACAACTACGTAGCCGGCAGATTGAAAAAAAATTCTTGACATTACTTGAACCGTTATTTGACTCATGTCAAACGAATCGAACTGCGTAGAAAATATGTTATTTCCTGCCGACTCTAAATGTTTCTCGCTATCGTAGACGATACTGATAACGGGTTGTTCTTCGTGCTGACGATGGCGTCGCGAATGTTGTTGCTGCTCGTCTGCTTCCTCTTCTTGTTCTCCTTCCTCTTCTTCTTGCCGATGTCGATGCGTCCGACGATCCTCTATCTCTTCCTCTATAACACTTGTACTCGTATCATCAATTTGTTTCGGTAGATTGGTCGTTAAGCCAAGGTTAATTCCGATATTGAAGAGCTGTTGATTAAGAGTTTCTTCGATCTCTCGTATACTCTCCTAGAGAAGGAAAGCAAGTAATCATATTGAAAGTAACTTTCAAGAAACACCATGCACTAACCGGAGTGAGTTCCTGATCAGGTGCGTATGCCGGTAGCGTGGTTAGTGCCGTTACAGTGCCGGTTTCATCAGCCTGCAATATTTGCGATGCATCGATGCTCAAACCGAGGCCAGTCGCTCGCAAATTTTCTATAAACATGGAGAACAGAGAACATGGAGAAGAAAAAGAATCCTAATGGGACAAGATACAAGTAGAATGGTAAATCCCTATAAACCTACGATCGACAACGGTCGACGTAACGTTACTCGCCGACAGAACGACTTTGCCCTTTTCTTCCTCCAGAGCATGGAAATCGGGAAAAGCTTGTACAAAGTACGGGGTGAGTTGCGACTGAAACGACATCTCTATATTTTCGAGCCGTGTAAGCGCGACGTTCTCCGGCATAATCGAGGCAGGGGATGTCGCAAGGTTTTGCTCCCCGATCGATCCTCCTTCAGCTCTACCTTCTTTTTCT
Source organism: Cerceris rybyensis (assembly GCA_910591515.1). Taxonomy (NCBI): domain Eukaryota; kingdom Metazoa; phylum Arthropoda; class Insecta; order Hymenoptera; family Crabronidae; genus Cerceris; species Cerceris rybyensis. Next base: position 82,311 of record OU342800.1, on the reverse strand, counting down.
CGTTCCAGTTGCTACGCATGTAGAAAAGCTTCAACGGTCTTTCGTTGACACGACTTTCTCGCAGAATAACTTTTCAAATTCAGATACCAACCCGTTGTGCCAATTCGTGTTTATGCACTTTCATATGTTTCCGACAATTGACATACGTCTTGAAAGTCTTGTGACAATAGGGACACATAAACGGTCGTTTGTTGCTATGAGTAACCAAGTGTCTCTTCATGCTACTCTGCGTGGAAAATTTAGTGTCGCAAATGGAGCAACTGTACGGTCGCGAATCCTCGTGAGTGTGCAAATGTGACTTGAGAACGCTGTTTGATGTAAACTTCCTACAAGAATCAATTCATCCAGTTCAGATCTGATCTGATCGGATCGGATCGGATCGGATCGGATCGGATCGGATCGGATCGGATCGGATCGCATCGGATCCAACGATTTAAAGTTCTACCTCTCGCATTTCGTGCACTCATACGGACGTTCCCCCGTGTGGCGTCGATAGTGTTGCTTCAAGTGGCTGATCTTTCGAAAAGCCGCCTGGCAAACCCAGCATTTATGCGGCCTCGCTGAATCGGCGACACCTTCGTATGCTAATTTTCGCTTTGACTGTACCTGCGCCACGCAGATACGATTACCCGTGTCACTGATAACTAATGGCTCCTGTAAAACAACCTCCGGTACTAGGTTTCGGACTTCTGCCGATAATCTCAATCTGCTGCGCGAATGATTCCTCGTCGAGCCAGCTGATCTTTCATCGCTACCTCTGATGATTATCTTATCGGAACTCGGGTCGTTGTCGGTGTCTCCCGCACGGCCATTTTCGTCGTTTCCTTTAGAGGAGCCATCGGCAGTCTCCTTTCCCCCGTCGGCACGATTCACGTCAAGTTTTACGTGCAATCTGAGATCGTGGACCGTACAAGTTATTTTTCTTTTATTCAGTATTCCTTTCTCGATGAGGAAAGAGGATAATGATACAGGCAGAGGAGCTGAAGAGTCCGAGATCGAAAGCTTACCTCGTATGGTTGGCCAAACTGCTCTGACAAACAAACGTTTTATTGCACGATCCGCAAACATATTTCTTTCCAGCAACATGAATACGCTCGTGCGCTATCATGGTCGATTTGAGAGCAAACGAGCGACAACAGTGCATACACTAAAAATGACGAGAAGAGCGGAGAAAATCAGTCGGAAGTAAAAGAAAGAGTAACGATTACCTTTTCGCAAAAATAATATCAAAGTTAGGAAACTCGTTGGCTTCTCCTCAGTTATCACCTACTTTAAAAGGCTTCTCTTGCGTGTGCACACGCAAATGTCGTATCAAATCCGATGGTTTCTTGAACTCCTTATGGCAAAAGGAGCACGCGTACCATCTCACATTCCCGACGCATCGCTGTTTTATCGTTAGATACTTTCTGCCGAACAACAAAGTCAAATCGTTATCGTTAATTCCTCCCTCGTCGCTTCGTGGAGAAAGCCTTACCTCGTCCCAGTATCAGCTGTTCCATCCAGCAACGTTACAAAATTTGTTCGCGCTTCGAGTTTCTTCGTCTCGAAGGTATCTGCGAATAGGAACGTATGTCTAAGATTTCGTAAGTGCCGCCAAAAGACAGAGTCCATTAAAGGGATCGTATCGGTCCGAATGAATAAATACTTTTATCTCACCAGGTAAACCGCTATTCTTCAGCGCTTGCCGTAAAATGTCCTTCCTCGTGGATGGCATGGTCGCAGTCGCAGTCGCATTCGCACTCGCACTCGCACTCGCACTCGCACTCGCAGCCGCTTCATACCGTACAATGGGGATTGAACTTTCAATCTCTTTTTCGTTAGATTCCAAGGAAGCAAGCTGCGATATCACGCTATCGACAGTCGCACGCATATCAGCTTCCGTGACAGCGACGTCTCGTTGACTCTCTCCGTCTGCAGTGCTTTCCTGAAAATACGTGCCCTTGAAGAGATCCACTTCGTTTATCCAACGACCGAGTTATCTTCTTTTCTTTCTCCCTCTTACTTGGTTCAAATCCATCACGTGCATCCTCTTAATATGACCGTTCAAGCTACCAAGCTTTTTAAACGCGCAGGAACAGTAAGTACACCCGTATGTTGGTTCTCCTTCGGGCGCATTGTGTACTCTTAAAATATGGGCGTTCAAATTACCTACGAACAATAGAAGATGGAAAATAATCGAACATTATATGGAGATCAACTAGAATCACACGTACTGGCAATTATGAGGAACCATGAGCAATACCTTTCTGGCTAAATTTCGCATTGCAAAGATCGCAAGTATGCGGTCGAATGCCATTGTGTCGCCACATATGAATTTGCAGAGAACTTTTTTGCGTGAATGCTCGGCCACACACCGTACACTATGACGACAAAAGTTGTCTCTTGTTAAATGTTGAATGGAACGAGAACAAGGTAGGGAGGAAAAGAGAAAGAGAAAGAGAGAAACATGTGCATAGAGAGTAGAAGACAGAAGAGAGAAGAGAGAATGATGAAGGAAGGAAGAAAAAGAAAAAGAAAAAGAAAAAGAAAATAAACAATTACCTTAAAGGGCTTCTCGCCAGTATGAACTCTTATGTGACGCATCAACTGACTAGGCTTTTGAAAAGACTTCAAACATATCGTACATTTGTACATTGTCTTATGTTTGGCTCCTCGTTTCGTCTGTTTTGTTACTTTCGTCTGTAACTGTGACAAGATCGATGCATGAATTTTATCATTCTGAAGTACCTACTCTCCTCCTCCGGATATTCCTCATTCCGGAAACCAAAGCACAAGCAGTAACGGTACCTTCTCTGGATTAACTCACCCGATAATGTTCTCGAATATGAAGCCTGTAGAGAGCCGGCTGAACAAATCGCTTCTCGCACAATTTACACTTTCGCGCTTCGTCAGTGGACCATTTTTCTCCATGAAGCTTCAAATGCGCATCCAGTTGAGCCTGAAATCATAAATAATCATCGAAATCTATTGTCCCACATGTATTTAATATTTATAATGCCATACAAATTCTACCTTAGTCAAGAACGCATCCTCGCATTCGGTACAAAAGAGACTCTCTTCCTTTTCGTGGAGCATCAAATGAGATTTCAAACTCGCCATCCTGGCAAATTTTCTGCCGCACTCGGGACACTTTGGCTCACCGGTATTGTGCGTCGCCATATGAAGCGTAAAATTGGTCTGTAACGTTCGGTTATGTATGTGAAAGTGGAAAAAAATGCGATCGAGAAAACGGTTTCAAGAAACAAAGCTAACGCGAACGGATGACAAGCGGAACATGGATATGTCGGCCGATAAATCTATCTGCCTATATTACTCTTTTTGTTTAACGATACGACATTCGGGACAGATGCTTTCGACGATCCTACCGGCACGTTGAAGGAAGCAGGACACTTTGGACATCTATGCGGTTTTTCTTCAGCATGGCTCTCCATGTGTTTACGGTATGGAGTACGCTTCTCAAATTCTCTATGGCACAGGTCGCACTTGAAGTTTTCCACATCCTGGCATAGAAGAATTCCATTCTATTCTAATCGATACTCTTTTCCACGCTGGATTTAACGTGAATTAAACATTGTATAGCGCATATTTACTCGAGTGTGCGGATCGTTCTTTCTCGGTCTACCGGGGCTTCTCCCACGAGCAAGTAATTTTGGAACATCAACGGAGGATCCTACGGGCAAGGATCTTGTCAAATTTTCTACTTCGGATAAAGGATTTTCGCTAATGAGGGATGGACGATCGACAATGGCAGTTTCTGAATCGACCTGGCTGCTCTCGGCTACGTCAGTTCTTTCGAAAATAACAGGCACGGCGCGAAGAATATGCGAAGGTTGCGAATGCGACCAGCAAATTTCCTCTCCTTCACCTTCCGTACTCCCATGAAAGATTGACTAAAAAAGGGGGACAGGTGAAGAACAGCCATTGAATTTGACTGTATCGCGTATAACGAGGACCAGAGGAAACGTACAGATTGCAGGCTTAAACTTTCATCGACTGTTTTAACTTCAAGCGTTGTTGGTGTTATAGTGTTTTGTGCGATAAACGTCAGGGGGGTCGCAACTATTTCCAGCATACCGTCTCCGTGTTCTGAAAAAATTCATCGACTCTGAAACTTGACATTTCAAATACTTCAATGCTTGAAAGCGACGATGCACTCACCTGTTACTGCCAAAAGGGTTCGACCATCCTGGGTTGCAACTAAACCTATCGGTGTCGTATCCAAGCACGAAATCTCCGTAGATACATTCTGACTTGTCAGCATTTTCCGACCAATTAACGTCTCTGTAGTTGAACGAGTTCCTAAAAGGATGTGGCGATAACGGAACGATACGTATGAACTTTCATTGGGAGCAGTTGTCGCGCCATTACGAGATATCTTCCGGTCTTGAGAAGCGTGAAACTCGATTTCCTCAAATTTGCTCCCAGTACCAGAATTAACCTAACTTTGTTATCAAAGTACGCGCATGACCGTGAGCCCGTGAGTGTGGTCGTGGGTAGGTAGGGTAGGTAGGGTAGGTAGGGTACAGTAGGGTAGGTAGGAGGGCAGGCAATGATCAGTAATGGTGATAGAGGCGGCTGCGGTAGCAATGCGTAGTGGTAGTGGAATAGTAGTAGCAGTAGATGTAGATAGTGTAGCAGCATCAGTAGTGGGAATGGTAGCATGCAAAGGTGGTAACGATACAATGATTTCGATTTCCACTCGCAACAGAAACGACAAGGATGGACAAGATGAAGAAGAAATGACAGGAAATGGATCGTAAATCCACGCATAGATATACATTTAGTTTTGAACAGCACGCAGTTTGCGCGTAAGCGTTTTACAATTCCTCGAGTTGAAGATCGAGCGATAATGCCTGGAAGGAATCAAGACTCCGGTAACGCGATTTATGTAAGGCTCGTTCGAATATTTCGTTGTCTCGATCTGAAGCGGCTGTTTCATTTGTTTCCCTCATTCCTGCCAACGTCGAGTGAGTGCATGGCCTCAAGTCCTTTTCGGAAAGACAATATTCATAGAGCGTCCGCATAGATTCGGACCTCGGGAAAAAAGTCGAGGTTGACGTTGGTGCAGGAGTAATCGGAAGAGAGAGGACTGATCCAGCTATCGTTAAAGTTCCCGAGTACACTCCTCCTTCGTCATTTTCAGCGAATTGAAGTAAGCTGCTCTCGTTTGAGATCGAGTAGGATGTATCGCTGATAAACTTCTCGCGCGCCCCCTCGCGCTTCGAGTCCGTTCTACTTTGAGAACCGACCGTACCGACCGCATCGAATGTACCAGCTGCCGCGAAATTTAAATTGGAGCTCCATTCTCGTCCGTTCGTTTCCGCGTCGCGGGAACAGGTATCTTTCCCTTTAATTCGTTCTACCTCATCCGGAGATAGCGGTGTCTCTTCCCTCCTATTGTCATTCATACTTTCCAATTTGCGAAACTCTTTGAACTGTTTTACGAGATCCATTATGTTTTCACGCTCAAATCGATTGCATTCCAAGAGATCGTACAGTTTGACGAGTAAATCGTAACAAGTTTCCTCGCGATTTCGCGATGACACGATGGAACGTTCAGCGATCTGCCCAAGAAAAAGGACATTGTAGCATGTTGTATGTTAGTCAGAACGAACTGTTGAGCGAAAGCGCGTAGAAACGAAGAAAATTGGGTGAAAATACCGGTCGTGTGCTAGATGAAAAGTTCGAGGAATACTTTCGCGCCTTCTCCGTAAGAGATTTTGGCAATCCGCACAATTCGGACAAAGCGATGCCGTAATCGTCGATGGGAGCTACGCCCCTCTTCAGTCTGTGAGTGTAAATCAATCGAGAAGGGGAAACTTGACAGGATTCGGCTGGACTCACGGTTTCGAAGTGATAACTGAAAGAATCATTTGCCGAGGTAGAAATAGCTCGCACGCTCCCTTCAACGGGGAACAAGGGGGCATACTTTGTTACGTTTGGATAGAAAGTGGCCAGATTGGTCAGACAGAAGAAATGAGTGGCAACGAAGACAAAGGCGGTCGTGATCGAGAGACGCTCGCATATCGCCCAAGCTATCGAGCTGCCTTCTTCGACGGTAGTTCCCGCGCATAATTCGTCCAAGACGACCAAGGAGGTGCCTGTCACGGATCGCAAGATGTACTGCACTTCTTTCATCTGCAAATCGCAACATTGTTTTCGCATTTTCCCGAATATCCAATGACGGCCAACGTGTCCAATGAGAAAACAAACTGAACCACCGACCTCCAAAGTAAATGTAGATGCATTGCATTCGATGTTATCTCGAAAAGCTAATTTGCAAAGTATTCGATCCGCGATGCGGAAGCTCGCCTTTCTTGCCGGCACGTAGCAACCAATCTATATCAATTGACCAGAATAGAAATGAGCACACCGAGACGATCGATTAACTCCATCGCGCCTATCGAAGTAAGATTGATTCACACTATCGTCATCACCTGTGCCATTATTTGTAGTAGAACGATTTGTTTCAAGTACGTCGATTTGCCACTCATGTTGGGTCCGGTTATTGCCTGTAAATTTCGAAGTGTCGAAGCGCACTGAAAGGATAAAAACAAGACGAAAGGATACGGAGAAGGAGGAAGAGAAAGAGAGAGAGAGGGAGAGAGAAACTGGGTAAAAGAGAAAAAAAACGTACGACGTCGTTCGGTGTCGGGTGCTCTCTGGCGAGCGCCTCCATCACTGGATGAGTCGAATCCCGAAGGTCCAGTTTCTCTCCAAAAGACGGTTTGGTGTATTCCGGAGTACAGCTTACCTCAGCCAATGAAAGTATTGCGTCCAATTCCGCTACGTCGGCGCTCAATTGAAATAAGGAATCGATGTGCTCTCGAATGCTTTTGAGCGTGTCGCGGAGCAGTCTGCCACAAATATAGATAAAATAAGTAAAATAGCTAAAAGAGATAAAAGAGCAACTTACACGTTGCTCATGAGGTGAAGCTCCTCGCGGGCAATCTTGCACTGCTGACTCAGTACCGAGAGTGCGCTCGTAGTCATTGTAAAGGTACGTTTGCTTCTTCGAACCTGCCAGAAATTTTTCGAAATTTAATAGATACCTAAAGTGCGAGCTCCGTCAATCGAACGTTGATAGAAAAAGAAACCCTACCTCGATGAACTCTATGGGTGGTTCGAACGATTCCGCGTCCGACTCCCGCGGTAGAATCGCCCGAACGTGGTAGCCCAGAGACGCGTTACATCCCAGAGATAGGGGCAACCCGTACTTGCTGGCTAGATCCTCCACTGTGCCTGTTTACAGAGAGGCGAGGTAACGCTAACAATAATATAAGATCGAGATAAGAGATGTGCGCGCGAAGCAAAAACGGTTTACCGACTTTTCATGTCGTCGATCAGCTCGCAGTACGTTTGTCGGGCGATATCCAACAAGTCATTGATTCCAGCTTTAATGGCAAAGCAGCGTTGCATATCCGAGGAAGTGTATCCAATCACGAATCTGGCATCCGGATGAATTGTCTCCAGGATTTTTTCTTTCATACGTCGAAAGTGAGAATTTTCGAGATTCTGCGATTACCATTGCCAGAGCGATTCCAACCATGTTCGTCGGAGACGGATCAAGAGTAAAGATTTTTCAAAAACATGAACGCATTGAAAGAACAAATGCAAGCAAACCTTGCAGATATTTCCAAGTATTGCCGACTCTGTGTTTATCAAGATTGCTCTCAGTTCTGGTAGGGCATCCAAAGAATTCTTCAGCAGGAGCATGTAATTCAGATTCTGCTCTGCGCCGTGCACATTATTTTCACCCTCGATTGTATGCATAATCGACAGGGTAAGAAGTCTGTCCGCCCCGTAGAGACGTCGTACCACTGGCTGAAACGTTCAGGATCCTACCAATGGACATGATTGTCACAGAAATAGAGAGAGACGGGGGGGGGGGGGGGGGGGGCGTGTGTGTGGGGAGAGAAGGGGGATGACAGGAAAAAAAAATGACCTGAAGAAGAGCGCGTAGAGAACGATTCGAGACCAATTCAGCAACGGCAGACTGTCGCTTTAAAATGACATCCTCGTTGGAGGGAGGCTGCAGGATATTGGCGCGCAATAGCCGTTTACCCATAGGCGTTAAACAACGATCCAAGACGCCCAACAAGCTTGAACTGCGTTCACCGGTTGGCGAGAGAACCAACTCCAGACTTTCGGCACTTTCCATATCTGTTATGTAGGTCGTCACATAAAATTTTGCGATCTACCTTTACCCAGAGTATGTTGTTTTTGTTCTAGGTACAAAAACAAGGCTTGGCTTACCTATCGCGGTTGCATCGGGCGATTCCTGAAGTACGATCTTAATCGATTTTGGGGCGTAAATATTTCGTTGGACAAACTCGACATACTTGAGCAGAGCCGCGGTAGCGGCTAACGCGTAATATCTGCAACACGTTAGTAGTCGATAGAGTGTTTAGATAAGATCGGTTGGGGTGGTAAGGTAAGGTAAGGTAAGGTAAGGTAAGGAAAGAGAAGGGAAAGAAAGTGGCACGACATTACTTTTGTCTCACGAATAACTCGACGGAAGAGTATTCGCTGGCACAGAGAGTCCTGATTCGCTCTAAACCCATTGATTCGTTGAAGTGAATTCGGGATATCGGGGTTACGTCCAATCTGGGAAACTTTTCTCCGATGGTGCGGCGCAGAAGGTTTCTGGCATTGCTCCGCTCGCATATCGTTTCGGGCATTAATATCTATGAAATCTCTCTTGTTGAGTTCTCGGCGTTCTCGTTGTGGAAAAAAAAAGTTTGCGGCGAAAATGTTTACCTCGACCGGATCGAACAGATATATCTTGCTCAACGTCTTGGCGTAAGTTTGGCAGTCGCTGATTTGACAGACGATCAAGTAGGGATACCTGATATCTATCGCGGCCATTCCTACTTCCGTTTTTGCGTCTCCTCGGCCGGTCGTAATTGCTACTCGTTAATGTTATCATTTTCTTCTCATTTTCCTAAGTTTTTAAAAGTTCGGTAAGTAGATTGGTACACACTCACCAACGATCGTCGCGGAGTCATTTGCGCTCGATCCACAGCCCGTCGTGTTTCGCGTTCCGTGTCTCGTACTCGTTGACCTGTGGAAGACGATGATCGCTCCTTTTTACTGAGTATCGCATGATATTCGTACCGTTTGAACTGACCGCTCTTGCATTACCGACCAGAAATCCGAACTAAGGTTCAACCTTCGCGTTGAACTCTGCAAAAATGACGAGGTTGAGTTGCGGCTGTGGTAGCTTCTTCCATTTCCTCTTGGCGTGCCATGTCCTCTGCCTCTGCCTCTGCCTCTGCCTCTTCCTCTTCCTCTTCCTCTTCCTCTTCCTCTTTCTTCGTGCCATCCGAAATTACCTCCTTCTCCTCCTCCTCGTGACGATTTCGCGGTACCGATGTGCCGAGACGAATCCGTCGTTTGACAGTAGGAGCTCGTAGACGTTGGTATTAGCGTTTGCGAGTTTCGAACGTCGGCAAAGTTCTTCAGTCCTGAACGATGGTGGATACGTCGTCAATAAGAACGGATAAGAACGGAAAATAACGAAGATAAGCTCTCCTACTTACGACACTTTGGCACGGAAGGTACCGCGAATCTCTCTCGTATATTTGTCTCGCGTATGGGCAGTTTTCTTCGCAGCTCGTCGACAACGTCCGATCGTACCACGTTCATGTTCGATTCCTACTATGAGCTGCAGGGTGAGCCTACCTCTTCTTGGACGAATAATGGCCAGCGTAGGTATACACATACGTAGATATGGGTTGAGCGTCGTTTCTATTCGGTCGCGAAATGTTTATATGTTGGATCGTGTACTTACCGCATAATGGAAGTCAAATAGATAGACCACTTTGGAATTGGTCATGTAGAACCCGTAGAACGGAATGGGTGCGCAAGCGCGATCATGAGCGCCATCTTCGCTAACCCGACGCGCTAAATTCAAACTCGATCTCGCGAATTGAGAACCGTGTCGAGCAAAAAGACTAAAGACTAAGACTCCTTTTCCATAGCAAGATATTTATTTACAAATTTAATACTCACGTTTATCCGACATTACAATAAGTGTCGCGGGAGGCGCGGAGCAGTTTGCTTGCGTCTTCAATAAATAGCAGTGTCTCGCTCTCGATTTAGATTTAAAATAAATAGCGGCTTATTCCTCATCGCATGTGAGGATTTACTTAGAGCTATATCGTATTTACAAGCTGAATAAATTCGATTGTCAAGCTCGCTTTGCGCGGTAAAACTATCCTCCGTTCGGTCCCTGTCGTTCAGTGCGGATCGTTTTGATCATTGATCGTCGTCGCCGTCACTTGAATTTCTATTTTCGAGGGAAAGCAGCTACGAATTGACGATAACGAAACGAAAACAGTATCGCGCAGGATTCTCCCCCTCCTTTTCGTGCAATAATCTATCTTTCGCGATAGATTCGTTAATAAAATATAAATTTGAAGATACGCACTCGTACGTATCGGTTAGAGAATTGCGATCGACGTAATCATATTGTTTCGCAGCTGCCTTCCGTTTCTATAATATTACGTCGCGCAAATAATTGACACGTTGCTCGAAAACGTTTACCGAGTGGAACGTTCAGAGTCAGTCTACATACTTACACTTCTACAGATAGTTTCTCGGCACGATTATTCTCATGATGAACGAAGAACGAAGAACGAATTAAACGTGACTCTCGAGAGGCACTTTGAAGACCTTGGAGGCCAAGGTAGCGTCCGGCAGAGATTGCGGTCTAGCGTTGGTAAGATTGAAGACGACATTACTGGGCCCACGAAAGCTGACTTCGATGAGAAAGCTGGTATCGGTGAGACCGATGCGAGCGGTACTGAGATCCGGCGAGCTCGTTCGAAGCTGGCTCTTCTTTGTCGGCCGATAATCGTTTCTGACGATTCTCTCGGTCTCCGCTTGCAGCTTGTTGTCGAGCCAATGCGTCTTATCAAAGTCCTTGGTGCCGCCAACGGTGTGCCGTCGCTTTATCGACCGCTCCGGCATGCCGTTCTTTCGCTTCAGTTTGACCGCACTGTCCTTTCTCACCGACTGTCGCCTCTTGCTGATGTTGCATTCAGTTTTTTCGGTTTTCGTCAGGGACTCGGATCGCTTGAGCTTGCTATTGGGGGAATCCGACCTCTCCGAGTGTTTGTTCAAGCTCTCGGATCTCTTGAGTTTCCCGCTGTTCGGAGAGGAGAGCCTCTCGCTCGAATGTTTGTTCAGACTTTCCGATCTCTTTAGCTTCGAGGCGGCGTTCTCGGACCTCTTGTTCAGAGACTCGGACCTCTTCAGGCGAGATCTCGCCTCGAAGTTGGTAAGTCTATCGAATTTCTCGAGTTTGTTCGAATAACTCGAATCGAGGTCGTACCTATCCTCCCTCGAGAGTTCCGTCTGGACCCCGGACAGCTTCACCGACACCGATACCGACCGCGAGTCCTCGGATTCGGAGAAGGTCTCTCTCCTCTCGTCGCTCGATTCGGAAGCCCTCTCGCTGTCCTCTTGCGGGCGCCCTCGCGGTACGCCCTTGGTCTCGTGTTTCCTTACGACGATCGCGTCCCGATCGTTGTCCGGCATCTCCGAGGCGGCTTCGTCTCGATTCACATTCATATTCCCATTCACGGACAAGGAGTTTGCCGACACCGAGGAGTCCGTATCTTTTTCCGTATTTCTCGTATTCTGCAAGAAAAAGAACAAGCGAGACCGTTTAGAACCATCGTTCCAATCGTTCTCTCCGGAGCAACGTCGAAAAAACCTTTATCCAACGTTAACACGTTCCGTGGCACATCATTTTTTAAGATTTTCTCTTCAGGCAGCGTGAGGCGTATACTACCCACACTTTTACGATTAAATTAATTTCTTTGCAGTATACATGATATTAATATGGTTATATTTAACTTTACAATATATTTTTCGCAATAAAATTCTTTGTTTTGCAATGAGAAATGCAAGAAAACTGAACGGAAAATTTAGTGGGGGTCGTATACGCCCCACGTGGCACAGAACGTGTTAAGGGGGGCAACTGACGTTTTTGTAACGGGAAGACTGATGATGCTTCTCAAGCGACGATCTATGAAGACTCGGATCTCGATAAACCCGCGTCATTGAATTTGCCTTGGAACCCTCGCTCTCGCCACCTTGTCTCCTCTCCACCTCGTCCTCCTCCACCTCATCTTCCTCCTCGGCCTTCCCATCACCATCGCCATTCCCATCCTCATCATCTTCTCCGCCATGCCTTCGCCGTCGATCGTTTACTTTCCGGGAAAAGTCACCGTCGCTGAACGACGCGCTGCTTTCCTCGGTGGATCCACGAATCGGCTGATTCGATGAATTCACCAAGGATCTCCATTTCCGGTCGAAGGTTGTCGTTAAGCTGGTCAAAAGATCGCTACCTGTAAGACAAAACGAATCCGCCTGAGCAACAGCATCGTGGAAATGATGTCTACAAGAACACGAAAAGCGCCTTTCAATTCAGTAGCGACAAACGTAAAGATCTTTTTCTTGCAGCAGCCGTATGCACTCGTGTTGATCGGTGAGGAAAATTATCGCAAAATAGCTGTCGTTGGGTCGGTGAAACGGCGAGTCGGTAGGTCGACGAATCGGTGTATCGGTGTATCGGTGAATCGGTGATAAGGCGAGTCGGTGTTTCGGCGAGCCAGCAGCCAGCAGCCAGCAGACAGATACTTGTTTCTGATATTCTCGTTTCAAGAGTCTCGTTCAAGAGTCTCGTTCAAGAGTCTCGTTCAAGAGTCTCGTTCAAGTTAGCCCGAGGCGGGCAAATTTCGGAGTCGAAGCCTCACGAGTACATACTCGAACGTACGAAAGGCCGTACGAAAAGAAATTTCCAAGCGATCGATCTCTGAATAAGCGAGGGACGAACGAAGCTCCGAGCGACGGCAAAGAACGAAAAGCCAAAGGGACATTTGCGAAAATAGCGTAAACGAGAACGAAATGGGAGAAAAGTGGACGGGATATCGTGCGATCTGAAAGATTGGGACGATAAGCGGATCAGCGGCTAGGCAGGCAAGTTAAAGAGCAGACGATACAAACGGACAAACGGACAAACAAAGAAACACAGAAATATAAAACGACGTTAACGTTCTTTGCTGATCGCGAAGGATTTTAAATGGAGGAATTTCAGCAAGGAATTCATCGAAAGAGGCAGGAATCACTGGCGCCTGGCCTGTTGCTGGAAGAGGATGACGGGGATAGAGGATAAAGGCTAATTGAAAGTGGTGTCCGTCGAGCGGATCTAGGAGATCGAACTTTTGGATCAATTGGAACGAAAGGAGCGGCTCGGTGACGGAGCCATTTACCTCGAAGAAATCTGTTTAAAGTCTTGGCGGACAGGCCTGACTCCGAGGAGGAGACTGAACCTCCTTGCGCTGACTGCTCGCCACTCTCGACGTCGACGGTTGTGCCTCGCGATGATTTTGGCAAGACTTCTGACATCGTTCCTGGCACTGGCACTGGCACTGGCACTGGCACTGGCCCTGGCCCTGGCACTGGCCCTGGCACTGGCACTGACATCGACATCGGCAACTGCATCGGCATCGACATCGGCATCGGCATCGGCATCGACACAGACGATTCGTTCGATGTCTTCGCGGTGGAGCCAGAGGCGGTGATTCCAGTGGGATGCAAGTGGGACGATATGTACCACCAGAAACCAGGACCTGCCGTTTGCCTACGCGTTTAACGCATTCGCATCGTCACAATCTCGATATACCGATCTCCAGGCACTTTGGAAAGCCAATCCGAATAAACGACCGAGTCTCCTTCTCCTTTTCCATTTTCCTTCTTCTTTAAACCTGACCTTTCTCTCTCGCTCTCTCTCTCTCTCTTTCTCTATCTCTACCTCTCTAGTTTTCCCCCTACTCTTTACTTTTTGTTTTGCCACGTTAACTCGATCCTTTTTTCCTTCCTCTGTCCGCAATGCGAGGCCTACGAAAGATTCACGAGTCCTCGACTTTAACGAGAATACAACAACAAGAGAAGCAAAGTTCAGTTTGATTGACGCGCGAGACTGGAGAACGAGCGGGAGACCCGGCCTCGCTGTAACCACTGCTGTAGTAGATGCTATCGTGCATTCTTGCATGCTGCTTCTGAAGCGAGCAAATAAACATGTTCTACAAAGAGCGCATCAATCCCGTGAAAAATTATAAAATTTCTCGAGATCGATACCCATTGGCGCTGAGATATCACGTTGTCGGTATATAAAGTTTCGTCTGATCTCGTCCGGTCTCGTCTCGTCTCGTCTCGTCTCGTCTCGTTCCATTCCGTCAGTTATTCAGGCATCGAACGGAAAAAGTACAGCAACCGACTTTCCACTTGGATCCAAAGACATTTTAAGGATGTTTAACGAAATAAATCACGGTGCACCATGCTGCGTCGTGCTTCTATGTGCTCTCTGACTGCGCTAAAGCTCGGTGCTCGGGGCAGGCGCTTTAGATGCAGCGAAAAACGAACGTTGGAAACAATAAGCTACGTAACTGTAGCCAAAAAAAACCAAGGAAAGTAAGAAGCTTCGACCAACGATCCAAAATTTGTAATTGCACTTGTCGCACGGAATCGTGTCCGCTGCTCACAAAGACTCTTAAAAACGGCCAACAACGTGAGAAATGTACCTAGAAAGTTTTCTGTTAATAGTGAGAATCTTCTGAGTCCACTGTAGGAAACAAGATCCGCCTACGCCCACCGATCGTCGGAAGGGTCATTACGCGTAAAAAAGAAGAAAACATCGAGTATATGTAGATGCAAGTGGATATAAAAGAGAGCGATGGTTAAATTCGTCGAAGGGAATCGTGAGCATCGGGGTAGAGCGGACGTCGAAGAAGGTGCAAATTGAAAGAGGGAAGTCAGTAATCAGGATGAGAGGGATGAGAGGGATGAGTGGGATGAGTGGGAGTGGGAGCGGGAGCGACAGTGATAGTAATAGTGACAGTGACAGTGACAGTGACAGTGACAGTGACAGTGACAGTGACAGTGACAGTAACGTGGAAAGGAGAAAGACGAAAATCTCTACTAACCGTCGTCGGAAACGTCACCCGGTAAGTGTTTCCTCTGCCGTTGAGACGGAGAGAGCAACGGCCGAGACGTATCGTGAGCTTCCTGCAAGGAATCCAAGCTTCCGTAGCGAATCGGTGGCAAGCACGAAGACTCGGTCTCTGCCTGGGTCTTGAAAGAACGAAAGAATATACCGTATACTGTATAGAGAGTTCAAAGAGCAAAAGTACCAACCTCTTTGGCTGTTTTGAGCCGTTTGGTGATCGCGCTGGCGCAATTATCAGGTGGCGAGGCAACCGGAGCGAACAATGTCTCGTCGACCTTTCGAACGGCCGCAGCAGCCGAACTGGTAGGCTGCTGCTGAACCGCTATCGAGAGAGGAGGCATTCCGAGGGCCGAGCGATAGCCGAGCTCGTGAAGGCACTCGTCCCGCGGGGGGCCGTCCTCGAAGCCAGAGTACCGATGAGCCGACGATCGATAGATCGGCGCGACAGTGCTGTCGACTATCGTGTCGAGGAGGTCGTCGCTCTCCATTTCCCGTTTTGCCAGCTGCCACTCGTGCTCGATTCTCCGTCTCTCTTCCTCCCTCTTCTCTGCCTCCCGTCTCTGCCGAGTCTGATCCCTCTGCAGCATCGCCTTCGTCTCTTGCTCGAATCTTCTTATTCGTTCCTGAGTAGTGGCGCTCAGTCCCGCGTACGTTCTTATCGTCACTTCGTCGTTGCTCTGTTTCGTGTCGTTCGATGCGCTGGAGAGTGTCGAACTCGCGTCGAAGCAGCTCAGACCGGTCTCGCTCGAGAGTCGCGACGACGACGACTCGGAAGCAGACGAGACGGTCGACCGCTGAGTCCCACGAACCGACCGTGTTGGTTCGCCGGATTGGCTCGGATATTGTCTCGAGCAATCCGAGAGAAGCGCGTCTTTGCCGCTCTCTCCCGCGTTCCCAGCCGATGACAGCCGAACGGCGAGGCCGTTCTCGCAGTCGGTGCGGATAGTCTCCTCTTCGCTGGCAACCTCTCTGCTCTCCCTCATCTCCCTCAGATCCCTCAAGTCCCTCATGTCCCTCATCTCCCTCATCTCCCTCATTATCTCCCTCTCCTCGAGGGTTCGCGCTATGGCAAGCCCGTTCGACTCGACGCTCGGAGACCGCTCCGACCGGTCGGCGATCAAACGACTCGACTGACTTGACTGCTTCTTGTTTTCGTGCATCAAAACTATCTGACTGACCGAGCACTGCCTCTCGTTGAGCGCCATGCTTCGTCGTATCGTCGTCGAACCGTCTGTCTCTTGCCTCCCCCTGGACTGAAGCGAATCGACATTTAATGCAACAGCATTAAAACATTAATGGTACTGGTGGGATGATGCTGCTGATTTACCAACCTTTTCCACCTCATGATTATCGTTGTCCGTCTCGTCTTGACCTTTCCTTCTCCTCTGTATTTTCCGATTGGCTGCGGATATGATGGAAGATACAATGTCCCTGGCAGACGCCATTTCGCGCGTGCCTGTTTCATCGAAACGAAAAGAAGCGAACGAAATAAATAGAGGAAAAGAAGGAAAGATCGTCGGCGGAAAGCTTAAACGGTGCCGTACGATATCGCGAATAATAGGGAAAAGGCAATAAAGAAAATCCCAGAAGAGTGCTTTCATATACCTCTCGCAACGTACCTTCGACCTTTTGGATATTATTCAATAAGAGGTTGTGGTTTGTACTCGAAGTGGTCTCGATCTCGCTGCCGTCCGCCGGAAGACTGAGATTCACGCTCAATCTACTCAGATCGTCCAAGTCGTCCTCCGAGAAGAACCAGTCTACCTACGGTCGCACGAATCGAGAGTCTCGATCGGCTCGTACGTGCACTCCTCGAGGAGCTCGAAGATACTTACGTTGTTCAACAAACTCTCGACTATCCTGCACTGATGCGACATGTCGGTAACCATCGTAACCATGTTGTCCCTCGAACCGCTCGCCCGCACCAACGTTGGCCCGAAGACGATGGCCAAGTTCTTCGCGTCCATTTTGTTCACTTCGCTGTGCTCCACGACTCTCTTGAGATGATGCATCAAGTATTTGAGGCTCTCGAAATGATGCTCCGGAAGATCCCTCAACAACTTTCGTATCGTTGTCATTCTTCTTTGAGGATCTTCCACTTTGTCGGCATCGATGAACATCGGGTAAAGTTCCGCGGTTAAGAGGGAGTCGGGAAGCTGTCGGAAGAAAGACTTGAGGAGGGAAGACACGACGTTTACGTCGCTCCACCTCGAGTCCTGCGCAAGAATAAGACAGAGAAAGAGAGAGAGAGTGTGTGTCCTTGTAGCTGCCGATGAAATCGAGTCGAGGCAAAGTAGAGATGAGATTCGCTTTGCATTCCCTACCTGCAGATTGATATTCTCAAAGCCCTTGTTGACGCTTTCGGTGAGTTGAGAGATGGCGGCGGTATTACCGGGCACTCTGTAAATCCCTACGACCTCGAGACCTCTCGCTTCGACTATACTCGTGCACATCTCGAGTATCAGCGGCACGTATTCCGAGAAGGAGGACTGGGCACGAGAGATAGCATGGTATACTAACGATTTCCGTACCTTCCACGGAGACGGAGAAAGGCGCGACTAAAGGCACGACTAAAGGCGCGAGAATAGAGAATAATTAAGAACCTACCGCTGGACAGAGCTCCAAGGGAACTTTGAAGATCGCACCCTCCGGTGGCAGTTGCACACTCGGCGATGACGGTGAACCGGCCTGTCCGTGCATTCGTCTCAGCTGTTTCGCCACTCTTCCCTTCCAGGTCTTCGTCTTCGGCGAGACCAAATTCTCGAGCGGCTGACTGGGTTTTCGCGTTTTATTCACCGGCGACTGTCCAGTGGGCGAACGATTTCTGAACGAGGTCAATTTCTTGATACCCTTATGACCCGGCAAAGGGCTCGATCTCTGCCCACCAGAGCTCGTCGACATTGCGAGGAGGTGGTTTGCGCCGCTTCCCTGCGGCACGCACGGGCCTGTGGCTGGGAGTGCAATTGTGCCGCCGGTACCAACGGCAATCCCGTTAGAACCAACAACGGAATTCGACGCGGAGGAGGTAGGCGCCTGCGGTACCGCTTGTTGCTTCGACGTGCTGCTGCAGATCGTCTCCTGAAAGTTAACGTGCGCCGTGTACTCCGTAAACTGTGTCCGCCGAGGTACACGAACGAACATCGGACGGAGAGACTGCTTCCCGTCTTGGAACTCACCGACGGTTTCTCGGCCGCGGCATGCTCGTGAAGAGCTCGCAACCAAAGAGCCATGGAAGCTGCATCCTCAGTTTGCAGCAAAACTTCGGCATTCGGATTCGACAATCGTAAAACGTGCTTGCGTTTCGTGTAGTCCTCTGCAATATCGACGTAGGAGCATCGCACGTCGACCATCTGCCCCGCGCTTTCGGCGTCGCTGCTCAACGAAGGACTCTAAACGCGAATCCGCGTAAATAATTGTAAATAAAGTTCGTTCGCTCATTCGCTCATTCGCTCGCTCGTCGAAATAGAGAGTGACAGACAATGGATACCTACCTGACTCTGACGATCCTTGTAGAAGGAAAGAATTGGACCGCGCAAAACACCCCAAACTTGTTTCCAGGAACGATCAGTGGAGCGCTGCAACACAACGTTAAATCGGCCGGTAGAGAAACACTGTTCGACCGTGAGTGGATATCGCTTCTTTGCTGCGTCCTTACCTTGCCCTCGAGAACCGTGAACTTTACGTGAAGAATTCCCTCTCGTACGACCGATTCCACAACATCCCTACCGACACCGCCAACGTTGCTTGGAACTTCTTGCCCGCTACTCACGCTGTTGCTGAAAGAGACAAACGTTTTTCCATGATTCCTGTCCCCATACAGTATAGATACGACGCCGGGACCGGCAGCGATTCCGAGCCCACGGCCTAGTCGGAGGTTACATCGGCGTACTCTACTTTCTAGATTCTCATTCTTGAACGCACAACGACAACGACAACGACAACAACAACGAGACGGCAACGACATTACAGAAAAGAAAGAAAAGAAAGAAAAGAAAGAAAAGAAAGAAAAGAAAGAAAAGAAAGAAAAGAAAGAAAAGAAAGAAAAGAAAGAAAAGAAAGAAAAGAAAGAAAAGAAAGAAAAGAAAGAAAAGAAAGAAAAGAAAGAAAAGAAAGAAAAGAAAGAAAAGAAAGAAAAAATAAATAAATAAAAGAGTATTACGCTGAACATCGCATGGTCGGAATTGCATTATAGTAGATGGGAGGAATAGCAAAAAGCGTGCCTCAAATACTGCGGCGTAAAGTCGACTAAGCAACCAAATTAATCGGCCAGCACGTATTTACGTTCCTGCGCAAATGGAAAGGACCGCGTTTCCGCGGATTTCTCGATCCTTGACACGAAGCGGAGGCACAATTATCATTACTGAGCTCTCTAGCGGCAGCAGCGTACAGAGCAAGTAACTCATAAAAAAGGAAAATTAGCTAAACGCGGCCACGATGCCTCTACAACTGCCGGCGACGAATGTCCTTCTCACCGGCAATAATTTCGGTTAAATGGCGCGGCCTGGGTCATATCCTCGAAGATGCGCCGTAGGGGTGCTATATCGCTCGGAAACAGAGGCGGCCGCCACTTTTTCGGCACGCTGAAAACATGGACATAAGCTGATCTTGGAATGTATACACACCGGAGGAACCCAATCCGTCAAACCGAAATAAAGTTTGGCAATGAGAGAAAACGGCGGCGAGAGCAAACCGAATCGCAGCGTTCCTTGAAGTTTATTTTTTCGTTTCTCTCTCTCCCTCTCTCACTTTCACCACCTCCACTCTTTATAGTTCGATAGACGATACGAAAGTCAGCATTGCGAGACCTACCTTCTAGAAGCTTGAACGGCCTCCGAATCGCTCAGATCCAGGTCACTGTCGACGTGCATTCGTTCGCCCCAAGTGGCCTTCAAGTAAGAAACTCTGCGCGTTGCTCGATCCTCGTCCGCTGAAAACACAAAAACAAGAAAAGAAAAAAAGAGACAGAGAACTCGGAGCGCGGTCGCTGTTTTGAGACTATCGTTGGAGATAGGCGGACACCGACTTACCGATTAGCACGTTGTTCTTCCGCCGCCTGAATACGACTCCATGGTTGTGCGCGTTGTTATTGGGTGCTGTAAAAACGTTGGGACTTAGCTACCTCTCGATCGTAGTTCTGTCTTTAGATCGTTTCGATCGCGAAGATATTAGGGTAAACAAACCGAGTTTACCATCGAATAATCGTGGCGAGGAACGTCCTTGACCTCCGACAATAGCTTCTTTCCCCTCGACATCTGCGGTTGAATGATCATCCGGCCGATCGTTCGCAGGGTCGATTACGTTCGCACCGCCAGCTCCAGCTTCAACTTCGGCTTCGGCTTCGGCTTCGGCTTCGGCTTCGATCCCATCTCCGGATACTGATACGGATCCGCCTCTGCCTCTTGTTTCGCTTGCGATTCCGGTACCCCTCCAAGAGGAAACACCCTCGTTGGGAGTTTCCCAAGATTCCACGCTGCTGCTACGCGCCTTCGAGCGACTTTTCTCCCTCGAAAACTCCGATTCCGTGCCTTTTGGCATTTCTACAGAGTGGAAAAAGAGAGACGAGAGAGATAATTTGATAAACTTTGGAAAAATCAGGATGTTTCCTGGCACACAGATGCGACGGTATTCGCTGCACGTTACGACGGAACTTGTCTGTATTGCTTAAAGCCAAAGGAAAAAAACAAAACATTTCGATAGCTTCGAGATACGATACGAGTTTGAAGCGGATAGTGCAAAAGGGTGCGCATGCTTCCGAAATGGTCAAGGAAGTTGAGAAGGAGATTGGTAGATAGATAGATAGATAGATAGATAGATAGATAGATAGATAGATAGATAGATAGAGAGAGAGAGAGAGAGAGAGAGATTCTCTTTCTTCTTCTCTTTGTCTACCTGAAAATTCTTTAGCGTCGATCGGTGGTTCGCAATGAATGCGTCCTCCGCCAACCGGTATAACTCTGTTCCCGGTTAATCCGTCACCTAAACGTTTATAATAGAAAGGTTGTTTGAGTACTGCTCGAGAGAACTGCTACGAAGCTTTTCTAGTTCGACTTCAAGTTTTTCGAAGAGAAGACGAGAAGGAAAAAAGGGGAAAGAGTCTGAAGAAGCCGAAAGTAAGGTGAATAAACTCACCGGCATCGAGAGACTTTGTTTCCCTGGGAACGGTCTGTGTCCTTCTTGGTTCTTGAGCTTCCGCTTTGGATTCGAATTCTCTCTTTCGCACGGCAACGTTAGGTACCGTACGCTTGCTCGTCAACCTCGACAGCTCGCTCTTGTAAAGACTAGTTCTGTCGCCGGTCGGTTCGTCGTCATCGCTGAGAAGCCGACCAGACTCGAATTGCTTGGCACGCTTCGAAACGATCTGTAGGCCCTGAGGCAACGTTGGAAATTTCTCATTGCTTTTCTTGTCCGGGCCCGGAGAGGAGGGAAGGGACGAAGAACCGTTTCTCGCCGTCTCTTGTCTGTCGTTGGACAGCGACGCCGTAGCGTTGGCAACGTTCTCGCGTATTCTCGAAAGCGTTTCAAGGAACGCGGACTTGTCGAGCGGATGCCGATGCGTATATTGTTGGGGACAGAGTTCCTGTTGTTGTTGTTGTTGTTGTTGTTGCTGCTGCTGCCGATGGAGAATCTGCCATTGTAGATCGTAGGCCCTCATAGCGGGCGAATTTGGGCGATCTCCGTAAATTGAGGGATAAAAGCGCTCTTGGACGAGCGGTTCCTCGTCTCGAAAAGGA
The DNA here is from genome assembly GCA_910591515.1 of Cerceris rybyensis. Lineage (NCBI taxonomy): Eukaryota > Metazoa > Arthropoda > Insecta > Hymenoptera > Crabronidae > Cerceris > Cerceris rybyensis. The sequence goes on along the minus strand of OU342800.1, from coordinate 60,561 downwards.
TTCTCGGGGAGGGCTACTTCGTCGGCTCGAGAATCAAGGTGCTCGGTATCCTCGGTCGAGTCGGCTATGACCCTCCGCACACTTCGATTCGAAGGCTTCGCTCCGACGGTGGAGGATCTCGCAGACGGGTTTTCCTCCTGAACGGCCGGTTGCAAGAGGTGCGAACGCTGCTGCACGTTCTGATATTGACTCTCAGATTGGCTCTGCGCCGCAGGCATGGATTGAGTGAGTCGCTGCTCTCCGGGTGGCCAGATTTGTTTTTGAAGCCTTTGCGGTCTCGCGTAAAACTCTCGCGGTATCGCGAGCGAAGCGTTGCCTTGTGCCGAAGAGTCGGAGGTTTCTTGCGGCAGAAGCCAACCGATCGGATGGCTGGGTCTTCGTAGAAACTCTTCCTTCTGCTCGAAACTTTTTCGAATCCTCGTCATAATGACGGTGTCGTCGATAGTTTGGTTCGGTGCGACGTTCTCGTTTCCAGGTCCACTGGCGCTTCCATGGCCGGTGGCTGCGTTTCCCTTTCCGGCCAAGTCTCTGTCCACTAGAGTTACGTTCAAGTTCCCGTTCCCATTCCCGTTTCCGTTTCCGTTTCCGTTTCCGTTCCCGCTGCCATTTCGACCTACGTGACGGATTCTTTCGGATTCGTGAAACGGGGAACGACTCGAGGCAACAGGAAGCTCCTTGAGCGCAGGATCGCAAAAATCGTGGGAGCTCGAAGCCACCGTTGAAAGAGCTCCCGTACTACCGTAACCGGTAGAGTCTAGGTCACCGAAGGAGCTCGCGGTTGCGCTACCCTCGCTTGCACGGCGAGAGGCGACTCTCCGGGCAACCGGCCGGTAAATGGGTACCTGCGGCTCCGCGCGAGACAACGGATGAGGTTGTTGCCGCTGAAACCGATGCTGCTGTTGCTGTTGCTGTTGCTGTTGCTGCTGTTCGCGCGGCTGGTGGTGATGATGGTGGTGATGGTGGTAATGGAGCTGCTGCTGATAGGATCTATGGGGATGCGGTTGATGTTGGTATCGTCGGTCCTCGCCGCTCGTTCGCAGGGACTCCTCGGGACATAGACGCTCGTAAATCGGATCCTTTATCCTGTCGTAAATCTGTTCACTGTTGGTTCTCGAGTAAATCGACTCTGGTCGAGTTCTATCGTAGAGGTCGTACGCGCAATCGAGAGTCGATCCGTCATAGGAAGGAGCGGAGGTGGCCTCTCGAAGTGGTCCGCGACGATGAGCCCGCGGAGGCTGACGATCCTCCGGTTCGGAGGACTCGTCGAGACGCGACTCTCGAGAGACCGGGAAGGGTCCTCTGCCGGAAGGAGTCTCCTCGGCCGAGCGATCGGACCGGTCCGATCGCTCCGACCGGTCCGATCGATCCGAGTCCGTCACTCCAGCGGCGAGCAGACTCGTCGGTGGGCACATCCATGACTGCCTGGTCCGTGAGAGTAGGCCGGGAATCATGCTTGCCGATCTGCGTTGCCTCTGCATCTGCATTTGCGTCTGCGTCTGCGTCTGCGTCCCGCCGCTTCTCTCCGGCGAGGCCTCGTTTCGCGTGCGCGGCCGCTGATTCGTCTCAGGATTGTGAGCGGTCTCGCCAAAGTACCTCTGGAGAATATCGTCCTCCTTGGAGACGACGAGCAGACGCAACCACGGGCCCGCTTGCTGAATACGCTGCACCACTTTGGCATACTGCTCGCCCCGAGTCGGCTTCCCGTCTACCGAGACGACGCGATCGCCGGTGCGCAGACCGGCCTCCGCCGCCGGCGAGTTGGCGCGAACCTGCTTCACGAATATCGTGTCCATCGGCTCCTCGATCCTCGTTCGTTCGTGTCCCGGCAGCATCTGAGAGGACGAGACGTGGACGATGACGCGATGACGGTGACGTTGACGGCGACCGTTTCGGTTTCGAGGATCGACAGTGCCTCGACATCGTACTTACCCGACATGACTCGGGCGGGTAGACGATAAAGTGTCGAAGGGTGAAGCCGAACCCGTTCTCTCCGCGTCGCAGCAGCAAAGTCCGCGGGCCCCTCGGCGGCGAATCCTCCCTTGACGTTTCGCTCCTCGTTTCTCCGTCGCCGCCGTCCCGCCCGGACGATTCCATTTCATCGATAGCGGCGACTCGCGTTCCGTTTCTCGTTCCTTCCTTCCCGTGGACCCCATGATTCTCCTGTACTCCCTTGTTTACCGTCTTTCCTGGGTTTCCTGGGCTTCCCGGTGGGGTCGCGCCGCGAAGAGACCCGTGTCCGACCTGAAAGCAATCCTACCGTTTTAAGCAGACCTACCCGTCGTAAACAATCCGACAACGTGTCCAGCCAAATAGGAAGGTAAACGACGTACCGTTTCCGTCGGTCCGACGAATCTCTGGCTACCATTGCGATCGTCAGCCATCGTAAGCGGTCACCTGAAACCGAGCAATCAATTGAAGATTACAAGGCTCGACGGAAGAGTACGGCTAAACCACCGACGGAATTCAAATCAACATTGAGGTAGATGTCCAGTGGCTCGATGATTTGATCATTTCGTAATCCGATAATCCGGCAATTGTAGTATCCGAGCGTGTGGTAGGGCTGGGGCACCCGCGGCCGCGGCCGCGACCGCGCCTGCGCCTGCGTCAATCGAGCTTACATCGAGTCAGGCTACTTTCTCCGCGATGCGACACACTTTCCTTTCATATCATTTGCGCTTTCAGGTCGCGATTTTCCTCGTCACTACGATATCGAAGCGCGCGGCAAATCGCAAACCAATCGTAAACGTTCCCCCGAAAGCCAACCGATTCTCCGGGCTTTGAAGCGTCGGCGATTCTGTTGCCGAAGTTCTCGCTACTATCGGCATTGAAATTATTGCGCGGCGGTGTCAACGATACCGATACCGATACCGATACCGATACTAACAATAAGAGAGATAGTGACCGTCAGATCGAAGCAACACTAAAGATTCAAATTCGAAGGAAAAGTGAAAAATTGCATCTCGGGCGCTTCCGAACAAGCTGATCCGTGTATCCGCTAAGAAGGGATAAAAGAGCGCCGAAATTGTGCGCAGTTGTGCTCAACTGGCAGGAATTTCTAGCCTCGAGGTTTCTAAATATAAGCTAGCAGACGGCTCCGTCAACGATTACCATTGACGATACCATTGACTACCGAAATACTCGAAAACGCTCCGCTTCTCCGTAAATTTGCCTCTTTCCGTTTGTCGTTTGCCGACCGAGAAGGTGAAAACGATCACCGGTCGTTCCAATTCCCTCTGTTTTCTTGGCCGTTATCGGACGAAAAGACACGCGAAATCGGCCGTCTCGAAGGCACGAGCGACCGAGGATCAAACTCGCAAATCGGACAGATTCAAAAGGAGAGGAAACAGACGTACCAAAGCACGCACCTTGAAAGAAGGACGAAGCGTATCGTTCATCGGTGCTCGCGAGTCCTCCGTCCTCGGACGTTTATGTTCGATTTTCCGTTGACCGTCTCTCATTCCTCGTGGAACGATGCACGCCCGTTCGGTATCGTTCCGATGGCGTTCAGTCGATTCGAGAGCATCCGTTTCGAAGCATGTTCGCCACGGCAGCTCGCCGGGCTCTGAATCTTCCGCTCGAAATTGACATAACCTCGATCCTCCGACAGCTTGGTCCAAAGACTTATCGTTTTTCCAAATTCACCGCTTATCCATGTACTTTCTTCGGCGGATGCATTATGCTCGGGAGCGCACAAACGATCGGTGGAGGCTCGCGCCACCACACCGCGGGCACCGATATAGGCACTGACACCGACAACGACACCGATAACGATACCAATACCAACACCAACGCCAACACCAACACCAACACCAACACCAACGCCAACGCCAACGCCAATGCTGACGCCAACACCAACACCAACACCAACACGAATAACAACGCCAACGCGACTAGTCCCACAGAAGTCTGGTTGCACCCGATCGCCCGGACGCGACCGCTCCCGCCACCTCGCACCTGTACACAGCTACCACCGCTCACTCCGCGTCCTCCGTTGCACTATAGGATGCACTTGCAGCCGAAACTGCGAGCAACCTTCGGATCGGTCCTCCTATCGTTTCAGCGGGGCAGAAAGGCGTTCACACCGAACCCCGATTGGCTCTCTATCCTTCGATTTCGAAACGGAGCAAGAGTCCTAGCTCGAAGCGATTTCTCTCGGAGGCAGGTTACCTCGAAAGCCCCCAAAAGATGGTCACATCGGGCGACTCGTTTGTCCGAACCGTATCGCGGAGATCGCGGAGAGCACTGTGAACGTATCCGAGTCTATCTCCTACTGCTCGATACTATCGATACTCTCGACACTCTCGATTGCTCTCGATTGCTCTCGATTGCTCTCGATATTATGGACACTCTCGAACGGCTCCGTTTCCCCTATAGCTTCTAGGCCCGATGAATTGGCGATCTGTTCGCTTTCGAATCAACTCGAAACCGCCGACCATGACTCCAAAATGCCAGGCGACGTTATCTTCGACCTGCTTCGACCCCTGTCCGGCGTACAGCCATAATGGCGGACGCCAGGTCAACCGGAACGAACCGATCGGATCAAAGGGAAGACGATCGTTTCACGCCGTCGCGGCTCGTCATGATCCACGCGATTTCACGATTCTTGGACCGTGTATGATCGCGAACGAATCCGAGGAAAATGATCGGCCGCGTCTTCTCTCGTCTCGTCGAACTTTCCACCTATCCCCGGTCTCTTTTGGTCTCTTTGTCGTTGCTTTTCTTTCTGTCACCGCAGCGTACATATCTCTTTCGGACGATGCTTCTTTGCGCGCCATCTATCGAAGAAAGTAATAACTCGGCGCGCAGCTTCGATACCTCGATCGCGATTCGATTCGATTCGATTCAAAATCGAATTCGGAAAGTTGAGCGTGAAATGCTACATGAGAGCACGGTCGAAATGAGCGTATATCTTGTCGCTCGTAATCAAGGGTGTTTTTAAAAGTGGAACGGAGGAATTGGAGGGAATATGGCAATGACACGACTCGAGTTTTGATAATCGTACACTTCTATCTTCTGAGATTGATCTTCTGATTCTGTATATCTGAGTGTAGCGCAAAAACGTACATAGCAGAGGACAACGGAGAATTCACTTTGATCTGCAACGATTCCACAAACACGCGTACGCCAGAATGTGGAAGACGAGGTACGTGACAACCATGAGAGCCATGTCCCTCCACAAGTTGCTCTCGTCGAAATCGAAACGGCGCAGCACTTCGGATCCTTCGGTAATGCAAGGTAGGTCGAAATCGGTCGCCTCGCAAGCTACGCTCGGCGGAAAAAGAGACCCCTCGTTATCCCTCTCCCCTTTCCTCACTCTTCCGTACATTCTCCGTTTACTTCATTCGTCCATTCGTCTATTTAGCGGGCTCTATTTAGGTCCCGCGTTCCACCGAATACTTACAAATATTGTGCACGTTCTTCCACTGGAGGATGTTTAGCGCTTCGCTCGCGTGTAGCAACCAAGAGACGTGCCTTATCCATCCAAGGTAGATTGGCAGTGATCTAGAAAAGTCCTCTGTTACTTTTATTTGCAATTGCTCTCTTTCGTTGATGACGTATTCATGATCGATCGTACCCGAGCTTGACGAACGGGCCCATGGTAATCATGAGAATGTAATCGAACGGCACCAGGTAGGCCATGGCCAAAGGAACGCTGTCGAAAAGCACCGAAAAGAAGCTTCCTGAAAGAGCGTGGTAAGACGGTCAGCCTCGCTCCAAAGCAACGAAGCTAATAAACGGGAAAGAACGATTTTACCGCAGGCGGTCGATACGTTGATCGTAAGAAGAACGACCAGGAGTGTCAGGACGAATGCCTCCAGCGAGTTACGCAGACCGGCCAACCAATAGATGATGCTCGTAAAGAGCAATGGTTCCAGTAGTAGTCCTGGTATCTAAAATTCAGAACCAACGGCCAACGTCGACGAGACCTCGTTGGAAGGAGGAGATGGAGAAGGAGAAGGAGAAGGAGAAGGAGAAGGAGAAGGAGAAGGAGAAGGAGAAGCAGCGGAAAAAATAGAAAACTATTGGACGATCAGAGATTCTACTTGCCAGAGAGAGCATTCGTGCCAGGTAATAGAGATGAACCGGATACATCCCGGCTCGGTATTCTCGACGAAGCAGAGGCAGTTCCTGCGGAATCAAAGCGAGAGTCGCGTACATCGGGAAAAAGGCGTTCTCCGACACTAGAATGAAAATGACGCCTTGGGTAGCCTGAATTCCCAACTGATCAAGCTTCACTGCGCCCACGAAACATAGTCCAGCGATCACTGCGACGCTCTACGAAGTTTGTTCATGATAAAAGAAAAGTCTGTTTTCTTCTTCTTCTCCTCCTCCTCCTCCTCCTCCTCCTCCTGCTTCTCTTCCTCTTCCTCTTCCTCGTCCCTTTCAGGAAAAGGGAGAACGGCTCAAACGACTCTCTCACTTACCACTTTTTGAAATATTCGAATAATTTGCACCGTTGGGTCTCGGATTATTTGGAGAAAGGCACGGTAAGTTAGCCAACAGAGGCGTCGGTGGCCAGCCGGTTCTTCGCTGCAAGAAGGCTCATTGGCAGAGAAAGCAAGATCGATAGGGGAAAAAACGAGACTAAGAAAAGAAAAGTCGTCGATTCTTACGAAGTGGTCCTTGCGGCCGGTAGCAGCTTAGTCGTCCGCTGAAAGTAAGGGAAAAATAGTAGCGTGGTGAACCGACCAAGTGGTCGAGCGAAGAAGGAAGAATAGCTCGAAGATACGGAGGGGAGGAGAGGAGAGGAGAGGAGAGGAGAGAAGGAGAGAGAAAGTGGAATGGAAAACTCACGTGGAGAGAGAGCGAGGACGAGCAGTGGCCCGTTTTCGAAGGAGGATCGAGCACACGAGCAGAGTCTACGGCATGGAAAGCATCGCATATCCTTGGCGCGAGGCCATCAACGTCGTCGGTTTCCGCGCCGACGGCGAGACTCGCTATGAGAAAATCAGCTGGATTGTAGTTCCGTGGGCACCGGTATCCTTGGCTAGGTGAAAGGACGGGGCAAGAAAGTAGAGGATTATCGCATCGCGAGGGTATTTCGAGCGTCGGGGCCCGCGAGGGAGACTTGCCTGGCAAAGAAGCCGATCGCTCGGTCCGTGCTGCCAGCAAAGGCTACCCGGCCAGCCGCCATAAGTATTATTCTATCGAACAAGTCGAAGATGGCAGAGCTCGGCTGATGTATGGTACAAAGAACCGTTCGACCTTTTCCAGCGAAGCCGGTCAGCAGCGATACCATCACCGAGGCCGAATGAGAGTCTTGACCGGTCGTCGGTTCGTCCAGAAAGAGTATCCCCGGATCGGTCAACAACTGAAACCACCAAAACGATCGACAACAAAAGCGGAGAAAAAGAAAAAGATCGAGACCGAGCGAAGGGAGCGAAAGTCTAGGATCGTACCTCCGTGGCAAAGGCCAGTCTCTTTTTCTCGCCGCCGGAGAGCACCTTATCGTCGACGCCTTGGCCGCCGATTCGCGCGTCGGCTCTATCTCCAAGACCGACGTCGCGCAGCAATCGATCTACCGTTTCCACGATCTCCGAAGTCCTCGATCGTTCCGTCCTTCCAGGAAGTTTCACGCGAGCCTGATCATCGGTTCATGGGAAATCACCTTTACCGCATCTCGTACGTCCGGAAGCGAGCAACGAGTACTCACCATGAACCAAAGGTGCTCGAGTACAGTCATCGTCTCCACGAAAAGGTCCTCTTGATGCATGTACCCACTGTGACGCATCATGTAGGACGAGTCGATGAGAGCCCCGTTCGCCCGTATCTCGCCTTGCGTCAAAAAGCCAGCTGCGAACGTACGAGCATCCGTGGAGCAATCGAAAGGTCTCGCGTCGAACGAGAGCGAAGGTAACGCGGATTGCTTTAAGACGCATCGATAATATCGAACGAAGTCATCGGCTCACTTACGTCCAGCACGAAAGGCGAGCGCCGTCATTAGCGTGGTCTTCCCGGCTCCGCTGCAGTAGCAAAGGACATGTATTCTAGAAATCGTGTTCTTTCTACGAGAATTCGTCGCGCGGTCGAGCAGCCTCCCGCCTCTCGTCTTCTACACTATTCGAGAGCTCGAAAACTCGAGTAGCCAGAGATCCGACTCGCCCGCGCCACGTCGGAAAGCGCGTCGGAAAACGCGTCGGAAAACGCGTCGGAAAACGCGTCGGAAAACGCGTCGGAAAACGCGTCGGGAAGCAACGTCGCGTTACCTGCCACCGAGGATCGCCGTCAGCTCGCCTGCATTCGCCGAACCTCGAACTGGAACAAAATCGATGCATCTTTTTCTCCCCATGGCCAATTCGGAGAAACCTAAGCAACGTACCATTGTCGACGAGCCGCTTGCAACCCTTTTCTCGTCCTTGGGGTATTGCGTACACCGAGAGATGTTTCCAGGAGAGCGTTACGCCTCCCAAGTCTTCCATCGGTTCGGTACAACCGACGCCGCCCTCGACGACGTTCCTCCCTACCTTCCTCCCTGTCATTTCGAGATTCCCGCCAACGACGGAAATGATAACGTCTCTTCTCTCTCTACGCTTGACGCGTGAGCTGCCCGTTGCTCGATCTCCGATATAGGCGAACAAAGTTACCAGAAGTCGAGTCTCATACCCGCGCGGAGAAGCCTCGGACGAAAGAATCGCACACCGGACTATCCACGATACGATCCGATCCGATCCGATCCGGTTGAACCAACTGGCGTTGAGACAGCAGCTACCGAACACCGGAGAATCCTCCGGTCTTCTCGCCCTTTCCTGCTCCGGTTTCTTCCGCCACCGCCTTCCATTCTCCCACCTACCCTCTTCCCCCTCTTGCTTCTCACAAACATTTTCTCCGACGTTGTTACATTCTCTTTTCTCCGCCAACCCTGCCAACCTCACACTCTCTCTGTCTCTCTCTCTCTCTCTCGCTATCTATCTTTCTCTATACGGATAATCCGTGGATGATCCATCCTACGATAAAATCGATAATTTCGATGATATCGATTTGGCACACCAATTTCAAAAAGTCCGTCGCATCAAGAATCCTCTCACAGGAAGCAGATTCGGCGGTCCCGATCCCAGAAGAAGAAGGACGAAAAAACGTTTGCGCTTAGCACAGAGGAACGACGAAAACGATATCTTCTCCCTTTGCCTTCTTCCTCCGACAAAGTCGTACAAGTTCATCGAGTCGTGACAACCGGAAACGGGAAGAAGAAAAGCCCACCGCCGACAAAGCAGATGTGGTCGCGGCGACAAAGGGAGGAAAGGAGATGATAGGATAGGATAGGATAGGATAGGATAGGATAGGATAGGATGAGATAGAATAGAATAGAATGGGATAGGAACGGAGAGTAGAAAGGAGAGTAGAAGAGAGAAGAGAAGAGAGAATGAAGCCAGCGAGTGGCTAACACAGGCTATGGACGTTAAAAGAAGTCGAACGACAACAGACAAGAGCGACCGGGACACGACGCGTCAAGACGGCCAAGCAGCATACCGCGGTAATCGAAAACCGAAACCCTATACGTACTCTACGTGAGGATTTTCAACGAGAGTATCACTCTACACGAGACGACGCGTCGCGCTTCGGATAAAAGATCGGCCGTCCCGAGGTTAACGGTAAGAGAAATATAGATTGAAAATGAAGATACGAAGAGACGTAGTATGATCGCAATAGCGTATCGGCCACGAATGTGACGGTGCCGTAGTAACCGCTTTTCGTCGACGCTCTCGGTGCAATCGCTCGGAGCTCGAGTATACCAGTTCCCAGCGACATCCGAGCGTCACTCGAACGTTGTCCTAGCATTATCCAAATCGACCGCTGCTCGTATCTTCCAAGAAAACGAACTCGATCCGTGGAAACTTGCGGAACTTCGATCGGCCATGATCGACTTCCTTTCGACTTCCCTTGCGACCGTTCCTTCCAACCTTACCTCTATGCCTTACCTTTCGCCATCCGTCCTACATCGGTTCCTCGAGCTATCATTACTAGCCAATGAGCCCCCCATGCTCCAAAGTATCGCGGCGAGAGCGATCGATCGAGAAGGACGGATCGGAACGCGCGGAGCCTAGACCGCAAAGAAACGGGAAAGGAGAGCTCTTCCACGTCGAAGGGGACACTACGCACCTACACGGCCATAAGACGTATCGTATCGGTTTTCCGCGTTAACCAGTCGCCGAGCCCTCGCGATATCTCAACGGCCCGACCGGCTAGCATAGGAAGGGAATGCAACCAACGATATCCGATACATGCGACACGGATTTTTTGCAAAAACCATCTTTAATCGACGGGAGCATGTTTCTGCACCGTACGTATGGAGGAGAGACGATTTCACAAAACCCATCTCATTCGGTGCGCTCCTCTGCGCCTCGAGTCTCCAGTCTCCAGTCTCCAGTCTCCAGTCTCCAATCTCCAATCTCCAATCTCCAATCTCCAATCTCCAATCTCGAATCTCCAATCTCCAGTCTAACCTCAGTGTTTGGCGATTCGTTTCCCTTCCGTTTCCTTTCTCCCGTTTCCTGCGCTATTCGGTCGGAGGCAAGTCGGAGGCAAGTCCGGGGCTTCGGCGCGTCTTATCGAGAACGACGAGTCTTCGAGAGCAGAGCGAGGAATGCCAAAAAACGGAAGACGGCGATCAAGGAGAATAGACAAACAATGTCCGTCCAAAAATGTTCCTGCAAACGAGCGATCGTCGGTTATCGCTGTGCACGGATCTATCGGAATATCGAAGACGCGCGAATTTGGCCAGTCACCGGCGAGGAGAGAAAAAGAGGGGGAACGGAAAACGGGGTGTCCATCGACCAACCTCTTTAAAGTTGAACGTCTGAAGAATCATGGGACCCGACTTGGGACAGGTCGCGTTGCTTCTCGTGCACTCTATGAACTCGACTTCCGACCACTGATTTATCAGCAGAGCTTCGTTGCCGTATCGAAACCAGGAGAGGTAGGAGAACCACTCGAAGTAAGAGGGGACGGATCTGTGCAAGAAGAAGAAGAAGAAAAAGAAGAAGAAGAAGAATACAAAGACAAGCCGATTTGGGGGCGGGAACGGAAAGAGAGAGCGAGGAGGACGGTGCCGGTTTTGGAGAAAGGGTATAAAAGTTGCGCGAGCAGAGAACTTACGCCGTGTTTAAGAAAAATCCGCCAAACAGCAAAAACGGTATTATGACTGGAGGTCCGATCGACAGAGCCATAGAGACGTTGCTGCTGAGGCAAGATATGAGATAGCCTGCAAAACGGACATACGCGAGGGTAGAGCAGGACGATCGAGCCTAAGATGGAATGTATCGCGCTTACCGAACGACGTCGAAACGTTCGCGACGAGAGCCACGACGCCGACAGTGACGAAAAAGTGATCGGCGCCCGGATAGAGTCCAATCATCGGATAAACGATCACGGTGAAGAGGAACGGCACGGCGACGAAGATCGGCGCTTCCGCCAAAGTTTTGCAAAGAAAGTAGACATCCGTGCGGTACATCCCGCTCCTGTGCTCACGCAGAAATATCGGTAGCTCGGCACAAAAGACCTGCGCGATCGAATCTTCCCGTTAGCCTTACTCTTACTCTTCTTCTTCTTACTCGTTAGTCTTACTCCTACTCTTATTCCCCGCCCATCGCCATCTCGATCACGATCACGATCACGATCCCTGCTCCCCCACACCCTCCACCCCATCTGACACCCCTATTACGAACGCGCTTATGCTATCTCTCCGACTGTTCTCACGTTGATCACGGCAAAGACGTTCTGGAAGGTCATGTTGGTGAGAAATATAAAGAGAGCGCCGTTGATGTTCATCGCCCCATCCTGATCGAGCCGCTGGCCAAAGTAAACCACTCCAATCAGCAGGGAGACCATCTGCAACCGAAAGCGTATGCTCAGTTTCGACGGTTTCGGGCACGAACATAACATCTCCCGTGGCCGGAACCAAACCCCCTCGTATCTCGCGCTCGACGAGGAGGAAAACGTACTACTGTCTGAAGCAGTCGAACTTTTATCAGCATCGGCTCCTTCACCACCGAGAGCCACGATCGCCAGAGAACCGCGCGAAACTGTTCGCACCAGCTCGCCTTGTACGGCGATCGGCGGCCGCTCCTCTCGTCCTTCGAATCTCGCCAACCCTCCTCCAATTCCTCTCGCGACGCTTCCGCCTCGAGAGCGATCTTCGTTCCCTGCTCGCTACGATGAAAAGCGTCACACACGGTGTTTATCGTCTGCCGACAGGACATTTCCCGTCCGGGCACCACCGCCAATATTTGTACAAAGTAATCGGCCGGGTTGTAATTCGCGGGGCAGGCTGCTCCCAATCTGAAAATTTCCGATATTACCATTTCCATTTCCATTACCGTTACCATTACCATTACCGGGGTACCGGTACCGATCCTTCGTCGACTTACGACTCGAAAAAGGCACAAGCCTGAGAGGTCGTGCCCATAAAGGCGACTCTACCCTCCGCCATCAGGAGAATTCTATCAAAGAGAGCAAAGAGCTCCGAAGACGGTTGATGCAGAGTGGCGACGATCGTCTTTCCCCGAGCTGAAACTCATCGGAAAATTAATCGAAACACTTTGACGGGGAGCGTCGACTTACCGGCGAGAGCCTTCAACACGGACACCACTTGGTGAGCCATGAAAGAGTCCAGTCCCGAGGTCGGCTCGTCGCAAAACATCAGAGGAGGATCGGTGAGAACCTCGGACGCGAAGGAAAGCCTCTTCGCCTCACCGCCGGAGAGTCCCTTGCTTCTGCCGGGAGTACCAATCACGGTGTTTGCGCATTTGCTCAGGGCCAGCTGAAAAGAGCAGAGATCAGAAGAGCACAAGATTGATAGATCCCTCGCCCCTACCCTACCTCACCTACCTCCTCGATGACCTCGTTCACTCGATTACGCCGCTGATCGAGCGGCACTCGCCGATCCATTCGCACCATCGCCTGAAAGAGGAGATGCTCCCTGACGGTCAAACTTCCGATCATCAGATCCTCCTGCTGCACGTACGCGCTCCTAGAAGTCAGCGTTTCCGGAGATACTCTGCGCCCGTTCGCCGCCATCCTCCCGGACACCGTCAGTCCGCGACCCGACCGGAAGGTCAAGGCGTTTAAGAGCGTCGTCTTCCCGGCTCCCGAGGAGCCCATGATCACCAACAGCTCACCGGGATAAGCCACGCCGCATACTGGAACCGAGAGCCATACTGGATCGATTCTACGCGACTCGATTCGCAGAGGGAAGACCGCTTACGACTCATTTACCGTCCTTCAATAGATGCCTGCGTTCGACGGACCTCCTTTTGCCGAGAACCAGCCGTCCGAACGACCTTTCCGTCTTTTTCGCCGTGTAAACGTTCACGTCGCTCCACGTATAAGAAATAGCTTCGCGATTCGCTTCGAGAACGCTCGTCGCGGCGATCCTTTGCCCGCTCGCATTCCTCGTAACGTCTCTCGCGTCTCGCCATATCGGTTCCAGCCTCAGCCCGGTCTCAGGAGCAACGCCGACTTCCGTCTTTTCTCCCTGCGAAATAAATCCTATTACATACCTTATTCTTCGCCGTTCGGTTATATTACAACGATTCGATTATATACAAACGTTCCTTATTAAACGTCGATGCATTTACGTAATTAAAAGCATTCTCCTAGAGGACGTTTCAAAGTTCCACCGAGGCCGTTTCTACGTTTACGCGCGTAAAAAAGTTTGCTTACCGGTGATATCGCACAGTAGGTAAACCGCTGAGGTTTAAACCCACGAGACGTTTCCACTTTGCTCGAGATCAAGGGCTCCGTTTCCTCGGTGGCAGTCATATTCTCCCAGATTCTACGATCTCTTTCGATATTCGATTCGTTCCTTCGATTCTTTGCCTCCCACTCTACCCTCGAAACCTTTCTACCCTGTTCTTTCCACTCTTGTCCTCCCTCGTTACACGTACCTCCTCACGCTCCTCTCTGGGTCAGTTTCAACGTAACTTCAGTCGTGAAACGATTCCACGATAACAAGATGAGCGAGAGATCAATTACTCCCTTCCATTTCTCTTTCGTCTACAGATCGGCGTTTCCCGCAAACCGTTTAATACGATCTAACGAAGCCTTACTCCCTACGACTAACCGCAGATGCGATTCTATCGAGAGAAGGGAGAAACTTCTCTCTTCCTTCGTCGAACAGGGCGCAATTACTCCTCGGCAATTCGTTTGATTTTCAGAGACGTTCGAAAGAACTCTCCGTCACTCTCCAGGAGGCTGAAACTTCTCGTGACTACCGGTCGCCGATCGGCCAATCGATACCCGAATAACCAAGCACGATTCCAATTCTAATCGATTGAATCAACCGCTTTCCCAATACGCGTTGAAATGCCTCGCGCGACAACAGCCTCGCTTACTTAACAGCGCTTAGGTAGAGACTGCTAGCGCGACTTACGTGCGCCGGCTTCTAGAGTTGCCTGTTTCGCGCGACGCCCTCCCTCCCTCCCTCTTCTCTACCTGCTCCACCTTCCTCGCCTTCCTCTCCCACTCCCTTATGCGGCTCTCGTGCTCGCACTGCTTGCACATCTACGACACTTACGCAACGCTCTTCGACTCGGCTACAGTCTACGTCCTACGGCCTATGGTATATTAATCTATACCGTCGCGGCGATTCGCAAACTCACGGAAAGAGCAACCGAGCAAAGGAATCCGCGTAACGGCCTTGCGCTCATAATTAAACCCAGTCTAGTCTCTCTCCACTCTTCGATAGAAAGGTTCGCGTTACGCGAAATTCAGCAAAATCCTCAATCATGCGATCATCAATCAAATCGTTATCTTCTCCTTATCTAGCGCGGTTTACGCTTTTCTCTCTTTCCATCTCCCCCTTCACACTCTCTTAGTTATTTCAACGATTCGTAGCAAAGCCATTTTCCATAGTGTCTTCTTTCAAATTTTCTCCTCCTATCTTTCATCCACTCGCTCCACTTTCAAACCTGCTCAGAGATACACCCCTTTCGTCGTCGGTCCTGTCCAACTCTATCTATCTCGGGGTACATGGAACGTCAAAGATGGAATTAAAAGTCCAGGGAAAAAGAGAATAACCTTATTTATTGTTATCGATACAGCGGTACCGAGGATTCGAGGGTTATTCCCTCGCGTCCCTCGATTACGACTCGTTTGAGAGATCGGCAAGATCGTAACACGTTACCGTGGCGCTTTCGCATTCCGCTTTCGGTGATAAGCGAGACTGTTTACAAATTCTTTTTGCGCTCGGAACAACACGACAATCGATGATATGTATCGTAAACTTTCCGCTTATTCCTTTGCCGAAACTGGCAGGACGCGCGCAACTTGTGCTACTCTCGAGCGAGCCGTTATATCCCATCGCTGCGATATTCCGCGGACGCTCTTCCCTCGATCCCCCCCCCCCCCCCCATTCCTCGATGCCTTCCTACTTCTTTCCCCCCTCCCTTTCCTTCATCGACTATCATTCCTTTATTCCTACCTTCTTCCCTTCCTCCGAGTTCGTCCCGTTTCTATTCACTCGACAGTCATACGGGAGCCCCGATACTCCGAGCTTTCTTCCTCGTGTGACCGTATAGAAAATTCGACATCTATCCTCTTTAGAATGTCAACGCAATCGACGCGAATTCACCTCTCCTAGCCAATCACCTTCGTATTGGTATACACGTCCCACATTTTACACCTTCCCTCTACCCCTCTTCTTATTTCTCATTTCCGCGCTTCCTCCTTTCGTCTCTCGAGTTTCTTCATGTTCTTAGTCTTTTGCCTCGGCCGTGAATGACGCTCACGTTGTTTTATTATTTTTCGACATGTTATGAGAGGCCCAGTTCAGAGAAGTTTTCCACGAATTACAGAGAGCCTCGTCAAACTTGCTTCTAAAATGTTTTTGCGCTTCGCTCTCGGACATTTCGAGCACCTGCAACGAAAGAAATCGATTTGTTCCAGAGTTTAAGAACCCGAAAGCGAGCAAGAGGTCGAATTACCTACCAACGTGTCCCGCAAGTAATTCAGATCGTTCTCCGAAGATAACTCCGGTAATCCGGTAGATATCATCATGGCGAAGAGAGAAAGAATCAATCCACCGTGTTGTCGCAGCACCAGGAAAGCTTGCTCACAGTGACTCTGGAATCGCTGGAATTCTACCGCCTGGCCCTTCTTCGTCTGACCTTTGTTTATCACGTGTACAAAGTCGTTGGTCAGGACAAACGGTACGCGTTCCCGTCGGAATCCAAATTTCTCCTTAAAGTGTCCCAAAATGTGACCAAAGTCAACGTGGAAAAGTTGACCGGTCTTTTTCACCATTATGTTATCCGAATGTCTATCGGCGATACCGAGAACGTACGTTGCCACGCAGTAACCTGCGCAGCTCAACGTGAATTCTTCTATCGCTCTGTTCAGTTCAGTTTCCGTGTGATTATGATCCTTCAACCACGCAAGAAGGGAACCACGTCTGCAAATCATATCGAATAAAATTATCGATTGAAAATCTCACGGGCGTTGAGAAGTCTTCTCATACGCGTGCTATTCGGAAAATTGAGAAAGAGGCAAAAGATCCGACTATTATGCAACTACTACAGGCTATGCATGCAAGCTACCTGAACGCAGCCGTAGCCGAAAACGTCCCTTTCTCCTTTTGAATATTCGCGATCGTTTCAGCGTTCAGCACCACTTCGATCATCCCGACTCTATTCTCCGTCGAGATACAACCGTACGGATTCATACGTAGATCCAGCCCCTCTCGCTTCCACAGTTTATCCATTATGCGTAACATCTGGAGCGTCAACATGTCTTGCCTCAAGTCGTCTCCGTGTTTCAGGATCAGATAAATATCATCGCCGAATGGGTCGGCGTTCTCGAACACCAACCACAGGGGTCGCATTTTGCTGTCCATCACTCTGCACTTTTCTATTCTGACAATCCAAACAAAATTCCATATATCACGCAATACGTACGCGGACGCAACTCTCTCTCACTCTCTCTCTCTCTCTCTCTCTCTCTCTCGCCAAACGGTAACGTACACTCACTTGATTCGTTGCCAACGGAAACTCGGGTCCAATGGATTCAGTACGTTCGAAAGCGCTTCTTGACAGTGTGGCTCCTGAATAAACTCCTGGAAACCTTGCAGCGCTGCCTTTCGATCTTTCCGTTGCTTCGCTTGTTCCGAGGCGCACTTCAATTTGCCCAGGCATACCATTTGCTTGAACAGCGAACGCATGTGCTGTTGGCTTCCTCTGCAGTACGCCTCGAGTATCAAACCGAAGCGAACCGAGACGGCACCTACCTCCATCTCGGACCTAACTCAAACCGGAACGCGCCTCCATTACAATCTACCCTCTTTCTATGCTTTTCCTACCTCGATCGGAGCTCGATCGAGCACGATCGAGCTCGACCGCGCGCTCCCTATCAACCCCTTTCCTTGCCAACCTGAGATGCCAGAATAGGAAATGACCGATCCGACGATTGTCCAGGGCGCGTCTCAGCAGAAATTCCGTCAAATCGCAAGAAAGATAGTTTTCGTGCTTCAGCGCTTGTACCAGCTGCAGAAGGTAAAGGCTCAGATCCTCGTCGCTAACGTCCATTAGACATCGAACGGCGAAACTACGAACATTCTGATCGGCGTAAGCGTAATCCAACAGTTCCAAAGCCTTCTCGACCGGCAATTTCGGCCACTGTTGGACCAAGGCCGTAGCTTCGGCCACTTCCCTGCAAAAAAGAAAAAAAATACCCATTTCTCAGATCAGTCATCCAGATTTCAACAACTTTCATTGTTCTATTATATTCTACCTATGATCGTTCCATTCCACGCAGTGCAGCAATTTTGCCAAAAGAGTAGGTATCTCCTGGAGGCAATGATGCCTCAATGTCCACATCACTTTTCTCTCTTGCTCGTGAAGCTCGTGCAATGGATCGCGATCGGCCAACAGTCGAAGTTGCTCGAGCTGCTGAAGCTTACCGGCGTCCGACTCTTCTTCAGGCTCCTCCCGAATCGATCGCTCGGAGGACGATTCCCGCAATTTTCTCGCATACTCGACCATCTTTTCTGGCGTCGGATACAAAACGGACTTGTCTTTACCGTAACTAAAACATCGACCACGTTAAATCCAACATTATCTCTCTCTCTCCCTCTCTCTCTCACACAACCGCCGATTAAGATTACGTACTTGGGGAAGGTAAGCATCAATGCAGCTGCTCTGTCTATATGAGGATTTGACACCACCGTGCCGAGAGGATGAAGCAAATCGTCGTTTTGCATATCCTCCGCGTACGTCCACGTATACAGTGTCATCGCCCCTGTTTTCAATTGAGATTTAAAGTCGTATATAGTCGTGTTGGCCCAACACAATGGATTTATGAAAAACTCTTGTTTCGTATCTTTAACCAATCTCCTGCTCTTCAACCCCTTCGCGGTCTTGCTAATCTCGTAAAGCACGAAGCATAATCTCGCCATACGCGGTATGTCGCGAACTTTAATATCGAATCGCAGAGTCTCCTCCCATTCGCAGCTACCGTCCGCGTTCACGACCGTCTCTTTCGTTTTTTGACTCTCGCACAAAGATTTACCACCGTGGAAGAGACCCGCTTGTAGACCAATCTGCAAGGAAACATCATGCTACCGCGGGCAAAATAAACACGAGGGCGAATCAATCTTGTCAGACTGCTTACCTCGACGGTTCGGTGGGCGGCGTCGCAATTCAGTCGAGATATCCCATTCACCGTAAAGACAAACGGTTCTTCTATCTTCCACGCTGACACGTACTTACCCTTCTTTCTCAGGGTCAACGTAGAGAACGAGGGTCTCGCACGCTGCAGACCGTCCGCCTCTGGATTCTCCGTCGTGTTCTCTTGATCGACCGGAATTCCATCAATGCTCAATGTAACTAGCGTCGGTGTAACATCTTTCGCCAAACAGTCTTGAATATAGCTGAACTGTATAAGCGGATATTCCCCGATCAAATACTCCTCTTGACCGCAAACTTTCAATGCAAAATCGTTTGGTCGTTCTCCTCTGGACATCAGAGTGTTCGCTCGTTTGTTCAGGATGGACACCAGCAATTGGTAGGGCGTAGTGACGTGTGATATTTGAAAAGTAAATGTCGTCTGTAATTGTTAAGTTTAATACTCTTAGTTTCCCTCGTGTTGCTTAACAGTCTGCCGGCCGGTCATTTATGTCATCGGCGTTACGCTACTGTCAACGAGTTTCACGCAGCAGATTCTATCATAAGAAGTCACGTGGTCGTGAGAGTGGCGGTTAACGGTTGGCGAGGAGAAGTCACGCGGGCGTGACAGCGGCCGATAACAGTTGACGAAGAGAAGTCACGCGGACGTGACAGCGGCCGGCAATGTGTTACATTTGTCTCTTCAATAGGTGTGTATATTATTTTCTCCCACGATATAATAAATCTCTCTCTCTCTCTCTCTCTCTCTCTCTCTCTCTCTCTCTCTCTATCTATCTATCTATCTCTATCTCGCGCGGGCGCGTGTATGCTTTCGCCCTTTCGCAAGAAACACGCAGACTCCCCTATCATCTTCTACCGGTACTAAGAATGCGTTTAAACTTCTGTGCCGTAAATTCGGGAAAGCGGGGGAAAGCGGACCATTAACGATAAAAACACAAGTAAGAGTGCGGATGTTGCACACTTAATGTAACAGGATCGAAACAGTATCAATTTTTGACGATTTGTAAAGAGTAAAAATTCGACGGATTATCGAGCTAGAAAAAGCGCGGCAAATAATTATAACCTCGAAAAATGTTGGCCCCTGAATCGAAAAATGAGGAATACTCGGACGGAGAATCCGCAGGAATTCGCGATCATTCGCATCTTAGCAAAGCGAAGGCAGAGACTGAAAAGTATCGTCAAGAAATATACGAGTTACGTCGAAAACTCGAGCTGAACGAAGCCATGTTACGAGAAACGCAGGAAGCAAACGAATCGCTGGAAGAATCTCTCAAGCAGGCACTCTGTCAGAGAACAAAAACTGTTCGGGAATTAGAAGAAAAGTAAAATTTTATCTTTTCTTCCTATTTTACATTGCTTCTTTTCTCTTCTATTTTGTTTGCCTTGCCCTTCAGACGACGTGTCAGAGAAAAAGAATTCCAAGTTACGATAGCGAATCTTGAGACGGAATTGACAAAACATATTACGGAAAATGAGCAATTACGACAACAGTTGCTCGAAAGATGCCAAAAAATTGGTGAGCCAGTCGAAATGGACAACTCCAAACTTATCTCCGATCGATCCAACGCATCTATACAATCGGATGATATCACGATTGAGAATCGTCCGGCAATTGCCGAGTTACTGTTCTCTTTACGAGAGGAAGAAGAGAGACGCGAGCAGGCCGAGGAAAGGGCGAGAAAACTAAAAATTCGATGCGACGAACTCGAGCACGGTCTTCAGGTAAAGAACAATCGTGAGCGTGTCATCTTTAGTATAATTATCTGGAGCAACTTTCCACAGGATACTAGCGAAACCGTAGCCGAAAAAACTCGAACGTTGGAACAAGTTCGTGAAGAGCTTGCCACGATGCGTATAGGCGCGCAGCAACAGTTTCACGATTACGATTCTCATCGCGATTCATCAAAGGGTGAGCTTTCCAGCTTCTTTATATTGCAAATGAATATATCCATTCGCGTACTCCGTGGCTTCTTCGCCTCCTTGTAGGTAATTCTCTCTTCGCCGAAGTGGAAGATCGGCGAAAAACTGCTTTGGATAAAATGCGAATATTACGTGAAAAATATGCAGAAGTAAAACGTGAATGTAAAGCAAAAGCAGCGGAGATCAAGATGTTACAAACGGAAAGAGCGTCGACGCTAAAACAATGGGAAAGCGATACGAACGTTTCCATGGCCGAGTACGAGGAGTTAACGGCAAAATATAAAAGTAGAATTTTGGAACTTGAGGATAAATTGAAACTGGAAATCAAAAAGAACACCAAATCAACGCAATTCCTATCCACCGATAGCTCTTTCGAGTAAAGTCACTCACAATACCCCTGTGATAGTACACGTACGGGGAGAAGCATCGCGGTTACATCGTCGATATACCGTTTCAGATACATCCAGTCGCTTCTGACAGAAAAGAGGAAGGAGATTGAAGACTTGCAAATGAAACTGGAAAATCTTACATCACGAAGTATACTGCAGGAAGAAGTGAAATTTAACGTTACGAAGCAATTGCAATATTGGAAGAAGAAAGCGACCACGTTAGAGGTTACACACCGATGGTTTCCTTTTTTTCTTTTTTTTTTTCGATCCTTTCTTTCGAAACTAACAAACACCACGATATTCTATTTTCTTCGTAGATACAATTATCGATTTCGGAGGCTCGTCCTGAATCAACGAACGCAAAGAATCCCGATGGCGAGACTTTGCCAGAGAACGCAGCAGGTGCCTCATCTTCGAAGAACCGTTAGACCGGCTGAATTCCAGGTCTGCCTAATACGGTTCAAGATGGGAAAGAAGATATTTAAAATTCTCGATTCGTCAAAGAAAAAGAAATGTGTTTAACGAACGGTAAAACGGTCATTGAAACAGGGGTAACGGCTGCGACGGGAAGCGATACACGTAACGCGAAAAAGGAAAAAGAAGCGCAAACGAGAGGTACGAGGCTGGATAAAAAATTTCCACCTTACGAAAACTTATTTTCTTATCTTTCTACCTTCGCTAAAGCGAATGGAAATAAAAAAGACAACACGATAATGCATACACATACCTCTGTGTTCTCAAACTTTGTAACAAGAAC
The DNA here is from genome assembly GCA_910591515.1 of Cerceris rybyensis. NCBI lineage: Eukaryota > Metazoa > Arthropoda > Insecta > Hymenoptera > Crabronidae > Cerceris > Cerceris rybyensis. The sequence goes on along the minus strand of OU342800.1, from coordinate 38,881 downwards.
GATATTTCCGTCCTTTAGTCTGCATTCGATGTTTTTTGGTACAGCTGCAGACGGAGACAAGCGAGTAGGAAACTGATAACGCACGCTCTCTGTCCATGATTTCTTTTGTCTGGCTAAAGCCACTTCGTCGCCCAAAACCCGCATTTTCCATCGAAAATCGTTCACCTCAGAATTTTTCAATGCCGCAAATTCGTGCAATCCTTTTCCTATTAGAAGACCGATCTGAGAGTCCAAGTTTCTGTCACTTTTGACACCCTCTTGCTCTCTAACTTTTAATAATGCACAGAATGGCTTTACGTCGCAGAGCCGCCTAGTCTCGTCTCGTAACTCCTCCAACTCTGAATTGGAGTTGACATACGAGAGTACATAAGACGGGGAGTCCTTCAAAATACCATGTAACGGATATTTACTGGCTTCGTCCCAAAGCTCCTAAAGAATAAGGATTCGTAATTAATCCAGAACGTTCCAAGTAATCGGAATGTTGGAACTTTCCGAGAATCGTCCGCACGTCTCTCGACGTATCGTAAAACGTATTTACCTCTTTGATCTCGGCCAAAGTATTGTTCCGATTAGTCTCGTACGGTATAACTACCCCGTTTGGCATCAAACACGTCAACTCGACGACTTCCGTGGTCGTTTTCGACCAAAAATCATACGTATACGCACTCGGTATGTGTACCATGGTGGTTAGTCTCGATTGAACGATCGAAAGTTTAATTGGAAACGACGAAGGAATCACTCGAGGCCATAAAATGAAAACACTGAAGGCGAACGCTTCGTTGAGATTGCACGACAACGTTCACGAACATCGTGAATGGTCCGTTCAAGTTTTCCTTCCTCCACGAAACAATTTCGGAGATTTTCTCCTCTACTTCATATCTAGGGTAACATCGAATCACCGTCGAGTAGAATCCGTATGCTACGATCTACAATTTTGCTCTCTAACAAACGTTAAATCTCCTGCGGACTACTTACTCGAGTTCTCTTCCTTTATCCTTTACTCTTCCCTGACCCACGACACGCTTTAATCGTTCGATGCTTATTACGCATTAATGCGTATTCAAATTTAAATCGCATCGGAGATGACGAGCTTATCGTCCATCCAAATTATGCTCAAAGCGCGTTCATACACGTCCAACGAAAAGCATTATGTACGTAATCCTTTAAACGCAATAACTATACGCGTCAGCCATCGCTTTCTCCACACCACTCTACGAATTTACAAACACTTTGATACAACGAATCGAACAGATCGACGGTATACTTGGTCGTATCCGATCGAAGCTGATCCCATTGATCGCATCTACCCGTAGGAGCATTCAATATTTAATGCGACAAAGAAATTACAGTTTAACGTTTACGTTCCGTATCATGGCGCTTTATCGCATCATATCGTACGTCTTGTTGACACGAATTCGGCGTGTCAACGATGCCAACCGATGCCAACGATACCAACGGTGCGAACGGTGCGAACGTTGCCAACGGTAAATTTGGTTTGTTCGTCTTACGACCTAACTCTGTAAACGATACGTGTTAGATACTGCGCGTATCTCATTCGCTAATATATCCAATTTCTCACTATCTCCCTAATTCGAACGATTCGAACTATTGCCTCGCTGAGATTCATTGAATCGCAATAGAGAAAGAGAGAGAGAGGCAAGAGCAACGAAAGGAACGTTAATGAGCAACATATAACAATGAAAAAACTTCGAAATGTCCGATAACCTAGTTCTTTAGTTCGAAAGGCTAGAAAGGCTGGGAAGGCTGGGAAGGTCGCGAAGACTCGGGAGGCTTGGAATGCTCAGAATCACGTTAGTTGTAATTGTTACAATACGTCAATCACGCTATCAAATTGTCAGTGTTTCCTTGTTGATTCGGTGAAGAATAAAGTATGTATAATACATTCTCCTCCATCGATTTTGGATCGGATGGTGTAATACCGACCAATGGAATACTGCATGGCCATTCCTCCTAGTACATTACTTAGTCCCTTTGCGTTTACATAGAGGACGCTATCCATATAATTTTCAAGAGTTACGAGCAGTTACGAGTTACAATGGTCGGAATATTAGGAACATAGAGAATTCATTAGTTCACCAAATTTTCCAGTATTTGTCAGTGTTCAGTCAGTGTTTGCCACCATTGACCACTGTTGACCACCATTGCCAGTAAATAAGAGCAACTGTGAAACGCGAGTAATTGCTGCAATACTTTTGTGTATCGTGCAACGAAAGCACGCAATTGGCGGTTATCGACGACCAGCGGTCATTGTATGTACGTTTCTCGCCGGATCCGTCGGTGCTGGAATTTTTCTTCCGTTTCTCCTTATCAGTTTTGCATTTTTCCAACATTTCCATCGTGAAACATTTCTGCCGGCCGTAAATGAATCTTCCCTTGCCCACCCAGTTTTCCCTCCATAATTTCTGTCTTTGTCCGAACCGGAGAAAGTTTTAAAGTGTCTTCAAAGTTCCCAAGAAGCAAACGACGCAGAATTTTGGTCTACATTCGCATGGGAATGTAACGGAACGGTACCAAGTACGTTTCTCGATATTACGTCCGAATTCGAGGAATACGATTCTTATACGAGGCTCATTTCGTCGGATTTCGTCACATTTCGTCACATTTCGTATAGCTGTTCTCCCCCAAATAGGTAAAATGGTTGTTCGGTGTCAATTGATCTGCGTCCCTTTACCCAAGTTTTAATAAAAAACAGCTATCGTTCCATTTCAAATTTTATAACAATAATATTCACCTATATCGTCGATAACGACTTTTTATAAATCATTGTAAGTACAGTGAATAGCGGTACTTGTTTTCAGGTGGGGCCAAAGATCAAAAACAGATCAGGATAGTCATCGATCTCAAGCATGTTCGGCCAATCTGGAAATACATCGTTTAGTAAGCAGAGCACCTTTTCATCCGCATTTCTATCCTAGATTCAAGCTTGTTTTTATCGGATACCTACGTTTATTTCAGGTGGTTTCAATACGGTGACGCAAACCAGTCCATTCGGGCAGTCCGCGTTTGGTAAACCGATTACCACCACAAGTTTTGGCAGTGGCGCGACGCCAGTCTTCGGTAGTAGTAATACTTCTCTCTTTAGTTCAAAGCCTACAGGCTCTACCAGTGGTGGCTTGTTTGGCAATACTACGACACCACCTGGGTTTAGACAACCGACTAATACTCAGCCATCTTTTGGAGGTAGCGATTCATAGACCGTTTTGTTGGACATAACTATGGAGCTTCGATCTACACGTCGCGTTTAAAGCACATGTCACGGCCCTTCAATCTTTATCTCTACGACGTACTAACGATTCACCGCGACGAATGAAACGCGCTTCTATTATTTCTTGGAAGAAACGCGTTTTACTTTGGCGCCGATGCAAATAAAATGGGCAAAACAGAAACTCCATTAGCTACCTTCTTATCGTTGAATTTTACACTTCAATCGAACACGCGTTTCCGGCCTTGGTGCTTTTGGAAAGTTGCAAAATTGTTAAGTATACGGTTCTCATTGACAGGTGTATACCCTCTAAATAACAAAAAGATCGTACGCAAAATATCATGTACTCAGACATTCGGTTGCGTGCAATAGCGTTAGTCGTAAGGACAACGTTCCTGGCGTTTCTCGGCTTGAAACGTGTACCAGTAAACGTGCACGTATTACGTTGTCACTTGTGCAGCCCCTGTGGATACATTTTTCTTCTTTCATTTATTTTCCAGGCTTCGGTACGACGAACACGAATACCAATCTCTTCGGTAGTCAGCAAAATGCAGGAACAAATCTGTTTGGCACCAGCACCGGGACATCGGCGTTCGGCCAATCGAACAAACCGGGCGGTTTCAGTTTCGGCTCGACGTCCGGTACAAATCTTTTTGGACAATCCCAGCAAACGGCTCAGCAGAACGTCCCGTTCGGGCAAACAAACGCCGGTGGTAATACGAATTTGTTCGGTAGTACGACCGGTAAATATCATTATCCTCTCACAGTTGGGTCTCCGTTACTATTTCATATTTCAAAAGAAACGTTTTTTTCCTTAAATAGGCTTCGGCAGTACAAACACTCCTACCACGGGTATAACTGGCACCGTTGTTAAATTTAACCCCGTAGTTACCACCGATTCTATGATAAAAAACGGAATATCCCATAATATATCGGCAAGGCACTGTTGTATCGCTTCTATGAAGGAATACGAATCGAAATCTTACGAGGAATTGCGCTTTGAGGATTACTCTGTGGGACGAAAAGGTACAGTGTGTTCGTGACACGAATAAATCAGGAGGGACATACATCTCTGTGCAACTCATTTATTCGTAGTAAAGATATGGTTTCTTCCTCTCTAACGGATATTTTCCCACGAGTAGGGCCGGCTACTGGACTGTTTGGCGCACCAGCACAACCTTCGCCTTTCGGTACTGCTGGGCCAGGTACTAGTACCGCGACAACGGGTAAACCATTCGATACAAATTAGTTACTAATCTCTCTATACTTTCCTTTATATTTAGTTTTGAACTTTACAATGATCATCGTGCAATTCTGTGCAAATTAGGGATAAACTTCTCCTTTGTCCGTACTACGAGGAAATCGACATTTCTTCACTATTATCCTCGTATTTGTACGTAGGGTTTGGCGGAATGAGCGGAGGCTTCGGTCCAACGAGTCAATCCGGATCGAGTGGCCTTTTCGGGAAGCCAATGACCAGTTTTGGAACGCCCGCTACAACGACGACAAATAGTTTCGCCTTTAATTCCACGCCCAACACTAATCTTTTTGGTACCAATACGCAGGCGAAACCTTTTGGCAGTACGTATATTATTTCTGTGTTTTCGTGCGCGCGTTCGGTATCGATTAGTGCGAATCTGTCGTACCGCAGGATAAAACGGCTAAATCGGGATTGGTAGAAACACTAAGTGAGAAAGAAGCTAAGTGTGTGTCGTGTAATTTCATACGGCAAATGTAATAATAATAGTAATGTCAAAATACAGCAGCTGCACCGACGCCTCTTTTCGCCACCAGTAATACGAACCAAACTGCTGGTACTGGCTTCGGTAGCATCAACACAGCGCAAAACACTGGTTTTGGATCGACTCTCGGAACGGCACAATCAAATCAGGTAGAAAGAAATAATGTACCTTGTTTATTATATTTTTTCCCCTATACGCATGGCGCTAGAGATTGCGGTTGACGATACTCAGTGTAGACGATATTGATTAAATTCTTTCGAAATCTTTCCAGAGTATCGGTCTATTCTATCCAAATAAATCGGCATTTAACGTACCGTCGACGTCGTCCAGTACGGGATTCACCGGTTTCAGTCAAGCCGCTCAAAGTAACACCGGTACTTTGTTCGGTGCAAAAACCAGCGGTACTACAGGTTTTGGAACGCCGACCTTCGGCGCTACGACGGCCCCTACGTTTGGAACTTCGACAGGCTTCACTGCCGGTCAGAATTCCGGTGGTTCGTTGTTCAATACATCTTTTAAACCTACAGGGCAGACTTCCGGTTTCTCTTTTGGTCCAACTCCTGCTGCTTCGAGCGGCCTCGGTAATGACTCATTACTATAAGCGCACCCTTTGCTATGTATACGCGTCCGTTTGTTCACAATTCCACTGGGAATTCTGTATGCAAAATTGCTCGAAAAAAAGTTCCCACGGCTATGGGGGAAAGTGCGAATTAACGTTTATTCTTATCCTTCCCGTGCATATTTTCATTCGGTAAGGTACCAACACCGGTCTAACATTGGGTGGCGGATCCAGTCTCTTCGGTCAACAAAAACCAGGGGGTTTATTTGGAAACACAGGAAACAGTACGACCTTCAACCCAGGAGGAGCCTTCGGTACATCCGCCTTTGGGAGTAGTACAAATCCTGGAACCGGAATTGGAATGGGCTTACTCGCTGGCGGGTAATGTATCGATCTCGTTGCGTATAGTTTTCCTCCTCTCCAACTGTTCGTAGCTTTCTTCCGTTTTCGTTGTGCCTTTCCAAAACTGTTTGTCTCTCGTACAACAGAACTACCAGCGGTCAAGCAAAAAATTCCGGCTCCGTACCGGTGCATCAACAAATCTTGGCACTAGTGTCGGCACCGTTTGGCGATTCACCGCTCTTGAAGAATCTTCTGCCGGTAAGGACTTTATTGAATTACATTCTCACGTGCGTTTGCGTTGGTACGTTAGTATCGAATACGTTGCTCGATGTATTAAGCAAACTATGAAAAATTTCTCACAGGCATCCGGGAAAACGGAGGAATTATTAAAACCTGCAAACGCAGCCTCCAGAATGCTGAACGGTCCCCAATACAAAGTGACGACAAATAACAAATCCCCGAAGGTTAAAGCTAAAGTTGTAACGGCGGCGCAATTATCAAAGGTAAATTCTTGCACCGTGTTACATTACATCGTAGTTATTAAGTATATAGAGAATCAGTTTTTTGTCTTTTTACGATAAAACTACGATTCGGTATCTTTCGTAGAAATCGCTTTTCGAAGGTCTCGAAGAGGAGGATCCCGTGCTGTCGGAAGCCTTTCAACCTCGCTCGAACGCAAAACGTTTAGTATTACGCCCGAAACCTATAACAAATTCGGCTGTTCAGTTACCGAAGGAAAATTCGACGGCGCAATCATCGGGAAGAAATTCAATTGGAGCGGAGAGAGACGGAGAAGATAATACGGGGCTTCCATCGTCGTATGCCGAAAACACAGCGTTAGAAGTTACTGACAAGGAGAATCACAGTCAGGAGAACAATCGGCAACCGTTGACCGATCGAAGATCCTCTTCATCTTGGTAAGGAATATACTCTTATGCATCTGTCCTCAGTTTTTCGACAAAACCGTCGATACGGTACGGGTCGATTTTAAATGGCGTTCTGTAGGTTGAAGTCGAGCCTTCCACGGAAATCCAGCAAAGAACTGGACGACGAATCGTTCGAAGGACAACGTTCACCATTTTCTGGCCCTAACGCTTCCACCGTGGAACCGATAAACAATACAATCAACGAATTGAGACCGAACGCGAACTCACCGAGTCAGATGCGTGCTGATATCAATGATTCCATCGAGACGTCTATAAATTCGTCGGCGGTCGAGAAATCGTGCGTGGACGTAACAACGCGAAACAACGGTAGGCAACGTCCCAGAGTGAAATTATCGTTGTCGTTCATCATGTATACAAATAGAAGGCACATTCAATGATGCGATCGCACCGATTGCTTCCAGATACGAGCCAAGAATTGAACGACAGTTTTTTCGGAACTCTGCAAACCTGTAATTATACGAACGCAGCTAAGGTGACGTTGCGTCGTGTCGGTTATTACACTATTCCCCCGTTGGACAAACTTGACAGTTACATTTGCGGCGAAACGTGCGTCGTACCGCACTTCACGGTTGGCCGCGAAGGCTACGGGAACGTCTACTTTCCAGACTCGTTTGATATTTACGGCCTGAATTTGGACGAAATCGGTAAGTTTTCTATCCTCGAGTTTCACTGATCGAATCTACGCTCGAACCTGCCGTCTTTTTTTTTTTTTTTCTTCTTCTTTTGCTTCCAGTACACTTTCGCCACAAGGAAGTAATTATTTATCCAGACGATGAGAAGAAACCACCCGTCGGGCAAGGATTAAATCGCAAGGCCCAAGTTACGTTGGACCGTGTGTGGCCACACGATAAATCTCTCCACAAACCGATCGTCGATCCCCATCGGCTTGCCGCGATGGATTACGAAGGAAAATTGCGCAGAGTATCCGCTAAACACGATACCAGATTTCTCGAGTATCGCCCGGAAACCGGTTCGTGGGTCTTTAAGGTAATTAAAACGATACCCTCTCCGAAAATCTTATATGGCAATTGATCTCTTTCCCGTAAACGTAGGTCGAACATTTCTCCAAATATGGTCTCAGCGATTCAGACGACGAAGATACAAACGTTTCTGCGGCCGGCGATTCAAAAAGATTAAAATCGAACGTGACAACGCATTACAAAACCACGGGGAAATTGAACCGATCGAAATTACCACCGGTGAGTCGAGACAACGTGTAGTTTTTATTATTCTCTTTCCTCGTTCCTCTGCACCTTATCATCGAAAACGTTTCCCGTACGTTTATGCAGAACAAAGAAGACGCAGCAATCGCGGGAATAGCAAACGGAAGAATCGCAAACGACGAGTCCGAAACGATCGGTGGACGTTACTCGAATCTCGAGGGGAGCGTTCTTTCGGAATCACTCGTTGGACGCAGTTTCTCCGCCAGCGGTACGTATCGTATCGATATTAATTGGCATGCATAAGAATCTGATAGATCGATCCTCTTCGTACATGTTTAATAACGATTGTAGAAGATCGTAATTGCCTCACCGAAAAACGATCACCTGTAAGCCCAACGAGCGATAATGCCAGAATTCTCGGCACCGACAGCCACAAGTTACAATTGATGAAAGCCAGCTTCTTTGGCGGTAGCGACGACGAAATCATCGAACATGGTAAACACTCTATCCTTGGGCATTGGTTCGGCACACATATACGTACCGAAATGATAATCGCCAGAAAATAACGTTTTACGATCTGTATCTTAGAAGCAAACCGAGATATGCCTCTCGTCAAACGAAGGAGCACGTCACACTACCTCTTTGACTCTATTGCCGAGAAATCGGAAGAAAATCAACTGTACGGAGAGCCTATGACCCATAATCCGCTGTTACGATCCAATTTAACGATATACAGAGTACCGTCGCTTATCTACGAGGAAACCACACTTGGCAAAAAGGGTCAGTAGCAGTCTTTAGATTCGTTCTCGTATCACATCGATAATCCTCTCCTTAATCGGTATGATTTCAGACGAAAAATCTCAATTGTCGAAGGATATGAGCGGTATCGTCGAATCGACGATGTACGAGAAAATCTTTCCAGAGCCTACGATAACTCCTACAACGACGGTCCTTCGATGTCATTCCGAAGTGATTCCATTTGCAAAGTCAGTCATACACAGGCTACGATCTCGGTCCGCCGCCGATGCCGGTAAATCCATTTACGAGAAGAGAAAGAAGAATAGGAAGAAAGTTGTCGGTAGTTGAGCGTGGAATTTTCCTTACCTTTCTCTCTTTCAGGTATACAGATGGGTCGAATGTTTAGGCCGAGTTGGGGATGCGGCTTAACGCTGCTCACTCTGAGCACGCAAGATCAGGCGAGCAAGGTGTCTTTGCACAGTGCCTTCGAGAGGCTTGGATCTTACATTTCTGGTCGTAGTATGGAGGATACGACGTCGGGAACGATCGTACAACGTTTAAGGATACTGGGGGGAAACGGGGCGGACGAGGACCGCGTTCAGTCGTTCAAGGTAACGAAAGTTTATTCGACTATTTTCGTTGGGACGCACGTCCGTTAGCGTTACCGAGTCGTGCGGGTATTTCCGATATTCTCGTTGTTGTTGTTTTTTTTTACTATTATTCCTCGATCCTTTCTAATCTCTTTTTCTCTCTTCGTCGCGTCATTCAAGGAAAGCATAGAGGGTCATCTACGAATTCAGCTTTCGAATCGTGTAATGGGACAGGAGGGAGATTGTCCAATGTTCGACGTTGCTGTTGATACGTCAAGTATCGGCTTGCATGCCCACTACACCTTGGCTCGAGAACTCGCGGAACAAGCAGGGGCGGACTGTTTCGCCGCTTATGTCGTTAACGTTTGGAAACTTTGCGTCGCTCTCTGGGGTGATTTGTCGGACATACACCTGTCCACCGGTAGTTGCAAATTTTCATTATGTTATTTCATGCTTAAACTTTTACAACGGTTATTCATGGACGACATTCTTGCTGTTGGCACGATACGTGGCATGGTAAGAGAAAGATTCGTATTCTCATCGCCCATTTTTTTTTTTAAGGAAATGCAAAACATCATAACGCCATGGTTCGCCGAGAAGCTATCGGAGAATGGCTACGAAGCGTTGCGCTCAAAAAGGTCGATCACGACAAGTTGGATGTGACGAACGAAGAAAAGATTTTACTTCTTCTGTCTGGTACGTTGGTTTCCGTATTGTCCGTACAGATATCCGGAAATAGCAAGGATTTGCCGTGTAAGATTAATTGCCTTTTCTCTCTCTCACTCTCTCTCCCTCTCTCTCTCTTTGTGTGTCTGCCTCTGATCGTCCCTCCCTCTCCTTTCCTTCTTGTATCGACAAACGACAGCCTTCGAATTGGAAGAGGCTTGCAAAGCCGCACGCGACGTAGGAGATCATTGTCTGGCTCTGTTAATGGCACAGTTACGCAGCGGAATGCCAATGAAGAAATTGATAAAGCAGCAAATTGCTTTATGGCAAGAAACGGGTGTTGACAAAAATTTGTCGGTGGATCGTTTAAAGCTGTTTGCTCTGTTGGCTGGCGAACCCTTGATATCGAGCAAACACGGTCCTATCAACGTGTGCGAGGGCCTGGATTGGAAAAGAGCACTCGCCGTTCACCTTTGGTAATTCGTGTTTCTGCAACGATTCGACAAATATGATAATGACAATATCTGGATATCGTGGAGTTTACGCACACCGTAGGTACCTTTCGACTCCAACCGCTTCGATAAGGGACGCGTTGGAGCTGTACGAGACTGCCTTTTGCGCAGAAACGGAATCAGAGACGAAAAACAGTTATGGATACGCTTATGCGGCAACGCCGAAACCCGAGTACAAAGAAGCCGAGTACGAGCTCGAGATCAACGATGGAAGACCGATCTACGATCTCTGCTTTCATCTGTTGAAACTATATTGCACAGGCGATCATGCGTTAGGAGAACTTTTAAATCCATCCACGCACACCGCTGATCCTCTTGATTATAGGCTCAGGTAATGTCGTACTACGTCTATGTCTCTTTCTTCGTCGTCGTAATGATACGGCAGTAGTAATACGTGCATTTCGTTTCTTTGAAGCTGGTTGATTCAACAAGTACTGATAGCATTGGGCTATTCGCATCTCTCGGAGCACGCGGCCACGTTGACCCATGTGAATTTTGCCACACAGTTGGAGGCTTACGGGCTGTGGCATTGGGCCATATTCGTCATGTTACATCTTCGAGACGCTGGGCGACGAAAGTCGGCAGTGATCGATTTACTGCAACGTCACGTCGAAGTCGACGATGTACCCGATTACGTCGAACGAGAAGAGTTTGTAAGAGAAGAGCTCGGCATACCATCTACCTGGATACATCGTGCCAAAGCGATAAAGAGTTACGTAGTGAAAAGGTTGGTTTTTCCCGTCACCTTTTGTCAGCGACATCCCCTTTTGTCCTCCTCCTTGTAATTCGAGTCTCTTTTCGTTATTAGATACGGAGAAGCCGCTTGGTATTTCATTCAAGGGGAAGAATGGAACATGGCGCACGAAATAATTATAGAACACTTGGCCGCCGACGCTATAATAAATGGTTAGCTTCCGTCACGTGCGTTTGACATTGTTGATGTCCGAAAGGTAAAAGTCGTTGTCATTTTCGCCCTTGTTTACCCCCTCTTCGTTTGACATTCTCAGAGAACTACGAGTATCTCCGTACTTTGCTGCGTCCGTTGATACCGGTAGAATGTAGCGGGACGATAAGCGGATGGACCTACCAAGGACAATTGCTCTGGGATTACATGGAAATGACAATAGAAATCGAATCTTTGTTGCGGGCTTCCGACGCTCGTGGTATAAGTTACAAATTGGAGCAATTGAAGCCACGGTTGACGTGTCTGTGCTTAAAAATCAATCAATTCCCTTGCCCGACCGCCAAGCATAGGTAAAGTGCTTAATTTCAAGTGAAGTTAGTGACGTAATTTGAAATTTCAGCGGACGACAGTTTGACACGCTTAAGAAACGTATGACATATCCCCTTTACCTTCCTTTACTTTAGACTGTGCCAAGCCGAAATCGCAAAGAGAACCTTGCATCTGGCGAGGAATTTGCTGGTACTACAGTCTAGCGAAAACAGATCTACGACGAAGATATTGGTCCATTTAGTCTCTCAGTTACCATTGCCAGAAGACTACGCCCAACAGGAACTCCGACCTATCGTCAATATGCGCGTAAACGAGCTTGTATCCCAGTCGGTATAAGTACCTTGTAAATTCATTCGCTATAATTGAGATGTGAGGCAGCCTCCCTTTTGGCGAAACGAATCTAGGGTAGATTTTTATTTTTTATAACTATGTGAATAGATGTGTCGTTAAGCTAATCAGTTGAAACACGTACGTAGATAATAAGAATATTTCTGTTACGCGATCACTTAAAAAACGGCTCGTTGTAAAACTCACTGTGAGAAATGCTATAATGAAATAATGAAATAATAAAGTACAAGAAACGACGAAAATGAGAGTACCCTTTACACAAAAATATAGTTTCCCATTGCAAAGTCGATGGAAAACTAAATTAGTCGAATGTTACCGATATCGCGGAGATACACGTAGAGGAGACGAGTGCACAGATCATACGTGGTACCGTTTCCTCGATAAGACGAAGCGACCAATTTTTACGTGGAAATCGTAGAAGTCTGGGCGAGTTATACATAGGCGTTAAATCAATGATGCCGAGTTTGCGCTCAGTCAGCGGGTACCTATCCTATCGTGGCGCGAAGTAGCGAAATTCTCTCTCTCTCTCTCTCTCTCCCTCCCACCCCTTTTCCCACTTCTCTTTCTCTCTCCTTTTTTAGTAGGTTGCTTTCGCGCAGCAAGCAACGGATACCACTGGGTCTGTCAAAGTCCGTATGCGTCTCTCTCACTCTTTCTCTCTCTCTCTCCTTCTTTCCTCCTCATACGCCATGGCTCGTTTGTATGACTTTAAACAAATATACGTTCCTCGCGTCTCTCACTTTTATGTACACGTTATCTAATTTACAAACGACTTTCCTATCCGCAGTTCTGCGTAATTGTCAACACTACTGGCAGCGATTGGAACGTTTGTTGTTATTTTAGACGGCCTCGTCGGTACCGGTAGCGACGACTATCGCTATCATTGCTGGTATCAGCGGCGGAAGTAACAGCGGTATCAGCAGCAGCGGCAACGGTAGAAGCAGCGGTAGAAGCAGCAGTAGCAGTAGCAGTAGCAGTAGCAGTAGCAGCGTAACCATCACCACCACCACCACCACCACCACCACCGCCGGTACCGACTCCGAGTCCGTCGCCACCGCCACCGCCGCCGCCACCGCCACCGCCGCCGCCACCGCCGCCGCCACCACTGCTACCACCCCCATTGGCACTTGGTTCTGTACTAGTAGCAGCACCAGTAGCGTTGCTTACACCATTTTCATCGTCCCGTCTCCGGCGTCGTTGGAGGGGTGGCAGGGAGTACACGCTCACACCCCTGGAAATAGTGCTACTCCTAAAACGTCCGACTCGAGCGTAGACGTAGTAAGGGTAGTGCGCGCGCGCGAATCAGTCAACCAGCCACCCACTTTCGACGGAAACGTAGAGACTGCCTCCGTCGTCTTCGTTGGATTTTTATGAGAAAGTATCGTACGTGCAAAGGGGCGTCGCGTGTGTCGGACCTCTCGATCGAAGAGGACCTTTCGAAAAATCGCGCGTATCGAAAAAAAATTCCTCCGAAATTTCCCTTTTCGACGTTGCCTCCCTTTATCACGGACCTTCCCTTCTACAGCCTCTTTCGATCCCCCTATTCACTCGTCATCTTCCCCACCATAGCAGTGCTAGATTCTCCCTTCGTCGCATCTCGGCAGACGGCTTTTCCGGCTGGCCCGTTTCGTAATATCGGCTTTCTTCGACGTTTAACGCGAGTTACGGTGCAACGTATCCGAGGGATCACGCTGCAGTGTGTGGTAATCGTTGGTGCGGCCGAGAAACGCAGCAACGATTCACAGTCGAGAGCGGAAGGGAGGATGTTTCGTAGTTTCGGCGAAAGAAAGCATTCGTCGGACGATCGGTGCGAGAACCACAGTTTGAGATAATATTCGTCGACGAAATTCTTGTCATCGAACGGTGCTCGATACGTCGTTCGATCGGTTCTTTCGGCGATCGGTCATCCGGCCGAGCGGAGTGGTCAATCAGAATCAGCGCGTGCGTGCGAGCGCGTACCTGCTACGCTCGCGTTCACGTTCACGTTCACGTTACCGTTAACGTTTACGTTTACGTTTACGTTTACGTTCACGTTTACGCTCACGCTCACGCTCACTCTCACGCTCGCTCGTTCGTTAAAAATGATCTCTTCGAGATGATTGAATCCTCGAGACGTAGCTGGTGTTTGTCGGTTTCGTCCACGAAGAAACGTGCCCGGAGAAGCAACGTGTATCGACGGTAAATCTTTCGCGTCGAGACCATCAAAGTCACCGTCGTCGACGTGCCCAAGTATTTACGACTCTGCGAACTCGTCTCTCTGTCTTGCCGTCTAATCTAAACCGGCACTTGTGCTCAGAATCAAAATCCAAATCAACATCAAGATCAAGATCGAAATCAAAATCAAATTTCAATCAAGTTCAAGATCAAGATCAAGATCAAGGCCAAGATCAAGATCGAGGTCAAAATCAAAATTATAATCAAAATCAAAGTCGCGGTCGAATTGTACCTGTGAGCATCGGCCGACAGAACCTCGACGATGGTCGATCAACGATAGTAATACGCGATCGAGTGGACGAAATAGTGGAGCGAGGTACTACGCGTCGGAGGAAGGAGGCGTGCGCGCGCGCGCGCGCTTCTACCCTTGTAGCGCACGGCGGGTAAAAGGTGCTTCCAGAATTCCTGGCGAAATTCACCGGGAATCAGAGCGATCGTAAGAAAGGAATCGGACCATCCCGATAGAATCTACGGAAGGGATAGGATCTCGGCAAGATCGAGAGGTCGGAAGAAAGTTTCACCCCGAAGAGGCCGGAAGACATTCGGTGAGGCGGAACACGTTGTACAAAGGACGCGCGTAACAAGACGCCGCGCGAGTACGAGACTGATTCGAGTCGCGTGCTTTGCCCGATCGATCCCGTCCTTCCGTGGGAGCAGTAAAGCCAACTTTTTTTCGCCGACGCGAGTGAATCTCGCCTGTGTTCCGCTTCAAAGAGGCTTCGTCTCTCGTTCTTAAGCTCATTCCGTCGCACCTACCGTCGTCGACGACGTAACCGAAGCAATGTTCTTGCCCATTGAGAAGCTCGTCCGCTACGGAGTGGTGTTACTATTATGGACAAGATCGAGTTGTCAACAGGAAGAAGACATACCTCACAACGAGTAAGTGGACTTAATTTGCATGCCGGTTACGGGAACGAATCTCATCGAATTATAAAATTGTATGAAAGAACTTTGAACGCCGATAAGAGGCGGTGGCACGGGGTTGGGTAGGTGTAGGAGTGGGAAGAGGCGAAGGAGGAGGATGAGGAGGTGGCGAAGTCGAAGGAGAAGGAGGAGGGAAAGACGAGCCGGGTCGAGCATCGAAGGGGCGTGGAGGGGTTCAGGAATCCTGGGTCGGTTTTTCGAGCAAAACGAGAATTTACGTGCTTGTCATTTTCATAGCCCAAGAAACGTTCCATAGACCAGACTTGCCGACTATATTCACCCGGAAGAGAGCAGAGACGTCTGGATGTCAATGAATGCCCTTGAGGGCAGAATCTCGAGGGGATGAAAAGAATGAGGAATAAATAAAGGCCGGTTAATCGGCCAATGGTGCGCGCGAGATTAACGCGAGATTTGCTGAAAGCGTCTCATTGCGAGACTCGGAGGGTTTTCCGAAAATCGCAAACCTCTCGTTGTCTCGCGGTATTCGAGTGCATCGTCAATTTGGCAAAAGGAAAGACTCTCGCTGACATCTCCTGGAGGAATAAGAGAGAACACGGAAACACGCACGCGCGCGTTTCGGCTTACGCGTACACAGTCGATTTATCGGCATAGGGAGGGGGTTCGAATGGAATAGGGGTCGGTTCGGGTAGGTGTAGTCGGAGGTGTAGGTATAGGTATACGTGTAGGTGTAAGAATCAAGAAGCGCACTTTGCTTCACCGACATTCGAGTATGGGATTGTACGGCCGTTAACGGAACGCACCGAGAATGCGAGAAACGAGGGAGGAGAGGAGAAAGAGCGAATTTCCTCGTTCGTTTTTCATATTGGTACAAACTATCCTGCATTTCTTCTCGTCAGGCGCAAAGAATCTTTCGCTCTTTCTTGAGGCTGATCCAAGTCGGTTCGATCGTTCTCCCAGCCCGATCGATCTGCCGCGAGAAAAAGTATCGACGAGCAACGTACACATATACATTTACTTTTACTTTTACTTTTACTTTTCAGAGTGAAAAACTGGGCTTTAAAATTTGGCGTCGACTTGTGGGAGTTTAGCAAGCAAGTTACGAAAATGAGCGAAATACAGAGGGTAAGAGAGCGTAGCTCGGTCTCTGCGAGTCACGCCAATCTCTTTAAATCGTCCCTATGCGCATATCTATATTCGATCACGAACAAATCTTTCCTCTTTCTCGGTCATTTCTCCTGTCGGCCGTGTAGAAGTATCACGACAAGGAGGCTCAAGTGGTCAGAAAGGACGGCCTCGTTCTCGTCCGAGAGATGGTCAGCGAGGTGAAGAACATGCTGGACTTTAAGATGAACGCCGTTATGGTAGGTTATATCGCGAGGATGGGGAGGAGGAGGAGGCAAATGGGAAAAGAGGAAAGGAAGGGCAAAAACGATAAGGAGAACGAAATTGCAGAGGCTGGTGGAGAGCGCCGAACAGGCGGCGGTGTCGGCACCGAGGGACGGAAACACCGCACCCAAGTATCACGCCGGACACAGGCCGGACGGTTCGATCACGTCCGACGGAAGAGGCTCTTCGTCCGCTGGCCGCGACGGTCCGTTCCTCTCTCCGAACAGGCACTTTGATCGTTTAGCCGTGAACCTGACCCTGTCGGCGGTCCTGCTACCCTCGGGGGTCAAGGACGTAGGTGAGTCGAAGCGGGAGGGACGCTGATCGGTCCGTCTCGACAATCTCCATTCATTTTTATCCGTTTTTCACGTTATCGCAGATCGAGAAGTCGCCGCCGGCATCCAGTGGAGCGAGTACTTGGATCTGTTGTTCGTCAACAATTACGAGAGCGATCCTTCTCTGTCTTGGCAGTATTACGGAGCGACTTCAGGATTTTTGCGACGTTTTCCAGGTATGAACGCCTGTCGCAACGATCCTCTCGTTCGTCTCGTTGTTCGTTTAGTTCGCCTCCTCGAATGAAATTCTTCCTCAGCGATCTCCTGGCCCCCGCTGACAGAGGAAGCTACGTTCGCCGGCGGAACCAAGAGCACAACGTCCGCGAATCGTCACGCACGCAATGTTTACGACTTCCGAATCTCAAACTGGTTCGTCGGAGCTGCCAATAGCCCAAAGGATCTGGCTATTTTGCTGGACGCCGAGAGCTGGGCTTCCGAGAGAAATCGACGATTGACAACGGCCACCCTCGATACCATCCTCGACACTCTCGGTCCCGACGATTACGTCAATGTCTATCGATACGGCGAGACCGCCGAGGAGATCGTCCAATGCTTCAAAGACAGCTTGGTTCAGGCGTCGCCGGAAAACGTTCGAGAACTCAAGAGTGCCGCGAGGACGAGCAAACGCGAAGACACGCCGAGGAACGTGTCCGCGGCACTGGGGACCGCCTTTGAGATTCTTCACAAGTACAACAGGACCGGGCAGGGTAGCCAGTGTAATCAAGCCATTATGCTCCTGACCGTCGACAATGCCGCCCTTCCCACGGACGTCATAAAACGATACAATTCGCCTCACATGCCCGTCCGTATCTTCGTTTACCTCGTCGGTGGCGACGACAGTCCGGATCTACGGAGCACCGCTTGCGCAAACAAAGGTTCATCCACTTTTTTCCTTTCTCTCCTTTCTTATCTCGTCTCGTCTCGTCTCGTCTCGTCCTCGTCTCTTCACCCTTCGCTCGAACCATTTTCCAGGATTCTACGCAAGAATCACGAATCCGGAAGATATCAAGGCAAAGGTGTTTGAATACGTAAAGGTTTTGGCGCGTCCGATGGTGCTCTATCAACACGACCATCCCATTCATTGGAGTCCCGCTTACGTCGGCGGTAAAGTACGTGAATGATCGCTTCATCGCGACGGTGCTTTCCTTTCTCTCTCTCTCTCTCTCTCTCTCCCCCACTGTCTCCCTCAATCACTCCCTCTTTCATCACGAACTTTTTCTTCAGAGCGGAAGATACGGCAAACAGGATACCGGGCAGCTCATGACGTCCGTTACAGCCCCGATTTTGGATCGTCGAAATCACACGGTACTTTTCTCCCTCTCGTTCCTCGCACATACACCTTCTCTCCTCTTTTTTGCCCTCTGACTCTCTTTCTCTTCTTGCTCTTCTCGCAGATCAAAACGGCAAACCTCCTAGGTATCGTTGGTACGGACGTCCCTGTGGAGGAAATTCAGAAACTCGTTCCTCCTTTAAAGGTATAGTCTTTTTACAATATCACGAGCCTCGACGGAGAGACAGCCAAGACAGTCAATATCGATTTTAACTACTTTTCAGTTGGGGGTGAATGGTTATTCTTTCATCGTTGATAACAACGGTCGCGTACTGTATCATCCGGATTTACGGCCTCTGGTGAGTAGCTTCTCCTTCTCGTCCCTTCTCTTCTTTCAACGAGTCCCTTCTACTCGTGGCCAACATTGTATTGACGTCGTTGTTGATTTTTCTCTTTGCAGCCCGGAAACTTAGAAGTGAGTAGAAACCCTATACGTACATACGTACAAGCATAGATTTACCATATATACTGTGCATATTTTATGCATTTCTCGTTGCACTTTCGTTCCAACGATATATTTACGCGTGTTCCACTCGCCCGTCATTCTCCTACCCCTTAATGCTTGATAAAATCCGATCGTGTCGGACTGCTTGCAGTACGAGGAAACATTGAAACCGACCTATATAAGCGTAGACTTGTCGGAAGTCGAACTCGCCGAATACGACGGGCCCCTACATCCCTTGAACAATTCTCATCTTCTCGACGTAAGTACGAGCCCTCACGTAGAAGCCGTGACGTCGTAGACGTCCAGAAATAATTCTTCACGATTTATCTTTCTCAGCTGAGGCACGATATGATCGATCAGAAGGAAGGAGAAACTGATTTTGCGATAAAAATTCATTACGACGAGATGGTAAGTGAAACGGAGAACCGATAGCGTTCGACGTATTACGCGAACGAAGAAAGATCTCGATCTTTAAGACAATAGATCTTACATCTTTTTCTTTTCTATCTCATCATTGGCGGTACGCAGAGAAGGGTTACCATCAGACGGCATAATTACTTTTACAAGCCGATCGAGGGGACCCCGTTCTCGTTGGGCCTAGCGTTACCCGAGGGTTACGGTATGTTTGAACTCCTGGCCGAATACGAGATCAAGCACGCCAAAGTAAACGGTGAGTTTTACCGTTTTTCAATTATCCCACTGTCTCTCCACTTTCTCTTCACTATTTTTCTACATTCGAAGAGGCAACCGTATATGTACATTGTACGTCATTACATTTCCTTCCCTTCTCCTCCCTTCTCAACAATTTCTATTTTCTTTCTTCGAACAAACAAATCATCCCTCTCTTTCCATATTTTTCAGTGACAGAGTACTTTAAAGGAAATAACTGGAAAGTTCACCCGGATTGGGTTTATTGCGAGTATAATTCGGCTTCCGAGAAACGATTTTCTTCCCCGGAAGAACGCGTTTTGCACTTTCTAAAGCGAACGCGACAAGCGGGGTGGAAATGGATGTCCTTGAGGCCAAGGAGTCCAAGCTCGCATCATAAACAAGCGAGCAAGCCTGACAAGGATTCTTATTACTGTACGTAAGAGTCACTTGGACGTAATTTGTACCGATACCCTTCTATCTTGTTTCCTGCCTGCGAAAGCGTTACCTCTTGTTTCTTATTGTTTCTCCTCAGGCGACAAGAGTCTGATACAGTCCTTGGTACTGGACGCCCTAGTAGTCGATGGTATCGATAAGAGAGAAACTGTACACAAAGGTGAAAAGCCAAGGTAAGCTCGAGTCGATACTCACACACACACACACACACACGGTGTTCATCCTGATCGTTCTAAACTCGTCAAAACGACGGGATACGCACTGCGATTGCACGAGCACTCGCGTTTTTTTTTCTTGCACCTAATACTGATGATACCGTTTCTCGTCGACTAGCAGAGAACCATTCTCTCTACTCTAGTTTTCCCTCGTCACGTTGTTGCGCATAGTTGTTTCGCGATAGCCGATCGAAATCGTACAGATTACTCCGAAGAAGCTGAGCCGTCGCTGTCATTGCCGCCGTCGCTTCCGCCGCTGTCGATGACGACCAATACGACGATCACACGAATAGCGTAAGAACTCATCGAAGCTTCAAAGGTCGAAGGGAAGAAACAGAAAACGGAGAAGAATCCCAGTTGGAAGACTTTTCCTAGCCATACATATTTACGTAGATAGACATACGCAGGTCGTATCGCGAATCTCAACGTTATCATTTTTTTTTGGTTCGTTCAAGCGCGACAGTACTATGCGCAACGGCTAATCTCTTTCATTTACAATATTATCTTTTATTGCATATCTTTATTACATTTTGTATTGTGTGTCTCCACCGCTAGCCCTATTGCCATACTGATGGCTGCACTGCACAGGTAATCGATTATGCACAATTATTTATTTGTCCTTTACGGACGCTCGTTGGTATTGCACCGCGTCCATTTTACCGTCCTACTATGGTTCATAGCAACATTTGTGGCGCTCCATTTCCTCCTTCCGTCACTTCATTTGCCAGAACTTTTCTCGCAAATCATAGCAGCCCACTTTACTCCATTCCTCTTCCTTGTTCTCAGCTTTCTGTCCTTACTCTCCTTTCTTCTCTCCCGATACGCTACAGTCGACCACTGAAATATGAAATTTGAAATTTGAAACGTGAAATTTGAACTTTTCAAGTTTCCAACTTTCTTTGCTATTTCTTCAGTTTTCACCATTTGTCTCGGCTATCGATCTTGCTCGTATCCTGGGCACAAAAGACGTGGCAAGAGAGCAAGAATCCGCGTCTTGTTTCTGGGTATATCGTGTCACCGCTGACCTACCTTGTCACGTTCCATGCGCGTTGCTTTGTTCGCTCTGTTTGACACTGCAGCAATGGCTCGCCCGACGTAACTCGCTTTACCTTTGCAGCACAGGGAAAGGTAGATTCTACGTAACACGAAGTTTTATCGCAACCAGGAGTGGTCTTTTCCGCTGGCACGAACACGACCAAAACAAAGAAACCATCGGTGAACCGTAAATATCGTCGTTTCCATTAGTTCATCTCCGACTAGAGTTTAAGCTTGATAGAAGATTAGGAAAACATCGATGACACGCTTTCAGGCACTTTGCCGAGAAACACGCGAGGGCCGTGGATTCTTCCTGGTACAAGCGTGCCGTGGACCAGCATTCCATCGAGCCGGAAAGTTTTGTCTTCAGTGTACCCTTCGATGCTGGTAACTGCGATGTATTCTCGTTAATTACAGTACGCGTGTACGAATAGGATATGTCTGTCTGAAAAATCCAATACTCATGTATCGTCGTTCGTCACCGTTAGCGGAGAGTCCGAATCCGCTTGTGACCGCCACTCATGCCGTATTCATCGGGAGAAGACACAAAGCTCCCGCAGCGGTGGTGGGCCTCCAATTTCAGCACTCCTCCCTCGTCTCTCATTTCGTCAACATAACTTCTACGGTAAAGTATCGCATTCCTCAGAATTTTTTTCATCCTATCGCACTATTGCATCACTCATTAGATCTTCTCTCTACTTGAATTTTCAGTGCAGCGGTACGACTTGCAAAAAAAATTGTGCATCCGAGGAACTCGATTGCTACATTCTGGACAACAATGGTTTTATCATCATAAGCGAACGTCACGAACATACAGGAAAGTTTTTCGGCGAAATAGACGGCACTATAATGGATTCTCTGGTGCAAGATAGGATTTATAGGCGAGTATACGTACGGTACAAGTCGATACCTCGGTAGGGGGTAATCGACGTTCCATCGAAGCTTTCCCTTTTCTTTTCTTTTTTCTCCCGAAAATATCGCTCTTTTCCTTTTCAGGAAGGTAACCGTCATTAATTACCAAGGTACTTGCAGTCCACAAGAATCTCGACAGTCCGCAGCAGCCAGATCGTTGTCAGAGTCGCTACTTACAACGGTAACGGTGCTCGGAAACTGTCTTTGGAGTCTGGCATTTGGCTTCAACTTTCAGAGTCTCTGGCAAATATCACTCGCATTCACCGGTGAATCTATGCTTTCGTTCAACGGTAAATCTACCTCGAGTAACAATATTTCACTCTTTTCAATTGTCAATGTATAATACTATGCTCTGCAAGTGGACCCCATCACCTACCTACTACGTCTGTACATACATACGTGCATAATCAGTTTCACGTTTCTAGACGATCCGATCGTTATCGCGGACGGAGAAACACGCGAGTTCGAGTCTTTTCCGGCCGAGGAATCAACGGACGAACCTATTCCAGACGATGGCGGGGAAGTCTTTTCGAAATTTCCGGCCGTCGCAGCTGCGACCCCAACTTTACCCGGAGTTGCCCGTGCCACTTCCGCCCACTATCCGCGCAGGAAGCTCAGGTCTTGCGAGAAAAAAACGGATCTCTACATCTTGCAACCTGAGAGGCTCAACACAAGCGGTCAAAGCAACCCGTTGAAAGGAAAATTAACCAATTGCCACGTGACTGGCTGCGAGAGGTAAACCTGCATTTTCGTTCATATCTTTTGCTCCTTCTTGGAAGGAGGACCGAAAGGCAATAGTTAGAGTGAAGGTGGAGAAGGAGGAGGAGGAGGAGGAGGAGGAGGAGGAGGAGGAGGAGGGCGTTCTGTAAAATGTCAATACAAAGCAATTTTCGTTATACGTGCAGGCCGTTCAGCGTACAGAAAATTCGTCATACCAACTTGATTCTACTGGTAGTCGATACCATGTGTCCATGCGGAAGCAAACAGCTCAGTATCGAGCCCATTGAAGCCATTACGGAACCCGGAGCTTGTACCGCGAGGAGAGAACGGCTCTACCGGCGAAGACCTCCAAAGTGTATAAATTATCATCCGGAGGAAATGGAAATCAAGTATTGCGGCGGTGCGTCTCGTCCTTGCGTTTTTTCGTCGTTTATTATCGCGATTCTTCTATCCGTTTCAGCGATGCGAGTCGCGTGACTCCATCGAGATTAATTGCGCGTACATTTACAAATTAACTTTTTGAAATGAATTTAGTGTTGTCGTTTCTATGAAACAGTTATAAAAATGGTATACTAGTTTTGAGAGTTATCGCGTGCATGCGTGCGTGCGTGCGTGCGTGCATGTGTTTACGTATATGCGTGCGTTCGTGCAGTAGCAACGCATTGACAGAAAAAGAGAGAAGCGAGAATGAGCGAGAGAGAGAGAGAGAGAGAGAGAGAAGGAGAACTTGATTTCATTGAAAAATATACATACATGTATACATACATTTACACTAAGCCAAAGAGACACGTCAGGTACGTAGAACAACGCGACGGAAGATACACACAGTCTACACCCCCTTCCACACACATACCCACACGCACACACACACACGTGTATATATGTTGGCATATATTTACATATCCACTATAAATTCTGTTACGCGAAAGCCGAATTTCGCAAACGTATTACGTCGAATCTGATTCCTAACGTCGGAGCAGCAATAAGATCGTATCCGTTATTCGATCGAAAGGAGAAACGAAAGGAGAGATACGACACATGCCGTACACACTCGCGGTATGGGTTTGTCAAGACAATAGAGAAAGCGCGTCAAAGCCAGACGTATTTTATTCCCCTCGGGCTAATAGGACCCTTTCGGTAATTCGGTAACTATCGCGGTTACCGTATCATCGAGTCGTGAATGGATTTATATTTATAATATTTCTGCCTGAAAGCGTGCAGCCGATCGAGTGTGCATCGGTTGATCGCACGGACACCTTTCGGGCCTCTGTAAATTCGTTCTGCTCCCTGTCCTCTTACTCTTTCTTGCTCGAAGCGTGGACGCGAGACACAGGCAAACAAACACGAGGATGGTATAGGTCAATCGAGAACGGGAAATCTTAACTGTCCGAATCATCGAGAGCAATCAGATTAGGAAACTCGATGCAGATCGACAGGAGAAGAGACAGGAAAGCCTGACGTGGTTCGAATCCATGCATCGTCAGTCACGTTTGGAGCAATGAAACGATAAAGGAGAGCGAGGCAAAGCGAGGCGAAGCGGTGCGAAGCACCGTAACGCATAACACGAATCTCTTATTTACGAATGCAAGAGAGAACGTAAGACGTTGCGTCTTTATCATCGAGATCAAGTTGTAGATTATAAAGGTAAAAAGCGATACATGCACGTTACCGGTAACGACGCAATTCCAGCTTTACGCAATTCAGCGACAATGGTGCAAGGCCTGTCGGCTCGTGAGGCGACGATTTTTTGCGTTTCAATGATTAACCTTGCCATTGTTATCGTTGTCAGGGTCGTTTGTTGGCCGATGTTGCGATCTCGTAGATCTTAGTTGCTAGTTTTCTGTCGGAAAATTTCAACCGCCACGATCGCTTGTAACCGACAAATCGAAAGGAACGTTTCTTCTCCGGTGGTCCATCCGCGATTCGACCAAGGAGAGATTACCGGCGCACAAATATTTTCAATAGCCAACTTTTTCGTACTTTGTCTTACATGGGTCTGTTACGATGCGTTGCCGGTACCGCGTAAGTATCGGTCATAAAAAGCCTAGGTATCGTAAAGATATCCTGAGAGTGCGAGAGCAAACGCGTCACTGTGCGTCCTAAGTCTTACGACTCGACAATTTATATAGCTTAATCAGATACGCGATTACAAATGGAACGTTACAGATTAAACGAAACGAAATGAAGTTAAATTAAATTAAATTAAATTAAATTAAATTAAATTAAAGGGTATAAGGTTTTGTCGCTATGCATTTCGCGAATCATTTACGTCAAATAATTAGCGCACTGTTTGCAACTCTGCGACTGAATATAATGCGCTTCGTTCGATGCCGACAAAAAAAAAATCAAGTAAGGGCGACATCGTCGAAGAGAAGACGATGATACTTTGCGATAATAAAACGTACCAACGTTTTAGAAAAGAAAAAGAATAAAAAAAGAACGAAATATATCTTTCGAACGGCACTTTTAGGTGCTGCCATGTCTTCCATTATTTGTATATTGATAATAAAGTCGACTGTCGACTCTACAACTTAAATGTAAAGAGACACGCACGGGAACGTACAGACTCGTATGAATATGCGTGCATCGTATCCAAAGGAGCGTTACGTGCAATTAATTCCTTCGGGAATTTGGTAATACGGGTGCTGCGGTTACGTGCGTATATCGACACGATAGATATTAAATATTCGAAATTATATTATCAAAATACGGCATAAAATTATGTAATAAAATCTACATGCAATAAGATTGTACGTCTATCAAAATTTGTAATTCCTTCTTTTTTAGTTTTTATTTACCACTTTCTCACGCTGAAAGAAAAAACGGGTCGATGATGGCAAATATATATATATATATATATATATTTATGTATTTATTTTTTTGTTTTTTAAGAAGAAGAATAAAAACGAAAAGAAACTTTGTGACAAAATCGATACAAGTTAAGTTAGCGCCGGACTAGAAGCAATCTTAATGAATTATATCTCAAAAAATTGCTCGCAATTTGCTCATCAAGAATATAAAATTGCTCACTCGGCGCCGATTATTAAAAAAAAAAAAAAGTTAGGACGAATTATGTATTGCTGCGGGATCGGAGTCGGATAGTTCCGACAAAATTTCTCAGTACAAACTGGTTCAGCGGAATTGGAAGACAAATAAAACAGACGAAAGTCTTTCAGATGAGTTATCTCTTTATTTTGAGGGTTCCAGTCAATAAATTATCATATATCATATACATAGTTCAAGTAATTTTTGACGAGTGACCAAAATGTGAATCGTTCCCATATACGGCATACAACTTCATCTGTGCTTCCGATGCATTCTTGCTTTTTTTTTTTTTTTTTTTGGAAATAATACAATAAAATATGTGTGAAATGCACGTCTTGTTCTTCCATTTTTAAATTGAGATAAAAACGAAACTAAATAAATAATAGATACAATCTTTTTACTAACTTGAAGGTGAAAGTCCAAACAATCAGAAAACAATATAGTTTAGGTGCTTTTAACACATCGACAAACCAAAAGAATAAGCAAAAACTATCTATCGTCAAAATCCGCAGTCACTTGGTTGCCAAACCAATAGCATAGTCCAGTCAAATATCCTCGGAGCAGTATTTGTCTATACGGGAAGTGGAAGAAGCGAAAAGCCTAAGCATATTCCATCGGTATCCCATGAAACCTGTTCCCTTCTCCGTCTGGAGTCAGAAAGAGGTAAAATGGAAGTAGATCGGTCAAAGACGAGGCAGTACAATAAAGACTGTTATTCTTACGTCCTTTCACATTCCGTGGAAACTGGCACCAGTAAGAGGTACTATTCGCCGTAGAATGAAGTGGAAGGTCGGGAGAAGGAAGAACAATGCGTGACATATCCGTACGGTAGAATAGATCAGATAGATTAGAATCGAACAGAATAGAGCAGAGATCAGAGGGAGGTAAGGCGAACGGTGGAGGTTCCATGTATATTAGCGTAGAGCTTGAGCTTCTTTCTCGGTACAAGGTACGCAGGAAGTATCAGTTAATTTTGAAGGGGAATACAGGTGAGACAAGAAGAAGAGGTACTTAGTGGAAGAATAGAGAAAGAATACAGAAAGAATAAGGAAGGTTAAAACGAAGATAGTGTACGCGATAGGTGGGAACGAAAATGTTGCGAAGAATAGGAAGAGAACATACAATTACATGCAAAGAAAGGAGATTAATGAATAGCAAAAAGGTAAGAAGGAGGTTAGAAGGAGGTAAACAAACTTGGTGGCAAAAGGGTAGATGTGAAAAGTCAAGACAGGAGTAGAGAGATACGAGATGGGTAAACGGTTTAGCTCGTGATAAATAATTACCAGTTGCAGGGAAATTATTTGAAATAGATGGGAGACTAAGAGGAAGAGGTGGTTACTAGAAAGTTGCTAGCAGGAAGAAGCATAGAAGGTATAGACCGGAAAGTGAGGCAGGCGAGAAACTAACTAGGAGTTAGGAATATATAATGTATAGATGGAAAACTGAGAAAGGAAAGAAAGTTACTAGAAGCTAGGAACCTATAAAGTATAGATGGAAAAGTGAGAAAGGAAAGAAAGTTACTAGGGGCGAGGAATATATATTGTATAGATGGGAAAGTGAGAGAGGTAAGAAAGTTACTAGGAGCTAGGAATATATATTGTATAGATGGGAAAGTGAGAGAGGTAAGAAAGTTACTAGGAGCTAGGAATATATATTGTATAGATGGGAAAGTGAGAGAGGTAAGAAAGTTACTAGGAGCTAGGAATATATATTGTATAGATGGGAAAGTGAGAGAGGAAAGAAAGTTACTAGGAGCTAGGAATATATATTGTATAGATGGGATAGCGAGAGATAGAGAGAGTTACTAACTGCTAGAAGTATAGAATATGTATAGATGGGTGAGTGAGAGGTGAAGAGAGTTACTAACTGTTACGAGTACAGAATATATATAGATAGGCGAGTGAGGGGTGAATAGAGTTACTAACTGCTACGAGTACAGAATATATATAGATGGGCGAGTGAGGGGTGAATAGAGTTACTAACTGCTTGGAGTATAGAATATATATAGATGTGGGAGTGAGAGGTGAAGATAGTTACTGACTGCTAGGAGAATAGAATATATATAGATGGGTGAGTGGGTGGTAAAGAGAGTTACTGACTGCCAGGAGTATAGAATATATATAGATGGGAGAGTGGGTGGTAAAGAGAGTTACTGACTGCCAGGAGTATAGAATATATATAGATGGGTGAGTGGGTGGTAAAGAGAGTTACTGACTGCTAGGAGTATGGAATATATATAGATGGGGGAGTGGGTGGTGAAGAGAGTTACTGACTGCTAGGAGTATAGAATATATATATAGATGGGATAGCGAGAGGTGGAGAGAATTATTGGATAGTAGGACTATAGGCTATATATAGATGGGGGAGTGAGAGGTAAAGAGAGTTGCTGACTGCCAGGAGTATTCAATAAATAAATAGATGGGAAAGTGAGGGACGAGAGGAAGTTTCTAGCTGTTACGAGTATAGGTGTTGTGCACGGGTGAGAGACAGAATGTGATATGAACTGTTACGACCACAGCACGTATATATAGATGGAGAGAGAGGCAGTGGGGTGTGAGAGAGAGTGCGTGTGTGTGTGTGTGTGTGTGTATGTATGTGTGTTTGTGTGGCGAACAGCAACCAATTGTTAGGAGTATCAAATAAATAGATGGGTGAGTGAAAGCGCGAGAGAGTTACTATATATTAGAGATATTATTTATTTCTATGACGCTTTATATAATAAATAAAAAAAAAAACTGGTAATTGGTAAATAATTAATTTTCTTTCTGCATTTTTATTTATTTATTTATTTTATTTATTTATTTATTTTTTTTTAATTTGTTATGTAAAAGTGTGGGAAGATTATGGAAATTATTTTGTTCATTGGTATTTAAGATTTCTTTAATAAATGAATGTTTTTCGCCAGCAAATAATAATAATAAAAGAATTTAAATTATTTTTCGGTATCCCTAATATATATACATATACAAATATATGCGGGAGTGAGTGACAATGGCTAGGTGGCTAGGTGGTTTGGAGGGGCGCGGAGTGGAGGTATCAGCGACCTTCTATGGGTGTTGCGTGGTGTGTATTGGATGAGTGATCTTCTTTATTTAATTCATCATCAGAAGGTGATTTACCATTAGGAGGTAATTTACCATCAGAGGGTAATTTACCATTAGAAGGTAATGTATCATCAGTAGGTGATTTGCTATCAGTAGGTAATTTATCATTAGGAGGTAATTTACCATCAGTAGATAATTTGCCATCAGTAGGTGATTTAACATCATCAGTAGGTAATCTATGTAGGGAAAGTTAAATTGTAGTGGGTTATAACGTCGGGTGGGTAGATTTGAGTCAGGTGGATGGATTTGTGTGAGGTGAGTGGTTCTTGCGTTAGATGAAGGGATTTGCGTTAGGTGGGTGGAGATGTACTAGGTGGTCGCTTGCGTAGGTGGGTGGATATGGGCTATAGGTGGTCGCTTGCGTTGTGTGTGTGGCTATTGTTGGGTGGTTGCTTGTGCTAGGTGGGTGGATATGTTAGGTGGTAGGATATGTGTGTCTTGTGTCGGGAGCATGACTTGCGTTAGGTGGCTGCTTGACATTGGGTGTACGGCTTGCGTTAGGTGGGTTCTTTGCATCGGGTGTACGGCTCGCTTTAGGTGGCTGCTTTGCATTGGGTGTACGGCTTGTGTTAGGTGGTTCCTTGGGTTAGGTTGCTTGCGTAAGGTGGGTGGCTTGTGGTAGGTGGTTGCTAGTGTTGGGTTATTGCTTGCGTTAAGTAGGTGGATATATGAGGTACTTTCTAGCATTAGGTGGGTGCTTTGGGTAGGTGGGAGGATATGTAAGGTGGTTGCTAGCGTTAGGTGGGTGGCTTGTGGCAGGTGGTTGCTAATGTTAGGTGGTTGGACATGTTAGGTGGTTGGACATGTTAGGTGGGTGGACATGGTAGGTGGGTGGACATGTTAGGTGGTTGGACACGTTAGGTGGGTGGACATGGTAGGTGGTTGGACATGTCAGGTGGTTGGACATGGTAGGTGGGTGGACATGTTAGGTGGTTGGACATGTTAGGTGGGTGGACATGGTAGGTGGGTGGACATGTTAGGTGGTTGGACATGGTAGGTGGGTGGACATGTTAGGTGGTTGGACATGTTAGGTGGGTGGACATGGTAGGTGGGTGGACATGTTAGGTGGTTGGACATGTTAGGTGGGTGGACATGTTAGGTGGTTGGACACGTTAGGTGGGTGGACATGGTAGGTGGGTGGACACGTTAGGTGGTTGGACATGTTAGGTGGTTGGACATGGTAGGTGGGTGGACATGTTAGGTGGTTGGACATGTTGGGTGGGTGGACATGTTAGGTGGGTGGACATGTTAGGTGGGTGGACATGGTATGTGGGTGGACACGTTAGGTGGGTGGACATGGTAGGTGGGTGGACATGTTAGGTGGTTGGACATGTTAGGTGGGTGGACATGTTAGGTGGTTGAATGCTTTGGGTGGTGGACATGTTAGGTGATTGCTTTACGCTCGGCGGTCGGTTTAATTCAGGTGGAATTAGTTTAAGGTAGGTGGAATTTGGTTTGAGTGAGGGAATTGGTTTGAGGCAGGTGTATATATTTAATATAGGTGTTTATGTTTGGTTTAGGGAATTGGTTTGAGTTAGGTGTTTATGTTTAACATAGGTGTATGTTTGGTTTAGGGAATTGGTTTGAGTTAGGAGTTATGTTTAATTTATTTAATTACGTTTAATTTAGGGAATTGGTTTGAGTTAGGAGTTATGTTTAATTTATTTAATTACGTTTAATTTAGGGAATTGGTTTGAGTTAGGAGTTACGTTGAATTTAGGAGTTACGTTTAATTTAGGGAATTGGTTTGAGTTAGGAGTTACGTTTAATTTAGGGAATTGGTTTGGGTTAGGTCTGGGTTAGGTCTGGGTTAGGTCTGGGTTAGGTCTGGGTTAGGTCTGGGTTAGGTCTGGGTTAGGTCTGGGTTAGGTCTGGGTTAGGTCTGGGTTAGGTCTGGGTTAGGTCTGGGTTAGGTCTGGGTTAGGTCTGGGTTAGGTCTGGGTTAGGTCTGGGTTAGGTCTGGGTTAGGTCTGGGTTAGGTCTGGGTTAGGTCTGGGTTAGGTCTGGGTTAGGTCTGGGTTAGGTCTGGGTTAGGTCTGGGTTAGGTCTGGGTTAGGTCTGGGTTAGGTCTGGGTTAGGTCTGGGTTAGGTCTGGGTTAGGTCTGGGTTAGGTCTGGGTTAGGTCTGGGTTAGGTCTGGGTTAGGTCTGGGTTAGGTCTGGGTTAGGTCTGGGTTAGGTCTGGGTTAGGTCTGGGTTAGGTCTGGGTTAGGTCTGGGTTAGGTCTGGGTTAGGTCTGGGTTAGGTCTGGGTTAGGTCTGGGTTAGGTCTGGGTTAGGTCTGGGTTAGGTCTGGGTTAGGTCTGGGTTAGGTCTGGGTTAGGTCTGGGTTAGGTCTGGGTTAGGTCTGGGTTAGGTCTGGGTTAGGTCTGGGTTAGGTCTGGGTTAGGTCTGGGTTAGGTCTGGGTTAGGTCTGGGTTAGGTCTGGGTTAGGTCTGGGTTAGGTCTGGGTTAGGTCTGGGTTAGGTCTGGGTTAGGTCTGGGTTAGGTCTGGGTTAGGTCTGGGTTAGGTCTGGGTTAGGTCTGGGTTAGGTCTGGGTTAGGTCTGGGTTAGGTCTGGGTTAGGTCTGGGTTAGGTCTGGGTTAGGTCTGGGTTAGGTCTGGGTTAGGTCTGGGTTAGGTCTGGGTTAGGTCTGGGTTAGGTCTGGGTTAGGTCTGGGTTAGGTCTGGGTTAGGTCTGGGTTAGGTCTGGGTTAGGTCTGGGTTAGGTCTGGGTTAGGTCTGGGTTAGGTCTGGGTTAGGTCTGGGTTAGGTCTGGGTTAGGTCTGGGTTAGGTCTGGGTTAGGTCTGGGTTAGGTCTGGGTTAGGTCTGGGTTAGGTCTGGGTTAGGTCTGGGTTAGGTCTGGGTTAGGTCTGGGTTAGGTCTGGGTTAGGTCTGGGTTAGGTCTGGGTTAGGTCTGGGTTAGGTCTGGGTTAGGTCTGGGTTAGGTCTGGGTTAGGTCTGGGTTAGGTCTGGGTTAGGTCTGGGTTAGGTCTGGGTTAGGTCTGGGTTAGGTCTGGGTTAGGTCTGGGTTAGGTCTGGGTTAGGTCTGGGTTAGGTCTGGGTTAGGTCTGGGTTAGGTCTGGGTTAGGTCTGGGTTAGGTCTGGGTTAGGTCTGGGTTAGGTCTGGGTTAGGTCTGGGTTAGGTCTGGGTTAGGTCTGGGTTAGGTCTGGGTTAGGTCTGGGTTAGGTCTGGGTTAGGTCTGGGTTAGGTCTGGGTTAGGTCTGGGTTAGGTCTGGGTTAGGTCTGGGTTAGGTCTGGGTTAGGTCTGGGTTAGGTCTGGGTTAGGTCTGGGTTAGGTCTGGGTTAGGTCTGGGTTAGGTCTGGGTTAGGTCTGGGTTAGGTCTGGGTTAGGTCTGGGTTAGGTCTGGGTTAGGTCTGGGTTAGGTCTGGGTTAGGTCTGGGTTAGGTCTGGGTTAGGTCTGGGTTAGGTCTGGGTTAGGTCTGGGTTAGGTCTGGGTTAGGTCTGGGTTAGGTCTGGGTTAGGTCTGGGTTAGGTCTGGGTTAGGTCTGGGTTAGGTCTGGGTTAGGTCTGGGTTAGGTCTGGGTTAGGTCTGGGTTAGGTCTGGGTTAGGTCTGGGTTAGGTCTGGGTTAGGTCTGGGTTAGGTCTGGGTTAGGTCTGGGTTAGGTCTGGGTTAGGTCTGGGTTAGGTCTGGGTTAGGTCTGGGTTAGGTCTGGGTTAGGTCTGGGTTAGGTCTGGGTTAGGTCTGGGTTAGGTCTGGGTTAGGTCTGGGTTAGGTCTGGGTTAGGTCTGGGTTAGGTCTGGGTTAGGTCTGGGTTAGGTCTGGGTTAGGTCTGGGTTAGGTCTGGGTTAGGTCTGGGTTAGGTCTGGGTTAGGTCTGGGTTAGGTCTGGGTTAGGTCTGGGTTAGGTCTGGGTTAGGTCTGGGTTAGGTCTGGGTTAGGTCTGGGTTAGGTCTGGGTTAGGTCTGGGTTAGGTCTGGGTTAGGTCTGGGTTAGGTCTGGGTTAGGTCTGGGTTAGGTCTGGGTTAGGTCTGGGTTAGGTCTGGGTTAGGTCTGGGTTAGGTCTGGGTTAGGTCTGGGTTAGGTCTGGGTTAGGTCTGGGTTAGGTCTGGGTTAGGTCTGGGTTAGGTCTGGGTTAGGTCTGGGTTAGGTCTGGGTTAGGTCTGGGTTAGGTCTGGGTTAGGTCTGGGTTAGGTCTGGGTTAGGTCTGGGTTAGGTCTGGGTTAGGTCTGGGTTAGGTCTGGGTTAGGTCTGGGTTAGGTCTGGGTTAGGTCTGGGTTAGGTCTGGGTTAGGTCTGGGTTAGGTCTGGGTTAGGTCTGGGTTAGGTCTGGGTTAGGTCTGGGTTAGGTCTGGGTTAGGTCTGGGTTAGGTCTGGGTTAGGTCTGGGTTAGGTCTGGGTTAGGTCTGGGTTAGGTCTGGGTTAGGTCTGGGTTAGGTCTGGGTTAGGTCTGGGTTAGGTCTGGGTTAGGTCTGGGTTAGGTCTGGGTTAGGTCTGGGTTAGGTCTGGGTTAGGTCTGGGTTAGGTCTGGGTTAGGTCTGGGTTAGGTCTGGGTTAGGTCTGGGTTAGGTCTGGGTTAGGTCTGGGTTAGGTCTGGGTTAGGTCTGGGTTAGGTCTGGGTTAGGTCTGGGTTAGGTCTGGGTTAGGTCTGGGTTAGGTCTGGGTTAGGTCTGGGTTAGGTCTGGGTTAGGTCTGGGTTAGGTCTGGGTTAGGTCTGGGTTAGGTCTGGGTTAGGTCTGGGTTAGGTCTGGGTTAGGTCTGGGTTAGGTCTGGGTTAGGTCTGGGTTAGGTCTGGGTTAGGTCTGGGTTAGGTCTGGGTTAGGTCTGGGTTAGGTCTGGGTTAGGTCTGGGTTAGGTCTGGGTTAGGTCTGGGTTAGGTCTGGGTTAGGTCTGGGTTAGGTCTGGGTTAGGTCTGGGTTAGGTCTGGGTTAGGTCTGGGTTAGGTCTGGGTTAGGTCTGGGTTAGGTCTGGGTTAGGTCTGGGTTAGGTCTGGGTTAGGTCTGGGTTAGGTCTGGGTTAGGTCTGGGTTAGGTCTGGGTTAGGTCTGGGTTAGGTCTGGGTTAGGTCTGGGTTAGGTCTGGGTTAGGTCTGGGTTAGGTCTGGGTTAGGTCTGGGTTAGGTCTGGGTTAGGTCTGGGTTAGGTCTGGGTTAGGTCTGGGTTAGGTCTGGGTTAGGTCTGGGTTAGGTCTGGGTTAGGTCTGGGTTAGGTCTGGGTTAGGTCTGGGTTAGGTCTGGGTTAGGTCTGGGTTAGGTCTGGGTTAGGTCTGGGTTAGGTCTGGGTTAGGTCTGGGTTAGGTCTGGGTTAGGTCTGGGTTAGGTCTGGGTTAGGTCTGGGTTAGGTCTGGGTTAGGTCTGGGTTAGGTCTGGGTTAGGTCTGGGTTAGGTCTGGGTTAGGTCTGGGTTAGGTCTGGGTTAGGTCTGGGTTAGGTCTGGGTTAGGTCTGGGTTAGGTCTGGGTTAGGTCTGGGTTAGGTCTGGGTTAGGTCTGGGTTAGGTCTGGGTTAGGTCTGGGTTAGGTCTGGGTTAGGTCTGGGTTAGGTCTGGGTTAGGTCTGGGTTAGGTCTGGGTTAGGTCTGGGTTAGGTCTGGGTTAGGTCTGGGTTAGGTCTGGGTTAGGTCTGGGTTAGGTCTGGGTTAGGTCTGGGTTAGGTCTGGGTTAGGTCTGGGTTAGGTCTGGGTTAGGTCTGGGTTAGGTCTGGGTTAGGTCTGGGTTAGGTCTGGGTTAGGTCTGGGTTAGGTCTGGGTTAGGTCTGGGTTAGGTCTGGGTTAGGTCTGGGTTAGGTCTGGGTTAGGTCTGGGTTAGGTCTGGGTTAGGTCTGGGTTAGGTCTGGGTTAGGTCTGGGTTAGGTCTGGGTTAGGTCTGGGTTAGGTCTGGGTTAGGTCTGGGTTAGGTCTGGGTTAGGTCTGGGTTAGGTCTGGGTTAGGTCTGGGTTAGGTCTGGGTTAGGTCTGGGTTAGGTCTGGGTTAGGTCTGGGTTAGGTCTGGGTTAGGTCTGGGTTAGGTCTGGGTTAGGTCTGGGTTAGGTCTGGGTTAGGTCTGGGTTAGGTCTGGGTTAGGTCTGGGTTAGGTCTGGGTTAGGTCTGGGTTAGGTCTGGGTTAGGTCTGGGTTAGGTCTGGGTTAGGTCTGGGTTAGGTCTGGGTTAGGTCTGGGTTAGGTCTGGGTTAGGTCTGGGTTAGGTCTGGGTTAGGTCTGGGTTAGGTCTGGGTTAGGTCTGGGTTAGGTCTGGGTTAGGTCTGGGTTAGGTCTGGGTTAGGTCTGGGTTAGGTCTGGGTTAGGTCTGGGTTAGGTCTGGGTTAGGTCTGGGTTAGGTCTGGGTTAGGTCTGGGTTAGGTCTGGGTTAGGTCTGGGTTAGGTCTGGGTTAGGTCTGGGTTAGGTCTGGGTTAGGTCTGGGTTAGGTCTGGGTTAGGTCTGGGTTAGGTCTGGGTTAGGTCTGGGTTAGGTCTGGGTTAGGTCTGGGTTAGGTCTGGGTTAGGTCTGGGTTAGGTCTGGGTTAGGTCTGGGTTAGGTCTGGGTTAGGTCTGGGTTAGGTCTGGGTTAGGTCTGGGTTAGGTCTGGGTTAGGTCTGGGTTAGGTCTGGGTTAGGTCTGGGTTAGGTCTGGGTTAGGTCTGGGTTAGGTCTGGGTTAGGTCTGGGTTAGGTCTGGGTTAGGTCTGGGTTAGGTCTGGGTTAGGTCTGGGTTAGGTCTGGGTTAGGTCTGGGTTAGGTCTGGGTTAGGTCTGGGTTAGGTCTGGGTTAGGTCTGGGTTAGGTCTGGGTTAGGTCTGGGTTAGGTCTGGGTTAGGTCTGGGTTAGGTCTGGGTTAGGTCTGGGTTAGGTCTGGGTTAGGTCTGGGTTAGGTCTGGGTTAGGTCTGGGTTAGGTCTGGGTTAGGTCTGGGTTAGGTCTGGGTTAGGTCTGGGTTAGGTCTGGGTTAGGTCTGGGTTAGGTCTGGGTTAGGTCTGGGTTAGGTCTGGGTTAGGTCTGGGTTAGGTCTGGGTTAGGTCTGGGTTAGGTCTGGGTTAGGTCTGGGTTAGGTCTGGGTTAGGTCTGGGTTAGGTCTGGGTTAGGTCTGGGTTAGGTCTGGGTTAGGTCTGGGTTAGGTCTGGGTTAGGTCTGGGTTAGGTCTGGGTTAGGTCTGGGTTAGGTCTGGGTTAGGTCTGGGTTAGGTCTGGGTTAGGTCTGGGTTAGGTCTGGGTTAGGTCTGGGTTAGGTCTGGGTTAGGTCTGGGTTAGGTCTGGGTTAGGTCTGGGTTAGGTCTGGGTTAGGTCTGGGTTAGGTCTGGGTTAGGTCTGGGTTAGGTCTGGGTTAGGTCTGGGTTAGGTCTGGGTTAGGTCTGGGTTAGGTCTGGGTTAGGTCTGGGTTAGGTCTGGGTTAGGTCTGGGTTAGGTCTGGGTTAGGTCTGGGTTAGGTCTGGGTTAGGTCTGGGTTAGGTCTGGGTTAGGTCTGGGTTAGGTCTGGGTTAGGTCTGGGTTAGGTCTGGGTTAGGTCTGGGTTAGGTCTGGGTTAGGTCTGGGTTAGGTCTGGGTTAGGTCTGGGTTAGGTCTGGGTTAGGTCTGGGTTAGGTCTGGGTTAGGTCTGGGTTAGGTCTGGGTTAGGTCTGGGTTAGGTCTGGGTTAGGTCTGGGTTAGGTCTGGGTTAGGTCTGGGTTAGGTCTGGGTTAGGTCTGGGTTAGGTCTGGGTTAGGTCTGGGTTAGGTCTGGGTTAGGTCTGGGTTAGGTCTGGGTTAGGTCTGGGTTAGGTCTGGGTTAGGTCTGGGTTAGGTCTGGGTTAGGTCTGGGTTAGGTCTGGGTTAGGTCTGGGTTAGGTCTGGGTTAGGTCTGGGTTAGGTCTGGGTTAGGTCTGGGTTAGGTCTGGGTTAGGTCTGGGTTAGGTCTGGGTTAGGTCTGGGTTAGGTCTGGGTTAGGTCTGGGTTAGGTCTGGGTTAGGTCTGGGTTAGGTCTGGGTTAGGTCTGGGTTAGGTCTGGGTTAGGTCTGGGTTAGGTCTGGGTTAGGTCTGGGTTAGGTCTGGGTTAGGTCTGGGTTAGGTCTGGGTTAGGTCTGGGTTAGGTCTGGGTTAGGTCTGGGTTAGGTCTGGGTTAGGTCTGGGTTAGGTCTGGGTTAGGTCTGGGTTAGGTCTGGGTTAGGTCTGGGTTAGGTCTGGGTTAGGTCTGGGTTAGGTCTGGGTTAGGTCTGGGTTAGGTCTGGGTTAGGTCTGGGTTAGGTCTGGGTTAGGTCTGGGTTAGGTCTGGGTTAGGTCTGGGTTAGGTCTGGGTTAGGTCTGGGTTAGGTCTGGGTTAGGTCTGGGTTAGGTCTGGGTTAGGTCTGGGTTAGGTCTGGGTTAGGTCTGGGTTAGGTCTGGGTTAGGTCTGGGTTAGGTCTGGGTTAGGTCTGGGTTAGGTCTGGGTTAGGTCTGGGTTAGGTCTGGGTTAGGTCTGGGTTAGGTCTGGGTTAGGTCTGGGTTAGGTCTGGGTTAGGTCTGGGTTAGGTCTGGGTTAGGTCTGGGTTAGGTCTGGGTTAGGTCTGGGTTAGGTCTGGGTTAGGTCTGGGTTAGGTCTGGGTTAGGTCTGGGTTAGGTCTGGGTTAGGTCTGGGTTAGGTCTGGGTTAGGTCTGGGTTAGGTCTGGGTTAGGTCTGGGTTAGGTCTGGGTTAGGTCTGGGTTAGGTCTGGGTTAGGTCTGGGTTAGGTCTGGGTTAGGTCTGGGTTAGGTCTGGGTTAGGTCTGGGTTAGGTCTGGGTTAGGTCTGGGTTAGGTCTGGGTTAGGTCTGGGTTAGGTCTGGGTTAGGTCTGGGTTAGGTCTGGGTTAGGTCTGGGTTAGGTCTGGGTTAGGTCTGGGTTAGGTCTGGGTTAGGTCTGGGTTAGGTCTGGGTTAGGTCTGGGTTAGGTCTGGGTTAGGTCTGGGTTAGGTCTGGGTTAGGTCTGGGTTAGGTCTGGGTTAGGTCTGGGTTAGGTCTGGGTTAGGTCTGGGTTAGGTCTGGGTTAGGTCTGGGTTAGGTCTGGGTTAGGTCTGGGTTAGGTCTGGGTTAGGTCTGGGTTAGGTCTGGGTTAGGTCTGGGTTAGGTCTGGGTTAGGTCTGGGTTAGGTCTGGGTTAGGTCTGGGTTAGGTCTGGGTTAGGTCTGGGTTAGGTCTGGGTTAGGTCTGGGTTAGGTCTGGGTTAGGTCTGGGTTAGGTCTGGGTTAGGTCTGGGTTAGGTCTGGGTTAGGTCTGGGTTAGGTCTGGGTTAGGTCTGGGTTAGGTCTGGGTTAGGTCTGGGTTAGGTCTGGGTTAGGTCTGGGTTAGGTCTGGGTTAGGTCTGGGTTAGGTCTGGGTTAGGTCTGGGTTAGGTCTGGGTTAGGTCTGGGTTAGGTCTGGGTTAGGTCTGGGTTAGGTCTGGGTTAGGTCTGGGTTAGGTCTGGGTTAGGTCTGGGTTAGGTCTGGGTTAGGTCTGGGTTAGGTCTGGGTTAGGTCTGGGTTAGGTCTGGGTTAGGTCTGGGTTAGGTCTGGGTTAGGTCTGGGTTAGGTCTGGGTTAGGTCTGGGTTAGGTCTGGGTTAGGTCTGGGTTAGGTCTGGGTTAGGTCTGGGTTAGGTCTGGGTTAGGTCTGGGTTAGGTCTGGGTTAGGTCTGGGTTAGGTCTGGGTTAGGTCTGGGTTAGGTCTGGGTTAGGTCTGGGTTAGGTCTGGGTTAGGTCTGGGTTAGGTCTGGGTTAGGTCTGGGTTAGGTCTGGGTTAGGTCTGGGTTAGGTCTGGGTTAGGTCTGGGTTAGGTCTGGGTTAGGTCTGGGTTAGGTCTGGGTTAGGTCTGGGTTAGGTCTGGGTTAGGTCTGGGTTAGGCTGGGTTAGGTCTGGGTTAGGTCTGGGTTAGGTCTGGGTTAGGTCTGGGTTAGGTCTGGGTTAGGTCTGGGTTAGGTCTGGGTTAGGTCTGGGTTAGGTCTGGGTTAGGTCTGGGTTAGGTCTGGGTTAGGTCTGGGTTAGGTCTGGGTTAGGTCTGGGTTAGGTCTGGGTTAGGTCTGGGTTAGGTCTGGGTTAGGTCTGGGTTAGGTCTGGGTTAGGTCTGGGTTAGGTCTGGGTTAGGTCTGGGTTAGGTCTGGGTTAGGTCTGGGTTAGGTCTGGGTTAGGTCTGGGTTAGGTCTGGGTTAGGTCTGGGTTAGGTCTGGGTTAGGTCTGGGTTAGGTCTGGGTTAGGTCTGGGTTAGGTCTGGGTTAGGTCTGGGTTAGGT